>CM027826.1:22877485-25277485 GCA_016097485.1 Eucalyptus sideroxylon x Eucalyptus melliodora | reverse complement strand
CAGACAAAAGATAAAATTACAGTTGCAATATCCCTGAACAATAAAAACCCCAATTCAAGCAATCAGGAAAAGTAAGCAAATTCAGCTTGTTCAAGCGTAGGTTTCTGCCATCATTTTCATCAAAACCTCCACACGACCACCGTAAACCACCACCTCCATTAGTCAATACTACCTATACACTCCGGCTTCGACCACCAACAGTCTGCCATCACATGCACACGGCACTGCACATAGGCTTATGCCACGAGGCGGACCATGCCTCCAAAGGGAAGTTCACATTCCAAATGCACCGAGAGCAACTATCGGAGAAGAATCCCCGATCACCAGCCAGAGCACGAAACTGGAACGGCACAGCCACTGAACTAATTTTAAAAATCACCGCGCCAAACACGACCCAGCGCAAAACAAAACCCGCCCCCGCCGCCGCTCGAGAGCCGTCTCATTACATCCAAACCCTTCCACTAGACGGACGACGACGACAGCTACTACCCCAACAACACACGAGAGCGTACACAAGAGAGAAAGCAAATACGAACCGAAACACTCAGTCAAAGCTAAGTGGTAGCGGCCTACCTTCAGCTAGAGTTTTTACAAGCTCGGCGCGCACGCGCGAGAGAGAGAGAGAGAGAGAGAGAGAGAGAGAGGGTCTCCTTCTTCGCTTGATTTTGCAATGGTCGGGTTCGGTCGCCGAAATTTATACGGCCAAGAGAGAGAGAGAGAGAGGGTCTCCTTCTTCGCTTGATGTTGCGACTGCTAGAGTGCCTGGGCTCGCTGCCTCATCAAAGAGAGGGTCTCCTTCTTCGCTTGATTTTGCAATGGTCGGGTTCGTTGCCTCACCAATTTGGTAGCTGATGAAAATTGGGTACCTGAGGGAATCAGTATATGTCCAATTGGATCCAATGAGTTCTCTTCGCCCGGTGATGGAATCAGTATATGTCCAATTGGATCCAGTGAGATCAGTGAGTTCTCTTCGCCCGGTGATGGGATCAGTATATGTCCAATTGGATCCAGTGAGTTCTCTTCGCCCGGAGGACTTGTCGCGAATCAATTCGGATAATCGCTTCTCCAAATCCCTCAGATCGTCATTCAGCGAAGAACTAGGTTTAATATGAAGCGTCGATAGTCGGACGGGAAACTCTGAGAGACATTCAAGAGGACGGAGATCGAAAAGAGTGAGTTCCTGAAGAAGGGTTAGTTTAGAAAGAAATGGCAACGATGGAGTCGGGAAATCGATATGTAGAGCTGTTAAGCTCAAGGGCGGTGTCGGTATTTCTCGAAGGTTTTTGCAGCCCCTAAGGTCGAGACACTGGACAGAAGAGAGCTTCGAAATGCTCTCCGGCAAGCCCCTAATGCCCGAATTGTCTAAATAAAGCTTATTTAGCGAAACCAGCTCGCCTATATCACTAGGCAATCCTTCCAAATTTTTGCAATTATTTGCATGCAACACTTGGAGTTTTGCCAACTTTCCAATCGAGTTAGGGATCTCTCTCAATGACTTGCAATCGATAGGTCAAGGAGAGTTAGAGATGCTAGATTGCCTATGGAGTTGGGTATGCAATCTAATTCACACCCACAGGCCAAAAGAGTCTCTAGCGCCTTCATAGAACCAATGGATTCAGGTAATTCTTTAATCCTTGTAAGAGATAAGTCCAGCCTAGTTAATGACTCAGAGGAACCCATGGATTCAGGAAGCTGAGCAAGTTTATCATAGCATAGAAGCTCTCTCGATTCTTCCATTCTCCCTACTCTTACTGGTAGCTTCTCTAGTTTAAGACACTCATAAGCGTCCAAGGAGACAAGGGTCTTAATATACCATATAGAAGGATGAATTTCTTCTAGACTCCGACAGTGGTCAAGATTCAAAATCTCCAAGCTTTCGAAAGCAGACAAGTCAGGAGTTCTTCTCAGATTTTCACAACCCGAGAGGTCGAGAACTTTCAAATTAGTTGCCACCTGAAAGAAATAAAGGAAATTTCAGTGAAAGTGGACAATAGCAATGTGTGATTTTCCACTATTCCTTTTTTTTTTTTAAAGAATCTTTAAAATTCCTAAAAAAATACCCATACTCCACTACTCTTTCATAGTTGTCTTATTTAATTTTAAATATATTTTTTCAACAGTGTCAAGGTACACAACCATATTGATTTTTTTAAGCATATCCATTGCAAAAAGAATGTTTGGGACATACAAGCGCCAACCATGTTTATTTTTGGATAAAATTTCAAAAGGAAAATATATTCAGTTTTTAAGAGCCATGGCGATGTCATTGATTAGACATACGCAAATTTTATTATCAAAGAGACTCTCCAATAGTAAGAAACGGGTAGTTTAATTATGAAAAGCAATTTCTTAAAGTGACCTCAAAAAAATAAATTAAAGAATGTTATATTCCAGAAAAATTTAATGCCATCGGAAGGATAGTTTTATTACTCCCATAACATTAATAATTTATATTTGCGTCATATAGTGACTTCCATAATCAACAATTATAATGAATAAATATTTCATGCAACAAGTCAAAGCAATTCATGAATTATATCCATTACTTTAAGATTAAAATGAATTCAGAATTTTAGTATTGATGTACAACACAAGTCAAGTATGTATGAGATTTTTCTTTTTTCTCCATGAAAGAAGATTAATAGAGAGATATAACAAGAATCGCTCAAAAGACATACTTTTGCATTGGAAAAATTAACTTGACCACAGACCATCTAGATTAAAGTAAATCGAAATGGTACAAATATGTAATTATATTTCAATAAATGTTAATTATTATAGTTATTTTTTTTTTTTTTTTTTAGTATTGTCTAAGGTTAAAACATGACAGGTTGTTGAGTTTTATCAATTAAAGTTATAAGAAGCGAAGCTTCCGAACATTTAGGTGCCTATAATTCCTCTTATATTATGTCGAAAATCCTTAATATGAGGAATGACATTAAGCCTTTCTATAAAAATTAAAAAAATAAAAATAAAAATAAAAGAGAGGAGAACTTGGTGCTATTGGACCTTTAGTAACACGTTATTATTCACAAGGGACATATCTTCTCAAAATCTTACCTTGAGTGGGCTCCATCCTCCCCAGTCCTCCAAAATCTCACTACCTGATAGATTGAGCACGACTAATTTCTTTGGGTGAAAGTTGACAATTTCAAAATCCCGGGGACAAGTCTTCCATTCAAGCCATCTTAATTGAGGAAGCAAGTTTTGGAAATCTCCAGTAAAATTCACATTGCCCAATTGAAGGAACCTCAAGTTGGTGAATTCGTTAAACTGTTCACCTCGGTAGCTTTCCTCATCATAGCTTTCCCATTCATTATAGCAAAGACGAAGGGCCTCAATCTCACAAGTGCTCTGCATTATAAAACATTATGGACCGTAAGTTTTAATAGATTAAATGATCTATATATATATATAAAAGATGGACTAATTTCAGTTTGATATCATACTATTATGGTGTGGACTTCTTATTTTCGACTTGGTGAAATGACAAGTCGTCATTGCACATGATTTATCTAATTCATGTAAAAATGGGAAGCTCAAGAAGGTGCTTTTGAACTTTTCATCTTCTACTAATGCTTTTCGCAAATTTGCACCTTTTGAATTACCAAAAATTGCATCCTTTAAAAAATATAATAAAAGGCATCTAATTGTACAAACTACTTCAAATATATCTATCAAAATTCATGCCCTTTATATGTGAAACACCCAACCCTAACTCGTATCCTTCAGATGCAAAACACATGACTCTTATAGTCCAAGTACATCTATCAAACTTGTCATCAAAACATGTATCAAAATTAGAGAATCTGAATTGTAGAATCCCCCCTATTATTCTGGCATGACTTGTTTGCAATTATTCTCAATAGCAAAATGAAATTGAGAATGTCAACTCAAAAGGTATGCATGTGTTTTATATTCCTTTATTATCATGTGTTTCTTTAATGAGTGTTTTCAATTATACATGAAAGAAAAATATGTTAAATATCAAGCGTTATATAGATAATCTTTACTCCTCTTTTTATTAGTACATGTGTTTGATGCAACATTTTCATTATCTTGTGTATTTTGTTACAGTGAAATAGCATAAAGTAATTAGATCTTGCTTCTAAAAAGATCAGACATGAAAATTGATTAAACTGAATATTTAAGGAACTCAAATTTAGTTTGTCTTAGGTGATGATTTGCTCAGTGAGTACAAATCATGAGAGTTGTAAGACTGATTTGTTTAGTGGTTTGAATACTTCCTTCAAACTTTTATTCTTTTGGATGAGATACCCATTACTTAGAAATTTCTTGTATGTTATCGTATTTTCATCAATAACTTCATAGAGACCCTTTTTGTCCTGTTCTAAGCAATGTTCTATTCAATTCATTACATTTTCATTTGTGCACAAATATGCTTGCTGAAATACAGTGGTAGCACGTTTTTTACTAATCTCATTACTTCATTATATTGTGCATTCTCAATATTTATATTTAGTGTTTTTTAATCAAAGATCTGCACATGCTCGTTTGATGTTTGCACAAATCATCCATATGTTCTAATTGCATTTAGTTGCATACCTTTTCAACTTTCATGTTAATGATAGAAACTAATCACGATACAAAATTCAAAACCATAATTATTTATATCACAAGTACTGGAATGAGCCATTGCTTTGACTTGACCCACTTCTTATAGATATTAAGAATATTAATCTCATTAATAAAATTGGATGTCATTTTTCCAATATTCCTTCATGAAATTTATCCTACAATAGTAACCTTCACATTTAGATCTAATAAGAAAAGAAAATATTTGACTTCGTTTTACTTCAAAGTAATAAGAGCTATTTCTAACTGTGCATCTAATCATATTTGAATGTAAGGATGTTATTAATTTTTATTATGTGAATATATGGTTCTAAAACTTAAGTAATGATAATTTTTTTTTTGAAAAATATAGAGTTGCCATTATTTCTTATCCTAAATATGATGATTGAATTAAAGAAAGTACACGCCCACACACACACAGATTATGTTAACATCACTACTCTGTAAGCATGTGAATTTGTTTTTAGTTCTATAACTAAATGTCGTTCATTTATAAATTTCTAACAAAGTTGTAAATGTAAGGTTATTTTAATGCTAAAATGTAACCTTTAACGATTCTCTATATAAGAAGTCATGTATATTGTTAAAATAGTTAAACCTAGTTTAATCAAATATAATGTGAAAATTGTTTAGTTTTGATAGTTCTTCCACATTAGAAAGTTCATAATTATATTACTGAAGATCTATGTTTGGTAATATATGTTTTGTTGAGAATATATGGTTCTCAAATTACATTTTAAAAACTGTCAAAAACCATATCATTGCAAATACATATTTTTATATGTATAATATAATGTTGTAAATAAATCTAAAATTTCACCACTAAAAATCTTGTGACCTAGGAATTAATTTTCAGATATACTTTTATATACATAGATACTGTAATCACTATTCTTCCATATTTTTTTTTTTATTATGAATGGTTTTGGTTAATAATCATTATTCTTTTTAATGTTTATTGTTAATGTTTTATCTACTCCATCAAAATAGTACATCTCTTTATAAGGTTTTTATCCATTTTCTCATAAATGAACACCTCCATTCAAAATAATCCATTTAAATATGCATTACTTTTTACATGATATGTTAAACTCCATTTTTTTTAATACATTTCGTTTGTTATTCTACTTAGGATTCTCTTCTTTCTCGAATTCGAGGTAGAAGAATTCCATCTATTAGTGTCATTTACTTACTATTGGATGAAAAGACATTTCTCTTAGAAATATGGCTTTGAAAATTTAGTACATCATTCACATGTTAGTAAATAGTGCCTCTCTAGGAAGTAATATGTCCGGACTGGAATTTCTCTTTGCATTTTGAGTGTTATAGTTTCCAGATGACTTTTTTTATGGTACATACCTAATGTTTGGTCCCTTTCTTTCTTTGCTCTTAATGATATTAGTTAACGTTTATTCACTACCTTTATGTTTGCATTAATAGACACCTCGTTTTGAAAACATAAGTTTGAATAGACATATTCCTTCATATCACACAAGTTGTTCAAGAAACAAAACCAGGTAATAACTATTATGCAACTTAAACCAATTGACATACAGCTACTATAGATTTATTACATCATAGCGTAATAGCGATTATATTGCAGCCTTACCATACAAGTTGTTAGTGTAAGTTGTTTACTACCTCTCTAATTTGCAGATTCATGAATTTGAGAAGAATAGGGAAGATTGAGATCTTAAGACTAGAGTGCACAACAGAAGTTAAAAGTATTTTGAGTGTTAGAAAACCAATTAAAAAAAAATTCTTCTAATGTCTTATTTTAATCCATAGTCCTCAACAAAATAACATAGCACATATATTTTGTAGCAATGGGAACAGTTTGTGGATTTATCTTTTATTATGTGCAATAGGCTCATATTTGATAAATAAATAATATGAAAAGCATACTTGTCAAATCACAGTATATCATATTGGACTCATATTTCACAAATAAAAAATATTAAAAGATCAATAAAAAAGATATCCATCATCACAAAAAATTTATATTACATGCTTTAGAATTAAATTATATAATCAAATTCTCCGTCAGAAGAGAAAACATTACATGTTTAGAGGAATTTTTTACATGGATGCATAAATTTCAACAATAATTATGATGCAATGTAGCGACGAACGTTATGATTGAGAACGTGTATAGATACCCATTGTGACTAAGAAATACCATCATCACAAAATAATTATTTAACATGCTTTATAAATAAATGAATCTAATAAAACTTCCACCATAGAAGGAAAAAGAACACATGTTTAGATGGATCTTTTACATGATTACATATATCTCTACAATAAGTATAACAAAATGCATAATAAATTATGGTTATTATGATTGAAAAGTCCTATGGATACTCATTATGAGAATATATTCTTGTATTTCATAAGCAAATTATATTAACAATCGATAAAAAAAATTACATAATATGATAGCTCATTTTAACAAATAAATAATATAAGTGTACTAAATTTGTGCTATAAAATGCTCATTATGAGTTGAAGGACGATGAAATATCTATTATAACATGGTAGCTAATACTAGAGAAATAAAAAATCAACAAAAAAAATATATAACGTGATATTTAACAAATGATGATATAAAGATTCAATAAACTATGCTAAATATGATGCTCAAGAAGAGTTGAACCGTGCAATAATAATTATTATAACATGAGAGCCCAGATTTGACAAATAAACGTTATTGAAGCCCATATTTGACAAATAAATGTTATCGGGGATTAATAGAAAATAATCCAAAGTTATAAAAATATTTAAAAAGTATTAGCAAATTCACGGAAGAAAATTATCCAATATTATGAAAAGTCTATAGAACAAAAATAATATATGTTTAGAGGGTTATATTACATGGTTGCACATATATCACATACAAATACGAAAGCAACAATAGCAAATTGACAGAGTTAACTAAAGGTTGACAATGGAGGATTAGATTGCACCAATTGTAAAAAGGTAAAATACTACATTAAGGAAAAAAAAAAAGAGAATTAGGCACAGGACCAAATCGGACAAACAATAACATTTAATAAATCTGTACTTAACCCAACTTGAAAAAAGAAAAGGAAGCGAGCTAATCATTGCAAATGAATGGAGGTCTCATTTATCATAGCAAGCAACACATAAGAAGTCAATGAAGAAGAAGAAATTATAAGAAAGATCCAAACTTAAAAAATGTGGGAAAAGCATGGCCCAACAACTTATAGATGTCATGTTTTTTCAGAAAGTGCTTTGTCAAACACTATAGTTTTGCAATTTTATTGTGCATTGATTTTTTGAAAGGAGAGTGTCCTCAACAAAATTTTATGAGGTATATATATATATATATATTTTCATTTTGACAAAAAAAAAAGAGATGAAAAAAAGAAGATATATATCCTATATCAACTGCCAAGAAACTGCTGCTCAATCATGTCTTAAAATAAGGCAAGAAAAACAATTAGCTAGACGAGCTCTTCTACTATTAGCTGCCTCAAATTTGGCACATTAATTTTCATCTCAAAAAAGAAAGAGAAGATGGACTCAACATTCACTGACTATAAGAAAAATGGAGGAAACTCTTACCTTGTTGCTCCCAAGCACATCTTCGGCTTCCTCATTAGTCCATATCCGGCTACATTTCTTAGGCTCCTTTTGATTTTCTAAACGAACAATTTCCCTTCCAAGATCTCTCAATTGATCATGCATCATTAGCATGCCATCTTTGCCAATTTTAATTAGAGACATAAGACTTAATACTTCAATCCCAATCTCTGGATAAAAATCACAAGCATCCCACATATAAGTCGGATTTTGTTTAGATGATCCAATGAAAAAACATGCAATATCCAGAAAAATATGTTGCTCTGTATAATCTAATGCTTCGCAACTTATCTTCAACCTCTCTTGCACTTTTTTAGCAGGAATTTTCTCCAATTTCTTTAATGCACCTCTCCATGCTTCCTTTGTCTTTCCACATAAGTATGAGCCTATAACTTCAAGTGCTAAAGGAAGGCCCCCAGTAATAGATACGGCAACATGAGAGATATGCTCATAATCACTTGGAGGAAAATCATTTTGAAATGCATGTCTACTAAATAAAATCAATGATTGATCCGAAGGCAACTCTTCAAGTTCATACAAGTGGCTAGCTCTAGCGTAGTCAAGAATACTCTTGTTTCTAGTTGTGATGATGACTATACTTCCCGCTTTAAACCAACTACCATCTCCGATCAAAGCATCTAAGTGAGTATTATCATCCACATCATCAAGAAGAGCGAGGACTTTCTTATTTGTACATCGAGATTTGAGTACAAGGATTCCATCATCGACATTAGACACCTCCGATCCTCTTATCACATGAGAAATGAGCTGATTTTGTAGGCATTCAATACCACTGCGTTGAGATCTTTCTCGAATATCAGCCACAAAGCTACGATTCTCAAAATTGCTAAACAACTTGTTGTATAACACCTTTGCAAGAGTTGTCTTACCGATGCCGCCCATTCCATGAATTCCAATTATCCATGTACCATTGAAATTAGCATCTATCTTGCTCATGATTTGTTCCACACTATCATCGGTTCCCACCAACTGCTTAGGAACACTTAGGTGGAAAAGTCTTTTTAACTCATTCATAACTTTTATGACGACTCTTTTCACTAATGCTGCTTCATGCCTATCAAATGATAATTCAAAATTTCAATATATGATAGCAATGTTTATATGATTCTTTTCAAGTAGATATTTATGAGAAACTTAACAATGTTTTGGTGGATAATAACTTACCCATCAGCTATTTTCTCTGATTCCCATCCTTTTAAGGAACTGACTTCGTTGAGCGCTTCTTCCCATTCCTTCACAACCTCTTGACCCAAATTCTTTTTATGTGCATTGATGGCATCTCCATATTTCCCCTTGGGATCTCGCACTTGTGAGGGTTTCACTTTGTAAAATATGGGCAACACTACTTGCTCTTCACTTCTCCTACACTTCAACATCTGAGCCAGCTCTTGAAGGCACCATTTGCTGGAAGCGAAATCCTCAGATATAATCGGGATTGAAATCTTAGAGTGTGTGATACTGTAGAGAAGCTCCGGACCAATCTCCTTACCAACATGGAGCTCGTTGTTGTCTCTATACACGCGAATTCCTGCATCAACAAGGCTAGTATAGAGATGATCAGTGAAGCCTTTGCGAGTGTCTTCCCCTCTGAAGCTCAAGAACACTTCGTAGTCACTTCCTTTCAGCCTTTTGGTTCCACCATTATCACCTACATGTGGAGAGGTCGACGACGAAGACGCTCTGTATGGCAGATCTTCTGAATGAGGAGGCTCTTTTCTGATCATCTTGAGATAGATGGAGCGGAGCCTCAAAAGAAGAGGAGTATGGAATCCTAGATCTAGGAATTGCAGAAATGTCTCTCAGAACTCAATTGAGAGCTACATTCAAACAAAAACAAAAGCTCTCATACAAGTCATCAAAAGAAAATGGAAATAAAAACAAGAAAGAGAGAAGAGGAGAAGAGCAAGTAGTCACCGATTACCTGAGGAGTGCTTAAACAACACAATCCACACACTGCTGCGATCTCCACCGATTCTCACCTTCGACGTTGGATTACCCACACGCAACCGTCTTTTATATGCGTGCTTGAATGATGCTGAGTTCTGGCCATCCAACGTTCCAGGACTCTTTATGCTAATTGAACGGCTGCGATGCAGGGAAAGGAGAATTATTACAGGCGTAATTTCCGTAGCACCGCGCAGAAGGTGCGTGGAATGAGGGACGCGGATACGCTCACATGCAATGCTCTCCAGCGAGGCTTGACTTTGACTTGCTTTTTCTATTAACAATAAAAGTAGAAAAGAAAACTGACGAGCAACAGTCACATGCTCGCAGTGCCAAATTACATGAACCAATGACGAAAACATATGAATCCTCGGATTAAATCAGATTTTTGTTGAAAACAGATCTTTGTATAACTCTTTTTATTCAAATAAGGAAAGTTTATTATTTTCAATCATCAATCTACTTTTCATTAAGGAGATTACTATAAAATGATAAATTAGTAAATAAATCTCTCCCAAAATAACTTGGTCAAATTAAATTTCTTCATACCGCGTCTGAAAATTGTGCAGCTTCAACCCTCTTTATTGTGCGTGCTTGACCGAGTTCTGGCCATCCAACGGTCCAAGACTCTTTATGCTAATTGAACGTCTGCGATGCATGCCGTAAGGAAAGGACAATTATTGCAGGCGTAATTTCTGTAGCACCGCACGGAAGGTGCGTGGAATGAGCGATGCGGATACGCTCACCCGCGATGCTTTCCAGCAAGGCTTGACTTTGACTTGCTTTTTCTATTAACAATAAAAATAGAAAAGAAAACTGACGAGCAACAGACACATGCTCCCGATGCCAAATTATATGAGCCAATGACGAAAACATATGAATCCTCGGATTAAATCAGATTTTCGTTGAAAACAAATGTTTGTATGACTTTTTTTATTCAAATAAGGAAAGTTTATTATTTTCAATCATCAATCTACTTTTCATTAAGGAGATTACTGTAAAATGATAAATTACTAAATAAAACTCTCCCAAAATAATTTTGTCAAATTAAATTCCTCGTACCACGTCATACGTCTGAAAATTGTGCAGCTGCAACCCTCTTTATTGTGCGTGCTTGAGCGATGCTGAGTTCTGGCCATCCAACGGTCCAAGACTCTTTATGCTAATTGAACGGCTGCAATGCATGCTGCATGGAAAGCACAATTATTGCAGGCGTAATTTCTGTAGCACCGCATAGAAGGTGCGTGGAATGAGCGACGCGGATACACTCATACGCAATGCTCTCCAGCAAGGCAAGGCTTGACTTTCACTTGCTTTTTCTATTAACAATAAAAAAAAAAAAAATGACGAGCAACAGTCACATGCTCCCGGTGCTAAATTATGTGAGTTAATGACGAAAACATATCAATCGTCGGATTAAATCAGATGTTTGTTGAAAATAAATGTCCGTGTGACGCTTTTTATTCAAATAGGGAAAGTTTA
This sequence comes from Eucalyptus sideroxylon x Eucalyptus melliodora, assembly GCA_016097485.1. Lineage (NCBI taxonomy): Eukaryota > Viridiplantae > Streptophyta > Magnoliopsida > Myrtales > Myrtaceae > Eucalyptus > Eucalyptus sideroxylon x Eucalyptus melliodora. Next base: position 25,265,836 of record CM027826.1, on the reverse strand, counting down.
TTATTTTCAATCAGCAATCTGCTTTTCATTAAGGAGATTGCTCTAAATTAGTAAATCACTAGATAAATCTCTCCCAAAAACAATTTTATCAAATTAAATTTCTCCATATCACGTCATATATCTAAAAATTATGTAGCCATCACTCCTCTCTCACGGCACTTTTATCCCTCTCCTTATATTAATAATTTTTTAAGTTCTATATCCTTTTAGAGTCGCCTTTAGAAATTTTTGGCCAATGAATTCTCCACAATTGAATATTTATTTAGTCATCCGTTTTTACTTTCTTTTTTCATTTTTTGCTTTTTTCGGTGGTCAAGTGGAAACAGATGCTATTGATTTGTTTTAGCAATGTCTAGAGAAAGATATGGTGGCAATTTTTACTAGGAAAACATTAATAGGAGTATTTTACACTCTTTTTTATCATCTAGTCATTTTGAAAATGTTAAGCTGATTTATCTATTCAATTCAATTTCTTCACAATCAAGTTGCATAATACGTGTGTGTATATAGAGAAATATATTTATACATGTATCACAGCTTAACAAATATTGTACCATCACTGTGAGAAACCTTTTCAATCGATAAAATTTTTTAATGTCTTTCTTGGAGAGTTCCTACAACCCCTTTATCAAAGTAATGCTATGCCACTTTCATAGGTTTATTTGAGAGTTCCTACAACCCTTTTATCAAAGTAAATGCTATGCCACTTTCATAAGAAACTCCAAAATTTTCAATGTCTTTTCAGTGTCTTTCCTAGAGAGTTCCTACAACTCCTTTATCAAAGTAAATGCTATACCACTTTCTTAGGAAACTCCTCTCAATGTCTTTTCAATGTCTTTCCTAGAGAGTTCCTACAACTTCTTTATCAAAGTAAATGCTATACCACTTTCATAGGAAACTCCTCAAGAAACTCCTCTCTCTCCCTCTCTCTCTCTCTCTCTATATGAAAAATTGACAAGTGCCTTTTGAGTATGCATTTAGAAAGATCCAATTACGTGAATCTCATAAGGTCTCCACATTTTTTAACTATTTGTCAGTGTAAACCGTTGGATTGACATTGATAAAATTGTTGTGTTTAAAGCCACTAGATCATATTGAAGTGCAAAAGATGAGGAAAAAATTTATGATATACCTATGGTAATGTTACGACATTACAACACATAGGGTAGTTAAGTACGAAAACATCATAATAGCACATTCTATGACAATCGAGTGCAAAGTGGTGTGAAACAAAAGTGTGCAACTAAAGATTTTCTAAAGATGAATGGAATCAACAATGATGGAAGTTTTGCGGGAAAAAGATGAGCTGAGTAAGGCATGGGCCCGTTGCCTTGTGACTTACTTTTTTTCACTCACCCACTTCGATGACCAAAAAGGAGCCTGAGTCCTGCTTTTTTATCAACAGGAGAAGAGAAACAAAAAAGTGAGAGCATTTACACTTCTTGGACCTCCCAATGATTGTGATCCTAGGTGGGTTGGAAATTGGAATCTAAAAGAAAAACCAAATATATTTGTACATCTCTCTAATAAAAAAAATTATTCTTTTTGACCCAAATGATCAAATAATAATTGAGAGATATATGATTTGTCAAATAATACAAATGGTGATACGAAAGTTAAATGTATTTTAGGTCTCATACTAATTACGTTCACAAAAATTGTACGTTCATTTTAGAAATTAGAATCATATAACAAGTTTGAATTGGAGCCATTTGCACACATTCCAAAAGCCTAAACTTCATCAATTTATTGAATTTGCAGTGTATTTGATGTGCTTTCAAGTGGCGATCCTCTACACCAATGCATATGAGTTTCAAAAAGTTATCATATATTTGCTCTCGTTGCAATTGCATCCATTGAAACTAAAATTGATTTGAGAAAATTCTTTGTATTTTCAAAAGAGAATATAGAAAATCATTTTCACTTTTTGGCTTCAAGAATAAAATACATGTTTTCCCTTTTCACCATTTTCGTTCTCGTCTAAAAAAGCGGCTCCCCCGCAGGATGCTTTTCTTTAACTCCCTTCTTTTCATATTCATTCACTTTGGACACAAATTTATCATTTATTGGAGCATTTCCGTGACTTTTTTTAAAAGTTCAAGCTTTGTCCAATGCTAAAGGGATTATTCTTTTCAATCCATTGATCCAGGAAGTTTCAAAGAAATTTCCTGTTCAAGATTTTCTTCTCATTGTTCTTTATTCTTTTCAATTCATAGCTCCAAGAAGCTTCAAAGAAATTTTCTATTCAAAATTTTCTTATCATTGTCTTTTTTTCTTTCCAATCCATAGCTCTAGGAAGCTTCAAAGAATTTCCTGTTAAAAATTTTCTGTTCTTATTCTTTTCAATCCGTAGCTCCAACAAGCTTCAGAGAAATTTCCTATTCAAGATTTTCTTTTCATTGTCCTTTATAATGCAAGACAATTTAGTTAAGAAATTCTAATGCTATTAAATAATAATGATGGGTATATTAATTCCCTTTAATTTGCCAAGAAGACAAACAAATTATTATGTGACTTCAGTAATTTCCCACTTGCTAACATGATCATCCAGAAAGGATTGGTTAAAAGATTCTTTTTGATTAGTGAGATAATTTTTTTTTCATTGCTCTTATTAATAGACACAAATAGTATATGAAGAGACTAAAGTCTCACAATATAGAAATCTAATATAATAGGAACAGGATATATTATTGAAAATTAAACCAAACTTGTATTGTTTAGTTCCAATTTCTGTAGAAAAGTTTCCTATTCATCGTGTTTTCACAAAAAAAGATTCCAATGAACTACTAACGTTTTTTTCTTTTAACAAAATGGGCTGTAAGTGAACTTGATTTTCTAGTTACTTCTAATGAAAATGTTATCGCTTAAAAATACTTTTCATGAAAACTACTTTAAAAAATAATTATTTGTAAAATCATATCTATTATCTAGGGTCATGCGAGGGCTAGAACCTTTATGGTCATGGTGGCGGGGCTCATCTCCATCGCGAGTACTGACTTTCATAAAAAGAGACACGCAACCATAGAGTTCATGACCTCCGTTGATTCGCTCCAACAGTCATCTATAGTCACAGGAAGCCACGACGTTCATGGCCGGACGTCTTTCCCTTAATGAAAATCAATACACTTGATGGAGATGAGCCTCGCTATCAAAATCATGGAGGTCGTTGCCCTCAGTGCGACCATAGGAAAAAGGTGTGATTTTACAAATTATGATTGATAAGATATCCTTGTGCTCAAAAGCTCTTTTTGCTTTTTGCCACTAAATGGTTTCTGAATCAAAAATCTTTTTAAAAGTCCATTTTCTCGTCTCAGCAGTTTGTCCTTTCCTTCTTTATGTACTAAGAAAAAGGAACGTCATTATGGTGGGCAAAGTTCATGCAATAGAATCTACACCGTTCAATTGGTGCTATCAAATTTGCATCACAACTCACAAACGATAGCGAAGACCTAAGAAATCCTTTATCAAATTTGCATCACACTGTTCAATTGGTGATTAAAAAAAAGGCAATTTTTAAACGCAATTCATTGTACTTACGCGATAAAACTTACGAATTCAAAATCATGCAAATTCAAATATTGCTTAGAATATTGTCGATCATATTCCTTTGAACAAATGACATTATAAGGGGTATCTGGTTCGATATGTTTATGATGAAAGAGCCCATTTGTTATTGATAAGCCCACCTAAGATGCCAAACCTGGCCTAATTAAGTGAACCCAATACATGTTGTAGGGATTAAAACAAGAGATGGCATTTTCTGACTAAGGCGTATCAATAATATTGCCTTAAAGATAGTAATTTATTCAATAGGATTCATGATCCAATCCAATCGAATCCAATGGAAATCTTAACCCCAAATACGATGCCTAGACTCTAATTTTGCTCGCTTAGTCCATGTGGCAAGCAAAGGATGAAGAATATTCAAGCCTTGAAGAGATCGTCAATATAGAGAAAGCATGAGAGAGACGAGGAGGAGAAGAAGGAACATAGGATGGAGAAATGTTGATGATCTCTTTGTTCCCGTATTTTCTAGAAGATGCCCCTGGATAAGTAGACAAAGGAAACAACACATGTAATATTGGACGCATCTATTCATTGATGATATTTGAAATCTAAGTTAGATGAATGTTAAGTTTTAAACAGTAATAATCTAACTGATGGATAAGAATTAAAAGACAAGATAACTAGCGAGCAATTTTGGCCCTGAAGTTTTAATTTATTCAATGTGGTCTTTGAATTTTTTATCTGTTCAATGTAGTTCCTAAACTTTTAGTACATATTCAATACATTCTTTGAATTGTATAAATATGTTCAATATAGTCATTCCATTAATTTAAGACAATAGTCTACATTGAATATTTTCATATAATTCATTAACTATATTGAACATGTACCAAAAGTTCAGGGACCATATTGCACATTGGGCTAAAGTTCATGGGCTATATTAAACATATTAAAAGTTCATGGATCAAATTGTATATTGGGACAAAGTTTATGGACTGTTTGTATCATTTTGCCTAAAAGAAACCCAAAACAATCTCTCACTATTTTTCTAAGGAGGAATTATTACAAGGCAAACATTGACTTCCAATACCATGTATGAACCATAAGGATATGTGGCAAAGCAAAATGTAGTAGTTGATAGGAGAAACTTTGATCTCAGAATTACTAATTTCAGCTCTGTTTGTTTCGTGAAAAATAAATAATTTTGAGATTTATTTTTCTAAAAATAGTCACTTATATCGTTTACAAAAATGAATGAATGAAATTACCTTTATTGTCATTGATAATGTTTAGACATAAATTGTTGTCGGTAATGAAAATATATTTCATTAACTAATTGTTTCAAGCGATACAAGCGATCATTTTTAGGAAAATGTTGTTAAAAAATCATTCATTTTTAGGGCAATGTGTTATAAATCATGCACTTACCCCAGCTTAGTGAGAGCTTTAGAGCATAACCGTAGCTCATAAGAAGTAGCCCTGACTTCCACATTAGCAAAGGTAAATCCCATCAAGAGCATTCGCAACCACCATTTTCGATCCACTGTTTGTTAAGATTAGTTCGATCCTACTTTATGGCAAATAAAACAATGCACATTTTAAGATGGAATTTTTCCTATTAAAAATTGTGGCCCTACTAGTTGCAAAGTAACGTGCACTGAAAATATAACCTCAATGCTAACATTTCGATAGATCACAATTGACTAAAAAAATTTCAAACTCGTACGTAATACAAATGTAGAGTAGGCTACATCCAGTGGATCCTTAAATATTGGTACTAATCACATCTCCTTCAAAGCTCTTGATTGCTCTACACGAGTTGATCTCTTAGTAAGAGGATTGATGGAAAAATTGTCCAAAAAGTCTTAAACTTATTATATGATGGCCATTTCAACCTTAAACTTACAAATATGTATATGCCATGCGGTTTTAACTTTGTTGTTAACACACATTTAGAACCTATAATTATAGTGTTTGGATGTAGATTAGCTAATGACCATGTACTATCTTGCTTAATATATTTTATCTCAATTAGGGGTAAGTGGTTCCACAATTAGTTCAAGTTTTACATGGAACCTCCAACCTGTTGGAACTGATTCCTCAATTTTTAAAACCTAGAACCTACCTTACATACCTTGGAGCCTTAAACTTGCCCTCTCACAAGTTTTAGGATCAATTTCACGGTCTATCTAGGTTCTACCTTTATTCTTAATTAAACGACTTCAGTCAATTATCACATCTAATTACCACTATTTACTATTACAATATAGAAATCACAACTCATATCTAGATACACGAAGAATATGAAATATTAACAATGCAAAAGTCTTACTCATAGATATCATCGGAAATGGAAGCTTATACTAGTGATTTCAGATTACACAATTATCATCAGACACAATGGAATGCCGTAGGATTTTGCAAAGAACAGGAAAAACAAAAAGACTTGTTCACATGTAGTTTTAGTAATGAAGCAATGTGGCTAAAATCATACCTAACAACTAATGAATAATGTCTATTGTGTAAAGCATGCCCCATATGCTTTAAAAACAATTTAAGATTATATACAAATCTACAGGATTTGATTCAAACATTTTTACCAAATAAGATTGAAAAAAAGATTTTAGGCATTTCAAACTCAAATTCCATCCTAAGTTCAATCTAAACTAACATCAGATGTGCGAAATCAAGAAAGCAAACTCAAATAGATCATGTTTCTATCTCCACAAAAGATTCAAAGTCTCAGTCACTCCTAACTGGAAACTGAACCTTTTGGAACAGAAGCATTACTTGATTAGCAAGGCCAAATGAAACCGTGGCAACTCGAGACTCATAGCCCAAAAAAAAAAAAAAAAAACCACAACAACAACAAGACGGAGGAAGACAGGGTAACGTTCTATGCTCTTGTGAATAAGAGATGAACAATAACTGATGGCAAGCGGCGTCTGACGACAATGGAGAGACTCTCAAAGAAGTTTTGCAAATCTCTCTCTCTCTCTCTCTCTCTCTCTCTCGGAGAGGAAGGGTTTCTTTTCATTCGCTACGTCCAAGCCTCACCATGTTTGGATATGCCAATTTCTATTTTAGGGCTTAGTATGTTCTCGATCCAGTTGTTCGATTCTTAATTCCCAATCTAGTTTGACTCGATTCGATTCCTACCCAAGAATCAAACCACATAATGCAAGTTCAAAATAATATGGAACTGGGAATCGAACGGGGTCTCCCCAGAACCTAGAATTAGTTTGGTTCCCACCGGTTCTCTGATTCCTTATTCTACTCTAAAATCATGCTCATTCCTAATCTCAACATCCATTGCCATTGTCCAAATATGAGCATCTGGTCTAGACTTAGCATCATTATAACTCTTTAGATCATTTACCAAATCAATCCCATAAATGGTCCAAAGACTTTTCTTATTGTTTTCATTATCAAATGCTAAACATACTTCGCCAACTAAATTTGCTTAATAAATTGATGTGGCAAATTCCTCCTAAGTGATTTGATGCTTAGAGAACTTGAATTCTAACGTTAGAAAACTGTCAAGTTTTAAATAGCAATAAACTCATAGATAAGAGCTAAAAGACAAGATAATTACTAAATAATCCGAAACTCTCGGTGACACCAATATTTTTTTAAAAGAATTTAAAATAGACATTTCATCTCAATTACCAAATGCAGAGAAAATACCCAAAAAAATCACATACCTACCATATGGTGGTTAGTTTAGTTGTAAACTTTTCAATTACATCAATATAGTCCTAAACCTTATGATGATTTTACATTGTAGTCATTTTGACCAATTTTGAATAGACATTGCTGACGTGATGAGTCAATGTTTGTCATTCTATATGGTGTGACTACACTGATATGAAGAATTTTTTTTAAAAAATATTTTTTTCCTTTTTTCTTTTTTCTTTTTGCTAGTGGCTGCTATTAGGCGATGGCCAACAAGGGCTAGAACAAGGGCCATGACCCTCATTAGATGTCGATGATGGCTTGCAAGCCCTCACTTATTGGCCAATGAGAATTGTCAGGTCCTTGCTGGCCACAACACCCCCCCCCCAAAAGTAAAGAGAAAAAAAGAAACAAAACAAAAATAAAAATAAATTACAAAAATTGTCCACATCAACACCAGTTGTCTTAAGCCATGCCATATAAGATGGTCCACATCACTTTAGCGATTTTTGGCCAAAATTAGCCAAACTACTATATAGGTAAATTGTCAAAAAGTTTAAAACTAAATCGACACAATTAAAAATATAATTGAATTCAGATCCATATAATAGGTTTGGGATTTTCTTAGGAATTTTCCCCAAATACATAAGGATGCATGTGTATTGTTTGCCATAAATCTAATAAAATTATTTTAGTTTTGAATTTTTTGAAGTAATTGATGGTAACGTTTATATATTTAAGAAAATTTGAAGTGGTCAATATTAAGGTAATAAAAAAGTACGTCAAATAGATGGGTCAAGTCAGATTGAAAATTGATCTGACCCAAATTGATCTATTTAAATTATTTTGACCAATTTCTATCAATAAAAATATAGGTGTTAACACCTAATTTAAATTCATTTTTAGAAATAAAAGATAATATTTGATTATAGAGGGAAATTTTGAAAACAAACTTTGAATTCAAAAATGCAACAGCCGTGTGATTTTGGAGCCGCATTTTTGTTGAAGAAGTTGAGTGAATATTGGGAAATCTTCAACAACTTTGAGCGCTTTCATTATAAAATGCGAGGCTTCGCAACCGGGCAGAGGGGGACTTCTCTTCATTATTCGTCATGAAAAAATAGCAAATTGAAGAGAAAGAGAGAAGAAGTTGACGTGAGCAGGGAAAAGAGAGAAAAAGTACAGTGGCAGAAGGAGAGAGGAGAGCCGTCCGTGGAGTCCTCGACAGAAGGAGAGAAACGCAAAAAGGGAAAGAAAGGGGGAAAAGTAAAAAGAAAGCAAAAGGGAAAAAGGTGATTGGACATTTACTATTCATCACCTTCTTCCCTCTGTCGTTTCCGCCTTTACCTTCCTCCTACCGGCTTCGATTCTGCTCCGCCCAGCTGCGACGGCCGTTTCCGCTTCTGTTTCACGACCGCGACGCTCGTCCGCGAACACCGGAGCCACCCTGCTCCGCCCGCGTCTGCCACCACTGCGGCCGACCCGCGACCTGCAGATCTTGAGTCGCCGGTCGCCTCTGCATCAGCAACGTCTGCAACTCCACAGCCCGTCGACGCTCGCTGCGCTGGTCGTCATACGAGCACCCCTGCTCATCCCCTGTGCCGTTCGCCGCCCTGTAGTCGGAGCCGGGTACCTGCTCACTGCGCCGACATCGCCTGCAGCCGAAGCCCGTGACGCCTCCTTCCCTGTCGCTCCACCGGATCTGCCTCACCTGCACCGGCATCGCCGCAATACTATCGCGTCTGTTGTTGCCTTTGCCGATCGCTGTGCCGCCTCGCCGACTTTCTGCACTCACCACGCTCGCACCACAGCAACTACTCCGCCGACGCCGTTCCCTGTCCACGCCGCGCCACTGCTCCCCCTCCACGCCAGCGAGTCCTAAGCCGAGTTGCTGCTGCCCTACTGGACGCCGAACCGACCCCTCCGTTGCACCAGCCCGCGAGCCCTCCTCGCCGACCCAGCCGCCGGACGCCTCGCCGCTCCACCCCCGACGCCCGCGCCAGTAGCCTGCGCGTTAGCTGCCTTTCGCCGGAGCCCCGCACCGCCTCTGCTCACTGCTGCACGCCCGAACAGAACCATCTGCTGTCTCCTCTGTTTTGCTACAGGTGTGGTTACAACTGGACCTCGCCGGACTTCCCCGACCACCCCTGTTCCGAACGGCGACCCATCACCGAACCACCAGCTGCTCCTCGCCATTCCTCAAGTCAACCGTGAGTTAGACTAGGTGAATTTTTATATTTGATTTCATGTTTTGTTTTTATTCTAACTTGATTTATTTTGATTTATTTTGATTATCTGATTAGGAAATTTGTCATATTAAGCCATGATAATCAAAAATATTGAACCGCGAGACAGCGGGTTAGATTTTTGATTATTTCAACTTTTTATGACAAATTTGTGGTTTGCCTTGCATTATTGACTTGCATTAAAATATATGTCATTGATATACATTGATGGATTATATTTTGGTGCGTCATCATTATTTGCTCCTTACATATTATGCATATCTAGAATTTAAGTACTTAGGTCCATATGCATTTCATATTTAAAGCTTTGCATTTTTAAGATTCATATAGAACTAGGATGATTTTCCTTTAATAAAAAAAAATGAATAAAAAATGTTATTTAGGTCATATAAATCACACCACATGTAGCACTCTACTTAGTGGGTCATAGATTAATGTGTTAATGTTCCCATCATGTAGTTTTTTTTAATAAAAAAAAGCCAAAGATTAGTATTCAATCATTATGTTATTTTTTAAATAAGAATTATTAAGTCATATTAAAAAAAAAAACACAAAAGTCATTCATTTGGTTAGTTAATAGGTTAGTTCATAATCAATCCCATTTCATGTCATCATTGTTAGTGTAGGTTGCATATGTGTAATAAAAAAATCATAAAAAAAATCATAAAAAGAACATGCATATAGAATTACCACGTCATACATCTCATATCATACAACATATGCATATTTAGGGTTACGTAAATTAGATTGCACACATATTGTAATGATTTGAATTATGCCACATGAATTGCATCTCATATGTCATTAAACTAAAACTTATGCATATCAAATTTAAATTAAGATCGCATATAATTAACATTTTCAAAAAGAAAAAGAAAAATTATGTGTCATGTCATTTAGAAATCATGTTTAGGGCATGCATTTTTATTAGCATTTTTTTTATTGAATGTTATTTTATTGATTGTGCACTCACATGACCATTTGCATGTTAGTAGCTTAAATTTAAATTAATCAACATTGCCTGCAAAATATTTTTAAAATTAAAATAAAAATGTATCGAAAGGGCGTTAGACTAATCCAGCGTAACCATATCCCCGGACTTACTGAATTTCTGGTTCGTAAAAAGTAAAGTATTCTCCCATACTTTACTTGGGTTTCTAACCAACCCTAATTGGTTAGTGGCGGCTCCAAATTGAATATAATTGCATGTTTAAATAGATTAATTTCTTAACATCAAGTCGCGATTGGTAGGACTTGGGAGGGTTCGTGCCAAGTCTTCGGACTTAGTAATCCATTAGCCTTCTTTAGGTAATTCACCCTCGGGAAGGTCGCGAAAATAGGGATATATACTCAACTCAACTCATATTTGATTCAACTCATATTGCAAAAATACTTATATATTTAATTCAATCTAGAAAAACTCATACTTAAACTAAGGTGAGAGCACAAAGTGAGCGAGCGTGAGATTGAGTGAGAACACGAGAGTGAAGAGACAATCATAGAGGTGAATTAGGTCTAAATAAGTAATGCACTTACCATATTATTTTAGACCTTACCATTCTAAACCGATTTATGACCTATTACTAAATATAAGTAATCCATATAACAACTCAGCAATCAAATATTGGTTAAGAAATAAGTCTATGACCTATTTTGACAGGTCCTATTAATGGTAAGGATCATGACTATTCAAGTGCTTACCACCGTCAAATCAAGATGGTGATCACTTTAGAGATAACCATTTCCCCAATACCTTTCTATATTAGGTTCTTTTTCTTCCCCTTAGGTACGAGAAATTTTATCTGGCCCAACACCATAACTTTTATTTCGGTCTATATTCACGTTAAGTCTACATTTATCATGGCCTAATCACTAAGGACACTATGATTTATATTTTCTAATCAAATAAGTCTTCTTCTTCATGTGTCTAAATAATCAACAAAAGTAAACTAGAAATTTCACACCCATCACATGTGATGCTCGTATTGTAATTCCTTCCAATCACATGGGCCCAACCATTGGACTCAAACTCCAAGGCCAAACCCAAATGAAAAATTGGTAGATGGACCTAGGTAGGCCCATTAGGGCCCATGGGCTTGACTAGGACTAAGAAGAAAAAAAGCAACATGGCCCATCACCTCACGGGGCCATGCTTAGGCATGGGCCGAACAACAACAACAAATTGTTGGGCCTAGATAGGCCCATGGGCCTGATTGAGCCTAGGCACAAAGCAGGACATGGCCCGCCATCTAATGAGCCATGCCCTGGCACGGGCCCAAGCATGCTTGGTCAACACAACCCACTACCAATCCCTATCCACAAGAAAGGAAGTTGCATCCGCATAAATTCATTCATCCAAGACAAATCTCACTTTGCATTTGCATTTCATTGACGCAATACTAATTATCAAAAATGCTAGAACACGGAACACTCTACACAAAAAGACGATGATGACATATCGAAGCAAATTTTCCATAAATTTGATATCTCGAAATTTGCAATATGTACAGTTAATGTGGATCGCTTCAACTTCATGCTACGACTTCCCTCGGCAACTTCGCCAGCAGCAACCGATCCGAAGACACCGGCAGCCTCGCCGAGGACTCCTCATTTGACTCCCGATCCTAATTGCCCTCGAAGTTAAGTGTATACCTCTTTGAATCATACCCGAATTCCGACACCGCAACGCAGCCCTACCTCTGACACCTCCCAATCCGAGCAATGAGGCTTTGGAGCTTACGCCGGATCTTTGGCAATGAGAGCTCCCAAGTCATGGAGCAAAGCCACGAGTAGGGTGACCAGGCTGCTTTGTGGCCACCGCCGTAGCCATCACGGTCTGAGGAGGCGGCCTCGTGGTATGCGGCAGTGTCCCGAAAGCAATAGAAGAGGAGACGCAAGGAGGACAATTTGAGCTTGAGATGAACAACATTTGAGCATGTGTAGAGAGAGAGAGAGAGGATGAGGTGGCGGCTTTTTATAGGGTGGACATGGGATAAGGACGTGGACCAAATGGGGGGACACAGTGTTTTGAGTCAATTCTTCCTTTGACGTTTCGTCTTACTTTCCCATAACTTCAATTTTTGGGTAATTTAGTAATTAAGTTAAAGTCAAGAGACCACGAAATAATTACACGCGATGTTTAGACCGACCAAAAAAAAAGGGAAAAATTCCAAATAAGGACCCGGAGTGAATCTATTTTCTCAAATAATGACCCAAAGTAAATTTTGTTTCAGATAAGAACCCGAAGTTGACCAATTCTTTCAAATAAGGACCCGCAGTGATCAAGTTAATCTCTATTAAGGACCTTAGCTCGCCAGCAGACATTTTCCGGGGATTAAAATAGGGGCAATTTTGTCAGAAATTTGTCATTGGAAAAAAAAGGGAAAATTCTAAATTAATTAAGTTAGGTTATTCATTTAGATATTTATGTTTTCTTCTTTCTTCTCCCCCGCTGCTCCTCAACCAAATCGTTGCCCGGTCATTATTGCGACTCGATTCTCGTTGCTCCTTGCCTTGCTTGACCGGTAGAGAATTTGGGTCTCCACAAACAAAGAAAGAAGCATCTGGTTTTCTTCTTGTTTTTGAATTCATGCCTCAACCGGTGGAGAATTTGGGTCCTTGACTTTGCGGAGGATGGGTACAAGGAACGGGGAAATCGTAGAAAACCTAGGGTTTTTTTGTTTATGTTTTAGGATTTGTTAATTTTCCCTAGATTTTTTTTTTTTTTTTGGACAAAATTGCCCAAACTCCGGTCATCAGAAATGTCACATGCTTGATAGCCGTCGAATATGTGGCTGACTAGCAAGCTTAGGTCCTTATTTGGAATTGATTCAACCACTTCGGATCCTTATTTGAGACAATGGGTCAATTTTAGGTTTTTATCTCGATACAAAATTCATTTTTGGTCCTTATTTGAGAAAGTTGATGCACTTCGGGTCCTTATTTGGAATTTTCCCAAATAATCACCTTTATTCATTTGATTGCAATTTATTAGTGGTGGCCCCCAAATTTTCCTTTCCTTTTCTTTAGCTTTGCTGCTTTTATGTAGCATTTTGTTACCATAATGACAAAGTTTCCATATATATCAAGGGTATGATTTTTTTTAATTGTTAGTTTTTATTTCCATAAAAATTAGTTTTGTCGAAAAGAGAAATACCAAACAAAAAAAAAAAAAATCTATTTCTTGGTTACATCGTTGATCAAATCGATGGATAATTGTTAAGTAAAATCTAAAAATAAATTACTATGGACAAATTTTTAGCACAATCATTTGTTTATAAATTTTCTCTCTTGATGTGTATATTACCATCAAATCACGTCTTATCAATTATTATTATTATTATTATTATTATTATTATTATTATTATTATTATTATTATTATTATTATTATTATTAAATTTTCTCTCTTGATGTGTATATTACCATCAAATCACGTCTTATCAATTTTATTATTATTATTATTATTATTATTATTATTATTATTATTATTATTATTATTATTATTATTATTATGGAATGCTCCAAAAAAATCTTTGATGATTTTCCAAAAATAATATCACAATTACATTCTCCAACGTGAAACTTGTCGGGCCAACATATAATTCACAAAATAAATCAGACTAAAGATACATTTGATAACTATTTTGTTTTCAAGAATAATTTCTATTCAGAATTTATTTTTTCAATTGCTTGGACAAGTTTTTTTTTTATTGCTTCAACAAGTTTCTAACTAGAAGAAAGTGTACATTTGATATGACCCCAAAAATTTCTATTTTCATTTTTTTTAAAATTAATTATACAAATATCAATAAAGAGTTAACGATTCATGTTTGAATAAAAATTTGTTAAGCTTACGCTTGTCCAAGAGGACCCATGGGCCTGACCTGGCCTAGGCACAAAATGGACAAGGCCATCCACCTTAACAGGCCGTGCTGTGGCTTGGGCCCAAGCATGTTGTGCTCCGCAAGCGTGTTGTACTCGGGTCAGTACGGCGCGCTACCAATCTCTATCCGCAAGAAAAGAAGATGCATCCATGTTATCTGTAAAGTAAATCCCATTCATCCAAAACTAAAATTCGCTTCTTGTCGGTTTACGTTTCAATTTTTCAATTTTTTTTTTTTTTTTTTGGTTGAAGGTTCGCATTTCGATGAGGTAACGCCGATCGGCAAAAATGGTCGACCGAGGATCAACAATCAACACGAAAAGCGAAAGCGAAATGGAGACGACGCGAAGCTCTACAAATATGTACAAGCGCTACGGATCGCTCCAAGGACTGTTGATATAGCCTAACTTGTCGATCCAAATCAATTAACAGATGCCTTTTCCTAGAGGAAAGGACTTCAACTACAAGCTACGAGTTCACCGGCAACAACCGATCTGGAGACAGTGGCAGCCTCGCGGAGAAGTTCCTTGCTGGGAACTCCTCGTCCAACTCCCTGCTCCGGTCATCCTCGAAGCTGAGCGCGTAGCTCATCGGGTCGTACCCGAACTCCGAGGAGGCCGCCGCAACCGCCGCCGCGTGGCCCGGCCTCCACCGGCACCTCCCGATCCGAGCGATGAGGCTGCGGCACCTGTACCGGATCTCCGGCAACGGGAGCTCCAGGGCCGCCGAGCGGACCTTGCGGGGGTGGTCACCGCCGTCGCAGTCCGAGGAGGCGGTCTCGTGGTAGGCGGCGGCGGCGGTGGAGGCGTGGCCATCATGGAAGCAGGAGGCTCGGGGAGGAGGATGATCTGAGCTTGTGATGGAACAACATTTGGACGGCGAGAGCGACGGGACTCGGAATCTTGGTCTGGTCTGGTCTGGTCCCTGGTCTGCGCAAGAGTGTGAAGAGAGTGAAGAGAGGGGATGGCGATGGTGAGGAAGACGATGGAGAAGGGGATGAGGCGGAGGGTCTATTTATGGGGTGGACGGATGAGGACGGGGGCGTGTGGCGGCAAAGCAGAGTGGCGGGGTGGTGGTGAGGGTGGGAGTGAGGATGAGGAAAACCGCGGGTGGATCGTGGTGGGCAAGTGGGAAGCGGTTTTTTTGGCGTTAATCCCGCGTGAGGTTTCCTTCTTACTTTTCCTGAACTTCATTGTTGGGCAGTTTGGTAATTACGTAGAAGTCGAAGGACCACGTAGCTGCTTCTCCTTTCTTTTATTTTGAATATCTCTCTTTTTTATGATAGTTGAAATTTAAATGACTTTTTTTATGGGTGTTATTAGACGACAATATATATAATAAATTGTGAGAGCAACGGCCAAGAACGGAATCGCGAGTTCAAAGTCATGACTTCTCACTTTAGAGTACATTTATTTTACGGAAAAAATCCACATTTTGAGAATATTTTCTTAATTTTAATCATTGTTAATTGCTTAAAATAATCATTCAATGAAAAGTATTTCTATTCTTAAAAAAAATTTATACCTAGACATTTTTGCTAATGATGATAACATTTTTTTGTTACAACCTTTTTCGAGTGATGTAAAAAATCAAAATTAAAAAATATTTTTTAAATCATTGATTTTTCGTGAAATAAATTGAGCCTTAATCTCCTAGAGCAACTACAAGGCAGGAAAGATGATTTATATGAAGATGGAGAATCCATAATCTTGGGAATTTGATGGACACAATTAGATCCAAAAAAAAAAAAATTAATAAAATTTGAAATGTCGCAAACTAAACTAGTATAACTTGGAGGCAAGACAACATAAGAAGGGATTAATTGGGACGCTTGATTTTCACGTAATATCGGATCAAATATCCAAAGGTTCGAATCCCTCCATTGCCTCCCACATTGCAATCACTTTTCATTTTCTTTCAATGTCCAGCCAAATACTAGCTTTGCTGCTCCCTCCTTGGCCCGAGGCAGCTTCACTGTGACGAGTCTTGGCTCTACTGAGCACCTGCACGACCACCGCGATCTGTCATGGTGCTACCTCCCCGCGCTGATTGCCATCAGATGCACCGCCTCTTCTTACCACACTGCTGACGAGCGGTGAGCCTCCAACGACGATCCTTGCTACAAGCCTTCAGTGACGGACCACCCCACGAACCGTTGCTGCTTCTCGCTCAACAATGGCGCTGTCCTGCAGTTTGCCGCCCACCTGTTGCCGCCGTCCGTTGCACCCCCAACACCACCCACCCAACAGCAACAGTCCTAGGCACGCTTCAGTCCCGACGGCCACCTTCTATTAACAGCCTCCGTGAATTCTCTTTTCCTGCAGGTTTCCATCGCCGGTGACCATCCAATGACGCCAGCATCTCCTGCACTTGTCCTATGTCCACCGCAGTGAGCCAGGACAAAGAGAAGTGATCTTGAACAGGGTGGAAGAAAAGTCAAGCGGTGGCCAAAGTGGAGAAAAAGGAAAATTGGAGCAGAGAAGATTCATTCCATCATTTGCAAACGATATCAACGCCCCCACTTTCCAGAATACACGATCCAGAGAAGACAAATAAAGGGGGAAATTCTAGAAATTCGCTCCTCGGGTACTCGTTCTTCGCGTTTTCTCGAGAGTCACCACCGAGCAGAGCTGTGTCACTAATCGCCCCCCGAACCACCGCCGCAGCCGGCCATCCTTTGCCGAGAAGCACCACCACCATGAATAGTCTTGCTGCAAGCCTCATCCGCCAGCCACCGTTGGTCATCTGTCGAGTCCGAATTTGAATTGTGCACTTCAAATTAGTTAATGTTCTAATCCAATTTGATTTGAATGTTTAATTGCAAATTTCAGATTGATTTCATTATCTAATTGTGATATTCGAGATTTTAGGCATTACGCCATAAGATTTTTCAGTTTCTCGCAATCCTCCTGGGCGCGAGATAATTCTAATCCCAGATTGGGCGATCTCTCCGAGCTCTGCTGGTACTGAACCCGGCTGGCTTCTTCAAGCTTTGAATTTCAGCTTCAGCTTTGGAACTTCTACCACCGCCACTATTCTGCTCCTGGAACTGTTTCAAGCTTCGCCGTCCTCTTCCTTCTGCAGAGCCAAACATGTCGTGGTACCGTTTCTAGCTTCTTCCTATCAGTGCGTGGAATCGGACTCTTCCGTGAAAGCTCCATTCCTTTTCAGTGGATTGCAAGCAGGCCCTCCAGAGTCCTCACTGAAATCTTTCGAATAAAAAAGTGACCACCCCGGTGAATAACATTTCGCCTGTCCGATGATCAGACTCAGAAGCAGGCGAATCATCTGAGAGCATCAGCGGGACCTGGTTCGGGAACGCTTCAGCAGCCATAAATCAGCAATCAAACAAAATATAAGAAAGGAGAAAAATGCAAAATCTTAACTTGGTATCAGCAAACCCGCAGCACTATGGAGTATAATATGGCATACTAACACCATTCCAAAGACCAAGCTCTTCCTATGGGGTGCATGTCAGAGTGCTATGCCAGCAAAAGAGGACCTTTTCGAGAGGAGCATCGTTGCTGAGCCTACCTGAGATTTATGCCATTTAGAACCTGAAACTGCTGAACACGTTCTTCTCTTCTGTCCATTGACCAAAACGGGAGTGTGGGAGGACCCGACCCTGAAAATAAAAAAGTACAAGAGACCACACTGTGATATCCGCTAATTTAACAAGCGCGACGATTTTTTCGGATATTATAATATTTTATTTGAATCTTGATGGATATCCTAGATGATTTTTGCTATGTTTGAATTTTTTATTAGATTAGGTTAGGTTGAAAAATGATTTGACCCAAAGTGACCTATTTAAATTTTTTTGACTAATTTCCATACATTATTAAAACACTTCTATAGTTAATCCAATCTAGAAAAACTCGTACTTAAACTAAGATAAGATGAGAACATGGAGCAAGCGAGCGCGAGATCAAGTAAAGACAAGAAAGTAAAGAGAGAATCATAGAGGTGGATTGAGTTTAAATAGGTCGTGAACTAATATTACACTATAAGCCTTATCATTCTAAACTCATTCATGAATATAACTAACCTATATTACAACTCAACCCATCAAATATTGGTTAAAAAATAGGTTTATGATCCATTTTGATAGATCTAATCAAGATGGTGATCACTTTGAAGATAACCGTCACCCCTATTCCTTTCTCAATTGGATTCTTTCTCTCCTGCTTGGATATGAGAAATTTTATCTGACCCAACACCATAACTTTTATTTCAGTCTATATTCACGTTAAGTCTACATTTATCATGGTGTGATAATTAAGGACTTGATGCAATCATTTATATTTTCTAGTCAAATAAGTCTTATTCTTTATGTGTCCAAATAATCAACAAAATCAAAATAGAAATTTCATGCCCATGCTTCTGACTTTCACCTTGTAATTCCTTCCAATCACAAGGGCCTGACCATTGGACTTGACCTCCAAGGCCAAACCCAAAAGAAAAATTGTTGGACCTAAGTAGGCCCATTAGGCATGGGCTTGACCAAGCCTAAACCAAAAATATGCAACACAGGGCTATGCTTGGGTATGGGCTAAACAACTAGACTTGCCCCCAAAGGCCCAATCCCAAAAAAAAATAATTGTTTGACCTAGATAGGCCCATGAGTCTGATCAAGCCTAGGCACAACACGTGACACAACCCACCATCTAATGGGCAGTGCCCTGGCATGGACACAGCCTATTACCGATCCCTATCCATAAGAAAATAAGTTGGATCCACGTAAATTCATTCATTCATAACAAATTTTACTTCCTATCCCTTCACATTTCATTAACACTACTAATCAACAAAAATGCTTGAACATGGAACACTCTAGACCAAAAGACTATGATGACACGTCGAAGTAGATTTTCCATGAATTTGAGATCTCGAAATTTGTAATATGTATGGACGTTGTGGATCACTCCAGGGACTATGATAATCCAATTCCTTGATCAAAATCAATAATATCCTTATTGAAGAAAACTTTAGCTACACGCTACGACTTCTCTCAGCATTCAATAGCAACCGATCTGGAGACACTGGCAGCCTTGCTGTGAAGTTCCTCATTGGGGACTCCTTGTCCGCCTCCCAACCTCGATCATCCTCAAAGTTGAGCACATAGCTCATCATATCATACCCAAACTTTGAGGTCGCGACGCGGCCTTGCTTTTAGCACCTCTTGATCCGAGTGATGAGGCTTCGGAGCTTGTGTTGGATCTCCGACAGTGGGAACTCCCGGGCCGTGGAATGGAGCCATAAGCAAGGTGACCAGGCTGCCCCACGGTAGCTGCCATCACTGTCACCATGATTGTTGTAGTCTGAGGAGGCGGCCTCATGGTGGACAGTGGCGTCCTGAAAGCAACAGAAGAGGAGACGCAGGGAGGATGATTTGAGCTCATGATTGAACAACATTGGGCTGTGTGGAGAGAGAAAGAGGGGAGAGAGAGAGGGAGGGGGGGGGGGAGAGGACGGGGAATGAGGTGGCGGGTTTTTATAGGGTGGACGGGATAAAGGAGGAAGGGCAAAGTCTGAGGACATGGAGTTTTGAGTTAATCCCTCCCCGATGTTTCGTCTTGTTTTTCTCTAATTGCATTTTTTTTTATGTAATTTGGTAACTAAGCAAAAGTTGAGGGATCATGTAGTTGCTCCTTTTTCCTTTTCTACAAGGCGTTATTTCCTCCCCTTAAATGTTTGAGTCTAACCAATTGCTATTAGAAAGACAAAAATCGCCCCTAATCATTCAATTACATTTTATAAGTGGTGGCCCCCAAATTTTGCTTTCCTTTCCTTTTAACTTTGCAGTTTTTATGTAGGATTTTGTTACCATAGAAACAAATTTTCAATGTATATTAAGGGGCACGCTTTTTTTAATTGTTAGATTTTATTTCCATAAAAATTAGTTTTGTCGAAAAGAGAAATCCCTAAAAAAAATCTATTTCTTTTCTACGTTGTTGCTCAAATTTATGGATAAATTGTCGAGTAAAATCTAGAAATAAATTAAGGGTGGCATTATTTTCACCCTCTAAATGACTAAACCCACCTACACTAAAAAGAAAAAATTGTCCTCAATTTTACAATTGCAGTTTTAGATGATAGCCGACTCTTTTTTTTTTTTTTTTTTTTTTAAATTTTTTTCTTTTTCTATCTTGGATAGTTGCCATAATTAAAAAGTTCACATGTTTTGTTTTTTAGCTTAGATATTTTTATATTGTTTTACATGCTCCATGTAAAATTATCTTGCTAATAGTAAGGAAAAAAAAGAAGCATTATTTGATATAGTATAAAATTGAAAAGTCTCTTCTTCATTATTGATCTTACAACAACTTATCTATTTTTTGTTCCTTTTATATCAAAAACTCACTTTCTTGATGAGCTTTTTATTAGTTTCATTAGTATAAAAAATATATCAACTCTCTTTATTTACTATATCAAAGTACTTATATTTTTTCCCGACTATATTGGCGAGATACCCTTATATATAGCATGTAAGGAGTTAGAGATGTATCTAAGAAAACACTAAATACCTTATGCACAATGAGGCATCTTAATAATTTTTCATAAACAGTTTATTGATGATATTAATTTTTCTCAATCCAAAATAAAGAAATTTCATTGGTATTTTCAAAAAAAAAAAAATCCTTACTTTATGCAATTAATTTTTTTACTTAACCATTTATCCACAAATTTAATTGAAAATTTAAAAAAAATAGATTTTTTGGAAATTTCTCTTTTTGACAAAATAAATTTTTTTATTGAAGTAATATCTAACAATAAAAGAAGCGCTCGCGCGCACACACACACCATAAAATCGCAATTACATTCTCTTCAAGCCAATATACAATTCACAATCTGTTTCTTATACAAGTTTCTGAGTATGACAACGCATTTGTAACTACACAATATTTCCCTTCTCAAAAAAAAAAAAAGAATAGAAATGCATTTACTATAACCCTAAATTCTCTTCCCATTTTTTTTTTCATTTAATTATAAAAATTATCAGTAGACACTTAAGGATTCATGTTTGAATAAATATTTGTCGAGCCTAGGCTGGCCCATTAGGACCCATGGCCCTGACCTGGCCTAGGCACAAAATAGACACGGCCTGCCACCTTAACGGGCTGTGCCCTGGCTCAAGCCCATTCATCCAACAATAACAATAAAATTTCTTCTTGTTTGTTCGTGTTTCATTTTCTTTTTTCTTAAGTCGAAGGTTCGCATTTCGATGACGCATCGCCAATCAGCAAAATTCTCGACCGGGGATCAACAATCCAGACAAAAGGTGAAAGCAAAGCGGAGACGACGAAAACATATCGGAGCAGATCTTTCATAAAATTGAGATCTGGAAGTTCTACAAATATGTACAGACACTACGAATTGCTCTAGAGACTGTTGATATAAGCCCAACTTGTGGATCAAAATTCCAGAGGAAAACAACTTCAACAACAAGCTACGACTTCCCTCGGTAACCTCGCCGGCATCAACCGATCTAGAGACACTGGCAGCCGCGCTGAGAAGTTCCTCATTGAGAACTCCTTGTCTGACTCCCAGTTCCGATCGTCCTCGAAGTTTAGCGCGTAGCTCATCGGGTCATACCCGAACTCCGAGGAGGCCGCCGCCGCCGCGTGGCCCGGCCTCCACCGGCACCTCCCGATCCGAGCGATGAGGCTGCGGCACCTGTACCGGATCTCCGGCAGGAGGAGCTCCTGGGCCGTCGAGCGGACCTTGCGGGGGTGGCCGTCGTCACAGTCCGAGGAGGCGGCCTCGTGGTAGGCAGCGGCATGGCCGCCGTCGTGGAAGCAGGAGAAGAGGAGGGACGGGGAGGATGATCTGAGCTTGTGATGGAAGAGCATTTCGACGGCGAGAGCGATGGGACGGATTCTTGGTCTGGTCTGTGCAAGGCTGTGAAGAGAGCGGAGAGAGTGGATGGAGATGAGGAAGAAGATGGAGAAGAGGATAAGGTGGAGGGTTTATTTATAGGTCGGGCGGATGAGGACGGAGGCGTGCGGCGGCTGAGCAGAGTGGCGTGGTGGTGGGGGCGGTGGGGGGTGGGAGTGCGGAGTCAGGATGAGGAGGAAAGCCGCGGCTGCTTCGTGGAGTGGACGTGGAAAGCGGTTTTTTTGCGTTAATCCCGCGTAAGGTGTCGATCTTTACTTTTTCTTTACTATAATTTTGGCAGTTTGGTAATTACGCAAAAGACGAGGGACCACGTAGCTGCTGCCTTTTTTTTTTTTTTTTTTTTTTTAAGATCTCTCTTTTGTTTTACGAAAGTGGAAATTTAAATGACTCTTTTATGGGTTTCATCATACGACCATATATATAGATTGAGAGAGTAAACTGCAAGATCGGAATCGGGAGTTCAAAGTCGTGAATTTCGACCTTAGACTCCGTTTGTTTCTCTGAAAAATTAATATCTTGAAAAATATTTTTCTAACTTTAATTGTTGTTAATAACTTACAAAAATAATCAATGAAATGCATTTCCACTAACGACTTATACCTAAACATTTTTGTTGATGATGAGAATATTTTCTATTATCACTTAGTGATGTAAAAATTAAAATTCAGAAAATATTTTCCAAATTATTAGTTTTTGGTGAAAAAAATGGAGCTTTAGTCTCCTGAAGCAGCTACGGTGTCAGAAAGATGATTTATATGAAGATGGAGAATTCACAATCTTGGAAATGTGATGGACACAATTAGATCGAGAAAGAAAATCAACAAGATTTGAAATGTCACAGATTAAACGAGTCATTTGATTTTTCACATGATATCAAATTGAATATCGAAGGTTTAAATCCCTTTATCAACTCCCACATTACTATCATTTTTTAATTTCTTTCAATGTCTAGTAAAATGCTAACTTTAAGTCGTGTTCATGCAATTCCTTTTGAGCGGATATGTGATGTTTAAACCAGTTTGTTGGTGTGTTGATGCATCCCTTAAATATATGTTGATG
Source organism: Eucalyptus sideroxylon x Eucalyptus melliodora (assembly GCA_016097485.1). NCBI lineage: Eukaryota > Viridiplantae > Streptophyta > Magnoliopsida > Myrtales > Myrtaceae > Eucalyptus > Eucalyptus sideroxylon x Eucalyptus melliodora. The sequence goes on along the minus strand of CM027826.1, from coordinate 25,242,567 downwards.
CACAAATTGATCCCAAGCTCAAGAAAGCGTGTTGCCTAAATTATTTAATACACATATAAAAATCATTCAATTGATAATTCAAATTGGGTTGCTTCGAAAAAAGTCTATTTTCTTGTTCGAAAATAAATAGTCCATTCATATCTCAAGATGATATGTGAAAGACTCGAAATAAAGTAAATCTCAATGACAAAACACTAAAGCACAAAAATAGCAGTGAGTACACTATCATTTCATAAAATGAATATTTGTCGAGCATCGAAACAAAATAAACAATGGCTAATATTTAAAGTCGGTAAGAACAAATCATTTTATTCCCTACATACCCTTGCACTGATCTCCACTCATCTCTTCATGTGACACTAAGCTCTTCTTCCAATGGTAGTTTCATAGATCTCCAAGCTGGTTTTCCCACTTACCTAGAATTTGCTTTCTCTCTCTCTCTCTCTCTCTCTCTCTCTCTCTCTCTCTCTCCCCCCTCTCTCTCTCTCTAGTTATAATATTCAAGATGTCCCATGGTGCATGAACAAAACGGGGGGACGATGAATGTTCCCCAATGCCCAGTAGCTAATCAATCACTAAGTAAAAACGATGGGGGTAGCCATTCGTCGTGCTTGGTTTGGATTATAGTCATTTACGAGCCGAGCGCCTCCCGTGACTCCTGGGTTCGTGCCGCTCTCAAAGTGTGAGTCCACATAGGAGAACACTCCACGTCGGTGGAGATTGGAGTGAGCGTCCAAGGGAAAATGGGTTCATGCACCCAACCATTTGTTGCTCGCCGCCGGATGCTTCCTCGCCCGACATTTTGGTATAGATAATAGGGGAAACGTGGTGTTTTGTCTCTAGGGGTCTATTCGAGTCGGGTCCAGTCGACACGGTGTTCTTGAGAGCTTGGTTTGACTTGATCCTGCCTGTTCGATGCTCAAAACTTGACTCGAGCTTGATTGAGTATTAAGATTGATGCTTGAGTTTAATTTGACTAGAAGAATCGAGATATTGAAGCTCGAGTAATTAAGTAGTAAACTTCACTTTTATAGATCAAATATGATTATCGAAAGAGTCTAAATGTATGATATAATAATAGTTCGATTAAATAAGATATCTTTTTGGACAAAGCACACTTTTCAAATACACAAAAGAAGTCAATTTTCAGATTATGTCGAACACACATAATAGTTAAGGAATCCGAAGTCACTCCTCATGTCATACGCTATGGTCACTCTTCGCTGATGGCAAAAAACCTAAAAATTATATTAATCATGAATATAACTTATTCATATAATAATTCAGCCAATCATATCATATAGAAATAGGTCTATAACTCATTTTGACATATTTAGTACCCGGCCATGCATAGTCCACTGCCCCCTATCCACAAGAAAAGGAAGTTGCATCTCTGTCATCCATAAAGTAAATTCATTCATACACAACATAATTTACTTCTTGTCGGCTCCCATTTCATTGACGCAACACCAATCAGCAAAATGTTCGAATACGGCTCACTCCAGACAAAAAGCGAAAGCAAAATGGAGATGAAGATGACATATCAACGCAGATTTTCCATAAATTTGATATTTCAAAATCTACATGTACAGTGAGACACTGTCGACCCTGATAGCCAAACTTGTCGATCAAAATCAAAAGACCTAGAGAAGAAAACTTCAACTAAACGCTATAACTTCCCTCAGCAACTTTGCCGGTAGCACCCGATCCAGAGACACCAACAGCCTCACCGAGAAATTCCTTGCTGGGAGCTCCTCGTCCGACTACCAGCTTCAATCATCCTCGAAGTTGAGCACGTAGCTCATCGGATTGTACCCGAACTCCGACACCGGGACGCGGCCCTGCCAGCACCTGCACCTCTTGATCCGAGCAATGAGCTCCTGCACTTATCCTGCATCTCCGGCAGTGGGAGCTCCTGAGCAGTGAAAAGAAACACCAGCCGGGCTACCAAGCTGCCTTGCGGTGGCTGCCGTCGTCGCAGTCCTAGGCGGCAGCCTTGTTGTAGGCGGCAGCGTGGCCTTCGCGAAAGCAGCAGAAGAAGAGTCAAGGGGAGGATCATCTGAGGTTGTGATTGAACAACGTTTTGGGTGTGAGAGAGAGAGGGAGAGAGCTTCGATGGAGTCAGAGTCAGAGTCAGAGTCTGGTCTGTGCGAGACTGTGAAGAGAGTGAAGAGAGTGGATGGTGATGAGGAAGAAGATGGAGAAGAGGCTGAGGTGGCGGGTTTTAATAGGGTGGATGGAGAAGGACGCGGCCGAGGGGCGGCGGCGAGCAGTGGGAAGCGGTTTTTTTTTTTAGTCAATCCCGCGTGGGGTTTCTATTTTACCTAACTTTCTCGTTGGGCAGTTTGGTAATTACGCAAAAGTCGAGGGATTTCTTTTTGGTTTTACAAAAGTAGAATTAGATTAACATTTTATGGGTAAAGGCTGAGAACAGAATCTTGACTTGAAAGTCGAGACTCGTGACCTCTAAAGCAGCAACGATCAAATTCTGACAGACAATATTCGGTGCTTCACTAGAATGGGTACTTAAAAGAGTTAATACAAGGAACATTGGCCAGAGGCCTCGTACAAAGCTTCATCAAACAGGAACATTTGGAAGATGACTTTGATTCTAGGAAAAAGAAATTATGTTAGCAAAGAGGACGGCTCTCGCCTCGCGACAGGAATTTTGAAGACAGTCAATTAACCATAGATGCGGTCATGATCATTGAGGGGGTATTGAGCTAGGAGATTACACATTTAGAACTAGAAGTAATATCAGATGGTTTCATTGTCTCTACTGCTTGTCCACTTTGTGATTTGTGAATACATAGGCGTAGTTAGGTATTGTCTACAATTGGTAAAATGATCTGTACAAAGTTCCTCTCCATTCTCCATGCTGATGACATTTATAGCTTTCCTTGGTTCTCCAATATAGTGTAGATTTACTGTGAAAGTAACATATAGTTTGTATACTGCTAGCTTGCTGGGTTTGTATTGCTACCGGGGATAATGACTGATTATGGTCATAGACAGGATCATTTGCCTGAAATTCTATGGCGTATTACAACCTCAAAGATTGTCGCTAGTTCTTGTGATGATTTAGCCACTTCATTGTCACGGCTCCATATTTAATTCATTCTGTAGTAATTGTACATTAAGCTGGTGCAGCTGAAAAGTTCTGTTCATATCCCTCTCCTTCTATGTAACGAAAAACAATTTTATCGAGACAATTTCTGTCTCTCATGAACTCCTACACATTGAGCGATAACCTCTAGTGTGGCTCATGTTGCATACGAAGTTCCATTTCTTGACAAACTGAGATCTGAATAGGAGGAAACGGTCCTGGGGTCAGTCTAGGTGCAACCTTAAAAGATAACCATTTGAACTTGTCCTTAATGAATCCAGAAGAAAAAGGCTATACTTTACAATAATCACCAGAAATTTCCTCAGCTTTTCTTCAAGATGACCTATGACAAAGAATTGAAAATTTGTTTCGGCCGGCCAACTCCAAGTCAGTTGATGTTGATTGGCAAATTGAATCCGAGAAAGAACAGTACGTAAAAAAGATTAATATTGAATTTTCTAATGCAACTTGGGCATATAAAAACTTTTTTTCATTTGAACCGCCATTTTATCCTAACATACCAAACATTTATGATGAACTTTTTGATGATTTCTTTGTTATTGTGTAGTTCTTTTTGTATCTTTCATCATTGACTTGGCACTTATGCCATACACGTTGTTATACAATCCACAAAATCAATGGATACCCAAATTTAGGATCTTCTAACGTTTCTGCTAACCTACCCCCAATTTTTGAACTAGATAACTGCAATTCCTTTTTTTAATTTTTTTGCTCTTAGATATCGTTAAACAGCTCGGTGGTTTAAACAGAGAATCACATTATCCTGACCTCATCTTGAAATCCAACATTTGAAACCTTGAACTCTCCTATTAAAAAAAAAGGAGATATCCTAGTGCAATTCACAGATGTTTTTCATGAAATTAATGCTTCTTCTCAAGTGTAGCGAACTTAAACCCCATGAGATTACAAGGATCATATCTAGGTTGTCTAACCACAGCTGCAGACATAAGAACTTCATTGTCACATAGCTTCCCAGTGTGGCCAATGATTACAAGAACAACAAAAGTTTGGTGTTAACCCGTATCAAATCTCTACCCAGTGCCATGACTATCCCTAACACTCCACGTTCCAGGTACGAGGGATTTTTTAACATGAGTGCAACTTTAGCACGAAGGTGACCCCAAGATTTGGTGTGAATTGACTCAACTTTCACCAGTCTGCGTGCCAAACAAGCAATAGGTTTCGCATTATTCTGTCATTTGGTCGAAGGCCATTCTATGTATTTGCAGCCACACCTCTAGTTCACGAAAATAGAGGTGTCTCCTATGAGCATCCCATCTCTGCAGTTCTATGCAATGTCCCATGATCGACCAAGGGCCAGAACTGAGGACTCTCTCTGCTTGGTGCCAATCCATGGAATGTGAACAAAAACATCTTCTCATTTTGAGGGGTTACAGTTATCCCACCCAGACCAGCCCAGGCTTTCCTTAAGACATCAGCTACACAGCTTGACTCAAGCACTTCTCCAACAAGACCCTTCCAATCAAAACCATCTCAACTTCCTCATCATCAACTTGCTCCAGAACCGAATGATCCCCAAGAAGATTGTCTGACAGATATGCTTGCGATGTTAAGAGAACCCCTGCAGGCATCCTATAATGAGAAAAAAGAAATAGATTACTAAGGAAAGTTGTCAAACGGTTGATAGGGGCAATGTGTAGTGATAGGAAAATTGAAAACTAATGCGACAAACCAATGCCAAAGAGACTTACTAAAATAGAAAGTAGATGGCAATAACTAATGATGATAGAGAGCGAATATGAGGACGACTATGAATTATCAAGAAGAATGGGGGGTAACGATCACGGAGGAATGTAGGTGAAAGAAAACATCATTGTGATGTAAGGAAAGCTCTCAACAAAGAGAGAGAAGCTCTCACAGAGGGGAGAGACACAAATCTCTGTACATATTCCTGAAGAGAACTCAATGTCCCATTCTTTTTGGAGCATAAATGCTAGAAAACTAAACATATCAAGATAAGAGAAAAACGGTTCTTGTAATTTCCAGCTTACAGAAGCCCTGTTAATAAAATTTCCTGATTTAAATTGCATACATGTACTTATGTGCAATCAATCTTGAGCTTCGGTGGCCAAACAATCAATCTTGAGCTTCACTCTTTTAATGCCAATGATCTTCCATTATTTTTGCACTGTTCTACTTCAAAGCAGGGTCGCACGACGTCGTGAACATGTCAAATGGCGATAAAAATAACTACCACAGTGCTTCTATGTTCATACACTAACCAACGGACCAGCCAACTGATGTTCATTGGCAGAACGAATCTGAGAGAGAACAGTGTCTGCAAGTATTACTTTGTCTACACCTTTGCTAACAGTAATCGTTGCTCTCAGGGCCAAAAATTAGCTGTCACCATCGGTGAAACTTCCACCACTCCACCCTCCAGTCCAGCTGGATCCCTGTAGCTACCAGCCCCAACCAATGGGACCACTCCATCTCCGCCACCACCTAGAAGTGACGCTTCATATATCTGCGTAACACTGCTAGTCCTGTTCATGAGTGCATTATACATGATATCATTATTTTTACTAGATATTGATGGACTATTGATAGATCGTGAGATGTTGCTACTCATCATACAGTGAAAAAACTTGTGAAAAAGCTTCTTCTCATAATTCCAGCATGCTTCATATAGATAACATTGCTCAAACTTGTAATAGATCATAAATTTCTTTGGAATAAATATATGGTTCTGCTCCCATATTCTGATGTTCGGCTCTATTTGCAGTTCCGATATCATGAAAACCAAGATTATTAGAAAAATTAGAATGTGGCAGGAGAAAAAAACTTGCATACTGGAAAGTTGAAATAGAGCATCAGTAGAACAAATCCTCATTGGTGTAGCTAAAAAGTCCCACCATTGGAATGACAAATGAGCAGAAGAGTAAACCACGCGGTGACAGGGAAAATGGTGTGAATCTTGTGAGGATCAAACTCAACACAAACAGTCAATCGAGAACTTAAAAGGACAACGAAACTATGAACTCACTCTTGCAGCCCTGCAGCAGATCAAATTCACACCTGATGATTAGCTAGAAAGAACCCGACGAATTGTGGTGATCCAGAGTGCCACAAGTCCAGCAGCATGACCGCTCTCCTTTGCCAATGTGATTTTGTACTTTCCCTCCAGAAGCTTCCTTAATAATTGACATGTCAATCATTAAATTACTTCGAGCAATCATATGAGAATAGACAAAAGAGAAAATTACAGTTGCAATATCCCAGAACAATAAAAACCCCAATTCAAACAATCAGGAAATGTAAGCAAATTCAGCTTGTTCAAGCATAGGTTTCTGCCATCATTTTCGTCAAAACCTCCGCACAACCACCATAAACCGCCACCTCCATTAGTCAATACTACCAATACACTCCGGCTTCGACCACTAACAGTCTGCCATCACATGCACACGGTACTGCACATAGGCTTACGCTACGAGGCTGACCACGCCTCCAAAGGCAAGTTCACATTCCAAATGCACCGAGAGCAACTATCGGAGAAGAGTCCCCAATCACCAGCCAGAGCACGAAACTGGAAAGGCACAGCCACCGAACTAATTTTAAAAATCACCGCGCCAAACACGACCCAGTGCAAAACAAAACCCGCCTGCCGCCGCCCCTCAAGAGCCGTCTCATCACATCCAAACCCTTCCACTAGACGGATGATGACGGCAGCTTCTACCCCAACAACACACGAGAGTGTACAAAAGAGAGAAAGCCAATACGAACCGAAACACTCAATCAAGAAGAGAATAAAGCTAAGTGGGAGCGGCCCACCTTCAGCTAGAGAGAGAGAGAGAGAGGGTCTCCTTCTTCGCTTGATTTTGCAATGGTCGGGTTGGTTGCCTCATCAACTTGGTAGTTGATGAAATGATAATATTCCCGCCCGGATCCAGTGACTTCTCTTAGTTCAGAGGACTTCTCGCAAATCAATTCAGATAATCGCTTCTCCAAATCCCTCAGTTCAACATTCGGCAATAAAGCACATTTAATATAAAGCTTCGATAGTCGGACGGGAAGCTCTAAGAGACATTCAAGAGGACGGAGATCGAAAAGAGAGAGTTCCTGGAGAAGGGTTAGTTTGGAAAGATATGGCAACGATGGAGTTGGGAAATCGACATGCAGAGCTGTTAAGTTCAAGGGCGGTTCCGGTATTTCTCGAAGGTTTTCGCACCACCAAGCGTGGAGATGTTGGAGAGAAGAGAGCTCCGAAATGCTCTCCGGCAAGCCCCAAATGCCCGAGTAGTCTAAATAAAGCTTATTTAGCGAAGCCAGCTTGCCTATATTATTGGGCAGTCCTTGCAGATTTACGCAGTACATTGCACTTAACACTTGGAGTTTCGTCAGCATTCCAATGACACTAGGCAATTCTGTCACGGGAGTTCCATCAATGTACAATCTCCTCAAATTTTGCAAATTCCCAAAACTTTCTGATAATTTTATAATCGATGTCCTTGATAAATTTAACTCAATCAACGATGTCAAATTTCCAATTGAGTCGGGGATCTCTCTCAACAAGTAGCAATTAGATAAGTCAAGGAGACACAGAGATGCTAGATTACCTACGGAGTTGGGTATGCAATCTAATAATTCACACCTAGAGGCATTAAGAGTCTCTAGCGCCTTCATAGAACCAATGGATTCAGGTGATTCTTTAATCTTCGTATGAGATAAGTCCAGCTTAGTTAACGACTCAGAGGAACCGATGGATTCGGGAAACTGAGCAAGTTTATCATAACATACAAGCTTCCTCGATTCTTCCATTCTCCCTATTCTTCCTGATAGCTTCTCTAGTTTAAAACAATTATGGACGTCCAAGGAGACAAGGGTCTTGATATACCATATAGAAGGATGAATTTCTTCTAGATTCCAACAATATATAAGATTCAAAATCTCCAAGCTTTCGAAAGTAGACAAGTCGGGAGTTCTTCTCAAATTTTCACAATACGAGAGGTCAAGAACTTTCAACTCGGTTGCCATCTGAAAGAAATAAAGGAAACTTCAATGAAAGTGGACAATAGCAATGTGTGATTTTCCACTATTCTTCTTTTTTTTTTTAAAGAATCTTTAAAATTCCTAAAAAGAATACCCATACTCCACTATCTTCTTATTTAATTTTAAATGTTTTTTTTCAACAGTATCAAGGTACACAACCATATTGATTTTTTTAAGCATATCCATCGCAAAAAGAATGTTTGGGATGTACAAGTGCCAACCATGTTTATTTTCAGATAAACTTTCAAAAAGAAAATATATTCAGTTTTTAAGGGCTTTGGTGATGCCATTGATTAGGCATGCGCAAATATTATTATCAAAGAGACACTCCAATAGTAAGAAACATGTAGTTTAATTATGAAAAGCAATCTCTTGAAGTGACTTCAAAAAAAAAAAAAAATTAAGAATGTTGTAGTCCAAAAAATTCAATGCCATCGAAGGATGTTTTATTCCTCTCATCACATTATAATTTATATTTGCATCATATAGTAATTTCCATAAGCAACATTATAATGAATAAATATTTCATGCAGCAAGTTAGAGCAATTCATAAATTTTATCCATTACTCTAAGATTAAAATGAATTCAGAATTTTAGTATTTGTACACATTTTAGTATTTATGTACAACACAAGTCACTATATGGGAGTTTTTGTTTCTCCATGAAAGGGGATTGATAGAGAAATATAACAAGAATCGCTCAAAAGACATACTTTCACATGGGGAAAAATTAACTTGAAGCCATAAACCAGTTAGATTAAAGAAAATCAAAATAGGCACAATTATGTAATTATATTTTTAATAGATGTCAATTAATATAGTTAATTTTTTTTAATATTGTCAAAGGTTACGCATGACGGTTGTTGGGTTTTATCAATTAAAGATATTAAGGGGCAAAGACTTCTGAATATTTAGGAGCCTATGAATTCCTCTTATATTTAGATGAAAATCCTTAATCCGAGGAATGATGTCAAACCTGTCTAGGAGAAACTAGTGCGATAACATTTTTACTCACAAGAGATATATCTTATCAAAGTCTTACCTTGAGTGGATCCCATCCTCCCCAATCCTCTGAAAATTTACTCGATGATAGATCAAGCACGACTAGTTTCTTCGGATGAAAGTTGACTACTTCAAAATCCAAGTTACAACTCTTCCATTGAAGCCATCTTAATTGAGCAAGTGAGTTTTGGAAACCTCCAGTGAAATTTATCCTATTCACTTGAAGGAACCTCAAGTTGGTGAGTTTGTTAAATTGTTCACCTCGATAGCTTTTCTTATTACAGCTTCCCTGGCTATAATGGTCAAGACGAAGGGCCTCAATCTCACAAGTGCCCTACAATTCCAAAACATTATGGACCGTAAGTTTTAATTGATGAAATGATCTATGTATAAAAAAAGATGGACTAATTTCAATCTGATATCATACTATTATGGTGTCGACTTCTTATTTTCAACTTGGTGAAATGACAAGTCGTCATTACTTATAATTTATCTAATCCATGTAAAAATGGGAAGCTCAAGAAGGTGCTTTGGAACTTTTCCTCTCCCAATTATGCTTTTCGCAAATTTACACCTTTTGAATTACCAAAAATTGCATCCTTTCAAAATTATAATAAAAGGCATTTATTTATTTACAAACTACTTCAAATATATCTATCAAAATTCATGCCCCTTATATGTGAAACACACAACCCTAACTTGTATCCTTCATATGCAAAACACATGACCCTTACAGTCCAAGTACATCTATCAAACTTGTCATCAAAACATGTATCAAAATTTGATATTCTAAATTGTAGAATCCCCCTATTATTCTGGTGTGCCTTGTTTACAATTCTCAATAGCAAAATGAAAATGAGAATGTCACCTCAAAATGTACGCATGCGTTTTTTATTCCTTTCTTATCTTCTCACGCTGTTTCTTATAATGAGCATTTTTAATTATACATGGAAAAAAGATCAATTATATATCAAACGTTATGTAGATAATCTTTACTCCTCTTATTATTAGTACATATGTTTGATGCAACATTTTCATTATGTTGTTAATTTTGCTACAGTGAAATAGCAATAAGTAATGAGATCTTGCATCAAGAATGATCGGACATGAAGATTGATTAAACTGCATACTTAGAGAACTCAAGTCTTTTACATTTTTCTTTCGTTGTAACCAAAATATTTAAGTGACTCCATTTTATTTTGTCTTAGGTGATGAATTTCTCAATGAGCACAAATCATGAGCTATAAGATGGATTTGTTTGATGGCTTGAATATTTCCTTCAAACTTTTATTCTTTTGGATGAGATACTCCTTATTTAGAAATTTCTTGTATATTATCGTATTTTCACCAATAACTTCACAGATACCTTTTTTTTTTTTTTTTTTTTTTTTTAGTTCTAAGCAATTTCTATTTAGTTCATTACGTTTTCATTTGTACGAAAATATCCTCGTTGAAATACTGCAGTAGCACAGTTTTTACTAATCTCGTTACTTAATTATATTGTGCATTCTCAATGTTCATATTCAGTGTTTTTCAATCAAAGATTTGCACATGCTCATTTGATGTTTGCACAAATCATCCATATGTTGTAATTGCTTTTAGTTGCATACCTTATTAACTTTCATCTTAATAATGAAATTAATCACAACACAAAATTCAAAACCATCATTATTTATGGGATAAGTGCATTTAAAGTTCTAAAATTTGTCATAAAAGTGTGATTTAGTCCAATTAAGTCCTAAAACTTATCACAAATGTACAATTAAGTCCTAAAACTTGTCAAATTGATTTAATCAAGTCCTTCCTTTGAATGCATTTTTTCAAAATTTTAAGACTCGATTGCACTTTTGTGACAAGTTTCAGGACTCAATTGCTCTTTCCAGACAAATTTTAGGACTTGATTACACTTTTTGCAAGTTTAAAGTTTTAGGATTCGAATTCACTTTTATGATAAGTTTTAAGACTTAATTGCGCTTTTTTAAAGTTTCATGTCTCAATTGCACTTTCATAACAACTTTTAGGACTTTTATTGTACTTATCTCATTATATATATTGCAACTATTGGAATGACCATTGCTTTGACTTGACCCACTTTTTATGGATATTACGCATATTAACTTCAATAATAAGATTGGATATGTCACTTTTCCAATATTCCTCCATAAAATTTATCCTACAATAGTAACCTTCACATTTAGATCTAATAAGAAAAAAAAATATTATGTCTTAAGTTTTATTTCAAAGTAATAAGAGCTATCTCTAATTGTGCATCTACTCATATTTGAATGTAAGGATGTTACTAATTTTTATTATGTGAATATATGGTTCTAAAACTTAAGTGATGATAAATTTTTTTCAAAAATATAGAGTCGACATTATTTCTTATCCTAAATATGATGATTGAATTAAAGAAAGTACACACCCACACACACACACGTATTATGATAACATTACTACCCTGTAAGCATATGGGTGTGAATTTGTTTTTAGTTCAATCACTAAATATCGTTCATTATAAATTTCAAACAAAGTTGTAAATGTAAGGTTATTTTATTGCTAAAATGTAACCTTTAACGATTCTCTATATAAAAAGTCATATATATTGTTTTAATATTTAAACCAAGTTTAATCAATATAATGTGAAAATTGTTTAGTTTCGATAGTTCTTCCACATTAGAAAGTTCATAATTAAGCGTGGCCCAACAACTTATAGATGTCATGTTTTCTCCGAAAGTGCTCTGTCAAACACTATGGTTTTGCAATTTTATTGTTGCGTTGATGTTTTGAAAGGAGTATATATATATTTTTTTCATTTCGACAAAAATAAAAGAGATGACAAAAAAAAAAAAAAAAAGATACATACATATATCCTATATCAACTAACGAGAAACTGCTGCTCAATTATGTCTTAAAATAAGGCAAGACAAACAATTGACCGGACAAGCTCTTCTGCTAATGGCTGCCCCAAATTTGGTGCATCAATTTTCATCTCTAATAAGAAAGAGAAGATGGACTCAACATTCACTGACTATAAGATAAATAGAGGAAACTCTTACCTTGTTGCTCTCAAGCACATCTTCAGCTTCCTCATAAGTCCATATCCGACTACGTTTTCCAAGCTTCTTTGGATGTTCTAAACGAACAATTTCCCTTCCAAGATCTCTCAGTTGATCATGCATCATTAGCATGCCATCTTTGTCAATTTTAATTAGGGACATAAGACTTAATACTTCAATCCCTTTCCCCGGGTAAAAATCACAAGCATCCCACATATAAGTTGGATATTGTTTAGACAATCCAATGAAAAAACATGCAATATCCAAAAAAATCTGTTGCTCTTCATAATCTAATGCGTCGTAACTTATCCTTAACCTCTCTTGCACTTTCTTATCAGGAATTCTCTTTAGTTTATTTGACGTATCTTTCCATGTTTCCTTTGGCTTTCCACATAAGAATGAAGCTATAACTTGAAGTGCTAAAGGAAGGCCTCCGGTAATGGATACAACATCATAAGATATATCCTTATAATCACTCGGAGGAAAATCATTTCGAAATGCATGTCTACTAAACAAAATCAACGATGGATTCGGAGGCAACTTTTCAAGTTCATACAAGTGACTAGCTCTAGCGTAGTCAAGAATACTCTTGTTTCTAGTTGTGATGATGACTATACTTCCCGCTTTAAACCAACTCCCGTTTCCGGACAAAGCATTCAAGTGAGTCTTATCATCCATATCATCAAGAAGAGCGAGGACTTTCTTACTTGTACATCGGGATTTGAGTAAACATATTCCCTCATCGACATTAGATATTTCGCACGAGCTTCCTATTATATCAAAAATGAGCTGCTTTTGTAGGCATTTAATACCCTCACATTGAGATGTTTCTCGAATATTTTCCACAAAGCTACGATTCTCAAAATCGCTAAATAGCTTGTTGTATAACACCTTTGCAAGAGTTGTCTTACCGATGCCGCCCATTCCATAAATTCCAATGATCCATGTACCATTGAAATTAGCATCTATATTGCTCATAATTTGTTCCACACGATCATCAGTTCCCACCAACTGTTCAGGAACACTTAGGTAAAAAAGTCTTTTTAACTCACTCATAACTCTTATGACAACCCTTTTCAACAATGCTGCTTCATGCCTATCAAATAATAATACAAAATTTCAATATATGATAGCAACGTTTACGTGCTTTTTTCAAGTAAGATATTTATGAGAAATTTAACAATGTTTTGGTGGAGAATAACATACCCATCAGCTATTTTCTCCGATTCCCATCCTTTTAAGGAACTAACTTCATTGAGCGCTTCTTCCCATTCCTTCACAACCATTTGACCCGAATTCTTTTTATGTGCATTGATGGCTTCTCCAAATCTCCACTTGAGATGTCGCACTTGTGAGGGTTCCACTTTGTAAAATATGGGCAGCACTACTTGCTCTCCGCTTCTCCTGCACTTCAACATCTGAGCAAGCTCTTGAAGGCACCATTTGCTGGAAGCGTAATCCTTGGATATAATCGGGATCGAAATCTTAGACTGCGTGATACTGCAGAGAAGCTCCAGACCAATCTCCTTACCAACACGGAGCTCATCGTTGTCTCTATATACGCGAATTCCTGCATCAACAAGGCTAGTATAGAGATGATCAGTGAAGCCTTTGCGTGTGTCTTCCCCTCTAAAGCTTAAGAACACTTCGTAATCAGTTCCCTTCAGCCTTTTGGTTCCACCATTATCACCTACATGTGGAGAGGTCAACGACGAAGACGCTCTGTATAGCAGATCTTCTGAATGAGGAGGCTCTTTTCTGATCATCTTGAGATAGATGGAGCGGAGCCTCAAAAGAAGAGGAGTATGGAATCTTAGATGTAGGAATTGCAGAAATGTCTCTCAGAACTCAATTGAGAGCTACATTCAAACATAAACAAAAGCTCTCATACAAGTTATCAAAAGAAAATGGAAATAAAAACAAGAAAGAGAGAAGAGGAGAAGAGCAAGTAGTCACCGATTACCTGAGGAGTGCTCAAACAACACAATCCGCACACTGCTGTGGTCTCCACCGATTCTCACCTTCGACGATGGATTACCCACTCGCAACCCTCTTTTATCGTGCGTGCTTGAATGATGCTGAGTTCTGGCCATCCAACGGTCCAAGATTCTTTGCTAATTGAACGGCTGCGATGCATGCTGCACGGAAAGGACGTTGCAGGCGTAATTTCTGTAGCACCGCGCGGAAGGTGCGTGGAATGAGCGAAGCGGATGGGCTCACACGCAATGCTCTCCGGCAAGGCAAGGCTTGACTTTGACTTACTTTTTCTATTAACAATAAAAATAGAAAAAAAAAAAACTGACAAGCAACAGTCACATGCTCCCGGTGATAAATTATGTGAGTCAATGACGAAAACATATCAATCGTCGGATTAAATCAGATTTTGTTGAAAATAAATGTCCGTGTGACGCTTTTTATTCAAATAGGGAAAGTTTATTATTTTCAATCAGCAATCTGCTTTTCATTAAGGAGATTGCTCTAAAATAGTAAATCACTAGATAAATCTCTCCCAAAAATAATTTTATCAAATTAAATTTCTCCATACCACGTCATATATCTAAAAATTATGTAGCCATCACTCCTCCCTCACGGCACTTTTATCCCTCTCCTTATATTAATAAATTTTGATGCTCTATATCCTTTGAGTCGCATTAGAAATTCTTGGCCAATGAATACTCCACAATCAAACATTTATTTAGTCATCCCGTTTTACTTTCTCTTTTTTATTTTTTGCTTTTTTCTGTGGTCAAGTGGAAATAGATGCTAGAGAAAGATATGGTGGCAATTTTTAGTAGGAAAACGTTAATAGGAGTATTTTACACTCTTTTTATCATCTAGTCATTTTGAAAATGTTAAGCTGATTTATCTATTCAATTCAATTTCTTCACGATCAAGTTGCATAATATGTGTGTGTATATAGAGAAATATATTTATATATGAATCACAGCTTAACAAATATTGTACCATCACCATGAGAAACCTTTTCAATGGGTGAAATTTTTCAATGTCTTTCTTGGAGAGTTCCTACAACCCCTTTATCAAAGTAAATGCTATGCCACTTTCATAGGAAACTCCTAATTTTTCAATGTCTTTCTTGGAGAGTTCCTACAACCCCTTTATCAAAGTAAATGCTATGCCACTTTCATAGGAAACTCCAAAATTTTCAATGTCTTTAATGTCTTTCTTGGAGAGTTCCTACAACCCCTTTATCAAAGTAAATGATATGCCATTTTCAATGTCTTTTCAATGTCTTTCTTGGAGAGTTCCTACAACCCCTTTATCAAAGGAAATGCTATGCCACTTTCATAGGAAACTCCTTTATCAAAGTAAATGATATGCCATTTTCAATGTCTTTTCAATGTCTTTCTTGGAGAGTTCCTACAACCCCTTTATCAAAGGAAATGCTATGCCACTTTCATAGGAAACTCCCCTCTTGAGTGCCTCTTGAGTATGCATTTAGAAAGATCAAATTACGTGAATCTCATAAGGTCCCCACATTTTTTAACTATTTGTCAGTATATTGACATTGATAAAATTGTTGTGTTTAAAGCTATTGGATCGTAATGAAGTGCGAAAGATGAGGAAAACTTTTATGGTATACCTATTGTAATGTTACGACATTACGACACATAGGGTAGTTAAGTATGAAAACATCATAATAGCACATTCTATGACGATCAAGTGCAAAGTGGTGCGAAACAAAAGTGTGCAACTGAAGATTTTCTAAAGATGAATGGAATCAACAATGATGGAAGTTTCGCTGGAAAAAGATGAGCTGAGTAAGGCATGGGTCCATTGCCTTGTGACTTGCTTTTTTTCACTCACCCACTTTGATGACCAAAAAGGAGCCTTAGTCCTGCTTTTTTATCAACAGGAGAAGAGAAAAAAAAAAAGTGTGAGCATCTATGCTTCTTGTGGACCTCCAAATGATTGTGTTCCTAGGTGGGTTGGAAATTAGAATCTAAAAGAAAAACTAAATATATTTGTACATCTCTCTAATAAAAAAAATTATTCTTTTTGACCCAAATGCTCAAATAATAATTGAGAGATATATGATTTGTCAAATAATACAAATGGTGATACAAAAGTTAAATGTATTTTAGGTCTCATACTAATTACGTTCACAAAAATTGTAGGTTCATTTTAGAAATTAGAATCATACGTTCAAATATCATGAAAACAAGTTTGAGTTGGAGCCATTTGCACACATTCCAAAAGCCTAAACTTAATCAATTTATTAAATTTGTAGTGTATTTGATGTGCTTTCAAGTGGCAATCCTCTACGCCGATGCATATGAGTTTCAAAAAGTTATCATATATTTGCTCTCGTTGCAATTACACCCACTGAAACTAAAATTGATTTGAGAAAATTCTTTGAATTTTCATCCTCACTATTATTTGAATGATTTAGAGAATTTTCAAACGAGAATGCAGACAAACATTTCCACTTTTTGGCTTCAAGAATAAAATACACGTTTTCCCTTTTCACCATTTTCGTTCTCGTCTAAAAAAGCGGCTCATGTTTTTCTTTAACTCCCTTCTTTTCATATTCATTCACTTTGGACATTTCCTGACTTTTTTAAAAGTTAAAGCTTTTTCCAATGCTAAAGGGATTATTCTTTTCAATCCATTGCTCCAGGAAGTTTCAAAGAAATTTCTTGTTCAAGATTTTTTTTCTCATTGTTCTTTATTCTTTTCAATTCATTGCTCCATGAAGCTTCAAAGAAATTTTCTATTCAAGATTTTCTTTGCAATCCATAGCTCTAGGAAGCTTCCAAGAAATTTCCTGTTCAAAATTTTCTTTTCTTATTCTTTTCAATCCGTAGCTCCAGCAAGCTTCAGAGAAATTTCCTATTCAAGATTTTCTTTTCATTGTCCTTTATAATGTAAGACAATTTAGCTAAGAAATTCTAATGCTATTAAATAATAACGATGGGTATATTAATTCCCTTTAATTTGCCAAGAAGACAAACAAATTGTTATGTGGCTTCAGTAATTTCCCACTTGCTAACATGATCATCCAGAAAGGATTGGTTAAAAGATTCTTTTTGATTAGTGAGATAATTTTTTTCATTGCTCTTATTAATAGACACAAATAGTATATGAAGAGACTAAAGTCTCACAATATAAAAATCTGATATACTGAGAACAGGATATATTATTGAAAATTAAACCAAACTTGTATTGTTTAGTTCCAATTTCTATAGAAAAGTTTCCTACCAATCGTGTTTTCGCAAAAACAGATTCCAATGAACTACTAACGGTTTTTTTTTTAACAAAACAGGCCGTAAGTGAACTTGATTTTATAGTTACTTCTAATGAAAATGTTATTGCTTAAAAATACTTTTCATGAATACTACTTTCAAAAATAATTATTTGTAAAATCATATTTATTATCTAGGGTCATGCGAGGGCTAGAACCTTTATGGTCATGGTGGCGGGGCTCATCTCCATCGCGAGTACTGACTTTCATAAAAAGAGACACGTAACCATAGAGTTCATGACCTCCGTTGATTCGCTCCAACAGTCATCTATAGTCACAGGAAGCCATAGGAAAAAGGTGTGATTTTACGAATTTTGATTGATAGATAAGATATCCTTGTGCTCAAAAGCCCTTTTTGCTTTTTGCCACTAAATGGTTTCTGAATCAACAATCTTTTTAAAAGTCCATTTTCTCGTCTCAGCAATTTGTCCTTTTCTTCTTTATGTACTAAGAAAAAGGAACGTCAATGTACCCACCGGTGGACAGCTGTGTTGGTTGGGCGTTTTCTCTTCTTCAATAAGGTCAAGGATTCGAATTCTTGTGTTGTCAATACATGTCTTAAATGGGAGGCCATGACGACGTATGATGGTGCCACCGGGCACTAGCGAGCAATGTGACCTTGAAGGGATCTTAGGCGGATCCTCGGTTACCTCAAAAAGAAAAGGAAAAAAAGGAACGTCATTGTGGTGGGCAAAGTTCATTCAAAGGGATCTACATTGTTCAATCGGTGCTATCAAATTTGCGTCACAACTCACTAGCGATAGCGACGGGCCTAAGAAATCCTTTATCTTTGTGTCTAAGGAATCAACACGAAGTGATTAAAAAAAAGGCCAATTTTTAAACACAATTCATTGTACTTACGTGATAAAACTTACGAATTTAAGATTGTGCAAATTCAAATGTTGCTTAGAATATTGTCAATCATATTCGTTTGAGCAAATGACATTATAAGAGGTATCTAGTTCGGTATGTTTATAATGAAAAAACCCATTTGTTATTGATAAGCCCACCTAAGATGTCAGACCTGGCCTAATTAGGTGAACCCAATACATGTAGGGATTAAAACAAGAGATGGCATTTTCGGACTAAGGCATATCAATTATTGCCTTAAAGATAGTGATTTATTCAATAGGATTCACGATCCAATTCAGTCGAATCCAATGGAAATCTTAACCCTAGATACGATGCCTAGACTCTCTAATTTTGCTCGCTTAGTCCATGTGACAAGCAAAGGATGAATACGATTCAAGCCTTGAAGAGACCGTCAATTTAGAGAAACCATGAGAGAGACGAGGAGGAGAAGAAGGAACATGGGATAGAGAAATGTTGATGATCTCTTTGTTCCCGTCTTTTCTAGAAGATGCCCCTGGATAAGTAGACAAAGGAAACGACACATGTAATATTGGACGCATCTATTCATTGATGATATTTGAAATCTAAGTTAGATGAATGTTAAGTTTTAAAAAGTAATAATCTAACTGATGGATAAGAATTAAAAGACAAGATAACTAGTGAGCAATTTTGGCCTTGAAGTTTTAATTTATTCAATGTGGTCATTGAACTTTTAATTTGTTCAATATAGTTCCTGAACTTTTAGTACATAATCAATACATTACTTGAATTGTATGAAAATGTTCAATATAGTTATTCCATTAATTTAAGACCAGGGGCTACATTGAATATTATTATATAATTTATGAAATATATTGAACATGTACCAAAAGTTTATGGACTATATTGCACATTGGGCTAAAGTTCAGGGGTTATATTGAACATATTAAAAGTTCATAAACCAAATTGTATATTGAGCCAAAGTTTATGGACTATTTGTATCATTTTCCCTAAAAGAAACCCAAAACAATCTCTCACTATTTTTCAAAGGAGGAATTATTACAACACAAACATTGACTTCCAATACGATGTATGAACCATAAGGATATGTGGTGAAGCAAAATGTAGTAGTTGATAGGAGAAACCTTGATCTTAGAATTACTAATTTCGGCTTCATTGGTTTCACGAAAAATAAATAATTTGGAGATTTTTTTCTAAAAATATTCACTTATATCATTTATAGAAATGAATGAACGAAATTACCTTTATTGTCAATGAAAATGTTTAGACATAAGTTGTTGTCGATAATGAAAATATATTTCATCAACTAATTGTTTTAAGCGACACAAGTGATCATTTTTAGGAAAATGTTGTCTAAAAATCAATCATTTTGTGGGCAATGCGTTATAAATCATGCACTTATCCCAGCTGAGTGAGAGCTTTAGAGCATAACCATAGCTCATAAGTAGCCCTGACTTCCACATTAACAAAGGTAAATCCATCAAGAGCATTCGCAACCACCATTTTCGATCCACCGCTTGTTCAGATTAGTTTGATCCTACTTTATGGCAAATAAAACAATGCACATTTTGAGATGGAATTTTTCCATTAAAAATTGTGGCCCTACTAGTTGCAAAGTAACGTGCACTGAAAATATAACCTCAGTGCTAACATTTCGGTAGATCACAATTGACTAAAAAAATTTCAAACTTGTATGTAATACAAATGTAGAGTAGGCTACATCCAATGGATCCTTAAATATTGGTACTAATCACATATATGACGGCCATTTCAACCTTAAACTTACAAATATGTATATACCATACGGTTTTAACTTTGTCGTTAACACACATTTAGAACCTATAATTATAGTGTTAGGAGGAAGACTAGCTAATGACCATGTACTATCTTGCTTAATAAAGTTTATCTCAATTAGAGTTGAGTGGTTCCACGGTTAGTATAGGTTTTACTTGGAACCTCCAACCTGTTGGAACCGATTCCTCAATTTTTAGAACCTAGAACCTACCTTACATACCTTGGAGCCTTAAACCTGCCCTCTCACAAGTTTTAGGATCAATTCCACAATCTATCTAGGTTCTACTTGTATTCTTACTTAAACGACTTCAGCCAATTATCATATCTAATGACCACTATTTACTATTACAATATACAAATCACAACTCATATCTAGATACATGAAGAATATGAAATATTAACAACGCAAAAATCTCACTCGTAGATATCATCGGAAATGGAAGCTTATACTAGTGATTTCAAATGACACAATTATCATCAGACACAATGGAATACTGTAAGATTTTGCAAAGAACGAGAAAAACAAAAAGACTTGTTCACATGGAGGTTCAGTAATGAAGCGATGGCTAAAGTCATACTTAACAACTAATGAATAATGTCTATTGTGTAAAGAACGCCCCATATGCTTTCAAAACAATTTAAGATTAGATACGAATCTACACAATTTGATTCAAACATTTTTACCAAATAAGATTGAAAAAAAGATTTTAGGCATTTCAAACTCAAATTTCGGCCTAAGTTCAGTCTAAACTAACATCAAATGTTTGAAATTAGGAAAGCAAACTCAAATAGATCATGTTTCTATCTCCACAAAGGATTCAAAGTCTCAGTCACTCCTAACTGGAAATGGAACCTTTCAAAACAGAAGCATTACTTGATTAGCAAGGCCAATTGAAAACGTGGCTTGGCGATTAACTTCAGGACGTAGCTTCAATGATTGCTAGCGATTGAAACTAGTGCCGATGAGACTCATAGCCCAAAAAAAAAAGAACAAGACGGAGGAAGAAAGGGTAACATTCTATGCTCTTGTGAATCGGAGACGAACGTTTATTGATGGCGAGCGGCATCCGACAACAATGAAGAGACTCTGAAATAAGTTTTTCAAACTCTCCTATCAAAGGAACTCTCTCTCTCTCTCTCTCTCTCTCTCTCTCTCTCTCTCTCTCTCTATATATATATATATATATGTGTGTGTGTGTGTGTGTGTGTGTGTAAACCGCCTTTTATAACATAATCACAAAATCGTTCACTGAGAAAAAGCCAAGGAGAAGGAGTCACCCTCGGAGAGGAAGGGTTTCTTTTCATTCACTACATCCATGCCTCACCATGTTTGGATATGCCAATTCCTATCTTAGGGTTTAGTAGGTTCTCAATCCAATTCTCTGATTCTTAATTCCTAGTCCAGTTTGACTCAATTCGATTCCTACCTAGGAATCAAACCACATAATGTAGGTTCAAAATAATATGGAACTCAGAATCGAACGGAGTCTCACCAGAACCTAGAATTAGCACGGTTCCCTCCGGTTCTCTAATTCCTTATTCTCCTCTAAAATCATGCTCATCCCTAATCTCAACATCCATTGCCATTGTCCAAATATGAGCATTTGGTCTAGACTTAGCATCATTATAACTCTTTGGATCATCGACCAAATCAATCCCGTAAATGGTCCAACGACTTTTCTTATTCTTTTCATTATCAAATGCTAAACATATTTCGCCAACTAAATTTGCTTAATATATTGATGTGCCAAATTCCTCCTAAGTGATTTGATGCAGAGAACTTGAATTCTAACGTTAGAAAACTGTCAAGTTTTTAATAACAATAAACTCATAGATAAGAGCTAAAAGACAGATAATTACTAAATAATCCGAAACTCTCAATCACACCAATATTTTTTTTAAAAGAACTTGAAATATTGGCATTTGATCTTAATTGCCAAATACAGAGGAAATTACCCAAAAGAATCCCATACCTACCATATGGTGGTTAGTTTAGTAGTAAACTTTTCAATTACATCAATATAGTCCTAAATCTTTTGATGATTTTTACATTGTAGTCATTTCAACCAATTTTGAATAGACATTGCTGATGTGATGAGTTAATGTTTGTCATCCTATATACTGTGACAATACTAACATGAACAATTTTTAAAAAAAAAATATTTTTCTTTTTTTCTTTTTTTTTTTCTTTTTGCTAGTGGCTAGTATTGGGCGATGGCCAACAAAGGCTAGAACAAGGGCCACGACCCTAATTAGATGTCGATGATGGCTTGCAAGCCCTCACTTATTGGCCAATGAGAATTGTCAAGTCCTTGCTAGCCACAGCCCAAAAAAAAAAAAAAAAAAAAAAAAACAAAAACAAAAAAAAATTATAAAAATTGTCCACATTAGCACCAATTGTCCTAGGTCATGTCATATAAGATGATAAACACCACTTTAGCGATTTTCAGCCAAAATTAGCCAAAATACTATATTGGTAAATTGTCAAAAAGTTTAAAACTAAATCAGCACAATTAAAAAATATGATTGAATTCACATCCATATAATAGGTTTGGGATTTTTTTAGTAATTTTCCCAAAATACATAAGGATGCATGTGTATTGTTTGCCATAAATCTAATAAAAATTATTTTAGTTTTGAAATTTTTGAAGTAATTGATGGTAACATTTATATGTTTAAGAAAATTTGAAGTGGTCAATATTAAGTTAATAAAAAAAAGTATGTCAAATAGATGGGTCAAGTCGAACTGAAAATTGATCCGACCTAAATTGATCTATTTAAACTGTTTTTACCCATTTCCATCAATAAAAATATAGGGACATATACTCGACTCAACTCATATTCAATTCAACCCATTTTGCAAAAAAACTTATATATTTAATTCAGTCTAGAAAAACTCATACTTAAACTAAGGTGAGAGCACGGAGTGAGCGAGTGTGAGATTGAGTGAGAACGCGGGAGTGAAGAGATAATCATAGAGGTGAATTAGGTCTAAATAAGTAATGCACTTATTTAATGCCCATATTTTTTTAGACCTTACCATTCTAGACTGATTTATGACCTGTTACTAAATATAAGTAATCAATATAACAACTCAGGCAATCAAATATTGGTTAAGAAATAAGTCTGTGACCTATTTTTACAAGTCCTATTAACAGTTTGGATCATGACTATTTAAGCGCTCACCACCGTCAAATCAAGATGTTGATCACTTCAGAGATAACAATTTCCCCCATACCTTTCTCTATTGGGTCCTTTCTCTCCCTCTTGGGTACGAGAAATTTTATCTGGCCCAATGCCATAACTTTTATTTCGGTCTATATTCACATTAAGACTACATTTATCATGGCATGATAACTAAGGACACAATGATTTATATTTTCTAATCAAATAAGTCTTCTTCTTCATGTGTATAAATAATCAACAAAAGTAAACCAGAAATTTCACACCCATCGCATGGGACATTCGCACTGTAATTCCTTCCAATCACATGGGCCCAACCACTGGACTCGACCTCCAAGGCCAAACCTAAATGAAAAATTGTTGGACAGACCTAGGTAGGCCCATTAGGGCCCATGGGCTTGACCAGGACTAAGAAAAAAAAGGCAACATGGCCCATCACCTACAGGGCCATGCTTGGGCATGGGCCGAACAAAAAAAATTGTTGGGCCTAACCGAGCCTAGGCACAAAGCAGGACATGGCCCACCATCTAACGGGCCATGCCCTGGCATGGGCTCAAGCATGCTTGGTCAGCACAGCCCACTATTGATCCCTATCCACAAGAAAGGAAGTTGCACCCGCATAAATTCATTCATCCAAGACAAATTTCACTTTGCATTTGCATTTCATTAACACAATACTGATTAGCAAAAATGCTAGAACACGAAACACTCTAGACAAAAAGACGATGATGATCGAAGTAAATTTTCCATAAATTTGATATTTAAAAATTTGCAATATGTACAGTTAATGTGAATCGCTCCAAGGGCTGTGATAATCCAAAGTCAAAAATATCTTTTTAAAGAAGAAAACTTCAACTTCATACTACGATTCCCTTGGCAACTTCACCGGCAGCAACTGATCTGGAGACACCAACAACCTCGCTGGGGTTTCCTTGTTCGACTCCCGGTCCCAATTGCCCTGGAAGTTGAGTGCATAGTAGCTCTTCAGATCATACCCGAACTCCGACACCGCAACGCGGCCCTACCTCCGACAACTCCCAATCCAAGCGATGAGGCTCCGGAGCTTACGCCGGATCTCTAGCAATGAGAGCTCTCAAGTCGTGGAGCAGAGCCACGAGTAGGGTGACCAGGCCGCTTTGTGGCCATTGCTGCAGCTGTCACGGTCCGAGGAGGCGGCCTCATGGTAGGCAACAGCGTCTCGGAAGAGGAGACGTGGGGAGGACGATTTGAGCTTGCAATTGAACAACATTTGAGCGTGTGTAGAGAGAGAGAGAGAGAGAGAGAGAGGATGAGATGGCGGGTTTTTATAGGGCGGACATGGGATAAGGATGGGGACAAAATGGGGGGACGCGGTGTTTTGAATCAATCCCTCCTTCGACATTTCGTCTTACTTTCCCTAACTTCAATTTGTGGGCAATTTAGTAATTAAGTTAAAGTCAAGAGACCACGAAATAATTACATGTGACGTTATTTCCACCTCTTAAATGATTAAATTTGACCTATTGCTATTGAAAAGACAAAATCACCTTTATTCATTTGATTGCAATTTATAAGTAGTGGCCCCCAAATTTTGCTTTCCTTTTCTTTAGCTTTGCTGATTTTATGTACGATTTTGTTACCATAATGACAAAGTTTCCATGTATATTAAGGGTATGATTTTTTTAATTGTTAGATTTTATTTCCATACAAAAAATTTAAAAGAGGAATACCAAAAAAAAAAATCTATTTCTTGGTTACATCGTTGATCAAATTTATGGATAAATTATTAAGTAAAATCTAAAAATAAATTAATATGGACAATTTTTTAGCATAGTCATTTGTTTAAAAATTTTCACTCTTGATGCGTATATTACCATCAAATCACGTCTTATCAATTTTATTAGATATACATATATGCTCCAAAAAAAATCTTTGATGATTTTTCAAAAAAAAATATAACAACTTGTCGGGCTAACATATAATTCAAAAAATAAATCAGACTAAAGATGTGTTCGATAACTATTCCATTCTCGAGAATAATTTTTATTTAGAATTTATTTTTTCAATTGCTTGGACAAGTTTCTAACTAGCAGAACATGCACATTTGATATGACCCTAATAATTTCTATTTTCATTTTTTTAATTTAATTATAAAAATATCAATAGAGAGTTAACGATTCAAGTTTGAATAAAAATTTGTTGAGCCTAGGCTGGTCCATGAGGACCCATGGGCCTGACCCGGCCTAGGCACAAAACGGACACGGCCAACCACCTTAACAGTTTGACCAAAAAAAAAAAAAATAAAACCACCTTAACAGGCCATGTCGTGGCCTGGGCCTAAGCGTTAAATCCCATTCATCCAAAACTAAAATTCGCTCCTCGTCGGTTTACGTTTCAATTTTTTTTTTTTTTTTTTTTTTTTTTGGTTGAAGGTTCGCATTTCGATGAGGTAACGCCGATCAGCAAAAATGCTCGACCGGGGATTAACAATCCACACGAAAAGCGAAAGCGAAATGGAGATGACGACATATTGAAGCAGATCTTCCATAAATTTTAGATCTGGAAGCTCTACAAATATGTACAAGCGCTACGGATTGCTCCACGGACTGTTGATATAGCCCAACTTGTCGATCCAAATCAATAAAAGATGCTTTTTTTTTCCAGAGGAAAGGACTTCCACTACAAGCTACGAGTTCACCGGCAACAACCGATCCGGAGACAGTGGCAGCCTCGCCGAAAAGTTCCTTGCTGGGAACTCCTCGTCCGACTCCCGGCTCCGATCGTCCTCGAAGTTGAGCGCGTAGCTCATCGGGTCGTACCCGAACTCCGAGGAGGCCGCCGCAGCCGCCGCCGCGTGGCCCGGCCTCCACCGGCACCTCCCGATCCGAGCGATGAGGCTGCGGCATCTGTACCGGATCTCCGACAGCGGCAGCTCCAGGGCCGCCGAGTGGACCTTGCGGGGGTGGCCACCATCGTCGCAGTCCGAGGAGGCGGTCTCGTGGTAGGCGGCGGCGGCGGGGGCGCGGCCATCATGGAAGCAGCAGAAGAGGAGGCTCGGGGAGGAGGATGATCTGAGCTTGTGATGGAACAACATTTGGACGGCGAGAATGACAGGACTCGGAATCTTGGTCTGGTCTGGTCTCTTGTCTGCGCAAGAGTGTGAAGAGAGTGAAGAGAGGGGATGGCGATGATGAGGAAGACGATGGAGAAGAGGATGAGGTTGGAGGGTTTATTTATAGGGTGGACAGATAAGGACGGGGGCGTGTGGCGGCAGAGCAGAGTGGCGCGGTGGTGGTGGTGGTGGTGGTGGTGGTGGGGATGGGAGTGAGGATGAGGAAAACCGCGGGTGGATCGTGGCGGGCAAGTGGGAAGCGGTTTTTTGCGTTAATCCCGCGTGAGGTTTCAATCTTACTTTTCTTTAACTTTATGGTTTATGCGGAAGTCGAGGGCCCACATAGCTGCTCTTCCTTTTCATTTTTTTTTAATCTCTCTCTTTTGTTTTACGAAAGATGAATTTAAATGACATTTCCAAGGGCTTTATTATACGATCATATATATAATAAACTGCGAGAGTAAAGGCCAAGAACAGAATCACGAGTTCAAAGTCGTGACTCCTCGCTTTAGACTCCGTTTGTTTTATGAAAAAATCGACATTTTGAAAATCTTTTCTTAACTTTAATCATTGTTAATCACTTACAAAAATCATTCAATGAAAAAGTATTTCCATTCTTAACAACAATTTATACCTAAACATTTTTGTTAATGATGATACCATTTTTCATTACCACTTTTTTCGAGTGATGTAAGAAATCAAATTAAAAAATATTTTTTAAATCATTAATTTTTCGTGAAATAAATTGAGCCTCAATCTCCTTAAGCAACTGCAAGGCAAGAAAGATGATTTATATGAAGATGGAGAATCCGTAAACCTAGAAATTTGACGGACACAATTAAATCGAAAAAGAAAATCAATAAGATTGGAAATGTCACAAACTAAATGAGTATAACTTGGAGGCAAGACGACATAAGAAAGGGGATTAATTGGGACATTTAATTTTCACGTTATATCGAATCAAATATCCAAAGGTTTGAATCCTCTATTACCTCTCACATTACCATCGGTTTTCATTTTCTTTCAATGTCCGGCCAAATACTAGCTTTTAATCATGTTAATGCAGTTTCTTTTGAGTGGATAGGTGATGTCCAAACCAACTAACCAATAATACTTTGTGGTTGTGTTAATGCATCCCTTAAACACATCTTGATGCGCAAATTGATCCCAAGCTTGAGAAAGCATGTTGCATAAATTGATATGCACGCACTAATAAATTATCCAATTGCATGCTCAAACCAGATTACTTCGATAAATTCTTTTTTTCTTGTTCATAAGTAAATAGTTCATTCTCAAGATAATACATAAGAGGCTCAAAATAAAGCAAATCTCAACAGTAAAAGCAGCAAAGCACAAATTGTAACGACGAGCATACTTTCAATCCATAAAAATGGAACATGTCTTGAGCATTAAAATAGAATGAACGGCGCCCGATAAATAAAGTAAGTAACAACGAATCACTTGTATTCCCTACATGCCCTTGCATTGATCTCCACTTACCTCCTCATGTGACATTAAAGCTCTTCACTTCCAATGGTGGTTTCATAGATCTCCAAGCTGGTTTTCCCACATACCTAGAATCCCCTTGCTCCCACTCTTGTTATAATAATCAGGATGTCCCATGGTGCATGAACAAAACGAGGGGACGATGAATGTTCCCTAATACTCAATAACTACAACATAATCATTGTAATCAATCACTAATTAAAAACAATGGGGCAGCCATATGTTGTGTTTGGTTTGGACACTAGTCATTTACGAGCCGAGCGTCTCCCATGACTATTGGGCTCGTGCCGTTCTCGAAGTGTGAGTCCTGCATATGAGAGCGCTCCATGTCAATGCGGATTGGAGTGAGCGTCCAAGGGAGAATGGGTTCATGCACCCAACCATCAGGTGCCCGCCGCCGGACGCTTCCTTGCCCGACAATTTGGTATAGATAATAGGGGAAACATGGTGTTGTCTCTAGGGGTGTATTCCAATCGGGTCGGGTCGATACGATGCTCTCAAGCTACATTCCACTCTATTCGGATATTCGAAACCCAACTCAAGCTTGAACAAGTATTAAAATTGATGCTCGAGTTCAATTCGACTAGAAAAATCGAGATACTTGAGCTCAACTAAATAAGTAATAAGTTTCACTTTTGTAGATCAAACACGAGCTTTGAAAGAGCCTAAATATCTAATATAATAATAGTTGGATAAAATAAGATATCTTTTTGTATGAAGGCACGCTTTTCAAATACGCAAAAAAAAAATCAATTTTTGGACAATACCATAATAATTAAGAGATCTAAATTCACTCCTCCTGTTAAATGTTCTATCACTTTTCACTAGCCAGAAAACTCAAAAATCACATCAGTCAAGGTTAAGCCCAAAACAGTCAAATCCATGGCGCTTAAACCTAGAATGACATTGGTCTATCGAGACACATATTAATTTTTCATAGCGCGTAATTATTATGTAGGTTGATCATGACCATAGATCCAAAAATATTCAACAACTCAAATAATTAAGTTTTCAACAATAATTTATATCATTTGAGAAAATATTTCCATGATTAATAATTTTCATTCACCATAAGAAAAGATCGTGGAAAAATTAACGTGAGTATAAGGCAAAAACATTTTCATCGTATGAATAACCTCCGCGCGCTTAAGGGGATGCTTTCGCTAGGATAACTGACGCGAAGATCTTATGGAAGCAATCAATTCCTTTTGATTTGTCGGCCGTTATTTTGGTAGTCATAACCTCCGTACACCACGCTCTCTCCACATAAATTAATAAAGGGATAAGTGTTTCAGAAGTCCTACAACTTGTCACGAAAATGCATTTCAAATCTAAAACTTGCAAAAAGTGTATTTAAATCCTAAAACTTATCAAATTGTTTCAAACGAGACCTAAGATCGACGTCGTTAACCTTTTCCGTTAAAAATGCTGACGTGACATTTTAAATAATTTTTTTATTTTCCACGTGATTTTTTTAATAATTTTTTAAATAATTTTAAAAAAACTAGATTTAAAAAATTAAAAAAATATAAATTATTTATTTTATCTTATTTTCACCACAAAATTTTAAAAAAAATTTAAAATATTTATTAAAAACATTTTAATTAAAAATAATTTTTTTAGTTAAAATATTTATAAAAAACATATTTAAAAAGTTAACATTATTTTTTTAATTTATTTTTAAAAAAATTATAATAAAATTTTTAAATTTTCTTTTTAGTTTTTGTTGAAAATAAGATAAGAATAAATTTAATTTTTTAGTTTTTAAATCTAATTTTTTTAAAAAAATGGATAAAAATTAATTAAAAAATACACTTGGAAAATAAAAAATTATTTAAAATGTCACGTCAGCATTTTTAACGGAAAAAGCTAACGGCGTCGATCTTAAGACTCATTTGAAACAATTTGACAAGTTTTAGGACTTAAATGCACTTTTTGTAAGTTTTAGGACCGAAATGCATTTTCGTGACAAGTTGTAGGACTTCTGGAACACTTATCCCATTAATAAATTACACAAGGTGTCTAGTATGGTTATTCTGAATATAATATTCGAAGACGTATTACATACTAGCAAAAATGTACACAAAAGAGACATTTAATTTTTTTTTTTCACAAGCCTAGTAGAAAATATTTGAGTAAAGAAATACAATATAAAAATAATAGGAAATATTTCAAAGAATAACTTGAAATGAGGCCGTTTTCTCCTAAGAGGGTCTGGAGTGGTTCTTGAGAGCATATTTGACTCAGGTGACCCTTCTGGATACAAGGGCATTTTCATGCATGGACACTTTTTTTAGGTTTTTCTTTTTCTTCTTTCTCATTTCTTTTCCTCCGGTATAGGGGATTGGTTTCCAAGGTATACAAATAGGGTTTAGGTTCCAAAAATTAATAAACTTATTTCGATGATTAGGTTCTAGGTTCAAGAAACCTGGAACCTAGAACAAGTTTGTCTTTCTCTTGTTCAATGTTTGCGAGCAATTTGTAATATTCCATAACATTTAATTATGAGTGTGTAATCTGTAATGTAACCACTAATTTGAACTTTCATTTTTGGCGATATCCATGACTAAGACCTTTTACTCTGTAAATGTTTAATATTTTTCTTTTATTTAAATATAAATTGTGATTAGTGAATTGTAACAACAAATAATGGTCATTAAAAATTATTATTCACTTAGTCATTTAATTCATAATACATGTGGAACCTGAGCATATCATGGAACTTGTGACAAGATAGGTTTCAAGATATGTAGAGTAGGTTTCAGCTTCAAAAAATTGAAGAATTGGTTCCTACGGATAGGCTCCAGGTGAAACCAAGATTGATCATAGAGCTGCTCACCCTTACTCCCACGCACTGGCCAACTTCCTCCTCAACATCCGCCGCATCTTCATCGAGTCAACATCAATGAGGATGTCGAGAAGATGCTCTATGATATAGCCTTGGTGTAGCCAGAGATGTGTCTAAGAGCCCCAAAACAATGGAGTTTGGTTGAGATGAGCCGAGGAGCACTAGGTCCTCATCGTTGTCCTCGACGCTCAAATTCCCTCGCCACCCTCGTGAGCTTCAACCTCGTGTTGTCCTCATCGATCTTGTGAGTGTTGAGTAAGAGAATGTCCTTCAAGCAAGCGTTGTGGACCAGATAGGCGAGCACTCGGTGCTTCTTGACGCGAGCCATGAGTCGGCCCGTGACACAAGGGAAGCGGAAGGTGTGAGCTCACTCCACCATGAAAATGGCGAACCCTTGCCCTGTATTCATACTCTGCAAGATTCTACATCTCACCTGCAACAACAGCAACGAGTGTCACCAAAAAGCAACAAAACTAAAATTGGAAAAGGGATAATTACAGAGGTGGTCCCTAAACCTTAGTCAATTTACAATGTTTGTCTTCTGAATTTTTACCTTAATCAATGTGGTCTATAAACTTTAGTTTAACGTGCAATGTCATTCATAACATTTTTAATTTGTCCAATGCGGTCCCTAAACTTGTAATAAATATTCATTATAATGCCTATATTATGTGAAAATGTCCAATCTTATCCTTCATTGATTAAAATTCAAGGACAACATTGAATATTTTCATATAGTCCAATGACCAAATTAAATATATACCAAAAATATAAGGACCATATTAAACAACATTACACATGATGTTAAAGTTCAAATCATTTATGTTATTTTTTCCATTGAAAAACAAATTAAATCACAATAATGAGAGTGATGATGAGAGGGTTGCTTACTTTGGAAAAAATGATTTTCACTCTTCTTGATACAAAATATTCAAAAATTAAAATTAAAATAGGTGAGAGACAATGCAGAATTATTATATTTTATTTGGCGACATAATCTGTAAGGAACAATTAAGATTATATGAGAAATAAAATGTGATTGAGATCAAGAAAGTGGGAGGTTCTCTTACTTTAGAAGAGAAAAATATATACTTTTATATTAAAATTGAAAATTTGCTTCCCTTATTAATGGCATAAATATTTCCATGTAAAGGTTCTCATGTTACTGCACTAGCGGATGTGCGAATGAGTTCCGTGCATGTGAAAAATTGACAGTTACAAGATTTTGTGAGATTGTCCTATTACTTAATAGTTGAATTGTCAATTGATTGACAAATACTATTGATAGAGTAAGAATGATATTTTACACATATGCGTGAAAAGAAATATATTTTATCATTTGAATTTTTTTTAGTCGGGTTTTATTGTGATATGAAAAGGAATCGAATCTTAAAATTGAAAAATGTGAGAAATAAATACATTTTATCCATTGGTCATATATTTAAAAAAAGTAACTACTCAAGGATATTATGATGAACAAAAAATTGTACCAAAAAAGAAAAAACCTCAAACTAGTAATCATGTATCAAATTGATTTCAAACTAATTTTTTAATCTCATAAAACCCCAAAATAATATAATTGTGACAAATTTACCCCAAACTAATTTTTATCTAATTAAAAACTCAAAACTAATACATTTGTGACAAATTTATCTCCGTTAATCTCATTAAATTGAATTAATATAAAAAAAATTATAAGCCGATTCATTTGTGACCCCAACTAGTATACCCATTAACTATCACGTATCTTCCGACTCAACAATTTAATAGCAAAATTTAACAGAAACTAATAGACAATAAATTTGCTATATGTGTATCAATTTGAGATTTTTAGTAATTAAAAAATTAATTTAAAGTAAATTTATCAATATTTATTAATTGAAGATTTTTCGTGATATTAATTTAGTTAAATTATCAGTCTTGTGTTTTTAGAGTTTTTTTTTTTTTGTTGGGGGCCGGGTCGCCTAGCAAAACATAAAGGGCAGTACTTGAGGTGATTGCATCTCAAGCCAGCTTAGTCGGCTTCAACTTTCGGACCGTGCATTCGGTCGCTGTCGTCCTTGCGGTCCGAGGAGGCAGCCTTGTGGTAGGCAACAACGGCTGCATCCCGGAAGCTGCAAAAGAGGAGGTATGGAGAGGATGATTTGAGCTTGCGATTGAACAACATTTGGGCATGTGGAGAGAGAGAGAGAGAGGATGAGGTGGCGGGTTTTTATAGGGTGGACGGGATAAGGACGGGGCAAAGTGGGGGGACGTAGTGTTTTGGGTTAACCCCATCTCTGATGTTTCGTCTTATTTTCCCTAACTTCAATTTTTGGGTAGTTTAGTAATTAAGCTAAAGTCGAGAGACCACGAAATAATTCCATACCTTTAATCATTTGATTGCAATTTATAAGTGGTGGCCCCCGAATTTTGCTTCCCTTTTCTATAGCTTTGCTGTTTTTATGTAGGATTTTGTTACCATAATGGCAAAATTTCCATGTATATTAAGGGTATGCTTTTTATAATTCTTAGATTTTCTTTCCATTAATTTTGTCGAAAAGAGAAATACCAAAAAAAATCTATTTCTTGATTATGTTGTTGATCAAATTTATGTATAAATTGTTAAGTACAACCTAGAAATAAAGTAATATTGACAATTTTTTTAGCACAATCATTTGTTTATAATTTTTTGTTGTTGTTATGTATATTACCTTCAAATCATGACTTATCAATTTTATTTTATATATATAATGGAATGTTCCAAAAGAAAAATTCTTTGATGATGAACCGAAATAAAATCACAATTACATTCTCCAATGTAAAACTTGTTGGGTCAACATATAATTCACAAAATAAATCAAATTAAAAATGCTTTTGAATAACCATTACGTTCCCGAAAACAATTTTTTTTCTTTTCTTTAGACAAGTTTTTTTTTAATTACTTAGATAAGTTTCTGATCAGAAAAAACATGTGCATTTATTATGACCCTAAAAATTTCTATTCTCATTTTTTAATTTAATTAGAAAAAATATCGAGGTAGATTTAACAATTCGTGTTTGAACGCGGGCCCAAGGGTGCTGTACCCGAGTCAGCATGGCGCACTACCAATCTCTATCCACAAGAAAAGAATATGCATCCATGTTATCCATAGAGTAAATCCCATTTTTATCGGTTCACGTTTCAATTTTTCTTTTCTTTTTTTTGGTTGAAGGTTCACACTTCGGAAAAATAATGCAACAAAAATGCTCGACCGGGTATCATCAACAATCCAGACAAAAAGCGAAAGTGAAATGGAGATGATGACGAAGACATATCGAAGCAGATCTTGCATCCATAACTTTGAGATCTCAAAGCTTCTACAAATATATACACGCGCTCCGGATCGTTCCAAGGACTGCTAATATAGCCTTGCTTGTCGATCCACAATAACAAAAAAAAAAAAAAAAAAGATGCCTTTTTTTTTCTCTTCCAGAGGAAACAACTTCAACTACAAGCTACGACTTCCCTCGGCAACTTCGCCGGCAGCAACCGATCCGGAGACACCGGCAGCCGTGCCGAGAAGTTTCTTGCTGGGAACTCCTCGTCCGACTCCCGGCTCCGGTCGTCCTCAAAGTTGAGCGCGTAGCTCATCGGGTCGTACCCAAACTCCAAGGATGCAGCGGCAGCGGCGGCCGCATGGCCCGGCCTCCACCGGCACCTCCCGATCCGAGCGATGAGGCTGCGGCACTTGTACCGGATCTCCACCAGCCGGAGCTCCTAGGCCGTCGAGCAGACCTTGCGGGGGTTGCTGCCATCATCGCAGTCCGAGGAGGCGGCCTCGTGGTAGGCGGCGCGGTGGCCGTCGTGGCAGCAGCAGAAGAGGAGGGACGGGGAGGATGATCTGAGCTTGTGATGGAACAACATTTTGACGGCGAGAGCGACGGGATTCGAAGTCTTGGTCTGGTCTAGTCTGGGGTCTGTGCAAGGCTGTGGAGAGAGAGGAGAGAGTGGATGGCGATGAGGAAGAAGATGAAGGAGATGATGAGGTTAGAGGGGTGTATTTATGGGTCGCGCGGATGAGGACGGGGGCGTGTGGCGGCAGAGCTGAGTGGTGGTGGGGATGGGAGTGAGGGTGAGGAAAACCGCGGGTGGATCGTGGTGGGCAAGTGGGAAGCGGTTTTTCGCGTTATTCCCGCGTGAGGTTTCAATCTTACTTTTTCTTATCTTTATTGTTGAGCAGTTTGGTAATTTCCTGAAGGTGGGGGACCACGTAGCTGCTGCTTTTTTTAATCACTTTTGTTTTACGAAAGTTGAAATTTAAATAATGCTTTTATGGGTTTTATCATAGGGTTAATATCACAAAAACTGGTATATCTATAATAAATTTTCCCAAAATCAATTTTAAATCCTAAACCAATATATATTTGATAAATTTATCCCAGACTGATACAATTATGACAAATTTATCATTTATTAATTTCTATTAAATTTTATTGTCGAAATGTTGAGTTGGTAGACACGTAATAGCCGACTAGTGTACTAGTTTAGGATTTTCTCTCCGTTTGTCATAGTTGTATTAGTTTTGTAGTTTTTTATTATATTAATTCAATTTAACGGGGGCATATTTATCACAAATGTATTAGTTTAAGGTTTTTTGGCCATAAAAAAATTAATTTTGGGTAAATTTATCATAAGTGTACTAATATGGGATTTTTCATGGCCAAAATATTAGTTTAAGATAAAATTTTCACGAGTGTACCAGTTTGGAGTTTTTTATGGTATTAACCATGTATAACCATATATATAAATTGAGAGAGTAAACACCAAGAATGAAATTGC
The DNA here is from genome assembly GCA_016097485.1 of Eucalyptus sideroxylon x Eucalyptus melliodora. Classification (NCBI taxonomy): domain Eukaryota; kingdom Viridiplantae; phylum Streptophyta; class Magnoliopsida; order Myrtales; family Myrtaceae; genus Eucalyptus; species Eucalyptus sideroxylon x Eucalyptus melliodora. Next base: position 25,207,035 of record CM027826.1, on the reverse strand, counting down.
AACTTCATAATCATGACTTTTGGCCTTAGGCTTCGTTTGTTTCATGGATAAATTAGTATTTTGAAAATATTTTCTTAACTTTATCGCTTACAAAAATGAATCAATGAAAACTATTTGCATTCTTAACAACAATTTATACATGGACATTTTTGTTGAGGATGAGAATATTTTTTGTTACCACTTTTTTTGAGTGATGTAAAAAATCAAAATTAAAAAAAAAAATTCTAAAAAAGATTGATTTTTCTAAATGAACCTGAATCTCCTGAAAAGCAAGATGGTAAAGATGATTTATATGAAGATGGAGAATCCATAATCTTGGGAATCTAATAGACAAATTAGATCTAGAAAAAAAAAATTAATAAGATTTGAAATGTCACAAACTAAACAAGTATAACTTGGAGGCAAAACAACATAAGAGATGCAATTAATTGGGATGTTAGATTTTCACATGATATTGAATCAAATATCTAAAGATTCGAATCTCTCTATTACCTCCCCCATTACTATCACTTTTCATTTTCTTTCAATGTCCGGCCAAATACTAGCTTTTAGGCATGTTAATGCAATTTCTTTTAAGCGGATAGGTGATGTCCAGACCAACTAAACCAATAATACTTTGTCAGCATGTTAATGCATCCCTTAAACACGTGTTGATGCGCAAATTGATCCCGATCTCAAGAAAGCATGTTACATAAATTGATCGGCACACATAAATCAATCATTCAATCGGGAATTCAAACCAAGTTACTTTGATAAATATTTTTCTTGATTGAAAGTAAATAATCCATCCATATCTCAAGATGATATATCTAAAACAAAATGAATCTCAACGGTAAAAACAGTAAAGCACAAATTATAGTGTGGAGCACTCTCTCACCTCACAATAACAAATCATTTTATTCCCCTAGATGCTCGTGCAATGATCTCCACTAATCTTCTCACGTGACACTAAGTTCTTCACTTCCAATAGTGGTTTCTTAGATCTCCAAGCTGGTTTTCCCACATACCTAGAACTCTCTCTCTCTCTCTCTCTCTCTCTCTCTCTCTCTCTCTCTCTCTCTCTCCAAGATGTCCCTTGGTGCATGAACAAAACGAGGGGACAATGAATGTTCCCATGTTCCCTATTACTCAGTAGCTACGACATAATCACTATAATCAATAACTAATTAAAAACAATTGGGGGAGAGCCATGCGTCGTGCTTGGTTTGGATTCTAGTCATTTACGAGATGAGCGTCACCCGAGACTCTCACACTCATGCCGTTCTCAAAGTGCGAGTTCGCATATGAGAGCGTTCCACGTCGGTGGAGATTGGAGGGAGCGTCCGAGGGGAGAATGGGTTCATGCACCCAGCCATCTGTTGCCCGCCGCCGGACGCTTCCTCGCCCGACAATTTGGTGTAGATCATAGGGGAAACGTGGTGTTTTGTCTCTAAGAGTGCATTCGAGTCGGGTCCAGTCGACACGGTGCTCTTGAGAGCCTAGTTCGACTCAATTTGCATGTTCGATACTCAAAACTCAACTCAAGTTTTGATTGAGGATTAAAATTGATGCTCAAGTTCAATTTGACTAGAAAATTTGAGATATTGGAGCTAGATTAAGTAAGAAGTAAACTTCACTTCCATCGATCTAATATGATTATCGACAGACCCTAAATATCTAGTATGATAATACTCTAATGAAATAAAATATATTTTCTTACAAAAGCATGCTTTCCAAATGCACAAAGAGAGTCAATTTTCATATAATATCAACAATAGTGTAATAATTAAGAGATCTGAACTCATTTCTCATGTCAAACATTGTAGTCACTTTTTGCTGGTGACAAAACTTGAAATCGCATCAATCACGGTTAAGCCAAAAAAATTAAATTGATGGCGCTTAAGCCCAAAACGGCAGTGATCTATGCACACATTAATTATTCATAGCGTGTTATTATTATGTTGGTCAATCATGAACATAAATCCAGAAACATTCAACAACTCAAATAATTAAGTTTTTGACAATAATTTATATCCTTTGAGAAACATTCCCATGATTAATAATGTTTATTTACCATAAGAAAAGATCATGGAAAAATTAATTTGAGTATAAGGCAAAAGATTTTCATTATATAAATAACTTCCGCACCATTAAGAGGATTCTTTCGCTTGGATAATTGCTGGGAAGATTTCATGAAAACAATTAATTAGTTTCAAATTGTCTGTGGTTATTGTGGTGGTACTATCTATATGTAACCTTCGCACAGCATGCTCTCTCTGTATAAATTATACAAAGTGTCTAATATTGGAGAAATTTTATGTGATGGACATATCACATACTAGCAAAAATGTACAGGCATTTCGTGTATGTAAGAAAGAGACATTTATTTTATTTTTTTTGCTAAAAAAGCCTATATGGAAATATTTGAGATAACAAATTGATAGAAATACAATAGGAAATATTTCAAATAAAAACTTGAAATGAGATGGTTCTCTCTCGAGAGCAAATTCGACTCACGTGTTCCTTCAAGACTTGGAAGGCATTTTTGTGCATGGACTTTCTTTTTTTGGGTTTTTTTTCCTCTTTTTCTTCTCTCTCCTCTTCTTTTTCCCACTACATAGGTGAATAGAGTTCGGAGATAAAATCGAGAACCTGATAGGTGGGAACCGATCAATTTTAGTTTGGTATGTATGATAAGTTTCAAATTCAAAAAATTAGAGAATCGGTTCCAATGGGTAAATTTCGGATTCTTATAATCTTGGAATCTAGAATAAGTCTTTATTTTTGCGATATTTCATGGAATTCAATGATAAATATGTAACTTGGACCTACCATTCTGAGTTTACATTTTCGGCGATATCCATGACTAAGACTTTTGCTTTATTAAATATGAATTGGGGTAAGTGGATTGCTGTAGCAAACAGTAATTATTAGAGAAATTGATATACTGCAATCAATGGTACCGGGTCCATGCCCTTGTCCTTGACGCCCGAATTCCCTCGCTGCCCTTGTGATCTTCGTCCCTGCGTCGTCTTCATTGATCTTGTGAGTGTTGAGTAAAGTTATCTCCTTAGAGCAAGCACTGTAGACCGGATACGCGAGCATTCGGTGCTTCTCGACGTGAGCCGTGAGTCGGCCCATGACGCAAGAGAAGCCATGAAAATGATGACCCCTTGCCCTGTACTCACACCCTGCAAGATTCCACATCTGGCCTACAATGAGTGTCACAAAAAGGCAACTGAAACCAAAATTAGAAAAGAGATAATTATACAAATAGTTTCCAAACCTTGGTCAATTTGCAGTGTCGCTTTTTAAATTTTTAATTTATTATATATTATCTTTAAAATTTGACTCAATGTGTAATGTCGTTCCTAACATTTTTAATTTATTTGATGATTTCCTAAATTTGTGGTATATAATATAATTTCTAGACTACATGAAAATATTTAATATTATCCTTTAATTGATTCAAGTTTAGAGATAATATTGAATATTTTCAAAGTTCAAAGATTAAACTAAACATACACCAAAAGTTCAAAAATCACATTGAACATATTAAAAGTTCAAGAATAATATTGCACATTATGCTAAAGTTTAGAGATCATTTTTGTTATTTTTCCTTTGAAAAACATTACATCGCAAGAATGGGCGCAATAATGAGAGGGTTGCTTACTCCGGAAAAAAGATTTTCCCTTGTCTCAATGTAAGAGACAAAATATTAAAAAATTAAAATTAGAATAGGTGAGAGAAAAAGCAGAATTATTATATTTTATTTAGGGACATAATCTGTAAGGTAAATAATTAAGATTATATGAGAAAGAAAAAGGGATTGAGACTAAAAAAAAAGTGGGAGATTCTCTTACTTTAGATAAGAAAAATATATTTTTTTATTAAAATTTTAAAAATTGCTTCACTTATTAATGATAGTTAATAAGATTGTAGATAAGTTCCGTGCCGTGAAAAATTGACGGTTAAAAGGTTTTGTAAGATTGTCTACTTGATGGTTAAATTGTCGATTGATTGTAAGATATTATTGATAGTGTACGAATGATACTTTACAAATACACGTGAAAAGAGAAAAGATGTTTTCTCAATTGAATTTTTTAGTAGGGTTTTGTTGTGATATGAAAAACAGTCGAATCTTAAAATTAAGGTATGTGCAAAATAAGATTGGATTATTAATATAAATTAATAATCAATTCATCGAATATGATTTCATTTCCTCACCGCGCGGTGTAGACTGCCCTCGAAGCGTCTCTACTCTCTACTCAACCGGTGGGAAGCGGAAGCAAGCCAGGAAATCGAAAATCCGCCCAGCAAATTCGCCGAATTCTCCCTCCCGACGATTTCATCGTGCGTCCCGAGCTCGACCCTCGATTCCTTCTGTTGAGATGGTGAGCAGCAGCAGCTTCTCTGTGGCATTTCATCGAACGGTCGAGTTGCGGTCTTGGTGCAAGGCCAGAAAGTGCGGGAAATTGACGTTTTGATGCTGATGGTATCCTGCGATTTTGCAGGAGGCGGCGCCGGAGAAGCAATCGCCGTCGCTCGACGACTGCCTCAAGCTGTTGAAGGGCGAGAGAGACGAGCAGCGCCTCGCCGGCCTGCTCTTGGTGACCAAGTTCTGCAAAGGGGACGACCTCGCTTCGCTGCGCAGGGTTTACGACGCCGTCGGGGCGCAATTCCTCGACCGCCTCCTCAGAACCGGTAATTTTGGGTGACGCCTTGGTTGTTTTTCGGTTCTGTCGTTAGTGGGAGTCGCGCAGCCATGACTTGGCTAAAAGAATTACCTTTCCGATTGGCTATTTGACCTGCGAGATGGCATGTTCAAGTGAATATCAGCATTTTGGGAATGGTAGGCAGTGCTTCGAGGAACGCGCGAGTTCCGAGTGACATGAAGTAACTCTTGTCAGCATAAGTTTAATAACATGTTACTGGCGATAATGATATGGTAGATTTAACTGTGCAGAAAAGATTTTTGTACACTACGATCCCTATATGATGACAGAAGGGGTTTGAATATGTGAAGGTTGTTAATTTTTATTGTGACTTGCTTCTTTGGCAAGCAATGAAGAGATGCTATAAGCTCTCATGGTTTGTTATATGGCAAAGAGAAACCTTTATGAGTAGCAAGTCCCAAAGCTTGCTGACAGTGATGAGAAATGAATACGTGACTCTTGCGCTTAAGTGATTGTGTGGCTCTTTGGGGTGGGGATTTGCTGAAAAAAAATTGAATGGACTATCAGTTTGCATTGGTGGAGCTCTTTCTCCTTATTGAAGCATCAGTAATAGAGGAATGGCATGGTGAAATTGATAGTAACTGTATAGGCATCAGTTTCGGTAACTTGAACCTCACCTATTGCAAGGCATTTCTGTTTCAGTTGGCTACATGAAGCTCCTGTCTTTGAGTATCTCTGACAATTGTGTTGATGGAACCATTGTGGCTGACGGAGTTTCTATAGTCTAAGTGCCGAAAGATCTCTTTAAGCTTTCAGTTTAGTTATATGCCCCTTGAATTATAGCCTTGAATGTGGGCCGGTCTTGGAAAAACCTCTTTAATTGGTTTGTCATGGCTGCTTCTGAGGATCTTGAAGCACCTTCCTCAAGTGAGTCTAATGATGGTTGGTGTCTGCACTGTAAAACTTGATTAATATAAGTCAATGCAAATTTCAATTGAAATCAAGCAAAAATCTCATATTCCGGTCTTTAAAGTCATGTCTAGAAGTACAGGCTTCTAAAGTGACTTAATAAGTGGATAGTAGAGCAGTAAAAAGTTAACAAATTGCAGGCTTTTACAGGATGTACTTCTGAGTCTTTTGCTGATTTTCGATGGAAAATTAGTTTAGCAACTATATGTGAAAAAGACAGTACCGATAAGTATTATTTGCAACTTTCCTGGACCGCCAATATCTCAATTCTGACTGGATGTATGTTTTATGTCTTGTGCAGACCTTTAACTCACTTTCATATGCTAAGTGGTTGATTTCATCAAGTAGGGCATGCCAAAATCTTATCAATTGGAAATTCTTTCATGGTTGAACTTTCTTTCTTTGCCTAGATATTGTCATAATATCTCTCTCCTCACTTTGTATTCTCACAATTCCTCCTATCTGGGAAGGAATGGGACAAGGATCTACTGATGGCAGTGACAATCGATGCATACTTGCAGCTTTTGGCAACAGTTTTTGCTGCGTTCTCCCTCGGTTCCTGTATCGTCTTTCTAAAGCTTTTCTTTCTTGGCGGGCGCCGATAGTTTAATCTGATTACATTTGTTGTTTTTTGCTGATTTGGCTCGCATTTCGTCTTCAATAAAAGTTGGGTGGTTGAGCTCTGGTGTGTGATCTGATTTGCAGATTCTATCCATGCTTCTGGATCGGTCCTTGAATTCTGATTTGTTGAACCGGCACAAGCAGGTGAAGTTCATATAATATCCGCCTTGTGTTTAATGATCTAAAGCTGTTCGTTCTATTCTGATTACACGAACAGGACCGAGACCGCGGCAGAAGCCAAGGGATCAGCAGGATGAGGGACTTGGAATTGTTGCCGCAGATGGTCAGGTACATCTGGGTCATGACCGCGCCGAGCCCCTCGGGGAAGTTCTTGACCCAGGTGACGAGGGTGCCGGTGCTGGCGAAGTTCTGGGAGCTGGCGCCGACGCGGATGTAGAGGGACATTTGCCAGACGGCGGGGCGGGGGATCTTGCCGGGGACGGCGAGCCAGATGAGGAAGTGGCCGGCGAAGATCACGGCGGAGGCGGTGAGGAGGACGAACCAGGTCGGGGTGACCTCGGCGATGAGGCCGGAGAGGACGCCGACTTTGGCGCCGAGGTCCTGAAGAAGTCGGGGAGGTTAAGGCCCTGAGGCTAGTCTGGTCGAAGCCGAGGGTGGACTTGATCTGCTTGGAGTTGATGCCGAAGAGGTAGGCGGCGCCGAACATGACGAGGAAGGAGGCGAACACCGTGAACCACTGCCCGCGGAGCAGGTGGACCGCGAACCGGAGCGCCTCGGAGCCGGCTGGTCCCGGCGGGTCGCCTGTTGGTGCAGAGTTGGTTTCGAAGTGAAGTGAGAGAGAGTGTTATGATATTATTTGGAAATGCTGAGTTTGCTTTGCTCCCAATATAAAATGGATGTGATGTTTGATCGAAAGCTCTTCGATCTGATCTGATTACCCGAAAATGGTCCAGATGTCAGCCCGAGGTAGTTTATGGACATATATTTTATCGGTCGGATTCTATATAAATATTTCGATTTATAGGTTTTTCACATTTTTTATTTTATTATTTTTAATTGTTTAATTGACTTTTTTAATTTAATTTAAAGTTTTATCCAATTAGCATAGAGCTTAAAATGCGTAGGTTTTTCTAGAATATTAATAGGTTTTAATAATATGAATTGAGTTAAAAATGAGTTATTAAATTTACATTACATGAATATGAATCAATATGGATTAGACTATTTTCGACTTAACTCAAACCTGATCCTACCTATTCATTTGATGAGTCTAGTATTTGAAAACATGCTTCCATTTTCTTCTATTCAAATTTGTGTCATCCTCTAAAAATTACTTCATCATGTTGAGATTGGTATGATTCAACGATATATCTATATAATGAAAATTCGAAACCATCAACAGTTGAAGTGGCCTTACATTTAATGATGTAAAATATCAAAGACAAATTAAATAACCAAAGATAAAATTTGGCCAAAAGCTCATTGATCAAATGTTATAGCCAAAAATTCAGTGGACGCTGCTTCACCGACGACGAGATGTGAGCCTCCAAGTGACGGTCCTTTCATTGCTGCTTCTCGCTCGACAACGGCGCTGTCTTCCAGCTTGCGGTCCACCTGTTGCCGCCATCCAGTGCACCCCCAACACCGCCCACCCAACAGCAACATTGCTAGCCACGCGTCGGTCCCGACGGCCACCTTCTATTAAAAGCCTCCGCGAATTTTCTTTTCCTACAGGTTTCATCGCGGCTGACCATCCAGTGACGCCTAGCATCTCCTGCACTTGTCAGGACAAAAAGAAAGGGGTGATCTTGAACAGAGCGGAAGAAAAGTCAAGCGGTGGTCAAAGTGGAGAAAATGAAAAAACTGGAACGGAAAAGATTTATTCCATCATCCCCCACTTTCCAGAATATACGATACGGATAGAATACAAAGAAAAGGGAAAATTTTGGAAATTCGCTCCTCGGGAGGTCGCTCCTCTTGTTTTCCCAAGAGTCACCACTGAGACAAGCCGAGCCGCGCCGGGTGACGAATCAAATGCCAAACCACCACCGGCCATCCTTTGCCGTCAAGCACCACCCGAGTAGCCTTGCCGCGAGCCTCACCCTCGAGCCGCCTTTGAATGAGTCTTGAGTTTGGATTGCTCCCTTCAAATTACGTAATGATCTAATTTGATTTGAGTATTTTATTACAAATTTCGGATTGATTTCGTTATCTAATCGTGATATTCGAGATTTTAGGCATTATTCAATAGGATTTAATTGACAAAAATTAAATATAATCATTAATTTGAGCAGTGAAATGATGGATGATTTTTTTTTTTTTTTAATTTTATCTCCAAGCTGGTAAGTGCTTTATAAGACCCATGATGATGAATTATTTTTTCAGATATCATAATCTTTTATTTGAATTTTGATGGATCTTAGGCTATGTTTGAAATTGTAATTAGATAGCCAACTTTAATGAATGAAAAATAAAAGATTGCATGTTCGAATATGTGATTCTTTTATATGATATTGCCTAATTTAAATTTTTGCATGTCAAGATTGATTCTAAAAAATAAATTAGAATATACTCTAGATATGAATTTTCTTTAATAAATAGGATTTATTTAGATAATATCGCATGTTTAGAATGGTCTTCTAAGATAGGACAACGTTTAGGTTAAATTATTCACTAATCTATAGACTAGATAATCACTTATTTTAGATAATTTAATTAGGACATTTATCTACTTCAAATTTTAATAAAAATACCAAAATATCATATGCATGTCTTGTAGTTTAGGCCATATTGTATAACTATGTCATGTGTGTCACATAGTGTGCATATAAGGTTCATTTATACATCTAGGTCATGTCATATAGCAAAATAAAAAGAAAGCTAAAAAATAATTGCTTGCTATGGTATTTAATTTCCTGCAATTTGTTTATTTATTGAGTGTTATCTTTAATGTTTGTGCACCCACATTAATATTAGATTAAAATCGATTCAAACTATCTAAAGTTTTAATTCTAAATATTTTAATTGGAGCAATTTAGTTATAAACCTTTATATTGAGTCCAGCAATTTTGATTGGAAATCTTAATACCGATCATTTCATTGAGACACCAACATAAATATTTTTAATAATATTTTGACATTTAATAATAAAACTTTATAATTTAGACTAATTGAGTCAATTCGATCCTAATTTTGATCGGAAATAATTGACGTTCACATGATCAGGCTGACATGTATATTTGTAATAATTTTTTGATATTTTTTTTGAATTTTTTTTTTATTTTGGTGTATTTTCTTTTTTGTCGTTTTTATTTTTTGAAGACATCCTCTGGTTTCCCAACAATTCTGCTGCTCCAGCAGATAGGGAGGATGGCGCAGGTTTCTTCGCCACCGAATCCTTCTTCTCCGTCTTCTTTTTTCTTAACCTTCTCTCCTGCAAGACCGTTTCGGACCAACGAATTCAAACAAAATCCACAGGACTGCTGTAAAATTAACGATTAATGGAAGCGGACCCATAAGCATTTTGGAGTTCTGACCTTCTGATTCTTCATCGGAAGAGCAATTAGGGTCCGGCTCTGCTCCAGTCCTCTTCCTTGCCAATCGTCGACGTAGCCTAGGAGGCCGTCGTCATCATCGACGATGAAGCCCCGGACTTCTTCGTGAGATGCCTGGCCACGAGCTCGTCGTACTCGTCCTCTTCGACCACGTTGTGGATCGGATCCTCGATCTTGATCTGCACGGCGGACTCGGCTCTCAGGCGGCCGCCGGCACGGAGGGCCTCGAGGCACCGCAACCCCTACAGACGCGCCGCTGAGGTGGCTCCCCAGCTCCTTCGCCGGCCGCCGATGCTTGTTTGCTCGTATTCCATCTCTCTGTCTGTGGCCAGGGCTTTCACGGGCCACGACGAGGGCATCGGGCGAGGGCGTTGCAGCTGTGTTATTCATGGATTGAATTTCTCTTCCTAATCCTCATATAATCACAATGTCTTCAATTCTCTGTGATAGAGAAAAGCAGTACTCTAAAATGTGTAGATAAAAATAGAAAGACGGGGAAAGAGATCGAGAAAGTTGGAAGGATTGTATTATGGACAAATTTAGAAACCGCGAAAGATTCTTGCAAGCGATTATGAGGTCACCTGCTTCTATGTAAATGTTTAACCTAGCTCTTTGGAAGAATCTAATTCTGTTTTGGGACTTGACAGGAGGAAGACAAGGCGAAGCTGGTGCAGGAAACTGGTTTGCGATTGAAGCAGATGAATAATTGGTTCATCAACCAGGGGAAAAGAAACTGGCACAGCAACCCTTCATCGTTGTCCCTCTCAAAGAGCAAATGCAAAAGGTCCCTCAAAATAGACATCGCCTCATTAATGTGAAACTTCCTTGATATTCCATTTCTTTGCGTGCTAAGTTTGAAGAACTTCTGCAGGTGAAAGCAGCAGCTATTCATCTCTTGATGCGGATTTGAGCAAGAGCAACGATCAGTTCTGACAGACAATGTTCAGTGCTTCACTAGAATAGGTACTTCAAAAGAGTCAATACAAGAAATATTTGCCAGTGGCCTCATACGAAGCTTCATCAAACAGGAACACTTGGAAGATGACTTTGATTTTAGGCAAAAGAAATTATGTTAGCCAAGAGGACGCTCTCGCCTCTGACAGGAATTTTGATGACGGTCAATTAACCATAGATGTGGTCGTGATCATTGAGAGAGTATTGAGCTAAGAAATTATACATTTAGAACTAGAATCAATATCAAATGGTTTTATTGTCTCTATTGCTTACTGACCAAAAAAAAAAATTGTCTCTATTGCTTGTCCACTTTGCATTTTGTATATACATAGGCGTAGTTAGGTATTGGTGTACAATTGGTATAATGATCTCTACGTAGTTCCTCTCCGTTCTGCATGCTGATGACATTTATAGTTTTTTTGGCTCTCCAATGTAGTGTAGATTTATTGTGAGAGTAACATACAGTTTGTGCACTGCTAGGTTACTGGGTTTGTATTGCTACTGGGGATAATGACTGATTATGGTCATAGACACGATCATTTGTTTGAAATTCTATGGCGCATTACAACCTCAACGATTGTTGCCAGTTCTTGTGATGATTTGGCCACTTCATTGTCACGGCTCCATATTTAATTCATTCTACAGTGATTGTACATTAAGCTGGTGTAGCTAAAAAGTCCTGTCATATTCCTCTCCTTCTATTTAATGAAAAACAACTTTATTGTGACAATTTATGTCTGTCATGAACTCCTACACATTGAATGATCACCTCTAGTGTGGCTCATGTCGCATACGAAGTTTTGTTTCTTGACAAACCTAGATCTAAATAGGAGGAAACGGTCCTAGGGGTCAGTCTAGATGCAACCTTAAAAGATAACCATTTGAGTTTGTTCTCGGTGAATCCAAAAAAAAAAAAAAAAAGGCTATACTTTACAATAATCACTAGATATTTCCTCAGCTTTTCTTCAAGACGACCAATGACAGAATCGAAAGTTTGTTTCGACCAGCCGACTCCAAGTCAGCTGATGTTCATTGGCAGAACGAATTCGAGAGAGAACAGTGCATAAAAAAGATGAACATTGAATTTTCTAATGCAACTTGGGCTTTATAAAAACATTATTTCATTTGAACCGCCCTTTTGTCCTGATTTACCAACTATTTATAATGAATTGTTTGATGATTTCTCCGTTATTGTGTGGGTCTTTTTGTATCTTTTTGGCATTGTACTTCACTATTCTCGTCATTGACTTCCTGGCACATATACCATACACGCTGTTATACAATCCACAAAATCAATGGATACCCAAATTTAGGATCTTCTAAGGTTTCTGCTAACCTACCCCCAATTTTTTACCTAGATAATTGCAATTCCTTCTTTTTTTCTTTTTTCTTTTTTTTGCTCTTAGATATCGTTAAACAGCTCGGTGGTTTACACAGAGAATCACATTATCCTGACCTCATCTTGAAATCCAACATTTGAAACCTTGACCTCTCCTATTAAAAAAAAGGAGATATGCTGGTGCAATTCACATATGTTTTTCTTGAAATTAATGCTTCTTGTCAAGTGTAGCGAACTTAAACCCCATGAGATTACAAGGATCATATCTAGGTTGTCTAACCACAGCTGCAGACATAAGAACTTCATTGTCACATAGCTTCCCAGTGTGGCCAATGATTACAAGAACAACTAAAGTTTGGTGTTAACCCGTATCGAATCTCTACCCAATGCCACGACTATCCCTAACACTCGTTGCAGGTACGGGGGTTTTTGAACATGAATGCGACTTTAGCACGAAGGCGACCCCGAGATTTGGTGTGAATTGACTCAACTTTCACCAGTTTGTGTGCCAAACAAGCAATAGGTTTCGCATTGTTCTGTCATTTGGTTGAAGGCCAATCTATGTATTTGCAGCCACACCTCCAGTTCACGAAAACAGAGGTCCTCCTGTCTCCTCTAAGCATCCCATCTCTGCAAGTCTATGCAATTTCCCATGATTGACCAAGGGCCAGAAGTGAGGACTCTCTGCTTGGTGCCAATCCATGGAACGTAAACAAATACATCCTCTCATTTTATAGTTATCCCACCCAAGACCAGCCAAGGCTTTCCTTGAGACATCAGTTACGCAGCTAGACTCAAGCACTTCTTCGACAAAATCCTTCCAATCAAAACCATCTCAGCTTCCTCATCATCAACTTGCTCCAAAACGTAATGATGCCCCAGTAGACTGTCTGACAGTTATGCTTGCGATGTTAAGGGAACCCCTGCGGGCATCCTGTAATGAGAGAAAAGAAATAGATTAGCCTAGAATCAACTAAGGAAGGTTGTCAAACAGTTGATAGGGGCAACGTGTAGTGACTAGTGATAGGAAAAGTGAAAACTAATGTGACGAACCAATGCCAAAGCAAATTACTAAAATAGAAAGCAGATGGAAATAATTACTGATGATAGAGAGCGAAAATGAGGATTATGGATTATCGAGAAGAATGGGGGGTGACGATCATGAAGGAACATACGTGAAAGAAAACATCATTGTGATGTAGGGAAAGCTCTTGACAAAGAGAGAGAAGCTCTCACAAAGGGCAGAGACACAAATCTATGTATAACTTCCTGAAGAGAACTCAATGTCCCATTCTTTTTGGAGCATAAATGCTGGAAAGCTAAAACAAATCAAGATAAGCAAAAAATGGTTCTCATAATTTCCAGCTTACAGAAGCTCTGTTAGTAAAATCTCCTGGTTTAAATTGCACACAATTGCATGCATGTACTTATGTGCAATCAATCTTGAGCTTTAGGGGCCGAAAAATCAATCTTGACCTTCGCTCTTTTAATGCCAATGATCTTCCATTATTTTTGCAGTGTTCTACTTCAAAGCAGGGTCGCATGATGTCGTCAACATGTCAAATGGTGATAATAATAACTGCCACAGTGCTTCTATGTTCATACACTGACCAACGGACCAGCCAACATTTCCCTCGACAGTGCCTGCAAGTCTTACTCTGTCTACACCTTTGCTAACAGCGATCGTTGCTCTCAAGGCCAAAAATTAGCTGTCACTGTCAGTGAAAATTACACTGCCCCCAACTCCAGTCTAGCTGGATCCCTGTAGCTACCAGCCCCAACCACTGGGACCACTCCATCTCCGCCACCACCTGGAAGTGACACTTCATATCTCCGTGTAACACTGCTAGTCCTGTTCATGAGTTCATTATACATGAAATCATTATTTCTACTAGATATAGATGGACTATTGATAGATCGTGAGATGTTGCTACTCGTCATAAAGTGAATAAACTTGTGAAAATGCTTCTTCTCATTATTCCAGCATGATTCATATAGATAACATTGCTCAAACTTGTAATAGATCATAGAGTTTCTTTGGAATAAATATATGGTTCCACTCCCATATTCGGATGTTTGGCTCTATTACAAAAATTAGAATGTGGCAGGAGACAAAAACTTGCATACTGGAAAGTCAAAATAGAGCATCAGTAGAACAAATGGTGTCCCACCATTGAATCTTGTGAGGATGAAACTCAACACAAACAGTCAATCGAGAACTTAAAATGACAATGAAACTATGAACTCACTGCTGCAGCCCTGCGGCATACCAAATTCACACCTGATGATTAGCTTGAAAGAACCCAATGCATTGTGGGGATCCCAAGGGCCGCAAGCCCAGCAGCATGACCGCTCTTCCTTGCCTATGTGATTTTGTACTCTGCCTCCAAAAGCTTCCTTAATAATTGACATGTCAATCATTATATTACTTCGAGCAATCATATGAGAACAGACAAGAGAAAATTACAGTTGCAATATCCCAGAACAATAAAAACCCAATTCAGGCAATTAGGAAAAGCAAGCAAATTGACGTCATTCCTAAGTGTGGGATTTCAATCGTCCACCTTAAGAAGCTGAGATGACTATGGTCAAAGGGATTTTCTGAAAGAGCTACTTGTTCTTTAAACAAAACTAACACGTTATAGATGACCGTTATAGATGACTTGCCAGCAAGCAGAACAGCCTTCAGATACAAAACTTAAAAAGAGATTATTAATCTAAAAGTCTGGTTCCTGATATCATGTTAAGATTGAGCAATCATAGTGGATGCAGATGACAAATTATTTTCTTTAGGGGCACTCTTATGGTCTAGTCCTCCAACAAGGGCTGCCAGTTACATTCCTACCATGATACAGAGAAAGAATTCATTCCAACTAAGTGACATGAGTCACTCCAGTAATATAAAAAATAATCACTCATGGGTGAATCACCAGGATTGCCAGCTTCATTCATGTTTTTATCAAGTCTAAGATTTTGCCTTAAGGGGACAGGGATTGTCTCAAATATGAACTATCACGGAATGTGATCTCATGAAAACCAGACATGACTACTGTTCTATAGAAAAGCTCAAGACAATTCAGATATTGGCTTTAGTAACTTGCATCTCAAAATGTCTAAAGCTTGTGGAGCTCCTAGTCTCCAAGCCCTTAGGGCTCAATTAGTTAGTGCAACAATTGATGAGCATCATGAAATCTCTATACTTTATAGGTATCTCAATCCTGTGATTCCTGGGATGTCTGATAGCTCTCAACAAGCTGTCACTAACAAGTTCCTTAAATCTTCAAATTTCAACACATCAGGGAATTTTGCTAAAGACTTGCATCCTTGAATACACAAACTTTTGCAGGATGAGAATACCTCCAGGCTTTCGATGTCATGTAGCTTTTCATAGTGGTTGATGTTTCAACCTTTTCATGGTTTTCACGCACGATAGATCTAACAATCTTCCAAGGGAAGTGCAACCATGAATATCCAATATTACCAAAAAAAAATCCAGCCTTTCAAGGCCATGTTTCAACATGAAACCCTCAAGATTTTGAAGTTCAGCTCTATTTGCATTCTCAATATCATGAAGATCAAGATTATTAGAAAAATTAGAACACAGCAGGAGACAAAAACTTGCATACTCGAAAGTCAAAATAGAGCATCAGCAGAACAAATCCTCATTGGCATAGCAAAAAACCCCACCATCGGAATGACAAATTAGCAGAAGAGTAAATCACGTGGTGACAGGAAAAACAGTGTGAATCTTTGTAGGATCAAACTCAACACATAAACAGCTGATTGATAACTTAAAATGACAATTAAACTATGAACTCACTCTTGCAACCTTGCAGCATATCAAATTCACACCTGATGATTAGCTTGAAAGAACCCGATGAATTTTGGGGATCCAGAGCACCACAAGTCCAGCAGCATGACCGCTCTCCTTTGCCTATGTGTTTTTGTACTTTGCCTCCAGAAGCTTCCTTAACAATCCACATGTTAATCGCCATATTACTTTGAGTAGTCATATGAGAACAGACAAAAGAAAACTAAGTGAAAATATCGTGGAATATTAAAAAACCAAATCAAGCAATCAGGAAAAGCAAGCAAATTCCCGTCATTCCTGAGTGTAGGATTTCAGTCATCCAACTTAAGAAACTGAGATGACTATGGTCCAAGGGATTTTCTTAAAGAGCGGCTTGTTCTTTCAACGTCTTATAATTTCCACCATATCAATATCGCATATAAGCCAGTGTGCCTGCCATCATAAGTATCAACAGAAGATAAAATTTTAGCTAGCCATGTAAACAAAACAAGTTATAGATGACCAATTTGAAAAGAGATTTAATCTACGATTATAGTGGATAATAAATGACCAATTATTTTCTCAAAAGGCACTCTTATGATCTAGTCCTCCAACAAGGGCTGACAGTTACATTCCTTTCATGATCAAGAGAAAGATTTCATTCCAACTAAAAACACAAATCACTCAGTAATGTACAAAAAATAATCACTCACAGATGATTCACCAGGACTGCCAGCTTCATTCATGATTTTGTCATCTAAGATTTTGCCTTATTAGAGGACAGGGTCATCTCAAATATCAAACTATCACTAGAATGTGATCTCATGAATACCTGACATAACAATTGCTCTCATATTCCATATGAGGAAAGCTCAAGACAATTCACATATTGGCTTGCATCTAAAAATGTCTAAAGCTTCTGGAGCTCCAAGTCTCCAAGCCCTCCGGGCTCAATTAGTTTGTCACAGTCTCGTGCGACAATTGACTAGCATCATGAAATCTATATACTTTATAGGTATCTCAATCCTTTGAGCCCTGAGATGTCAGATGGTTCCCAACAAGCTGTCACTATCAAGTTCCTTAAATCTTCAAATTTCCAAGCATCTAGGAACTCTAACAACTTGCATCCTTGAATACACAAACTTTTGCAGGATGAGAATACCTCTAGGCTTTGAATATCATCTTGCTCTTCACAGTGGTTGATGTTCAGTATTATCAGGGTTTTCAAGCATGATAGATCCAATAATCTTCCAAGGGAAGTGCAACCACAAATATCTAATATTACCAAAAAAAAATACAGTCCGTCAAGGCGACATTTCAACCAAACTCTTACAGTTTGCAACATGAAATCTCCCAAATTCTTCAAACTAGAAGGTTATCTTTCAATGGACGTGCAATTAGAGATATCCAATCTTACAAATAATCAACCTCTCAAGGCCATGAATTTCAACTAGATTCCCGCAATCTGCAGCATAGAATGCTTTAGACATTTTGAACTTGAAAGGTCTATTTATCTTTCAATGGATTGAAATGTCTGGTCATCTTTTAATTGGACATGCATTTAAAGATATAAAACCTTCTCAAAGATTCTAATTAATCAATCAAGGCCTCAAACTTCAGCTAGATTCTTGCAGTTTGCAGCGTGAAATTATAAGTCTTTAAACTGGAGAAGTCTAGAAATCTTTTAAAGAAGTGCACCCAGAGAGATTCGATCTTGCCAATAAATACAACCTGTAAAGACCATGAATTTCAACTAGATTTCGGCAATTTGCAGCATGGAATATTTCAATGGACGTGCATCCAGAGAGAGATAGAATGTTTCCAGATATTCTAAATGGGTCAAAGCCTCAAACTTCGACTAAATTCACGCAATTGGCAGCATCTGATTCTCTTAGATTCTTTTTAAACTTGAAAGGACAATTGATTGAATGCTCTTCGACATGGAACCAGAGATATTCAAATTTACCAGACTCTTGCAATTGGCAACACATGATAGCCCCAAATGTTTGAACTTGAAAGGTCCTGCAAATCTCGACTAGATTCTCGCGACTCACAGCAATTTTGTTTCCCGCGGAATCTTCAAAGTTTAAGGATCCACTGACCCTTTGCCTCTGGAGAACCTGGGAACGCCTAATCAACGTTTTGTCTTAACTAATGCCAAAACTTCGTGCATCTGGTAGCTGCCAGCCCCAACCACTGGGACCACTCCATCTCCACCACCACCTGGAAGTGACGCTTCATATCTTTGTGTAACACTGCTAATCCTGTTCATGACTTCATTACACATGAGATCATTATTTCTACTAGATATAGGTGGACTATTGATAGATCGTGAGATGTTGCTACCCGTCATAAAGTGAATAAACTTGTGAAAATGCTTCTTCTCATAATTCCAGCATGATTCATATAGATAACATTGCTCAAACTTGTAATAGATCATAAGTTTCTTTGGAATAAATAGATGGTTCAGCTCCCATATTCTGAAGTTCGGCTCTATTTACTATTCCGGTATCATGAAGACCAAGATTATTAGAAAAATTAGAACGTGGCAGAAGACAAAAACCTGCATGCTGGAAAGTCGAAATAGAGTATCAGTAGAACAAATCCTCATTGGCGTAGCTAAAAAGTCCCACCATTGGAATGACAAATGAGTGGAAGCGTAAATCACACTGTGACAAGAAAAAAGGTGTGAATCTTGTTAATATCAAACTCAACACAAGCAATCAATCAAGAACTTGAAATGACTATGAATGAAACTATGAACTCACTTGCTTGCAGCCCTGCAGCATATCAAATTCACACCTGATGATTAGCCTGAAAGAACCTGACGAATTTGGGGGATCCAGAGCGCCACAAGTCCAGAATGACCGCTTTCCTTTGCCTATGTGTTTTTGTACTTTGCCTCCAGAAGATTCCTTAATAATTGACATGTCAATCATTAAATTACTTCGAGCAATCATATGAGAACAGACAAAAGATAAAATTACAGTTGCAATATCCCAGAACAATAAAAACCCCAATTCAAGCAATCAGGAAAAGTAAGCAAATTCAGCTTGTTCAAGCATAGGTTTCTGCCATCATTTTCGTCAAAACCTCCACACAACCACCGTAAACCACCACCTCCATTAGTCAATACTACCAATACACTCCGGCTTCGACCACCAACAGTCTGCCATCACATGCACACGGCACTGCACATAGGCTTACACCACGAGGCGGACCATGCCTCCAAAGGCAAGTTTATCATAACATAGAAGCTCCCTCGGAGAAGAATCCCCAATCACCAGCCAGAGCATGAAACTGGAACGACACAGCCACCGAACTATTTTTAAAGATCACCGCGCCAAAGACGACCCAGCGCAAAACAAAACCCGCCCCCCGCCGCCGCTTGAGAGCCGTCTCATTACATCCAAAACCTTCCACTAGACGGACGACGACGACAGCTACTAACCCAACAACACGCGAGAGCGTACACAAGAGAGAAAGCAAATACGAACCGAAACACTCAATCAAGAAGAGAATAAAGCTAAGTGGTAGCGGCCTACCTTCAGCTAGAGTTTTTACAAGCTCAGAGAGAGAGAGAGAGAGAGAGGGTCTCCTTCTTCGCTTGATTTTGCAATGGAGTGCCGGTCGCCGAAATTTATACGGCCTCAGAGAGAGAGAGGGTCTCCTTCTTCGCTTGATGTTGCGACTGATGGAGTGCCTGAGCTCGTTGCCTCATCGGAGAGAGGGTCTCCTTCTTCGCTTGATGCTGGTTGGCTCACAAATGCGGAACAAAATTCTAACCCCCATTTGTTGCCTTTTCTTAGCCTGACGGAATCGTCGCATATCAATTCGGGTCTCTCCAGAGCTGTTAAGCTAAAGAACGGTTCCGGTATTTCTCGAAGGTTTTCGCAATCCCGAACGTTCAGAAGCCGGAGAGAAGAGAGCTTCGAAATACTTTCTGGCAAGCCCCGAATGCCCGAATTTTCTAAATCAAGCTCATTTAGCGAAACCAGCTCGCCTATGCTACTAGGCAGTCTTTCCAGATATTTGCAACCAATGCCTTCAACCATTGGAGTTGTTTTAAGTTTCGCAAATTTTGCAAATTTCCAATAGCATTCCAATGGTACTAGGCAATTCTGTCACGGGAGTTTCACTAATGTATAATTTCCTCAAATTTTGCAAATTCCCAATACTTTCTGGTAATTTTGTAATCCATGTGTTTGATAAATTTAGCTTAACCAACGATTGTAACTTTCCAATCGAGTCGGGGATCTCTCTCAACGAAGTATGGTCATTCAGGTAAAGTTCAGACGGACATGCTAGATTGCCTATGGAGTTAGGTATGCGATTTAAAGACCAACAGTCGGTGGCATAAAGAGTCTCTAGTGCCTCCATAGAACCAATGAATTCGGGTAATTCTTCAATACTTGTAAAAGATATGCATAGCTTAGTTAATGACTCATAGGAACCAATGGATTTGGGAAGCTGAGCAAGTTTAAAGCAATCACAAACGTTCAAATGACAAGGGTCTTGATATAGCATATAGAAGGATGAATTTCTTCTAGACTCACACATAATTAAGATTCAAGATCTCCAAGCTTTTGAAAGCAGACAAGTCGGGAGTTCTTCTCAAATTGTCACAACACGAGAGTCTGAGAACTTTCAACTCGGTTGCCATCTGAAATAAATAAAGGAAACTTCAGTGAAAGTGGACAATAGCAATGTGTGATTTTACACTATTCCTTTTTTTTAAGAATCTTTAAAATTCCTAAAAAAATACCCATACTCCACTACTCTTTCATAGTTGTCTTATTTAATTTTAAATTTTTTTTTTTCAACAGTGCCAAGGTACACAACCATATTGATTTTTTTTAAGCATATCCATCGCAAAAAGAATGTTTGGGATGTACAAGTGCCAACCATGTTTATTTTCAAATAAAATTTCAAAAAGAAAATATATTCAGTTTTTAAGAGCTATGGTGATGCCGTTGATTAGACATGCGCAAATTTTATTATCAAAGAGACACTCCAATAGTAAGAAATGTATAGTTTAATTATGAAAAGCAATTTCTTGAAGTGACTTCAATTTTTTTTTTTTAAGGATGTTGTATTCCAAAAAAATTTAATGCCATCAGAAGGATGTTTTATTCCTATCATAACATTATAATTTATATTTGCATCATATAGTGACTTCCATAATCAACAATTATAATGAATAAATATTTCATGCAACAAGTCAGAGCAAATAGATTATATCCATTACTCTGAGATTAAAATGAATTTAGAGTTTTAGTATTTATGTACAACACAAGTCACTATGTGGGAGTGTTTTTTTTTTCCTCCATGAAAGAAGATTGATAGAGAGATATAACAAGAATCGCTCAAAAGACAACATGGGGAGAAATTAGCTTGAAGCCATAAACCGGCTAGATTAACGAAAATCAAAATAGGCAAAAATATGTAATTATATTTTAAATCAATTTTAATTAATATAATTATTTTTTTTTTTTGGTATTTTCTATAGTTACACATGACGGGTTGTTGAGTTTTATCAATTAAAGATATTAAGGGGCGGAGGCTTTGAAATACTTAGGAGCCTATAAATTCCTCTTATATTTAGACGAAAATCCTAAATCCGAGGAATGATATCAAACCTTTCTAGGAGAAGCTGGTGCGATTGGACCTCTATTGTTAAAAAATGTTATTATTCACAAGAGATATATCTTATCAATGTTTTACCTTGAGTGGACCCCATCCTCCCCAATCCTCTGAAATGTTACTCGATGATAGGTCAAGCACGGCTAATTTCTTCGGATGAAAGTTGACTACTTCAAAATCCAAGGTACAACCCTCCATTGAAGCCATCTTAATTGAGCAAGTGAGTTTTGGAAATCTCCAGTGAAATTTATATCATTCACTAGAAGGAACCTCAAGTTGGTGAGTTTGTCAAATTGTTCACCTCGATAGCTTTTCTGGTTACAGCTTCTCTGGCCATAATGAATTCATGCCTACTCTGGTCAAAGCTTAGCGGGCTATAATGGCCAAGAAGAAGGGCCTCAATCTCACAAGTGCCCTACAATTACAAAACATTATGGACCATAAGTTTTAATTGATGAAATGATCTATGTATAAAAACAGATGGACTAATTTCAATTTGATATCATATTGTTATGGTGTTGACTTCTTATTTTCAACTTGGTGAAATGACAAGTTGTCATTGCATATGATTTATCTAATTCATGTAAAAATGGGAAGCTCAAGAAGGTGCTTTGGAACTTTTCCTCTCCCAGTTATGCTTTTCGCAAATTTACACCTTTTGAATTACCAAAAATTGCATCCTTTCAAAATTATAATAAAAGGCATCTATTTATTTACAAACTACTTCAAATATATCTGTCAAAATTCATGCCCCTTATATGTGAAACACACAACCCTAACTTGTATCCTTCATATGCAAAACACATGACCCTTACAGTCCAAGTACATCTATCAAACTTGTCATCAAAACATGTATCAAAATTAGATATTCTAAATTGTAGAATCCCCCCTATTATTCTGGTGTGCCTTGTTTGCAATTCTCAATAGCAAAATGAAAATGAGAATGTCACCTCAAAACGTATGCATGCATTTTTTATTCCTTTCTTATCTTCTCACGTGTTTCTTATAATGAGCATTTTTAATTATACATGGAAAAAAGATCGATTATATATCAAACGTTATGTAGATAATCTTTACTCCTCTTATTATTAGTACATATGTTTGATGCAACATTTTCATTATGTTGGTAATTTTGCCACAGTGAAATAGCAATAAGTAATGAGATCTTGCATCAAGAATGATCGGACATGAAGATTGATTAAACTGCATACTTAGAGAACTCAAGTCTTTTACATTTTTCTTTCATTGTAACCAAATATTTAAGGAACTCCAATTTATTTTGTCTTAGGTGATGAATTGCTCAGTGAGCACAAATCATGAGTTGTAAGATGGATTTGTTTGATGGCTTGAATATTTCCTTCAAACTTTTATTCTTTTGGATGAGATACTCCTTATTTAGAAATTTCTTGTATATTATCGTATTTTCATCAATAACTTCACAGATACCCCTTTTTTTCTTTTTTTTTCAGTTCTAAGCAATTTCTATTTAGTTCATTACGTTTTCATTTGTAAGAAAATATGCTTGTTGAAATACTGCGGTAGCACAGTTTTTACTAATCTCGTTACTTAATTATATTGTGCATTCTCAATGTTCATATTCAGTGTTTTTCAATCAAAGATTTGCACATGCCGTTTGATGTTTGGACAAATCATCCATATGTTGTAATTGTTTTTAGTTGCATACCTTATTAACTTTCATCTTAATAATGAAATTAATCACGAGACAAAATTCAAAACCATCATTATTTATGGGATAAGTGTATTTAAAGTTCTAAAACTTGTCATAAAAGTGTGATTTAGTCCAATTAAGTCCTAAAACTTATCACAAACGTATAATTAAGTCTTAAAACTTGTCAAATCGGTTTAATCAAGTCCTTCTTTGAATGCATTTTTTCAAAATTTTAAGACTCGATTGCACTTTTGTGACAAGTTTCAGGACTCAATTACTCTTTCCAAATAAATTTTAGGACTTGATTACACTTTTTGCAAGTTTAAAGTTTTAGGATTCGAATCCACTTTTATGATAAGTTTTAGGACTTAATTGCACTTTTTTAAAATTTCAGGTCTCAATTGCACTTTCATGACAACTTTTAGGACTTTCATTGTACTTATCTCATTATATATATCGCAGCTATTGGAATGACCATTGCTTTGACTTGACCCACTTTTTATGGATATTACGCATATTAACTTCAATAATAAGATTGGATATGTCACTTTTCCAATATTCCTCCATGAAATTTATCCTACAATAGTAACCTTCACATTTAGATCTAATAAAAAAAAAATATTCTGACTTCAGTTTTACTTCAAAGTAATAAGAGCTATCTCTAATTGTGCATCTACTCATATTTGAATGTAAGGATGTTATTAATTTTTATTATGTGAATATACGGTTCTAAAACTTAAGTGATGATAAATTTTTTAAAAAATATAGAGTCGACATTATTTCTTATCCTAAATATGATGATTGAATTAAAGAAAGTACACACCCACACGCACACGTATTATGTTAACATTACTACTATAAGCATATGGGTGTGAATTTTTTTTAGTTCGATCACTAAATATCGTTCATTATAAATTTCAAACAAAGTTGTAAATGTAAGGTTATTTTATTGCTAAAATGTAACCTTTAACGATTCTCTATATAAAAAGTCATATATATTGTTTAAATATTTAAACCAAGTTTAATCAATATAATGTGAAAATTGTTTAGTTTTGATAGTTCTTCCACATTAGAAAGTTCATAATTAAGCATGGCCCAACAACTTATAAATGTCATGTTTTCTCCGAAAGTGCTCTATCAAACACTATGGTTTTGCAATTTTATTGTTGCATTGATGTTTTGAAAGGAGAGTGTCCTCAACAAAATTTTAGGAGTATATATATCTTTTTTTCATTTCGACAAAAATAAAAGAGATGAAAAAAAAAGAAAGATATATATCCTATATCAACTACCAAGAAACTGCTGCTCAATTATGTCTTAAAATAAGGCAAGACAAACAATTGACCGGACAAGCTCTTCTGCTAATGGCTGCCCCAAATTTGGTGCATCAATTTTCATCTCTAATAAGAAAGAGAAGATGGACTCAACATTCACTAACTATAAGATAAATAGAGGAAACTCTTACCTTATTGCTCTCAAGCACATCTTCAGCTTCCTCATTAGTCCATATCCTACTACGATTTCCAAGCTTCTTTGGATGTTCTAAACGAACAATTTCCCTTCCAAGATCTCTCAGTTGATCATGCATCATTAGCGTGCCATCTTTGTCAATTTTAATTAGGGACATAAGACTTAATACTTCAATCCCTTTCCCTGAGTAAAATTTACAGGCATCCCACATATAAGTTGGATTTTGTTTAGAAATGATCCAATGAAAAAACATGCAATATCCAAAAAAATCTGTTGCTCTTCATAATCTAATGCGTCGTAACTTATCTTCAACCTCTCTTGCACTTTCTTATCAGGAATTTTCTTCAATTTCTTTGATGTATCTTTCCATGTTTCCTTTGTCTTTCCACATAAGGATGAGCCTATAACTTCAAGAGCTAAAGGAAGCCCCCCGGTAGTAGATACGACATCATAAGAGATATCCTTATAATCACTCGGAGGATAATCCTTTCGAAATGCATGTCTACTAAATAAAATCAACGATTGATTTGAAGGCAACTTTTCAAGTTCATACAAGTGGCTAGCCCTAACCTTGTCAAGAATACTCTTGTTTCTAGTTGTGATGATGACTATACTTCCCACTTTAAACCAACTACCGTCTCCAACCAAAGCATCCAAGTGAGTATTATCATCCATATCATCAAGAAGAGCGAGGACTTTCTTACTTGTACATCGAGATTTGAGTACACGGATTCCGTCATCGACATTAGACACCTCCCACGATCTCTCCTATCACATTAGAAATGAGCTGCTTTTGTAGGCATTCAATACCCTTGCGTTGAGATGTTTCTCGAATATTTGCCACAAAGCTACGATTCTCAAAATTGCTAAATAGCTTGTTGTATAACACCTTTGCAAGAGTTGTCTTACCGATGCCGCCCATTCCATAAATTCCAATGATCCATGTACCATTGAAATTAGCATCTATGTTGCTCATAATCTGTTTCACATGATCATCAATTCCCACCAATTGTTCAGGAACACTTAGGTGGAAAAGTCTTTTTAACTCACCCATAACTCTTATGCCAACTGTTTTCACTAATGTTGCTTCATGCCTATCAAATAATAATACAAAATTTCAATATATGATAGCAATGTTTATATGCTTTTTTTCAAGTAAGATATTTATGAGAAACTTAACAATGTTTTGGTGGAGAATAACGTACCCATCAGCTATTTTCTCCGATTCCCATCCTTTTAAGGAACTGACTTCGTTGAGCGCTTCTTCCCATTCCTTCACAACCATTTGACCCAAATTCTTTTTATGTGCATTGATGGCATCTCCGTATCTCCCCTTGAGATGTCGGACTTGTGAGGGTTCTACTTTGTAAAATATGGGCAACACTACTTGCTCTCCGCTTTTTCTGCACTTTAACATCTGAGCCAGCTCTTGAAGGCACCATTTGCTGGAAGCGTAATCCTCAGATATAATCGGGATCGAAATCTTAGACTGCGTGATATTGTAGAGAAGCGCCGGACCAATCTCCTTACCAACACGGAGCTCATCGTTGTCTCTATACACGTGAATTCCTGCATCAACAAGGCTAGTATAGAGATGATCGGTGAAGCCTTTGCGAGTGTCTTCCCCTCTAAAGCTCAAGAACACTTCGTAGTCACTTCCTTTCAGCCTTTTGGTTCCACCATTATCACCTACATGTGGAGAGGTCGACAACGAAGACGCTCTGTATGGCAGATCTTCTGAATGAGGAGGCTCTTTTCTGATCATCTTGAGATAGATGGAGCGGAGCCTCAAAAGAAGAGGTGTATGGAATCTTAGATGTAGGAATTGCAGAAATGTCTCTCAGAACTCAATTGAGAGCTACATTCAAACAAAAACAAAAGCTCTCATACAACTCATCAAAAGAAAATGGAAATAAAAACAAGAAAGAGAGAAGAGGAGAAGAGCAAGTAGTCACCGATTACCTGAGGAGTGCTTAAACAACACAATCCACACACTGCTGTGATCTCCACCGATTCTCACCTTCGACGTTGGATTACCCACACGCAACCGTCTTTTATATGCGTGCTTGAATGATGCTGAGTTCTGGCCATCCAACGGTCCAGGACTCTTTATGCTAATTGAACGGCTGCGATGCATGCTGCAGGGAAAGGACAATTATTGCAGGCGTAATTTCCGTAGCACCGCGCGGAAGGTGCGTGGGATGAGCGACGCGGTGCTAAATTATATGAGCCAATGACGAAAACATATAAATGTCGGATTAAATCAGATTTTTGTTGAAAACAAATGTTTGTATGACTCTTTTTATTCAAATAAGGAAAGATTTTATTATTTTCAATCAGCAATCTACTTTTCATTAAGGAGATTGCTCTAAAATAGTAAATCACTAGATTAAATCTCGTACCATGTCATACTTCTGAAAAACAATTTTATCAAATTAAATTTCTCCATGCCACATCATATCTAAAAATTATTGCCATGCCATGCCATCACCCTCACCCGAGGCACTTTTATTCCTCTCCTTATATTAACATTTTTTTTTTATGTTTTACATAAAGTTTATCCTTTTAGAGTCACATTTAGAAATTATTGGCCAATGAATTCTCCATAATCGAATATTTATTTAGTCATCCGTTTTTACATTCTTTTTTCATTTTTTGCTTTTTTCTGTGGTCAAGTGGAAACAAATGCTATTGATTTGTTTTAGCAATGTCTAGAGAAAGAGGTGGTGGCAATTTTTAGTAGGAAAACGTTAACTGGAGTATTTTACACTCTTTTTATCTTCTAGTCATTTTGAAAATGATAAGCTAATTTATTTATTCAATTCAATTTCTTCACAAACAAGTTGCATAATATGTGTGTGTATAGAGAAATATATTCATACATGTATCACAACTTAACAAATATTGACCATCACCATGAGAAACATTTTCAATGTCTTTCTTGGAGAACAACCCCTTTTCAAAGTAAATCTATGCCACTTTCATAGGAAAAATTTTTCAATATGTCTTTTATTTCTATGCCACTTTCATAAGAAACTCCAAAATTTTCAATGTCCAATGTCTTTCCTTTACTCCTTTATCAAAGTAAATGTTATGCCACTTTCATAGGGAAAATCCTCTCAAAGTAAATCTCTCTCTCTCTCTCTCTCTCTCTCTCTCTCTCTCTCTCTCTCTCTCAAGTGAAAAATTGACAAGAGTCTTTTGAGTATGCATTTAGAAAGATCCAATTACATGAATCTCATAAGGCCCCCACATTTTTTAACTATTTGTCAATGTAAACCGTTGGATCGACATTGATAATATTGTTGTGTTTAAAGTCATTGGATCAAAGCAAAGTCCAAAAGATGAAGAAAACTTTTATGGTACACCTATTGTTATGTTACGACATTACAACACATAGGGTAGTTAAGTACAAGAACATCATAATAGCATATTCTATGACGTTATCGTAATCAAGTGCAAAGTGGTGTGAAACAAAAGTGTGCAACTGAAGATTTTCTAAAGATGAATGGAATCAACAATGATGGAAGTTTCGCAGGAAAAAGATGAGCTGAGTAAGACATGGGTCCGTTGCCTAGTGACTTTTTTTTTTTACTCATCCATTTTGATGACCAAAAATTAGCCTTAATCCTGCTTTTTTATCAACAGGAGAACAAAAACAATAACGTGAGAGCATTTACACTTCTTGTGGACCTCCAAATGATTGTGTTCCTAGGTGGGTTGGAAATTGGAATCTAAAAGAAAACCAAATATATTTGCACATCTTTCTAATAAAAAAATTTATTCTTTTTTACCCAAATGATCCAATAATAATTGAGAGATATATTATTTGTCAAATAATACAAATGGTGATACGAGAGTTAAATGTATTTTAGGTCTCATACTAATTACATTTACAAAAATCATAGGTTGATTTTAGAAATTAGAATCATACATTCAAATATCAAGAAAATGACTTTGAGTTGGAGCCATTTGCGCACAATCCAAAAGCTTAAACTTAGCCAGTTTATTAAATTTGCAGCATATTTCATTTGCCTTCAAGTGGCGATCCACTATGCCGAGTTATATGAGTTTCAAAAAGTTATCATATGTTCGCTCTCGTTGCAATTGCACCCACTGAAACTAAAATTCATTTGACAAAATTCTTTGAATTTTCATCCTCTCTATCATTTGAATGATTTAGAGAATTTTCAAGCGAAAATACAGAAAATCATTTTCAGTTTTTGGCTTCAAGTATAAAATACATGTTTTCTGTTTTTGCCATTTTCGTTCTCGTCTAAAAAAGTGGCTCCCCACAGGATGCTTTTATTTTTTTTTTTAAACTCCCTACTTTTCATATTCATTCACTTTGGACACAAATTTATCATTTATTGGAGCATTTCCATGATTTTTTAAAGTTAAAGCTTTTTCCAATTCTAAAGGATTATTCTTTTCAATCCATTGCTCCAGGAAGCTTCAAAGAAATTCCTTGTTCAAGATTTTCTTCTCATTGTTCTTTTTTCTTTTCAATCATGTAGCTCCAGGAAGCTTCAAAGAAATTTTCTATTCAAGATTTTCTTTTCATTGTTTTTTTTTCTTTTCAATCCATAGCTCCTGGAAGATTCAAAGAAATTTCCTATTTAAGATTTTCTTTTCTTATTCTTTTCAATCCATAGCTCCAGAAAGCTTCAAAGAAATTTCCTATTAAAGATTTTCTTTTCATTGTCCTTTGCAATGTAAGACAAGTTAGTTAAGAAATTCTAATGCTATGTATATGAATTCCCTTTAATTAGCCAAGAAGACAAACAAATTGTTATGCGACTTCAGTAATTTCCCACATGCTAACATGATCATCCAGAAAGGATTGGTTAAATATTCTTTTTGATTAGTGAGATAATTTTTTTTTTTTTTTTTGCATTGCTCTTATTAATAGATGCTAATAGTATATGAAGAGACTAAAGTCTCACAATATAGAAATATGATATACTGGGAAAGGATATATTATTGAAAATTAAACCAAACTTGTATTGTTTAGTTCCAATTTCTAGAGAGAAGTTTTCCCACCAATCATGTTTTCGCGAAAATAGATTCCAATGAACTATTAAAGTTTTTTTTTTTTTTAAAACAAAATGGGCCGTAAGTGAACTTGATTCTCTAGTTACTTCTAATGAAAATGTTATCAATTAAAAATACTATTCATGAAAATTACTTTCAAAAATAATTATTTGTAAAATATCTTATTATCTAGGGTCATGCAAGGGCTAGAACCTTTATGGTCGTGGTGGCGGGCCTCATCTCAATTGCAAGTACTGACTTTCATAAAAAGAGAGACGCAACCATGGACTTCGCTACCTTCGATGATTCACTCCAACAGTGATCTATAGTCATAAGAGGCCATGACCTTCATGGCTAGGTGTCTCTCCCTTAATGAAAATCAATACACGCGATGGAGATGAGCCTCATTATCAAAATCATGGAGGTTGTTGCTCTCATGCGACCATAAGGAAAAAAGGTGTGATTTTACAAATTATGATTGATAAGATATCCTTTTGCCCTTTTGCTTTTTATTAAATGGTTTCTGAATCAACAATCTCTTTAAAAGTCCATTTTCTCGTCTCAGCAATTTTTCCTTTTCTTTTTTATGTACAAAGGAAAAAAGAACGTCATTGTGGTGGGCAAAGTTCGTTCAATGGAATCTACACTGTTCAATCAGTGCTATCAAATTTGCGTCACAACTCACCAACGATAGCGACGGCCTAAGAAATCCTTTATCTTTGTGTCTAAGGAATCAACACGAAGTGATTAAATTTTTAAACACAATTCATTGTACTTACATGATAAAACTTACGAATTTAAAATCGTGCAAATTCAAATGTTGCTTAGAATATTGTCAATCATATTCATTTGAGCAAATGACATTATAAGGGGTATCTAGTTCAGTATGTTTATGATTAAAAAAAAAAAAAAAAGCCCATTTGTTATTGATAAGCCCACCTAAGATGCCAGACCCCTAGCCTAATTAGGTGAACCCAATACATGTTGTATGGATTAAAACAAGAGATGGCATTTTCGGACTAAGGCGTATAAATAATATTGCCTTAAAGATAGTGATTTATTCAATAGGATTCATGATCCTATTCATTCGAATCCAATGGAAATCTTAACCCCAGACACGATGCCTAGACTCTAATTTTGCTCACTTAGTCCATGTGGGAAGCAAAGGATGAATACGATTCAAGCCTTGAAGAGACCGTCAATATAGAGAAAGCATGAGAGAGACGAGGAGGAGAAGAAGGAACGTAGGATAGAGAAATGTTGATGATCTCTTTGTTCCCATCTTTTCTAGAAGATGCCCCGGGATAACTAGACAAAGGAAACGACACATGTAATATTGGACGCATATATTCATTGATGATATTTGAAATCTAAGTTAGATGAATGTTAAGTTTTAAATAGTAATAATCTAACTAATGGATAAGAATTAAAAGACAAGATAACTAGTGAGCAATTTTGGCCTTGAAGTTTTAATTTATTCAATGTGGTCCTTGAACTTTTAATTTGTTCAATGTAGTTTCTGAACTTTTTAATACATATTTAATACATCCTTAAATTGTATGAAAATGTTCAATATAGTCATTCCATTAATTTAAGACCAGAGGCTACATTGAATATTACCATATAATTTATGAACTATATTGAACATGTACCAAAAGTTCATGGACCATATTGCACATTGGGCTAAAATTCATGGGCTATATTGAACATATTAAAAGTTCATGAACCAAATTGTATATTGGGCCAAAGTTTATGGACTGTTTGTATCATTTTCCCTAAAAGAAACCCAAAACAATCTCTCACTATTTTTCTAAGGAGGAATTATTACAAGGCAAACATTGACTTCCAATACAATGTATGAACCATAAGGATATGCGGCGAAGCAAAATGTAGTAGTTGATTGGAGAAACCTTGATCTTAGAATTACTAATTTGAATTCATTTGTTTCATGAAAAATAAATAATTTGGAGAATTTTTTTCTTAAACTAGTTACTTATATCATTTACAGAAATGAATGAACGAAATTGCCTTTATTGTCAATGAAAATGTTTAGACATAAGTTGTTGTCGATAATGAAAATATATTTCAGTAACTAATTGTTTCAAGCAATACAAGCGATCATTTTTAGGAAAATGTTGTCCAAAAATCATTCATTTTTTGGGCAATGCGTTATAAATCATGCACTTACCCCAGCTTAGTGAGAGCTTTAGAGCATAACCATAGCTCATAAGAAGTAGCCCTGACTTCCACATTAGCAAAGGTAAATCCCATCAAGAGCATTCGCAACCACCATTTTCGATCCACCGTTTGTTAAGATTAGTTTGATCCTACTTTATGGCAAAAGAAAAAAAAAAACAATGCACATTTTGAGATGAAATTTTTCCTATTAAAAATTAAGGCCCTACTAGTTGCAAAGTAACGTGCACTGAAAATATAACCTCAATGCTAACATTTCGATACATCACAATTGACTAAAAAAATTTCAAACTCGTATGTAATACAAATGTAGAGTAGGCTACATCCAGTGGATCCTTAAATATTGGTACTAATCACATCTCCTTCAAAGCTCTTGATTACTCTACACGAGTTGATCTCTTAGTAAGAGGATTGCTAGAAAAATTGTCCAAAAAGTCTTAAACTTATTATATGACAGCCATTTCAACCTTAGACTTACAAATATGTATATACCATACGGTTTTAACTTTGTCGTTAACACTGATTTAGAACCTATAATTATAGTGTTAGGAGAAAGATTAGCTAATGACCATGTACTATCTTGCTTAATAAATTTTATCTCAATTAGGGGTGAGTGGTTCCACGATTATTTCATCTTTTACTTGGAACCTCCAACCTGTTGGAACTAATTCCTCAATTTTTAGAACCTAGAACCTACCTTACATACCTTGGAGCCTTAAACCTGTCCTCTCACAAGTTTTAGGATAAATTTCACGATCTATCTAGGTTCTACCTTTATTCTTACTTAAATGACTTTAGCCAATTGTCATATCTAATGACCACTATTTACTATTACAATATACAAATCACAACTCATATCTAGATACACGAAGAATATGAAATATTAACAATGCAAAAGTCTCACTCATAGATATCATCGGAAATGGAAGCTTATACTAGTGATTTCAGATTACACAATTATCATCGGACACAATGGAATACGATAGGATTTTGCAAAGAACAAGAAAAACAAAAAAAGACTTTGTTCACATGTAGGTTCAGTAATGAAGCGATGTGGCAAAAATCATACTTAACAAATAATGAATAATGTCTATTGTGTAAAGCACGCCCCATATGCTTTCAAAACAATTTAAGATTAGATATGAATCTACACAATTTGATTCAAACATTTTTACCAAATAAGATTGAAAAAAAGATTTTAGGCATTTCAAACTCAAATTCCGGCCTAAGTTCAATCTAAACTAACATCAAATGTTCGAAATCAGGAAAGCAAACTCAAATAGATCATGTTTCTATCTCCACAAAGGATTCAAAGTCTTAGTCACTCCTAACTGGAAACAGAACCTTTCGGAACAGAAGCATTATTTGATTAGCAAGGCCAAATGAAACCGTGGCTTGGCGATTAACTTCAGGATGTAGCTTCAATGATTGCTAGCGATTGAAACTAGTGCCGATGAAGAGTTTTGAGCGAGATCCAAACAACTAGAGACTTGTAGCCCAAAAAAAAAAAAAAAACAACAACAACAAGACGGAGGAAGATAGGGTAACATTCTATGCTCTTGTGAATCGGAGACGAACAATAACTGATGGCAAGCGGCATCCGACAACAATGAAGAGACTCTCAAAGAAGTTTTTCAAACTCTCCTATCATAGGAACTCTCTCTCTCTCTCTCTCTCTCTCTCTCTCTCTCTCTCTCTCTCTCTCTCTCTCTCTCTCTCATGCATGCGTGCGTAAACCGCCTTTTATAACATTATCACAAAATCGTTCACTGAGAAAAAGCCAAGGAGAAGGAGTCACCCTCAGAGAGGAGGGTTTCTTTTCATTCGCTACATCCAAGCCTCGCCATGTTTGGATATGCCAATTCCTATTTTAGGTTTAGTAGGTTCTTGATCCAATTCTTTGATTCTTAATTCGCGGTCCAGTTTGACTCGATTTGATTCCTACCCAGGAATCAAACCACATAATGCAAGTTCAAAATAATATGGAACTAGGAATCGACGAAGTCTCCCCAGAACCTAGAATTAGAACGGTTCCCTCCGGTTCTCCAATTCCTTATTCTACTCTAAAATCATGCTCATCCATAATCTCAACATCCATTCCCATTGTCCAAATATGAGCATCTGGTCTAGACTTAGCATCATTATAATTATTTGGATCATCTACCAAATCAATCCCATAAATGGTCCAAAGACTTTTCTTATTCTTTTCATTATCAAATGCTAAACATATTTCGCCAACTAAATTTGCTTAATAAATTGATGTGGCAAATTCCTCCTAAGTGATTTGATGCTTAGAGAACTTGAATTCTAACATTAGAAAACTGTCAAGTTTTAAATAACAATAAACTCATAGATAAGAGCTAAAAGACAGATAATTACTAAATAATCCGAAACTCTCAGTCACACCAATATTTTTTTAAAAGAATTTGAAATATTGACATTTGATCTTAATTGCCAAATACAGAGGAGATTACCCAAAAAAATCCCATACCTACCGTATGGTGGTTAGTTTAGTAGTAAACTTTTCAATTACATCAATATTGTCCTAAATCTTTTGATGATTTTACATTGTAGTCATTTCAACCAATTTTAAAAAGGCATTGCTGATGTGATGAGTCAATGTTTGTTATCCTATATGGTGTGATCGACATCGACATGAACAATTTTTAAAAAAATATTTTTTTTCCTTTTTTTCTTTTTTTCTTTTTTTTCTTTTTGCTAGTGACTGGTATTGGGCGATGGCCAACAAGGGCTAGAACAAGGGCCACGGCCCTCATTAGATGTCAACGATGGCTTGCAAGCCCTCACTTATTGGCCAATGAGAATTGTTAGGTCCTTGCTGGCCACAACCCCCAAAAAAAAAAGTAAAGAGAAAAAAGAAAATAAAAAAAATAAAAAATAAATTATAAAAATTGTCCACGTTAGCACCAAATTGTCCTAGGCCATGCCATATAAGGCGATCCACACCACTTCAGCGATTTTTAGTCAAAATTAGCCAAAATACTATATTGGTAAATTGTCAAAAAGTTTAAAACTAAATCGGCACAATTAAAAAATATGATTGAATTCACATCCCTATAATAGGTTTGGGATTTTTTTAGTAATTTTCCCAAAAT
This sequence comes from Eucalyptus sideroxylon x Eucalyptus melliodora, assembly GCA_016097485.1. Lineage (NCBI taxonomy): Eukaryota > Viridiplantae > Streptophyta > Magnoliopsida > Myrtales > Myrtaceae > Eucalyptus > Eucalyptus sideroxylon x Eucalyptus melliodora. The sequence continues at coordinate 25,172,064 of CM027826.1, read as the reverse complement.
ACGTAAGGATGCATCTGTATTGTTTGCCATAAATCTAATAAAAATTATTTTAGTTTTGAAATTTTTTAAGTAATTAATGGTAACGTTTATATGTTTAAGAAAATTGAAGTGGTCAATATTAAGGTAATAAAAAAGTACGTCAAATAGATGGGTCAAATCGGACTCAAAAAATGATCCAACCCAAATTGATCTATTTAAACTATTTTTACCCATTTCCATCAATAAAAATATAGGGATATATACTCGACCCAACTCATATTCAATTCAACCCATTTTGCAAAAATACTTATATATTTAATTCAGTCTAGAAAAACTCATACTTAAACTAAGGTGAGAGCACAAAGTGAGCGAGCATGAGATTGAGTGAGAATGCAAGAGTAAAGAGACAATCATAGAGGTGAATTAGGTCTAAATAAGTAATGCACTTATTTAACACCCATATTTTTTTAGACCTTACCATTCTAGACCGATTTATGACCTATTACTAAATATAAGTAATCAATATAACAACTCAGCAATCAAATATTGGTTTTTTTTTTTTTTGGTCGAAACAATCAAATATTGGTTAAAAAAATAAGTCTATGACCTATTTTGACAAGTCCTGTTAACAAGGATCATGACTATTTAAGCGCTTACCACCATCAAATCAAGATGTTGATCACTTTGGAGATAACAATTTCCCCCATACCTTTCTCTATTGGGTTCTTTCTCTCCCCCTTGGGTACGAGAAATTTTATCTGGCCCAACGCCATAACTTTTATTTCGGTCTATATTCACGTTAAGACTACATTTATCATGGCGTGATAACTAAGGACACAATGATTTATATTTTCTAATCAAATAAGTCTTCTTCTTCATGTGTCTAAATAATCAACAAAAGTAAACTAGAAATTTCACACCCATCGCATGTGATGTTCGCATTGTAATTCCTTCCAATCACATGGGCCCAACCATTGGACTCGACCTCCAAGGCCAAACCCAAACGAAAAATTGTTGGACGGACCTAGGTACCGGGACTAAGAAAAAAATGCAACATGGCCCATCACCTACGGGGCCATGCTTGGGCATGGGCCGAACAAAAAAAATATTTGTTGGGCCTAGATAGGCCCATGGGCCTGACCGAGCCTAGGCACAAAGCAGGACATGGCCCGCCATCTAATGGGCCATGCCTTGGCACGTGCCCAAGCGTGCTTGGTCAGCACGGCCCACTATCGATCTCTATCCACGAGAAAGGAAGTTGCACCCACATAAATTCATTCATCTAGGACAAATTTCACTTTGCGTTTGCATTTCATTAACACAATACTGATTAGCAAAAGTGCTGGAACATGCAACACTCTAGACAAAAAGACGATGATGACATATCGAAGCAAATTTTCCATAAATTTGATATCTCAAAATTTGCAATATGTACAGTTAATGTGGATCGTTCCAAGGGCTGTGATAATCCAAAGTGAAAAATATCTTTTTAAAGAAGAAAACTTCAACTTCATACTACGACTTCCCTCGACAACTTCACCGGCAGCAACTAATCTGGAGACACCGGCAGCCTCGCTGGGGACTCCTCGTTCGACTCCCGGTCCCGATTGCCCTCAAAGTTGAGTGCGTAGCTCTTCGGATCATACCCGAACTCCGACACCACAACGCAGCCCTACCTCCGACACCTCCCAATCCGAGCGATGAGGCTCCGGAGCTTACGCCGGATGTCTGGCAATGAGAGCTCCCAAGTCGTGGAGCAGAGCCACGAGTAGGGTGACCAAGCCGCTTTGTGGCCATTGCTGCAACTGTCGCGGTCCGAGGAGGCGGCCTCATGGTAGGCGACAGCGTCTCAAAAGCAATAGAAGAGGAGACGCGGGGAGGACGATTTGAGCTTGCGATTGAACAGCATTTGAGCGTGTGTAGAGAGAGAGAGGATGAGGTGGCGGGTTTTTATAGGGTGGACGTGGGATAAGGATGGGGACAAAATGGGGGGACGCAGTGTTTTGAGTCAATCCCTCTATTGAAATTTTGTCTTACTTTCCCTAACTTCAATTTTGGGCAATTTAGTAATTAAGTTAAAGTCAAGAGATCACGAAATAATTACATGCGACATTATTTCCACCTCTTAAATGATTAAATCTGACCTATTGCTATTGAAAAGACAAAATCGCCTTTATTCATTTGATTGCAATTTATAAGTGGTGGCCCCCAAATTTTGCTTTCCTTTTAATTGGCTTTGCTGTTTTTATGTAGGATTTTGTTACCATAATGACAAAGTTTCCATGTATATGAAGGGTGTGATTTTTTTAATTGTTAGATTTTATTCCATAAAAATTAGTTTTGTCGAAAAAGAAGATAAAAAAAAAATCTATTTCTTGGTTACATCGTTGATCGAATTTATGGATAAATTGTTAAGTAAAATTTAAAAATAAATTAATATGGACAATTTTTTTAGCATAGTCATTCGTTTATAAATTTCCGCTCTTGACGAGTAATTTACCATCAAATCATGTCTTATCAATTTATATATATAAAAAAAATCTTTGATAATTTTCCAAAAATACTATCACAATTACATTCTCCAACATGAAACTTGTCGGGCCAACATATAATTCACAAAATAAATCAGACTAAAGATGCGTTTGATAACTATTCCATTCTCGAAGAATAATTTCTATTTTGAATTTATTTTTCAATTGCTTGAACAAGTTTCTAACTAGAAGAACGTGTACATTTGATATGGTCCTTAAAATTTATATTTTCATTTTTTAAATTTAATTATAAAAATATCAGTGGAGAGTTCATGATTCAGTTTGAATAAAAAATTATTGAGCCTAGGCTAGTCCATGAGGACCAATGGGCATGACCCGGCCTAGGCACAAAATGGACACGGCCAACCACCTTAACAGGCCATGCCGTGGCCTGGGCCCAAGCATGCTGTACTCAGGTCAGTACGACGCACTACCAATCTCTATCCACAAGAAAAGAAGATGCATCCGTGTTATCCGTAAAGTAAATCCCATTCATCCAAAATTAAAATTCGCATCCCATTCATCCAAAACTAAAATTCGCTTCTTGTCAGTTCACGTTTCAATTTTTTTTTTTTTTTTTGGTTGAAGGTTCGCATTTCGATGAGGTAAGGCCAATCAGCAAAAAAGCTCAACCGGGGATCAACAATCCTCACAAAAAGCGAAAGCGAAATGGAGATGACGACATATTGAAGCAGATCTTCAATAAATTTTAGATCTCGAAACTCTACAAATATGTACAAGCGCTACGGATTGCTCCAAGGACTGTTGATATAGCCCAACTTGTCGATCCAAATCAATAAAAGATGCTTTTTTCCGGAGGAAAGGACTTCAACTACAAGCTACGGCTTCACCGGCAACAACCGATCCGGAGACAGCGGCAGCCTCGCCGAGAAGTTCCTTGCTGGGAACTCCTCGTCCGACTCCTTGCTCCGGTCGTCCTCAAAGTTGAGCGCGTAGCTCATTGGGTCGTACCCGAACTCTGAGGAGGCCGCCGCAGCCGCCGCCACGTGGCCTGGCCTCCACCGGCACCTCCCGATCCGAGCGATGAGGCTGCGGCACCTGTACCGGATCTCCGGCAGCGGGAGCTCCAGGGCCGCCGAGCAGACTTTGCGGGGGTGGCCACTGTCGTCGCAGTCCAAGGAGGAGGTCTCGTGGTAGGCGGCGGCGTGGCCATCATGGAAGCAGCAGAAGAGGAGGCTTGGGGAGGAGGATGATCCGAGCTTGTGATGGAACAACATTTGGACGGCGAGAGCGACGGGACTCGGAATCTTGGTCTGCTCAGGTCTGGTCCCTGGTCTGCTCAAGAGCGTGAAGAGAGTGAAGCGAGGAGATGGGGATGATGAGGAAGACGATGGAGAAGAGAATGAGGTGAAGGGTTTATTTATAGGGTGGACGGATAAGGACGGGGGCGTGTGGCGGCAGAGCAGAGTGGCGTGGTGGTGGTAGGGATGGGAGTGAGGAATGAGGATGAGGAAAACCGCGGGTGGTTCGTGGTGGGCAAGTGGGAAGCGGTTTTTTGCGTTAATCCCGCGTGAGGTTTCAATCTTACTTTTCTTTAACTTTATCGTTGTGCAGTCTGGTAATTATGCGGAAGTCGAGGGCCCACATAGCTGCTCTTCCTTTTCATTTTTTTTAATCTCTCTCTTTTGTTTTACGAAAGATGAATTTAAATGACATTTTTAAGGGTTTTATTATACGATCATATATATAATAAATTGCAAGAGTAAAGGCCAAGAACGGAATCACGAGTTCAAAGTTGTGACTTCTCACTTTAGACTCCGTTTGTTTATGAAAAAATCGACATTTTGAAAATCTTTTCTTAACTTTAATTATTGTTAATCGCTTACAAAAATCATTCAATGAAAAGTATTTTCATTCTTAACGACAATTTATACCTAAATATTTTTGCTAATGATGATACCATTTTTCATTACCACTTTTTTCGAGTGATGTAAATAATCAAATTAAAAATATTTTCTAAATCATTGATTTTTCGTGAAATAAATTGAGCCTCAATCTCCTTAAGCAACCGCATAAGGCAAGAAAGATAATTGATATGAAGATGGAGTATCCGTAAACCTAGAAATTTAATGGACACAATTAGATCCAAAAAGAAAATCAATAAGATTTGAAATGTCGCAAACTAAACGAGTATAAATTGGAGGCAAGACGACATAAGAGAGGGGATTAATTGGGACATTTTATTTTCACGTGATATCGAATCAAATATCAAAAGGTTCAAATCCTTCTATTACGTCTCACATTACCATCAGTTTTCATTTTCTTTCAATGTCCAGCCAAATACTAGCTTTTAGTCATGTTAATGCAGTTTCTTTTGAGCAGATAGGTGATGTCCAGACCAACTAACCAATAATACTTTGTTGGTGTGTTAATGCATCCCTTAAACACATGTTGATGCGCAAATTGATCCCAAGCTTGAGAAAGCGTGTTACGTAAATTAATCAGCACACATCGATAAATTATTCAATCGCGTGCTCAAACTGGATTACTTTGATAAATTCTTTTTTTTCTTGTTCGTAAGTAAATATTTCATTCATATCTCAAGATAATATATGAGAGGATCAAAATAAAGCAAATCTCAACTGCACAAGCAGTAACGCACAAACTATAACGGCGAGCACACTCATTCCACAAAAACGAACATGTCTCGAGCATCAAAACAGAATGAACGGCGCCTGCTAAATAAAGTAAGAACGAATCATTTTATTCCCTACATGCCCTTGCACTGATCTCCACTTATCTCCTCATGTGACACTAAAGCTCTTCTAGATTTCCAAGCTGGTTTTCCCACATACCTAGAATCCCCTTGCTCCCACTCTCGTTATAATAACCAGGATGTCCCATGGTGCATGAACAAAACGGGGGGACGATGAATGTTCCCTAATACTCAGTAACTACTAACTACGACATAATCATTGTAATCAATCACTAATTAAAAACAATGGGGGCAACCATATGTTGTGTTTGGTTTGGACACTTGTCATTTACGAGCTGAGCGTCTCCCATGACTCTTGGGCTTGTGCCGTTCTCGAAGTGTACGTCCCCATATGAGAGCGCTCCACGTCAATGCGATTGGAGTGAGCATCCGAGGGAGAATGGGTTCATGCACCCAACCATCGGGTGCCCGCCGCCGGACGCTTCCTTGCCCGACAATTTGGTATAGATAATAGGGGAAACATGGTTTTGTCTCTAGAGGTGTATTCTAGTTGGGTCGGGTCGATATGATGCTCTCAAGCTATGTTCCACTCTATTCAGATATTCGAAACCCGACTTGAGCTTGAACGAGTATTAAAATTGATGCTCGAGTTCAATTCGACTAGAAAAATCGAGATGCTTGATTTCAACTAAATGAGTAGTAAGCTTCACATTTATAGATCAAACATGAGCATTCAAAAGAGCCTAAATATCTAATATTATAATAATTTGATAAAATAAGATATCTTTTTGTATGAAGGTACGCTTTTAAAATACACAAAAAAAATATCAATTATTGGATTGTTCAGATTCCTCCCGTTAAATGTTATGTCACTTTTCACTAGCAACAAAACTCAAACATCACATCAATCACGGTTAAGCCCAAAACAATCAAATCCATGGCGCTTAAACCTAGAATGACATTGGTCTATGCAGGCACATATTAAATTTTCGTAGTGTGTAATTATTATGTAGGCTGATGGTGACCATAGACCCGGAAATATTCAACAACTCAAATAATTAAGTTTTCAACAATAATTTATATCACTTGAGAAAAATATTTCCATGATTAATAATTTTTATTCACCATAAGAAAAGATCGTGGAAAAATTAACGTGAGTATAAGGCAAAAACATTTTCATCGGATGAATAACCTCCGCGCGCTTAAGGGGATGCTTTCGCTAGGATAACTGACGCGAAGATTTTATGGAAGCAATCAAATCCTTTTGATTTGTCTGCGGTTATTCTGGTAGTCATACCTCCGTACACCACGCTCTCTCCACATAAATTAATAAATTACACAAGGTGTCTAGTATCGGAGAAAACTATTTTGATGTGATGGTTATTCTGAATATAATATTCAAAAACGTATTACATACTAGCAAAAATGTACACAAAAGAGACATTTAAAAGTTTTTTTTTTTTTTCACAAGCCCAGTAGAAAATATTTGAGTAAAGAAATACAATATAAAAATAATAGGAAATATTTCAAAGAATAACTTGAAATGAGGCCGTTTTCTCCTAAGAGGGTCTGGAGTGTGGTTCTTGAGAGCATATTTGACTCAGGTGACCCTTCTGGATACAAGGGCATTTTCATGCATGGACACTTTTTTTTAGGTTTTTCTTTTTCTTCTCTCTCATTTTCTTTTTCCTCCGGCATAGGAGATTGGTTTCTAAGGTATACAAATAGGGTTTAGGTTCCAAAAATTAATAAACTTATTTCGATGATTAGGTTCTAGGTTTCTTGAACTTGGAACCTAGAATAAGTTTGTCTTTCTCTTGTTCAATGTTTGCGAGCAATTTGTAATATTCAATAACATTTAATTATGAGTGTGTAATCTGTAACCACTAATTTGAACTTTCATTTTTGGCGATATCCATGACTAAGACCATTTACTCTATAAATGTTTAATATTTTTCTTTTGTTTAAATATATATTGTGATTAGTGGATTGTAACAACAAATAATGGTCATTAAAAATTATGATTCACTTAGTCATTTAATTCATAATACATGTGGAACCTGAGTATATCATGGAACTTGTGACAAGATAGGTTTCAAGATATGTAGAGTAGGTTTCAGCTTCCAAAAATTGAAGAATCGGTTCCTACGGATAGGCTCCAGGTGAAACCAAGATTGATCATAGAGCTGCTCACCCTTACTCCCACGCACTGGCCAACTTCCTCTTCAACATCCACCGCATCTTCATCGAGTCAACATCAACGAGGATGTGAAGAAGATGCTCTATGACTATAGCCTTGGTGTCGCCAGAGATGTGTCTAAGAGCCCTAGAACAAGGGAGTTGGTTGAGATGAGCCGAGGAGCACTAGGTCCTCATCGTTGTCCTCGACGCTCAAATTCCTCGCCACCCTCGTGAGCTTCAACCTCGTGTTGTCCTCATCGATCTTGTGAGTGTTGAGTAAGAGAATGTCCTTCAAGCAAGCGTTGTAGACCAGATAGGCGAGCACTCGGTGCTTCTTGATGCGAGCCATGAGTCGGCCCGTGACACAAGGGAAGCGGAAGGTGTGAGCGCACTCCGCCATGAAAATGGCGAACCCTTGCCCTGTATTCATACTCTGCAAGATTCTACATCTCACCTCCAACAACAGCAACGAGTGTCACCAAAAAGCAACGAAACTAAAATTGGAAAAGGGATAATTACAGAGGTGGTCCCTAAACCTTAGTCAATTTACAATGTTTGTCTTCTGAATTTTTACCTTAATCAATGTGGTCTATAAACTTTAGTTTAACGTGCAATGTCATTCATAACATTTTTAATTTGTTCAATGCGGTCCCTAAACTTGTAATAAATATTCATTATAATGCCTATATTATGTGAAAATGTCCAATCTTATCCTTCATCGATTAAAATTCAAGGACAACATTGAATATTTTCATATAATCCAAGGACCAAATTAAATATATACCAAAAATATAATGACCATATTAAACAAATTAAAAGTTTATGGACAACATTACACATGATGTTAAAGTTTAGATCATTTATGTTATTTTTTCCATTGGAAAACAAATTAAATCGCAATAATGAGAGTGATGATGAGAGGGTTGCTTACTTTGGAAAAAAAGATTTTCACTCTTCTTGATGTAAGATACAAAATATTCAAAAATTAAAATTAAAATAGGCGATAGACAAAGAAAAATTATCATATTTTATTTGGCGACATAACTGTAAGGAACAGTTAAGATTATATGAGAGATAAAATGTGATTGAGATCAAGAAAGTGGGAGGTTCTCTTATTTTAGATGAGAAAAATATATATTTTATATTAAAATTGAAAAATTGCTTCTCTTATTAATGACATTAATATTTCCAGGGAAAAGTGCCAAAAAAATCCTAAACCTTTTGTCTTTGTGCCAATTTAGTTCTATATCTTTTTTTTATGCCGATTCAATCCTAAACATTTTTAAGTTGTGCCAATTTAGTCATTTCTAGCCAATTTTGGCCGGATTTTGCTGACTGGATGCCGGCCGACTAACGTGGCATGATCGGTGCTGACGTAGACAACTTTTAATAATATTTTAATATTTTTTATTTTTTAAAATTTTAAAATTTTATTTATTTCATTTATTTTTGTCTTTTTTCCAGCCGGTCGCCGAGGTCTGGCGACCGGCTAGAGGCGATCACTTGGCGAGGGCGAGGCCAACCTCGCCAGCCATGGGCGAGGGTCGGCAAGGCTCGACCTCGCCCCATTCGGCGAGGGCGAGCCTCACCCATGGCCACCTTGCTAGATCAGGCCATGGGCGAGGCTCGCCGCCAAATCTAGCGAGGTCGAGCCTCACCGCCCTCGCCCGACCTCGCCAAATCAGGCCATGGGCGAGGGCCGGCGAGGCTCGCCTTGCCCGAGATCCCGAGGGCGAGCCTCACCCATGGCCCGATCCGGTGAGGCGGCCATGGGCGAGGCTTGCCCTCGCCGACAAGTCGCTTCTAGCGGTCGCCAAACCTCGCGACCGGCCGGAGGAAAAAGACAAAATATAAAAAAATATAAAAATATTTATAAAATATTAAAATATTAAAATATTATTAAAAGTTGTCAACGTCGTGCCAATTAGGTCACGTCGGCCGGGGCATCCAATCGCAAAATCCGGCCAAAATTGGGCGAAAGGACTGAATTGGCATAACTTAAAAAGGTTTAAGACCGAATCGGCACAAAAAAAGATTTATGACTAAATTGGCACAAAGGCAAAAGGTTTAGGACTTTTTTGGCACTTTTCCCAATATTTCCATGTAAAGGTTCTCATGTTACTGCACTAGTGGATGTGCGAATGAGTTCCGTGCATGTGAAAGATTGACGGTTACAAGATTTTGTGAGATTGTCCTATTACTTAATAGTTGAATTGTTAATTAATTGATTGACAAATACTATTGATAGAGTAAGAATGATATTTTACACATACACGTGAAAAAAGAAATATATTTTATCATTTGAATTTTTTTAGTCGGGTTTTACTGTGATATGAAAAGGAATCAAATCTTAAAATTGAAAAATGTGAGAAATAAATTGGATTATCAGTTAATATATTTTATCCATTGGTCATATATTTAAAAAAAGTAACTACTCAAGGATATTATGATGAACAAAAAAGAATTGTACCAAGAAAAACCTCAAACCGGTAATCATGTATCAAATTGATTCCAAACTAATTTTTTGATCTCAAAAAACCACAAAATAATATAAATTGTGACAAATTTACCCCAAGCTAATTTTTATCTAATTAAAAAATAAAAACTAATACATTTGTGACAAATTTATCTCTGTTAATTTCATTAAATTAAATTAATATAACAACAAATTATAAGCTGATACATTTCTGACCCCAACTAGTATACCCATTAACTGCCACCTATCTTCCGACTCAGCAATTTAATATCAAAATTTAACAAGAACTAATAGACAATAAAATTGCTATATGTGTATCAATTTGAGATTTTTAGTAATTACAAAATTAATTTAAAGTAAATTTATCAATATATATTAATTGAAGATTTTTTATGATATTAATTTAGTTAAATTATTAGTCCTGTGCTTTTAGAGTTTTTTTTGGGGGGGGGGGGGGGGTGGCCGCCCAGCAAAACAGAAAGGGCAGTACTTGAGGTGATTGCATCTCAAGCCAGCTCAGTCAGCTTCAACTTTTGGACCGTGCATTGGGTCGCCGTCGTCCTTGCGGTCCGAGGAGGCAGCCTTGTGGTAGGCAACAACGGCTGCATCCCAGAAGCTGCAAAAGAGGAGGCATGGAGAGGACGATTTGAGCTTGCGATTGAACAACATTTGGGCATGTGGAGAGAGAGAGAGAGGATGAGGTGGCGGGTTTTTATAGGGTGGATGGGATGAGGACAGGGCAAAGTTGGGGGACGGCTGCGCATGACAACGCTTTATTCCCGAGAAGAGTTTTTTTCAAAAATGGTTTTCTATTTCGCTCCGGAACAATTTCAGAGTAAAAGAATCCGTTTGATAACGACACAAAATTTCTACTCTTGGAATATAAAAAGAATAGAAATGCGTTTGGTAACGCAACAATTTCTTTTTTATATTTATTCATTTTTTATTCTTGCCGACAGATCGCCGCCGCCTCCGGGTTGCCACCGTTGGTTGCCGCCGGAGGCGGCGCGGCGGTGGCGAGATGGTGGCGAGCGGCGACGGCGGCGGGCGGGCGGCGTAGCGGTAACGGCGGCGCGGTGGCCGGCAAACGGCGACAATGACGGCTGGGCGGCCCGGCCGGCAAACGGCGACGGTGGCGGCGGCGGCCGGCAAATGCAGAACGGCAATGCGACGGCAGCAGCGATGGGCGGTGGCTCCGGGCGGTTGACAGTGGTCGCGGCAAGAAAAGGAAATAAAAGAAAAATCAACTTATTTCTAGAAATTGTTCTCAAGAACAAAAAACAAATTTTTTTGCTTCTTGTTTCTGTTCCCAAACCATTCCCGAGCTAAGTTTTTATTCCCGAGAACAAAAAAAACAATGTGGCGTTACCAAACAGATTAATGTTCTTTTTTTTGTTAAGGCACAAAAGAATAGAAGCGTTCTCATGCGCTAGTTTTGGGTTAGCCCCTTCTCTGATGTTTCGTCTTATTTTCCCTAACTTCAATTTTTGGGTAGTTTAGTAATTAAGCTAAAGTCGAGAGACCACGAAATAATTTCATACCTTTAATCATTTGATTGCAATTTATAAGTGGCGGCCCCGAATTTTGATACCCTTTTCTATTGCTTTGCTGTTTTTACGTAGGATTTTGTTACCATAATGGCAAAATTTCCATGTATATTAAGGGTATGCTTTTTATAATTCTTAGATTTGCTTTCCATAAAAATTTATTTTGTCGAAAAGAGAAATACCAAAAAAATCTATTTCTTGATTTACGTTGATCAAATTTATGGATAGATTGTTTAAGTACAACCTAGAAATAAAGTAATTTTGTTAGCACAATCATCTGTTTATAGAATTTTACTGTTGTTATGTATATTACCTTCAAATCATGACTTATCAATTTTCTTCTATATATATAATGGAATGTTCCAAAAGAAAAATTCTTTGATGATTTTTCGAAATAAAATCACAATTACATTCTCCAACGTAAATTTTGTCGGGTCAACATATAATTCACAAAATAAATTAGACTAAAAATGCTTTTGAATAATCATTACGTTCCCGAAAATAATTTTTTTCTTTTCTTTACACAATTTTTTTTAATTACTTAGATAAATTTCTGATCAGAAAAACATGTGCATTTATTATAACCCTAAAAATTTCTATGTTCATTTTTAATTTAATTAGAAAAATATCGAGAGAGAGTTAACAATTCGTGTTTGAACGCGGGCCCAAAGGTGCTGTACCTGAGTCAGCATGGCGCACTACCAATCTCTATCCACAAGAAAAGAATATGCATCCATGTTATCCATGGAGTAAATCCCATTTTTATCGGTTCACGTTTCAATTTTTCTTTTCTTTTGTTTTGGTTGAAGGTTCGCATTTCGATAAAGTAATGCAGCAAAAATGCTCGACCGGTATCATCAACAATCCTGACAAAAAGCGAAAGTGAAATGGAGATGACGACGAGGACATATCGAAGCAGATCTTCCGTCCATAACTTTGAGATCTCAAAGCTTCTACAAATATATACACGCGCTCCGGATCGTTCCAAGGACTGCTAATATAGCCTAAAGATGCCTTTTTTTTCTCTTCCAGAGGAACAACTTCAACTACAAGCTACGACTTCCCTCGGCAACTTCGCCGGCAGCAACCGATCCGGAGACACCGGCAGCCGTGCCGAGAAGTTCCTCGCTGGGAACTCCTCGTCCGACTCCCGGCTCCGGTCGTCCTCGAAGTTGAGTGCGTAGCTCATCGGGTCGTACCCAAACTCCAAGGATGCAGCGGCAGCGACGGCCGCGTGGCCCGACCTCCACCGGCACCTCCCGATCCGAGCAATGAGGCTGCGGCACCTGTACCGGATCTCCGGCAGCCGGAGCTCCTGGGCCGCAGAGCGGACCTTGCGGGGGTGGCCGTCGTCACAGTCTGAGGAGGCGGCCTCGTGGTAGGCGGCGGCATGGCTGCTGTCGTGGAAGCAGGAGAAGAGGAGGGACGGGGAGGATGATCTGAGCTTGTGATGGAACAACATTTTGACGGCGAGAGCGACGGGATTCGAAGTCTTGGTCTGGTCTGGTCTGGTCTCGGGTCTGTGCAAGGCTGTGGAGAGAGCGGAGAGAGTGGATGGCGATGAGGAAGAAGATGGAGGAGAGGATGAGGTTGGAGGGGTGTATTTATCGGTCGCGCGGATGAGGACGGGGGCGTGTGGCGGCAGAGCTGAGTGGTGGTGGTGGTGGTGGTGGGGATGGGAGTGAGGGTGAGGAAAACCGCGGGTGGATCGTGGTGGGGAAGTGGGAAGCGGTTTTTCGCGTTATTCCCGCGTGAGGTTTCAATCTTACTTTTTCTTATCTTTATTGTTGAGCAGTTTGGTAATTTCCTGAAGGTGGGGGACCACGTAGCTGCTGCTTTTTTTAATCACTTTTATTTTAAGAAAGTTGAAATTTAAATAACGCTTTTATGGGGTTTATCATAGGGTTAATATCATAAAAATTGGTATATTTGTAATAAATTTGTCCAAAAATCAATTAAACCAATATACCTTTGATAAATTTATCTTAGACTGATACAATTATCACAAATTTATCCTCTATTAATTTCTATTAAATTTTGTTATCAAAATATTGAGTTGGTAGACACATAATAGTTGATTAATGTACTAGTTTTGAATTTTACTCTCCATTTGTCATAGTTATATAAGTTTTGTAATTCTTTATAATATTAATTCAATTTAACGATGGTATGTTTATCACAAATGTACAAGTTTAAGGTTTTTGGCCATCAAAAAAATTAGTTTGAGTAAATTTATCATAAGTGTACTAATTTAAGATTTTTCATGGCCAAAATATTAGCTTAAGATAAATCGTAACGAATATCAGTTTGGAATTTTTTATGGTATTAACCATTTTATTGTATAACCATATATATAAATTGAGAGAGTAAACACCAAGAATGAACTTGCAACTTCATAATCATGACTTTTGACCTTAGGCTCCGTTTGTTTCACGGAGAAATCAGAATTTTGAAAATATTTTCTTAACTTTAATCGCTTACAAAAATGAATCAATGAAAACTATTTGCATTCTTAACAACAATTTATACATGGACATTTTTGTTGACGATGAGAATATTTTTTGTTACCACTTTTTTTTAGTGATGTAAAAAATCAAAATTAAAAAAATTCTAAAAACAATGATTTTTCTAAATGAGCTTGAATCTCCTAAAGCAAGATGGTAAAGATGATTTATATGAAGATGGAGAATCCATAATCCTGGGAATTTGCTGGACACAATTAGATCTAGAAAAAAAAATCAATAAGATTTGAAATGTCGCAAACTAAACGAGTATAACTTGGAGGCAAGACAACATAAGAGATGGGATTAATTGGGATGTTAGATTTTCACGTGATATTGAATCAAATATCCGAAGGTTCGAATCCCTCTATTACCTCCCACATTACTATCACTTTTCATTTTCTTTCAATGTCCGGCCAAATACTAGCTTTTAGTCATGTTAATGCAGTTTCTTTTGAGCGGATAGGTGATGTCCAGACCAACTAAACCAATAATACCTTGTCAGCATGTTGATGCATCCCTTAAACACGTGTTGATGCACAAATTGATCCAAAGCTCAAGAAAGCATGTTACATAAATCGATCGGCACACATAAATAAATCATTCAATCGGGAATTCAAACTGAGTTACTTCGATAAATATTTTTTCTTGTTTGAAAGTAAATAATCCATCCATATCTCAAGATGATACATGAAGGCTCAAAACAAAACAAATCTCAACAGTAAAAATAGTAAAGCACAAATTATAGTGTGGAGCACTCTCTCACCTCACAATAACAAATCATTTTATTCCCCTAGATGCTCGTGCAATGATCTCCACTAATCTCCTCACGTGACACTAAGTTCTTCACTTCCAATGGTGGTTTCTTAGATCTCCAAGCTGGTTTTCCTACATACCTAGAATTCTCTCTCTCTCTCTCTCTCTCTCTCTCTCTCTCTCTCTCCGAGATGTCCCTTGGTGCATGAACAAAACGAGGGGACGATGAATGTTCCCTATTACTCAGTAGCTACGACAAAATCATTAGAATCAATCACTAATTAAAAACGATAGGGGAGAGCCAGGCGTTGTGCTTGGTTTGGATTCTAGTCATTTACGAGCCAAGCGTCTCCCGGGACTCTCACACTCATGCCGTTCTCAAAGTGTGAGTCCGCATATGAGAGCGCTCCACGTCGGTGGAGATTGGAGGGAGCATCCAAGGGGAGAATGGGTTCATGCACCCAGCCATCTGTTGCCCGCCGCCGGACGCTTCCTCGCCCGACAATTTGGTATAGATAATAGGGGAAACGTGGTGTTTTGTCTCTAGGAGTGCATTCGAGTCGGGTCCAGTCGACACGGTGCTCTTGAGAGCCTAGTTCGACTTGATTTGCATGTTCGATACTCGAAACTCAACTCAAGCTTTGATCGAGTATTAAAATTGATGCTCGAGTTCAATTTGACTAGAAAATTTGAGATATTGGAGCTAGATTAAGTAAGGAGTAAACTTCACTTCCATCGATCTAATAAGATATCTTTTCGTAAAAAAGCATGCTTTCCAAATGCACAAAGAGAATCAATTTTCAGATAATATCAACAATAGCATAATAATTAAGAGATTTGAACTCATTTCTCATGTCAAACATTGTAGTCACTTTTTGCTAGTGACAAAACTCGAAATCGCATCAATCACGGTTAAGCCAAAAAAATCAAATTGATGACGCTTAAGCCCAAAACGGCATTGGTCTATGCACACATTAATTATTCATAGCATGTTATTATTATGTTGGTCAATCAAGAACATAAATCTAGAAACATTCAACAACTCAATTAATTAAGTTTTTGATAGTAATGTATATCCTTTGAGAAACATTCCCATGATTAATAATGTTTATTTACCATAAGAAAAGATCATGGAAAAATTAATTTGAGTATAAGGCAAAAGATTTTCATTATATAAATAACTTCCGCACCATTAAGAGGATTCTTTCGCTTGGATAATTGCTGGGAAGATTTCATGAAAACAATTAATTACTTTCAAATTGTCTGTGGTTATTGTGGTGGTACTATCTATATATAACCTCCGCACACCATGCTCTCTCTATATAAATTATACAAAGTGTCTAATATTGGAGAAATTTAATGTGATGGTTACTCTGAATATAATATTCAAAGACATATCACATACTAGCAAAAATGTACAGGCATTTCGTGTATGTAAGAAAGAGACATTTAATTATTATTATAATTTTTTTGCTAAAAAAGCCTATATGGAAATGTTTGAGATAACAAATTGATAGAAATACAATAGGAAGTATTTCAAATAAAAACTTGAAATGAGATGGTTCTCTCTTGAGAGCAAATTCGACTCACGTGTTCCTTCAAGACTTGGAAGGCATTTTCGCGCATGGACTTTCTTTTTTGGGTTTTTTTCCTCTTTTTCTTCTCTCTCCTCTTCTGTTTCCCACTACATAGGTGAGTAGAGTTCCAAGATAAAATCGAGAACTGGATAGGTGGGAACCGATCCAATTTTAGTTTGGGTATGTATGATAAGTTTCAAATTAAAAAAAAAAATTAGAGAATCAGTTCCAACGAGTAGGTTTAATTCTTATAATTTGGAATCGAATAAGTCTTTATCTTTTTCTTTTGTGATATTTCGTGGAATTCAATGATAAATATGTAACTTAGACCTACTATTCTGAGTTTTCATTTTTGGCGATATCCATGACTAAGATTTTTGCTTTGTTAAATATGAATTGTGGTCGGTGGATTGTTGTAGCAAATGGTGATTATTAAAGACAATGATACACTGCAATCAATGGTACCGGGTCCATGCCCTTGTCCTTGATGCCCGAATTCCCTCGCTGCCCTTGTGATCTTCATCCCCGCGTCATCTTCATTGATCTTGTGAGTGCTGAGTAAAGCTATCTCCTTAGAGCAAGCATTGCAGACCGGACACGCGAGCACTCGGTGCTTCTCGACGTGAGCCGTGAGTCGGCCCATGACGCAACAGAAGCCATGAAAATGGCGACCCCTTGCCCTGTACTCACACCCTGCGAGATTCCACATCTGGCCTACAATTAGTGTGACAAAAACTCAAAAAGGCAACTTAAACCAAAATTAGAAAAGGGATAATTATACAAATAGTTTCCAAACCTTGATCAATTTACAGTGTCGCTTTTTAATTTTTTAATTTACTAAATATGATCTTTAAAATTTGACTTAATGTGTAATGTCGTTCCTAACATTTTTAATTTATTTGATACGATTCCTAAATTTGTGGTATATAATATAATTCCTATACTACGTGAAAATATTTAATATTATCCTTTAATTGATTCAAGTTTAGAGACAATATTGAATATTTTTACAAGTTCAAAGATTAAACTAAACATACACCAAAAGTTCAAAAATCACATTGAACATATTAAAAGTTTAAGAATGATATTGTACATTATGCTAAAATTTAGAGATCATTTTTGTTATTTTTCCTTTGAAAAACATTACATCACAAGAATGGGCGCAATAATGAGAGGGTTGCTTACTCCAAAAAAAAGATTTTCACTTGTCTCAATGTAAGATACAAAATATTGAAAAATTAAAATTAAAATAGGTGAGAGATAAAGCAGAATTATTATATTTTATTTAGGGACATAATCTGTAAGGTAAACAATTAAGATTATATGAGAAAGAAAAAGGGATTGAGACCAAAAAAAAAAAGGTGGGAGATTCTCTTACTTTAGATAAGAAAAATGTATATTTTTTAATTAAAAATTTAAAAAATTGCTTCACTTATTAATGACAGTTAATAAGATTACAGATAAATTCCGTGCCCATGAAAAATTGACAGTTAAAAGGTTTTCTAAGATTGTCTACTTCATGATTGAATTGTCGATTGATTGTAAGATATTATTGATAATGTAGGAATGATACTTTACAAATACACGTGAAAAGATATCACCGGCTGTTGCAATGTGGATGGTAGATCCTTTGTAGTTTCCTTGAGGAGGCTAAGGTTCAAGCCTCTGCGAAAAGGAAGCTGAAGCGCCGTGTAGTGATTTATGTGCGTCGCCAAGGTTTTTCTGCTATCGACACAGGGGTTTACGTGATGACACAAAATGCGGTTCCTTCAAAGACTAAAAAAAAAAATACACGTGAAAAGAGAAAATATGTTTTCTCAATTGAATTTTTTAGTAGGGTTTTGTTGTGATATGAAAAACAGTCGAATCTTAAAATTAAGGTATGTGCAAAATAAGATTGGATTATTAATTTATATATTAATAATCCAATTCATCGAATATGATTTCATTTCCTCACCGCGCGGTGTAGACTGCTCTTGAAGCATCTCTACTCTCTACTCAACCGGTGGGAAGCGGAAGCAAGCCAGGAAATCGAAAATCTGCCCAGCAAATTCGCCGAATTCTCCCTCCCGCCGATTTCATCGTGCGTCCGGAGCTCGACCCTCGATTCCTTCTCTTCAGATGGTGAGCAGCACCAGCTTCTCTGTGGCATTTCATCGAACAGTCAAGTTCCGGTCTTGGGTGCATGGCCAGAAAGTGGGGGAAGTTAACGTTTTTTATGCTGATGGTATCCTCCGGATTTGCAGGAGGCGGCGCCGGAGAAGCAATCGCCGTCGCTCGACGATTGCCTCAAGCTGTTGAAGGGCGAGAGAGACGAGCAGCGCCTCGCCGGCCTGCTCTTGGTGACCAAGTTCTGCAAAGGGGACGACCTCGCTTCGCTGCGCAGGGTTTACGATGCCGTTGGGGCAAGGTTCCTCGACCGCCTCCTCAGAACCGGTAATTTTGGGTGACGCCTTCGTTGTTTTTCGGTTCTGTCGTTAGTGGGAGTTGCGCAGCTATTACTTGGCTAAAAGAATTACCTTTCCGATTGGCTATGTGGCCTGCGAGATGGCATATTCAAGTGAATATCAGCATTTTGGGAATGGTAGGCAGTGCTTCGAGGAACGCTCGAGTTCCGAGTGACATGAAGTAACTTGTGTCAGCATATAAGTCTAATAACATGTTACCGGCAATAATGATGTAGTAGATTTAACTGTGCAGAAAAGATTTTTCTACACTACGATCCCTATATGATGACAGAAGGGGTTTGAATATGCAAAGGTTGTTAATTTTTATTGTGACTTGCTTCTTTGGCAAGCAATGAACAGATGCTATAAGCTCTCATGGTTTGTTATATGGCAAAGGGAATCCTTTATGAGTAGCAAGTCCCAGAGCTTGCTGACAGCGATGAGAAATGAATAGGTGACTCTTGTGCTTAAGTGATTGTGTTGCTCTTTGGGGTGGGGATTTGCTGAAAAACAAATTGAATGGACTATTAGTTTGCATTGGTGGAGCTCTTTCTCCTTATTGAAGCATCAGTAATAGAGGAATGGCATGGTGAAATTGATAGTAACTGTATAGGCATCAGTTTCGGTAATTTGAACCTCCCCTATTGCAAGGCATTTCTGTTTCAGTTGGCTACATGAAGCTCTTGTCTTTGAGTATCTCTGACAGTTCTGTTGATGGAATCATTGTGGCTGATGGAGTTTCTATAGTCTAAGTGCTGAAAGATCTCTTTAAGCTTTCAGTTTAGTTATATGCCCCTTGAATTGTAGCATTGAATGTGGGCCGGTCTTGTAAAAACCTCTTCAATTGGATTGTCGTGGCTGCTTCTGAGGATATTGAAGCAGCGTTTTCAAGTGAGTCTAATGACAGTTGGTGTCTGCACTGTAATACTCGATTAGTATAAGGCAATGCAAAGTTCAATTGAAATCAAGCAAAAATCTCATATTATGGTCTTTTCAAGTCATGCCTAGAAGTACAGGCTTCTAAAGTGACTTAATGAGTGGGTAGCAGAGCAGTAAAAAGTAAACAAATTGCAGGCTTTTGCAGCATGTACTTCTGAGTCTTTTGCTGATTTTCGATGGTACATTGTAGCAACTTAAGAAGCCAGTACTGATGAGTTTGAAAGCTCATACTTCTATATGTGACTTCTCAAGGCAGAGATTTATCTTGTCATTCAATTTGGAATCTCGGAGCTTTAGATATAACATTGTTGAATTATATTTGACATGTGTAGAAATTTTCGTGGCAATTTATTATGATATTATGTTTACTTGGTATATGAAAGGACTGCCGATATCTCAATTCTGACCAGATGTAATAAGTATTAGCAATCCTGGACCATATGTTTTGTGCAGACCTTAACTCACTTTCTTATGCTGAGTACTAACTAGTTGATTTCATTAAGTAGGGCATACCAAAATCATATCAATACCAAATTCTTTCATGGTTGAACTTTCTTTCTTTGCCAAGATATTGTCATAATATTTCTCTCCTCACTTTGTATTCTCACAATTCCTCCTATCTGGGAAGGAGTGGGACAAGGATCTACTGATGGCAGTGACAATCACGATGCATACTTGGGGCTTTCGGCAACAGTTCTAGCTGTGTTCTCCCTCAGTTCCTGTATCGTCTTTCTAAAGCTTTTCTTTCTTGGTGTGTGCCGATAGTTTAATCTGATTACATTTGTTGTTTTTTGCTGATTTGGCTCGCATTTCATCTTCAATAAAAGTTGGGTGGTTGAGCTCTGGTGTGTGATCTGATTTGCAGATTCTAAGAACCGTTTCAAGCTTCTTCCTACTAGTGCCATGGAATCGGACTCTTCCGTGAAAGCTCTATTCCTTTTCAGTGGATTGGAAGCAGGGCCTCCGGAGTCCTTGTCGGAAAATATAATACAGAGAAAACAAACTATAATATCAATGTAATGTAGGTGAGGTACAAATATCCGAATCTCTTTAAAGCAATTAGTTCCTGCCAATGGTGTTCCGCAGATTCTTGAACTATACCTCCAAAAATACAACACCTCGAATCTATTTGGATTAGCGCTATGCAAATAGGACTCAGTCGAACCGTTCAATTGAGCCAGCACACCTGGAAAAAACAGAAGAGTAGAAAAGTATATCAAAGTTCTTGTGGAATAATCCACAAAATTCATAAATCAAGAGATACGTGAATCCAAGAGATTCATGAATCTAGAGACACATAAATTCAAGAGATTCGTGAACTCAATAAATACATAAACTAAAATATACATGAGTTTAGGAAATTACTTCGAGCAATCATATGAGAACAGACCAAAGATAAAATTACAGTTGCAATATCCCAGAACAATAAAAACCCCAATTCAAGCAATTAGTAAAAGTAAGCAAATTCAGCTTGTCCAAGCATAGGTTTCTCCCATCATTTTCGTCAAAACCTCCACACAACCACCGTAAACCACCACCTCCATTAGTCAATACTACCAATACACTCCGGCTTCGACCACCAACAGTTTGCCATCAAATGCACAAGGCACTGCACATAGGCTTACACCACGAGGCGGACCATGCCTCCAAAGGCAAGTTTATCATAACATAGAAGCTCCCTCGGAGAAGAATCCCCAATCACCAGCCAGAGCATGAAACTGGAACGACACAGCCACCGAACTATTTTTAAAGATCACCGCGCCAAAGAAGACCCAGCGCAAAACAAAACCCGCCCCCCGCCGCCGCTTGAGAGCCGTCTCATTACATCCAAAACCTTCCACTAGACGGACGACGACGACAGCTACTACCCCAACAACACGCGAGAGCGTACACAAGAGAGAAAGCAAATATGAACCGAAACACTCAATCAAGAAGAGAATAAAGCTAAGTGGTAGCGGCCTACCTTCAGCTAGGGCTTTTACAAGCTCGGCGAGAGAGCGAGAGAGAGAGAGAGAGGGTCTCCTTCTTCGCTTGATTTTGCAATGGCCGGGTTCGGTCGCCGAAATTTATACGGCCAAGAGAGAGAGGGTCTCCTTCTTCGGTTGATGTTGCGACGGAAGCCTCTTGGCTGGAGGGAATAGTCGCAAATCAATTCGAGTCTCTCCAGAGCTGCTAAGCTAAAGATCGGTTCCGGTATTTCTCGAAGGTTTTTGCAATTCAAAACGTTCAGTCGCCGGAGAGAAGAGAGCTTCAAAATACTTGCTGGCAAGGCCCGAATGCCCGAAGATTTTAAATCAAGCTTATTTAGCGAAATCAGCTCGCCTATGCTACTAGGCAGTCCTTCCAGATAATCGCAATACACTGCGTCCAACCGGTAGAGTTTCACCAGCATTCCAATGGCACTAGGCAATTCTGTCACGGGAGCTCCACTAATGTTTAATTTCCTCAAATTTTGCAAATTCCCAATACTTTCTGGTAATTTTGTAATCGATGTGCCTGATAAATCTAGCTTAACCAACGATTGTAACTTTCCAATCGAGTCGGGGATCTCTCTCAACGAACTACAGGAATCCATGTGAAGTTCAGACAAACATGCTAGATTGCCTATGGAGTCAGGTAAGCGATATAACAAACAATCATTGGCATAAAGAGTCTCTAGTGCCTCCATAGAACCAATGAATTCGGATAAATCTTTAATATGTGTATCACTTATGCATAGCTTAGTTAATGACTCATAGCAACCAATGGATTTGGGAAGCTGAGCAAGTTGCCAGCATCCACAAACGTTCAAATTGACAAGGGTCTTGATATAGCATATAGAAGGATGAATTTCTTTTAGACTCTCACAGCCTTTAAGATTCAAAATCTCCAAGCTTTTGAAAGCAAACAAGTCGGGAATTCTTCTCAAACGGTCACAATACGAGAGGTCGAGAACTTTCAACTCGGTCGCCATCTGAAATAAATAAAGGAAACTTGAGTGAAAGTGGACAATAGCAATGTGTGATTTTCCACTATTCTTTTTATAAAAAAAAAGAATCTTTAAAATTCCTAAAAAAATACCCATACTCCACTACTCTTTCATAGTTGTCTTATTTAATTTTAAATGGTTTTTTTTTCAATAAAGGTGTGGTACACAAAACCATATTGATTTTTTTAAGCATATCCATCGCAAAAAGAATGTTTGGGATGCACAAGTGCCAACCATGTTTATTTTCAGATAAAATTTCAAAAAGAAAATATATTCAGTTTTTAAGAGCTATAGCGATGCCGTTGATTAGACTTATGCAAATTTTATTATCAAAGAGACACTCCGATAGTAAGAAACAGGTAGTTTAATTATGAAAAGCAATTTCTTAAAGTGACTTCAAAAAAAAAAAATTAAAGAATGTTGTATTCCAAAAAAATTTAATGCCATCGGAAGGATAGTTTTATTACTCTCATAACATTAATAATTTATATTTGCATTATACAGTGACTTCCATAATCAACAATTATAATGAATAAATATTTCATGCAACAAGTCAAAGCAATTCATGAATTATATCCATTACTTTAAGATTAAAATGAATTCAGAATTTTAGTATTGATGTACAACACAAGTAAGTATGTGTGAGATTTTTTCTTTTTTCTCCATGAAAGAAGATTAATATAGAGATATAGCAAGAATCGCTCAAAAGACATACTTTTGCATTGGAAAAATTAACCCAGCCACAAACCGTCTAGATTAAAGTAAATCAGAAATGGTAAAAATATATAATTATATTTCAATAAATGTTAATTATTATAGTTAATTTTTTTTTTTTTTTTAGTATTGTCTAAGGTTAAAGCATGACAGGTTGTTGAGTTTTATCAAAGTTATAAGAAGTAGAAGCTTCCGAACATTTAGGTGCCTATAATTCCTCTTATATTATGTCGAAAATCCTTAATATGAGAAATGACATTAAGCCTTTCTATAAAAATATCAAAATAAAAATAAAAATAAAAATAAGAGAGGAGAACTTGGTGCTATTGGACCTTTAGTAACACGTTATTATTCACAAGGGACATATCTTCTCAAAATCTTACCTTGAGTGGGCCCCATCCTCCCCAGTCCTCCGAAATCTCACTACCTGATAGATTGAGCACGACTAATTTCTTTGGGTGAAAGTTGACAATTTCAAAATCCGAGGGACAACTCTCCCAGTCAAGCCATCTTAATTGAGGAAGCAAGTTTTGGAAATCTCCAGTAAAATTCACATTGTGCAATTGAAGGAACCTCAAGTCGGTGAATTCGTTAAACTGTTCAACTCGGTAGCTTTTCTTATCATAGCTTTCCCATCTATTATAGCAAAGACGAAGGGCCTCAATCTTACAAGTGCCCTGCATTATAAAACATTATGGACCGTAAGTTTTAATAGATTAAATGATCTATATATATAAAAGATGGACTAATTTCAGTTTGATATCATACTATTATGGTGTGGACTTCTTATTTTCAATCTGGTGAAATGACAAGTTGTCATTGCATATGATTTATCTAATTCATGTAAAAATGGGAAGCTCAAGAAGGTGCTTTCGAACTTTTTATCTTCTAGTAATGCTTTTTGCAAATTTGCACCTTTTGAATTACCAAAAATTGCATCCGTTCAAAAATATAACAAAAGGCATCTAATTGTACAAACTACTTCAATATATCTATCAAAATTCATGCCATTTATTTGTGAAACAACACCCCTAACTCATATCCTCCATTTGCGAAACAACACGACTCTTATAGTCCAAATACATCTATCAAACTTGCCATCAAAACATGTATCAAAATTAGAGAATCTGAATTGTAGAATCCCCCCATTTATTCTGGCATGTCTTGTTTGCAATTCTCAATAGCAAAATGAAAATGAGAATGTCACGTCAAAAAGTATGCATGTGTTCTATATTCCTTTCTTATCATGTGTTTCTTTAACGAGTGTTTTCAATTATATATGGAAGAAAAATATGTTAAATATCAAACGTTATAAAGATAATCTTTACTCCTCTTTTTATTAGTATATGTTTGATGCAACATTTTCATTATCTTGTGTATTTTGTTACAATGAAATAGCATAAAGTAATTAGATCTTGCTTCTAAAAAGATCAGACATGAAAATTGATTAAACCGAATGTTTAAGGAACTCGAATTTAGTTTGTCTTAGGTGATGATTTGCTCGGTGAGTACAAATCATGAGAGTTGTAAGACTGATTTGTTTAGTGGTTTGAATACTTCCTTCAAACTTTTATTCTTTGGATGAGATACCCATTACTTAGAAATTTCTTGTATTTTATCGTATTTTCGTCAATAACTTCATAGAGACCCTTTTTTGTCCTATTCTAAGCAATGTTCTATTCAATTCATTACATTTCATTTGTGCACAAATATGCTTGCTAAATACAGTGGTAGCACGTTTTTTACTAATCTCATTACTTCATTATATTGTGCATTCTCAATATTTATATTTAGTGTTTTTTAATCAAAGATCTGCACATGCTCGTTCGATGTTTGCACAAATCATCCATATGTTCTAATTGCATTTAGTTGCATACCTTTTTAACTTTCATGTTAATGATAGAAACTAATCACGATACAAAATTCAAAACCATAATTATTTATATCACAAGTATTGGAATGAGCCATTGCTTTGACTTCACCCACTTTTTATAGATATTAAGAATATTAATCTCATTAATAAAATTGGATGTCACTTTTCCAATATTCCTTCATGAAATTTATCCTACAATAGTAACCTTCACATTTAGATCTAATAAGAAAAGAAAAATATTCTGACTTCAGTTTTACTTCAGAGTAATAAGAGCTATTTCTAACTGTGCATCTAATCATATTTGAATGTAAGGATGTTATTAATTTTTATTATGTGAATATATGGTTCTAAAACTTAAGTAATGATCAATTTTTTTTTTTTAAATATAGAGTTGCCATTATTTCTTATCCTAAATATGATGATTGAATTAAAGAAAGTACACGCCCACACACACACATATTATGTTAACATCACTACTCTGTAAGCATGTGAATTTGTTTTTAGTTCTATAACTAAATGTCGTTCATTTATAAATTTCTAACAAAGTTGTAAATGTAAGGTTATTTTAATGCTAAAATGTAACCTTTAACGATTCTCTATATAAAAAGTCATATATATTGTTAAAATAGTTAAACCTAGTTTAATCAAATATAATGTGAAAATTGTTTAGTTTTGATAGTTCTTCCACATTAGAAAGTTCATAATTATATTACTGAAGATATATGTTTAGTAATATATGTTTTGTTATATGGTTCTCAACTTACATTTTAAAAACTGTCAAAAACCATATCATTGCAAATACATATTTTTATATGTATAATATAATGTTGTAAATAAATCTATAATTTCACCACTAAAAATCTTGTGACCTAGGAATTAATTTTCAGATATACTTTTATATACATAGATACCGTAATCACTATTCTTCCATATTTTTTTTTTTTATATTATGAATGGTTTTGGTTAATAATCATTATTCTTTTTAATGTTTATTGTTAATGTTTTATCTACTCCATCAAAATAGTACATCTCTTTATAAGGCTTTTATCCATTTTCTCATAAATGAACACCTCCATTCAAAATAATCCATTTAAATATGCATCACTTTTTATATGATACGTTAAACTCCATTTTTTATACAGTTCGTTTATTATTCTACTTAGGATTCTCTTCTTTCTCGAATTCAAGGTAGAAGAATTCCATCGATTAGTGTCATTTACTTACCATTGGATGAAAAGATATTTCTCTTAGAAATATGGCTTGAAAATTTAGTACATCATTCACATGTTAGTAAATAGTGCCTCTCAAGGAAGTAAAATGTCTGGACCGGAATTTCTCTTTGCCTTTTGAGCAGTATAGTTTCTAGATAGACTTTTTTTTATGGTACATACCTAATGTTTGGTCCCTTTCTTTCTTTGCTCTTACTGATATTAGTTAACATTTATTCACTACCTTTATGTTTGCATTAATAGACACCTCGTTTTGAAAGCATAAGTTTGAATAGACATATTCCTTCATATCACACAAGTTGTTCATGAAACAAAACCAGGTAATAACTATTATGCAACTTAAACCAATCGACATACAGCTACTATAGCTTTATTACATTATAGCGTAATAGCGATTACATTGCAGCCTTATCATATAAGTTGTTAGTGTAAGTTGTTTACTACCTCTCTAATATGCAGATTCATGAATTTGAGAAGAATAGGGAAGATTGAGATCTTAAGACTAGAGTGCACAACAGAAGTTAAAAGTATTTTGAGTGTTAGAAAACCATTAAAATATTTTTTCTTCTAATGTCTTATTTTAATCCGTAGTCCTCAACAAAATAACATAGCATATATATTTTGTAGCAACGGGAACAATTTGTGAATTTATCTTGTATTATGTGCAACAGGCTCATGTTTGATAAATAAATAATATCAAAAGCATACTTGTCAAATTACAAATCAATATCATATTGGACTCATATTTCACAAATAAACAATATTAAAAGATCAATAAAAAAGATATCCATCATCACAAAAAATTTATATTACGTGCTTTAGAAATAAATTATATAATCAAATTCTCCGTCAGAAGAGAAAATAGTACATGTTTAGAGGAATTTTTTACATGGATGCATAAATTTCAACGACAAGTATGATGCAATGTAGAGACCAACGTTATGAGTGAGAACGTGTATAGATACCCATTGTGACTAAGAAATACCATCATCACAAAATAATTATTTAACATGCTTTACAAATAAATGAATGTAATAAAAATTTTACCATAGAAGGAAAAAGAACATATGTTTAGATGGATCTTTTACATGATTACATATATTTCTACAATAAGTATAACAAAATGCATAAAAGTTATGGTTATTATGATTAAAAAGTTCTATGGATGCTCGTTATGAGTGTATATTCTTGTATTTCATAAGCAGATTATATTAACAATCGATAAAAAAATTATGTAACATGATAGCTCATATTTAACAAATATATAATATAAATGTACTAAATATGTGCTATAAAATGCTCATTATGAGTTGATCGATGTTAAAATTTCTATTATAACATGGTAGCTAATACTTGAGAAATAAAAAATCAACGAAAAAGATATATAACATGATAGCCCATATTTAACGAATGATGATATAAAGATTAACTAAATCTTTGCTAAATACGATGCTCCGTAAGAGTTGAACCGTGCAGTAATAATTATTATAACAAGAAAGCCCAGATTTGACAAATACATGTTATCGGGGATTAATAGAAAAATTATCCAAAGTTATAAAAATATAAAAAAAAAAATGTATTAGCAAATTCATGGAAGAAAATTATTCAATATTATGTAAAGTCTATAGAACAAAAATAATATATGTTTATAGGGTTATATTGCTTGGTTGCACATATATCACATACAAATACAGAAGCGGTAATAGCAAACTGACAGCGTTAACTAAAGGTTGACAACAAATGATTCGATTGCACCAATTGTGAAAGGTAAAAGACTACATTAAGGAAAAAACGAATAGAGAGATGACCAAATCACACAAACAATAACACTTACTAAATCTGTACTTAACCCAACTTAAAGAAAAGAAAGCGAGCTAGTCATCACAAATGAATGGAGGTCTCATTTATCATAGCAAATGACACATAAGAAGTCAATATTCAGTTAAAAGAATAAGAAGAAGAAAAGACCTCACAAGAAATTATAAGAAAAACCCAATCTTCAAAAATGTGCATCAAACGTATATGTGGAAAAAGCATGGCCCAACAACTCATAGATGTCATGTTTTCTCGGAAAGTGCCCTGTCAAACACTATGGTTTTGCAATTTTATTGTTGCATTGATGTTTTGAAAGGAGAGTGTCCTCAACAAAATTTTATATATATCTTTTGTTCATTTCGACAAAAAAAAGAGATGAAAAAAAGATATATATCCTATATCAACTACCAAGAAACTGTTGTTCAATTATGTCTTAAAATAAGGCAAGAAAACAATTAACCGGATCAGCTCTTCTGCTAATAACTGCCCCAAATTTGGCGCATCAATTTTCATCTCAAAAAGGAAAAAAGAAAAGAAGAGAAGATGGACTCAACATTCACTAACTCTAAGACAAATAGCGGAAATTCTTACCTTGTTGCTCTCAAGCACATGTTTGGCTTCCTCCTCAATCCATAACCGACTACGTTCTCCAGGCTGGCTTTTATTTTCTAAGCGAACAATTTCCCTTCCAAGATCTCTCAGTTGATCATGCATCATTAGCTCGCCATCTTCGCCAATTTTAATTAGGGACATAAGACTTAATACTTCAATCCCTTTCCCTGGGTAAAAACCACAGGCATCCCACATATAAGTTGGATTTTGTTTAGATGATCCAATGAAAAAACATGCAATATCCAAAAAAATCTGTTGGTCTTCATATTCTAATGCTTCGTAACTTATCCTCAACCTCTTTTGCACTTTCTCATCAGGAATTTTCTTCAATTTCTTCGATGTATCTTTCCATGCATCCTTTGTCTTTCCACATAAGAATGAACCTATAACTTCAAGTGCTAAAGGAAGGCCTCCAGTAATAGATACGATATCATAAGAGATATCCTCATAACCACTCGGAGGAAAATCGTTTCGAAATGCGTGTCTACTAAATAAAATCAACGATTTATCCAAAGGCAACTTTTCGAGTTCATATAAGTGGCAAACCCCAACCTTCTTAAGAATACTCTTGTTTCTAGTTGTGATGATGACTATACTTCCTGCCTTAAAGGAAATACCGTCTTCGATCAAAGCATCCAAATGAGTATCATCATCAATATCATCTAAAAGAGTGAGGACTTTCTTACTTGTACATCGAGATTTGAGTACATGGATTCCGTCATCAACATTAGACACGTCCCACGATGTTCCTATTATGCTAGAAATGAGCTGCTTTTGTAGGCATTCAATACCCTTGTGCTGAGCTATTTCTCGAATATTTGCCACAAAGCTACGATTCTCAAAATGGCTAGATAGCTTGTTGTATAACACCTTTGCAAGAGTTGTCTTACCGATGCCGCCCATTCCATAAATTCCAATGATGCATGTACCATTGAAATTAACATCTATCTCGCTCATAATCTGTTCCACACGATCATCAGTTCCCACCAACTGTTTGGGAACACTTAGGTGAAAAAGTCTTTTTAGCTCACTCATAACTCTTCTAACGATCCTTTTGACTAATACTGCTTCATGCCTGTCAAACAACAATATAAAATTTCAATATTGTTTATATGCCTTTTCAAGTCAGATCTATTTATGAAAAGCTGAACAAATTATTGGGTGGAGAATAATGTACCCATCATCAATTTTCTCTGATTCCCATCCTTTCAAGAAACTGACTTCTTTAAGTGCATCTTCCCATTCCTTCACAACCATTTGGTCCAACTTCTTATTATGTGCGTTAACAGCATCTCCAAATCTCCCCTTGAGATGTCGCACCTGTGAGGGTTCCACTTTGTAAAATATGGGCAACACCACTTGCTCTCCGCTTTTCCTGCACTTCAACATCTGAGCCAGCTCTTGAAGGCACCATTTGCTGGAAGCGTAATTCTCAGATATAATCGGGATCGAAATCCTAGATTGCGTGATACTGCGAAGAAGCTCCGGACCAATCTCGTCACCAACTCGGAGCTCATTGTTGTCTCTATACACGCGAATTCCTGCATCAACAAGGCTAGTATAGAGGTGACCGGTGAAGCCTTTGCGAGTGTCTTCCCCTCTAAAGCTCAAGAACACTTCGTATTCACTTTCTTCTTTCAGCCTTTTGGTTCCACCATCATCACCTACGTGTGGAGAGGTCGACGACGAAGACGCTCTGTATAGCAGATCTTCTGAATGAGGAGGCTCTTTTCTGATCATCTCGAGAGAGATGGAGTGGAGCCTCAAAAGAAGAGGAGTATGGAATCCTAGATCTAGGAATTGCAGAAATGTCTCTCAGAACTCAATTGAGAGCTACATTCAAACAAAAACAAAAGCTCTCATACAAGTCATCAAAAGAAAATGGAAATAAAAACAAGAAAGAGAGAAGAGGAGAAGAGCAAGTAGTCACCGATTACCTGAGGAGTGCTCAAACAACACAATCCGCACACTGCTGTGATGTCCACCGATTCTCACCTCCGACGTTGGATTACCCACAGGCAACCCTCTTTATTGTGCGTGCTTGAACGATGCTGAGTTCTGGCCATCCAACGGTCCAAGACTCTTCATGCTAATTGAACGGCTGCGATGCATGCTGCACAGAAAGGACAATTATTGCAGGCGTAATTTCCGTAGCACCGAGCGGAAGATGCGCGGAAAGAGCGACGCGGATACGCTAACACGCAATGCTCTCCAGCTCCAGCAAGGCAAGGCTTGACTTTGACTTGCTTTTTCTATTAACAATAAAAGTAGAAAAGAGAACTGACGAGCAACAGTCACATGCTTTCGGTGCTAAATTATGTGAGCCAATGACGAAAACATATATATATGTCGGATTAAATCAGATTTTTGTTCAAAACAAATGTTTGTATGACTCTTTTTATTCAAATAAGGAAAGTTTATTATTTTCAATCATCAATCTACTTTTCATTAAGGAGATTTCTATAAAATGATAAATTACTAAATAAATCTCTCTCAAAATAACTTGGTCAAATTAAATTTCTCGTACCAAGCTATACGTCTGAAAATTGTGCATCTGCAACCCTCTTTATTGTTCGTGCTTGAGCGATGCTGAGTTCTGGCCATCCAACGGTCCAAGACTCTTTATGCTAATTGAACGGCTGCGATGCATGCTGCAGGGAAAGGACAATTATTGCAGGCGTAATTTCCGTAGCACCGCGCGGAAGATGCGTGGAAAGAGCGACGCGGATACGCTTACACGCAATGCTCTCCAGCAAGGCTTGACTTTGACTTGCTTTTTCTATTAACAATAAGAGTAGAAAAGAAAACTGACGAGCAACAGTCACATGCTCCCGGTGTCAAATTATATGAGCCAATGACGAAAACATATGAATCGTCGGATTAAATCAGATTTTTGTTGAAAACAAATGTTTGTATGACTCTTTTTATTCAAATAAGGAAATTTTATTATTTTCAATCAGCAATATGCTTTTCATTAAGGAGATTGCTCTAAAATGATACATCACTAGATAAATCTCTCCCAAAATAATTTTGTCAAATTAAATTTCTCCATGCCATGTCATGCATCTAAAAATTGTGCAGCCATCACCCCTCACCCAAGGCACTTTTATTCCTCTCCTTATATTAATAATTTTTTATGTTTTACATAAAGTTTATCCTTTTAGAGTCACATTTAGAAATTATTGGTCAATAAATTCTCCATAATCGAATATTTATTTAGTCATCCGTTTTTATATTCTTTTTTTCATTTTTTGCTTTTTTTCTATGGTCAGGTGGAAACAAATGCTATTGATTTGTTTTAGCAATGTCTAGAGAAAGAGAATGTGGCAATTTTTAGTAGGAAAATGTTAACAAGAGTATTTTACACTCTTTTTATCATCTAGTCATTTTGAAAATGATAAGTTACTTTATTTATTCAATTTAATTTCTTCACGAACAAGTTGCATAATATGTGTGTGTAAATAGAGAAATATATTCATACATGTATCACAGCTTAACAAATATTGGACCATCACCATGAGAAACCTTTTCAATCAGTGAAATTTTTCAATGTCTTTCTTGGAGAGTTCCTCCAATCCCTTTATTAAAGTAAATGCCATGCCACTTTCATAGTAAACCGTTAGATTGACATTGATAAAATTGTTGCGTTTAAAGTCAATGGATCATAGCAAAGTCCAAAAGACGAAGAAAAATTTTATGGTACACCTATTGTTATGTCACAACATTACAACACATAGGGTAGTTAAGTACAAGAACATCATAATAGCATATTCAATAACGTTATCGTAATCAAGTGCAAAGTGGTGTGAAGCAAAAGTGTGCAACTGAAGATTTTCTAAAGATGAATGGAATCAACGATGATGGAAGTTTCGCACGAAAAAGATGAGCTGAGTAAGACATGGGTCCGTCGCCTAGTGACTTGCTTTTTTTTTTTTCCTCACCCACTTTGATGACCAAAAATTAGCCTTAATCCTGCTTTTTTTTTTTTTTATCAACAGGAGAACAAAAACAATAAAGTGAGAGCATTTACACTTCTTGTGGACCTCCAAATGATTGTGTTCTTAGGTGGGTTGGAAATTGGAATCTAAAAGAAAACCAAATATATTTGCACATCTTCCTAATAAAAAAAAATTATTCTTTTTGACCCAAATGATCAAATAATAATTGAGAGATATATTATTTGTCAAATAATACAGATGGTGATACGAAAGTTAAATGTATATTAGGTCTCATACTAATTACATTTACAAAAATTATAGGTTGATTTTAGAAATTAGAATCATACATTTTTTTTATGCAGAATCATACATTCAAATATCAATAAAATGACTTTGAGTTGGAGCCATTTGCGCACAATCCAAAAGCTTAAACTTAGCCAGTTTATTAAATTTGCAGCATATTTCATTGCTCTCGTTGCAATTGCACCCATTGAAACTAAAATTCATTTGACAAAATTCTTCGAATTTTCATCCTCTCTATCATTTGAATGATTTAGAGAATTTTCAAACGAAAATACAGAAAACCATTTTCACTTTTTGGCTTCAAGTATAAAATACTTGTTTCTGTTTTTGCCATTTTCGTTCTCGTCTAAAAAGTGGCTCCCCACAGGATGCTTTTATTTTAACTCTCTCCTTTTCATATTCATTCACTTTGGACACAAATTTATCATTTACTGGGGCATTTCCGTAAGGTTAAAGCTTTTTCCAATTCTAAGAGGATTATTCTTTTCAATCCATAGCTCCAGGAAGCTTCAAAGAAATTCCTTGTTCAAGATTTTCTTCTCATTGTCCTTTTTTTCTTTTCAATCTGTAGCTCCAGGAAGCTTCAAAGAAATTTTCTATTCGAGATTTTCTTTTCATTGTCCTTTATTATTTTCAATCCATAGCTCCAGGAAGATTCAAAGAAATTTCTTATTTAAGATTTTCTTTTATTATTCTTTTCAATCCATAGCTCCAGAAAGCTTCAAAGAAATTTCCTATTAAAGATTTTATTTTCATTGTCCTTTGCAATGTAAGACAAGTTTTTTTTTTTTTTTTTTTTGAATGTAAAACAAGTTAGTTAAGAAATTTTAATGGTATGTATACGAATTCTCTTTAATTAGCCAAGAAGACAAACAAATTGTTATGCGACTTCAGTAATTCCCACATGCTAAACATGATCATCCAGAAAGGATTGGTTAAATTTTCTTTTTGATGAGTGAGATAATTTTTTTTTCATTGCTCTTATTAATAGACGCTAATAGTATATGAAGAGACCACCGGCCGCGGTGGCTCACCTGGATAAGACTCTCGCGATCCTCAACGAAGAGGTGAATGGTTCAAAACCCGGGGAGCGCTAGGTGTATTAAGTGTGACTTAGGGGTGGTGGGTCCTCCCGCTTAAGTGTCACTTGGGGGTTTACGCATTGTTTGCACCATGCAAAGTTCGGTTCCTCCAATACCAAAAAAAAAAAAAAAAAAAAATAGTATATGAAGAGTCTGAAGCCTCACAGTATAGAAATCCGATATACTGGAAATGGGATATATTATGGAAAATTAAACCAAACTTGTGTTGTTTAGTTCCAATTTCTATAGAGAAGTTTCCCACCAATCGTGTTTTCACGAAAATAGATTCCAATGAACTATTAACATTTTTTTTTTCAAAATGGGCCGTAAGTGAACTTGATTCTCTAGTTACTTTCAGTGAAATTGTTATCGCTTAAAAATACATTCCAATTGTACTTATTATCTAGGGTCACGCAAGGGCTACAACCTTTATGGTCGTGGTGGCGGGGCTCAGCTCCATCGCAAGTACTGACTTTCATAAAAAGAGAGACGCAACCATAGAGTTCACGACCTCCGTTGATTCATTCCAACAGTGACCTACAGTCACAGGAGGCCACGAGCTTCATGGTTGGGTGTCTCTCCCTTAATGAAAATCAATACACAAGATGGAAATAGCCTCGCTACCAAAATCATGGAGGTTGTAGATCTCATGCGACCATAAGAAAAAAGGTGTGATTTTACAAATTATGATTGATAAGAGGCCTTTTTGCTTCTTGCTATTAAATGGTTTCTAAATCAGCAATCTTTTTAAAAGTCCATTTTCTCGTCTTAGCAATTTGTCCTTTTCTTCTTTTTGTCCTAAGAAAAACGTTGTTGTGGTGGGCAAAGTTCATGTAGTGAAATCTAAATTGTTCAATTGGTACTGTCAAATTTGTGTCACAACTCACTAGAGAGTGACAACCTAGGAAATCCTTTGTATCTAAGGAATCAACATGAAGTGATTGAAAAAAAAATGAATTTCATACACAATTCATTGTAATGAAGTGATAAAACTTACGAATCCAAAATCGTGCAAATTCAAATGCTGCTTAGAATTGTCAATCATATTCATTTGAGCAAACGGCATTGTAAGGGGTATCTGGTTCAGTATGTTTATATGAGAAAGCCCATTTAATATTGATAAGCCCATCTAAGATGCCAAACTTTGCCTAAATAGGTGAATCCAATACGTGTTGTGGGGATTAAAAAAAGACAAAGGGATTTTCGGACTAAGGTGTATCAATAATATTACCTTAAAGATAGTGATCTATTCAATAGGATTCAAGAGCCAATTCAATTGAATCCAATCAAAATCTTGACCCCAGGTACGATGCCTAGACTCCAATTTTGCTCACTTAGTCCATGTGGCAAGCGAAAGATGAATACGATTCAAGCCTTGACGAGACAATCAATATAGAGAAAACATGAGGAAGATGAAGAGGAGAAAAACGAACATAGAATAGAGAAATGTTGATGATCTCTTTGTTCCTGTCTTTTCTAGAAGATGGCTCTGGATAAATAGACAAGGGAAATGACAAATGCAATATTGGACGCATCTATTCATTGATGACACTTGAAACCTAAGTTAGATGACCGTTTTTAAACAGTAATAATCTAACTGATGGATAAGAACTAAAAGGCAAGATAACTAATGAGCAATTTCGGCCTTGAACTTTTAATCTATTCAACATGGTCCATGAACTTTTAATTTGTTCAATATAATCCCCAGACTTTTAGTACATATTTAATGCAATCCCTAAATTGTATGAAAATGTTCAATATAGTCCTTCCATTAATTCAAGACTCGGAGACTATACTGAACATTTTCCATATAATTTATGAACTATATTGAACATATACCAAAAATTCAGGGAATACATTGAAAAAATTAAAAGTTATGGACCACATATTAAAAATTTAGGAATTAAATTGCATATTAGGCCGAAGTTTATGGACTGTAATTGTGTCCCAAAATAATCTCTCACTATTTTTGTAAGGAGGAATTATTATGAGGCAAACTTTGACTCCTAATACCATGTACAAGCCATAAATGCATATCCTTGAACCTATGGCGAAGCAAAATGTAATAGTTGATAGGAGAAACTTTGATCTCAAAATTACTAATTTGAACTCCATTTATTTTGCGGAAAATGAATAATTTAGAGAATTTTTTTCTTGAAATAGTCACTTATATCGCTTATGGAAATGAATGAACAAAATTATCTTTATTGTCAATGAATATGTTTAAATATAATTGTTATCGATAATGAAAATATCTTTCATTAACTAATTGCTTGAAGTGATACAAGCGATTATTTTTAGGAAAATGCTGTCCAAATCATTCATTTTTCGCGAAACAAATGAAGTTGATCACATCACACAAAGTTTGTCATTTCTTTTAGGGCCATGCATTATAAATCATGCACTTAACCTAGCTTAGTGAGAGCTTTAGAGCATAACTACAACTTAGAAGAAGTGGCCCTGAGTTCCACATTAGCAAAGGTAAATCCCATCAAGAGCATTCACAACCACCATTCGTTAAGATTAGTTCGATATATAACAATGCACATTTTGAGATGAAATTTTTCCTATTAAAAAATTTTAATCCTACCAGATGCAAAGTAACATGCATTGAAAATGTAACCTCAGTGCTAACATTTCGACAGATCACAATTGACTAAATTTTTTTCAAACTCTAATTCATACATAATACAAAATAGAGTAGGCTACATCCACTAGATCCTTAAATATTGGTACTAATCACATCTCCTTCAAAGCTCTTGATTGCTTTGCACAAGCTTATCTCTTAGTAAGAGGATTGGCGGGAAGATTGTCCAAAAAGTCTTTAACATATTGTATGACGGCCCATTCAACCTTAAACTTATAATTATATATACCATACAGTTTTAACTTTGTCGTTAACACCCATTTAGAACCTATCGTTATAGTGCTGGGAGGAAGATTAGCTAATGACCATGTATTATCTTGCTTAATAAATTTTATCTCAATTAGGAGTGAGTGGCTCCATAGTCAATTCAAGTTTCACTTGGAACCTCCAACCTGTTAGAACCGATTCCCAATTTATAGAACCTGAAACCTACCCTACATACTTGGGAGCATTAAGCATACCTTGTCATAGGTTTTAGAATCAATTTCATGATCTATCCAAGTTCCACATTTATTCTTAATTGAATGATTTCAATCAATTATTACATCTAATTACCACCATTTACATAACTCATATTTAGATATACAAAAAATATGAGATATTAACAACGTAAAAGTTTCACTCATGGATATTGCCAGAAATGAAAACTTATACTAGTGATTTCAGATTATACAATCATCATCAGACACGATAGAATACCACAAAATTTTGCAAAGAACAAGAAAAAAAGACTCATTCACATGCAGTTTCAGTAATGAAGCGATGTGGCTAAAATCATGCTTAACAACTAATGAATTTAAGATTAGATATGAATCTACACAATTTGATTCAAACATTTTTACCAAACAAGATTGAAAGGAAGATTTTAGGTGTTTCGAACTCAAATTCCAACCTAAGTTTAGTCTAAACTAACATCGAGGTTCGAATCAGGGAAGCAAACTCAAATAGATCATGTTTCTATCTCCACAAAGGATTCAAAGTCTCGGTTACTCCTAACTAGAAACAGAACCTTTCGGAACAGAAGCATTACTTGATTAGCAAGGCCAAATGAAACCCTGGCTTGGTAATTAACTTCAGGACGTAAGCTTCCATGATTTCTAGCAATCGAAACCAGTGCCGATGAAGAGTTTTGCTTTACTTTTCAATAGCTTTGGTATTTTTATGTAGGATTTTGTTACCATAATGACAAAGTTTCCATGTATATTAAGGGTATGCTTTTTTTAATTGTTAGATTTTATTTCTATAAAAATCAATTTTGTCAAAAAGAGAAATACCAAAATATATATATATATATATTTCTTGGTTATGTTGTTGTCAAATTTATGGATAAATTGTTAAGTACAACCTAAAAATAAATTAATCAAATGATTTTCCAAAATAAAATAACAATTACATTCTCCAACGTAAAACTTATCGAGTCAACATATAATTCACAAAATAAATCAGACTAAAAATGCTTTTGAATAACCATTACATTTCTGGAAACAATTTTTTTTCTTTTCTTTAGACAAGTTTTTTTTAATTACTTAGATAAGTTTTTGATTAGAAGAACATGTGCATTATTATGACCCTAAAAATTTCTATTCTCATTTTTTTACTTTAATTAGAAAAATATCGAGGGAGAGTTAACAATTCATGTTTGAACGCGGGCCCAAGGGTGCTGTACCCGAGTCAGCATGGCGCACTACAAATCTCTATCCACAAGAAAAGAATATGTATCCATGTTATCCATGGAGTAAATCCCATTTTTATCGGTTCACGTTTCAATTTTTCTTTTCTTTTTCTTGGTTGAAGGTTCGCATTTCGATAAAGTAATGCAGCAAAAATGCTCGACCGGGTATCATCAACAATCCAGACAAAAAGCGAAAGTGAAATGGAGATGATGACGAGGACATATCGAAGCAGATCTTCCATAACTTTGAGATCTCAAAGCTTCTACAAATATATACACGCGCTCCGGATCGTTCCAAGGACTGCTAATATAGCCTTGCTTGTCGATCCAAATTTAAAAAAAAAAGATGCCTTTTTTTTCTCTTCCAGAGGAAACAACTTCAACTACAAGCTACGACTTCCCTCGGCAACTTCGCCGGCAGCAACCGATCCGGAGACACCGGCAGCCGTGCCGAGAAGTTCCTCGCTGGGAACTCCTCGTCCGACTCCCGGCTCCGGTCGTCCTCGAAGTTGAGCGCGTAGCTCATCGGGTCGTACCCAAACTCCAAGGAGGCCGCCGCAGCGGCCGCCGCGTGGCCCGGCCTCCACCGGCACCTCCCGATCCGAGCGATGAGGCTGCGGCACTTGTACCGGATCTCCGCCAGCCGGAGCTCCTGGGCCGTCGAGCAGACCTTGCGGGGGTTGCCGCCGCCGTCGCAGTCCGAGGAGGCGGCCTCGTGGTAGGCGGCGCGGTGGCCGTCGTGGCAGCAGCAGAAGAGGAGGGACGGGGAGGATGATCTGAGCTTGTGATGGAACAACATTTCGACGGCGAGAGCGACGGGACTCGAAGTCTTGGTCTGGTCTGGTCTGGTCTGGTCTGGTCTGGGGTCTGTGCAAGGCTGCGAAGAGAGCGGAGAGAGTGGATGGCGATGAGGAAGAAGATGGAGGAGATGATGAGGTTAGAGTGGTGTATTTATGGGTCGCGCGGATGAGGACGGGGGCGTGTGGCGGCAGAGCTGAGTGGTGGTGGGGATGGGAGTGAGGGTGAGGAAAACCGCGGGTGGATCGTGGTGGGCAAGTGGGAAGCGGTTTTTCGCGTTATTCCCGCGTGAGGTTTCAATCTTACTTTTTCTTGTCTTTATTGTTGAGCAGTTTGGTAATTTCCGGAAGGTGGGGGACCACGTAGCTTCTGTTTTTCAAATCTCTCTTCTTTTACGAAAGTTGAAATCTAAATAACCCTTTTATGGATTTATTATAGGGTTGATATCATAAAAATCTCAAACTAATATATCTATAATGAATTTATCCAAAATTAATTAAACTATAAATTAGTATACATTTGATAAATATACCCCAGACTGATACAATTATGATAAATTTATTTTCTATTAAATTCTATTAAATTATACTATCAAATTGTTAAGTTGGTAGACACGTAATAGCCGACTAGTGTACTAGTTTAGGATTTTCTCTCCGTTTGTCATAGTTATTATATTAATTCAATTTAATGGGGGTATATTTATTACAAATGTATTAGTTTAAGGTTTTTTGGCCATAAAAAAAATTAATTTGTCATAAGTGTACTAATTTGGAATTTTTTGTGGCCAAAATATTAGCTTAAAGAAAAATTTTCACAAGTGTACCAGTTTGGATTCTTTTTATGGTATTAACCATGTATAACCATGTATATAAATTGAGAGAGTAAACACCAAGAATGAAATTGCAACTTCAGAATCATGACTTC
Organism: Eucalyptus sideroxylon x Eucalyptus melliodora; assembly: GCA_016097485.1. NCBI lineage: Eukaryota > Viridiplantae > Streptophyta > Magnoliopsida > Myrtales > Myrtaceae > Eucalyptus > Eucalyptus sideroxylon x Eucalyptus melliodora. The sequence goes on along the minus strand of CM027826.1, from coordinate 25,131,878 downwards.
TGGCCTTAGGCTTCGTTTGTTTCACAGATAAATTAGGATTTTGAAAATATTTTCTTAACTTTATCGCTTACAAAAATGAATCAGTGAAAACTATTTGCATTCTTAACAACAATTTATACATGGACATTTTTGTTGAGGATGAGAATATTTTTTGTTACCACTTTTTTTGAGTGATGTAAAAAATCAAAATTAAAAAAAAAATCTAAAAACATTGATTTTTCTTAATGAGCCTAAATCTCCTGAAGCAACTGCAGGACGGTAAAGATGATTTATATGAAGATGGAGAATCCATAATCTTGGGAATCTAACGGACAAAATTAGATCTAGAAAAAAAATCAATAAGATTTGAAATGTCACAAACTAAACGAGTATAACTTGCAGGCAAAACAACATAAGAGATGCAATTAATTGGGATGTTAGATTTTCACATGATATTGAATCGAATATCTAAAGATTCGAATCCCTCTATTACCCCCCCCCAACATTACTATCACTTTTCATTTTCTTTCAATGTCCGACCAAATACTAGCTTTTAGTCATGTTAATGCAGTTTCTTTTGAGCGAATAGGTGATGTCCAGACCAACTAAACCAATAATACCTTGTCAGCGTGTTGATGCATCCCTTAAACACGTGTTGATGCACAAATTGATCCAGAGCTCAAGAAAGCACGTTACATAAATTGATTGGCACACATAAATAAATCATTCAATCGGGAATCCAAACTGAGTTACTTCGATGAATATTTTTCTTGATCGAAAGTAAGAAAACCATCCATATCTCAAGATGATATCTAAAACAAAATGAATCTCAACGGTAAAAACAGTAAAGCACAAATTATGGTGTGGAGCACTCTCTCATCTCACAATAACGCTTAATTTTATTCCCCTAGATGCCCGCGCAATGATCTCCATTGATCTCCTCACGTGACACTAAGTTCTTCACTTCCAATGGTGGTTTCTTAGATATCCAAGCTGGTTTTCCTACATACCTAGAATTCTCTCTCTCTCTCTCTCTCTCTCTCTCTCTCTCTCTCTCTCCAAGATGTCCCTTGGTGCATGAACAAAACGAGGGGACAATGAATGTTCCCTATTACTCGGTAGCTCCGACATAACCACTATAATCAATCACTAATTAAAAACAATTGGGGGAGAGCCATGCATTGTGCTTGGTTTGGATTGTAGTCATTTGCGAGATGAGCGTCTCCCGTGACTCTCGCGCTCATGCCGTTCTCAAAGTGCGAGTTCGCATATGAGAGCGCTCCACGTCGGTGGAGATTGGAGGGAGCGTCCGAGGGGAGAATGGGTTCTTGCACCCAGCCATCTGTTGCCCGCTACTGGACGCTTCCTCACCTGACAATTTGGTGTAGATCATAGGGGAAACGTGGCGTTTTGTCTCTAAGAGTGCATTCGAGTCGAATCCAGTCGACACGGTGCTCTTGAGAGCCTAGTTCGACTCAATTTGCATGTTCGATACTCAAAACTCAACTCAAGTTTTGATTGAGGATTAAAATTGATGCTCAAGTTCAATATGACTAGAAAATTTGAGATATTGGAGCTAGATTAAGTAAGAAGTAAACTTCACTTCCATTGATCTAATATGATTATGGACAGACCCTAAATATTTAGTATGATAATACTCTAATGAAATAAGATATCTTTTCGTACAAAAGCATGCTTTCCAAATGCACAAAGAGAGTCAATTTTCAGATAATATCAACAATAGCATAATAATTAAGAGATTTGAACTCATTTCTCATGTCAAACATTGTAGTCACTTTTTGCTAGTGACAAAACTCGAAATCGCATCAATCACGGTTAAGCCAAAAAAATCAAATTGATGGCGCTTAAGCCCAAAACGGCATTGGTCTATGCACACATTAATTATTCATAGCGTGTTATTATTATGTTGGTCAATCAAGAACATAAATCCAGAAACATTCAACAACTCAAATAATTAAGTTTTTGACAATAATTTATATCCTTTGAGAAACATTCCCATGATTAATAATGTTTATTTACCATAAGAAAAGATCATGGAAAAATTAATTTGAGTATAAGGCAAAAGATTTTCATCATATAAATAACTTCCGCACCATAAGAGGATTCTTTCGCTTGGATAATTGCTGGGAAGATTTCATGAAAACAATTAATTAGTTTTATATTGTCTGTGGTTATTGTGGTGGTACTATCTATATATAACCTCCGCACACAATGCTCTCTCTATATACATTATACAAAGTGTCTAATATTGGAGAAATTTAATGTGATGGTTACTCTGAATATAATATTCAAAGACATATCACATACTAGCAAAAATGTACAGGCATTTCACGTATGTAAGAAAGAGACATTTTTCGACCAAAAAAAAAGAAAAAGAAAGAGACATTTAATATTTTTTGCTAAAAAAGCCTATGGAAATATTTGAGATAACAAATTGATAGAAATACAATAGGAAATATTTCGAATAAAAACTTGAAATGAGATGGTTCTCTCTCGAGAGCAAATTCGACTCACGTGTTCCTTCGAGACTTGGAAGGAATTTTTGTGCATGGACTTTCTTTTTTTGGGTTTTTTTCCTCTTTTTCTTCTCTCTCCTCTTCTTTTTCCCACAACATAGGTGAGTAGAGTTCCGAGATAAAATCGAGAACCGGATAGGTGGGAACCGATCCAATTTTAGTTTGGGTATGTATGATAAGTTTCAAATTCAAAAAAATTAGAGAATCGGTTCCAATGGGTAGGTTTCGGATTCTTATAACCCGGAATCTAGAATAAGTCTTTATCTTTTTGCGATATTTCATGGAATTCAATGATAAATATGTAACTTGGACCTACCATTCTGAGTTTTCATTTTCGGCGATATACATGACTAAGACTTTTGTTTTGTTAAATATGAATTGTGGTCATAGACTGTTATAGCAAATGGTGATTACTAGAGATAATGATACACTGCAATCAATGGTACCGGGTCCTTGCCCTTGTCCTTGATATCCGAATTCCCTCGCTGCCCTTGTGATCTTCGTCCCCGCGTCATCTTCACTGATCTTGTGAGTGCTGAGTAAAGCTATCTCCTTACAGCAAGCATTGCAGACCGGACGCGCGAGCACTCGGTGCTTCTCGACGTGAGCCGTGAGTCGGCCCGTGACGCAACAGAAGCCATGAAAATGGCTACCCCTTGCCCTGTACTGACACCCTGCGAGATTCCACATCAGGCCTACAATTACCGTGACAAAAACTTAAAAAGGCAACTGAAACCAAAATTAGAAAAGGGATAATTATACAAATAGTTTCCAAACCTTGGTCAATTTACAGTGTCGCTTTTTAATTTTTTAATTTATTAAATATGATCTTTAAAATTTGACTCAAAGATTAAACTAAACATACACTAAAAGTTCAAAAATCACATTGAATATATTAAAAGTTCGAGAATGATATTGCACGTTATGCTAAAATTTAGAGATCATTTTTGTTATTTTTCCTTTGAAAAACATTACATCGCAAGAATGGGTGCAATAATGAGAGGATTGCTTACTCCGGAAAAAAGATTTTCACTTGTCTCAATGTAAGATACAAAATATTGAAAAATTAAAATTAGAATAGGTGAGAGAAAAAGTAGAATTATTATATTTTATTTAGAAACATAATCTGTAAGGTAAACAATTAAGATTATATGAGAAAGAAAAAGGGAATGAGACTAAAAAAAAAAAAAGTGGGAGATTCTCTTACTTTAGATAAGAAAAATGTATATTTTTTTATTAAAATTTTAGAAAATTGCTTCACTTATTAATGACAGTTAATAAGATTGCAGATAAGTTCCGTACCCGTGAAAAATTGACAATTAAAAGGTTTTGTAAGATTGTCTACTTGATGGTTGGATTGTCTACTTGATGGTTGAATTGTCGATTGATTGTAAGATATTATTGATAGTGTATGAATGATACTTTACAAATACACGTGAAAAGAGAAAAGATGTTTTCTCAATTGAATTTTTTAGTAGGGTTTTGTTGTGATATGAAAAATAGTCGAATCTTAAAATTAAAGTATGTGCAAAATAAGATTGGATTATTAATTTATATATTAATAATCCAATTCATCGAATATGATTTCATTTCCTCACCGCGCGGTGTAGACTGCTCTCGAAGCGTCTCTACTCTCTACTCAACCGGTGGGAAGCGGAAGCAAAAGCCAGGAAATCGAAAATCCGCCCAGCAAATTCGCCGAATTCTCCCTCCCGCCGATTTCATCGTGCGTCCCGAGCTCGACCCTCGATTCCTTCTCTTCAGATGGTGAGCAGCACCAGCTTCTCTGTGGCATTTCATCGAACGGTCGAGTTGCGGTCTTGGTGCAAGGCCAGAAAGTGCGGGAAATTGACGTTTTGATGCTGATGCTATACTGCGATTATGCAGGAGGCGGCGCCGGAGAAGCAATCGCCGTCGCTCGACGATTGCCTCAAGCTGTTGAGAGGCGAGAGAGACGAGCAGCGCCTGGCCGGCCTGCTCTTGGTGACCAAGTTCTGCAAAGGGGACGACCTCGCTTCGCTGCGCAGGGTTTACGACGCCGTCGGGGCGCAATTCCTCGACCGCCTCCTCAGAACCGGTAATTTTGGGTGACGCCTTCGTTGTTTTTCGGTTCTGTCGTTAGTGGGAGTCGCGCAGTCATGATTTGGCTAAAGGAATTGCCTTTCCGATTGGCTATTTGACCTGCGAGATGGCGTGTTCAAGTGAATATCAGCATTTTGGGAATGGTAGGCAGTGCTTCGAGTAACGCGCGAGTTCCGAGTGACATGAAGTAACTTGTGTCAGCATATAAGTCTAATAACATGTTACCGGCGATAATGATGTAGTAGATTTAACTGTGCAGAAAAGATTTTTCTACACTACGATCCCTATATGATGACAGAAGGGGTTTGAATATGTGAAGGTTGTTAATTTTTATTGTGACTTGCTTCTTTGGCAAGCAATGAAGAGATGCTATAAGCTCTCATGGTTTGTTATATGGCAAAGAGAATCCTTTATGAGTAGCAAGTCCCCAAGCTTGCTAACAGCTATGAGAAATGAATATGTGACTCTTTCGCTTGAGTTATTGTGTGGCTCTTTGGGGTGGGGATTTGCTGACAAAAATTGAATGGACTCAGTTTGCATTGGTGGAGCTCTTTCTCCTTGTTGACACGTCAGCATTAGAGGAATGGCATGGTGAAGTTGATATTAACTGTATAGGCATCAGTTTCGGCAACTTGAACCTCACCTATTGCAAGGCATTTCTGTTTCAGTTGGCTACATGAAGCTCCTGTCTTTGAGTATCTCTGACAATTGTGTTGATGGAATCATTGTGGCTGATGGGGTTTCTATAGTCTAAGTGCCGAAAGATCTCTTTAAGCTTTCAGTTTAGTTATATGCCCCTCGAATTATAGCCTTGAATGTGGGCCGTTCTTGGAAAAACCTCTTTAATTGGTTTGTCATGGCTGCTTCTGAGGATCTTGAAGCACCTTCCTCAAGTGAGTCTAATGATGGTTGGTGTCTGCACTGTAAAACTTGATTAATATAAGTCAATGCAAATTTCAATTGAAATCAAGCAAAAATCTCATATTCCGGTCTTTTAAAGTCATGTCTAGAACTACAGGCTTCTAAAGTGACTTAATAAGTGGATAGCAGAGCAGTAAAAAGTTAACAAATTGCAGGCTTTTACAGGATGTACTTCTGTGTCTTTTGCTGATTTTCGATGGAAAATTATAGCAACTTAAAAAGCCAGTACCGATAAGTATTAGCAATCCTGGACCGTATGTTTTATGCAGACCTTAAACTCACTTTCATATGCTGAGTACTGAGTGGTTGATTTCATTAAGTAGGGCATGCCAAAATCATATCAATTGGAAATTCTTTCATGGTTGAACTTTCTTTCTTTGCCTAGATATTGTCATAATATTTCTCTCCTCATTTTGTATTCTCATAATTTCTCCTATCTGGGAAGGAATGGGAGAAGGATCTACTAATGGCAGTGGCAATCGCAATGCATACTTGCAACTTTCAGCAATAGTTTTTGCTGCGTTCTCCCTCGGTTCCTGTATCGTCTTTCTAAAGCTTTTCTTTCTTGGTGGGTGCCGATAGTTTAATCTGATTACATTTGTTGTTTTTTGCTGATTTGGCTCGCGTTTCGTCTTCAATAAAAGTTGGGTGGTTGAGCTCTGGTGTGTGATCTGATTTACAGATTCTGATTATGCTTCTGGATCGGTCCTTGAATCCTGATTTGTTGAACCAACACTAGGTGAAGTTCATATAATGTCCGTCTAGTGTTTAATGATCCAAAGCTGTTCGATCTAATCTGATTAGATGAACAGGACGGAGATCGCGGCAGGAAGCCAAGCAATCAGCAGGATGAGGGACTTGGAATCGTTGCCGCAGATGGCCAGGTACATCTGGTTCATGACTCGCTGCGCCCCTCAGGGAAGTTCTTGACGCAGGTGACGAGGGTGCCGGTGCTGGCGAAGTTCCAGGAGTTGGCGCCGACGCAGATGTAGAGGCACGTTTGCCAGACGGCAGGGTGGGGGATCTTGCCGGGGACGGCGAGCCAGATGAGGAAGTAGCCGGCAAAGTTCACAGCGGAGCCAGTGAGGAGGACGAACCGGGTCGGGGTGACCTTGGCGATGAGGCCGGAGAGGACGCCGACCTTGGCGCCGAGGTCCTTGAAGAAGCCGGGGAGGTTAAGGCCCTGAGGCTAGTCTGGTCGTAGCCGAGGGTGGACTCGATCTGCTTGGAGTTGATGCCAAAGAGGTGGCACCGGCGCTGGCGCCGAACATGACGAGGAAGGAGGCGAGCACCGTGAACCACTGCCCGCGGAGCAGGGGACCGTGGACCGGAGCGCCTCGGAGCCGGCTGGTCCCGGCGGGTCGGCTGTTGGTGCAGAGTTGGTTTCAAAGTGAAGTGAGAGAGAGTGTTATGAAATTATTTGGAAATGCTGAGTTTGCTTTGCTCCCAATATAAAATGGATGTGATGTTTGATCGAAAGCTCTTCGATCTGATCTGATTACCCGAAAATGGTCCAGATGTCAGCCCGAGGTAGTTTATGGACATATATTTTATCGGTCGGATTCTATATAAATATTTCGATTTATAGGTTTTTCACATTTTTTATTTTATTATTTTTAATTGTTTAATTGACTTTTTTTAATTTAATTTAAAGTTTTATCCAATTAGCATAGAGCTTAAAATGCGTAGGTTTTTCTAGAATATTAATAAGTTTTAATAATATGAATCGGGTTAGATATGAGTTATTAAATTTACACTACATGAATATGAATCGATATGGATCAGACCATTTTCGACTTAACTCAAACCTGATCCAACCCATTCATTTGATGAGTCTAGTATTTGAAAACATGCTTCCATTTTCTTCTATTCAAATTTGTGTCACCCTCTAAAAATTACTTCATCATGTTGAGATTGGTATGATTCAATGATATATAAATCAATTTAATGAAAATTCGAAACCATCAACAGTTGAAGTGACCTTACATTTAATGATGTAAAATATCAAAGACAAATTAAATAACCAAAGATAAAATTTGGCCAAAAGCTCAGTGATCAAATAGTATAAGCCAAAAATTCAGTGGACGCTGCTTCACCGACGACGAGATGTGAGCCTCCAAGTGACGGTCCTTTCATTGCTGCTTCTCGCTCGACAACAGCACCGTCTTCCAGTTTGCCGTCCACCTGTTGCCGCCATCCGCTGCACCTCCAACACCGCCCACCCAACAGCAACGGTGCTAGCCACGCGTCGGTCCCGACGGCCACCTTCTATTAACAGCCTCCGCGAATTTTCTTTTCCTACAGGTTTCCATCGCGGGTGACCATCCAGTGACGCCTAGCATCTCCTGCACTTGTCAGGACAAAAAGAAAGGGGTGATCTTGAACAGAGCGGAAGAAAAGTCAAGCGGTGGTCAAAGTGGAGAAAATGAAAAAACTGGAACGGAGAAGATTTATTCCATCATCCCCACTTTCCAGAATATACGATACAGATAGAATACAAAGAAAAGGGAAAATTTTGGAAATTCGCTCCTCGGGAGCTCGCTCCTCATGTTTTCCCAAGAGTCACCACTGAGCCAAGCCGAGCCGCGCCGGGTGACGAATCACACGCCAAACCACCACCGGCCATCCTTTGCCGTCAAGCACCACCGCGAGTAGCCTTGCCGCGAGCCTCACCCTCGAGCCGCCTTTGAATGAGTCTGAGTTTGGATTGCTCCCTTCAAATTACGTAATGATCTAATTTGATTTGAGTATTTTATTACAAATTTCAGATTGATTTCGTTATCTAGATATTCGAAGTTTTAGGCATTATTCGATAGGATTCTATTGACAAAAATTAAATAGAATCATTAATTTGAGCAGTGAAATGATGGATGATTTTTTTTTTTTAAATTTTATCTCCAAGCTGGTAAGTGCTTTATAAGACGCGTGATGATGAATTATTTTTTCAGATATCATAATCTTTTATTTGAATTTTGATGGATCTTAGGCTATGCTTGAAATTGTAATTAGATAGCCAACTTTAATGAATGAAAAATAAAAGATTGCATGTTTGAATATGTGATTCTTTTATATGATATTGCCTAATTTAAATTTTTTGCATGTCAAGATTGATTCTAAAAAAATAAATTAGAATATATTCTAGATATGAATTTTCTTTAATAAATAGGATTTATTTAGATAATATCGCATGTTTAGAATGGTCTTCTAAGATAGGACAACGTTTAGGTTAAATTATTCGCTAATCTATAGACTAGATAATCACTTATTTTAGATAGTTTAATTAGGACATTTATCAACTTCAAATTTTAATAAAAATACCAAAATATCATATGCATCTCTTGTAGTTTAGGCCACATTGTATTATTATGTCATATGTGTGTCACATAATGTGCATGTTAAGTTCATTTATACGTCTAGGTCATGTCATATAGCAAAATAAAAAGAAAGCTAAAAAATAATCGCTTGCTATGGTATTTAATTTCCTGCAATTTCTTTATTTATTGAGGGTTATCTCTAATGTTTGTGCACCGCATTAATATTAGATTAAAATCGATTCAAACTATCTAAAGTAATTTAATTCCAAATATTTTAATCGGAGCAATTTAATTATAAACTTTTATATTGAGTCGAATTCACTAATTTTGATTGGAAATAATTGCGTTAACACCGATCATCTTACGTAATCGATCGACACCTAGATAAATATTTTTAATAATATTTTGATATTAATAATAAAACTTTCTAATTTAGTATTAATTGAGTCAATTCGACTAATTTTGATCGGAAATGATTGGCGTTCACATGATCGGGCTGACATGTATATTTTTAATAATTTTTTGATAATTTTTTTGAATTTTTTCTTTTATTTTGGTGTATTTTCTTTTTTTGTCGTTTTTATTTTTATTTTTTATTTTTTGAAGACATCCTCTGGTTTCCCAACAATTCTGCTGCTCCAGCAGATAGGGAGGATGGCGCAGGTTTCTTCGCCACCGAGTCCTTCTCCGTCTTCTTTTTTCTTAACCTTCTCTCCTGCAAGACCGTTTCGGACCAACGAATTCAAACAAAATCCTCAGGACTGCTGTAAAATTAACGATTAATGGAAGCGGACCCATAAGTATTTTGGAGTTCTGGCCTTCTGATTCTTCATCGGAAGAGCAATTAGGGTCCGGCTCTGCTCCAGTCCTCTTCCTTGCCAATCGTCGACGTAGCCTAGGAGGCCGTCGTCATCATCGACGATGAAGCCCCGAACTTCTTCGTGAGATGCTTGGCCACGAGCTCGTCGTACTCATCCTCTTCGACCACGTTGTGGATCGGACCCTCGATCTTGATCTGCACGGCGGACTCGGCTCTCAGGCGGCCGCCGACACGGAGGGCCTCGAGGCACCGCAACCCCTACAGACGCGCCGCTGAGGTGGCTCCCCAGCTCCTTCGCCGGCCGCCGATGCTTGTTTGCTCGTATTCCATCTCTCTCTGTCTGTGGCCAGGGCTTTCACGGGCCACGACGAGGGCATCGGGCGAGGGCGTTGCAGCTGTGTTATTCATGGATTGAATTTCTCTTCCTAATCCTCATATAGTCACAGTGTCTTCAGTTCTCTGTGATAGAGAAAAGCAGTACTCTAAAATGTGGATATAAAAATAGAAAGACGTGAAAAGAGATCGAGAAAGTTGGAAGTATTGTATTATGGACAAATTTAGAAACCGCGAAAGATTCTTGCAAGCGATTATGAGGTCACCTGCTTCTATGTAAATCATTAACCTAGCTCTTTGGAAGAATCTAATTCTGTTTTCGGACTTGACAGGACGAAGACAAGGCGAAGCTGGCGCAGGAAACTGGTTTGCAATTGAAGCAGATGAATAATTGGTTTATCAACTAGAGGGGAAAAAAAAAAACTGGCATAGCAACCCTTCATTGTCGTCCGACTCAAAGTCCGACTCAAAGAGCAAATGCAAAAGGTCCCTCAAAATAGACATTGCCTCGTTAATGCGAAACTTCCTTGATATTCCATTTCTTTGCATGCTAAATTTGAAGAACTTTTGCAGGTGAAAGCAGCAGCTATTGAACCCTTGATGTGGATTTGAGCAAGAGCAATGATCAAATTCTGACGGACAATATTCGGTGCTTCACTAAAATGGGTACTTAAAGAGTTAATACAAGGAAAATTGGCCAGTGGCCTCATACAAAGCTTCATCAAATAGGAACATTTGGAAGATGACTTTGATTTTAGGCAAAAGAAATTATGTTAGCCAAGAGGACGGCTCTTGCCTCTGACAGGAATTTTGATGACGGTCAATTAACCATAGATGTGGTCGTGATCATTGAGAGTGTATTGACATTTATAGTTTTTTTGGCTCTCCAATGTAGTGTAGATTTATTGTGAGAGTAACATACAGTTTGTGCACTGCTAGGTTACTGGGTTTGTATTGCTACTGGGGATAATGACTGATTATGGTCATAGACACGATCATTTGTTTGAAATTCTATGGCGCATTACAACCTCAACGATTGTCGCCAGTTCTTGTGATGATTTGGCCACTTCATTGTAACGGCTCTATATTTAATTCATTCTACAGTGATTGTACATTAAGCTGGTGTAGCTTAAAAGTCCTGTCATATTCCTCTCCTTCTATTTAACGAAAAACAACTTTACTGCAACAATTTCTGTCTGTCATGAACTCCTACACATTGAATGATCACCTCTAGTGTGGCTCTTGTCGCATACGAAGTTCTGTTTCTTGACAAACCTAGATTTGAATAGAAGGAAACGGTCCTGGGGTCAGTCTAGGTGCAACCTTAAAAGATAACCATTTGAGTTTGTTCTCGGTGAATCCCAAAAAAAAAAGGCTATACTTTACAATAATCACTAGATATTTCCTCAGCTTTTCTTCAAGATGACCTATGACAGAATCGAAAATTTGTTTCGGCCAGCCGACTCCAAGTCAGCTGATGTTCATTGGCAGAACGAATTCGAGAAAGAACAGTGCATAAAAAAGATGAACATTGAATTTTCTAATGCAACTTGGGCTTATAAAAACATTATTTCATTTGAACCGCCCTTTGTCCTGATATACCAAACATTTATAATGAACTGTTTGATGATTTCTCTGTTATTGTGTAGGTCTTTTTGTATCTTTTTGGCATTGTACTTCACTATTCTCATCATTGACTTCTTGGCACATATACCATACACGCTGTTATACAATCCACAAAATCAATGGATACCCAAATTTAGGATCTTCTAAGGTTTCTGCTAACCTACCCCCAATTTTTGACCTAGATAATTGCAATTCCTTCTTTTTATTTTTTTCTTTTTTCTTTTCTTTTTTTTGCTCTTAGATATCGTTAAACAGCTCGGTGGTTTACACAGAGAATCGCATTATCCTGACCTCATCTTGAAATCCAACATTTGAAGCCTTGACCTCTCCTATTAAAAAAAAAAAAAAAAGAAGGAGATATGCTGGTGCAATTCAGAGATGTTTTTCATGAAATTAATGCTTCTTGTCAAGTGTAGCGAACTTAAACCCCACGATATTACAGGGATCACATCTAGGTTGTCTAACCACACCTGCAGACATAAGAACTCCACCGTCACATAGCTTCCCAGTGTGGCCAATGATTACAAGAACAACCAAAGTTTGGTGTTTACCCATATCGAATCTCTACCCAATGCCACGATTATCCCTAACACTCCATGTTCCAGGTACGAGGGGTTTTTGAACATGAGTGCAACTTTAGCACGAAGGCGACCCCGAAATTTGGTGTGAATTGACTCAACTTTCACCGGTTTGCGTGCCAAACAAGCAATAGGTTTCGCATTGTTCCGTCATTTGGTCAAAGGCTAATCTATGTATTTGCAGCCACACCTCCAGTTCACGAAAACAGAGGTCCTCCTGTCTCCTCTGAGCATCCCATCTCTGCAGGTCTATGCAATTTCCCATGATCGACCAAGGGCCAGAACTGAGGACTCTCTCTGCTTGGTGCCAATCCATGGAACGTGAACAAATACATCTTCTCATTTTGAGGGGTTATAGTTATCCCACCCAGACCAGCCCAGGCTTTCCTTAAGACATCAGCTACGCAGCTTGACTCAAGCACTTCTCCGACAAAATCCTTCCAATCAAAACCATCTCAGCTTCCTCATCATCAACTTGCTCCAAAACCGAATGATCCCCTAGAAGATTGTCTGACAGATATGCTTGCGATGTTAAGAGAATGAGAAAAAAGAAATAGATTAGCCAAGAATCAACTAAGGAAGGTCGTCAAACGGTTGATAGCGGCAATGTGTAGTGATAGGAAAATTGAAAACTAATGTGACGAACCAATGCCAAAGAGACTTACTAAAATAGAAAGCATATGGCAATAACTAATGATGATAGAGAGCGAATAAGAGAGAGTAGCTCTCACAGAGGGGAGAGACACAAATCTATCTACATCTTCCTTAAGAGAACTCAATGTCCCATTCTTTTTGGAGCATAAATGCTAGAAAGCTAAACATATCAAGATAAGAGAAAAACGGTTCTTGTAATTTCCAGCTTACAGAAGCTTTATTAGTAAAATCTTTTGATTTAAATTGCATACATGTACTTATGTGCAATCAATCTTGAGCTTCAGTGGTCGAAAAATCAATCTTGAGCTTCACTCTTTTAATGCCAATGATCTTCCATTATTTTTGCACTGTTCTACTTCAAAGCAGGGTTGCACGACATCGTCAACATGTCAAATGGCGATTACAATGACTGCCACAGTGCTTCTATGTTCATACACTAACCAACGGACCAGCCAACTTTTCCCTCGACAGTGTCTGCAAGTATTACTTTGTCTACAACTTTGCTAACAGCAATCGTTGCTCTCAGGGCCAAAAATTAGCTGTCACCATCGGTGAAACTTCCACCACTCCAACCTCCAGTCCAGCTGGATCCCTGTAGCTACCAACCCCAACCATAGGGACCACTCCATCTCCGCCACCACTTGGAAGTGACACTTCATATATCTGCGTAACACTGCTAGTCCTGTTCATGAGTGCATTATACATAAAATCATTATTTCTACTAGATATGGATGGACTATTGATAGATCGTGAGATGTTGCTACTCATCATAAAGTGAATAAACTTGTGAAAAAGCTTCTTCTCATAATTCCAGCATGCTTCATATAGATAACATTGCTCAAACTTGTAATAGATCATAAGTTTCTTTGGAATAAATATATGGTTCTGCTCCCATACTCTGATGTTTGGCTCTATTTGCAGTTCCGATATCATGAAAACCAAGATTATTAGAAAAATTAGAACGTGGCAGGAGAAAAAAACTTGCATACTGGAAAGTTGAAATAGAGCATCAGTAGAGCAAATCCTCATTGGTGTAGCTAAAAAGTCCCACCACTGAACGACAAATGAGCAGAAGAGTAAACCACGCGGTCATAGGAAAATTGATGTGAATCTTGTGAGGATCAAACTCAACACAAACAATTGATTGAGAACTTAAAAGGACAACGAAACTATGAACTCACTCTTGTAGCCCTGTAGCAGATCAAATTCACACCTGATGAATAGCTAGAAAGAACCCCACAAATTGTGGTGATCCAGAGTGCCACAAGTCCAGCAGTATGACTGCTCTCCTTTGCCAATGTGATTTTGTACTTTCCCTCCAGAAGCTTCCTTAATAATCGACATGTCAATCATTAAATCACTTCAAGCGATCATATGAGAACAGATAAAATAGAAAATTACAGTTGCAATATCCCAGAACAATAAAAACCCCAATTCAAGCAATCAGGAAAAGCAAGCAAATTGACGTCATTTCTAAGTGTGGGATTTCAATCGTCCACCTGAAGAAGCTGAGATGAGTATGGTCAAAGGGATTTTCTGAAAGAGCTGCTTGTTCTTTCAACATTTTGTAATTTCCACTGTATCAACATCAAGTATAAACCAGTACGCCTCAACTAAAGATAAAAGTTTAACTCGCCATGGAAACAAAACAAGCACGTTATAGATGACTTGCGAGCAAGCAGAACAGCCTTCAGATACAAAACTTAAAAGGAGATTATTAATCCAAAAGTTTGGTTCCCGATATCATGTTGAGATTGAGCAATCATAGTGGATGCAAATGACAAATTATTTTCTCTAGGGGCACTTTTATCATCTAGTCCTCCAACGAGGGCTGCCAGTTACATTCCTACCATGATAGAGAGAAAGATTTCATTCCAACTAAGAAACATGAATCACTCAATAATCTACAAAAAATAATCACTCACAGATGAATCACCAGGATTGCCAGCTTCATTCATGATTTTATCAAGTCTAAGATTTTGCCTTATTAGGGGACAGGGATTGTCTCAAATATCAAACTATCACCAGAATGTGATCTCATGAAAACCTGACATGACAACCGCTCATATTCTGTATAAGAAAAGCTCAAGACAATTCACATATTGGCTTTAGCAACTTGCATCTAGAAATGTCTAAAGCTTGTGGAGCTCCTAGTCTCCAAGCCCTTGGGGCTCAATTAGCTCGTTTCAGTCTCATGCGACAATTGACGAGCATCATGAAATCTCTATATTTTATAGGTATCTCAATCTTGTGAGTCCTGGGATGTTTGATAGCTCCCAACAAGTTGTCACTAACAAGTTCCTTAAATCTTCAAATTTCAACACATCAGGGAATCTTGCTAAAGACTTGCATCCTTGAATACACAAACTTTTGCAGGATGAGAATACCTTCAGGCTTTGAATGTCATGTAGCTTTTCACAGTGGTTGATGTTTCAACCTTTACTTTCAAGCACAATAGATCTGATAATCTTCCAAGGGAAGTGCAACCATGAATATCCAATATTACCAAAAAAAAAAATCCAGCCTGTCAAGCCCACGTTTCAACATGAAAACCTCAAGATTCTGAAGTTCAGCTTTATTTGCAGTTCCAATATCATGAAGATCAAAATTATTAGAAAAATTATAACACAACAGGAGACAAAAACTTGCATATTGGAAAGTCAAAATAGAGCATCAGTAGAACAAATCCTTATTAGAATAGCGAAAAAACCCCACCACTGGAATAACAAATGAGCAGAAGAGTAAATCACGTGGTGACAGGAAACACCGTGTGAATCTTTATAGGATCAAACTCAATTCATAAACGGCTGATTGAGAACTTGAAATGTCAATGAAACTATGAACTCACTCTTGCAGCCTTGCAGCATATCAAATTCATGCCTGATGATTAGCTTGAAAGAACCCGATGAGTTTTGGGGATCCAGAGTGCCACAAGTCCAGCAGCCTGACCGCTCTCCTTTGCCCATGTGTTTTTGTACTTTGCCTCCAGAAGCTTCCTTAATAATCCACAGGTCAATCATCAAATCACTTTGAGCAATCATACGAGAACAAACAAAAGAAAATTACAGTCACGACATCGCACTTGAGTGTGGGCAACATCACATAACAATAAAAAACCAATTCAAGCAATCATGAAAAGCAAGCAAATTCACGTCATTCCTGAGTGTGGGATTTTCAGTCGTCCACCTTAAGAAACTGAGATGACAATGGTCAAAGGGATTTTCTTAAAGGTCTGCTTGTTCTTTCAACGTTTTGTAATTTCAACCGTATCAATATCGCACATAAGCCAGTGTGCCTGCCATCATAAGAATCAACAGAAGATAAAAGTTTAGCTCGACATGTAAACAAAACAAGTTATAGATGACCTACGAGCAAGCAGAACAACCTTCAAATGCAAAATTTGAAAAGAGATTATTAATCTAAAAGTCTGGTTCGGGATATCAAGTTGAGATTGAAGGATCATAGAGGATGATAAATGACCAATGACTTTCTCAAAAGGCACACTCATGATCTAGTCCTCCAACAAGGGCTGACAGTTACATTCCTTCCATGATCGAAAGATTTCATTCCAACTAAAAACATGAATCACTCAGCAATGTACATAAAATAATCACTCACAGATGATTCACCAGGACTGCCAGCTTTATTCATGATTTTATCATCTAAGATTTTGCCTTACTAGGGGACAGGGGTCGTCTCAAATATCGAACTATCACCAGAATGTGATCTTGTGAATGCCTGACATAACAACTGCTCATATATATGAGGAAAGCTCAAGACAATTCACATATTGGTTTGCATCTAGAAATGTAAAGTTTGTGGAGCTCCTAGCCTCCAAGCCCTCAAGGCTCAATTAGTTTGTTGCAGTCTCATGCGACAATTGACTAGCATCATGAAATCTATATACTTTATAGGTATCTCGATCCTTTGAGCCCTAAGATGTTTGATAGTTCCCAACAAGCTGTCACTATCGAGTTCCTCAAATCTTCAAATTTCCAAACATCTAGGAATTTTGCCAACAACTTGCATCCTTGAATACACAACCTTTTGCAGGATGAGAATACCTCTAGGCTTTGAATGTCATCTAGCTTTTCACAGTGGTTGATGTTCAACCTTTTCAGGGTTTTCAAGCATGATAGATCCAGTAATCTTCCAAGGGAAGTGCAACCACAGATATCCAATATTACCAAAAGAATCCAATCCGTCAAGGCCACATTTCAACTAGACTCTTACTCTTTGCAACATGAAACATCTCAAATTCTTTAAACTAGAAGGTTATCTTTCAACGGATGTGCAATTAGAGATATCCAATCTTACAAATAATCAACCTCTCAAGGCCATGAATTTCAACTAGATTCCCACAATCTGCAGCACAGAATCCCTTTAGACATTTCAAACTTGAAAGGTCTACTCATATTTCAATGGATTGAAAGGTCTGGTCATCTTTTTAATGGACATGCATTTAAAGACATAAAACCTTCTCAAAGATTCTAATTAATCAATCAAGGCCTCAAACTTCAGCTAGATTCTTGCTATTTGCAGCATGAAATCCTAAGTCTTTAAACTGGAAAAGTCTGGAGATCTTTTAATAGAAGTACACCCAGAGAGATTCAATCTTGCCCATGAAGACAACCTGTAAAGACCATGAATTTCAACTAGATCTCGGCAATTTGCAGCATAAAATATTTCAATGGACGTGCATCCAGAGAGATATAGAACATTTCCAGATACTCTAAATGGGTCAAAGCCTTAAACTTCGACTAAATTCTCGCCATTTGCAGCATCTGATTCTCTTAGATTCTTTTTAAACTTGAAAGGACAAGTGATTGAATGGACATGGAACCAGAGATATTCAAACTTACCACACTCTTGCGATTGGCAACACATGATAGCCTCAGATGTTTCGAACTCGAAAGGTCCTGCGAATCTTGACTAGATTCTCGCAACCCACAGCTATTTGTTTCCTGCGGAATCTTCAAAGTTGAAGGATCTGGTGACCCTTCGGCTCGTTACCCACAAAGAATTTGGGCTTGTTGCCTTTGGAGAATCTGGGAATGCATAATCAATGTCGAAGTCTAACTAATGCCAAAACTTCGTGCCTCTGAAGATTTTTACAAGCTCGGCGAGAGAGAGAGAGGGTCTCCTTCTTCGCTTGATTTTGCAATGGTCGGGTTCGTTGCCTCATCAATTTGGCACATGATGAAACCAAAAAACGGCCAGGATCCAGTGACTTCTCTTAGCCCAGAGGACTTGTCGCGAATCAATTCGGATAATCGCTTCTCCAAATCCCTCCGTTCGGCATTCGGCAGCAAATCACATTTAATATAAAGCTTCGATAGTCGGACGGGAAGCTCTGAGAGACATTCAAGAGGACGGAGATCAAAAAGAGAGAGTTCTTGGAGAAGGGTTAGTTTGGAAAGATATGGCAACAATGGAGTCGGGAACGCAAAGCTGTTAAGCTCAAGGGCGGTTCCAGTATTTCTCGAAGGTTTTTGCAATGTTGAATGCTAAGGTATTGGAGAGAAGAGAGCTTCGAAATGCTCTCTGGCAAGCCCCTAATGCCCGATCCGTCTAAACAAAGCTCATTTAGCGAAATCAGCTCGCTTATACTACTAGGCAGTCCTTCCAGATTTTCACAACCCAATGCACCCAACACTTGGAGTTTTTTCAACATTCCAATGGCACTAGGCAATTCTATCACGGGAGCTCTGTTAAGGTACAAGCTCCTCAGATTTTGCAAATTCCCAATACTTTCTGGTAATTTTATAATCGATGTCCATAATAAATTCAGCTCAATCAACGATACCAACTTTCCAATCGAGTCGGGGATCTCTCTTAACAACTCGCATTCAGATAGGTCAAGAAAAGACAGAGATACTAGATTGCCTATGGAGTTGGGTATGCAATCTAATAATTCACACCTAGAGGCATTAAGAGTCTCTAGTGCCTTCATAGAACCAATGAATTCAGGTAATTCTTTAATCCTTGTATTAAATAAGTCCAGTTTAGTAAACAACTCAGAGGAACCTATGGATTCGACAAGCTGAGCAAGTTTATCATAACATAAAAGCTCTCTCGATTCTTCCATTCTCCCTACTCTTGCTGGTAGCTTATTTAGGTTAAAATAGCCATTGATGTCCCAGGAGACAAGGGTCTTGATATACCATATAGAAGGATGAATTTCTTCTAGACTACTACATCCTTTAAGATTCAAAATCTCCAGGCTTTCGAAAGACAAGTCGGGAGTTCTTCTCAAATTTCCACGATATGAGAGGTCGAGAACTTTCAAATCGGTTGCCATCTAAAAGAAATAAAGGAAATTTCAGTGAAAGTGGACAATAGCAATGTGTGATTTTACACTATCCCTTTTTTTTTATTAAAAGAATCTTTAAAATTCCTAAAAAAAATACCCATAATCCGCTACTCTTTCATAGTTGTCTTATTTAATTTTCAATATTTTTTTTCAACAACGTCAGGGTACACATCCATATTGATTTTTTTAAGCATATTCATCGCAAAAAGAATGTTTGGGATGTACAAGTGCCAACCATGTTTATTTTCAAATAAAATTTCAAAAAGAAAATATATTCAGTTTTCAAGAGCTATGGCAATGCCGTTGATTAGTCATGCGCAAATTTTATTATCAGAGAGACACTCCAATAGTAAGAAACGTGTAGTTTAATTATGAAAAGCAATCTCTGAAAGTGACTTCAAAAAAAAAAATTAAGAATGTTCTATTCCAAAAAAAATTAATGCCATCAGAAGGATGCTTTATTCCTCTCATAACATTATAATTTATATTTGCATCATGTAGTGACTTCCATAATCAATAATTATAATGAATAAATATTTCATGCAACAAGTCAGAGCAATTCATAAATTATATCCATTACTTTAAGATTAAAATGAATTCAGAATTTTGGTATCTATGTACAACACAAGTCACTGTGTGGGAGTTTTTGTTTCTCCGTGAAAGGGGATTGATGGAGAGATATAACAAGAATCGCTCAAAAGACATACTTTCACATAGGGAGAAATTAGCTTGAAGCCATAAGCCGGCTAGATTAACGAAAATCAAAATAGGCACAAATATGTAATTATATTTTGAATCAATGTTAAATAATATAATTAATTTTTTTTTGGTATTGTCTAAGGTTACACATGACGGGTTGTTGAGTTTTATCAATTAAAGATATTAAGGGGCGGAGGCCTTGGAATACTTAGGAGCCTACAAATTCCTCTTATATTTAGACGAAAATCCTAAATCCGAGGAATGATATCAAACCTTTCTATGAGAAACTAGTGCGATTGGACCTCTATTGTTAAAAAACGTTATTATTCACAAGAGATATATCTTATCAAAGTCTTACCTTGAGTGGACCCCATCCTCCCCAATCCTCTGAAATGTTACTCCATGATAGATCAAGCACGACTAATTTCTTCGGATGAAAGTTGACTACTTCGAAATCCAAGTTACAACTCTTCCATTGAAGCCATCTTAATTGAGCAAGTGAGTTTTGGAAATCTCCAGTGAAATTTATACCGTTCACTTGAAGGAACCTCAAGTTGGTGAGTTTGTTAAATTGTTCACCTCGATAGCTTTTCTTGTTACACCTTTCCCAGCTAAAATGGTCAAGACGAAGGGCCTCAATCTTACAAGCGCCCTACAATTACAAAACATTATGGACCGTAAGTTTTGATTGATGAAATGATCTATGTATAAAAAAAGATGGACTAATTTCAGTTTGATATCATAATGTTATGGTGTCGACTTCTTATTTTTAACTTGGTGAAATGACAAGTCGTCATTGCACATGATTTATCTAATTCATGTAAAAATGGGAAGCTCAAGAAGGTGCTTTGGAACTTTTCCTCTCCCAGTTATGCTTTTCACAAATTTACACCTTTTGAATTACCAAAAATTGCATCCTTTCAAAATTATAATAAAAGGCATCTATTTATTTACAAACTACTTCAAATATATCTATCAAAATTCATGCCCTTTATATGCGAAACACACTACCCTAACTTGTATCCTTCATATGCAAAACACATGACTCTCACAGTCCAAGTATCTCTATCAAACTTGTCATCAAAACACGTATCAAAATTAGATATTCTAAATTGTAGAATCCCCCTGTCATTCTGGTGTGCCTTATTTGCAATTCTCAATAGCAAAATGAAAATGAGAATGTCACCTCAAAACATATGCATGCATTTTTCTTTCCTTTCTTATTTTATCACGTGTTTCTTAATGAGCGGTTTTAATTATACATGGAAGAAAAATCGATTATATATCAAACGTTATGTAGATAATCTTTACTCCTCTTATTATTAGTACATATGTTTGATGCAACATTTTCATTGTGTCGTTTATTTTGTTACAGTGAAATAGCAATAAGTAATGAGATCTTGCATCCAGAATAATCAAACATGAAGATTGATTAAACTGGATACTTAGAGAACTCAAGTCTTTTACATTTTTCTTTCGTTGTAACCAAATATTTAAGGAACTCCATTTTATTTTGTCTTAGGTGATGAATTGCTCAGTGAGCACAAATCATGAGAGTTGTAAGATGGATTTGTTTGGTGGCTTGAATATTTCCTTCAAACTTTTATTCTTTTGGATGAGATACTCCTTATTTAGAAATTTCTTGTATATTATCGTATTTTCATCAATAACTTCATAGATACCCTTTTTTTTTTTAGTTCTAAGCAATTTCTATTCAATTCATTATGTTTTCATTTGTACGAAAATATGCTCATTGAAATATTGCAGTAGCACAATTTTTACTAATCTCATTACTTCATTATATTGTGCATTCTCAATGTTTATATTCAGTGTTTTTCAATCAAAGATTTGCACATACTTGTTTGATGCTTGTACAAATCATCCATATGTTGTAATTGATTTTAGTTGCATACCTTATTAACTTTCATGTTAATAATGAAAAATAATCATGACACAAAATTCAAAACCATAATTATTTATGGGATAAGTGCATTTAAAATTCTAAAACTTGTCATGAAAGTATGATTTAGTCCTAAAACTTTCATAAAAACGTAATTAAGTCCTAAAACTTGTCATAAATGTACAATTAAATCATAAAACTTGTCAAATTGGTTTAATCAAGTCCTTCCTTTGAATGCATATTTTGAAAATTTTAAGACTCGATTGCACTTTTATGACAAGTTTTATGACTCAATTGCTATTTCTAGACAAATTTTAGGACTTGATTACACTTTTTGAAAGTTTAAAGTTTTAGGATTCAAATCCACTTTTATGATAAGTTTTAAGACTTAATTGTATTTTTTTTAAAGTTTCAGGTCTCAATTGCACTTTCATAACAACTTTTATGATTTTCATTGTACTTATCTCATTATATATGTCACAACTATTGGAATGATCATTGCTTTGACTTGACCCACTTTTTTTGGATATTATGCATATTAATCTCAATAATAAAATTGGATATGTCACTTTTCCAATATTCCTCCATGAAATTTATCCTACAATAGTAACCTTCACATTTAGATCTAATAAATATATATATATATATATATATATATATATTCTAACTTTAGTTTTACTTCAAAGTAATAAGAGCTATCTCTAATTGTGCATCTAATCATATTTGAATGTAAGGATGTTATTAATTGTTATTATGTGAATATATGGTTCTAAACCTTAAGTGATGATCATTTTAAAAATATATATAGAATCGATATTATTTCTTATCCTAAATATGATGATTGAATTAAAGAAAGTACACACCCACACAAACACATATTATGTTAACATTACTACTCTGTAAGCATATGGGTGTGAATTTGTTTTTAGTTCTATCACTAAATATCGTTCATTTATAAATTTCAAACAAAGTTGTAAATGTAAGGTTATTTTATTGCTAAAATGTAACCTTTAATGATTCTCTATATAAAAGTCATATATATTGTTAAATTATTTAAACCAAGTTTAATCAATATAACATGAAAATTGTTTAGTTTTGATAGTTCTTCCACAATAGAAAGTTCATAATTAAGCATGTCCCAACAACTTATAGATGTCATGTTTTCTCGGAAAGTGCTCTGTCAAACACTATGATTTTGCAATTTTATTGTTGCATTGATGTTTTGAAAGGAGAGTGTCCTCAACAAATTTTATGAGTATATATATATATATTTCTTTCATTCAACAAAAATAAAAGAGATGAAAAAAAGAGATATATAGGCTATATCAACTACCATGAAACTGCTGCTCAATTATGTCTTAAAATAAGGCAAGACAAACAATTGACCGGACAAGCTATTCTGTTAATGGCTGCCCCAAATTTGGCACATCAATTTTCACCTCTAAAAAGAAAGAGAAGATGGACTCAACATTCACTGACTAAAAAATAAATAGAGGAAACTCTTACCTTGTTGCTCTCAAGCACATCTTTGGCTTCCTCATTAGTCCATATCCGACTACGTTTTCCAGGCTTCTTTGGATGTTCTAAACGAACAATTTCCCTTCCAAGATCTCTCAGTTGATCATGCATCATAAGCGTGCCATCTTTGCCAATTTTAATTAGGGACATAAGACTTAATACTTCAATCCCTTTCCCCGGGTAAAAATCACAGGCATCCCACATATGAGTTGGATTTTGTTTAGATGATCCAATGAAAAAGCATGCAATATCCAAAAAATTTGTTGCTCTTCATAATCTAATGCGTCGTAACTTATCCTCAACCTCTCTTGCACTTTCTTATCAGGAATTTTCTTTAGTTTATTTGACGTATCTTTCCATGTTTCCTTTGGCTTTCCACATAAGAATGAAGCTATAACTTGAAGTGCTAAAGGAAGGCCCCCGGTAATAGATACGACATCATAAGATATATCCTCATAATCACTCGGAGGAAAATCATTTCGAAATGCATGTCTACTAAATAAAATCAACGATTGATTCGAAGGCAACTTTTCAAGTTCATACAAGTGGCTAGCCCTAACCTTGTCAAGAATACTCTTGTTTCTAGTTGTGATGATGACTATACTTCCTGCTTTAAACCAACTACCATCTCCAACCAAAGCATCCAAGTGAGTATTATCATCCATATCATCAAGAAGAGTGAGGACTTTCTTACTTGTACATCGAGATTTGAGTACACGGATTCCGTCATCGACATTAGACACGTCCCACGATCCTCCTATCACGTTAGAAATGAGCTGCTTTTGTAGGCATTCAATACCATTGCGTTGAGATCTTTCTCGAATATTAGCCACAAAGCAACGATCCTCAAAATCGCTAAATAGCTTGTTGTATAACACCTTTGCAAGAGTTGTCTTACCGATGCCGCCCATTCCATAAATTCCAATGATCCATGTACCATCGAAGTTAGCATCTATCTTGCTCATAATCTGTTCCACACGATCATCAATTCCCACCAATTGTTCAGGAACACTTAGGTGGAAAAGTCTTTTTAACTCGCTCATAACTCTTATGACAACTCTTTTCACTAAAGCCGCTTCATGCCTATCAAATGATAATACAAAATTTCAATATATGATAAGAATGTTTATATGCTTTTTTTCAAGTAAGATATTTATAAGAAACTTAACAATGTTTTGGTAGAGAAAGCTTACCCATCATCTATTTTCTCCGATTCCCATCCTTTTAAGGAACTAACTTCGTTGAGCGCTTCTTTCCATTCCTTCACAATCATTTGATCTGAATTCTTTTTATGTGCATTAATGGCATCTCCAAATCTCCCCTTGAGATGTCGCATTTGTGAGGGTTCCACTTTGTAAAATATGGGCAACACTACTTGCTCTCCGCTTCTCCTGCACTTCATCATCTGAGCTAGCTCTTGAAGGCACCATTTGCTGGAAGCATAGTCCTCAGATATAATCGGGATCGAAATCTTAGACTGTGTGATACTGCGGAGAAGCTCCGGACCAATCTCCTTACCAACATGGAGCTCGTTGTTGTCTCTATACACGCGAATTCCTGCATCAACAAGGCTAGTATAGAGATGATCGGTGAAGCTTTTGCGAGTGTCTTCCCCTCTAAAGCTCAAGAACACTTCGTAGTCACTTCCTTTCAGCCTTTTGGTTCCACCATCATCACCTACGTGTGGAGAGGTCGACGACAAAGACGTTCTGTATATCATATCTTCTGAATGAGGAGGCTCTTTTATGATCATCTCGAGATTGATGGAGCAGAGCCTCAAAAGAAGAGTAGTATTTAATCCTAGATCTAGGAATTACAGAAATGTCTCTCAAGACTCAATTGAGAGCTACATCCAAACAAAAAAAAAGCTCTCATACAAGTAATCAAAAGAAAATGGAAATAAAAACAAGAAAAAGAGGAGGAGAAGAGCAAGTAGTCACGATTACGTGAGGAGTGCTCAAACAACACAATCCGCACGCTGCTTTGATCTCCACCGATTCTCACCTTCGACGTTGGATTACCCACACACAACCCTCTTTATTGTACGTGCTTGAACGATGCTGAGTTCTGGCCATCCAACGGTCCAAGACTCCCTATGCTAATTGAACGACTACGATGCATGCTGCACGAAAAGGACAATTATTGCAAGCGTAATTTTTATTTTTGTAGCACCGCACGAAAGGTGTGTGGAGTAAGCAACGCGGATACGCTCACCTATGAAGCACGGGCACGTTGCACGTGCTTCCGTGTTGTGTCCGACACGTGATCAACGCGTGTCGAATTTTCTGACATGTGGTCAACTTTTATTGACATGTTTCAACACATGTGTCCGGAAGAAGATGGAGGGTGGAGGTGAGGGCAAGGGAGCAGAGAGGAGGTCACGAGCGACAGTGAGCCCATGACGGTGAGAGACGGTGAGAGAAAGAGTAGAGACTAGGGTCAACACTGTGATGCTGTGATGGATCGATGACGAGGCTGCAGCTGCGAGGGAGGAAGGGCTGGAGGCAAGGCGGTGAACAATTGTGATGAGGACTGAGAGCAAGCAGAGATCGAGAGGAAGAGGAGAGGAAGGGGTCGTGCAGCGAGGGGGATTCTATGGACTAGGCATGATTTTTCATTTTGGAGGGAGGGGGAAGTGACAGCTTGTCCGGTGGTGGGGGAGGGAAAGAAAAGAAAAATAAATTTGGGGGTTGGGGGGAGGGGGGAGGGGGTTGGTTGGGGGTGATTTTTAATTTTGGAGAGAGGGAAGTGACAGCCTGTCAAGTGGTGGGGGAGGGAAAGAAATGAGAAATAAATTTGGAAGCGAGGGAAAGAGACGAGAAAAAGAAGGGAGTGGGGGGGGGGAGGGCTTGGGTACCCATGATGGGACTTTTTTTTAATCGAAAAAATAAATAAATGAGATTAAAAAGTAATTTCAAAAAATCAAAAATATTGAATCTTGAATGATGATAAATTTTGGTTATTATAAAAGATCATGGATTTATTTAAATAAGTTGATTCTAATTTCTTAGTTTCATCAATAACTTTTGTCAATTTATTAATATTATTAGTGTAAATTCATTGTAGAATCTTTTTTAATTAATTAATTATTTATAAATTTGAATTAAATTAATTAAAAATAAAAATATTCATTTAATATATAACGTGTCTTAACGTTTCGGAATTTTCTATTTTTAATAAATGACGTGTTAACATATCGTGTCGCGTAATGTCGCGTGTTCGTGTCGCATGTTGTGTCTCGGTGCTAGTTAGACGCTCACGTGAAATGCTCTCCAACAAGGCAGGGCTTGACTTTGAATATTTTAATTTTGGAGAGAGGAGGAAGTGACAGCCTGTTAGGTGGTGGGGGAGGGAAAGAAATGAGAAATAAATTTGGAGGTGAGGGGAAAGAGAAGAGAAAGAGAAGGGAGTTTTTTTTTTTTGGGGGGGGGGGGTTGGGTATCCATGATGGGACTTTTTTTAATTGAAAAAATAAATAAATGAGATTAAAAAGTAATTTTAAAAAATAAAAATACTGAATGTTGAATGGCGATAAATTTTGGTCATTATAGAAAAATCATGGATTTATTTAATTAGTTGATTCTAATTTCTTAGTTTCATCAATAATTTTTGTTAATTTATTAATATTATTAGTGTAAATTCATTGTAGACACTTTTTTAATTAATTAATTATTTATAAATTTGAATTAAATTAATTAAAAATAAAAATATTCATTTAATATACAACGTGTCTAACGTGTCGGAATTTTCTATTTTTAAAAAATGACGTGTTAACGTGTCGTGTCACATAATGTCGCGTGTCCGTGTCGCGTGTCATGTGTTGGTGTTAGTTAGACACTCACGCAAAATGCTCTCCAACAAGGCAGGGCTTGACTTTGAATATTTTAATTTTGGAGAGAGGGGAAGTGACAACCTGTCAAGTGGTGGGGGAGGGAAAGAAATGAGAAATAAAGAGACGAGCAAAAGAAGGGAGTTTGGGGGGGGGGTATGGGACTTTTTTTAATCAAAAAAATAAATAAATGAGATTAAAAAATAATTTCAAAAATAAAAATATTGAATGTTGAATGGTGATAAATTTTGGTTATTATAGAAGATCATGGATTTATTTAAATAAGTTGATTCTAATTTCTTAGTTTCATCAATAACTTTTGTCAATTTATTAATATTATTAGTGTAAATTCATTGTAGAATCTTTTTTAATTAATTAATTATTTATAAATTTGAATTAAATTAATTAAAAATAAAAATATTCATTTAATATATAACGTGTCCTAACATTTCGGAATTTTCTATTTTTAATAAATGACGTGTTAACATATCGTGTCGCGTAATGTCGCGTGTTCGTGTCGCATGTTGTGTCTCGGTGCTAGTTAGACGCTCACGTGAAATGCTCTCCAACAAGGCAGGGCTTGACTTTGAATATTTTAATTTTGGAGAGAGGAGGAAGTGACAGCCTGTTAGGTGGTGGGGGAGGGAAAGAAATGAGAAATAAATTTGGAGGTGAGGGGAAAGAGAAGAGAAAGAGAAGGGAGTTTTTTTTTTTTTGGGGGGGGTTGGGTATCCATGATGGGACTTTTTTTAATTAAAAAAATAAATAAATGAGATTAAAAAGTAATTTTAAAAAATAAAAATACTGAATGTTGAATGGCGATAAATTTTGGTCATTATAGAAAAATCATGGATTTATTTAATTAGTTGATTCTAATTTCTTAGTTTCATCAATAATTTTTGTTAATTTATTAATATTATTAGTGTAAATTCATTGTAGACACTTTTTTAATTAATTAATTATTTATAAATTTGAATTAAATTAATTAAAAATAAAAATATTCATTTAATATACAACGTATCCCAACGTGTCGGAATTCTCTATTTTTTAAAAAAATGACGTGTTAACGCGTCGTGTCACATAATGTCGCGTGTCCGTGTCGCGTGTCATGTGTTGGTGTTAGTTAGACACTCACGCAAAATGCTCTCCAACAAGGCAGGGCTTGACTTTGAATATTTTAATTTTGGAGAGAGGGGGAAGTGACAGCCTGTCAAGTGGTGGGGGAGGGAAAGAAATGAGAAATAAAGAGACGAGAAAAAGAAGGGAGTTGGGGGGGGGGGGGGTATGGGACTTTTTTTTTTAATCAAAAAAATAAATAAATGAGATTAAAAAATAATTTCAAAAATAAAAATATTGAATGTTGAATGGTGATAAATTTTGGTTATTATAGAAGATCATGGATTTATTTAAATAAGTTGATTCTAATTTCTTAGTTTCATCAATAACTTTTGTCAATTTATTAATATTATTAGTGTAAATTCATTGTAGACTCTTTTTTAATTAATTAATTAATTATTATTTTGAATTAAATTAATTAAAAATAAAAATATTTATTTAATTTTTTAATATACAACATGTCCTAACGTGTCGGAATTTTTATTTTTAAAAAATGACGTGTTAACGTGTCGTGTCACGTAATGTCGCATGTCCGAGTCGCGTGTCATGTGTCGGTGCTAATTAGATGCTCATGCTAAATGCTCTCCAACAAGGCAGGGCTTGACTTTGAATATTTTAATTTTGGAGAGAGGGGGAAGTGACAGCCTATCAAGTGGTGGGGGAGGGAAAGAAATGAGAAATAAAGAGACAAGAAAAAGAAGGGAGTTTGGGGGGAGGGGGGTTGGGTACCCATGATGGGACTTTTTTTTAAATCAAAAAAATAAATAAATGAGATTAAAAATTAATATCAAAAAATAAAAATACTGAATGTTGAATGGTGATAAATCTTGGTCATTATAGAAGATCATGAATTTATTTAAATAAGTTGATTCTAATTTCTTAGTTTCATCAATAACTTTTGTTAATTTATTAATATTATTAGTGTAAATTCATTGTAGACTCTTTTTTAATTAATTAATCATTTATAAATTTGAATTAAATTAATTAAAAATAAAAATATTCATTTAATATACTACGTGTCCTAACGTGTTGGAATTTTCTATTTTTGAGAAATAACGTATTAACGTGTCGTGTCGCGTAATGTCACGTGTTGCGTGTCGGTCTTAGTTAGACGCTCGCACTGAATGCTCTCCAACAATGTAGGGTTTGACTTTGACTTGCTTTTTTTTATTAACAATAAAAATAGAAAAGAAAATTGACGAGCAACAGTCACATGCTCCCGATGCTAATTTACAAGTCAATGACGAAAGCATATCAATCTCGGATTGAATCAAAATTTGTTGAAAATAAATGTCCGTGTGACGCTTTTATTCAAATAAGGAAAGTTTGTTATTTTCAATTAGCAATATGCTTTTCATTAAGGAGATTACTCTAAAATGATAAATCACTAGATAAAATACTCCCAAAACAATTTTATCAAACTAAATTTCTCCATACCACGTCATATGTAAAAATTATGTTGCCATCGCCCCTCACCTTTTAGAGTCACATTTAGAAATTCTTGGCCAATAAATTCTCCACAATCGAATATTTATTTAGTCATCCATTTGTACTTTCTTTTTTCTGTGGTCAAGTGGAAACATATGCTATTGATTTGTTTTAGCAATGTCTAGAGAAAGAGATGGTGGTAATTTTTAGTGGGAAAACGTTAATAGGATTATTTTACACTCTTTTTATCCTCTAGTCATTTTGAAAATGTTCAGCTGATTTATCTATTCAATTCAATTTCTTCACAATCAAGTTGCATAATATGTGTGTGTATAGAGAAATATATTTATACATGTATCACAGCTTAACAAATATTGTACCATCACCATGAGAAACCTTGTCAATCGATGAAATTTTTCATTGTCTCTCTTGGGTAAATGCTATGCCACTTCCATAGGAAACTCCAATTTTTCAATGTCTTTCTTGGAGAGTTCCTACAACACCCTTATCAAAATAAATGCTATACGACTTTCATAGGAAACTCCTCTCTCTCTCTCTCTCTCTCTCTCTCTCTCTCTCTCTCTGTGAAAAATTGACAAGTCCCTTTTGATTATGCATTTAGAAAAGTACAATTACGTGAATCTCATAAGGTCCCTACATTTTTTAACTATTTGTCAGTGTAAACCATTGGGTTGACATTGATAAAATTGTTGTGTTTAAAGCCATTGGATAGTAACGAAGTGCGAAAGATGAGGAAAAATGTTATGGTATACCTATTGTAATGTTACGACATTACGATAGATATGGTAGTTAAGGACGAAAACATCATAATAGCACATTTTATGACGTTATTGTAATCAAGTGCAAAGTGGTGTGAAACAAAAGTGTGCAACTAAAGATTTTCTAAAGATGAATGGAATCAACAATGATGGAAGTTTAGCAGGAAAAAGATGAGCTGAGTAAGGCATGGGTCCCTTGCCTTGTGACTTGCTTTTTTTCACTCCCCCACTTTGAAGACCAAAAAGTAGCCTTAGTCCTGCTTTTTTATCAACAGGAGAAGAGAAACAATGAAGTGAGAGCATTTACTCTTCTTGTGGACCTCCAAATGATTGTGTTCTTAGGTGGGTTGGAAATTGGAATCTAAAAGAAAAACCAAATATATTTGTACATCTCTCTAGTAAAAAAAATTATTCTTTTTGACCCAAATGATCGAATAATAATTGAGAGATATATGATTTGTCAAATAATACAAATGGTGATACGAAAGTTAAATGTATTTTAGGTCTCATACTAACTAAGTTCACAAAAATTGTAGGTTCATTTTAGAAAATAGAATCATATGGAGGAATTTGGGACACACGGAGTGTCATAAGCAGCACGGAGGGACACTTAAGTACCATAATTTTAAAATGGTACACTTAAGTGTCAATATTGAGTAAAATGGGACACTTAAGTGTCACTTCGGCGAAAATCCGGCCAAATGGCGACGTGACAATTTTCCGGCAAGTTTGGTCCAAAATGGCGTCGTTTTGCACTGCGACGTGGCGGGAAAATGCAAAAACGATGTTGTTTCGTGTCCGGGGCGTATAAATAATAATATAAAAATTAAGAAAATTTTAAAAAATTAAGAAAATTTTAAAAGATTAAGAAAATTTTAAAAATTTTAAAAAATTAAGAAAAATTAAAAAAATTAAAAAAAGGGGGGGGGAGGGGCCGGCGGCCGAGGGCTAAGCCCTCGCCGCCGCCGCCTCCTCCCCCTCCCGGCCATTGCCGGGAAGGGCGGCGACGGAGAGGGGAGGGTTGGCCAAGGTCGCCGGCCCCGACCGACCAACGGCGAGGGGCGGCGAGCCCCGGCCGGGCCCGGCGACCCGGCCTACCCTCTCCACTCCATCACCGCCCCTTCCCGGTGGCGGCGAGGAGGCGGCGAGGGCCTGCAAGCCCTCGTCGGATTTGGGTGAGGGTCGCAACCCTCGTCCAATCCTCGCCGTCGGTCGGCCGGGCCGGGGGCCGGCGACCCCGACCGACCCTCCCCCTCCGTCGCCGGCCCTTCTCGGCGACGGCGGGGGGGGGGGCGGCGGTGGCGGCGAGGGCTCGGCCCTCAACCGCCACCCCATTCGACCTCCCCGCCCCTTTTTTAATTTTTCTTAATTTTTTAAAATTTTTAAATTTTTCTTATTTTTTAAATTTTGTGAATATTTTTAAATAAAATTAATTTTAAATCTAATTTAATTAATTTTTATATTATTATTTATACGTCAGATACGAAACGACGTCGTTTTTGCATTTTCTCCACCACGTCAGCTTGCAAAACAATACTGTTTTGGACCAAACTCGCCGGAAAGTCGTCACGTAAGCTATTTGGCCGGATTTTCACCGGAGTGGCACTTAAGTGTCCCATTTAACTTCAAAATTGGCACTAAAGTGTACAATTTTAAAGTTATGGCACTTAAGTATCCTCCCGTGCCAAGTTATGGCACTTGGGTCGTTTTCCGCCGAATCATATGTTCAAATATCAACCAGCTAATACTTTGTTGGTGTGTTGATACACAAATTGATCCCAAGCTCAAGAAAACGTGTTGCCTAAATTATTCTATACACATAGATAAATCATTCAATTAGAAATTCAAACTGAGTTACTTCGATAAATATTTTTTTCTTGTTCAAAAGTAAATAATCCATCCATATCTCAAGATGATCCATCAAGGCTTAAAAAAGTAAAGCACACATTATAGTGTGGAGCACTGTTGAAAGATATGCGGCTTTGACAGAGGATGGATTGAGATTCGATTACGATCCGATTACGATTTGTACAAATCAATTTAAGATTAGATCTAGATTAGATTGATTGATTTAGATTGATTCATAGGATCATTAATTTCCTTTCATTCTTAAATCTTGTATTATATCTACTAATGTTGTACATCAGTTTCATTTATTGAAGACAATACAATATACAAAATCTCTCTCTACGTCTTCGATCGTTTCCTCTTCACTTGTTCTTCAATTCCTTTCATGGTATCAGAGCTATAAAAGTTCTCTGATTTGCTTCCGCTCTTTTTCTTCCCATTGAGATCTTTGACCCCATTATTCACCTTGTTTTTCATGTCCAAATCTTTAATCCTGCAAAAATTCAACATCTTAGTATATGTTTACCATGACAAACCACTTACCTTCAGCCTCTGATGCGCCTCTGCAAGATGAGAATTCCGTGCAACCTGCAGAAAATCGGGATACCATTGATGTCGTCAGATCCCAAGAACAACCTACTCGGGCCCAAGACGGTCGAATTTCTACGGGCTCGAGACAAACTGGGCAACCCTTCAGTACGGCCCATTCCGAGCCAACCAATGATGGGTCATCCTTACCAGTGGCCATTTTTTCAGATTCAGCCCAATCCGTGGCTGTCCCTAGCCAGAATGCATCATCGCCAGGAATTCAAGGGACATGGGCCTCTACTCAACCCGACGGCAGCCCTGGCCATAAGTGGGGCAAGCATATCCGCTTGGTCCGTTGGAGCGAATACGGGGCAAGCAGATAGATCCGACGGTTCGGGTAATGGAACAAATCCATACCCGACCAATTTCAATGCGAGCTATGGGGCGGGTCAACTAATCGGGTGCAGGAACAAATCCCTACCCGGGTTTTGCACTCGGATTTTTACCGTATCCAGGGTCGATTTTTACCGGACAGCCAGAATTTGGCGACCCCCTGTTTGTTTCGCTACCGACGGACCCGAAACCGAAGCTGGCCATTAAGCGACTCACCGGCACGAAAATTACTCCAGGTGGTCGCGGGAATTTTGACGCACGCTGGTAACGAAGGACAAAGACGGGTTCCTGGATGGAACCATCGCCGTTCCCTCAGATGAGCGTCTAGCCCGACACTAGAGGAAATGCAACCAGCTCATCCAAACCTGGATCGGGAATTGCATTTCTCCAGAAGTCGCGGCCAGACTCCCACCCACAGAAGACACTCAAAAGATGTGCGAAAATATTCGAGAAATGTACGGTAAACTCGACCTTGCAATAATTTTTTCACTTATGCAAGAACTGAGTAATCTCAAACAAGGGAATATGACGGTCACGGCTTGCTTCAACAAGCTATCGTCTTTATGGAACGAGCTTGAAGCAGTCGAAGAAAAACTTGAGGGACTAGATTCAACACTCAACAGTATCGATCTATCAAAGAAAGGGAGAAGGCTACACGTTTTTTTGCTGATTTTGAATGAAACTTACATTACCTTTTGTTCACAGATTCTAGCCATGGATCCAGTTCCCCCGATCGGATGAATTTACCAACTGGTTGTGCAAGAGGAGAGCCAGCGACTCGCATCGCCGGAACCCGCGAGGAACAACGACAGCATCGCACGCGCGGCTCGCTGTGAACGGCGAGATGGTTCTGTGAAAACCCTAAATCGAGAGAAGGAGAGAAGAGGCGCCGTAGGGTTTGGGGGAGACACTCGGCCCTTTAAAAGGGATGGAATTAATGGCCGAGATCTATTGCGAGGATCTGACGGTTCAGATCGCGGGCGTGGATCGGACGGATCAGATCGATGGCGTGGATCGGACGGTGGATATGATTCCACGAGTAAAGGAATGGAGGGCTAGATTTATGCCACGTTAGCAAAAAATTTCAGGCCTAATTTTAAAGGAAAAGGTAAAATGTTTTGCGATTATTGCAAGCGTTCTAACCACATGATTGACAACTGTTGGAAGTTACATGGAAAGCCTGGGGAAAAGGAGAAAAAAATAGTAGTTGCCTATCAAATGACTGGACCTACAGGCCAAAATGTTGACCAACCTATCTCTTATGGCCAATATCAAAAGTCATTTGCAAAGGCTATGCAAAAATTGGATACCTCCAATAAAGGGGGCAGTTTCTCAGGTATTACACATTGCCTAATTAATTCCATTTCAAAGAAGGCATGGATTATTGATTCCGGGGCAAGCAATCACATTGTTTGTGATAAAAGATTTTTTACAAGTATAAATAAAGGATCAAATTTTCCTGTTTCCGTACAATTACCCAACGGGAATATCACACATGTGAATGTGATAGGAACTGTGAACCTTAGTCCTCAAATTATCCTTGAAAATGTCCTTTATGTCCTAGAATTCCAGTTTAATCTTATTTCTGTATCGAGAGTATGCAAGGAAAACTCATGCCGGGTATTCTTCGATCCTAACACATGCTTCTTTCAGGCCCTTTCGATTAGCGACTAATGGGCTTGGGTAGTCTTTCGAAGGCCTTTTTTTCTGGACAAGCTTTCCAAGTAATTTTGATTTTTCTAGCACTCATTTCAATAAGCTTTCATTGTGTAATTTGACTACCAATGAAAAGAATTTCATTATGCACTTAAGAATGGGTCATAGTGCTTCCTTTCCTTATTCTCAATGCTCCATATGCCCTCTTGCAAAGCAGTCAAGTACACCATTTCCATCTGGAAGCACTCGTGCTAGTGAAATTTTCTCATTGATTCATGTGGATGTTTGGGGGCCTTATCATGCAGCCAATCATGATGGGTCTTGTTATTTTCTCACCATAGTAGATGATTATTCTCGTACAACATGGATTTTCTTAATGCAATCTAAAAGCGAAGCTTATTCTCATTTAAGGACATTCATTGTCCTTTCAAAAAATCAATTCGGAAAGTCATTAAAGAAGATCCGTACTGATAACGGAAGGGAATTCTTCAACCATGATTGCACTTCATTATTCTCATCTTATGGAATTCAACATGAAAGCTCTTGTCTATACACACCACAACAGAATGGGGTGGTTGAGCGCAAACATCGACATCTTCTGGAAGTTGCTCAAGCCCTAAAATTTCAAGCAGCAATTCCATATGAATATTGGGGATATTGCGTTATTACAGCTACATATCTTATCAACCGAATGCCTACTCAAGTCCTCAATGGACAAACGCCTTTTGAGCTGTTATTCGGGAAAATACCAGAACGGACACATCTCAAAGTCTTTGGATGCTTATGTTATGCAGTTGTAATGGGCCCTCGGAACAAGATGGATTCTCGTGCTCGACGTTGTGTATTCATGGGATACCCTAATTTGCAGAAGGGATATCGGGTTCTTGATCTGTCTACAAAGGAATTCTTTGTCAGTAGAGATGTTATCTTTCATGAAAATGTCTTTCCATTTAGTGACAAGATATCCTCACATGGAGAATCAGGTACAATCCATACTTCCCATCCTCATTTACTTGATGAGACAACATTTCCTGATCCTGATTACATACCATTAGCAATATCAGCTAATGATCCCTTTGTGACAATGAGTATTCCGGTAGTAGCACCTATTTCTGATGAAAATCAGGTTCCAAAGAATGTTTTAGGGAATTCAATAGAAGATCTCTCTACTGATGAAGAACTTTGAGATACTATACCTACCTCTTCCGAGAAACAACCTCTTCACCCTCAAGGGTGGATCCTCCAAGACGTTCTGGTCGAGCTATGCAACCTCCTACCTAGACAAAGGATTATGTATGTGCCTCTCTCAATGCACTAGGTATCAACTATCCCATTTCATCCTATGTTTCCTTTCATAATTTATCATAGGAACATAGGTGTTGTGTTAGTCAATTATCGGAGGATACGGAGCCTACTAGTTATAGTGAGGCATCTGCGATCCACGATGGCGAAAGCCGGGGAAGCGGTAATTACGGGCTTTAATTGATAACAAGACCTGGGATCTTGTCTCATTACCACCAAATCGTAAACCCATTGGCTGCAAATGGGTATACAAGATTAAATATTGAGCTGATGCCTCCATTGAAAGATTCAAGGCACGTTTGGTTGCCAAAGGATTCACTTAGCGAGAAGGATTCGACTATCATGAGACATTCTCACCTGTAGCTAAAGATGTTATAGTGCGTTCATTCTTGTCAGTTGCTGCTATTCATGATTGGTCTCTATACCAAATGGACATCCATAACGCCTTCCTTCACGGTGATTTAGATGAGGAGATATATATGGACGTTCCTCAGGGCTTACGGAGACAGGGGAAGAATAAAGTGTGTCGTCTTCGTAAATCCCTTTATGGATTGAAGCAAGCTTCCATACAGTGGTACTCTAAATTTGCAGGCGCTCTTACAACAGTAGGTTTCAAACAGTCCAAACATGATTATGCCTTATTCACACGGATTAAAGGTATGTCATCTATTTATTTGATGATATATGTTGATGATATTCTCATTATGGGAAATGATAAAGCCGCCATAGAAGGTTTTAAGAAGTTTACGCATGCAACCTTCCACATAAAAGACTTAGGAGCACCTAAGTATTTCCTCGACATTGAAATTGCCTGATCTGTGCAAGGCATTTCCTTCAGTTAGCGGAGATTCATAATGGAGATTATTTCAGAAGAAGGTCTTTCAGGGTGCAAGCCAGCTGTTATTCCCATTGAACGAGAATACGAAGTTGACTACTGCAGAATATGACAAAGGCATTTCTCAGGATGATGATCTCACATTGGAAGATCCTTCAATCTATCAAAGGCTTGTCGAAAAACTCATATATCTGACAATGACCATGCCTGACATCTCCTATGCAGTGCAAACACTTAGCCAGTTCATGCACAGTCCGAAACAGTCACATATGAACGCAACCCTTAAAGTTGTCAAGTACCTAAAGAAGTGTCCGGGACTTGGAATTCTCTTGTCCAGAAGATGCAACATGGAAATGACAGCATATTGTGATGCAGACTATGCGACTTGTCCTATGAGCCGAAGATCTATCACTCGATATTGCATTAAATTGGGTGATTCTTTACTCTCCTGGAAGACTAAGAAGCAAGCCACTGTATCTCTGTCTTTAGCTGAAGCAGAATATCGAGCTATGGCTAAAACTACTTGTCAGATAGTATGGCTACGAGGTCTTCTTAAGGATCTTGGAATACAGGTATAAGGGGCAACGAAGCTATTTTGTGATATTGATGCGGCTCTAAAACTTGTAGCGAATCCTATAGTGCACGAGAGAACCAAGCATATAGAGGTGGATTGTCACTTTACACGAGATAAAATCTTAGAAGGAGTCATCGAAACAAGAGGAATTGGGACGATAGAACAACTCGAGACATCTTCACCAAACCTCGTGTTAAAGACAACACACATATCTTTTGAACAAGCTAGGTATCTTAGACATATACAAGCCACCGCTTGAGGGGAATGTTGAAAGATATGCGGCTTTTGAGAGGATGGATTGAGATTCGATTACGATCCGATTACAATTTGTACAAATCAATTTAAGATTAGATCTAGATTAGATTAATTGATTTAGATTGATTCATAGGATCATTAATTTCCTTTCATTCTTACATCTTGTATTATATCTACTAAGGCCGTACATCAATTTCATTTATTGGAGACAATACAATATACAAAATCTCTCTCTACGTCTTCGATCATTTCCTCTTCACTTGTTCTTCAATTCCTTTCAAGGCACTCTCTCATCTCACAGTAATAAATCATTTTATTCCCCTAGATGCCCGTGCACTAATCTCCACTAATCTCCTCGTGACACTAAGTTCTTCACTTCCAATGGCGGTTTCTTAGATCTACAAGCTGGTTTTCCCACATATCTAGATTTCTTTCTCTCTCTCTCTCTCTCTCTACTTGTACTAATCGAGATGTCCCTTGGTGCAAAACAAGGGGACGATGAATGTTCCCTAATGCTCAGTAGCTACGACATAATCATTAGAATCAATCACTAATTAAAAACGATGGGGGCAGCCATGTGTCGTGCTTGGTTTGGATTCTAGTCATTTACGAGCCAAGCGTCTCCCGTGACTCTCGCGCTTGTGCCGTTCTCAAAGCGCGAGTCCGCATATGAAAGCGCTCCACGTCGGTGGAGATTGGAGTGAGTGTCCGAGGGGAGAATGGGCTCATGCACCTAGCCATCGGTTGCCCGCCGCCGGACGCTTCCTCGCTCGACAATTTGGTATGGATAATAGGGGAAACATGGTGTTTTGTCTCTAGGGCTATATTCGAGTCAAGTCGGGTCGATACGATGCTCTCAAGCTCGGTTCAACTCTCTTTAGATGTTCGAAGCCCAACTCAAGCTTGATCGAGTATTAAAATTGATGCTCTAATTCGATTCGACTAGAAAAATTGAGATATTTGAGCTCAACTAAATAAGTAATAAACTTCACTTTTATAGATCAAACACGAGTATCGAAAGAGCCTAAATTTATGATATAATAATAGTTGGATAAAATAAGAAACCTTTTTGTATGAAGGCATGCTTTTTAAATAGACAAAAAGAAGTCAATCTTTGAATAATATTGACCATAGCATAATAATTAGGAGATCTGAAGTCATTCATCCTATTAATTGTTGACACTTTTCACCAGCGACAAAACTCAAAAATCACATCAGTCATGGTTAAGCCCAAAACAATCAAATCTATGGCACTTAAACCTAGAATGACATTGGTCTATGCAAACACATGTTAATTTTTCATATCATGTAATTATTATGTAGGTCAATAATTGATATAGATCCAGAAATATTCAACAACTCAAATAATTAAGTTTTCAACAATAATTTATATCCTTTGAGAAAAATATTTCCATGATTAATAATTTTTATTCACCATAAGAAAAGATCGTGGAAAAATTACTGTGAGTATAAGGCAAAAACATTTTCATTGGGTAAATAACCCCCGCATAGTTAAGGGGATGCTTACGCTGGGATAATCGTCGCGAAGATTTCATGGAAGCGATTAATTCCTTTTGAATTGTCTGTGGTTATTGTGGTAGTGTATCTAAATATAACCTTCGTACACCATGCTCTCTCCACATAAATTAATAAATTATACAAGGTGTCTGGTATTGGAGAAAATTATTTTGATGCGATGGTTATTCTGAATATACTATTCAAAGACATATCACATACCAGCAAAAATATACACAAAAGAGACATTTAATTTTTTTTTTTAAAGGCCTAGAAGGAAATATTCGAATAAAGAAATGCTACATAAAAATAATGGGAAATATTTCAAGGAATAACTTGAAACGAGACTATTTTCTCAAGAGGGTTTGGAGTGGCTCACAAGAGCAGATTTTAGTCACGTGACACTTCGAGATTTTAGTCACGTGACACTTCGAGATATGAAGGGCCATTTTATGCCTTGACACTTTTTTTTGGCTTTTGTCACGCCCCGCTCTTCGGGCACGTGCACATCCTTCACTGTTGGTCGATTTTATAATGCGATATCCCAGGACTAGTATCGCCGACCCTTTCAATTATTTAGCACATGCGGAAGCAGTTATAAATCCCCAGACAATAAAACAATGGGATAGAAAAGCAGGGCCATATTTTTCATATTGAAATTTATAACCAAACTTTTATACAAACCACAAACCAGAACACTTCAAAACTTTTTATTCTAAACTCTATTCACATCAAGATGGAGATCTCAAAATAAGATAAACTCTCAACCATCCGGCCGTACTCAAGGCCCTTCTCGAGATTATCTTCTTCTTTCAAAAATCCTTCTATTCGGGTTTCACCTCCGAGTTCTCCTTCTCGATTCCTCCTCGGCTCCTCAACGGGGTCCTGAAATGTTTTTCCCCAAACTGGGATGAGACTACGTCTCAGCGAGTTCTACCCCACTAAGCCCAATTAGTAAACCATTATACTAAAGGCTGCCTAAACACGCATAGGTCAGAAGACGTACCTTAGCATCAGATCCCACCTGCAAGTCAGTACAATTCATAATAGGCACTCAAGCAATCACATCACGGATCGAAGCATCGATCAAATCGACCTAGTCGATTAAATGCCAACAATACCACTCACGGTCATTTCTAATCAGTCGATCAATCCACGCCATCAAATCAAAACAATGAATCACATCAAGTCACACTCAGATCGAATCATCGATCAATCGACCTAGTCGATTACAAGTCAATCAGACCATCTCATGGTCAATTCCAATCAATCGATCAATTCACAACATCAGATCAAGCAATGATCAATCGACCTAGTCGATTACACGTCATCACGACCCATGCTTGGTCGGCACATTCAATACTATCTATAAAGTCTCATCAAATCAGGACTGCTCACCCAAAGCTGACTATTAGATAGTATAACTCGCTCGAAGCTGATAATAAAGTATACTGCTCACCCAAAGCTGACATATCGCCCGTAGGTCGATATAGTATCTTGTATATCGCTTCACCTCAAAGCCGACATATCGCCCGTAGGCCGATATAGTATACTCTATGCTCACCCAAAGCCGATAATAAAGTATCTTGCTCACCCAAAGTCGACATATCGCCCGTAGGTCGATATAGTATACTTGCATATCTTTGCTCACCCAAAGCCGACATATCGCCCGAAGGCCGATATAGTATACCTTATGCTCACCCAAAGTGATAATAAAGTATATCTGCTCACCCAAAGTGCGACATATCCCGTAGGTCGATATAGTATATCTTGTATCTTTGCTCACCCAAAGTGACATATCGCCCGAAGGCCGATATAGTATACCTTATGCTCACCAAATAATCAATTTAGGAACATATCCTAAATGTCCACAATTAAATCAATTTGGCACAATTCAAAGCTCAAATAAATAAACGGATCGCCACGACAATCAAGACGAGATTTCGGTCGTCGCCATCTCAATCTTAATTTCTGAAAAATAAATAATTAATTAATTAATTTCGAAAATTAATTATTTAATATTAAAAATTCCGTTTAGCTCAAAATAAGGTCCAATTAAATAAATGAACTTCACCACGGTCATCAACATAATTTTCCGATCACGTGCCATCCCAGTTAAATTTTCAGAAAATAAATAATCATTTAATTAATTTCGAAAATTAATTAATATTAAAAATTCAATTTAGCTTAAAATAAAGTCCGATTAAATAAACGGACTTCGCTACGATCATCAGCATAATATTCCGGTTCCGAACCATCTCCCTTGAATTTTCGAAAAATAAATAATTATTTAATTAATTCCGAAAATTAATATTTAAATGCCCAAAAATCTCACTTAGGCCCGAATCACCAAATTGAAGCCCGATTAGGCGTCGGAAAATTCGAGATGCTTCCAATAAATAGTAGACCACGTCTACTTGTTAATTGCACAATCAATTTATTTAAATCACATCACAATTGACTAATAATTGCTAATTACTTCTAATCTAACAACCTAAACATAATTAATTAAAACTAAACCAACCTAAAGCATAATTAGCCAACTAATCCAGGATTAGTGAGATTACTCACCAAATCGCGCGCAAATCGGATCAATCCGACGGCGGCGACGCGAGGAACGATTCTTCCCAAAGCGGGCCTCGGGTTCGGTCGGAAATGGCCCAAAACGGCCTTGAACAAAGGTCCGGAAACCCATTTCCCGCACTCTCCAGGCGCGGGCGATTAAGGGCGAATGAGGGCGGATCCGGAGTTGGGTTGGGTCGGAAATGGACGGAGGGGCCGAACCGAACAAGGCGAGGCTTCACGGTGGCCGGAGAGGAGGGGTGGACGGCTCCGGGCGGAGCTCCACGAGATCCGAAACGTTGTCGAAACGAGAGGGCCGAGCGAGGGAGAGATGGTGACGCACGGAGTAGGCGAGGCGGGGCGGAGCGAGCGGCGCGCACGGCGGCGCGGACGGCGACCCGGCGGCGTGCGGCGAGCTGCTCTTGCGCGGCTTCTTCTTCTCGTTTCCCGGTTCGGTTCTCGTTCGAACGGAGGAAGGACGAGGGCGGAGATGCGCGGACGACCGTGGAGAAGCGGCGCGGCGGCTCCGGCCGGTGGGTAACGACGGCGACGAGAAGCGGCGACGAGCGGAGTTTCTTGTTCGCTTCGGCTTCTTCGGCTTCCATGGCGCGAGTAACCGAAGAGGAAGAAGAAGAAAGGGGGGTTCGTCGACGGAGGAGGAGAGAAGAAGAAGAAGAAGAGAAAACCAATTTCTCTTTCTTCTCTCTCTCTCTCTCTCTCTCTCTCTCTCTCTCTTCTCTCTTATGACCACCACCTGTCTTCCACTCCCTTTTCCTTGCCAAGAATGCCCCTTCTAGAAGCTTTAAATAGGCCAAAGTGTGGGGGTAGAGGTGGCATACGAATTTGCTATTTTTCTCTCTTCAATTTTACTTAAATTGGTTCACTTCTCAACAAACAAAATTTCAATTGAAGCCTAAATAAATCCATCAAGGCATCCTTGTCCATTTCATGACTTTTCCCGTCATATAATCTAACTTGCATCCCAATTTCGAATTCAAGAACGGTCCTCTGAAATTTTCAATGAAAATGGCCCTACTTATTTAGTCGAAATTAGGACTCGAAAAATCTGGATGTCACAACTCTTCCCTTCTTATAAAAATTTCGTCCTCGAAATTTAAACCTTTACCAATCCATAAACGAAAGGTGGGGGTATTGCCGTCTCATCGAGTCTCACTTTTCCACGCTGATCATCCGGTCTCGTGGCGTTGTCTAACCACTTTGACCAAAGAGATCATCTTTGTACACAAACTTTGATCTTTTTGAACTAACTACCGAAC
The DNA here is from genome assembly GCA_016097485.1 of Eucalyptus sideroxylon x Eucalyptus melliodora. Lineage (NCBI taxonomy): Eukaryota > Viridiplantae > Streptophyta > Magnoliopsida > Myrtales > Myrtaceae > Eucalyptus > Eucalyptus sideroxylon x Eucalyptus melliodora. The sequence continues at coordinate 25,088,707 of CM027826.1, read as the reverse complement.
CGAGCTTCACATAAGACATTCCGTCATCCACATCGATCCCTTTTTCTCGACTCCCTAATAAACCTTCGAACCTCAACGATTCAAAATTTCCGACAATTCCGAGTAATCTTTACTCGACACCGATCCGACAACCGCAAACACCGACATCGAGCCGACTCGGACTTGCGATTTTCTAATTTCTAATCTCATCTCAACCGACTGAAATCCTGTACACTCTGATTTGCACTGATTAAAAAGAAAATATCCGATCGATCTCATTAAACCGAGAATCTCTCGGTCAAGATCGATATAACTCGGCACCGATCTTCGCTCGCAACCACCGACTCATCGATCTTGTCTTTGGCCTGAAATCTTCTTCACTTTCTTTTCACCACTGAAATTATGTACCTTCTGCTATGCACTGTTTAATAAAGAACCCTCTGAAAACTCTGCCAACTTATAATCTCTGATCTAGATTCGAGATATAATTCATCCTCGACACTCTGTGTCGGTGAACTATCCGAGACACTCACACTTTGGCATACCCATTTTGTGGCAAGATAGGATCTTCAATTTCTGAAATCAAACTTAGATTGGCGGTTAATTTCACTCCGACACATTTTTAGTGTGACCTAGGCTACCGGGTAGTGTTCAGAGCTTTTTAGGACAAATGACCCGTGGTCGATTTTCTTCGAGCCACAATGAACCCACTCGACACATTGGCGACTCTCGATTATCGTGAAAATCTCAAAGGTTCAAATACGGACACAGGGTACCAAAACGATAGTAAAGTCAAATTAGTGTCAGTCGACGAGAGTTTTCCAATTTAGTGGGGTCACCCACGATTGGTCACTCATCTCAGTCGAACCAACCTATCTTTGATCTTACTTCGATTTTTAACTGTGCCGTAATGATCTCTAAAGATAAGCACGGTCGAGAAATCGATTCTCGGTCGAATTCTTAGTCTATCTCGCTTTAAAGTCCTTAATAACTCACCCGCCTAGTCTAGTTATCTCATGAGTGGCCAACTCGAGAAAAACACCGTAATCGCGTCGATGAAATGCCCAATTTATCTAATCGAAATCGAGCCCGAAACGGATGTTACATACTCAAAACAAGATCTATTCGCACCGTACCAAAGTGGACCAACTCCATCTATCGATCAACCACTATTCTTAATTGGTATCGGTAATTCCCTCGAATCCTTAGTAAGCCATGCCATATATTTCCATTTCCACTTGGAACTCTCGAGTGATGCTAAAACTTCCGGATTTACATTACTGAACTTCCACTTACTGACACCTTTGACACTTGCAACCTGCTTGGCGATATCTATCTTCATATCGGTCTACCAATTTAGCCGACGTCGATTTCGACTTACTTGCCCCATCCGGTCAAAAACCGCACATCGTAGTGAACTTCTGACACGATCTTTTCCCTGAGTGCTACACTATCAAGTGCACTCAATTCCTCATGGAACCCGAACGTTCCATCCTCAGAAGTTTCAAAGTTAGATTCTTTATTGCCAGTATCCTCTTATAAGATCTTCTGAACATCTCTTTCTGTCAACTAGGCGCCGATTCTAACTTGAACATTTGGTTCAATTTTGAGGGCGGCTATAAAATTTAAAAGGTAGCCTACCTCAAATTTGAAAACCAAATTTCGAACCCTTTTTAAGTAAAGTTTATACTTTAGCAAGCCTATGAATAATCGAAGACTCTCGGCTCAACACATAAATTACTTCTTTCATTCTCCCAAGATAATACCAAATAACACCATTATAGTTCGCAAAATTCCGATTCACGATAATCGTTTCATGTTCAACTTGTTTGGTCTCAACTCAAGCGGGACGTTATACAACAATCTTCTCATGTTGTATCAATACATACCCAGTCGTTGGCAAGACACATCATTGAAGATTTCATGCTTTCCAGAGCCAAAAGAAAAGTTTAGCACAAGTGCGGTAGCCTGATCTTACTGAAGCTCTGGAAATTATCCTCGCACTTGTCTATGCCAATGAATTTCTCTTCTTTCTCAAGAGGTCAACCTCACAATGATGCGATGCGAAAATTCTTTCACAACCCTTCTATAGTAACTGTCTAATCCCCACGCTTCGATCTCGACACCGATGTCAATCTCAATCTACTAACAACTAATTAGATCTTGGCTTGGCCCATGAAGATTCTCTTACCTGTAACCACACGACCATTCTCAGGGGCTCTCGTGATCCTCATCACTTAATGAACACCCTAGAATGTCGCTACATCACACGATCACCATTGATCTAGGTACTCTTTGAACACTCGGTTTGTCAAATCTATGACAGCGACTGGAGCGTTCGTCAAATCAAATGGCTTTACATTATTCTCACAAGGACAAAATCAAGTGCGAAATGCCGTCTTCAGTATAACCTCATTCCTGATTCTCAACTGACAATAACCTGTCCTCAAGTCGATCCTTGAAGACATCCACACTCTTTATAACAAGTCACCCAATTAAGTTGACAATGGTTGATGCATGATTGCAATGAACCATATTCATTTCTCTTTCCACAAAACCGATGTTCCTTAAAGCGATGCACTAATATGCATGAATTCCTCATTCATCAATCCTCACACTTGCACAATTGTCTGACGACAGGCCTGACAATCCTTCTGGCAACACTTCCAGAAATTCTTGGACTACTGAGGAGTCCTCAATTTTCAATTCTTCAATGTCTTATTTTTGACAATTATCAAGTAACCTAGGCAACCTCCGTCTAACAAACGGATTGCCTCAAGCCAATGAGATTAATGAAATCGAAGATTCTTTTCAACTCCCAATAACTTCGACACTTTCACATGTTAATGGACTAAACTGGCTTACTCCAAGATTGTGATTCATTATCACTAAATACCGCTTGAGCCCACACTATTCATGCGGTGTCAAACTCACACCTTAGCAACTAGTCAAGCATAACCGTTGATAGTGATTCCCTTCTCTTTCACTTTTACTTCAACAATTTAAGTTCTACTACTTAGCACAAAACTCGCGCGCTACTCGATAAAATCACCTTCGACACATTCTTTCTCCGATTGGTGCAAGGTCCATTCTACTCCCATTCCTTTCGCCATCCTAGTGGCGTTCGCCGCGCAGATAGCAATGTCTATGCTACCTTAGACTTCCACTGATAGTCCTTCATCTAATGGCCATGCTAGTCATCATCACAACATGTTCTAGTCATATTCGGACACTGGATTTATCCATGCTTCCATCTACAATTCTGACACCTATCAGGTGAGTCTTCTATCTCCTGCCAAGTGACAGCACACACTCTTTCTGGTTGTCTTATCGGTCTGCTAAAACCACTCTCGACTTCGATCTTTTCCCGACCGATTTCCTTTTCTCGCCCGAATCGGATCCGTACCTTGACTTGGAAGTGATGGCTCGATCCCGCATCATATTCTCACGGATCTCAACAGGTGAAGCGACAACAGCGGTTACAACACTGACGGCGGTTCGATCCTGAGCCTCTGGCTTATCCAATCCCCAAAGAACACTTGCATCAGAACGATCCTATCGAACTTAGGATCATTCGACGTTTTACACTAGTACCAACCTATAGTGGTACTCTTACACTCGAGCCGCGTAGCCGACACTCGCCACAACCACCTCGGTACCGACCTTTGTCAAGACATTATCCCGAGTCACAGAGGACATTGTCCTCTTACTAGGAGTTCTCAGCTCCTGCTCGCTCATGGTTCAGTCTTTACACTAAAACCCGACTTCCCAAATCCACACTGGATTAGAAGATGAGCGATCCTCACACGACAATCAATTCTAGCATCCAGCTAACACAGACATGCACCAACATGAATTTAAAGGCCATCCTACTAACTATCCCATGGTCAACGCTCCTTATCACTCCAATCTTCAACTTAGCTCTGATACCACTTAAACAGGATGTCACGCCCCGCTCTTCGGGCACGTGCACATCCTTCACTGTTGGTCGATTTTATAATGCGATATCCCGTGACTAGTATCGCCGACCCTTTCAATTATTTAGCACATGCGGAAGCGATTATAAATCCCCAGACAATAAAACAATGGGATAGAAAAGCGTAGGCCATATTTTTCATATTGAAATTTATAACCAAACTTTTATACAAACCACAAACCGAACACTTCAAAACTTTTTATTCTAAACTCTATTCACATCAAGATGGAGATCTCAAAATAAGATAAACTCTCAACCATCCGGCCGTACTCAAGGCCCTTCTCGAGATTATCTTCTTCTTTCAAAAATCCTTCTATTCGTGTTTCACCTCCGAGTTCTCCTTCTCGATTCCTCCTCGCTCCTCAACGGGTCCCAAATGTTTTTCCCCAAACCGGGATGAGACTACGTCTCAAATGAAGTTCTACCCCACTAAGCCCAATTAGTAAACCATTATACTAAAGGCCGCTTAAACACGCATAGTCAAGACGACTTAGCATCAGATCCCACCGCAAGTCAAGACAATTCATAATAGGCACTCAAGCAATCACATCACGGATCAAGATCGATCAAATCGACCTAGTCGATTAAATGCCAACAATACCACTCACGGTCATTTCTAATCATCGATCAATCCACGCCATCAAATCAAAACAATGAATCACATCAAGTCACACTCAGATCGAATCATCGATCAATCGACCTAGTCGACATAAGTCAATCGATCATCTCATGGTCAATTCCAATCAATCGATCAATTCACAACATCAGATCATAATGATCAATCGACCTAATCGACACACGTCATCACGACCCATGCTTGGTTTCAAGACATTCAATACTATCTATAAAGTCTCATCAAATTAGGATCGCTCACCCAAAGCTGACTATTAGATAGTATAACTCGCTCGAAGTCGATAATAAAGTATCGCTCACCCAAAGCCGACATATCGCCGTAGGTCGATATAGTATCTTGTATCTCGCTCACCTAAAGTTCGACATATCCCGTAGCCGATATAGTATACTCTATGCTCACCAAAGCTGATAATAAAGTATCTTGCTCACAATTAAAGTCGACATATCGCTTCTGTAGGTCGATATAGTATCGATATCACGCTCATTAAAGTGACATATCGCCCGAAAGGCCGATATAGTATACCTTATGCTCACCCAAAGTCGATAATAAAGTATCTCGCTCACCTAAATCGACATATCGCCCGTAGGTCGATATAGTATACTTGTATATCGCTTCACCAAATGACATATCGCCGAAGGCCGATATAGTATACCTTATGCTCACCCAAATAATCAATTTAGGAACATATCCTAAATGTCCACAATTAAATCAATTTGGCACAATTCAAAGCTCAAATAAATAAACGGATCATGCCACGACAATCAAGACGAGATTTCGGTCGTCACCATCTCAATCTTAATTTCTGAAAAATAAATAATTAATTAATTAATTTCGAAAATTAATTATTTAATATTAAAAATTCCGTTTAGCTCAAAATAAGGTCCAATTAAATAAATGAACTTCACCACGGTCATCAACATAATTTTCCGATCACGTGCCATCCCAGTTAAATTTTCAGAAAATAAATAATCATTTAATTAATTTCGAAAATTAATTAATATTAAAAATTCAATTTAGCTTAAAATAAAGTCCGATTAAATAAACGGACTTCGCATGATCATCAGCATAATATTCCGGTTCCGAACCATCTCCCTTGAATTTTCGAAAAATAAATAATTATTTAATTAATTCCGAAAATTAATATTTAAATGCCCAAAAATCTCACTTAGGCCCGAATCACCAAATTGAAGCCCGATTAGGCGTCGGAAAATTCCCGAGATGCTTCCAATAAATAGTAGACCACGTCTACTTGTTAATTGCACAATCAATTTATTTAAATCACATCACAATTGACTAATAATTGCTAATTACTTCTAATCTAACAACCTAAACATAATTAATTAAAACTAAACCAACCTAAAGCATAATTAGCCAACTAATCCAGGATTAGTGAGATTACTCACCAAATCGCGCGCAAATCGGATCAATCCGACGGCGGCGACGCGAGGAACGATTCTTCCCAAAGCGGGCCTCGGGTTCGGGGCCGGGAAATGGCCCAAAACGGCCTTGAACAGTGCTGGAAACCCATTTCCTGCACTCTCTGTGCGCGGCTGATTAAGGGCGAATGAGGGCGGATCCGGAGTTGGGTTGGGTCGGAAATGGACGGAGGGGCCGAACCGAACCAAGGCGAGGCTTCACGGTGGCCGGAGGAGGGGTGGACGGCTCCGGCGGAGCTCCACCAGATCTGAAACGTTGCTGAAACAGAGGGCTGAGCGAGGGAGAGATGGTGACGCACGGAGTAGCGGCGAGGCGGCGGAGCGAGCGGCGCACGGCGGCGCGGACGGCGACCCGGCGGCGTGCGGCGAGCTGCTCTTGCGCGGCTTCTTCTTCTGCTCCTGGTTCGGTTCTGTTCGAACCAGAGGAAGGACAGAGGGCGGAGATGCGCGGACGACCGTGGAGCAGCGGCGGCGGCTCCGGCTTCGGTGGGTAACGACGGCGGCGAGAAGCGGCGACGAGCGGAGTTGCTGTTCTGCTTCAGCTTCTTCGGCTTCCATGGCGCCGAGTAACCGAAGAGGAAGAAGAAGAAAGGGGGGGTTCGTCGACGGAGGAGGAGAGAAGAAGAAGAAGAAGAGAAAACCAATTTCTCTTTCTTCTCTCTCTCTCTCTCTCTCTCTCTCTCTTATGTCAGCCACCAGCTGTCTTCCACTCCCTTTTCCTTGCCAAGAATGCCCCTTCTAGAAGCTTTAAATAGGCCAAAGTGTGGGGGTAGAGGTGGCATACGAATTTGCTATTTTTCTCTCTTCAATTTTACTTAAATTGGTTCACTTCTCAACAAACAAAATTTCAATTGAAGCCTAAATAAATCCATCAAGGCATCCTTGTCCATTTCATGACTTTTCCCGTCATATAATCTAACTTGCATCCCAATTTCGAATTCAAGAACGGTCCTCTGAAATTTTCAATGAAAATGGCCCTACTTATTTAGTCGAAATTAGACTAAAAAAATCCTGGATGCACAGCCTTTTCCTTTTTCTTCCCTCTCATTTTCTTCTTCCTCCAGCATAGGAGGTTGGTTCCAAGGCATGTAGGGTAAATTTGAGGTTCCAAAAATTAAGAAACCTATTTCAATGATTAGGTTTTAGGTTCCTAGAACTTGGAACCTAGAATAAGTGTCTCTTTCTTGTTCAATGTTTGCGAGCGATCTATGATATTCTATAACATCCGATTATGAGTGTATAATTTGAAATTACTAATATGAGCTTTTATTTTTGGCGATATCCATGATTGAGACTTTTATTTTGTAAATATCACATTTTTGTCGTTTGTCTAAATATTGGTTGTGATTAGTAGATTGTAAGCAAATGAGGATTATTAAAGATTATGATTCACTCAATTATTTCCTGGAACCTGTAACAAGATAGGGTCTGGGATATGTATAGTAAATTTTAAGTTCCAAAAATCGGAGAACCGATTTCTACGAGTAGGCTTTAGATGAAACCTAGATTGATCATAGAGCTAGTCATCCTTACTCCCGTGCACTCGCCGACTTCCTCTTCAACATCCGCCACGTCTTCGTCGGGTCAACATCAACGAGGATGTCGATTCTGTGACTATAGCCTTGGTGTCGCCAGAGCTATATCTAAGAGCCCCAGAACAAGGGAGTCGGTTGAGATGAGCCAAGGAGCACTAGGTCCTCATCGTTGTCCTCGACGCTCAAATTCCCTCGCCGCCCTCATGAGATTCAACCCCTTCTTGTCCTCATCGATCTCGTGAGTGTTGAGTAAGAGAATGTCCTTCAAGCAAGCGTTGTAGACCAAATAGGCGAGCACTCGGTGCTTATTGACGCGAGCCATGAGTCGGCCCGTGACGCAAGGGAAGCAGAAGGTGTGAGCGCACTCCACCATGAAAATGGCGACTCCTTGCACTGTATTCACACTCTACAAGATTCTACATCTCACCTGCAACACAGCAACGAGTGTCGCGAAAAGACAACAAAATCAAAATTGGAAGAGGGATAATTACATAGGTGGGCCCTAAACCTTAGCCAATTTGCAATGTCGTCTTCGAAATTTTCACTTTACTCAACGTGATCCCTAAATTTTAGCCCAATGTACAATGTTATTCCAGTAATAGTCGGACAAGTGGGGAATGTTGAAGTGAATTAGAAAAAGTTGGGTAGAGTCGGATCTAAATGTTGGCTAGGTAACGGGGCGCTTTGGAAGAATCAATCTGTTATCACGCCATCCTATTGGGAATAACAAGGGCATGTTAGATACCTGTGACTCGAATGGTGAAATAGTATCTCTCTTCAAAAAAAGTGATTTTTTTTTTTACCACCTCATAAAGAAAATATTTTGTTGCGAGAAGGAGGATTTAAAATGTGAGATCTAAAAACATATCTTTCTGTGGCACCCGTACTAAGTACTCTATGGTTTGGGGCTTTAGCATGTCTTTTGATGGAGATCAATCGTTTTTCCCTTCTTCTTTTTCTACCAATGGTGATTTGAATGAGTTGCCCATACACCCTAGTACATGTTCCTCGACGCTGACGATAACATTTTTAATTTATTCAATGTGGTCCTTGAGCTTATAGTAAATATCTATTATAATGTGAAAGTAACCAATATTATCCTTCCATTTATTTAAGTTCAATGACAATATTAAATATTTTCATTCATAACACAAGAACTAAATTAAATATAAACCAAAAGTTTAAGGACCCTATTAAACAAATTAAAAATTCAAAGACAACATTGCACATGAAGTCAAAGTTCAATTCATTTGTGTCATTTTTCCATTGGAAAACAAATTAAATTGCAATAACAAGAGCAATGATGAGAGATAAAGCATAATTATTATATTTTATCTGGGGACATAATCTGTTAGGTACCATTAAGATTATATGAGAAAGAAAAAGTGATTGAGATAAAAAAAAAAAAGTAGGAGGTTCTCTTACTTTAGATGAGAAATATATATATTATATTAAAATTGAATAATTGCCTCCCTTATTAATGGCATAAATATTTCCATGTAAAGGTTCTCATATTAGTGTACTAGCGGATGTGAGGATGAGCTCCGTCCATGTGAAAAATTGACGGTTACAAGATTTTGTAAGATTGTCTTATTATTTAATGGTTGAATTGTCAATTGATTGGCAGATACTATTGATAGAGTGCGAACGATATTTTACACATAAGCGTGAAAAGAGAAAAATATTTTATCATCTAATTTTCTTGGTCTGATTTTATTGTGATATGAAAAGGAATCGAATCTTAAAATTGAAAAATGTGAGAAATAAATTGGATTATTGATTAATATATTTTATCCATTGATCATATATTTAAAAAAGTAACTATTCTAGGATATTATGATGAACAAAAAATAATTGTACCAAGACAAATCCCTAACTAGTAATTACGTATCAAATTTATCTCAAACTAATTTTTTTATCTCAAAAAACTTGATACAATTGTGACAAATTTGTCCCAAATTAATTTTTAATAATTAAAAACCCAAAATTATTATATTTGTGATCAATTTACCTCCGTTAATTTTCATTAAATTGAATAAATATCACAAAAATTCATAAGTTGATACACATATGACCCCAATTAGTACACTCATTAATTGTCATGTATCATTCAACTTAGCAATTTAATAGCAAAATCTAATAGAAATTAATAGACAGTAAATTTGTTACATGTGTAATAATTTGAGATTTTTAGTAATTAAAAAATTAATTTAAAATAAATTCATTATATATATTAATTTAGGATTTTTCATAGTATTAATTCAGCTAAATTATTAGTCTCATGCTTTTAGAATTTTAAGGGGGACAGGGTCGCCTAGTAAAACAAAATGGGCAGTACGTGAAGTGATTGCATCCCAGTCCGGCTTCAACTTTCGGACCGTGCATTCGGACGCTGCTATTCGGCAAAGAGGCGTGCCGACCTCGTCCTCGACCGTCGATCTTCATTTGAAAGCCGGCTCTTGAAGACCGAACCGGGTTCCCCGACTCCGAGCCACCCGGACTCTTGCCGATTTCATTTCCTCACCGCCCAGTGTAGACTGCTCTCGAAGCGTCTCTACTCAACCGGTGGGAAGCGGAAGCAAGCCAGGAAATCGAAAATCCGCCGAGCAAATTCGCCGAATTCTCCTTCCCGACGATTTCATCGTGCGTCCCGAGCTCGACCCTCGATTCCTTCTGTTCAGATGGTGAGCAGCACCAGCTTCTTTGTGGCATTTCATCGAACGGTCAAGTTGCGGTCTTGGTGCATGGCCAGAAAGTGGGGGAAGTTAACGTTTTGATGCTGATGGAATTTTGCGGTTTTGCAGGAGGCGGCGCCGGAGAAGCAATCGCCGTCGCTCGACGATTGCCTCAAGCTGTTGAGAGGCGAGAGAGACGAGCAGCGCCTGGCCGGCCTGCTCTTGGTGACCAAGTTCTGCAAAGGGGACGACCTCGCTTCGCTGCGCAGGGTTTACGATGCCGTCGGGGCGCGGTTCCTCGACCGCCTCCTCAGAACCGGTAATTTAGGAGACGCCTTGGCTAAAAGAATTACCTTTTCGATTGCCTATTTGGCCTGCGAGATGGCATGTTCAAGTGAATATCAGCATTTTGGGAATGGTAGGCAGTGCGTCGAGGAACGCGCGCGTTCCGAGTGACTTGAGTTAACTCTTGTCGACATAAGTTTAAGAACATGTTACCGGCGGTATTGAAATGGTAGATTTAACTGTGCAGAAAAGATTTTTCTACGATACCGTGCCTATATGATGACAGAAGGGGTTGGGATATGCAAAGGTTAATTTTTATTGTGACTTGCTTCTTTGGCAAGCAATGAAGAGATGCTATAAGCTCTCATGGTTTGTTATATGGCAAAGAGAGTCCTTATGAGTGGCAAGTCCCAAAGCTTGCTAAAAGCGATGAGAAATGAATACGTGACTCTTTTGCTTGAGTAATTGTGTGGCTCTTTGGGGTGGGGATTTGCTGACAAAAATTGAATGGACTATCAGTTTGCACTGGTGGAGCTCTTTCTCCTTGTTGACGCGTCAGTATTAGAGGAATGGCATGGTGAAATTGATAGTAACTGTATAGGCATCAGTTTCGGTAACCTGAACCTCACCTATTGCAAGGCATTTCTGTTTCAGTTGGCTACATGAAGCTCTTGTCTTTGAGTATCTCTGACAGTTCTGTTGATGGAACCATCGTGGCTGATGGAGTTTCTATTGTCTAAGTGCCAAAAGATCTCTTTGTGCTTTCAGTTTAGTTATACGCCCCTGAATCATAGCATTGAATGTGGGCCAGTCTTGTAAAAACCTGTTTAATTGGTTTGTCATGGCTGCTTCTGAAAGTATTGAAGCACCTTCCTCAAGTGAGTCTAACAACGGCTGGTGTCTGCCCTGTAAAACTGGATTAATATAAGTCAATGCAAATTTCAATTGAAATCGAGCAAAAATCTCATAATTACGGTCTTTTAAAGTCATGTCTAGAAGTACAGGCATCTAAAGTGATTTAAGGATTGGAGTGGAGAAGGATAGCAGAGCAGTAAAAAGTAAACAAATTGCAGGCTTTTACAGCTTGTACTTCTGAGTCTTTTGCTGATTTTCAGTGGAAAATTATAGCAACTTAAAAAGCCAGTACTGATGAGTTTAAAAGCTCATACTTCTATATGTGAATTCTCAAGCCAGAGATATAGCTTGTCACTCAATTTGGAATCTCGGAGCTTTAGCTATAACATTGGTGAGTTATATTTGACATGTGTGGAACTTTATGTGGCAATTTATGATGATATTATGTTTACTTGGTATATGAAAGGCCCGCCAATATCTCAATTCTGACTGGATGTAATAAGTATTAGCAATCCTGGACCGTACGTTTTGTGAACACCTTGAACTCACTTTCTTATGCTGAGTACTAAGTGGTTGATTTCATTAAGTGGGGCATGCCAAAATCATATCAATTGGAAATTCTTTCATGGTTGAACTTTCTTTGCCTCAATATTGTTATAATATTTCTCTCTACATTTTGTATTTTCATAATTTCTCCCATCTGGGAAGGAATGGGACAAGGATCTACTGATGGCAGTGACAATCGCGATGCATGCTTACAGCTTTTGGCAACAGTTTTAGCTGCATTCTCCCTCGGGTTCCTGTATCGTCTTTCTAAAGCTTTTCTTTGTTGGCGGGCGCCAATAGTTTAATCTGATTACATTTGTTGTTTTTTGCTGATTTGGCTCGCATTTTGTCTTAAATAAAAGTTGGGTGGTTGAGGTCTGGTGTGTGATCTGACTTGCAGATTCTATTCATGCTTCTGGATCGGTCCTTGAATCCTGATTTGTTGAACCAGCACAAGCAGGTGAAGTTCATATAATGTCCGCCTTGTGTTTAATGATCCAAAGCTGTTCGATCTAATCTGATTACACGAACAGGACCGAGATCGCGGCAGGAAGCCAAGCGATCAGCAGGATGAGGGACTCGGAATCGTTGCCGTAGATGGCCAGATACATCTTGGTCGTGACCGCGCCGCTCAGACCCACGAACCCTTTCAGGAGACCCAGCATCACGCCCCGCCCCTACGAGGGTGCCGGTGTTGGTGAAGTTCTGGGAGTTGGCGCCGACGCAGATGTAGAGGCACTTTTGCCAGACGGCGGGGCAGGGGATGAGGAAGTAGCCGGCGAAGTTCACGGCGGAGGCAGTGAGGAGGACGAACCAGGTCGGGGTGACCTCGGCGATGAGGCCGGAGAGGACGCCGGTTTGTCGCTGAGGTCCTTGAAGAAGCTGAAGAGGTTGAGGCTGGTCTGGTCGTAGCCGAGGGTGGACTTGATCTGCTTGGAGTTGATGCTGAAGAGGTAGGTGGCGCTGGTGCCGAACATGACGAGGAAGGAGGCAAGCACCGTGAACCACTGCCCTCGGAGCAGGTGGACCGTGAACCGGAGCGCCTCAGAGCCAGCTGGTCCCGCGGGTCGGCCATTGGTGCCGGAGTTGGTTTTGAAGTGAAGAGAGAGATATGAAATTATTTGGAAATGTAGAGTTTGCTTTGCTACCAATGTAAAATGGATGTGATGTTCGATCTAAAGCTGTTCGGTCTAATGTAATTACGCGAAAATGGTCCAGATGTCAGCCCTAGGTATTTTATAAATATTTATTTTATTGGTCAGATTCTTTATAAATTCTTCGATTTATAGGTTTCTCACTTTTTTTATATTTCATTATGTTTTAATTGTTTAATTTAATTTAAAGTTTTTATTCAATTAGCATCAAGCTTAAAAGTGGGTTTGGATCTTTCTAGAATATTAATGATTTTTAAGAATACGGATTTGTTTAAGTATGAGTCACTAAATTTACACTAAATGAATATGGATTATATGGGTGGAATCATCCATTTATTTGACGGGTATAATATTTGAAAACATGCTTCTATTTCCTTCTCTTCAAATTTTTGTGCCAACCTCTAAAAGTTACCTCATCATGTTAAGACTGGCTTGATCCAACGATATATGAATCAATATAATGAAAATTCGAAACCGCTGTTAGTGGAAGTGACCTCACATTGGAGCTAGATTAGATATTTAGTGATGTAAAAAATCAAAGACAAATTAAATAACCAAAGTTAAAATTTGGCCAAAAGCCCATTAATCAAATAGTATAGCCGAAAATTCAGTGGACGCTGCTTCACCGTGATGAGTCTTGGCTCGACTGAGCACCTGCACGACCACCGCCGACGCTGCTTCATCTGTCCTGGTGCTACCTGCCCGCACTGAAGGCCAGCAGATCTGCGGCCTCTTCTTGCTACACCGACGACGAGATGTGAGCCTCCAACTGACGGTCCTTGCTACGAGCCTTCGACGATGTATCACCCCGCCAGTCATTGCTGCTTCTCGCTCGACAATGGCTGCGATAATGCAATTCCGGGAGGAGTCGAGCGTGGAGGTTCGAGTCCTCTTTCAAGGCATAATATTGAGAATACTCATTGAATTGGAATAAGTTCGGTAGCAGATCATGAAATCTTGGCGATCTTCTCTATCTAATGAATGGAGAATCCCCGCTAACCAAATTGAAGGAAGCTGGTTTTGGAGACTGGTTATTGGAGCATGTACAAAGGTAATTCTCAGGCGCTGTCTTCCAGTTTGCCGTCCACCTGTTGCCGCCTTCCGTAGCACCTCCAACACCGCCCGCAACAACGGTGCTAGCTCCGCTTCGGCCCCGACGGCCACCTTCTATTAACAGCCTCCGCGAATTTTCTTTTCCTACAGGTTTCCGTCGCCGATGACCATCCAGTGACGCCCAGCATCTCCCGCACTCGCCCTAAGTTTGGAAATTCGCTCCTCGGGTGCTGGCTCCTCACGTTTTCCCAAAAGTCACCACCGAGCCGAGCCGAGCTGGGTGACGAATCACACGCCAAACCACCACCGCGGCCATCCTTTGCCGTCTAGCACCACCACGAGTAGCCTTGCTGCGAGCCTCACCCGCGAGCCGCCTTCGAACGAGTTTGAATTTGGATTGCTCACTTCAAATTAGGTAATGATCTAATTTGATTTGATTTGAATATTTAATTGTAAATTTCGGATTGATTTCATTATCTAATTGTGATATTCGAGATTTTAGACATTATTCGATAGGATTTTACTAACAAAAATTAAATATAATCATTAATTTGAGCAATGAAATGACAAATCATTTTTTTTTAATTTTATCTCCAAGCTAGTAAGTGCCTTATGAGACACAAGCAGCAAATTATTTTTTTGGATATCATAATCTTTTATTTGTATTTTGATGGATCGTAGGCTATGTTTGAAATTTTGATTAGATAGCCAACTTTAATGAATGAAAAAGAAAAGAAGATTGCATGTTCGAATATATGGTTCTTTTATATGATATTGCCTAATTTAAATTAGATTGCATGTCAAGATTGATTCTAAAAAAATAAATTAGAATATATTCTACATATGAATTTTCTTTAATAAATAGTATTTATTTAGATAATATTGCATGTTTAAAATGGTCTTCTAAGATAGGACAACGTTTAGGTTAAATTATTCACTAATCTATAGACTGGATAATCACTTATTTTAGATAATTTAATTAGGAAATTTACTTCAAATTTTAATTAAAATACCAAAATATCATATGCATGTCTTGTAGTTCAGGCCATATTGTATTACTATGTCATATGTGTGTCACATAATGTGCATGTTAGGTTCCTTTATACGTCTAGGTCATGTCATATAGCAAAATAAAAAGAAAGCTAAAAAATAGTTGCTTGCTATGGTATTTAATTTCTTGCAATTTGTTTATTTATTGAATGTTATCTTTAATGTTTATGCACCCGCATTAACACTAGATTAAAATCGATTCAAACTGCCTAATAGTTTAGTTGGAGTAATTTAATTATAATTTTTTTAATTGGAGCAATTTAGTTATAAACCTTTCTATTGAGTCCATTCGACTAATTTTCATTGGAAATAATTGACGTAAACATTGACTGTCTTACATGATACGATTAACACTGACATAAATATTTTTAATAATATTTTGATATCTCAATAATAAAATTTTTTAATTGAGTACTAATTGAGTCCATTCAACTAATTTTCGTCGGAAATAATTGAACATGATTGGGCTGACATGTTATTTTTAATAATATTTTGATATTTTTTGAATTTTTTCTTTTATTTTGGTGTATTTTCTTTTTTGTTGTTTTTATTTTTTATTTTTTATTTTTTTGAAGACAACCTCTGGTTTCCCGACAATTCTGCTGCTCCAACGGATACGGAGGATGGCGCAGGTTTCTTCGCCACCGAATCCTTCTTCTCCGTCTTCTTTTTTCTTAACCTTCTCTCCTGCGAGACCGTTTCGGACCAACGAATTCAAACAAAATCCACAGGACTGCTGTAAAATTAACGATTAATGGAAGCGGACCCATAAGCATTTTGGAGTTCTGACCTTCTGATTCTTCATCGGAGGAGCAATTAGGGTCCGGCTCTGCTCCAGTCCTCTTCCTCGCCCATCGCCGGCGTAGCCAAGAAGGCCGCCGTCGTCATCGACGATGAAGCCCTGGACTTCTTCGCGAGACGCTTGGCCACAAGCTCGTCGTCCTCATCCTCTTCGACCGCGTCGTGGATCGGATCCTCGATCTTGATCTGCACGGCAGACTCGGCTCTCAGGCAGCCGCCGGCATGGAGGGCCTCGAGACACCACAAACCCTCCAGACGCACCACTGAGGCGGCTCCCCAGCTCCTTCGCCGGCCGCCGACGCTTTGTTGCTTGTATTCCATCTCTCTCTCTGTGGCCAGGGCTTTCACGGGCCACAACGAGGGCATCGGGCGAGGGCGTTGCAGCTGTGTTATTCATGGATTGAATTTCTCTTCCTAATACTCATATAATCACCATGTCTCCAATTCTCTGTGATAGAGAAAAGCAGTACTCTAAAATGTGGACATAAAAATAGAAAGACGTGGAAAGAGATTGAGAAAGTTGGAAGTACTGTATTATGGACAAATTTAGAAACCGCGAAAGATTGTTGCAAGCGATTATGAGGTCACCTGCTTCTATGTAAATCATTAACCTAGCTCTTTGGAAGAATCTAATTCTGTTTTGGGACTTGACAGGAGGAAGACAAGGTGAAGCTGGTGTAGGAAACTGGTTTGCAATTGAAGCAGATAAATAATTGGTTCATCAACTAGAGGAAAAAAAATAAAATGGGGTAGCAACTCTTCATTGTCATCCGTCTCAAAGAGCAAACACAAAAGGTCCCTCGAAATAGACATTACCTTGTTAATGCGAAACTTCCTTGATGTTCCATTTCTTTGCATGCTAAGTTTGAAGAACTTTTGCAGGTGAAAGCAGCAGCTATTGATCCCTTGATGTGGATTTGAGCAAGAGCAATGATCAAATTCTGACAGACAATATTCGGTGCTTCACTAGAATGGGTAGTTAAAAGAGTTAATACAAGGAACATTGGCCAGTGGCCTCATACGAAGCTTCATCAAACAGGAACGTTTGGAATATGACTTTGATTTTAAGAAAAAGAAATTATGTTAGCCAAGAGGACGGCTCTCGCCTCGCGATAGGAATTCTGAAGACGGTCAATTAACCATAGATGGGGTCGTGATCATTGAGAGGGTACTGAGCTAGGAAATTACACATTTAGAACTAGAAGTAATAGCAGATGGTTTCATTGTCTCTACTGCTTGTCCATTTTGCGTTTTGTGAATACATAGGCATAGTTAGGTATTGGTGTACAGTTGGTATAATGATCTCTACATAGTTCCTCTCCATTCTGCATACTGATGACATTTATAGATTTCCTTGGCTCTCCAATGTAGTGTAGATTTATTGTGAGAGTAACATACAGTTTGTGCACTGCTAGGTTACAGGGTTTGTATTGCTACTAGGGATAATGACTGATTATGGTCATAGACATGATCATTTGTCTGAAATTCTATGAAGCATTACAACCTCAAAGATTGTCGCCAGTTCTTGTGATGATTTGGCCACTTCATTGTACATTAAGCTGGTGCAGCTGAAAAGTCCTGCTCATATTCCTCTCCTTCTATGTAACGAAAAACAACTTTACAGCGACAATTTTTGTCTGTCATGAACTCTTACACATTGAGTGATCACCTCTAGTGTGGCTCATGTCGGATACGAAGTTCCGTTTCTTGACGAACTGAGATCTGAATAGGAGGACATGGTCCTGGGGGTTAGTCTAGGTGCAACCTTAAAAGATAACCATTTGAGCTTGTCCTTAGTGAATCCAGGGAAAAAAAAGTCTGTGCTTCACAATAATCACCAGATATTTCCTCAGCTTTTCTTCAAGATGACCTATGACAAAGAATTGAAACTTTGTTTTGGCCGGCCGACTCCAAGTCAGCTGATGTTCATTGGCAGAACAAATTCGAGAAAGAACAGTGCATAAAAAAGATGAACATTGAATTTTCTAATGCAACTTGGGCATATAAAAACATTATTTCATTTGAACTGCCCTTTTCCCATGATATACCGACCATTTATAATGAACTGTTTGATGATTTCTCTATTATTGTGGAGGTCTTTTTGTATCTTTTTGGCATTGTACTTCACTATTCTCTTCATTGACTTCGTGGCACATATACCATACATGTCACGCCCCGAACCTCGAGCGCGCACACATCCTCAGTGCTTGATAAAATTTTGCGACATCTCAGGACGCGTTGCTGACCCAATCGGTTATGTACATGCGGAAGCGTATAAACTAATCCCTTGACAATAGCATACATGGGATAGAAAAGAAGGACAATAAATTTCAAATCAACACATTATTAAAAACTACAATCTGGTTTACAAACAGAGGCCAACTCTAGGGTCTAAGTACAAGAAGTCTATCTCCAAAAGAACTTCTGAGCCACCCATACTCCTAACCCTTCCGCCTCTAGCTCTGAGTTCTTCACACTAGGGACTTGAAAAAGTTAAGCCCACGACGGGTGAGACAATGTCTCAACAAGTTCATCCCTTAAACCCTGACTAGGAAGGAAATACGCCTATAGGCAATCTATGCACACAATACAAAAGACTTACCTAGCCTCAGTTTCCTCTTGCATGTTAGCACGATTCATATATCACATAAATGCAGTAACAACACTCGAGTATTTGAAATGTCTCATTTCAATCTTAGTCAACCAATCAATCAATCAATCAATTGGATCAATACAATTGATCCATCATTCAATCAAACAATCGCTCATAGGGGTCCCGATTATAAAGGCAAAATTGTTATGACACGTCTCATACCGTGTCACATAATTTTGTCCAATAATTAGGCACGGACAATTCATATCGGTGGTTCCATCCACACCCAATATTCACTCTCAATATTCAAATTCCCAATCCAATCTCAACATCCCCACTCAATATTCGGGCTCAATACTCAATACCAGGCTCAAGGTTCTAGAGGTGCCCTCTCCCCATGAAGTTTCGACATCATGTATCACTTAGTCCCTAACCACAATCAGTCATAATACGAGGTACTAGAGGTGGCTCCTACGAATTCACACAGTCGTATAGCACTTAGTTCTCGACTATACTAAGCAATAGTTTAAGGTACTAGAGGTGGCTCCCACAAAGTCACGCTGTCGTGTAGCACTTAATTCTTGATTATAAAAAGCACTAATATAAGGTTTTAGAGTTAACTCACACAAAGTCTCACTATCGTGTAGCACTTAGTTCTTGACTATGTAGGACAATACTGTAAGGCTTCTAGAGGTGACTCCCATGTGACTAAAGTCACCATATAACACTTAGACCTTGACTACAATAAGCAACGATACAAGATACTCGAGGTGGTTCACACGAGGTTTCATTATCGTGTAATACTTAATTCTTTACTGGCTCACAACTCATTAGGTTCCCTCAACACAACACATGTCACCTCAACTTTCAATAGTCATCTTGCCATGATTATAAACCATCACATGATCACTCAATCACGGCCGAGGGCATTGTGCTTTGCACTTAAATGCATAATTAAGATAACGAACTTGGCCTATTTTTGTCGTGTTAAAAATACCCGATAAAAATAATCGTGTGTGGGTACACAGTCAGTTTGAGTCAAAAGTGCGATATTCTCCTTTTCAAAAATCCCACTATTTAATATAGTCCATAAAGACATTTTTGGCGTTATAAACCGATGCTTGGTATTTTCTAATTAAAATACCAAAATTACAATTACTACTTAATTTGCACAAATCAACACTCAATTAAGTAAACCAAGCACACCATTGCAATTAGCACGAAATTCCGGTTATCGGCTATCCCAAGTATAATTTTCAGAATATAATAAATAAATATATAAATACCAAAAATAATTAAATAAATGCAATTAAACGCCATAAATAGAAACTTAGGCTGGAAATGCCTAATTAAACATCGAAACGAGCCTGGAAAATTTTTGAACCTATCTAGATTAATAGTACAATTCATCTAATCTCTAATTAAGCTGATCTAACCGCCTAACATGCACAAACGAATAATTAAATCGCTAATCCGTTCTAACTAACCACATAAACCATACTTAGCATAAACTAATCAACCCTCAAGTATCATTAACTCCCTAAGCAGAGTTTAACAAGTAACCTCACCAGTTTTACGGGCCAGTGAGTCTATGGCGACGGTGGCGCGACGGCGGTTGAAACTCGAGCTTATGGCGGGCCCAACGGGAGCTCGGGAGGGCTCGAAAAAGGCCTGGCATGCCTCAGCTAAGGACTGGAAAATTGGTTTTGCCCTTGCTCGGTTCTAGAGCTGCTAGTCGGCTCGACTTGAGGGCTGGCCTCGGCGGAGTTGATGAGTTGGATTGGCGGTGCCAAAAGGTGGTCTTGGTGGCCGCGAGTGGTGGCGAAGGCTCAGCTTGTCGAGGCTAAAGCTCACGTGCTGGACCGTGAGGGACGGCTGGTGTTGGCTTCGAGTGGGTTGAAGTGGGGCTACGATGTCAACGTTGGGGGCTTCGATGGAAGAGAGTTGACTCGGACGTGGCAGAGTTGGGTCGTGAAGAAATCGTGGGGCTGGACGTGAGGAAAAAGGGGATGGGGTGTTGGTCGGTGAGGGATGATGATGGAGCGGCTGATGGATGGGGTGGATGGAGTTGTGGTGGGAGATGGGATGATGATGATGATGATGATGCTGGCGTGAGTGACTTCGGTGGGGTTGCTGCACAAAGAGGATGGACGCAAGGTGGTGTTGGGGGCTAAATCGTTAGGTGAAGTGGCAGCGAGAGGGAGATTTGGTGGAGATGGAGGTTCACCGAAGCAGGCGTGCAGGGAAGAGCTCGGTCGCTAATGGTGGAAGAGAAAGTGCGAAGAATAGGGTGAGAGGAAGAGAGGGTAGACGGCAGAGAGAGAGAGAGAGAGAGAGAGAGAGAGAGAGAGAGAGAGAGAGAGAGAGAGAAGGGAACAAGCCTTGAAAGTCAAGCAAAGTATCATATTTTCATTATGTCTTGGTCCCCAAAAGTCTACATGTTTATCCCTTTTGTCCCCCAATACTTTCTTGCACAATATCCCCACAAATAACCAATTTGATGCCAAATGTCAACCCCCATACAAGCCTCCGAATTTCACAATTTTGGATTTCAATTTCTTCACCAAATTTTCCTCAATTTGATGTCCAATTTTGTTGAAGAAGAAGCCCACACAATTTCCACAATTTTCCTTCACCAATTAGCTCACCATGGAGGCCAAACATCCACTCATTTTGGCCCTCTAAATTTCCTTTTGTTTCTAAATCGTCCAAATTTATTTTCCATAAAAATCCCGAGCTCACCGAAAATTCTTCAAAGGATGAGTCGACGTTCCTAAAATAAATTGTGACATAATAAAACTTTCAATTTCTAAAATCGGGTTTAAATTCGTAGTTAATTTCAATCTGACACGATTTTAGCGTGACCTAACCTACTAGGTAGCTTTTAGGAATTTTTAGCGCAATTGACCCATGGTCGATTATTTTCAAACGACATTGTACATCTTCGACACATTGGCGACTCTCGATTATCGTGAAAATCTCGAGATTTCAAATATGGGCACAGGATACCAAAACGACATAAAAATCGATTTAATACCATTCGACAAGAATTTTGCAATTAGGCGGAATCACTCACACTTTAATCACATATCTTAATCGAATCAACTTATCTCTGATCTTTGATCGATTTTTAACCGTGCCATAATGACCCTTACATATTAGCACGATTGAGTAGTCGATTCCCGGTCGAATTCTCAAGTCTATTGTGTTTAGATTCTTTAACAGCTTCACCAAATAGACTAGTTATCTCATGAGTGGCCAACTCAGAGAAAAGGGCTATAGGCGCGTCCATGAACAGCCCGACTCATTCAATTGAAAACAGAACCTGAAATTCAGGATGTCACAACTCTTCTCCTCTTATAAAAATTTCGTTCTCAAAATTTAAACTATTATAATTCTTAATTAAAAAAAAAGGTGGGGGATATTGCTGTCTCATCAAGTCTTCACTTTTCCAAGTCACTCCATTTATCCCGTGGTGTTGCTAGACCACTTTGACCAAGGGGATCGTCTTGGCACGCAAAACCTTATCTTTCTGATCTACAATTTGAACCGACCTTTAATCTGTCTCTGATAACTGTAACTGCATCCACTAATTGTTGAACTAACTCTAGGCCTGTAATCTTCCCTTCTCCGACTCATTCCAATAAACTGGAGTTCTGCACGCTCTGAGTGTCCACTGATTGTTGAACTAACTCTAGGCCTGTGATCTATAATCGTCCATTCTCCGACTTCATTCCAATAAACTGGAGTTCTGCACGCTCTATCATACTATGCTTTAAATGATGTTATCTAAATACTCTGCTGGTAGCTATTGTTATAGGCGAACTCGACGAGATGAAGCTGTTCCTCCCAACTTCATTTGAAATCTAGCACACATGCTCTCAACATGTTCTCGAGAGTCTGAATCGTCCTTTCAGACTGACCATCTGTCTGAGGATGATAAGCCATACTGTACTGCAACTTCGTTCCTAAGGCGGTCTGCAAACTTTTCCAAAAAGGCAGTTGTAAATCTCGAGTCTCTGTTAGATGTAATCATCACCGACACTCCATGCAGACGAACAATCTGACGCATGTACAATTTTGTATATCTGTCCAATGCAAGGTCCTTTCGTACAATGATAAGGTGAGCCGACTTCGTCAATTTGTCAACCACGACCCATATGGAATCATTACCCTTCTGACTCCTTGGTAAGCCCATCACAAAATTCATTATGATGTGTTCCCATTACCACTCGGGAATCTCAAGAGGTTGCAGAGGTCCTCCGGCTTACAATGTCTCTGTGCCTTCACTACTAGCATGTCAGACACTTGGTGACATGTCTAGTGATATCTATCTTCATGCCCGTCCACCAATTATGTTGACACAGATTCTGACACATCTTCGTACTGTCTAGATGATTGCTGTAACTGCTACGGTGAGCTTCTGACGAGATCTCCTCTTTAGGCTCTGCATTGTTAGGTACACACAAACGTCCTCGGAACCTTGGTGTTCTGTCTTCAGAGATATGAAAGTCAGCCTTTCACTTTTCGGTATCCTCTTGCAGGATCTTCTAAATCTCTGGATCTATCCTTTGCAACGTTCTGATTCTGATATGCTCTTCCTATTCCATTCTAAGGATGGCCATAAGACTCGAAAGGTGGCCTACCTCAAATTTGAAAATCGAATCTCGAACTCCTTCGAGTAGGATCCGCCCCTGAATCACCATCTGCACAATCGACGAATTTCGACTCAACACATCTATAACTTTATTAGCTTTTTCTGGGGTGATACTAAGTGTCGCAATCCCAATTCTTGAGAAGTTCCACCCCACGACACTGTTTTGTGTTCAACTCTTTCTTAATCCTCCCATCTTAAGGTCGACCTTTGAGAATATCAACGCTACCTGTAACTAACCAAACAGATCGTCAATTCTTGGCAACAGGTACTTGTTCTTGATTGTCACCCGGTTGAGTTTTCGATAGTCGATGCAAAGGCGCAATGACCAATCATTCTTCCTCACAAATAGAACTAGTGCTCTCCAAGGTGAAGCACTAGGGTGTATAAATCCCTTGTCCAACAACCTCTGCATCTGCACCTTTAGTCCCTTCAATTCTGACAACGTCATTCGATAAGGAGCCTTAGAGATTGGCTTCGTCCTAAGGGCCACCTTAAACACAAACTTGATGTCCCTTTTCGGTGACAAACCCGACAATTCTTCAGGAAACACCTTAGAAAACTCCCGTACCATGGCCATGTTCTCCATCTTTGGTTCCTTGAATGTCGCATCCACTACAGTTGCCAAATAACCTTGGCAACCTACGTCCAAAAACCGGTTGCCTTAAGTGACGAATTCAAAATAATCGGGGGCCCTTCTTGGTTTCCAATAAACTCACAAATTCCACACACTAACGAGTTAAATTGTATTACCTTACAACAACAATTCATTATCATAAGATGCTCCTTGAACCAACCCTTTTTATGTATGACATCAAAGTTATACATAAGCAAAATAGTCAAGTACAACTCTAGCAAGTGATTCTCCTTTCCACGACTTCATTACAACAAACCGAGGTTCTATAGGCTTAACCAAAATTTTCGTTGCACCACTCTGATAAAATTAACCCAAAACATTCTTTATCCTGATCAATGCATAGCTCAGTTTGTTCTCGTCCCCTTCGCCATCCTAGTGGTGTTCAAACTGCGGTGCCTTCCCTCTGTTGTGTCCCATCATTGGCGGCGGTAGCAGTTGTAGTCCCATCTGCTTGCGTGGACAATCCTTGAACTCGTGGCCTTGTTGGCCACATTTAAAACAAGCTCCTGTTCTGAGATGACACGGAATTGAACCATGTCTTTTCTTACAGAAGTGACACACGTTGTTCGAGTTGAGTGCTGACTTTCCAATTCCATCCTTTTTGTTGGGTGGAATGGGATATCTTCCTTTAGATATCGACTTATTCCCAAACCGATTACCATCTCTATTCGAATTGAACCTCGACCCAGATGCGGCTGCTTGTTTGTTTAGGTTTCTCTCTATCAACTGGGCCCCACCATATAGTTCGTTGTAATCTTTCAGATCGAGTGGTACTAGCGAATTCTTCAGCTCCGGTTGAAGACCATTCCTAAAGCTCCTAGCTCTGTCTTCAAAATCTTTTATCAGCCTAGGGGCGTACTATGATAACTCCGCGAACTTAGCCTCATACTGATCTACTGTCAGGATTCCTTGATGGAGGTGCTGGAATTCCTCCATCTTTTGCTCTCTAGCACTGCTAGAAAAATACTTGCCATTAAAGGCTCTGAGGAAGGTGTTCCACACCAGAACCATGCCTTCTGGGAACACTATTCCTCTAATGGCCCTCCACCAGGTACTTGCATTACTCTGCAACTGGTAGATTGCAAGGACTACCTTATCTTCTTCCAAGCACCTTAGCAGGTCCAAGGCCTTCTCTAATTCTTGGATCTAGAGGGTTGCAACCTTGGAATCACTTTGGCGGTTGTAACTTTAGAAACTGCTAAACTATTTTGTACATCGATCTCTCCCTGATCCCAATCCCGGGTTGAACTCCAAAGCAGGCGCGGTTGTAGCAATGGCAGCGGCAACTTGATTCTGAACTTTCTGCTCCATCAGATTCCTCAAAGTCTTGAGTGCCTACACAATCCCATCTAATTTAGGATTGCTAGGTGCTGCTACACCAGTACCGGCCTACGGCGGTACTCTTTCACTCGTGCAGGCTTGAATCTGCGCTCTACCTTAGGCACCAATCCTAGTCGACGTCCTACCCTAAGAGGCTAACGTAATGCTCCATTTCTAAGGAGTCTTCGGCTCCAGATCGCTCATCTTACAGGATCTCTACAGAACCTACTTTCCAATTCCACACCAAACTAGGAAAATTGAGCAACCCACACGAACAAACTACCAATCAGTTGTCAATCACATGCATAAGCATAAGAAAAAGGGCATTTCCTACTAACTATCCCAAGAACCCATCGCATCTTATCACTCTAACTATTGACCTACCCTCATACCACTTCCGGCGGGGATGTCACGCCCCGAACCTCAAGCGCGCACACATCCCTTAGTGGTCAATAAAATTTTGCGACGTCCCATGATGTGTTGCCAACCCAATCGATTATGTAGATGAGGAAGCATATAAACTAATCCCCTAACAATAACATATATGTGATAGAAAAGCATGACAACAAATTTCAAATCAACACATTATTAAAAACTACAATCTGGTTTACAAACAGAGGCCAACTCTAGGGTCTAAGTACATGAGGTCTATCTCCAAAAGAACATATGAGACACCCATGCTCTTGACTCTTCCGCCTCCAACTTTGGGTTCTTCACACTAGGGACTTGAAAAGTTAAGCTCACGACGGGGTGAGACAATGCCTCAGTAAGTTCACCCCCTAAACCCCGACAAGGAAGGAAATACGCCTAGAGGAAGTCTATTCACACAATACAGAAGACTTACCTCACCTCAGTTCCCTTCTGCATATTAGCACGATTCATATATCACATAAGTGCAGTAACAATACTCGAGTATTTGGAACATCTCATTTCAATCTTCATCAATCAGTAAATCGATCAATTAATTGGATCAATACAATTGATTTATCATTCAATCAAACAATTGCTCACAGGGGTCTCAATTATAAGACCAAACCGTTATTACACGTCCCATACCGTATCACATAATTTCGTCCTATAATCAGACGTGAACAATTCATATCGGTAGTTCCATCCACACCCGATATTCACTATCATTATCCAAATTCCCAATCCAACCTCAACATCCCCACTCAATATTTGGGCTCAATACTCAATACCAGGCTCAAGGTTCTAGAGGTGCCCTCTCCCCACGAAGTTCCGACATCGTGTTACACTTAGTCCCTGACCATAATCAGTCATAGTACAAGGTACTAGAGGTGGTTCCCACGAATTCACACAGTCGTGTAGCACCTAGTTCTCGACTATACTAAGCAATAGCTCAAGGTACTATAGGTGGCTTCCACGAAGTCATGCTGTTATGTAGCACTTAGTTCTTGACTATAAAAAGCATTAATACAAGGTTCTAGAGAAAAAGGCTATAGGGCTAACTCAGAGAAAATGGTTATAGGGCTATATGTCACGTTCTGATTCTAATCTGCAGTTCCAGTTCCATTATGAGGATGGTCATAAGACTCGAAAGGTGACCTACCTCAAATTTGAAAATAGAATCTCGAACTCCTTCGAGTAGGATCCACCCCTGAATCACCATCTGCGCAATTAACGAATTTCGACTCAACGCATCTATAACTTTATTAGCTTTTTCCAGGGTGATACTAAGTGTCGCAATCCCAATCCTTAAGAAGTTCCACCCCCACGACACTGTTCCGTGTTCAACTCTTTCTTAATCTTCACTGATGATAACCCATCTTCGGGTCAACGTTTGAGAATATCGACGCTACCTGTAACCAACCAAACAGATCGTCAATCCTTGGCAATGGATACTTTTTATTGATCGTCACCCGGTTGAGTTTTCGGTAGTTGATGCAAAAGCGTAACGACCCATCGTTCTTCCTCACAAATAGAATTAGTGCTTCCCAAGGTGAAGCATTAGAGTGTATAAGTCCCTTATCTAACAACCTCTGCATCTGCATCTTCAGTCCCTTCAATTTTGACAACGCTATCCGGTAAGGAGCCTTAGAGATTGCCTCTGTCCTAAGGGCCAACTCAAACACGAACTCGATGTTCCTTTCTATCGATAGACCTAGCAATTCTTCAAGAAACACCTCGGAAAACTCCTGTACCACGGCCATGTTCTCCGTCTTTGGTTCCTCGACTCTCACATGCACTATAGTTGCCAAATAACCTTAGCAACCTACGTCCAAAAACCGGTTGCCTTAAGTGACGAATTTAAAATAATCGAGGGTCCTTCTTGGTTGCCAACAAACTCACAAATTCCACACACTAACGAGTTAAACTGTATTACCTTACAACAACAATTCATTACCACAATATGCTCCTTGAACCAACCCTTTTTATATATGACATCAAAGTTATACATAAGCAAAATAGTCAAATACAACTCTAGCCGTGATTCTCCTTTCCATGACTTCATTACAACAAACTAAGGTTCTATAAGCTTAACCAAAATTTCCATTGCACCACTCTGATAAAAGTAACCCAAAACATTCTTTATCCCGATCGACGCATAGCTCGATTTGTTCCAATCCCCTTTGCCATCCTAGTGGCGTTCAAACTGCGATGCCTTCCCTCTGTTCTGTCCCATCTTTAGCGGTGGTAACAGTTGTAGTCTCATTTGCCTACGTGGACAATCCTTGAATTGGTGTTCTTGCTGGCCACATTTAAAACAAGCTCCCGTTCTGAGATGACAAGGAACTAAACCATGTCTTTTCCTACAGAAACGACACATGTCATTCCAGTTGAGCGTTGACTTTCCAATCCCATCCTTTTGTTGGGCGGAATGAGATATCTTCCTTTAGATATCGACTTCTTCCCAAATCGATTACCATCTCTATTCGAATTGAATCTCGACCTAGATACGACTGCTTGTTCGTTCCATTTCCTCTCTATCAACTGGGCCCGACTATATAGTTCGTTGTAATCTTTCAGATCGAGCAGCACCAACTGATTCTTTAGCTTCAGTCGAAGGCCATTCCTAAACCTCCTAGCTTTGTCTTCAGGATCTTCTATCAACCTGGGGGTGTACTATGATAGCTCCGCGAACTTAGCCTCATACTGATCTACTGTCAGCATTCCTTGATGGAGGCGCCGGAATTCCTCCATTTTCTGCTCTCTAGCATTGCTAGAAAAGTACTTGCCATTAAAAGCTCTTAGGAAGGTGTTCCACACTGGAACCATGCCTTTTGGGAACACTATTCCTTTAGTGGCCCTCCACTAGGTACTTGCATTACCTTGCCATTGGTAGATCGCAAGGACTACCTTATCTTCTTCCGAGCACCTTAGCAGGTGGAAGGCCTTCTCTAATTCTTGGATCCAGAGGGTTGCAGCCTTGAGATCACCTGTTCTTGTGAATTTCGGCTGTTGCAACTTTAGAAACTACTCAACTATTTTGTGCATCGGTCTCTCCCCAATCCCAATCCCAAGTTGAACTCCAGCAGGTGCCGTTGCAGCAACAACAGTGGTAGCTTGATTCTGAACTTGTTGCTCCATCAAATTCCCCAAAGTCTTAGGTGCCAGCACAATTCTATCTAATCTAGGATCGCCAGGTGCTGCTACACTAGTACCGGCCTACGGCGGTACTGTTTAACTCACGTTGGCCTAAGCCTACGGTCTAGCTCGGGCACCGACCCTAGATGGCCTCCTACCCCGAGAGGCTGACACAATGCTCCTCTTCTGAGGAGTCCTCGGCTCCGGATCGCTCATCTTACAGGATCTCTACAAAATTTGCTTTCCAATTCCACACCGAACTAGGAAAATTGAGCGACCCACATGAACAAACTACCAATTAGTTATCAATCACATGCATAAGCATAAGAAAAAGGGCCTTTCCTACTAACTATCCCAAGAACCCATCACATCTTATCACTCTAACTATCAACCTACGCTGATACCACTTTGAGCGGGGATGTCACACCCCGAACCTTGAGCGCGCGCATATCCCTCAGTGGTCGATAAAATTTTACGACATCCCAAGGTGCGTCGCCAACCCAATCGATTATGTACAAGCAGAAGCGTATAAACTAATCCCCTAACAATAACATATATGGGATAGAAAAGCAGAAAAACCAAATTTCAAATCAACACATTATTAATAACCACAATTTGGTATACAAATAGAGGCCAACCCTAGGGTCTAAGTACAGGAGGTCTATCACCAAAAGAACTTCTGAGCCACCATGCTCCTGACCCTTCTGGCTCCAGCTCCAGGTTCTTCACACTATGAACCTAAAAAGTTAAGCCCACGATAGGGTGAGACAATATCTCAGCAAGTTCACCCCCTAAACCCCGACTAGGAAGGAAATATGCATAGAGGCAGTCTATGCACATAATACAGAAGACTTACCTCGCCTCAGTTCCCTCCTACATGTTAGCATGATTCATATATCACATAAATGCAATAACAACAGTCGAGTATTTGGAACGACGCCTGGTAACAACACTCAAAAGTGTGATATTCTCCTTTTAAAAAAATCTCACTATTTAATATAGTTCATATAGACATTTTTGGTGTTATAAACCGACACCCGGTATTTTCTAATTAAAATACCAAAATCACACAATTTTGGGATAAATACCCAAAATTACAATTCTCACTCAATTTGCACAAATTAACACTCAATTAAGTAATTCAAGTACATTATTGCAATCAGCACGAAATTCCGGTCATCGACTATCCCGATATAATTTCCTGAAAATAATAAATAATTAAATAAATACCAAAAATAATTAAATAAATGCAATTAAATG
The DNA here is from genome assembly GCA_016097485.1 of Eucalyptus sideroxylon x Eucalyptus melliodora. Classification (NCBI taxonomy): domain Eukaryota; kingdom Viridiplantae; phylum Streptophyta; class Magnoliopsida; order Myrtales; family Myrtaceae; genus Eucalyptus; species Eucalyptus sideroxylon x Eucalyptus melliodora. Next base: position 25,058,718 of record CM027826.1, on the reverse strand, counting down.
CCATAAATAGAAACTTAGGTCGGAAATGCCTAACTAAATACCAAAACGGGCCCGGAAAATTTTCGAACCTATCTAGATAAATAGTACAACTTATCTAGTCTCTAATTTGACCAATCTAACTACCTAACATGCACAAACGAATAATTTTAAATAGCTAATCCGTTCTAACTAACCACCTAAACCATACTTAGCCTAAACTAATCAACCCTTCCACATCATTAACTCCATAAATAGAGTTTAGCAAGTAAACTCATCGATTTTGCAGGCCGGTGAGTCCACGGCGATGGCGGTCGAAACTCAAGCTTACGGCGGTGCCAACAGGAGCTTGGGAAGGCCCGAAAAAGGCCCGGCAAGCCTCAACTAAGGACTAGAAAATTGGTTCTACCCTTGCTCGGTTCTGGAGCTGCTAGTCAGCTCGGCTTGGGGGCTGCTGGTAGAGTTGACGAGCTAGATTGGCTATGCTAAAGGGTGGTCTTGGTGGCCATGGTTGGTGGCGTAGGCTCGGCTTGACGGGGCTAAAGCTCACAAGCTGGACCGTGAGGGACGACTAGCGTTGGCTTCGAGTGGGCTGAAGTTGGGCTACGACGTCAACGTTGAGGGCTTCGATGGAAGGGAGTTGACTCGGACATGGCAGAGCTGGGTCATGAAGAAATCGTGGGGCTAGACGTGAGGAAAAAGAGGATGGGGTGTTGGTCGGTGAGGGATGATGATGGTGCGGCTGATGGATGGGGTGGATGGAGTTGCGGTTGGAGATGGGATGATGATGATGATGATGCTGGCGTGAGTGACTTCGGTGGGGTTGCTGCAGGAACAGGATGGACGCAAGGTGGCATTGGGGGCTGAATCATTGGGTGAAGTGGTAGCGAGAGGGAGATTTGGTGGAGATGGAGGTTCACCGAAGCAAGCGTGCAGGGAAGAGCTTGGTCGCTGATGGTGGAAGAGAAAGTGCGAAGAATAGGGTGAGAGGAAGAGAGGGTAGACGGCAGAGAGAGAGAGAGAAGGAAACAAGCCTTGAAAGTCAAGCAAAATATCACACTTTCATTATGTCTTGGTCCTTAAAAGTCAACATGTTTATCCCTTTTGTCCCCCAATACTTTCTTGCACAATATCCCCACAAATAATCAATTTGATGCCAAATGTTGCAGCCCCCATACAAGCCTACGAATTTCACAATTTCAGACTTCAATTGCTTCACCAATTCTTCAATTTGATGCCCAATTTTGTTGAAGAAGAAGCCCTCATAATTTCCACAATTTCCCTTAACCAATTAGCTCAGTTTGGAGGCCAAACATCCAATCATTTTGGCCCCTCCAAATTTCCTTTCGTTTCCAAATCGTCGAATTGATTTTCTATAAAAATCCCAAGCTCGCTGAAAATTCTTCGGAGGATGGGTCAATGTTCCTAAAATAAATTGTGACATGACAGAACTTTCAATTTCTAAAACCGGGTTTAAATTGGTGGTTAATTTCAATCTGACGCGATTTTAACGTGACCTAACCTACTGGGTAGCTTTTAGGATTTTTTTAGTTCAATTGACCCATGGTTAATTATTTTCAAACTACATTGTACATCTTTGACACATTGGCGACTCTCAGTTGTTGTGAAAATCTCGAGCTTTCAAATACAGGCATAGGGTACCAAAATGACAGAAAAATCAGTCTAGTGCCATTTGATGAAAATTTTGCAATTAGGTAGAATCATCCATACTTTAATTACATATCTCAGTTGAATCGACCTATCTTTGATCTCTGATCGATTTTTGAACTGTGCCGTAATGACCTTTGCATATTAGCATGGTCGAGCAGTAGATTTCCGGTCGAATTCTCAAGTCTATTGCGTTTAGATTCCTTAACGGCTTTACCAGATAAACTAGTTATCTCGTGAGTGGCCAACTCAAAGAAAAATACTATAGGTGCGTTGATAAAAAGCCTGATTCATTCAGTTGAAAACAAAACCTGAAATTTAGAATATCACAATACATGATGTCATACAATCCACAAAATCAATGGATACCCAAATTTAGGATCTTCTAATGTTTCTGCTAACCTACCCTAAATTTTTGACCTAGATAATTGCAATTCCTTCTTTTTTATTTTTTAATTTTTAATTTTCTTTTTTTTTCTCTTAGATATCATTAAACAGCTTAGTGGTTTACATAGAGAATCGCATTGCCCTGACCTCATCTTGAAATCCAACATTTGAAGCCTTGACCTCACCTATTAAAAAAAAAAAAAAAAATAGAGATGTGCTGGTGCAATTCACAAATGTTTTTTCATGAAATTAATGCTTCTTATCAAGTGTAGTGAACTTAAACCCCGTGAAATTACAAGGATCATATCTAGGTTGTGTAACCGCAGCTGCATAGAAAAGCAGGAAACCAAATTTCAAATCAACACATTATTAAAAACCACAATTTGGTTTACAAATAGAGACCAACTCTAGGGTCTAAGTACAGGAGGTCTATCTCCAAAAGAACTTCTGAGTCACCCATGCTCCTGACCCTTCCGCCTCCAGCTCCAGGTTCTTCACACTAGGAACTTAAAAAGTTAAGCTCACAACGGGGTGAGACAATGTCTCAGCAAGTTCACTCCCTAAACTTCGACTAGGAAGGAAATATGCATAGAGGCAGCCTATGCACACAATACAGAAGACTTACCTCGCCTCAGTTCCCTCCTACATGTTAGCATGATTCATATATCACATAAATGCAGTAACAATACTCGAGTATTTGGAACGACGCCTGGTATTTTCTAATTAAAATACCAAAATCACACAATTTTGGGATAAATACCTAAAATTACAATTCTCACTCAATTTGCACAAATTAACACTCAATTAAGTAATTCAAGTACACTATTGCAATCAGCACGAAATTCTAGTCATCGACTATCCTGATATAATTTCCTGAAAATATTAAATAATTCAATAAATACCAAAAATAATTAAATAAACACAATTAGAAACTTAGGCCGGAAATGCCTAAGTAAATACCAAAACGGTCCTGGAAAATTTTCGAACCTATCTAGATAAATAGTACAACTTATCTAGTCTTTAATTAAGCCAATCTAACTACCTAACATGCACAAACGAATAATTAAATAGCTAATCCGTTCTAATTAACCACCTAAACCATACTTAGCCTAAACTAATCAACCCTTCAGCATCATTAACTCCATAAACAGAGTTTAGCAAGTAAACTCATCGGTTTTGCGGGCCGGTGAGTCCATGGCGATGGCGGCGCGACAGCGGTTGAAACTCGAGCTTACGGCGGTGCCAACGGGAGCTCGGGAAAGCCTGAAAAAGGCCCGGCAAGCCTCGACTGAGGACTGGAAAATTGGTTCTGCCCTTGCTCGGTTCTAGAGTTGCTAGTCAGCTCGACTTGGGGGCTGCTGGTAGAGTTGACGAGCTAGATTGGCTATGCTAAAGGGTGGTCTTGGTGGCCATGGTTGGTGGCGTAGGCTCGGCTTGACGGGGCTGAAGCTCACGGGCTAGACCATAAGGGACGACTGGCGTTGGCTTCGAGTGGGCTAAAGTGGGGCTACGATGTCAACGTTGGGGGCTTCGATGGAAGGGAGTTGACTCGAACATGGCAGAGCTGGGTTGTGAAGAAATCGTGGGGCTGGACGTGAGGAAAAAGAGGATGGGGTGTTGGTCGGTGAGGGATGATGATGGAGCGGCTGATGAATGGGGTGGATGGAGTTGCGGTGGGAGATGGGATGATGATGATGATGATGATGCTGGCATGAGTGACTTCAGTGGGGTTGCTGCACAAAGAGGATGGACGCAAGGTGGCGTTGGGGGCTGAATCATTGGGTGAAGTGGCAACAAGAGGGAGATTTGGTGGAGATGGAGGTTCATCAAAGCAGGCGTGCAGGGAAGAGCTCAGTCACTGATGGTGGAAGAGAAACTGCGAAGAATAAGGTGAGAGGAAGAGAGGGTATATGGCAGAGAGAGAGAGAGAGAGAGAGAGAGAGAGAGAGAGAGAAGGGAATAAGCCTTGAAAGTCAAGCAAAATATCACATTTTCATTATGTCTTGGTCCTCAAAAGTCAACATGTTTATCCCTTTTGTCCTCCAATACTTTCTTGCACAATATCCCCACAAATAACCAATTTGATGCCAAATGTTGCAGCCCCCATACAAGCCTACGAATTTCACAATTTCAGACTTCAATTGCTTCACCAATTCTCCAATTTGATGTCCAATTTTGTTGAAGAAGAAGCCCTCACAATTTTCACAATTTTCCTTAACCAATTAGCTCAGTTTGGAGGCCAAACATCCAATCATTTTGGCCCCTCCAAATTTCCTTTCGTTTCCAAATCGTCTAAATTGATTTTCTATAAAAATCCCGAGCTTGCCGAAAATTCTTTGGAGGATGGGTCGATGTTCCTAAAATAAATTGTGACATGACAGAACTTTCAATTTCTAAAATCGGGTTTAAATTCATGGTTAATTTCAATCTGACGCGATTTTAACATGACCTAACCTACCGGGTAGCTTTTAGGAATTTTTAGTGCAATTGACCCATGGTCAATTATTTTCGAACCACATTGTACATCTTCGATACATTGGCGACTCTCGGTTGTTATGAAAATCTCGAGATTTCAAATACAGGCATAGGGTACCAAAATGACAGAAAAATCGGTCTAGTGCCGTTCGACGAAAATTTTGCAATTAGGTGGAATCATTCACACTTTAATCACATATCTCAGTTGAATCGACCTATCTCTTATCTCTGATCGATTTTTAACTGTGCCGTAATGACCTTTGCATATTAGCACGGTCGAGCAGTCAAATTCTCAAGTCTATTGAGTTTAGATTCCTTAACGGCTTTACCAGATAAACTAATTATCTCGTGAATGGCCAACTCAAAGAAAAATGCTATAGGTGCGTCGATGAAAAGCCTGATTCATTCAATTGAAAACAAAACCTGAAAATCAGGGTATCACAATACATGATGTCATACAATCCACAAAATCAATGGATACCCAAATTTAGGATCTTCTAATGTTTCTGCTAACCTAACCCAAATTTTTGACCTAGATAATTGCAATTCCTTCTTTTTAATTTAAAATTTTTTATTTTTTTTCTCTTAGATATCGTTAAACAGCTTAGTGGTTTACATAGAGAATCGCATTGCCCTGACCTCATCTTGAAATCCAACATTTGAAGCCTTGACCTCTCCTATTAAAAAAAAAAAAACAGAGATATGCTGGTGCAATTCACAGATGTTTTTCATGAAATTAATGCTTCTTGTCAAGTGTAGTGAACTTAAATCCCATGAAATTACAAGGATCATATCTAGGTTGTGTAACCGCAGCTGCAGACATAAGAACTTCATTGTCACATAGCTTCCCGGTGTGGCCACTGATTACAAGGACAACCAAAAGTTTGGTGTTTATCCATATCAAATCTCTACCCCAATGCCACGATTATCCCTAACACTCCACGTTCCAGGTATGAGGGGTTTTGAACATGAGTGCAACTTTAGCACGAAGGCGACCCCAAGATTTGATGTGAATTGACTCAACTTTCACCAGTTTGCGTGCCAAACAAGCAACAGGTTTCGCATTGTTTTGTCATTTGGTCGAAGGCCAATCTATGTATTTGCAGCCACACCTCCAGTTCACGAAAACAGAGGTCCTCTTGTCTCCTCTAAGCATCCCATCTCTGCAGGTCTATGCAATTTCCCATGATCGACCAAGGGCCAGAATTGAGGATTCTCTCTGCTTGGCGCCAATCCATGGAACGTGAACAAATACATCTCATTTTAAGGGGTTATAGTTATCCCACCTAGACCAGCCCAGGCTTTCCTTGAGACATCAGTTACGCAGCTTGACTCAAGCACTTCTCCGACAAAATCATTCCAATCAAAACCATCTCAGCTTTCTCATCATCAACTTGCTCCAAAACCGAATGATCCCCCAGAAGATTGTCTGACAGATATGCTTGCGATGTTAAGAGAATGAGAAAAAAGAAATAGATTAGCCAAGAATCAACTAAGGAAGGTGGTCAAAAGTTGATAGGGGCAATGTGTAGTGATAGGAAAATTGAAAACTAATGTGACGAACCAATGCTAAAGAGACTTACTAAATTAGAAAGCAGATGGCAATAACTAGTGATGATAGAGAGCGAATATGAGGACTATGGATTATCGAGAAGAATGGGGGATGATGATCATGGAGGAATGTAGGTGAAAGAAAACATCATTGTGATGTAGGGAAAGCTCTTGACAAAGAGAGAGAAGCTCTCACAGAGGGGAGAGACAAATCTGTATACATCTTCCTAAAGAGAACTCAATGTCCCATTCTTTTTGGAGCATAAATGCTAGAAAGCTAAAAATATCAAGATAAGAGAAAAACGATTCTTGTAATTCCCAGCTTACGAAGCTCGTTAGGAAAATCTCCTGATTTAAATTGCAAATATATACTTACGTGCAATCAATCTTGAGCTTCAGTGGCTTAAAAATCAATCTTGAGCTTCACTCTTTTTGTTAGATTATGTCTCAAGTTTGAATCTATTATACGATACCCGATACGTAAAACATTTACATGTTGAAATGAGAAAGAACGTGTGCGGAGCATTTGATGAAAAATGGTGCAAGATACAAGCCGATGGAATCCCGCCCTCGATCCGCTACGCACGCTGGAAATGGAAGCCACAAATGCGTGTGTTGATTTTTGTGGCCCTGCTCAGATGTCAGCATGATTCCTGAAGAACTGTTTGTCCAATTTCTTCTACGCCATTAAATGCATGCACATGGCCATGCACGTAGAAAACTTGGTCAACACTTGTGACTTCAGAAGACTATCTCGTAGGCGCCAAACTCTCTCCCTCTCTTTTATTCAACGATTGTGGGCTTCTCTTATTTTATTATTATTAAAGAAAGAGAGAAGGCAGAAGTTCTACATGTGTCAGTGCATATTGTTCATCCGCTCACATGCTCTCATTAACTGCATGGTGGCTCATGCTTTGAAGATCGGCGCCGACAACTCGAAGCACAATATTATTTTGTTTCCTTCCCTTCAACCGATAAAAAGGGGAAGACGTCCGGAGATCGGCAAGCTGCGAAAGAAAAGAGCCCGAGAGAGTGTGAGACACGAGAGCTCGAGAGAGGTTTTGTGCTGAGTTGAGTCCATTGAGTGTGAGTCGTTAAACACCGTGGGGATCGGGTATAAAGTAGGACTGGGAAATACTTGAGTGCATGTGTAATTGTAATATTGTAATTCTCTAATTTATAGTTGATTGATTTGCTGGCTCTCCCCGTGGACGTAGGTTCCGACACTCGGACCGAACCACGTAAATTTCTGGTGTCCTTTATTTTTATTGTTCCTCGTTTTATTTCGATCGATTTCTATAGCTCCCGACATAATTGCAAACTTACGATCCGCTTCCGCTACGACGCCGATTAACAACAATTGGTATCAGAGCTAAGACTTTGCAATTATGTCTGGAGCAAAAGTAGAAATTGAGAAATTTAACGGGAGGAACAACTTCGGGTTGTGGAGCGTCAAGATGAAGGCACTATTAACAACTCAAGGATTAGCCAAGGCATTGGAGGGGAAGGCTCAGTTGCCCGAAACAATGCGAGATGCTGAGAAGGACGAGCTAATGGAGAAGGCCAAGAGCATCATCCTGTTGAACTTATCGGATGAAGTGCTAATAGAGGTGGCCGAGGAGGAGGATGCCGCAGCGTTATGGGCTAAACTTCAGGCCCTCTATGTAAAGAAGGGTTTGAACAATCGCTTATATATGCTGAAGAGAATGTTCCAGTTTCGATATACTGAAGGTACGTCCATTAGATCCCACCTAGATGAGTTTAATAAACTCATGATGGACTTGAAGAATGTTGGCAAGATTTTACATGATGAAGAACAAGGTATGATGTTGTTGGCGTCTCTACCGGAGTCATGGGAGCACTTTACTGACTCCTTGTTACAAGGGCGTACTACGGTTACCTCAGAGGAGGTAAAATCTGCCCTGTTTTCAAAGGAGTGACAGAGAAAGTTGCGTGATGATAGTCTAGCGCAAGATGTAGTGCGTGGACTGGTGATTCGAGGTAGAGACCAACATCGGAGGCCCAGCAATAGAAGCCAAAGCAAAAGCAGGTCGAAGTCGCGACATAGAAAATCAAAAGGTCGCGTGAAATGCTTCGAATGTCACGAGGAGGGGCACATAAGGAGAAATTGTCCAAAGCTAAGAAATAAAGGCGTTTGGCAAAATGCCACAAGCAGTGTGGCGAATGTTGCCGAGGAGAGTACCAGTGATGCCGAAGCTGTCCTATGTGTATCTACAAGTTCGTCAGGAGACGAATGGGTGCTAGATTCTGGATGTTCCTATCATATGACTCCTCACAAGAACTGGTTCACTACCTACTAGACTGCAGATGGTGGTAGAGTTCTTTTGGGGAATAATGCAGCCTGCGAGGTTATAGGGATAGGAACAGTTCGGATCCGAATGCATGATGGCGTAGAACGGACGTTGATAGATGTAAGGCATGTACCAAAGCTCAAGAAGAGCCTTATTTCTTTGGGAACACTCGATGACCTTGGGTGCAAATACACAGCTGAAGGTGGAGTGTTGAAGATTTCTCGAGGTGCCCTGACAATGATGAAAGGCAAGAAGGCGAATTCTCTCTATCATTTACTGGGAGAAACCGTGACCAGAGTTGCTGCATTTTCATCAGGTGAGTCAGACTCAAATTTGACTCAGTTATGGCATATGTGATTGGGACACATGAGTGAGGCAGGTATGACAATGCTGAGTGAGAAGGGGTTGCTGAAAGGTCAGAAGACGGGAAAGTTGGACTCCGTGTGAGCACCGCATCTTCGGGAAGCAGTGTCGTGTTAAATTCGGTACAGCTCTACATTCAACCAAGCAACCAGTAGAATACATTCATTCAGATGTTTGGGGACCGTCTCCGTTCCATCGAAAGGAGGTGCGGATATATGCCGACATTCATCAACGATTACTCAAGGAAGGTATGGGTGTACTTCCCGAAGCACAAACCGAGGTATTTGATCGGTTCAAGAATTTTAAGGCATTGATTGAGAAGCAGTCAAGTAAACAAATCAAGTGTCTGAGAACTGATAATGGCATGGAGTTCTGTGGTAAGGACTTTACCGAGTTCTGCCAAAAGGAAGGGATTATGAGACACCGCACAGTCCCCGGGACACCACAGCAGAATGGCGTAGCAGAACGGAAGAACAGAACTCTACTCGAGCGAGCTCGGTGCATGCTTTCGCATGCAGGATTGGGCAAGGAATTTTGGGCTGAAGCAATAAATATGGCGTGTTACCTGGTTAATCGATCTCCATCTTCTGCTATCGAGTGGAAGACTCCTGAAGAAGTATGGTCGGGGAAACCTGTTGATTACTCCGGATTACGAATATTCGGATGTCCTGCGTATGCTCATGCGAGAGATGGTAAGCTTGAGCCGAGGGCGAAGAAGTGCATATTTCTGGGTTATGCACAAGGGGTGAAAGGCTACCGGCCGTGGTGCACTGATCCCAGATCACCCGGTTTTATAATCAGCAGAGACGTGATCTTCGACGAGACTGCAATGCTTCAAAAGAGGAATCTTGAGACTCAACCAGCAGAGCAAACGGATCATGGTGTCAGAAGTGAGGTGGAGATTCAAGCGGAGTCTCTAAAGACCACAGAGGTAACAGAGGAAGAGATTGCAGATGAGGTCACAATTCCTAAAGACGGTGATACTGAACAACCAGTAGAGCCACAACACAACATAGCCACGGGCAGACAAAGAAGGCAAATTAAACCACCGGTACGTTATGGTTATTCTGATATTGCCTATGCATTAACTGTAGGTGATGAGGTGGAGATGGATGAGCCTTCATCCTATTCTGAGGCGATGGCTAGTGCTGAGTCATCACAGTGGCTAAAAGCTATGAGTGAAGAAAGAGAATCACTCTATTAGAATTAGACATGGGAGTTGGTCAAAGTACCCGAAAGTCAGAAAACTGTCGGATGCAAATGGGTCTACAAACAGAAAGAAGGCATTCCCGGTGTAGAGGCAGCCAGGTTCAAGGCGAGACTTGTTGCGAGGGGGTATACTCAACGAGAGGGCATCGACTACAATGAAGTGTTCTCTCCTGTGGTAAGGCATACCTCTATTCGTGTATTACTTGCCTTAGTTGTTGCACAGGATCTTGAGCTGGAGCAGCTAGACGTGAAAACGACATTTCTTCATTGTGAATTGGAGGAACAAATTTACATGAAGCAGCCTGAGGGATTTGCTATTCCAGGTAAGGAAGACCATGTTTGCTTATTGAAGAAATCCTTGTATGGATTGAAACAATCTCCTAGACAATGGTATAAGCGTTTTGATGCTTTCATGACTAGTCAAGATTATTCGAAAAGTCAGTTTGACAGTTGTGTTTATTTTAGGAGATTGGAGGATGGGTCTTTGATTTATTTGCTATTATATGTTGATGATATGTTAATAGCAGCTAAACATAAGTCTGATATTGATGTGTTGAAGCGGCAGTTGAGTGCTGAGTTTGAAATGAAAGAATTAGGTGCTGCTAAGAAAATATTGGGTATGGAAATTTTGCGTGACAAAGCTGTAGGAACGTTGCATATGTCTCAAAAGAAATACACTGAGAAGATCGTGGCACGTTTTAATATGCAGTCAGCGAAATCTGTAAGTACTCATTTAGCTGCACATTTTAAACTTTCTGAGAAGTTATCACCGCAAACTGAGGAGGAGGAGGAACATATGTCCCGTATTCCTTATTCTAGTGCAGTGGGTAGTATTATGCATGCCATGGTATGTACTAGACCTGACATTTCACAGGCTGTAAGTGTTGTCAGTCGTTACATGAAGCACCCAGGTAAGACTCATTGGGAAGCTGTGAAATGGATCCTCAGATATCTAAAGGGGATAGCAGACGTTGGCATTATTTATCGGAGGAACGTCAATGGCAATGAGACCATAGGGTACGTGGATTCAGATCACGCCGGTAACTTGGATGATCGCAGATCGTTAGCAGGGTACGTGTTTACACTAGTAGGTGGTGCAATAAGTTGGAAAGCGTCTTTGCAAGATGATGTTGCATTGTCTTCGACTGAGGCGGAGTACATGGCACTAACCTTTGTTGCAAAGGAATCGATATGGCTAAGGGGTTTGCTCTCGGACCTTGGACTGGAGCAGAAAAGTGTCACCATACACCGTGACAATCAAGGTACGATATATTTGGCTTACAATCCAATATATCACGAGCGAACAAAACATATCGATATCAGGTACCATTTCATCCGAGATGTCATAGCGAAGGGTAAAATTGTTGTCAAGAAAATAGCAACATCGGAGAACCCATCAGATATGATGACGAAGCATGTTCCTTCAGCAAAGCTCGAGCTCTGTATGAGCTCGATTGGCATCTATAGAGTATGAGCGCCCATCGGGGCGTTGGGAGAGCCAAGCATGGAAAATAATCACTATAACTTGACTTCAAACGTCGAGCCAAGGTGGAGAATTGTTAGATTATGTCTCAAGTTTGAATCTATTATACGATACCTGATACGTAAAACATTTACATGTTGAAATGAGAAAGAACGTGTGCGGAGCATTTGATCAAAAATGGTGCAAGATACAAGCCGAAGGAATCCCGCCCTCGATCCGCTACGCACGCTGGAAATGGAGGCCACAAATGCGTGTGTTGATTTTTGTGGCCCTGCTCAGATGTCAGCATGATTCCTGAAGATTTGTTTGTCCAATTTCTTCTACGCCATTAAATGCATGCACATGGCCATGCACGTAGAAAACTTGGTCAACACTTGTGGCTTTAGAAGACTATCTCGTAGGCGCCAAACTCTCTCCCTCTCTTTTATTCAACGATTGTGGGCTTCTCTTATTTTATTATTATTAAAGAAAGAGAGAAGGCAGAAGTTCTACGTGTGTCAGTGCATATTGTTCATCCGCTCACATGCTCTCATTAACTGCATGGTGGCTCATGCTTTGAAGATCGGCGCCTGACAACTCTGAAGCACAATATTATTTTGTTTCCTTCCCTTCAACCGATAAAAAGGGGAAGACGTCTGGAGCTCGGCAAGCTGCGAAAGAAAAGAGCCCGAGAGAGTGTGAGACACGAGAGCTCAGAGAGAGGTTTTGTGCTGAGTTGAGTCCATTGAGTGTGAGTTGTTAAACACCGTGGGGATCGGGTATAAAGTAGGATTGGGAAATACTTGAGTGCATGTGTAATTGTAATCTTGTAATTCTCCGATTTATAGTGGATTGATTTGCTGGCTCTCTCCGTGGACGTAGGTTCCGACACTCGGACCGAACCACGTAAATTTCTGGTGTCCTTTATTTTTTATTGTTCCTCGTTTTATTTCGATCGATTTCTATAGCTCCCGACATAATTGCAAACTTACGATCCGCTTCCGCTGCGATGCCGATTAACAACACTTTTAATGCCAATGATCTTCCATTATTTTTGCACCATTCTACTTCAAAGCAAGGTCGCACAACGTCTTCAACATGTCAAATGGTGATAACAATAACTGCCACAGTGCTTCTATGTTCATTCACTAACCAACGAACTGGCCAACTTTTCCCTCGACAGTGTCTGCAAGTATGACTTTGTCTACACCTTTGCTAACAGTGATCGTTGCTCTCAGGGCCAAAAATTAGCTATCACCATCGGTGAAACTTCCACCACCCCAACCTCCAGTCCAGCTGGATCCCTTAAGTTACCAGCCCCAACCACTGGGACCACTCCATCTCCGCTACCACCTGGAAGTGACGCTTCATATATTTGTGTAACACTGCTAGTCTTGTTCATGAATGCATTATACATGACATCATTATTTCTACTAGATATAGATGGACTATTGATAGATTGTGAGATGTTGCTACTCGTCATAAAGTGAATAAACTTGTGAAAAAGCTTCTTCTCATAATTCCAGCATGTTTCATATAGTTAACATTGCTCAAACTTGTAATAGATCATAAGTTTCTTTAGAATAAATACATATGGTTCTGCTCCCATATTCTGAAGTTCGGCTCTATTTGCAGTTCCAATATCATGAAAACCAAGATTATTAGAAAAATTAGAACGTGGCAGGAGACAAAAACTTGCATATTGGAAAGTTGAAATAGAGCATCAGTAGAACAAATCCTCATTGGTGTAGCTAAAAAGTCCCACCATTGGAATGACAATGAGCAGAAGAGTAAACTATGCGGTGATAGGGAAAATGGTGCGAATCTTGTGAGGATCAAACTCAAACACAAATAGTCGATCGATAACTTAAAATGACAACGAAACTATGAACTCACTCTTGCAGCCCTGCAGCAGATCAAATTTACACCTGATGATTAGCTAGAAAGAACTCGACGAATTGTGGTGATCCAGAGTGCCACAAGTCCAGCAGCATGACTGCTCTCCTTTGCCAATGTGATTTTGTACTTTCCCTCCAGAAGCTTCCTTAATAATCGACATGTCAATCATTAAATTACTTCGAGCAATCATATGAGAACAGACAAAAGAGAAAATTACAGTTGCAATATCCCAGAACAATAAAAACCCCAATTCAAGCAATCAGGAAAAGCAAGCAAGTTGACGTCATTTTTAAGTGTGGGATTTCAATCGTCCATTTTAAGAAGCTGAGATGACTATGGTCAAAGGGATTTTCTGAAAGAGCTGCTTGTTCTTTCAACATTTTGTAATTTCCATTGTATCAACATCAAGTATAAACCAATACGCCTCAACTAAAGATAAAAGTTTAACTCGCCATGGAAAGAAAACAAACATGTTATAGATGACCTGCGAGCAAGCAGAACAGCCTTCAGATACAAAACTTAAAAAGAGATTATTAATCTAAAAGTTTGGTTCTCGATATCATGTTGAGATTGAGCAATCATAGTGAATGCGGATGACAAATTATTTTCTCCAGGGGCACTCTTATGATCTAGTCCTCCAACAAGGTCTGCTAGTTACATTCCTACCATGATAGAGAGAGATTTCATTCCAACTAAGAAACATGAATCACTCAGTAATCTACAAAAAATAATCACTCACGGATGAATCACCAGGATTGCCAGCTTCATTCATGATTTTATCAAGTCTAAGATTTTACCTTAATTAGGGGACAGGGATTGTCTCAAATATCGAACTATCACCAAAATGTGATCTCATGAAAACCTAACATGACAACTGCTCACATTCAATAAAATAAAAGCTCAAGACAATTCAAATATTGGCTTTAGCGACTTGCATCTAGAAATGTCTAAAGCTTGTGGAGCTCCTAGTCTCCAAGCCCTCGGGGCTCAATTAGCTTGTTGCAGTCTCATGCGACAATTGACAAGCATCATGAAATCTCTATATTTTATAGGTATCTCGATCCTATGAGTCCTGGGATGTCTGATAGCTCCCAACAAGCTGTCACTAACAAGTTCCTTAAATCTTCAAATGTCAACACATCAGGGAATTTTGCTAAAGACTTGCATCCTTGAATACACAAACTTTGCAGGATGAGAATACCTTCAAGCTTTGAATGTCATGTAGCTTTCCACAATGGTTGATATTTCAACCTTTGTCTTCAAGCACAATAGATCTGATAATCTTCCAAGGGAAGTGCAACCATGAATATCCAATATTACCAAAAAAAAAAAAAAAAATCCAGCTCGTCGAGGCCACATTTCAACATGAAACCCTCAAGATTCTGAAGTTCAGCTTTATTTGCAGTTCCAATATCATGAAGATCAAGATTATTAGAAAAATTTCAACACAACATGTCACGCTTCGAACCTTGACAGCGTGCACATCCCTCGGTGGTCCATAAAACTTGCGACGTCCTAGGTTGCGTCGCCTACCCAATTGATTATGCACATGTGGAAGCGTATAAACAAATCCCCGGACAATACAAATATGGGATAGAAAAGCAAGATAAAATTTTCACAAAACACTTTTTATAAACACACTGGTTTTATATACAAAAGTCTACAAAAAGATCGACTCTAAAAAAGAAGCTGTCTTACAACCTACTAGTCAGACACATTCACCGATCCTTCGAACTCCACCTCCATAGGCTTTGGGGGCTTCGGGTCCTCCACAACCCCATCAAGAGGGTTAGTTACACCCTCACCTAGAGTGGCATTGACCGCAACGGTGGGGATATCAAATCTCTAAAGAGGAACTACCCTATACCCATTGAGTCCATGGTGAAACCACGTCCTGAATTGATGAGGTACACTTTGAGGTAGGCCTTCATCGACTTAGACAGTGGTCACAACCAGCTCATAGACTCAATGACTCCCGGGGACAAGGATGTCCATGCTCCACTCGATAACCCCCTGAGGTTGACCAAAACGTTCTTGAGGAACCTATCACGTCTCGATCCTTCGAACACGTGCCCATCCCTGCTTGGTCGATATAATAGCGATGTCCCAGGATGCATTGCCGACCCATTCATTTTAATGCACATGCAAAAACGATTAATAAATCTTCGAACATCAACAAGATGGGATAAGAAAGTAGGGCCATAAATTTTCGAACTGAAAACAACAACCACACTTATATATATACATACAACAACCCAAGTCATATATACACAATACAAGTCACTCCATTCACAAAGTCTACAAAACATGGGGGTTTCACAAACTACGGCTTCTCATCCTTCTCATCATCTCCCTCCACACTCCAGCTGGAGCCTACGGCGGAATACACAGGAGATCCTGGATCTCCAAGGTTCGGGTCAATTGCGTTTATGACTGAACCTTCGGGAGGATCTGCAGTGCCTTTTCCAAAAGCGACCTCCATCACATATAGAGGTATCTCAAATTCCGGTATAGGGTCCTCTCTCTGGCCATGACGATCTTGACAGTACTATAATCTATATCGATAAGGCACCCTGTGGGATAAACCTGCAATGACCTAGATCATAGATCGTACGAGTTCGTACTCCCATCCCCTAGGGTCCCCATGAAATAGAATGTAAGACCTATGTTCTGTGATTTCCTTCAGTTGTCCAAAATTTTCGGGAGCTACCATTTAGGGGCCTGAAATTTTTATCCCACAACGGAGTGAGACAACGTCTCAGCAAGTTTAACCCCTTAAGACTCGACTAGGAAGAAAATACGCCACAAGGGCTGCCTAAGCACAAACATGAGTCAGATGACTTACTTTAGCCTCAGTCTCTTCCTACAAGTCAATACAATAAGCAATTCATTCAATCACGTCAATCAATTCCAATCATTCAATTCAGATCGAATTATCGATCAATCGACTAAGTCGATTCCAAAACACAGGACTATCACATGGTCATTTCAATTTCTCAACCTTAACTCTGAATTACGGCTTAGCAGGCACGGCCTACTAAATCTTCGGCGGTGGATTACGACCCAATGGGCACGGCTTATTAAATCTTCAACGGTAAATTACGGCCCAACGGGCACAACCGATTCCAAGTTCGGTGGTAAATTACGGCCCAATGGACACGGCCATATTCTGAAAATCGATTACGGCCCAACGGGCATGGCCATACTCGGCAATTTTCCTGATTTAACTCACAACATCATACCCAACAACTTTCAATAACCATCTTATTATGACTACAACCATCACACGATTAATTACCTACGGCCAAGGATAATGCACTTCACAACTAAATTCCTTGATTAACATAACGTCTTGGCCTATTTTCCTCAAGTTAAAGGTACCTGATAAAAATAATCGTGTGTGGGCACACGGTCAGCCTCAGCCAAAAATATAATATCTTTACTTTCGAAATTCCCATCATTTATACAGTTGATAAAAACATTTTTGGCTTTGTAAATCGATGCTCGGTTATGTTCCAATCAATTATTCAAATTAAATAAATTTAGGAATAAATTCCCAAATTCAGAAATCACACATAATCAGCACAAATTAGAACTCAATTAAATAAATAGATCACACCATTGCAATCAGCATAAAATTCTGGTCACCAACTATTCCGATCTAATTTTCGGAAAATAAATAAATAATTAAATAATCACGGAAATTAATTATTAAATACTAAAAATAGCAACTTAGGCCTGTAAAGCCTAATTAAAAGCCGAGAAGAACCCGAAAAATTTCCGAACTACTCTAGATAAATACTAGAGCTTGTCTAGGCTTTAATTACAATACTCTAACCACCTAATATGCAATAACAATTAATTAAATTGCTAATCTACTCTAACTATCTACCTAATCCATACTTAACCTTAACTAATCAACCCTTAAACGTCATTAACTTACTAAGCAAGGATTAGTGAGTTCAACTCACTTGATTTGTGATCCCCTCAAATCAAAACAACAGGGACGTGGTGAGGCTCAAAAAACTCCAAAGCAGGCTTGCCAAACGGGGTCTCGAAGTGGGCTAAAGTGGGCCAAACAATGACCCTAGAGACCCACTAACTTCATCACCGATCCGGGCCAAGAGAGGACCGAACGGGAGCTGGTTGAGGCGAAAATGGGCCGAGACGGATTGAGAGGGCTGAACCAAGTCCAGACGAAGGCAGGTGGCGGCTCCGACGGTCACGATGGCATCGGACGGCATCCTGGTGACCTACTAGATGCACAAGTTGGGTGAGACGGCGTGGCTGGAGACACGAGCAAGCAGGACGATCGCGGCGGCGTGCGGGGGAACGAGCGGTTGCGAGGGGTGGTACGACGGCCTGGCGGGCGGTTACGACGACGAGGGGCTGCTCCACGGTTTCTCTAGGTTTGTTGGACTCAAAATAGAAGACAAGTAGGAGGAGGAGCAAGGGGATCGACGGGTTGGATAGAGGAAAGAGGGAAGGGCCACTTGGTCTTCTCTTATCTTCTTTGTTCCCCAAAATTGGTCCCCACCACCAGTTGGCTTGCTTAGCCAATTTCCAAACCAAAGTGCCCTCTTCTAGAAGCTTGAAGTTGTCCAAAAGGTTGGGTCCATGGGGGCACACGAATTTTGGTTGAAATTGCTTCAATTTCCAATCAATTTCTTCTCGAGTTCACTCAATTCGGCTCCCATAAATTCCATTATCGAGTCAACGATCAAATTGGTATTTTTTTTCAACAATTGAACCCACTCGTTTCCCAATTTCGCGATAAAAACGGTCCTCTAAATTTTTTAGACAAAAATGATCCTACCTTGACTTTTTCCCAAAAAGGCTCGGTTTGCAGAAAAATCTTCGAAGAATGAGTCGACGTTCCTAAAATGACTTGTGACACAATAGAATTTTCAATTTCTGAAATCGAATTCAAATTTGTGGTTAATTTCAATCCAGCACGATTTTAGCGTGACCTAGGTCACCGAGTAGCTTTCGAAAGTTTTAGTGCAAATAACCCGTGGTCGATTTTCTTCAAACCACAATGAACATCTTCAATATATTGGCGACTCTTAGTGGTCGTAAAAATCTCAAGGTTTCAATTATGAACACAGGGTACCAAAACGACATAAAAATCAATCTAGTGCTGATCGACGATAATTTTGTAATGTAGTGGAATCACCCACGTTTAACCATACATCTCAATCAAACATACCTATCTCTAATCTCTAATCAATTTTTAACTGTTCCATAGTGATCTCTGCAGATAAGTACGGTCAAGCAGTTGATTCCTGGTCGAATCCTTAAGTCTATTGCATTAAAATCTCTTAATGACTTCTCCAGATAGTCTAGTTATCTCACGAGTGATTAGTTTTGAGAATAGCACTATAGGCGCGTCAATAAAAGGCCCGATTTATTCAATTGAAAATAGGATTGAAAATCCAGGATGTTATAGAACCGCCATCTAAGGACCTGAAAAGAATGAGCCCATGATGGGGTGAGACAATGTTTCAGCAAGTTCACCCCTTAAACCCCGACTAGGAAAGAAATACACCTAGGTGATCTAACCACACATCACATAAAACTCACCTCGTCTCAATTCATTCCTACACGTCAGTACAATTCATATCACAGATGCATATAGCAATTTCACACGTCAATTGGAATGTCTCAATCAATCACCTCTCAATCAATCATAGCGGTCCTGATTATAGGGCTAAATTGTTATGACACGTCCCATTTTGTGCCACACAATTTCGTCCCATAATCCGATGAATATATCTCAATCAATCACACGTTTCGATTGATTACTACTCGCATAGGTAGTTTTACCCGACGCATATCGGTCCTTTGGCGTAGCCAGGCATCGCCTCATCTCTTGAGCGTGGCAATGTCCACCCGACATACATCGGGGACGGCATTCCCGAAGAAGCTTCGGTCCAACCTTTATCATGATCCGGCATCCATTGCTAGGGCATCCCATATAGGGACAACATCCGCCCGACGCACATCAAAGACAGGTTCTCTTAACCAACACATGAAATTAGTACAAAATTCCGATCACCGATTATCCCAGTATAATTTCTAGAAAATATTAAATAATTAAATAAATAGAAAAATTAATTAAATAAATATCAATAAATCCAATAAATGCAAACTTAGGCCGGAAACGTTTATCTAACCACCTCAACAGCGTAGAAAAATAATGTGCCTATCTAGATAATAGTACAATCTATTTAACCTTTAATTAATCTAATTTAACCACCTAACAATCCTAATTAAGCAATTAAATCACTAATTACAAATAACTAACCACCTAAGCCATACTTAGCCTAAACTAATTACCAACTAAACATCATTAACTCCCTAAGCAGAGTTTAGTAAGTAAACTCACCGGATTAGCGAACCAATGAATCTACGACGACGACGACACCAAGGTGGCGAGAACTAAGCCTGGAGCGACACCAACGGAGGTCCGAATGAGCTCGGAAACGGCCCACGAAGCTCACAGCTAGGCTGTGAGTTTGGCTTCTTTGCTGGGCTAGAAAGGGTTGACCGGGGGCTTGGCTAGAAACAGCCCACGCGAGACTAGGTAGGCAGGCGAAGGCGGCTAGCAGCTTGGGGACGGCAACATGCCGTGGCCGGGTGGCCAGGCGGCCAGGCGGAGCTGTGACGATCGAGCAACGCAGAACGTGGTTGGAGGAGCTCGGACGCAGGCGGATGGGCTCGCAGGCACGTGGGCTGGCGCGGAACGATGGGCAGAGCTCGAGCGGCTCCGGCAGCATTGGACCGGCGGTGGGGCGGCTTACGGTCAACGGCGGGGCTGGCTCGGTCTCTCGGTTCTCTCGCTGGTTCTTAGGCTTTCAAACTACTACAAAGGAGGAAGATGAAGCAAGGAAGGAGAAGAAGAAAGGCTGTTGGCTTGTGGGAGACCAAGAGCCCCATAAGTCTTCCAAAATATCTCAAGCTCTCAAGTTCAAGGCCCCACCACCTTTAGCCCTATCCCTTGCTCAATTTCATTCATAAATCTTCCTCAACAAGCCATCCAAAGTGTCCAAAATATTGCAACCCCTTGGCGAATTTGTACACTCCCCCTCCAATTTCACTTCAATTCCACTTCAAATTAATCCAATTGAAGCTCATAAATTCTAGCCAAGGTATTCACGTTGAATTATTGCAATTCCCTCACCAAATGAACCAACTCAAACCCCAAAAATTCACCCAAAAATGGCCCTTTAACTTTCCCGGTCCAAAAACACCCAACTTTGGAATTTCGCCGAAATCTTAGGTTTGCAGAAAAGTCTTCAGAGGACAAGTCGATGTTCCTAAAATAAATTGTGACATGACAGAACTTTCAATTTCTGAAATCGGGTTCAATTTCGTGGTTAATTTCAACCGAGCGCAATTTTAGCTTGATCTAGCCTACCGGATAGCTTTTAGGAATTTTTAGTGGGTAGCTTTTAGGAATTTTTAGTGCAATTGACCAATGGTCGATTATTTTCGAGCCACATTGTACATTTTTTACTCATTGGCGACTCTCGTTATTGTAAAAATCTCAAGGTTTCAAATATGGGCACATGGTACAAAAATGATAGAAAAATCGATTTAGTGCCGTTTGACAAGAACTTTGCAATTATGTGGAATCACCCACACTTTAATCACATGCTTCAGTTGAATCGGCCTATCTCCGATCTCTGATCGATTTTGAAAGTGACGTATTGACCCTTACAAATTAACACGGTCGAGCAATCGATTTCTAGTCGAATTCTCAAGGCTATTGCGTTAAAATCCTTAACGGCTTCACCAGATAGACTAGTTATCTCATGAGTGATTAGCTCAGAGAAAAAGACTATAGGTGCGTCGATGAAAAGCCCAACTTATTTAATCGAAAACAGAATTAGAAAATCAGGATGTCACACAATAGGAAACAAAAAATTGCATACTGGAAAGTCAAAATAGAGCATCAATAGAACAAATCCTTATTGGCTTAGAGAAAAAAGCCCACCATTGGAATGACAAATGAGCATAAGAGTAAGTCACATGGTGACAGGAAAAACGGTGCAAATCTTTATAGGATCAAACTCAACACATACATGGCTGATTGAGAACTTAAAATGACAATGAAACTATGAACTCACTCTTGCACCCTTGCAGCATATCAAATTCATGCCTGATGATTAGGTTGAAAGAACCCGATGAGTTTTGGGGATCTAAAGCGCCACAAGTCCAGTAGCCTGATCGCTCTCCTTTGCCCATGTGTTTTTGTACTTTGCCTCTAGAAGCTTCCTTAATAATCCACATGTCAATCATCAAATTACTTTTGAGCAATCATCTGAGAACAAACAAGAGAAAATTACAATTGCAATATCGCAGAACCAAAAAAAGAAAAGAAAAGAAAAGAAAAGAAAACCAATTCTAGCAATTATGAAAAGCAAGCAAATTCACATCATTCCTGAGTGTGGGCAACATCACAGAACAATAAAAAACCAATTCGAGCAATCATGAAAAGCAAGCAAGTTCATGTCATTCCTGAGTGTGGGAATTTCAGTCGTCCACCTTAAGAAACTAAGATGACTATGGTCAAAGGGATTTTCTTAAAGGTCTACTTGTTCTTTCAACATTTTGTAATTTCAATCATATCAATATCGCACATAAGCCAATGCGCCTGCCATCATAACAATCAACAAAAGATAAAAGTTTAGCTCGCCATGTAAACAAAACAAGTTATAGATGACCTGCAAGCAAGCATAACAACCTTCAAATACAAAATTTGAAAAGAGATTATTAATCTAAAAGTCTAGTTCAGGATATCATGTTGAGATTGAAGGATCATAGAGGATGATAAATGACCAATTATTTTCTCCAAAGGGACTCTCATGATCTAGTCCTCCAACAAGGGCTGACAGTTACATTCCTTCCATGATTGACATATTTCATTCCAACCAAAAACACAAATCACTCAGTAATGTACAAAAAATAATCACTTGCAAATGATTCACCAGGACTGCCAGCTTCATTCATGATTTTATCATCTAAGATTTTGCCTTACTGGGGGACAGGGGTCATCTCAAATATTGAACTATTACCAGAATGTGATCTCATGAATACCCGACATAACAACTGCTCATATTCTATATGAGGAAAGCTCAAGACAATTCACATATTGGCTTGCATCTAGAAATGTCTAAAGCTTGTGGAGCTCCTAGCCTCCAAGCCCTCGGGGCTCAATTAGTTTGTCACAGTCTCATGCAACAATTGACTAGCATCATGAAATCGATATACTTTATAGGTATCTTGATCCTTTGAGCCCGAGATGTTTGATAGTCCCCAACAAGCTGTCACTATCAAGTTCCTTAAATCTTCAAATTTCCAAACATCTAGGAATTTTGCTAACAACTTGCATTCTTGAATACAGACTTTTGCGGGATGAGAATACCTCTAAGCTTTGAATGTCATCTAGCTTTTCACAGTGGTTGATGTTCAACCTTTTTCAAGGTTTTCAAGCATGATAGATCCAAAAATCTTCCAAGGGAAGTGCAACCATGAATATCAAATATTACCAAAAGAATCCAGTCCATCAAGGCCACATTTCAACTAGACTCTTATTGTTTGCAACATGAAACCTCTCAAATTCTTTAAACTAGAAGGATATCTTTCAATGGATGTGCAATTAGAGATATCCAATCTTACAAATAATCAATCTCTCAAGGCCATGAATTTCAACTAGATACTCACAATCTGCAACACAGAAACCTTTAGACATTTTGAACTCGAAAGGTCTATTTTGTTAGGGAAATCCCTTATGATGTTTTGAAGATGACAAACTAAATCAAAGGCTGCTACCAATGTGTTTATTGGTTGAGTAATAGACTACGTAGATGATAGAATGTGTACATGATATTATCAAGGTTTATATTTGGAAGAACTAGAAGATAGATTCTATGCCGAAGTTGAACTTATTTAGATTGTGTCTAGAATTTAAGGCTAAATATGTTCATAAGCAGTATATGTTTAGACTTACGTATAGATTGTAAAGTCTACTTTAGATGAAAGACACTCAATCTTTACTTCAGGCAGAACACTCTCAAACTTTACATATAGAACGAGACACAAGTCCAAAACATGACAAGATCCAGAACGAGACACAAGTTCATAACGTAGCAGATTCTAAATGAAGCATGTTCAGAACAAGACAACTCGACAAAACGTAACACAAGCCCCAAACATATAACGGTTAGTGATCTGATTTGGATTCTAAATCAAGATAGATTTGATTGACTCAATCTAATTGATTGACAATTGGATCTTGAAGACAAGAACTTTCTAAATGAATAAGCTCTACTTATGGAAACCAAGATTCTTTGAGCGATCGGAATCAATTTGAGATTCTACTTCTGCTGCTCAACGGCTACTAAATCTTCTTGATATAGATTTGTCCAGTGGGTAGATTGGAAGACGATCCTTTAGATACTGTCTAATGGCTAGTTTGGAATTTGAGAAGTATTTAAGGAGACTAAGGACCGATGAGCAAGTAAGAGATAGAGCCTAGAATCTATAATTCCAAAGTTTAAGCGAACTTCGAACATACACTTGTCTTTCATGAGCCTAAACGTTTGTGATCGTGAGAGAAATACCAAAAGAGTGATTTAGTGAGATAGTGTGATCCACCACTAAGTGTTTACACTCAAAGTTGTAATCTCTTATTGATCATATAGTGGAATCCAACTAGAAGGCTGTTAGCGTAGGAGAGTAGACGTAGGATTGATTTATGCCGAACCATTATAAATTTCGTGTGCAACATTCTCTTTCCTTAACTCTTCATATTTAAGTCTATTGCACACTTATAGGTTATTTCAAAAGTCTATTCCATCGCACAACATATTCTAAACATTTATAAGAAGTCTGGTGGATCATTTGTCAGACTCTGATCCTTATTCAGACTTTGCTCACAACTTATTTTATTCCGCATTTATTTGTCAAAACTTCTTTTAAACACCTATTCACCCCCCTCTAGGTGTTCATAATAACATCTTCAATTAGTATCAAATCCAAGTGCTCGTTTTATTGAAGTGTTTTTTTTTTTTTTTTATTTCTAAGCTAAAGGTCTTCTATGACTAATATCTTGGCACCAGGGTTGGTTGAAGGGCAAAGTAACACCAAGCCACCCTATTTCGATGGATATGAATACAACATTTGGAAAAATAAAATGAAAGCATTCCTAAGATCTAGAGATATATTCTAATAGAGTGTTGTGGAAAAAGGAATCAATCCCACTGCTGCGTCAACATCAAATAAGAATGGCAAAGATAAAGAAACCAAACCTCCTGCTCTTATGTCTTGTATGGAGATGTCTAAAAGAGAAGCTCTTGATGCGAAAGCCATTTGTTCTTTGTATTGCACCTTATCTCCTACTGAGTATAACAAAATTTCTTCATGCGAAGCAGCTAAAGAAGTTTGGGATAGACTTCTTGTTACTTATGAAGGGACTGATCATGTAAAAGAGATAAAAGTGAACTTGCTGCTCGGTCAATATGAATTCTTTAAGATGAAGTAAGGAGAGTCAATTGGAGATATATTCAGATGTTTTATAGGAATTGTAAATGGTTTGGTGTCTCAAGGTCATCCAATTTCTGCCCCAATGAAGGTCAACAAACTTTTGTGAGGTCTCTCAAAAGATTGGAAATATGTTAAGACCTCAATCCGAGAGATTCAGAGGATTATGCCACTTTCTGCTGATGAACTTATTGGCACTCTTTAATCCTACGAAGTGGAACAAATTATTGATGAAGATCCCGAAGGTAAAAAGTCCATTGCACTTAAATCTAACGTTGATTCTGATGATACAGACTCAGAAAATGACATGGACGACGAAGAACTTGCTTTTATGATCAAGAAATTCAAAAAGCTAAGTAGAAAAGGAATGATATTTAGTGGAAGAAGACAATACAAGCAGAATGTGCAAAAAAGAACAATAAAAGAAGATGACGAACAAGGATATATATTCTTGATGGCACATATAGACTTAGACTCAAATTCGTAAGTAGAATCGGACTCGAGAATCGAGTTTGACTCAGAATTTGACAAGGAAATCAAGTTAAGTCATTCAGAAATTCCTATCAAAGTTTCAAAGTATATAAATGAGCTTTGCTTAAATTTCAAATATTCTCTAAAAAGGATCTATGAACTAAAAATGAGAATTTGTGGCTTAAGCAACAGGATCTTTCTCAAAAAGAGAAGTTTGAAATTTTGCAAAAAGATTTTCTACAAACAAAAGAAAGTCTAGATTTACTTGTCAAAGAAAATGATTCTTCAAAGAAAGAACTTTCAAATATTTCGACAAAATTTTCAAAGGATTTTAAAAAATTAGAGCATTTCATTTTCATATAAGTATCTTACTATAACAAGTTGGGACTCAGCTTCAATAAGGAAAGTGATTCTCTAATAGACTTTCCTAAAGTCAAGGAAAGACTTAGACAAAGACCTCCTAGACTTGCGTACAAGAAGTATTTTCAATGGATCTTTACAAAATTTATTGGTCGAAATGCTCTCAAGTGTTCAAATTATGGAGACTCAAAACACTTTGAGAAAGAATGTCCTAAAGTTTGGAAAGCTGTTAAGAAAGATTGAGTAAAAATAGCATATTCTACTAATTCTCATGGACCCAAGAAAATATGGGTACAAAAAAGAAGATAAGTTGTTTTTGCAGAAAATAAAGGAAAAGAAGAAAGAGAATTTGGTAAGGAAGGAAACTCCATGAAGGAAGAATGATTGCAAATTTATCATGATACAATAAGAAAAGTATCTCATGCGAGATTGGTAATGATCATCTTTAATTGTATATTTCAAACATGTATCTTGGGCAAGAGAATAAAATTTTTTTTATCATCCTGCCTTGGAAATTTCTACGTACATTTATCATGATTTTGGATGATTGTTTATCATTTATATTGCAAATATCTCTTGTCATAAACATAAGGCATTGCATTTTTTTTTGCTTGATTTGACACGTGATAGAAGTATCATCTTTTTGCGAAATGCATCAATAATATATTTTTGAGATTTATGCTCAAGGAAATCCATTTGATCTTGAAAGATATTATTGCATATTCATGAATACTCTTGCTATATTCTTAGAAGATATCTTATATCTAGCAAGTTTGATCTACAAATTAGAGGAAGGTATTACATGATATTTTTTGCATGGATTGTTATCTATTATACAAGAATTTGTAGGTGACAAAATAATCTTTCATATGGATTTTGAAAAGCTCGATTAAAAAATTATGGAGATTCTATACTACTTTTTGGAGGCTCAAATATTCTCTTCGTTGCGCAAAGTTTTCACAAATTATTAATCAAGTCCCTAACGTGTTGTATGAAAGGTTGAGTAGCTTTGAATTTAAGCATTTGATAATTTTATATATGCTATTTAATTTATTTGAAGAAAGGGCATTGTATATTATGTGGATATTATTATAGCTTATTTGTGCAAAAAGTTCGTTAAGTTAATGCAGGTTGAATTCGAGACGAGCTTAATTGAAGAAAACAAATTTCTGCCTTGAATTTCAAAAAGCAAATTATCGTTGCGGATGTTGTTGCTACAAAGGAAATATTGAAAAATATTCTATTCAACATGCACAATCCGCAATTATCGCTATTCGCAAAAATTGTCCTGATGACAAAGCAGAAAGTGAATTTAAAAGAAAGGGAAAGAATCGTGATCACCTCAAAAAGGCAACAAATTGAGGGGGAGCATTGATCAATTATGGAAAAATCTTTTTGAATTGAATTGCTCGTGATCTTGTTATGGAAGGAAGGAAAAGGTAAATGTGTTAGAATTTGTTAATTTCTAAAAATCCGGTTAGTGCATCTTTTATTATCTTTTATCATTAACAAATCTCTTATTTACATTATCATGACAAAAAGGCTAAGCGAATTTTATAATGCATCAGTGATTTTTATTAGATATGTGCTGATATATATGATCAAAGTGAGCTATATTACATATCTTTGATATTCAATTTACTTTGTAAAAGCTGATTTTTTGGAAATTGTGTTTCATGCAAGATATATTTATTATTGTTTTATATTCTCTATGTGATACCATTTCCATTATTATCGCTTTTTGATTATGACAAAAAGGGAGAGAGAATATAAATATGCATATGTGTTGATATCTTGCGATTATCTTTCCATTTATAATTATGCTCAATCTATTTGCTATCTTATGCTAGTTTCTGATTCGAATTACATTATTTGAATATCTCATATTTAAAAACTATTTATGTGCTTAAGATTACCCTAATTTATTAATATCTTTAAAAGCGTGTTTACACATCTGCATATTCAGAGATTGTTTTGTTATCATAAAAAATGGAGAGATTGTTAGGGAAATCCCTTATGATGTTTTGAAGATGACAAAATAAATCTGTGGCATCCAAAATTTTAGACAACCCTCGGATACGTGACAATCACCGAACTGTGACTTTGTTTTTATTTTACAGGCATTAAATTGTATTTGTTCATTTGGTATAGCATTTCAATTTTATCCTTAGAAGCAAAAGGATGGGATTTGATCTTGCATAAGGATTATATGCGCTAAAATTTAAAGAATTAGAACTTGAGGATATTGAGCGGGCCGCAAGAATTTGGAATATATATATATATATATATATATATGTGTGTGTGT
This sequence comes from Eucalyptus sideroxylon x Eucalyptus melliodora, assembly GCA_016097485.1. Classification (NCBI taxonomy): domain Eukaryota; kingdom Viridiplantae; phylum Streptophyta; class Magnoliopsida; order Myrtales; family Myrtaceae; genus Eucalyptus; species Eucalyptus sideroxylon x Eucalyptus melliodora. The sequence goes on along the minus strand of CM027826.1, from coordinate 25,030,733 downwards.
GTGTGTGTGTGTGTGTGTGCGTGTGTGTGTGTGTGTGTGTATCCTTGTATATAAAACAATTTAAATTTTTGTTATTTAGGTAAATTTGATAAAAATAAAATGCTTATATATATAAGAAGAGAAAAGGGGATTAGGGCCTTATTTTATGGACTCTTGGACCCAAGGACACCCCATGGGCGTCGCACGAAGCAAGGGGAGGGGGAGGGAAATTTGCATGCCCTCCCACACTTGTCTTCCTCCACAATTACACTTGTCCCTTGCCATTAGACACTTGTCCATCCTACATCCACTTAATCATTTTCTTTCATGCAAAAATAGAGTTAATTGATTAATCAAAAAGTAAGAAAAGGGGAGGGGATTTTTGGAAGTAAGAGAGAGAAGAGAGACCGAGAGAAATTGAGAGTGAGGAAGGAGGAGGCCGCTCGAGGAAGAAGGAAGGGAGTTTGTCCGCCGTTCGTTGCCGTTTTGCCTTTGTTTGTTGCTGATTTGTGCTTGAATCTAAGGCAAGTAGAGTCCTAAAACCTACCCTTTGCTTGCTGTGAAGTGTGTGTGTGGAAGATGATAAATCGTGGTTGTGGTAAGTGGTGCAATTTCGGAGCTTTGGGGAGAGGTTTGTTGGTTTTGCATGCTGTTTCTGGAAAATCAGCTTGACTGTTCACGAGTTTGTGTGTTTCATGTCACCTTTTACTTGGAATTTCACTTCAACCTCTTCATGAAAGTTGTAGAGGGAATCTGGAAGTATAATATACTAAAATTTGAGACAAAATTTATGAGTATTGAGGGGTGAAACCCTTTTTCTACGAAAATGTTAGATCTGGAAACTGTTTTGTTGACCTCTTGGTGATTTCGTGTGTTGCATGTCACTTTTTACTTGAAATTTCACTTCGACATCTTCATTAGAGTTGTAGAGAACATCTTGAATATTAACATACTCAAATTTGAGATAAAACGAACAAGTTTTTCTTGGTGAAACGATTTTTCCTTTGAAGACGTTAGATCTGGAAATGTTGTACTGAGCTTCACTGATTTCGTGGACTATAAAGTAACTTTCTTTTGAAAATATCACCTTGATCTCTTAATGAAAGTTGTAGTAGACTTCTTGAAGTAAAACATATCAAAATTTCAGAGGAAAAGAAGAAAGTTAAGTCGGTGAATCGTTTTTCTTTGAGAAAACCGGATCTGGAAAATATTACTTCGACCCAGTAAGACTCCGTGATTTTTATAAAATCATATGGTCAAAATTTGATCATATGTTCTTAATGAAATTTGTAAGTAATATTCTGAAGAATAACATACTGAAAAATTAGAAGAAATGAACATATATAAGTCGAAGAATCGAGTTTCTTTGAATGATGGAAAAGATAAACCCGAAAACAGGAAAGTAAACTGATTTTAACTTTTAATCCGGAATGAATTTGACTTTGGTTTCTTCATGAAACTTGTAGATATAGATCTTAACTACAACGTATCCAAATTTCAGAATTTTCTGAGTACATTTGAGGGTTCAATCGAAATTATTTCCGAAACTGTGCAAAAGTGGTGCTGGAATTTCTTTTGCTGTGATGTATGGATCTACGTGATTGATGTGGAACTTTCTCAACATGGTGTTCTTCATGAAATATCTTCCTCTGGATCTTTTTTACATCATGTTAAATTCTCAGAATTTATTGAGAATTTTTTTTGCTAATTTTCCAAGAATTTTCACGAAAGAAGTGCATTCTGTTTTATCCGAAAATTGGTTCTAGTTTTAAAAACCAATGAACTTCTTTATGAAATGTGATATTGTGGATGTTATGCGTACTGCATATATGGTAATGTTTGGCATATCATGTGACATCAAAAGATGGTTTAGATCTATGATATTGTTGCATCAAATGCCATGTTGAAAATGAGACATATATGTGAATATAAATTATGATGATGACGATACCGTCGGAGGTGTGAGCTAACGATGCCCCCGGAGTGTCGGGATGCCCGGAATGTGGGGGTGCCGGATGCCCGGTTGTATTACGATACATGCCCGGATGTCCTCGAGAGTTTCGAGATGCCCGGTGGTATATGGTATGTAATTCCAAGGGGAGTGCCTGGTGGTATGTCGATACGTAATCCCGGAAGCCCCGGAGGTGTGTGCCGCCGGGATACCTCGTGATGCTAGTTAGAATGCGAGATGCCCGGAATGTGGAGGTGCCGGATGCCCGATTGTATTTTGAATACATGCCCGGAGGTTCCTCGCGATGCCTAGTTGGATGCGAGCAATAAATTGTGGAATGCAAACATTGGTCCCTGAAAAAAAAAAAAAAAAAAAAAAAAACTGATGAGATCCTTGTGGAAGATAAGAATTGAAAATGAATCATGTGCATGGGTGTATGCATATGGTATGATACATGATCTGTTTATGAAAGTAAATTAATGCTATTTGATATTGAAAATGTGATCATAAAGGCATGAATGGATCTCATGGTGATGTATGCTTGATAGCATGGATGATATGAATCATGGTGGTATATGCACCTATGGCATGGATATGCATGAATGCTTGATGATGAGTGCATGATGGTATATGCACATATGGCATGGTGATATATGCATGAATACTTGATGATGAGTGTATGGTGGTATATGCATATATGGCATGATGATACATGCATGAATGCTTGATGATGAGTGCATGATGATATATGCACATATGGTATGATGGCATATGCATGGCTGCAAGGTAAGTTATGCTTGAATGCATGAATGATATGTGCTTTATTATGATTCCTTGATTGTTCTGTTTGACGCAATGAATAGTTTGGTGGATCTTTACTACTGAGTGGTTGTACTCACCTCTTTTGGGGATTAACATTTCAGAGCAGATAAGATTCCTCTGCTGCCACTGCCACCAGTAGATGGATCAAGTGGTTGGATATGACCGCAAGGGGGAGGATAGCAAAGGAAGGAACTTTTGGACGCCAACACTAATCGATGGACTTTAAGTATACGACTGTTGGAAGAGATGTCGATCATCTTTTGAAGTATAGACATGTATAGAAAACCATGGCATTTTGATGTACCGATGGATGATGTCCATATGGTTTAAGTAAATAAAAGTGTTCGGCTTTTACTTATAAATGTTTAGTTAGTGTGCATCGTTATCTGAATATAGGGAAGGGAGTTGTTGGATATGTTTCCGTATATGAACTGCGTAGGGATCTATCTAAAAGATGTAAACCCCTAGGTTGTATGGACTAGCTGCAATTGAAATTGTATCAGAGTGACATGTTATTAGGAAAAGTGAAAGGTAAGCGAACTGTGGCGACCCTAACGGATCGGGGGCCGTGTCGAGGGTGCCGCAAAATCAAAGACTACTAAAGTGTTTATTGGTTGAGTAACAGATTATGCAGATGATAGAATGTATAAATGATATTACCAAGGTTTATATTTGGAAGGACCAGAAGATAGACTCTATGTTGAAGCTGAATTTATTCAGACTGTATCTAGACCTTAAAGCTAAATATGTTCAAAAGCAGAATATATTCAAACTTACGTACAAATTGTAAAGTCTACTTTAGACGGAAGACACTCAGACTTTACTTGAAATAGAACACTCTCAAACTTTACATACAGAACGAGACACAAGTCTAGAACATGACAAGTTCCAAAACGAGACACAAGTTCATAATGCAGCAGATTCACAATGAAGCATGTTCAAAACGAGACAACTCGACAACATGTAATAGAAGCCCCAAACATATAACGGCTAGTGATTTGATTTGGATTCTACATCAAGATAGATTTGATTGACTCAATCTAATTGATTAGCAATTGGATCTTGAAGACAAAAACTTTTTAAACGAAGAAGCTCTACTTATGGAAACCAAGATTCTATTTGTATGGGCGATCAGAATCAATTTGGGATTCTACTTCTGTTACTCAACGGCTACTAAATCTTCGTGATATAGATATGTCCAATGGGTAGATTGGAAGACGATCCTCTAAATACTGTCCAGTGGCTAGTTTGGAAGAGAATGAGTATTTAAGGAGACCAATGACCGATGAGCAAGTAAGAGACGGAGCGTAAAATCTATAATTCTAAAGTCTGAACGAACTTTGGTCATATACTTGTCTTTCTTGACCTTAAACATTTGTAATCGTGAGAGAAATACCAAAAGAGTAATTTAGTGAGATAGTGTGATCCACCACTGAGTGTTTATACTCAAAGTTGTAATCTCGTGTTGATCACATAGTTGAATCCAGCCAAAATGTTGTTAGCGTGGGAGAGTAGACGTAGGCTTGATTTAAACCGAACCACTATAAATTTCGTGTGCAACATTCTCTTTCCTTAACTCTTCATATTTAAGTCTATTGCATACTTACAGGTTATTTTAGAAGTCTATTCCATCGCACAACAGATTCTAATCAGCTACCAAAAGTCTGGTGGCTCATTTGTCAGACTCTAATCCTTATTTAGACTTTGTTTGCAACTTATTTTTTTCTGCATTTATTTGCCAAGACTTCTTTTAAACACCTATTTACCCCCCTCTAGATGTTCGGACTAGTATCTTCATATTTATCTTTTAATGGATTGAAAGCTTTGGTCATCTTTTTAATGGACATGCATTTAAAGACATAAAATGAGTGCCAAACACTTAAAGTGACAAAACTTGGCACGGAGGAACACTTAAGTACAAAAAGTTAGGAAAGTGACACTTAAGTGCCAAAATCGGAGCAAAATAGATCACTTAAGTGCCAATTCGGCCAAAATCCGGCCAAAATGCTGACGTGACAATTTTCCGACAAGGTAAGTGCAAAAAGATGTCGTTTTGCACACTGTCGTGGCTAAACAAAAGCAAAGACGACCTAGTTTTGTCCTCTAATGTGATAAATAATTAATATAAAAATTAATTAAATTTAATTTAAAACTAAATTTATTTAAAACATTTAAATTAGTTTTTTTTTAAAAAAGGGGGACAGAGGAGGCACCGGTTGAGGGCTGAGCCCCTCGCCGCCGCCGCCTCCCCGCCATCATCGAGGAGGGCCGGCAACGATGGGGGCGTGTCGGCAAGGAACTGCAAGTAAATAATAATAATAATTATTTATTTTTATAATTTAATTTAATTAATGTTTATATTAAAATTCAAATCCGTGCAAAAACGACGTTGTTTTTGCCTCTTTTTTTTTTTTTTTGTTGAGTCAGCACTTTGGCAAGCCACGTAGACAAAAATAAAAAATAAAAAATTGCCACGTATGATTTTCGGTAAGGTTCGTCGAAGATGACACTTAAGTGTCCCACTTTCCTAACTTTTGACACTTGGGGTGTACTTCTGCCGACATAAAACCTTCTCAAAAATTCTAATTAATCAATCAAGGTCTCGAACTTCAGCTAGATTCTTGCTATTTGCAGTGTGAAATTCAAAGTCTCTAAACCGGAAAAGTCTGGAGATCTTTTAATAGAAGTACACCCAGAGAGATTCAATCTTGTCAATAAATGCAACCTGAAAAGGCCATGAATTTTAACTGGATTTCGGCAATTTGCAGCATGGAATATTTCAATGGACGTGCATCCAGAGAGATATAGAACGTTTCCAGATATTCTAAATGGGTCAAAGCCTCAAACTTCGACTAAATTCTCGCCGTTTGCAGCATTTGATTCTCTTAGATTCTTTTTAAACCTGAAAGGACAAGTGATTGAATGGACATGGAACCAGAGATATTCAAACTTACCAGAATCTTGCAATTTGCAACACATGATAGCCTTAGATGTTTTGAACTCGAAAGGTCCCATGAATCTCAACTGAATTCTTGCGACTGGCAGCAATTCGTTTCCCGCGGAATCTTCGAAGTTGAAGGATCTAGTGACCCTTCGGCTCGTTACCCACGGAGAATTTGGGCTTGTTGCCTCTGGAGAATCTGGGAATGCCTAATCAATGTCGAAGTATAACTAATGCCAAAACTTCATGCATCTGGTAGGTACCAGCCCCACCCACTCCATCTCCACCACCACCTGAAAGGTGATGCTTCATATCTTTGTGTAACGCTGCTAGTCCTGTTCATGTGTTCATTAGACATAAAATCATTATTTCTACTAGATATGGGTGGACTATTATCGTGAGATGTTGCTACCAATCATAAAGATATGAAGTTTAGCTCTATTTACTATTCCGGTATCATGAAAACCAAGATTATTAGAAAAATTAGAACATAGCATAAGACAAAAACCTGATTGCTGGAAAGTGGAAATAGAGTATTAGTAGAACAAATCCTCATTGGCGTAGCTAAAAAGTTCCACCACTGGAATGACAAATGAGCAGAAGCGTAAATCACGCGGTGACAGGAAGAATGGTGTGAATCTCGTTAGGATCAAACTCAACACAAGCTGTCGATGAAGAACTTGAAATGACTTTGAAACATCAACTCACTCTTGCAGCCCTGCAGCATGTCAAATTCACACCTGATGATGAGCCTGAAAGAACCTGACGAATTTGGGGAATCAAGAGCGCCACAAGTCCAAAATGACCGCTTTCCTTTGCCTATGTGTTTTTGTACTTTGCCTCCAGAAGCTTCCTTAGTAATTGACATGTCAATCATTAAATTACTTCGACCAATCATATGAGAACATACAAAAGATAAAATTACAGTTGCAATATCCCAGAACAATAAAAACCCCAATTCAAGCAATCAGGAAAAGTAAACAAATTCAGCTTGTTCAAGCATAGGTTTCTACCATCATTTTCGTCAAAACCTCCGCACGACCACCGTAAACTACCACCTCCATTAGTCAATACTACCAATACACTCCGGCTTCAACCACCAACAGTCTGCCATCACATGCACACGGCACTGCACATAGGCTTACGCCACGAGGCGGACCACGCCTCCAAAGGCAAGTTCACATTCCAAATGCACTGAGAGCAACCATAAGAGAAGAATCCCCAATCACCAGCCAAAGCACGAAACTGGAACGGCATAGCCACCGAACTAATTTTAAAAATCACCGCGCCAAACACAACCCAGCACAGACCCAATAGCCGCCGCCGCTTGAGAGCCGTCTCATTACATCCAAACCCTTCCACTAGACGGACGACGACGACAGCTACTACCCCAACAACACGCGAGAGCGTACACAAGAGAGAAAGCAAATACGAACCGAAACACTTAATCAAGAAGAGAGTAAAGCTAAGTGGTAGCGACCTACCTTCAGCTGGAGAGAGAGAGAGAGAGAGAGAAAGAGAGGGTCTCCTTCTTCGCTTGATTTTGCAATGGTCGGGTTTGTTGCCTCATCAAAGAGAGGGTCTCCTTCTTCGCTTGATTCTGCAATGGTCCGGTTCGGTCGCTGAAATTTATACGGCCGAGAGAGAGAAGAGAGAGGGTCTCCTTCTTCGCTTGATTTTGCAATGGTCGGGCTTGTTGCCTCGACAATTTGGTAGGTGACAAAATCACAAAATTCACACCTGGATCCAGTGACTTCTCTTAGCCCAGAGGACTTGTCGTGAATCAATTTAGATAATCGTTTCTCCAAATCTCTCTGTTCAGCATTCGGCAGAAGAGCACATTTAATATAAAGCGTCGATAGTCGGACGGGTAGCTCTGAGAGACATTCAAGAGGACGGAGATCATCAAGAGAGAGTTCCAGGAGAAGGGTTAGTTTGGAAAGATATGGCAACGATGCAGTTGGGAAATCAACATGTAGAGCTATTAAGCTCAAGGGCGGTTCTGGTATTTCTCGAAGGTTTTTGCAAAACCGAACGCTGAGATGTTGGAGAGAAGAGAGCTCCGAAATGCTCTCCGGCAAGCCCCAAATGCCCGATCCGTCTAAATGAAGCTTATTTAGCGAAACCAGCTCGCCTATACTACTAGGCAGTCCTTCCAGATTATTGCAGCCCAATGCACTCAACACTTGGAGTTTCGTCAGCATTCCAATAGCACTAGGCAATTTTGTCACAGGAGCTCTTTTAATGGTCAATCTCCTCAAATTTTGCAAATTCCCAATACTTTCTGGTAATTTTATAATCGATGTCCATGATAAATTCAGTTCAATCAACGATGCCAACTTTCCAATCGAGTCAGGGATCTCCCTCAATGACTCACAAAGAGATAGGTTAAGGAAAGACAAAGATGCTAGATTGCCTATGGAGTTGGGTATGTAATCTAATAATTGACACCCAAAGGCATGAAGAGTCTCTAGCGCCTTCATAGAACCAATGGTTTGAGGTAATTCTTTAATCCTTGTATAAGATAAGTCCAGCTTAATTAACAACTCAGAGGAACCCATGGATTCGGGAAGCTGAGCAAGTTTATCATAACACAGAAGCTCTATCGATTCTTCCATTCTCCCTAATCTTGCTTGTAGCTTATTTAGGTTCCAACAGTACTGGGCATTCAAGGAGACAAGGGTCTTGATATACCATATAGAGGGATGAATTTCTGCTAGATTCCTACAATCTTTGAGATTCAACATCTCCAAGCTTTTTAAAGCAGACAAGTCGGGAATTATGCTCATATTTGTACAATAGGAGAGGTCCAGAACTTTCAAATCGGTTGCCATCTAAAAGAAATAAAGGAAACTTAAGTGAAAGTAGACAATAGCAATGTGTGATTTTACCTCTATTCCTTTTTTTTTTTTAAAAAAAGAATCTTTAAAATTTATTAAAAAATACCCATACTCCACTACTTTTCATAGTTTTCTTTTTTAATTTTAATTTTTTTTAATAGTGCTAGGGTACACAACCATATTGATTTTTTAAAGCATATCCATCGCAAAAAGAATGTTTGGGACATACAAGTGCCAACCATGTTTATTTTCACATAAAATTTCAAAAAGAAAATATATTCAGTTTTTAAGACCTACGCAAATTTTATTATCAAAGAGACACTCCAATAGTAAGAAACGGGTAGTTTAATTATGAAAAGCAATTTCTTAAAGTGACTTCAAAAAAAAATAAAGAATGTTGTATTCCAAAAAAAATTAATGCTATCGGAAGGATATTTTTTTACTCTCATAACATTAATAATTTATATTTGTGTCATACAGTGACTTCCATAATCAACAATTATAATGAATAAATATTTCATGCAACAAGTCAAAGCAATTCATGAATTATATCCATTACTTTAACATTAAAATGAATTCAGAATTTTAGTATTTATGTACAACACAAGTCAATATGTGGAATTTTGTTTTTTTCTCCATGAAAGAAGATTGATATAGAGATACAACAAGAATGGCTCAAAAGACATACTTTTGCATTGGAAAAATTAACCTAGCCATAAACCATCTACATTAAAGTAAATTAGAAATGGTACAAGTATGTAATTATATTTCAATAGATGTTGATTAATATAGTTATTTTCTTTTTCTTTTTTTTAGTATTGTCTAAGGTTAAAGCAAGACGGGTTGTTGAGTTTTATCAATTAAAGCTATAATTCCTCTTATATTATGTTGAAAATCCTTAATATGAGGAACGACATTAAACCTTTCTATAAGAAAAAGAGGAGAACTTGGTGCTATTGGATCTTTAATAACACATTATTATTCACACGGATAGATCTTCTCAAAATCTTACCTTGAGTGGGCCCTATCCTCCCCAGTCCTCTGAAATATTACTATGTGATAGATTGAGCGCAACTAATTTCTTCGGGTGAAAGTTGACCATTTTAAAATCCGAGGGACAATTCTCCCAGTCAAGCCATCTTAATTGAGGAAGCAAGTTTTGGAAATCTCCAGTTAAATGAGAACTGCCCATTTGAAGGAACCTCAAGTCAGTGAATTCGTTAAACTGTTCACCTCGGTAGCTTTCCTTATAGACAAGACGAAGGGCCTCAATCTTACAAGTGCCCTGCAATTACAAAACATTATGGACCATAAGTTTTAATTGATTAAATGATCTATATATTTTTTTTTAAAAAAAAAAAGATGGACTAATTTCAATGTGATATCATACTATTATGGTGTGGACTTCTTATTTTCAACTTGGTGAAATGACAAGTCATCATTGCATATGATTTATCTAATTCATGTAAAAATGGGAAGCTCAAGAAGGTGCTTTTGAACTTTTCATCTTCTAGTAATGCTTTTCGCAAATTTGCACCTTTTGAATTACCAAAAATTGCATCCTTTCAAAATTATAATAAAAGGCATCTATTTATGTACAAACTACTTCAAATATATCTATCAAAATTCATGCCCTTTATATGTGAAACACCCAACCCTAACTCATATCTTTCATATGCAAAACGACTATTATAGTAACACGACTATTATGGTCCAAGTACATCTATCAAAGTTGTCATCAAAACATGTATCAAAATTAGAGAATTTGAATTGTGGAATCCCCCCTATTATTCCGGTGTGCCTTGTTTGCAACTCTAAATAGCAAAATGAATATGAGAATGTCACCTCAAGAAGTATGCATGTGTTTTATATTCCTTTCTTATCATGTGTTTCTTTAATGAGTGTTTTTAATTATACATGGAAGAAAAATATGTTAAATATCAAACATTATAGAGATAATCTTTACTCCTCTTTTTATTAGTACATGTGTTTGATGCAACCTTTTCATTATCTTATGTATTTTGTTTCAGTGAAATAGCATAAAGTAATTAGATCTTGCTTCCAAAAAGATCAAACATGAAAATTGATTAAATTGGATATTTAAGGAACTCAAATTTAGTTTGTCTTAGGTGATGAATTGCTCAGTGAGTACAAATCATGAGAGTTGTAAGGCTGATTTGTTTGGTGGTTTGAATACTTCCTTTAAACTTTTATTCTTTTGGATGAGATACCCATTATTTAGAAATTTCTTTTATATTATCATATTTTCGTCAATAACTTCTTATAGACCTTTTTTTTCTTGTTCTAAGCAACGTTGTATTCAATTCATTACATTTTCATTTGTGCAAAAATATGCTTGCTGAAATACAGTGGTAGCACGTTTTTTACTAATCTCGTTACTTCATTATATTGTGCATTCTCAATGTTTATATTTAGTGTTTTTTAATCAAAGATTTGCACATGCTCGTTTGATGTTTGCACAAATCATCCATATGTTGTAATTGCATTTAGTTGCATACCTTTTTAACTTTCATGTTAATAATAAAAACTAATCATGATACAAAATTCAAAACCATAATTATTTATATCACAAGTATTGGAATGAGCCATTGCTTTGACTTGACCCACTTTTTATAGATATTACACATATTAATCTCATTAATAAAATCGGATGTCACTTTTCCAATATTCCTTCATATCTAATAAAAAAAAAAATTCTGACTTCATTTTTACTTCAGAGTAATAAGAGCTATTTCTAATTGTGCATCTAATCATATTTGAATGTAAGGATGTTATTAATTTTTTATTATGTGAATATATGGTTCCAAAACTTAAGTAGTGATATTTTTTTTTTTTTTGAAAACTATAGAGTTGACATTATTTCTTATCCTAAATATGATGATTGAATTAAAGAAAGTACAAACCCACACACACACACATTATGTTAACATCATTACTATAAACATGTGAATTTGTTTTTAGTACTATAACTAAATGTCGTTCATTTATAAATTTCTAACAAAGTTGTAAACGTAAGGTTATTTTACTGCTTAAATATAACCTTTAACAATTCTCAATATAAAGAGTCATATATTTTGTTAAAATAGTTAAACCTAGTTTAATCAATATAATGTGAAAATTGTTTAGTTTTGATAGTTCTTCCACATTAGAAAGTTCATAATCATATTACTAAAGATCTATGTCTGGTAATATCTGTTTTGTTGAGAATACATGGTTCTCAAATTACATTTTAAAAACTGTCAAAAAACATATCATTGCAAATACATATTTTTATATGTATAATATAATGTTGTAAATAAATCTATGATTTCACCACTAAAAAATCTTGTGACCTAGGAATTAATTTCCAAATATACTTTTATATACATAGATATTGTACTCACTATTCTTCCATAATTTCTTTGCTCTTACTGATATTAGTTAACGTTTATTCAGTACCTTTATGTTTGCATTAATGGACACCTCGTTTTGAAAACGTAAGTTTGAATAGACATATTCTTTCATATCACACAAGTTGCTCATGAAACAAAACCGGGTAATAACTATTATGTAACTTAAACCAGTCGACATACAACTACTATAGCTTTATTACATCATAGCATAATAGCGATTATATTGCAGCCTTATCATACAAGTTGTTAGTGTAAGTTGTTTACTACCTCTCTAATTTGCAGATTCATGAATTTGAGAAGAATAGGGAAGATTGAGATCTTACGACGAGTGAAAAACAGAAGTAAAAAGTGTTGTGAGTGTTAGAAAACCAATTAAAATATTTTTTCTTCTAATGTCTTATTTTAATCCGTAGTCCTCAACAAAATAACATAGCATATATATTTTGTAGCAACGGGAACAATTTGTGGATTTATCTTTTATTATGTGCAACAGGCTCATATTTGATAAATAAATAATATCAAAAGCATACTTGTCAAATTACAGATCAATATCATATTGGACTCGTATTTCACAAATAGACAACATTAAAAGATCAATAAAAAAGATATCCATCATCACAAAAATTTTATATTACGTGCTTCAGAAATAAATTATATAATCAAATTCTCCGTTAGAAGAGAAAACGATACATGTTTAGAGGAATTTTTTACATGGATGCATATATTTCAACAATAAGTATGATGCAATGTAGCGACGAACGTTAGGATTGAGAACTATTGTAGATACCCATTGTGACTAAGAAATACCATCATCACAAAATAATTATTTAACATGCTTTACAAATAAATGAATGTAATAAAATTTCCATCATAGAAGGAAAAAGAACATATGTTTAGATGGATCTTTTACATGATTACATATATTTCTACAATAAGTATAACAAAATGCATAATAAGTTATGGTTATTATAATTAAAAAGTTATATGGATTTATGGGAATATATTATTGTATTTCATAAGTAGATTATATTAACAATCGATTAAAAAAAATATGTAACATGATAGCTCATTTTAACAAATAAATAATATAAATGTAATAAATTTGTGCTATAAAATGCTCATTATGAGTTGAAGAACGATGAAATATGTATTATAACATGGTAGCTAATACTTGAGAAATAAAAAAAAAAAAAAAATCAACAAAAAAGATATATAACATGATAGCCCATATTTAACAAATGATGATATAAAGATTAAATAAATATTTGCTAAATACGATGCTCAGTAAGAGTTGAACCGTGCAGTAATAATTATTATAACATGAAAGCCCAGATTTGACAAATAAATGTTATCGGGGATTAATAGAAAAATAATCCAAAGTTATAAAAAATATTTTAAAAAATTAGCAAATTCACGGAAGAAAATTATCCAATATTATGAAAAGTCTATAGAACAAAAACAATATATGTTTAGAGAGTTATATTACTTGGTTGCACATATATCACATACAAATACGAAAGCAACAATAGCAAATTGACAAAGTTAACTAAAGGTTGACAACGAAGGATTAGATTGCACCAATTGTGAAAGGCAAAAGACTACATTAAGGAAAAAAAAAAGAATTAGACAAAGGACCAAATCGCACAAACAATAACATTTAATAAATCTATACTTAACCCAACTTGAAAAAAAAAAAAATAAAAGGAAGTGAGCTAATCATGGCAAATGAATGGAGTCTCATTTATCATAGCACGCAACACATAAGAAGTCAATGAAGAAGAAGAAATTATAAGAAAGATCCAAACTTCAAAATGTGGAAAAAGCATGGCCCAACAACTTATAGATGTCACTTTACCCAAAAAAAAACTTATGTATGTCATTTTTTTTTCAAAAAGTGCTTTGTCAAACACTACGGTATGTGTGTGTGTGTGTATATATAAATATATTTTTTCATTTTGACAAAAAAAAAAGAGATGAAAAAAAAAAAGAAGATATATATCCTATATCAACTACCAAGAAACTGCTGCTCAATCATGTCTTAAAGTAAGGCAAGAAAAACAATTAACCAGACAAGCTCTTCTACTATTAGCCGCCCCAAATTCGGTGCATTAATTTTCATCTCGAAAAAGAAAGAGAAGATGGACTCAACGTTCACGACTATAAGGGCGCAGTTGGTAGCGTTTTCGTCTCCGGAAACAATTTTTGAACATAAATAGTTTTTTTTTGTTTTGTTCCGGAACATTTTCGATTATAAGAACGCGCTTGGTAATTGCAAAAAATTTATATTCCAGGAATAGAAATGTGTTTGGTAAACTTGCATAATTTTGTTATTTCTTTTAATTTTTCAATATTTTTATTATATTTTGCCTTTTCTTTCTTTTTCTTTTTTTCTATTTTCTTTTTTTTCTTTTTTCTTCCTTTTGGCCGGCCGGGGACACTTTGGCGAGGTCACCGGCCCTCGCCGGCCGGTCGCCGGCCATGGCCGAGGCCGATGACCGGCCAAAAGGAAGAAGAAGGAAAGAAAAAAGAAGAAGAAAAAAAGAAGTATTTCTCGGAATTGTTCCCGGGAACAAAAAACAACTTTTTTCTATTTCTTGTTTCTATTCCAAATCCATTCCCAGGAACAAAAAAAAATAGACTTTTGTTCTGGGAACAAAGTTTTACCAAAATTATTTCTATTCTTTTTTGGTTCCTCGGAACAAAAGAACATAAATTTTATTTTCAGGGAATAGAAACAAAAATAAACAACCGGGCCTAAGACAAATAGAGGAAACTCTTACCTTGTTGCTCTCAAGCACATCTTTGGCTTCCTCATTAGTCCATATCCGACTACGTTTTCTAGGCTTCTTTTGATGTTCTAAACGAACAATTTCCCTTCCAAGATCTCTCAGTTGATCATGCATCATTAGTGTGCCATCTTCGCCAATTTTAATTAGGGACATAAGACTTAACACTTCAATCCCTTTCCCCGGGTAAAAACCACAGGCATCCCACATATAAGTTGGATTTTGTTTAGATGATCCAATGAAAAAACATGCAATATCCAAAAAAATTTGTTGCTCTCCATAATCTAATGCTTCGTAACTTATCTTCAACCTCTCTTGCACTTCCTTAGCAGGAATTTTCTTCAATTTCTTTGATGTATCTTTCCATGCTTCCTTTGTCTTTCCACATAAGTATGAGCCTATAACTTCAAGTGCTAAAGGAAGGCCCCCAGTAATAGATACAATATCATGAGAGATATGCTTATAATCACTCGGAGGAAAATCATTTCGAAATGCATGTCTACTAAACAAAATCAATGATGGATTCGGAGGCAATTGTTCAAGTTCATATAAGTGGCTAGCCCTAGCCTTGTCAAGAATACTCTTGTTTCTAGTTGTGATGATGACTATACTTCCCACTTTAAACCAACTACCGTCTCCAATCAAAGCATCCAAGTGAGTATTATCATCCAAATCGTCAAGAAGAGCAAGGACTTTCTTACTTGCACATCGAGATTTGAGTATATGCTTTCTATCATCGACATTAAACATCCCCCACGAGCTTCCTATTATGTTAGAAATGAGCTGCTTTTGTAGGCATTCAATACCCTTGCGTTGAGATGTTTCTCGAATATTTGCCACAAAGCTACGATTCTCAAAATCGCTAAACAGCTTGTTGTATAACACCTTTGCAAGAGTTGTCTTACCAATGCCGCCCATTCCATAAATTCCAATGATCCATGTACCATTGAAATTAGCATCTATCTTGCTCATAATCTGTTCCACACGATCATCAGTTCCCACCAACTGTTCAGGAACACTTAGGTGGAAAAGTCTTTTTAACTCACTCATAACTCTTATGACGACCATTTTCACTAATGCTGCTTCATGCCTATCAAATAATAATACAAAATTTCAATATATGATAGCAATGTTTATATGCTTTTTTCAAGTAAGATATTTATGAGAAACTTAACAATGTTTTGGTGGAGAATAACGTACCCATCAGCTATTTTCTCCGATTCCCATCCTTTTAAGGAACTAACTTCATTGAGCACTTCTTCCCATTCCTTCACAACCATTTGACCCGAATGTTTTTTATGTGCATTAATGGCATCTCCAAATCTCCCCTTGAGATGTCTCACTTGTGAGGGTTCCACTTTGTAAAATATGGGCAACACTACTTGCTCTCCGCTTCTCTTGCACTTCAACATCTGAGCCAGCTCTTGAAGGCACCATTTGCTGGAAGCATAATCCTCAGATATAATCGGGATCGAAATCTTAGATTGTGTGATACTGTGGAGAAGCTCCCGACCAATCTCCTTACCAACATGGAGCTCGTTGTTATCTCTATACACATGAATTCCTGCTTCAACAAGGCTAGTATAGAGATGATCGGTGAAGCCTTTGCGAGTGTCTTCCCCTCTAAAACTCAAGAACACTTCGTAGTCACTTCCTTTCAGCCTTTTGGTTCCACCATTATCACCTACATGAGGAGAGGTCGACGACGAAGACGCTCCGTATAGCAGATCTTCTGAATGAGGAGACTCTTTTCTGATCATCCTAAGATAGATGGAAAGGAGCCTTAAAAGAAGAGGACTATGGAATCCTAGATCTAGGAATTGCAGAAATGTCTCTCAAAACTCAATTGAGAGCTACATTCAAACAAAAACAAAAGCTCTCATACAAGTTATCAAAAGAAAAAGGAAATAAAAACAAGAGAGAAGAGGAGAAGAGCAAGTAGTCACCGATTACCTGAGGAGTGCTCAAACAACACAATCTGCACACTGCTGTGATCTCCACCGATTCTCACCTTCGACGTTGGATTACCCACACGCAACTCTCTTTATTGTGCGTGCTTGAACGATGCTGAGTTCTGGCCATCCAACGGTCTAAGACTCTTTATGCTAATTGAACGGCTGCGATGCATGCTGCACGGAAAGGAAATTATCGCAAGCGTAATTTCTGTAGCACCGCCCGGAAGGTGCGTGGAATGAGCCGTGCGGATGCGCTCACCCGCAATGCTCTCCAGCAAGGCAAGGCTTGACTTTGACTTGCTTTTTCTATTAACAATAAAAATAGAAAAGAAAACTGACGAGCAACAGTCACATGCTCCCGGTGCTAAATTATGTGAGTCAATGACGAAAACATATCAATCGTCGGATTAAATCAGATTTTGTTGAAAATAAATGTCCGTGTGACACTTTTTATTCAAATAAGGAAAGTTTATTATTTTCAATCAGCAACCTGCTTTTCATTAAGGAGATCGCTCTGAAATGGTAAATCACTAGATAAATCTCTCCCAAAATAATTTTATCAAACTAAATTTCTCCATACCACGTCATATGTCTAAAAATTATTTAGCCATCACCCCTCACCCAAGGCACTTTTATCCCTCTCCTTATATTAATAATTTTTTATGCTCTACATAAAGTTTATCCTTTTAGAGTCGCATTTAGAAATTCTTGGCCAATGAATTCTCCACAATCAAATATTTATTTAGTCATCCGTTTTTACTTTCTTTTTTTTTTTTTTTTTGCTTTTTTATGTGGTCAAGTGGAAACAAATGCTATTGATTTGTTTAAGCAATGTCTAGAGAAAGAGATGGTGGCAATTTTTAGTAGGAAAACGTTAACATCTAGTCATTTTGATAATGTTAAGCTAATTTATCTATTCAATTCAATTTCTTCACGATCAAGTTGCATAATATGTGTGTGTATATATAGAAATATATTTATTCATGTATTTTTAGCTTAGCAAATATTGTACCATCACCACAAGAAATTTTTTCAATCGGTGAAATTTTTCAATGTCTTTCTTGGAGAGTTCCTACACTCTCTCTCTCTCTCTCTCTCTCTCTCTCTCTCTCTCTCTCTCTCTCTCTCTCTCTCTCTCTCTCTCTCTCTCTCTCTCTCTCTCTCTCTCTCTCTGAGTGAAAAATTGACAAGTGCCTTTTGAGTATGCATTTAGAAAAATCCAATTACGTGAATCTCTTAAGGTCCCCACATTTTTTTTAACTATTTGTTAGTGTAAATCGTTGGATTGACATTGATAAAATTATTGTGTTTAAAGCCAATGGATTGTAACGAAGTGCGAAAGATGAGGAAAACTTTTATGGTATACCTATTGTAATGTTATGACATTACGACACATAGGGTAGTTAAGTACGAAAACATCATAATAGCACATTCTATGACGTTATCGTAATCAAGTGCAAAGTGGTGTGAAATAAAAGTGTGCAACCGAAGATTTTCTAAAGATGAATGGAATCAACAATGATGGAAGTTTCGGAGGAAAAAGATGAGCTGAGTAAGGCATGGGTCCGTTGCCTTGTGACTTGCTTTTTTTCACTCACCCACTTTGATGACC
Organism: Eucalyptus sideroxylon x Eucalyptus melliodora; assembly: GCA_016097485.1. NCBI lineage: Eukaryota > Viridiplantae > Streptophyta > Magnoliopsida > Myrtales > Myrtaceae > Eucalyptus > Eucalyptus sideroxylon x Eucalyptus melliodora. The sequence continues at coordinate 25,012,434 of CM027826.1, read as the reverse complement.
AAAAAGTAGCCCTAGTCCTGCTTTTTTATCAACAGGAGAAGAGAAACAATAAAGTGAGAGCATTTACACTTCTTGTGGACCTCCAAATGATTGTGTTCCTAGGCGGGTTGGAAATTGGAACCTAAAAGAAAAACCAATATATTTGTACATCTCTCTAATTAAAAAAATTATTCTTTTTAACCCAAATGATCAAATAATAATTGAGAGATATATGATTTGTCACATAATACAAATGGTGATACGAAAGTTAAATGTATTTTAGGTCTCATACTAATTACGTTCACAAAAATTGTAAGTTCATTTTAGAAATTAGAATCATATGTTCAAATATCATGAAAACAAGTTTGAGTTGGAGCCATTTGCAGACATTCCAAAAGCCTAAACTTAGTCAATTTATTAAATTTGCAGCGTATTTGATGTGCTTTCAAGTGGCCACCCTCTAAACCGATGCATATGAGTGTCAAAAAGTTATCATATATTTGCTCTCGGTGCAACTGCACCCACTGAAACTAAAATTGATTTGAGAAATTCCTCACTATCATTTGAATGATTTAGAGAATTTTCAAACGAGAATACAGAAAATCATTTTCACTTTTTGGCTTCAAGAATAAAATACATGTTTTCCCTTTCCACCATTTTCGTTCTCGTCTAAAAAAGCGGCTCCCCACAGCCACAGGATGCTTTTCTTTAACTCCCTTCTTTTCATATTCATTCACTTTGGACACAAATTTATCATTTATTGGAGCATTTCCGTGACTTTTTTGAAAGTTAAAGCTTTTTCCAATGCTAAAGGGATTATTCTTTTCAATCCATTGCTCCAGGAAGTTTCAAAGAAATTTCCTGTTCAAGATTTTCTTCTCATTGTTCTTTATTCTTTTAAATTCATTGCTTCAAGAAGCTTCAAAGAAATTTTCTATTCAAGATTTTCTTTTCATTGTCTTTTTTTCTTTTCAATCCATAGCTCTAGGAAGCTTCCAAGAAATTTCCTGCTCAAAATTTTCTTTTCTTATTCATTTCAATCCGTAGCTCCAGCAAGCATCAGAGAAATTTCCTACTAAGATTTTCTTTTCATTGTCCTTTATAATGTAAGACAATTTAGTTAAGAAATTCTAATGCTATTAAATAATAATGATGGGTATATTAATTCCCTTTAATTTGCCAAGAAGACAAACAAATTGTTATGTGACTTCAGTAATTTCCCACTTGCTAACATGATCATCCAAAAAGGTTGGTTAAAAGATTCTTTTTTATTAGTGAGGTAATTTTCTTTCATTGCTTTTATTAATAGACACAAATAGTATATGAAGAGACTAAAGTCTCACAATATAGAAATCTGATATACTGGGAGCAGGATATATTGTTGAAAATTAAACTAAACTTGTATTGTTTATTTCCAATTTCTATAGAAAAGTTTCCTACCAATCGTGTTTTCGCAAAAACAGATTCCAATGAACTACTAACGGTTTTTTTTTTAAACAAAATGGGCCGTAAGTGAACTTGATTTAAATGAAAATGTTATCGCTTAAAAATACTTTTCATGAAAATTACTTTCAAAAATAATTATTTGTAAAATCATATTTATTATCTAGGGTCATGCGAGGGCTAGAACCTTTATGGTCATGGTTGTGGGGCTCATCTCCATCGCGAGTACTGACTTTCATAAAAAGAGACACATCACCATAGGCTGCGTTTGGTAGTCGGGATAAAATTCGGGATATGATGTAATTTATCCTATCCTATGTTTGGTACTCGCCACTTAGGACAAGATAAAGAGGATATAGCTAGGCTAAAATTATCTCATGAGGGAGGTGAGATAAAGATGGATATGATTTCTAATGTCCATAATAGGAAAGTTATTTTTCTAAAATAACAAACTTATTAAATTAACAAAATTGAAATTGTATTTCAATATAAATAATATTTGAATTCTAATTTAAGAAATAAAAAAAGAAATTTAATTTTTAATTAATCTTATTTTAATTTATATATTCAACTTTAATTATGTCTTATAATAAACATTCAATCTATAAATTAAATATTTATATTTATTATATATTTTAGGTATGTTAGTACAAGTTTTACTATTTGATAAAATTTTATTAAAGAATGATGAAAGGGGCAAAAAGAAATAATATAAAAAGAGGAAAAATAAAATAAAAATAAATTAAGGAATAATGTTACGAGATATTTTCACCATCTCCATTCATGAACATTTAGGTTCATTTATAATAACATACCATTTATATCATAAAAAAATATACATGATATGATGTGAATATATCCGACTTTAATATTGCGATTCACCAAACAATGAATAGGATATAAAAAAAATCTCGGGATTTCATATCATGTCCTATCCAGTCATATCCCGATTAAAAATCCGAACGACCAAACGTAACCATAGAGTTCATGACTTCTGTTGATTCGCTCCAACAGTCATCTATAGTCACAGGAAGCCACGACCTTCACGGCCGGATGTCTCTCCCTTGATGAAAATCAATACATTTGATGGAGATGAGCCTCGCTATCAAAATCACGGAGGTCGTTGCCCTTAGTGCGACCATAGGAGAAAGGCGTGACTTTACAAATTATGATTGATAAGATATCCTTCTGCTCAAAAGCGCTCTTTGCTTTTTGCCACTAAATGGTTTCTGAATCAACAATCTTTTTAAAAGTCCATTTTCTCGTCTCAGCAATTTGTCCTTTTCTTCTTTATGTACTAAGAAAAAGGAACGTCATTGTGGTGGGCAAAGTTCATGCAATGGAATCTACACTGTTCAATTGGTGCTATCAAATTTGCGTCACAACTCACCAGTGATAGCGACAGCCTAAGAAATCCTTTATCTTTGTGTCTAAGGAATCAACACGAAGTGATTTTTTTTTTTTTTGAACAGAAACACGAAGTGATTAAAAAAAAGGCAAATTTTTAAACACAATTCATTGTACTTACGTGATAAAACTTACGAACTCAAAATCGTGCAAATTCAAACGTTGCTTAGAATATTGTTAATCATATTCGTTTGAGCAAATGACATTGTAAGGGGTATCTGGTTCGGTATGTTTATGATGAAAAAGCCCATTTGTTATTGATAAGCCCACCTAAGATGCCAAACCCGGCCTAATTAGGTGAACCCAATACATGTTGTAGGGATTAAAACAAGAGATGGCATTTTCGGACTAAGGCGTATTAATAATATTGCCTTAAAGATAGTGATTTATTCAATAGGATTCATGATCCAATTTAGTCGAATCCAATGGAAATCTTAACCCCAAATACGTTGCCTAGACTCTAATTTTGCTCACTTAGTCCATGTGGCAAGCAAAGGATGAATATGATTCAAGCCTTGAAGAGACAGTCAATATAGAGAAAGCATGAGAGAGACGAGGAGGAGAAGAAGGAACATAGGATAGAGAAATGTTGATGATCTCTTTGTTCCCGTCTTTTCTAGAAGATGCCCCTAGATAAGTAGACAAAGGAAACTACACATGTAATATTGGACGCATCTATTCATTGATGATATTTCAAATCTAAGTTAAATGAATGTTAAGTTTTAAACAGTAATAATCTAACTGATGGATAAGAATTAAAAGACAAGACAACTAGTGAGCAATTTTGGTCCTAAAGTTTTAATTTATTCAATATGCTCCTTGAACTTTTAATTTGTTCAATGTAGTTCCTGAACTTTTAGTACATATTCAATACATTCCTTGAATTGTATGAAAATGTTTAATATAGTCATTCCATTAATTTAAGACTAGAGGTTACATTGAATATTTTCATGTAATTTATGAACTATATTGAACATGTACCAAAAGTTCAGGAACCATATTGCACATTGGGCTAAAGTTCATGGGCTATATTGAACATATTAAAAGTTCATGGACCAAATTATATATTGGGCCAAAGTTTATGGACTGTTTGTATCATTTTCCCTAAAACAAATCCAAAACAATCTCTCACTATTTTTCTAAGGAGGAATTATTACAAAGCAAACATTGACTTCCAATACAATGTATGAACCATAAGGATATGTGGTGAAGCAAAATGTAGTAGTTGATAGGAGAAACTTTGATCTCAGAATTACTAATTCGGCTTCATTTGTTTCAAGAAAAATAAATGATTTGGAGGATTTTTTTTCTAAAAATAGTCACTTATATCATTTACAGAAATGAATGAACTAAATTACCTTTATTGTCAATGAAAATGTTTAGACATAACTTGTTGTCGATAATGAAAATATATTTCATTAACTAATTGTTTCAAACGATACATGCGATCATTTTTAGGAAAATGTTGTCCAAAAATCATTCATTTTTAGGGCAATGCGTTATAAATCACGCACTTACCCTAGTTTAGTGAGAGCTTTAGAGCATAACCATAGCTCATAAGAAGTAGCCCTGACTTCCACATTAGCAAAGGTAAATCCCATCAAGAGCATTTGCAACCACCATTTTTGATCCACCGTTTGTTAAGATTAGTTCGATCCTACTTTATGGCAAATAAAACAATGCACATTTTGAGATGGAATTTTTTCCTATTAAAAATTGTGGCCCTACTAGTTGCAAAGTAACGTGCATTGAAAATATAACCTCAGTGCTAACATTTGATAGATCACAATTGACTAAAAAATTTTCAAATTTGTACATAATACAAATGTAGAGTAGGCTACATCCAATGGATCCTTAAATATTGGTGCTAATCACATCTCCTTCAAAGCTCTCAATTGCTCTACACAAGTTGATCTCTTAGTAAGAGGATTGACAGGAAAATTGTCCAAAAAATCTTAAACTTATTATATGACGGCCATTTCAACCTTAAACTTACAAATATGTATATACCATACGGTTTTAACTTTGTCATTAACACACATTTAGAACCTATAATTATAGTGTTAGGAGGAAGATTAGCTAATGACCATGTACTATCTTGCTTAATATATTTTATCTCAATTAGGGGTAAGTGGTTCCACGGTTAGTTCAGGTTTTACTTGGAACCTCCAACCTGTTGGAATTGATTCCCCAATTTTTAAAACCTAAAACCTACCTTACATACCTTGGAGCCTTAAACTTGCCCTCTCACAAGTTTTAGGATCAATTTCATGGTCTATCTAGGTTCTACCCTTATTCCTAATTAAACAATTTCAGTCAATTATCACATCTAATTACCACTATTTACTATTACAATATACAAATCACAACTTATATCTAGATACATGAAGAATATGAAATATTAACAACGCAAAAGTCTCACTCATAGATATCATCGAAAATGGAAGCTTATACTAGTGATTTCAGATTACACAATTATCATCAGATACAATGGAATACTGTAGGATTTTGCAAAGAACAAGAAAAACAAAAAGACTTGTTCACATGTAGTTTTAGTAATGAAGCAATGTGGCTAAAATCATACTTAACAACTAATGAATAATGTCTATTGTGTAAAGCACGCCCCATATGCTTTCAAAACAATTTAAGATTAGATACAAATCTACACGATTTGATTCAAACATTTTTACCAAATAAGATTGAAAAAAAGATTTTAGGCATTTCAAACTCATATTCCGGCCTAAGTTTAGTTTAAACTAATATCAAATGTTTGAAATCAGGAAAGCAAACTCAAATAGATCATGTTTCTATCTCTACAAAGGATTCAAAGTCTCAAGTCACTCCTAATTGGAAACAGAACCTTTCGAACAAAAGCATTACTTGATTAGCAAGGCCAAATGAAACCGTGGCTTGGCGATTGACTTCAAGACGTAGCTTCAATGATTGCTAGCGATTGAAACTAGTGCCGATGAAGAATTTTGAGTGATATCCAAACAACTCGATACTCGTAGCCCAAAAAAAAAACACAACAATAAGACGGAGGAAGACAAGGTAACGTTCTATGCTCTTGTGACTCGGAGATGAACAATAAGTGATGGCAAGTGGCGTCCGACGACAATGAAGAGACTCTCAAAGAAGTTTTTCAAACTCTCCTATCAAAGGAACTCTCTCTCTCTCTCTCTCTCTCTCTCTCTCTCTCTCTCTCTCTCTCTCTATTATGTATGAGTGTGTAAACCACCTTTTACAACATAATCACAAAATCGTTCACTGAGAAAAAGCCAAGGAGAAGGAGTCACCTCGAAGAGGAAGGGTTTCTTTTCATTCGCTATGTCCAAGCCTCAACATGTTTGGATATGCCAATTTCTATTTTAGGGTTTAGTAGGTTCTCGATCTAGTCCTCTAATTCTTAATTCCAGATCTACCGAGGAATCATACCACATAATGCAGGTTCAAAATAATATGGAACGGGAATTGCACGAGGTCTTCCCGGAACCCGGAATAAGAACGATTCCCACTAGTTCTCCGATTCCTTATTCTACTCTAAAATCATGCTCATTCCTAATCTCAACATCCATTGCCATTGTCCAAATATGAGCATCTGGTCTAGACTTAGCATCATTATAACTCTTTGGACGATCTACCAAAACAATCCCATAAATGGTCCAAAGGCTTTTCTTATTCTTTTAATTATCAAATGCTCAACATACTTTGCCAACAAAATTTGCTTAATAAATTGATGTGGCAAATTCCTCCTAAGTGATTTGATGCTTAGAGAACTTAAATTCTAACGTTAGAAAACTGTCAAGCTTTAGATAGCAATAAACTCAGCAAAAGAACGCTTCAAGTGTCATAACTTGGCACAAAGGGACACTTAAGTGCCACATTTTAAGAAAAGTGGGACACCTGAGTGCCATCTCTGGCGAAGCCAGCCGGAAATCATATGTGGCAATTAAATATTGATATTTCTCGCCGAGATGGCTTGCTGGAGAGCTGACTCAACTCTAATTCACCCAAAACAACGTCGTTTCTATAGTTAGTCAAAATAGAACTCTTAAATCGGCCAAAATGACGTCGTTTTGGCATAATTTGAATTTTAATATAATATAAAAATTAATTAAATTAAATTTAAAATAAAATAATAATATAATTTATTTTTATTAAATTTTAAAAAAAAAAAATAGAGGAGGAGGAGGAGGAAGGCGGCGTGGCGCGGCCGAGGGCTGGGACCTCGTCTTCGCCGCTTCCCCGCCGTCACTTGGGAAGGTGAGGGAGGGTCACTGGGCCGCGAGCCTTGGCCAAGGGTCGGCGGCCCTTGGCCCAGCTAGGCGAGGGCCATCAACCCTCGCAGATCTAGGCAAGGGCCACAACCCTCACCCCAGATTAGGCGAGGGCTTGTGGGCCCTCGCCGCTGATCGCCGTAGTTACCGCCCCTAGTCCCCCTCCATCACCAACCCTTATCGGCGGCGGGAATTTGTATTTTTTATAAATATTTTAAATAAATTTAATTTTAAATTTAATTTAATTAATTTTTATATTAATTTTTTACCACATCAATACCAAAATGACAGTCATTTTGCACTTACTTCACCGAAAAATTGACACGTCAGCATTTTGGCCAGATTTTACCAAATTGACACTCAAGTGATCCATCTTGCTCCGATTTTGGCACTTAAATATCACTTTCGTAAGTTATGACACTTAAGTGTCCCTTTATACCGAGTTATGGCACTCCAGTGGGTTCGCGTGTCCAATAAACTTATAGATAATAGCTAAAAGACAAGATAATTACTAAATAATCTGAAACTCTCGATCACACCAATATTTTTTTAAAAGAATTTGAAATATTAACATTTGATCTTAATTGCCAATTATAGAGAAAATTACCCAAAAAATCCCATACCTACCCTATGGTGGTTAGTTTAGTTGTAAACTTTTCAATTACATTATATAGTCCTAAACCTTATGATGATTTTACATTATAGTCATTTCGACCAATTTTGAATAGACATTGCTGACGTGATGAGTCAATGTTTGTCATCCTATATGGTGTGACTAACACTGACATGAACAATTTTTTTAAAAAAATATATTTTCCTTTTTTCTTTTTTCTTTTTTCCTTTTTGCTAGTGGCCGATATTAGGCGATGGCCAACAAGGGCTAGAACAAGGGCCATGACCCTCATTAGATGTCGACAATGCCTTGCAAGCCCTCACTTATTGGCCAATGAGAATTGTCAGGTCCTTGCTGGCGGCAACCCCCCGCCCCCAAAAAGTAAAGAGAAAAAAGAAAACGAAACAAAGGTAAAAATAAATTATAAAAATTGTCCACGTTAGCACCAATTGGCCATATAAGATGGTCCACACCACTATAGCGATTTTTGGCCAAAATTAGCCAAAATACTGCATTGGTAAATTGTCAAAAAGTTTATAACTAAATTGGAGCAATTAAAAAATATGATTGAATTCGCATCCATATAATAGGTTTGGGATTTTTTTTAGTAATTTTCCCCAAATACAAAAGGATGCATGTGTATTGTTTGCCATAAATCTAATAAAAATTAATTTAGTTTTGAAATTTTTGAAGTAATTGATGGTAACGTTTATATTTTTGAGAAAATTTGAAGTGGTCAATATTAAGGTAATAAAAAGGTACGTCAAATAGATGGGTTGAGTCGGACTGAAAAATGATCCGACCCAAATTGATCTATTTAAACTGTTTTTACCCATTTCCATCAATAAAAATATAGGGATATATACTCAACTTAACTTATATTCGATTCAACCCATATTGCAAAAATACTTATATATTTAATTCAATCTAGAAAAACTCATAATTAAACTAAGGTGGGAGCATGAAGTAAGCGAGTGTGAGATTGAGTGACAACGCGAGAGTGAAGAGACAATTATAGAGGTGAATTAGGTCTCTATAAGTAATGCACTTATTTAACACCCATATTATTTTAGACCTTACCATTCTAAACCGATTTATGACCTATTGCTAAATATAAGTAATCCATATAACAACTTAGCAATCAAATATTGGTTAAGAAATAAGTTTATGACCTATTTTGACAGGTCCTGTTAACGGTTATGATCATGACTATTTAAGCGCTTACCACCATCAAGATGTTAATCACTTCGGATATAACCATTTCCCCCATACCTTTCTCTACTAGGTTCTTTCTCTCCCCCTTGGGTATGAGAAATTTTATCTAGCCCAACACCATAACTTTTATTTCGGTCTATATTCACGTTAAGTCTACATTTATCATGGCGTGATAACTAAGGACACGATGATTTATATTTTCTAATCAAATAAGTCTTCTTCTTCATATGTCTAAATAATCAACAAAGGTTAACTAGAAATTTCACACCCATCTCATGTGACGTTCGCATTGTCATTCCTTCCAATCACATGGGCCAACCACTGGACTCAACCTCCAAGGCTAAACCCAAACGAAAAATTGTTGGATGGACCTAGGTAGGCCCATTAGGGCCCATGGGCTTGACCAGGACTAAGAAAAAGAAAAAAAAAAAAGCAAAATGGCCCATCATCTCACGGGGCCATGCTTGGACATGGGCCGAACAAAAAAATTGTTGGGCCTAAATAGGCCCATGGGCCTGATCGAGCCTAGGCACAAAGCAGGACATGGCCCGCCATCTAACAAGCCATGCCCTAGCACGGGTGCAATCGTGCTTGGTCAGCAGGGCCCACTATCGATCCCTATCCATAAGAAAGGAAGTTGCATCTGCATAAATTCATTCATCCAAGACAAATTTCACTTTGCATTCGCATTTCATTGACACAATACTGATTAGCAAAAATGTTGGAACACGGAACACTCTAGACAAAAAGACGATGATGACATATTGAAGCAAATTTTCCATAAATTTGATATCTTAAAATTTGCAATATGTACAATTAATGTGGATCACTCCAAGGACTGTGATAACCCAAAGTCAAAAATATCTTTTTAAAGAAGAAAACTTCAACTTCATGCTACGACTTCCCTCAGCAACTTCATCGGCAGCAATCGATTCGGAGACACCAGCAGCCTCGTCGGGGACTCCTCGTTCGACTCCCAGTCTAATTGCCCTTGAAGTTGAGTGCATAGCTCTTCAGATCATACTCGAACTCCGTCACTGCAACGCGGCCCTACCTTTGACACCTCCCAATCTGAGCAATGAGGCTCCAAAGCTTATGCTAGATCTCTGGCAATGAGAACTCTCGAGTTGTGGAGCAAAGCCACAAGTAGGATGACCAGGCTGCTTTGTGGCCACCGCTGTAGTTGTCATGGTTCGAGAAGGCGGCCTCGTGGTAGGCGGCAACGTCTCGAAAGTAATAGAAGAGGAGACGCAGGAGGATGATTTGAGCTTGCGATTGAACAACATTTGAGCACGTGTAGAGAGAGAGAGAGAGAGAGAGAGAGAGAGAGAGAGGATGAGGTGGTAGGTTTTTATAGGGTGGATGCGGAATAAAGATGAGAACAAAATGGAGGGATGCGGTGTTTTGAGTCAATCCCTCCTTTGACGTTTCATCTTACTTTCCCTAACTTCAGTTTTTGGGCAATTTAGTAATTAAGTTAAAGTTAAGAGACCATGAAATAATTACATGCAACGTTATTTCCACCTCTTAAATGATTAAATTTGACCTATTGCTATTGAAAAGACAAAATCGCCTTTATTCATTTGATTGCAATTTATAAGGGGTGGCCCCCAAATTTTGCTTTCCTTTTCTTTAGCTTTGCTATTTTATGTAGGATTTTTTACCATAATGACAAAGTTTCCATGTATATTAAGGGTATGATTTTTTTAATTGTTAGATTTTATTTCCATAAAAATAAGTTTTGTCAAAATGAGAAATACCAAATATATATATATATATATATATATATATATATATATATATTTCTTGGTTACACCGTTGATCAAATTTATGGATAAATTGTTAAGTAAAATTTAAAAATAAATTAATATGGACAATTTGTTTAGCACAATCATTTGTTTACAAATTTTCGCTCTTGATGTGTATATTACCATCAAATCACATCTTTTCATTTTTGTCGCGTCCTAAATTCTGGATGCACCACCTAAGTTTAGGCTAATGGACTACTAAGTCTTTAAAGTTAGCTCAGGCTCTCCCAAGCCCATACCAATTCGCGACTTAAGGTTCAAATATTTAACATGCAAATGATTATTATCTAGGAGTCGCCACTAATCGGTTTACAGTAGGTTGATTAAACACCTAAGTAAAATAATTGAAGAATTATTTTATTCCTATGAACCAGAGACTAAGGGTAGGGGGATTTGGTTACGCTAGATTTCTCTAATGCCCTTTCAGTACCATTCTTTTTATTTTTAAAATGTTTTTGCAGGCAGCTTGGATTTATTTTACCTAAATTACTATCATGCAATGGGAATAATCACACAGATGTTTAATCATTATTAAACATTGAATAAAATAAATTGCACCAAATGAATTCCACACACTAAAGCAAGTATTTTTTTGGATTTTTCTTTTAACTAGAACTTTATCATAAATCATGCATTTAAATTATATGACCTAATTTTACTAATAAGCTATTTCTAATTAAATGAACCTAACATGCAAACTAATTGACATGCACCTAATATTTTTTTTATTTTTCTTAATAAAATTCGAAATAATAAAAACCTTAATTAAACTATCTAAAATGAATAATTTTCTAATATGTTTTAGGGATTAATTTGACTTAAACCCTATCCTATCTTAGAAATTTTTTTAAAAGAAAAATGATATTATCTCAATGTGCAAACATTATTTAAGCGTCTTTCTAAAAAAAAAAATTCAATCCTAATTTATTCCTAAAATTATCTAGAAGTGCAATCCTAATTTACTAACACACTCCGATTCAAGATTTGATTTTTATTTTTTATTTTTATGTTTGTTAGTGTTTTTCCAAGATAAGCAACTATATTTAAACAATCAAGATATTCATCAAATGAGAATTAAAATAACCGAAAAATATCCGTTGTCTCACGGGTTAAATTAACGGTTATTTTAACCCTAAACATCACAACATAAAGTTCAAAATAATTAAAAATCTAATCCGAAATCTTACGGATCAAATTAATAATTATAATGATATAACAATTAAAATATTATCAAAATGCTCCAAAAATTAATATAATTAAAAAATTGATCCGACATCTTACGGATCAAATTAATAATTACATTAATTTTGGGCAAAACCCTTGAGGATAATGCCTACAAGATTTATGAATATTGACATCGAATATTACAATTTAAATAACTTAAAAGTGCTATCAAATAAAATAAAATAAATAAATAAAAAATAAAAACTAAACTACCTAAGGAGGGGCTCAAGGAGGACAAAGGCGTTGACGGGGAGCGGATCGCAAGCGAGGCGGTGTGGTGGCGCGGTGTTGGCGAGGTCAAAAGTGGCGGGCTTCGGCCGCCGGGCAAGCGAGGCGGGCGATGTTCGGTGGCGGCGGAGGCGCTCGGGTGCTCGCGGCTATGGAGGCACCATCGTTGAAGTTCGGGGCGTTCGGCTTCGTTGGTGCAGGCGCGGCAGAGGTGGCGCAGCGGCTGAGTGGCGCTTAGACAGAGGTATAGGCAGAGGCGAGCAACGTCTGCAGAAGCAGAGGCGAGGGCAAAGGTGCTGTGACCGGTAGGCGGGTTGCTTGCGGTGTGCTTGAGCGAGAGAAAAGGCGCAGAGGTTGCGGAGGTGGCGTAGGCAATGGTGCTCGGAGACCGGCTGAGGGTGGCTCGGAGCGGCGGTGACTAGCAACTCGCCTGCCGGCGTTGGGTTGCGGGGGAGCCACTGCTGGTGCTTGCGAGTTGCAGCGGCAACAAGCTTAGTGGCGTCGGGGGAGGCGGATGGCGACAGAGGCGCAATGGCTGGCGGTTTGCCGACGGGAGCGGCCCGGTGGCGGCAAGCAAGCGAGGAGCGGCGCTTCGGTGTCAAGCGGAGCGGAGCGGCGATGGTGGAGATGCGGGAGCGGGAGTTCGAGCACTCCGCGGAGAAGACGAAGCAGCCCCTTTTTTTCTTTTCTCTCTCTCTCTTTTCTCTCTCGCCGCACATCCCTCTCTATAGGGGTGAACGCAGTTCCGAAGTAAACCGGAATCGAGGAACCGAACCGGAGGTTCCGGTTCGATTCCCGTTCTTAAAGGACCGGTTTCGGTTCCGGTTCCATTTTTCCGGGAATCGGGCGGTCGTGGAACCGGAATCGGAACCGGAACCGGTCGCGAGAACCCGCGGACCGGTTAGGGTTCCAAAAGGAACCCCTTCCCCGAGACTCCCTCCCCGAGACTCCCGACTCAAACTCTTCCACTTTCGGTTTTTCAGTATCGCCGGACGTCGCTCCGAGTCTCGCCGCCGAACACCGCTCGCCCTTAAGGCCACCGCCACCGGACACTGCCAGACGCCAGTCACCGACGTTGCTCGCGCGAACCCTCGCCGCTTGATGCCCATCGTTGCCGTGCTCTGCCTCGACGCCCATCGTCGACTACTCAACGCAAGCAGATCTGAGCTGAGCTCATCTCCGCTCGCGAGTAGCGACCCACCGCCTTTGCTCGCGCCAAAAACCCCGACGACGCCGATTCTGCTATCTCCACTCGCAACCCACCACCGTTGCTCGCGCCAGAAGCCCCAACGACACCGATTCTATTGTCTTCGCTCGCAACAAGCGGACCCAACGCCATTGCTCGCGCCAAAAGCCCCGACGACGCCGATTTCGCTATCTCCGCTCGCCGCCCATTGCCTCGCTCGCGCTAGAAGCCCCAACGATGCCAATTTCGCCGCAATGAGCGACCCACCGCCGCGCTCGCGCCGTAAGCCTTGACGGCTCCCGTGTCTCCGCTCGCTACCCATCGCCTCTACTCGCGCTAGAAGCCCCGACGATGCCAATTCTGCTGTCTCCACTCACGACCCATCACCGTTGTTCGCGCCAAAAGCCCCCACGATGCCGATTCCCGCTATCTCGCTCGTGACCCACTACCTCCGGTCTCGCTAGAAGCCCCGACGACGCTGATTCCGCTGTCTTCGCTCACAACCCACCGCCCCGTTCACGCCAAAAGCCCCGACAACGCCGATTCTGCTGTCTCCACTCGCGACCCACCGCCACCACCGCTGCTTGCGCCAGCAGTCGTGATGCCTGACGCCATTGCCCCAAAGACCAGCGACCGACGTCCCTACTCATTGCTCAGCACAGAATGCCGCTCGCCCAATGAAATTGGATTTTTGGACCTTCTCTTCAAGGGTATTTCGGGGTTATACCATCAAATGCTGTGAATTTCATTTGTACGATCTCGGGTAATACCACTGTAGGGAGTGAGTGACAGATTCAGTGATTCTTGGACTTGCTCAATGATTATAGTTCTTTGGTGTCATTTTCATTGTTTGGAGTTTAAATTCTGGATGAGCAAGTTGTTGGAAGCAAATTTTGAGTTGCCATTTGTATTTTGTAGCATCATTTTGCTGGAAATTAATGGAGTTCTGAATCTGATGTACCATATCATTATGCCAACAATTTCAAATTGATGGAGTTCCGATGGCATCAATGATGGAGTGGCTATTATTTTGCTCCTAAAACGTGCAAATCTAACTGTAGTTAATTTTCTTCAGTTAATATGTGTGGCAAAAAACTCTATAACGTAGCATTATTGGTAAAAATAAAAGAATCATCAATGTTAAAATGCAGTTCCTATGAATGACTGGAGATGGATTCATTAAAGCTTTCTCATGCGTTAAAGGAATGTGCTATTATCTTTCTCCTAAAACGTGCAAATCTAACTGTAGTTAATTGTTAAATGTATCCGCTACAAATTGATTATACTTGAACGCCAGATTTAGAAAAGCATCTTCTGGGTTGTTAAAGGAATGTGCTATTATTTTTTATGAATCCATCTTGTATTTTCTTGCCTTTTGACTATCATTGTACGATTTCTGGGCTCAATATCTTAATTTGAAGGTTTGCCCTTATTGGAAGATACCTAACATGCTTCAAGTGCGACATTTCGTTCATAAGTGGTTGGTGTTTATGCATCGTGTTGACATTTAAGTCACCCTCATATAGAAAGACTTGGTTGCTCTTTTACCTTAGATAAACATGTTACTGTTTAATCTTCCTTAAATAATAAGCATATGTGCTTGTGCACATATAACTAAATCACTGCTAAATGGTTTGGATTATCATGTCTACCACTTGTGCCTACAAGGTGCATGCTATTATTGTTACGAGTGGTCAAAATGTGCGCCTAAATTAATATTTTATTATTATTGTGCAGTGTAAAGTTAATGTATCAAGATAACACGTTAATGGAAGTGAAGGGACGTGAGGATATGACTCCGATTACGGAATCGGAGTTTTCCAACAATGAAATTGAAGAAGAGGCACCCCTACCTCGAGTGCTAAAATAAGGTACCAAGTTCTCATCTTTCCCATGATAAGAAATATACATCTGAATGCTGGAATCATTATTCGAAAATTAGTGATAAGGATGGAAAAATATATCAAGTGAAGTGCATTCGTTGTGGGTCAATGTTTAAGTACCGTGTTGCTAACGGTACTTTTGCAATGTGGAAGCACTTGACCACATGCAAGAGGTTTCCCGTAATCTAGATAAAAGGCGGAAATTCTTTGTACCACGTAATGTCAACATGGTTGGTAAGGCAGGAGGAGATTCTAGTACTGGTAACGTCTTATTGACATGGACATTTAATCAAGAATGTTGTAGGCTCATGCTTGCTCTGTTCATTATCCTTGATGAGCAACCTTTTTCATTGGTTGAGCGTGTTGGATTTCGTGAATATGTTAGTGAGTTACAACCTCTCTTCAAACATATATCACGTTTCACAGTAGCAAAAAATTGCATGAAGTTGTTTTTATATGAAAGAACTTCTTTGAAGAATTATTTTGGAAAGATTAATTCTAGGATCGCACTCACGACTAATACATGGAGTTTTATTCAAAATCTAACTTATTTGCGTCTCACTGCATATTTCATTGATGAAAATTGAAAGTTGCATAAAAGAATCATCAACTTTATGGTGATGCATAGTCACAGAGGTAGGGAAATTAGAAAAATGGTGGAGAAATGCATTTATGAGCGGGGAATAGAAAAAAATGTGTCGACAATTACCGTAGATAATACTAGCTCGAATGATGTTGCAGTTAGCTATTTGAGGGATAAACTTTCGAAACAAAAGTTGTTGATATTATATGGTAGTGTTTTGCACATGAGGTGTACAACTCATATATTAAATTTGATTGTGAGAGATGGCTTGACTATGGTACGTGACTCCATTGCACGTATCCGAAATATGGTTAGGTATGTAAGGAGTTCTCCCACAATAGCCAAAAGATTTTAATCTTGCATTAAGAAAGAAAAGATCAATTATAAGGGTTCGGTAGTTCTTGACGTCGCCACTAGATGGAAGTCCACTTACCTCATGTTAGACGCTGCCACGAAGTTCAGAAAAGCTTTCGAAATGATGGAAGATCACAATCCATCTTTTATAAGTGAGCTTAATCATGAAACTCCTAGTGAGGATGATTGGGAAAATACTATTATTCTTTCAGATTTTCTCAAAGTATTCTATGATGCCACCAATTAGATGTCTGGGACTTCATATGTTACTTCAAATGATTATTTTGAAGAGATAGTTCTTTTGTATAGAAATTTGAAAGATGCGATCAATGTTTCGGATCCTAAGCTTCAAGATATGGGTGTGAAAACAAAAGAAAAATTTGACAAATATTATGGAAGCTTGGATAAAGTGAATATGATGGTGTTGATTGCGGTTGTGTTAGATCCTAGAGCCAAGTTAGATTATGTGAGTTTCTTGTATGGACAAATTTATGATGATGAATAGAAAATTAAAGAGATGCATTACAAGGTGAAGGATACATTGGAGCGTTTGTATGAATTTTATGAGCAATCTTCTCTTATTTCAAGTGATCAAGATTTTGGTGGTCATAATTTGGGTGCAAGTAGTAGTAGTTCCAATTCTAATACTGATACGAGTAGTAGTGAAGGAATAAATAAGCATAACATCCAAACTTGGAAGAAAATGTTTTTATACTTGAATGAACAAGGGCGTGATGACAACAAGTCCGAGCTTGATGAGTATCTTCAAGAAAAAAAATGAAAATGATCTTGGTCTTGACATTTTGATTTGGTGGAAGACTAATGGCTCAAAATATAAGATCATTTCCTTGATGGCTCGAGATATTTTGTCAATTCTCGTAACTACCGTTGCTTCATAATCAACGTTTAGTACATCAGGTCGTGTGCTTGATGGCTTTTGGAGTTCTTTAACTCCAAAAGTAGTTGAAGTTTTGATTTGCACTCAAAATTGGTTTAGAGCCGTTCATGTACCACTTGATGTTGAAGAGTGTATTGAGAACACAGAACAATTTGGGTTGGGTAAGTAATGTTTATATCTTTATATATTGTAATTCTTTTTATATATTTGATAAGTGAATATTTTATTTAATCTCTTTGCCTTTTTTTTTCAGATATGGTTGGTCTTAATGCGAAGATTATCGTTGATAAATAAAGTTGGTGGTGTCGCATTTGCAATGGGTCCAATGGTTGAGAAGTCAAGCAAAGTTTTTTGTTGGCTTATTGATAAGCAACTTTGTTTGTCGTAATCTTAATGCAAGCTCCTTTTATGTACATTGAATTTTTGAACTATGTTGTCAAAAAAATTAGGAGCCTTTAGATGGGCAAAATGGCATGCTTTATGGAGTATTATCGATATTAATTTTTTTTCTATGTCTTTACTTAGGATTTTGACTAATTTTCATTCATGTCTTTGCAAGGTTTTGCTGTGCCAAAGGAATCACAAGGAAATGTTGTATAGTTTACACTATGGAGTAGATGAAAATTTGAGATCTTGTTGGCACTTCTGGTTTTTCATCTCTTTAGTATATTTTGCTTTATCATTTTCATTTGACTCAGCTGATAAGGCATATGACATATGGCAAATGTGACGATTTAAGTTTTAGTGCACATATATTGACATATGTGGGCACAATAATTATAGTTAATCAAGCATCTCCTTTCCTCTTTGGAAACTTCTTATTATTTTTTATTATGTACGTCCAAATTCTTGACAGTTGGCATTGGTATGTTTGCTAAGATGTGGGAAGTTACCGTGTAATATACGCGTACGTTATAGTTTTTTTTTTGGTAACGTGCGAGTACGTTATATTTTTTTTTTAACGTGCGCGTACATTATAGTTTTTTTTGGTAACGTGCGCATACGTTATTATTATTATTTTTTTTGGTAATGTGCGCGTACGTTATAGTTTTTTTTTTTTTGGTAACATGCGCGTACGTTATAGTTCAAATCTGAAAATAACAAAAAGAAAAAGAACCTGTTGGAACCTAGAACCGACCCTGGAACCTGTGACAGGGTAGGTTCCAGGTTCTCGATTCTAACGGGTAGGTTCCAGGTTCCAGACGGAA
Organism: Eucalyptus sideroxylon x Eucalyptus melliodora; assembly: GCA_016097485.1. Classification (NCBI taxonomy): domain Eukaryota; kingdom Viridiplantae; phylum Streptophyta; class Magnoliopsida; order Myrtales; family Myrtaceae; genus Eucalyptus; species Eucalyptus sideroxylon x Eucalyptus melliodora. The sequence continues at coordinate 24,994,128 of CM027826.1, read as the reverse complement.
CCGAACCAGAACTTGGAATCGCTCACCCCTACCTCTCTGTCTCTGTACTCTTTCTCTGCTGTTTCCTTTCTGCAGACGCGACTTTTCCTTCTTTTTTTGACCTTCTACTCTTCAAGAGAAATCGAAAGTAAATGGGCTCAACGGAAGAAAGGAAAACAATTTTTTTTTCTCGATTTCTTCTTAAATCACTCCCCCTTCTTCACGAACTATAGCCATTTTTTAATAGTGAAAACCTCTATTGATCTTTAGAAAGTTATGCTTCATTGATTGCGGGAATTACCGAATTTCAGCCCCGTTTTGCCTCCGCAAATTAACATTTCGATTTTTCACTCACGTTATCGAAAACGCATTCGAGTTTGTTTTGATTTTTGCGAACAGCTCACCTGATGAGTATAATTCCTCGATACTTTCCCTTTGATTTATCAATCTAGCCATTATCCTCAACAGCTGGCGGGCAAACCCTGGGGCCCACGGAGGAACCCACCACCCCCGTGAAGCGGGTAAGTCCACCTGCGACGTGCTGGGGATTCGAACTTCTCCCCTTTGTGAGGGGGAGAAAGTCCGAAGCCAGCAGCGCTACTCAGTGCGGCGGTGGTTTCCATTTTGACTTTTATTCTCTTGATTTCTTGAATATCTGATTGCAGCAAGAATAGCTAGTCAAAATTGCCACATTCCATGCATAATCAATTAAATTGATTTTTTTTTCCTTTTAGTTGCCTTGATGTGATTTTTATTTTTTTTTTCATTTCCTAAATTTACCAAAATTAGGTGTCAACAATTTTTATTATATATATAATGGAATGCTCCAAAAAAAAAATCTTTGATGATTTTTCAAAAATAATATCACAATTACATTCTCCAATGTGAAACTTGTCGCCAACATATAATTCGCGAAATAAATCAGACTAAAGATGCGTTTGATAACCATTTTGTTCTCGAAAATAATTTATATTCATGATTTATTTTTTCAAATGCTTGGACAAGTTTCTAACTAGAAGAACGTGTACATTGATATGACCCTAAAAATATCTATTTTCATTTTTTTAATTTAATTATAAAAAATTAATGGAGAGTTAACAATTCATGTTTAAATACAAATTTGTTGAGCCTAGGCTGGTCCATGAGGACCCGTGGCCTGACCCGACCTAGGCACAAAACGGACAGGGGCCAGCCACCTTAACAGGCCGTACCGCTACAAATCTTTATCCGCAAGAAAAGAAGATGCAAGTCCTGAACAAGACCTTAAAAGGTTCCCTCCTAAAATGACTATCCCGGGAGGACTCTCCCCCACAAGCCATTTAAAGGCAAGTGAGGGGGAGTAGTATGGGATAATAGTCCCATTGGGTATCCCGGCCAAGCCCTTTACGGGTTAGGGACCCACCTCTGATCCCCGTGAAGCCCTTCTCCTAGCATACTAGGCTGGGTTCAGGGAAATGACGAGGCTCGGGCAGTGGCACGCTACCCGAGGTGGCCGACCTCTGTAAAGTATATCCCATTCATCCAAAACTAAATTGCTTCTTGTCGGTTTACGTTTCAATTTTCAATTTTTTTTTTTTTTTTTTTTTGGTCGAAGGTTCGCATTTTGATGAGGTAACGCCGATCAGCAAAAATGCTCGACCGAGGATCAACAATCAACACAAAAAGCGAAAGCGAAATGGAGATGACGACGACGACGACATATTGAAGCAGATCTTCCATAAATTTGAGATCTCGAAGCTCTACAAATATGTACAAGCGCTACGGATCGCTCCAAGGACTGTTTATATAGCCCAACTTGTCGATCCAAATCAATAAAAGATGCTTTTTTCCAGAGGAAAGGACTTCAACTACAAGCTACGACTTCACCGGCAACAACCGATCCGGAGACAGCGGCAGCCTCGCCGAGAAGTTCCTTGCTGGGAACTCCTCGTCCGACTCCCAGCTCCGGTCATCCTCGAAGTTGAGAACGTAGCTCATCGGGTCGTACCCGAACTCCAAGGAGGCTGCCGCAGCCACCGCCGCGTGGCCCGGCCTCCACCGGCACCTCCCGATCCGAGCGATGAGGCTGCGGCACCTGTACCGGATCTCCGGCAGCAGGAGCTCCAGGGCCGCCGAACAGACCTTGCCGGGGTGGCCACCGTCGTCACAGTCCGAGGAGAAGGTCTCGTGGTAGGCGGCGGCAGCGGGGGCGTGACCATCATGGAAGCAGCAGAAGAGGAGGCTCGGGGAGGAGGATGATCTGAGCTTGTGATGGAACAACATTTGGACAGCGAGAGCGACGGGACTCGGAATCTTGGTCTGGTCTGGTCTGGTCCCTGCTCTGCGCAAGAGCGTGAAGTGAGTGAAGCGTGGGGATGGCGATGATGAGGAAGACGATGGAGAAGAGGATGAGCTTGGAGGGTTTATTTACAGGGTGAACGGATAAGGACGGGGGCGTGTGGCGGCAGAGCAGAGTGGCGCGGTGGTGGTGGTGGTGGTGGGCTTGGGGTTGGGAGTGAGGATGAGGAAAACCGCGGGTGGATCGTGGCGGGCAAGTGGGAAGCGGTTCTTTGCGTTAATCCCGCGTGAGGTTTCAATCTTACTTTTCTTTAGCTTTATGGTTGTGCAGTCTGGTAATTTTGCGGAAGTCGAGGGCCCACATAGCTGCTCTTCCTTTTCATTTTTTTTAATCTCTCTCTTCTGTTTTAAGAAAGATGAATTTAAATGACATATTTAAGGGTTTCATTGTACGATCATATATATAATAAACTGCGAGAGAGGCCAAGAACGGAATCACGAGTTCAAAGTCGTGACTTCTCACTTTAGACTCTGTTTGTTTTACGAAAAAAAATGGACATTTTTAAAATCTTTTCTTAACTTTAATCATTGTTAATCGCTTACAAAAATCATTCAATGAAAAGTATTTCCATTATTAACAATAATTTATACCTAGAAATTTTTGCTAATGATGATACCATTTTTCATTATCACTTTTATCAAGTGATGTAAAAAATCAAATTAAAAATATTTTTTAAATCATTGATTTTCGTGAAATAAATTGAGCCTCAATCTCCTTAAGCAACTGCAAGGCAGGAAATATGATTTATATGAAGGTGGAGAATCCGTAAACCTAGAAATTTGATGGAAGATCAAAAAAGAAAATCAATAAGATTTGAAATGTCACAAATTAAATGAGTATAACTTGGAGGCAAGACGACATAAGAAAGGGGATTAATTTGGACATTTAATTTCACGTGATATCGAATCAAATATCCAAAGGTTTGAATCCTCTATTACCTCTCACGTTACCATCGGTTTTCATTTTCTTTCAATGTCCGGCCAAATACTAGCTTTTAATCATGTTAATGCAGTTTCTTTTGAGTGGATAGGTGATGTCCAAACCAACTAACCAATAATATTTTGTGGTTGTGTTAATGCATCCCTTAAACACATCTTGATGCGCAACTTAATCCCAAGCTTGAGAAAGCGTGTTACGTAAATCGATTTGCACACACTGATAAATTATTCAATCGCGTGCTCAAACCGGATTACTTCGATAAATTCTTTTTTTCTTGTTCATAAGTAAATAGTTCATTCTCAAGATAATACTTGAGAGGCTCAAAATAAAGCAAATCTCAACAGTAAAAGCAGCAAAGCACAAACTGTAATGACGACCACACTTTCAATCCATAAAAACGAACATGTCTTGAGCATTAAAATGGAATGAACGGCGTCCGATATATAAAGTAAGTAACAACGAATCACTCGTATTCCCTACATGCCCTTGCACTGATCTCCACTTACCTCTTCACGACATTAAAGCTCTTCACTTCCAATGGTGGTTTCATAGATCTCCAAGCTGGTTTTCCCACATACCTAGAATCCCCTTGCTCCCTCTCTCGTTACAATAACCGAGATGTCCCGTGGTGCATGAACAAAACGAGGGAACAATGAATGTTCCCTAATACTCAGTAGCTATGACATAATCATTGTAATCAATCACTAATTAAAAACGATGGGGGCAGCCATGTGTTGTGTTTGGTTTGGATTCTAGTCATTTAGGAGCCGAGCGTCTCCCATGACTCTCGGGCTCGTGCCGTTCTCAAAGTGCGAGTCCCGCATATGAGAGCGCTCCACGTCGGTGCGGATTGGAGTGAGTGTCCGAGGGAGAATGGGTTCATGTACCCAACCATCGGGTGCCTGCCACCGGACGCTTCCTTGCCCAACAATTTTATAGATGATAGGGGAAACATGGTGTTGTCTCTAGGGGTGTATTCCAGTCTGGTCAGGTCGATACGATCCTCTCAAGCTCGGTTCAACTCTATTCGGATATTTGAAACCCAACTCGAGCTTGAACGAGTATTAAAATTGATGCTCGAGTTCAATTCAACTAGAAAAATCGAGATACTTGAGCTCAACTAAATAAGTAGAAGCTTCACTTTTATAGATCAAACATGAGCATCGAAAGAGCCTAAATATCTAATATAATAATAGTTGGATACAATAAGATATCTTTTTGTATGAAGGCACACTTTTCAAATACACACAAAAAAAAATCGATTTTTCAATAATATTGACAATACCTTAATAATTAAGAGATCTGAACTCATTCCTCCTGTTAAATGTTATGTCACTTTTCACTAGCAACAAAACTCAAAAATCACATCAATCATGGTTAAGCCCAAAACAATCAAATCCATGGCACTTAAACCTAGAATGACATTGGTCTATGCAGACACATATTAATTTTTCATAGCGTGTAATTATTATGTAGGTTGATCGTGACCATAGAGTCATAGACCCAGAAATATTCAACAACTCAAATAATTAAGTTTTCAACAATAATTTATATCATTTGAGAAAAATATTTCCAGGACTAATAATTTTTATTCACCATTAGAAAAGATCGTGGAAAAATTAATGTGAGTATAAGGCAAAAACATTTTCATTGTATGAATAACCTCCGCACGTTTGAGGGGATGCTTTCGCTAGGAGAACTGTCGCGAAGATTTCATGGAAGCAATTAATTCCTTTTGAATTTTCTGCGGTTGTTGTGGTAGTATCTATATATAACCTCCGTACACCACGATCTCTCCACATAACTTAATAAATTATACAAGGTGTCTAGTATCGGATAAAATTATTCTAATGTGATCGTTATTCTGAATATAATATTCAAAGACGTATCACATACTAGCAAAAATGTACGCAAAAGAGACATTTAAAAGTTTTTTTTTTTCTGAAAAGCCTAGTAGAAAATATTCGAGTAAAGAAATACAATATAAAAATAACATTTCAAAAAATAACTTGAAATGAGGCCATTATCTCCAAAGAGGGTTTGAAGTGGTTCTCGAGAGCAGAATTGACTCACGTGACACTTCAAGATACAAAAGACATTTTCATGCATGGACACTTTTTTAAGGTTTTCCTTTTTCTTCTCTATCATTTTCTTCTTCCTCTGACATAGAGGATTGGTTTCAAGGTATGCAAGATAAGATTCGGGTTCAAAAATTAAGAAACCTATTACAACGATTAGGTTTTAGGTTCCTTGAACTTGGAACTTAAAATAAGTCTACCTTTCTCTTGTTCAATGTTTGCGAGTGATCTGTAATAATCTATAACATCCAAATATAAGTGTGTCATCCGGGAACTACTAATTTGAGCTTTCATTTTTGGCATTATCCATGACCGAGACTTCTTACTTTGTAAATGTTTCATATTTTTCATTTGTCTAAATATAAAGTGTGGTTAATGGATTAAAACAACAAATAATGATTCACTCAATCATTTAATTAAGAATACATGTGGAACTTGAGTATATCCTAAAACCTATGACAATATAGGTTTCAAGATATATAGAATAGGTTTTAAGTTCCAAAAATTGGAGAATTGATACCTACGAATAGGCTCCAAGTGAAACCTAGATTGATCATAGTGATGCTCACCCTTACTCCCACGCACTGGCCAACTTCCTCTTCAACATCCGCCGCATCTTCATCGAGTCAACATCAACGAGGATATCAAGAAGATGCTCTATGACTATAGCCTTGGTGTCGCTAGAGATGTGTCTAAGAGCCCCACAACAAGGGAGTTGGTTGAGATGAGCCGAGGAGCACTAGGTCCTCATGTAAGAGTTTTTCCTAATGTGGACTAAATTAATTGATATTGTAATTTACTATTTTTACGGCTACCATAAAACATGGTTGGTCTAAGGTGAGATAGAAGGTTTCTTAATTAGTATAATATGGGCTGGCTAGTGTGGGCCGAGTTGAACCTAACTCGTAATGAGAGGAACTGGCTGAAAACTCTATAAATAGTGTTCAAGTCTCTCCTCTAACCCTAATTCTCACATGTATCATCACCTAAGGGGCGTTTACCTAACGCTGCACGTAAGGGGGGCCGCCTCATTGAGCCAGTGATACGGAGGGCAATAGAGGAGAAAGACTTGATGCGTGGATCCCCTTAATATATGTGGGTAATCCTTTTTCCTGCTCCGCTTTATGTTCGATGGATCCCAAAACAGGTGTGTTAATCTTTCTACTTAATTACGTTCTTGTTCTGATTATGGAGATCTTGGGTTTGCGCAATTTGCGTCCAACATGTGGTATCAGAGCCTCCATAACCTTAGAATTTGAACGCAATTGATTTTGCCCTAATTTGTACGAATTAGCCCTAATTAGTGCGGATCTTGCCATAATTTGCAATTTTCGAGACTTTTCGTTCAATAAAAATTAAATTAAATTATATATTCGGACTGGGCTCGACGAGACGAAGAAAACCATGGGCAGCGCGTCGCTGGAGGAGGTCGCACGCGCTCCCACGAGCGGCCACGCGCCGCGCACTCAGGCGGCGCGTGCGACGCGTGGAGGCTTCGTTCGGCGTGTGGCTGGTGGCGTTGGACTCGTACGGTGATTTCTTATCTCGTGGTATATTTATTTTATATGTTTGATAATTTTATGGATGTGAAAATATATACAGAACCCTAAATACGTGTATTTTTACGTATTTTTCTCATATTTTTTGTGATTTTGGAAATATAAGTGTTGGGTTATAGGTATATTATCACATAACATTATAAAGGTGTGATTCATCAATAAAAATCAAACTTTATTGTGAACTGAAGCTGGCTTAATGAGATTCAATCATTATGAGATAGTAATTGAATATATCTTGAGATAATGAGAAACAATAAAAGTTATGAAATTTTTATTGCTCATGCATACTCTTTTACACGCTGGTAATTTTTGAATGATAGACGTCTTAAGAACTCGTGACCAAATTGATTGTACTAATTAACATATATACTGTATGTGGATAATGTATGTCAATTAAATTACTGCATATTGTACATGAACTCATCTGGTCACTTGTTAATGTCTATCAAGTTGAATATTTTTATGGTAAAGGAGTATGGCAATATTTACGCAGAGCAATAGTATCTACTGTTAAATTTTAGATATTTGGTTCTCTGGTTTGACTCAATTAATAGGCCACTGGTTGATTACAATGATAATTTGTTGCTTAAAATTGGCTAATAAATCAGATGTTGGCCTTGGAGTCATGTTTTGCCGTATGAAACTCATGAGCAATAGTGCTTGTTGATTTGGTGTACCCTGTATTACTATTGATGTTAATTTGTGAGAAATATTTTAGATCAGCATTCTTTTTATGTTGTTATGGTAATATGTAATCAGGGTGCATAAGAGATGTTTTATTCTCTGTTATGAGAAGTTTCTTGTGTTACTGTAATCAATGATCTCATTAGAATCTGTCAAAACAGGTTCGCTATATATATATGATTAATTTTTATTAATGAATAAAGAAATGTAATTAGCATGATATGTGATTTTGGTTATATGCTACCCCTATCACTAAACTTAAAATCACATGTATATGGTGTATGTGAGGAGTAAAGCTTATATCACTTGTATGAGAGAATTTCAATGATTCAATTGAGTAGTGACCGCCAAAGTGGCACGCTTGATTGGGTTTGAGAAATTTCGATCTCGTATGATGATTGGGATGTCTCCTGATCTAATGCGTGGTCATACTCCCAAAGGAGGTGATTGTGTATTGATTCATGGAGGGATACATGATAGTATGGCGGAGGAGTGACCGATCCTAATGGTCCATATGCCCAAAGGTGATGAATTCACGAAGATTGGAATATATTCTCATAACCCTTATCAGGTGAGGAGTGTACAACTGCATGTCATGTATTTTGCCCAAAGGTGATTATATGATTATGCATGTAACTCTCTAGATGTATACTTGTACGTCAAGTTACACTGTACTCACATGATGCTAATTATATATATTGCTTGGTTTTCAGTCACCTTTTCTGTAATTAATAACTCTACTATTATTGAGGTTTTTACTGCTTCAAATTTTAAGTTATGGACATATGATTTGTTGCTTGAGAAATAAGCAATTGAATTTGCTTACTGTCCATGAAGCGTTCCATTCTAGAACACTTGAAAAGAGGTTTGGATGCGAACTGCACTGCTATAAGATGATGGAAGCCTTAGTTGCTTCAAATTATGTTTTGTCTGATATTGAAATTAGGACATATCTGCAAAGATTGTGTTTAAGTCTTAATGACATATACATCTCGTATATGATTAAAAGGTTATTAGGTTTAAAAGTGGCTATGAGTATTTTGGCAAGTATGACAATGCGAAATAATTTAAAGGGTCATTTGTCAAATACTTGGTAGATTCTGGGGTGGTAACTTAATTACTATGCCTGAAAATCTTGACAAAAGATTCACTCGAAATTATTTTGTATTTTACCTAGATTGTTCAAAAGGGTATTGATTTTATGACCCTAAAGAAGGTATAAGAATTATGAAATCACATACTTTAAATTTTCTACAGTTTGACAAGGATAGCTGCTCTTAGACTATTAAGGATAATAGTACGATGGAAAATCACTGTGTCTTTGTCTTTGCCTAAATAGATAATTGTGATACAGACAATTGTGGAATCTCCTGTACCATAGAGTAAACTTGATGAGGTTCAAGGTACTATTCTTGATATAGTTTATGATGAAATTTTTTCAAACTTCTCAAGTATAGAATGAAGTGGTTATAGCTTTACTCAGGAGATTTGTTAGGAAAAGACGATCGGTTATTCCATTAGACTATATAGTCTATTCCTAAGAGCATGATCACAATATCCACTACATGGTTGATTTATCGACATAAATAAATGTTGTTTCTTATCCTTAATTAAGTATGTGATTAGATGCCATAAAAGGCAATATACAATGTATGAAACATGTTTGGAAATTTACTGACTTGTCTAAAGATCATAAGTTCATTAGTTGCAAATTGGCGTACAAAACTAAAAGGATTTCAAAGAAAAATTGTGAAATTTAAAGCCAAATTGGTAACTAAAGTTTTCACTCTGAAAAATGGGTGGATTGTTTATACTGAAGAAATAATTATTTCTTTAAAAGATTCTTTCAGAGTGAATGTGGCATTAATAAATCTTTTTATTTGGAGTTACGTTATATAACTACAAAATCTATAAGTGCAACTGAATGATTTTGTAATAGATGTTTCAAGTGAACTTGTGCTTACAAGTTGTTACCTTTAGACATCTTATATCCTTTGTACTGAGATTTGTAATGATTTTTTTTGCCATATTATATTAGATTTTCTCGGAGGACATTTGCTAATTATATATTGGAAATATTCAATATACATCATTGCAAGCCAGGAATTGCTCTTGTTGGTAAGGGTAATAGACTGAATCTATCACATTGTCTTTATTTAGATATTGAGAAAATCTAATTAAATAGTGTACCTTGTGTTAGTGCACTTAAAAGTATAATATATGCGTTGATTTTGCACTAGATTAAATATCGCCTTTGCGATGGGACTTTTAGACAAATATCGGTCAAATCAACGACATGATCACTAGGTTGCTGTCAAAAAGGTTTTAAAGTACTTAAAGAAGACAAGAGATTATATGCTTATTTACAGACATGTTCAATTCTTGCAATTAGTAGGGTATTTAGATGTAAACTTTGCTGGCTGTTCTAATGACATGCAATCAATAACAGAATACATATTTATGTTAGCAGTAAGTGCAGTAAATAAAGTTTTATGTCATCTTCTATGATGTAAGCAGTGTTAGTAACATTCTTTTAGGCTATTACTTGGGCTTTTAGGCTCTAGAACCTCATGAAAGGAGTTGATTGTTTTAACTTTATAGATAGACCTATACGGTTGTATTGAGATAACAAATTTGTAGTATTATTTATTTACTACATATGTCTCAAGGGGTCTAAATATATGGTGGTCAAAATTTTTTACCAAAAGCAAACAGTACAAAAATGTGACATTTTAATATAATATATATTTCACAGATGATGTGATTGCAGATCCACTAACTAAAGGCCTACGCCCGTGTATATTTGAGTGACATATTATTAGCATGGGCCTAGGAGCATCATGAGATGCCGTTGTTTAGTGGGAGCTATTTTGGCTTTACTATGATAAAGGGTTTCATCTGTGTTTGTTACATTTTGTAACGGTTTGATATGTATCAACTTTTGCATTCAATAAAATATTTTTGAATGTGTTATTATTATTTTTGATAAAGTCTCAAGAGATTGTATAAACCTTGAGTGAAGGCTAGGGGCATCTGGACATCCGGTTATTAGCTTGTGCATATGTCTTGTGATACATAAATAAAGGTTAACCATAAGGACAAGACATATGTGGGTTCATTGGAACTATAAAGCATTCTCTAGTGACACAAGTTTTTGTGACGCCTAAAGTTAAGGGAATGGTGACTGACAAATGAGATCTCTCTATGAGAGATGTTATCCATTTGCCACACTACCATATTGAATCCATATCAATAAAGTTGAGAACATTCGTGACCATGGAAGGCTCTGTGTGTATACATGCAGTTACCGCCATAATTCGGTGTTTAAGATTTTATGGAATATGATTGACTATTAAGAATTATCTCTGGACCAGATGTGCGCACATACAGTACGATTTCAATTAATATAGTCCAAGTGGGAGAATATAAGAGTTTTTCCTAATGTTGACTAAATTAATTGATATTGTAATTTACTGTTTTTACGGCTACCGTAAAACATGGTTGGTCTAAGGTGAGACAGAAGGTTTCTTAATTAGTCTAATATGGGCTGGCTAGTGTGGGCCGAGTTGAGCCTGACCCATAATGAGAGGGACTGGCTGGAAACTCTATAAATAGTGCTCAAGTCTCTCCTCTAACCCTAATTCTCACATGTATCCTCACCTAAGGAGCGTTTACCTAACGTTGCACGTGAGGGGGGCCACTTCATTGAGCCAGTGATACGGAGGGCAATAGAGGAGAAGGACTTGATGCGTGGATCCCCTTGATATATGTGGGTAATCCTTTTTCCTGCTTTCGCTTTATGTTCGATGGATCCCAAAACAGATGTGTTAATCTTTTTACTCAATTACATTCTTGTTCTGGTTATGGAGATCTTGGGTTTACGCAATTTGCATCCAACACCTCATCGTTGTCCTCGATGCTCAAATTCCCTTGCCACCCTTGTGAGCTTCAACCTCGTGTTGTCCTCATCGATCTTGTGAGTGTTGAGTAAGAGAATGTCCTTCAAGCAAGCGTTGTAGACCAGATAGGCGAGCACTCGGTGCTTCTTGATGCGAGCCATGAGTCGGCCCGTGACACAAGGGAAGTGGAAGGGGTGAGCGCACTCCACCATGAAAATGGCAAACCCTTGCCCTGTATTCATACTCTGCAAGATTCTACATCTCACCTGCAACAACAGCAACGAGTGTCACCAAAAAGCAACAAAACTAAAATTGGAAAAGGGATAATTACAGAGGCGGTCCCTAAACCTTAGTCAATTTACAATGTTTGTCTTCTAAATTTTTACCTTAATCAATGTGGTCCATAAACTTTAGTTTAACGTGGAATATCATTCATAACATTTTTAATTTGTTCAATGCGGTCCCTAAACTTGTAATAAATATTCATTATAACGCCTATATTATGTGAAAATGCCCAATCTTATCCTTCATTGATTAAAATTCGAGGACGACATTGAATATTTTCATATAATCCAAGGACCAAATTAAATATATACCAAAAATATAAGGATCATACTAAACAAATTAAAAGTTTATGGACAACATTACACATGATGTTAAAGTTCAGATCATTTATGTTATTTTTTCCATTGGAAAACAAATTAAATCGCAATAATGAGAGTGATGATGAGAGGGTTGCTTACTTTGGAAAAAAGATTTTCACTCTTCTTGATGTAAGATACAAAATATTCAAAAATTAAAATTAAAATAGGTGAGAGACAAAGCAGAATTATCATATTTTATTTGGCGACATAATCTGTAAGGAACAATTAAGATTATATGAGAGATCAAATGTGATTGAGATCAAGAAAGTGGGAGGTTCTCTTATTTTAGATGAGAAAAATATATATTTTATATTAAAATTGAAAAATTGCTTCCCTTATTAATGGCATAAATATTTCCATGTAAAGGTTCTCATGTTACTGCACTAGTGGATGTGCGAATGAGTTCCGTGCATGTGAAAAATTGACAGTTACAAGATTTTGTGAGATTGTCCTATTACTTAATAGTTGAATTGTCAATTGATTGACAAATACTATTGATAGAGTAAGAATGATATTTTACACATACGCGTGAAAAAAGAAAAATATTTTATCATTTGAATTTTTTTAGTCGGGTTTTATTGTGATATGAAAAGGAATCAAATCTTAAAATTGAAAAATGTGAGAAATAAATTGGACTATTAGTTAATATATTTTATCCATTGGTCATATATTTTAAAAAAGTAACTACTCAAGGATATTATGATGAACAAAAAAGGATTGTACCAAGAAAAACCTCAAACTGGTAATCATGTATCAAATTAATTTCAAACTAATTCTTTGATCTCATAAAACCCCAAAATAATATAATTGTGACAAATTTACCCCAAGCTAATTTTTATCTAATTAAAAACTCAAAGCTAATACATTTGTGACAAATTTACCTCCGTTAATTTCATTAAATTGAATTAATATAAAAAAATTATAAGTTGATACATTTGTGACCCCAACTAGTATACCCGCTAACTGTCACCTATCTTCCGACTCAACAATTTAATAGCAAAATTTAACAGGAACTAATAGATAATAAATTTGCTATATGTGTATCAATTTGAGATTTTTAGTAATTAAAAAATTAATTTAAAGTAAATTTATTAATATATATTAATTGAAGATTTTTCGTGATATTAATTTAGTTAAATTATCAATCCTATGCTTTTAGAGTTTTTTTCTTTTTTTTTTTTTTTTTTTTGAGGGGGGGCCACCCAGCAAAACAAAAAGGGCCGTACTTGAGGTGATTGCATCTCAAGCCAGCTCAGTCGGCTTCAACTTTTGGACCATGCATTCAGTCGCCGTCGTCCTTGCGGTCCAAGGAGGCAGCCTTGTGGTAGGCAACAATGGCCGCATCCCGGAAGCTGCAAAAGAGGAGGTACGGAGAGGATGATTTGAGCTTGCGATTGAACAACATTTGGGCATGTGGAGAGAGAGAGAGAGGATGAGGTGGCGGGTTTTTATAGGGTGGACGGGATAAGGACGGGGCAAAGTGGGGGGACGTAGTGTTTTGGGTTTAGCCCCTTCTCTGATGTTTCGTCTTATTTTCTCTAGCTTCCATTTTTGGGTAGTTTAGTAATTAAGCTAAAGTCGAGAGACCACGAAATAATTTCATACCTTTAATCATTTGATTGCAATTTATAAGTGGTGGCCCCCGAATTTTTATTCCCTTTTCCATTGCTTTGCTGTTTTTATGTAGGATTTTGTTACCATAATGGCAAAATTTCCATGTATATTAAGGGTATGCTTTTTATAATTCTTAGATTTTCTTTCCATAAAAATTAATTTTGTCGAAAAGAGAAATACCAAAAAAAAATCTATTTCTTGATTACGTTGTTGATCAAATTTATGGATAAATTGTTAAGTACAACCTAGAAATAAAGTAATATTGACAATTTTTTTAGCACAATCATTTGTTTATAAATTTTTGCTGTTGTTATGTATATTACCATCAAATCATGACTTATCAATTTTCTTTTATATATATAATGGAATGTTCCAAAAGAAAAATTCTTTGATGATGAACTGAAATATAATCACAATTACATTCTCCAACGTAAAACTTGTTGGGTCAACATATAATGTTCCCGAAAACAATTTTTTTTCTTTTCTTTAGACAATTTTTTTTTTTTTAGTTACTTAGATAAGTTTCTGATCAGAAAAACATGTGCATTTATTATGACCGTAAAAATTTCTATTCTCATTTTTTAATTTAATTAGAAAAATATCGAGGGAGATTTAACAATTCGTGTTTGAACGCGGGCCCAAGGGTGCTGTACCCGAGTCAGCATGGCGCACTACCAATCTCTATCCACAAGAAAAGAATATGCATCCATGTTATCCATAGAGTAAATCCCATTTTTATCGGTTCACGTTTCAATTTTTCTTTTCTTTTTTTTGGTTGAAGGTTCGCATTTCGATAAAGTAATGCAGCAAAAATGCTCGACCGGGTATCATCAACAATCCAGACAAAAAGCGAAAGTGAAATGGAGATGATGACGAGGACATATCGAAGCAGATCTTCCATAACTTTGAGATCTCAAAGCTTCTACAAATATATACACGCGCTCCGGATCATTCCAAGGACTGCTGATATAGCCTTGCTTGTCGATCCAAATAAGAAAAAAAAAAAAGATGCATTCTTTTTCTCTTCTAGAGGAAACAACTTCAACTACAAGTTACGACTTCCCTCGGCAACTTCTCGCTGGGAACTCCTCGTCCAACTCCCGGCTTCGGTCGTCCTCGAAGTTGAGTGCGTAGCTCATCGGGTCGTACCCAAACTCCAATGAGGCCGCCGCGTGGCCCGGCCTCCACCGGCACCTCCCGATCCGAGCGATGAGGCTGCGGCACTTGTACCGGATCTCCGCCAGCCGGAGCTCCTGGGCCGTCGAGCAGACCTTGCGGGGGTTGCCGCCGTCGTCGCAGTCCGAGGAGGCGGCCTCGTGGTAGGCGGCGCGGTGGCCGTCGTGGCAGCAGCAGAAGAGGAGGGACGGGGAGGATGATCTGAGCTTGTGATGGAACAACATTTCGACGGCGAGAGCGACGGGACTCGAAGTCTTGGTCTGGTCTGGTCTGGTCTGGTCTCGGGTCTGTGCAAGGCTGTGGAGAGAGCGGAGAGAGTGGATGGCGATGAGGAAGAAGATGGAGGAGATGATGAGGTTAGAGGGGTGTATTTATCGGTCGCGCGGATGAGGACGGAGGCGTGTGGCTGCAGAGCAGAGTGGCGTGGTGGGGGTGGGGATGGGAGTGAGGGTGAGGAAAACCGCGGGTGGATCATGGTGGGCTAATGGGAAGCGGTTTTCGCGTTATTCCCGCGTGAGGTTTCAATCTTACTTTTTCTTATCTTTCTTTATTGTTGAGCAGTTTGGTAATTTCCTGAAGGTGGGGGACCACGTAGCTGCTGCTTTTTTCAATCACATTTGTTTTACGAAAGTTGAAATCTAAATAATGCTTTTATGGGTTTTATCATAGGGTTAACATCATAAAAATTGATATATTTGTAATAAATTTGTCCAAAAACCAAATAAACCAATATATATTTGATAAATTTATCCCGGACTGATACAATTATGACAAATTTATCATTTATTAATTTCTATTAAATTTTATTGTCAAAATGTTGAGTTGGTAGACATATAATAGTTGACTAATGTACTAGTTTAGGATTTTACTCTCTGTTTGTCATAGTTGTATAAGTTTTGTAATTTTTTGTAATATTAATCCAATTTAATGGGGGTTTCTTTATCACAAATGTACAAGTTTAAGGTTTTTGGCAATCAAAAAAATTAGTTTGAGTAAATTTATCATAAGTGTACTAATTTAAGATTTTTCATGGCCAAAATATTAGCTTAAGATAAAATTGTCACGAATGTCGGTTTTGAATTTTTTATGGTATTAACATTTTATTGTAGGTTCACAAAAAAAAACTATTTTTTATTGTATAACCATATATATAAGGGTGCGTGGGTGGTGATTTTGCGAGGATTTATTTACCGGCTGTGGTTCCCTAATCAAAAAAAAAAAAAAAAAAACCATTTTATTGTATAACCATATATATAAATTGAGAGAGTAAACGCCAAGAACGAAATTGCAACTTTAGAGTCGTGACTTCTGACCTTAGGCTCCGTTTGTTTCACGGAATATTTTCTTAACTTTAATCACTTACAAAAATGAATCAATGAAAACTACTTGCATTCTTAACAACAATTTATACGTGGACATTTTTGTTGATGATGAGAATATTTTTTGTTACCACTTTTTCTGAGTGATGTAAAAAATCAAAATTAAAAAAAAAATCTAAAATCATTGATTTTTCTAATTGAGCCTGAATCTCCTAAAGCAAGATGGTAAAGATGATTTGTATGAAGATGGAGAATCCATAATCTTGGGATGGCCAAAATTAGACAATAAAAAAATAGATCAATAAGATTTGAAATGTCGCAAACTAAACGAATATAACTTGGAGGCAAGACAACATAAGAGGTGCAATTAATTGGGATGTTAGATTTTCACATGATATTGAATCAAATATCTAAAGGTTCGAATCCCTCTATTACCCCCTACATTACTGTCACTTTTCATTTTCTTTCAATGTCCGGCCAAATACTAGCTTTTAGTCATCTTAATGCAGTTTCTTTCGAGCGGATAGGTGATGTCCAGACCAACTAAACCAATAATACCTTGTCACCGTGTTGATGCATCCCTTAAACACGTGTTGATGCACAAATTGATCCGGAGCTCAAGAAAGCACGTTACATAAATTGATTGGCACATATAAATAAATCATTCAACCGGGAATCCAAACTGAGTAACTTCGATGAATATTTTTCTTGTTTGAAAGTAATAAACCATCCATATCTCAAGATGATATATAAAGGCTTAAAACAAAACGAATCTCAACGGTAAAAACAGTAAAGCACAAATGATGGTGTGGAGCACTCTCTCATCTCATAATAACGTTTAATTTTATTCCCCTAGATGCCCGCGCAATGATCTCCATTGATCTCCTCACGTGACACTAAGTTCTTCACTTCCAATGGTGGTTTCTTAGATATCCAAGCTGGTTTTCCTACATACCTAGAATTCTCTCTCTCTCTCTCTCTCTCTCTCCAAGATGTCCCTTGGTGCATGAACAAAACGAGGGGACAATGAATGTTCCCATGTTCCCTATTACTCAGTAGCTACGACATAATCACTATAATCAATAACTAATTAAAAACAATTGGGGATGCATCGTGCTTGGTTTGGATTCTAGTCATTTACAAGATGCGCGTCTCCCGTGACTCTCACACTCATGCCGTTCTCAAAGTGCGAGTTCGCATATGAGAGCGTTCCACGTCGGTGGAGATTGGAGGGCGCGTCCAAGGGGAGAATGGGTTCATGCACCCAGCCATCTATTGCCCGCCGCCGGACACTTCCTCGCCCGACAATTGGTGTAGATTGTAGGGGAAACGTGGTGTTTTGTCTCTAAGAGTGCATTCGAGTCAGGTCCAATCGACACGGTGCTCTTGAGAGCCTAGTTCGACTCAATTTGCATGTTCGATACTCAAAACTCAACTCAAGTTTTGATTGAGGATTAAAATTGATGCTCAAGTTCAATTTGACTAGGGAATTTAAGATATAGGAGCTAGATTAAGTAAGAAGTAAACTTCACTTCCATCGATCTAATATAATTATGGACAGACCCTAAATATCTAGTATGATAATACTCTTTTGAAATAAGATATCTTTTCGCACGAAAGCATGCTTTCCAAATGCACAAAGAGAGTCAATTTTCAAATAATATCAACAATATCATAATAATTAAGAGATCTAAACTCATTTCTCATGTCAAACATTGTAGTCACTTTTTGCTGGTGACAAAACTCGAAATCGCATCAATCACGGTTAAGCCAAAAAAATTAAATTGATGGCGCTTAAGCCCAAAACGGCAGTGGTCTATGCACACATTAATTATTCGTAGCGTGTTATTATTATGTTGGTCAATCATGAACATAAATCCAGAAACATTCAACAACTCAAATAATTAAGTTTTTGACAATAATTTATATCCTTTGAGAAACATTCCCATGATTAATAATGTTTATTTACCATAAGAAAAGATCATGGAAAAATTCATTTGAGTATAAGGCGAAAGATTTTCATTATATAAATAACTTCCGCACCATTAAGAGGATTCTTTCGCTTGGATAATTGCTGGGAAGATTTCATGAAAACAATTAATTACTTTCAAATTGTCTGTGGTTATTGTGGTGGTACCATCAATATATAACCTCCGCCACACCATGCTCTCTCTATATAAATTATACAAAGTGTGTAATATTGGAGAAATTTAATGTGATGGTTACTCTGAATATAATATTCAAAGACATATCACATACTAGCAAAAATGTACAGGCATTTCGTGTATGTAAGAAAGAGACATTTTTCAACCAAAAAAAAAGAAAAAGAAAGAGACATTTAATTTTTTTTTCTAAAAAAGCCTATATGGAATATTTGAGATAATAAATTGGTAGAAATACAATAGGAAATATTTCAAATAAAAACTTGAAATGAGATAGTTCTCTCTCGAGAGCAAATTCGACTCACGTGTTCCTTCAAGACTTGGAAGGCATTTTCGTGCATGGACTTTCTTTTTCTGAGTTTTTTTCCTCTTTTTCTTCTCTCTCCTCTTCTTTTTCCCGCTACATAGGTGAGTAGAGTTTCAAGATAAAATCGAGAACCGGATAGGTGGGAACCGATCCAATTTTAGTTTGGGTATGTAGGATAAGTTTAAATTCAAAAAAATTAGAAAATCAGTTCCAATGGGTAGGTTCGAGATTCTTATAACTCGGAATTTAGAATAAGTCTTTATCTTTTTGCGATATTTCATGGAATTCAATGATAAATATGTAACTTGGACCTACCATTCTGAGTTTTCATTTTCGGCGATATACATGACTAAGACTTTTGCTTTGTTAAATATGAATTGTGGTCGGTGGATTGTCGTAGCCAATGGTAATTATTAAAGATAATGATACATTGCAATCAATGGTACCGGGTCCATGCCCTTGTCCTTGATGCCCGAATTCCCTCGCTGCCCTTGTGATCTTCGTCCCCGCGTCATCTTCATTGATCTTGTGAGTGCTGAGTAAAGCTATCTCCTTAGAGCAAGCATTGCATACCGGACGCGCGAGCACTCGGTGCTTCTCGACGTGAGCCGTGAGTCGGCCCATGACGCAACAGAAGCCATGAAAATGGCTACCCCTTACCCTGTACCACTACTCACACCCTGCGAGATTCCACATCTGGCCTACAATTACTGTGACAAAAACTCAAAAAGGCAACTGAAACCAAAATTAGAAAAGGGATAATTATACAAATAGTTTCCAAACCTTGGTCAATTTACAGTGTCGCTTTATTAAAAAATGATCTTTAAAATTTGACTCAAAGATTAAACTAAACATACACTAAAGTTCAAAAATCACATTGAATATATTAAAAGTTCGAGAATGATATTACACGTTATGCTAAAATTTAGAGATCATTTTTGTTATTTTTCCTTTGAAAAACATTACATCGCAAGAATGGGTGCAATAATGAGAGGGTTGCTTACTCTGGAAAAAAGATTTTCATTTGTCTCAATGTAAGATACAAAATATTGAAAAATTAAAATTAGAATAGGTGAGAGAAAAAGCAGAATTATTATATTTTATTTAGGGACATAATCTGTAAGGTAAACAATTAAGATTATATGAGAAAGAAAAAGAGATTGAGACTTTAAAAAAAAAAGGTGGGAGATTCTCTTACTTTAGATAAGAAAAATGGATATTTTTTTATTAAAATTTTAAAAAATTGCTTCACTTATTAATGACAGTTAATAAGACTGCAGATAAGTTCCGTGCACGTGAAAAATTGACAGTTAAAAGGTTTTGTAAGATTGTCTACTTGATGGTTGAATTGTCGATTGATTGTAAGATATTATTGATAGTGTACGAATGATACTTTACAAATACACGTGAAAAGAGAAAAGATGTTTTCTCAATTGAAATTTTTAGTAGGGTTTTGTTGTGATATGAAAAACAGTCGAATCTTAAAATTAAAGTATGTGCAAAATAAAATTGGATTATTAATATATAATTAATAATCCAATTCATCGAATGTGATTTCATTTCCTCACCGCCCAGCGTAGACTGCTCTCGAAGCGTCTACTCAACCGGTGGGAAGCGGAAGCAAGCCAGGAATCGAAAATCCGCCGAGCAAATTCGCCGAATTCTCCTTCCCAACGATCCCATCGAGCGTCCCGAGCTCGACCATCGATTCCTTCTGTTCAGATGGTGAGCAGCACCAGCTTCTCTGTGGCATTTCATCGAACGGTCAAGTTGCGGTCTTGGTGCATGGCCAGAAAGTGGGGGAAGTTAACGTTTCGATGCTGATGGTATCCTGCGATTTTGCAGGAGGCGGCGCCGGAGAAGCAATCGCCGTCGCTCGACGATTGCCTCAAGCTGTTGAAGGGCGAGAGAGACGAGCAGCGCCTCGCCGGCCTGCTCTTGGTGACCAAGTTCTGCAAAGGGGACGACCTCGCTTCGCTGCGCAGGGTTTACGATGCCGTTGGGACCCGGTTCCTCGACCGCCTCCTCAGAACCGGTAATTTTGGGTGACGCCTTCGTTGTTTTTCGGTTCTGTCGTTAGTGTGAGTCGCGCAGCTATTACTTGGCTAAAAGAATTACCTTTCCGATTGGCTATGTGGCCTGCGAGATGGCATATTCAAGTGAATATCGGCATTTTGGGAATGGTAGGCAGTGCTTCGAGGAACGCTCGAGTTCCGAGTGACATGAAGTAACTTGTGTCAGCATATAAGTCTAATAACATGTTACCGGCAATAATGATGTAGTAGATTTAACTGTGCAGAAAAGATTTTTCTCCACTACGATCCCTATATGATGACAGAAGGGGTTTGAATATGTAAAAGTTGTTAATTTTTATTGTGACTTGCTTCTTTGGCAAGCAATGAAGAGATGCTATAAGCTCTCATGGTTTGTTATATGGCAAAGAGAATCCTTTATGAGTAGCAAGTCCCAAAGCTTGCTAACAGCGATGAGAAATGAATACGTGACTCTTGCGCTTAAGTGATTGTGTGGCTCTTTGGGGTGGGGATTTGCTGAAAAACAAATTGAATGGACTATTAGTTTGCATTGGTGGAGCTCTTTCTCCTTATGAAGCATCAGTAATAGAGGAATGGCATGGTGAAATTGATAGTAACTGTATAGGCATCAGTTTCGGTAATTTGAACCTCCCCTATTGCAAGGCATTTCTGTTTCAGTTGGCTACATGAAGCTCTTGTCTTTGAGTATCTCTGACAGTTCTGTTGATGGAACCATTGTGGCTGATGGAGTTTCTATAGTCTAAGTGCCGAAAGATCTCTTTAAGCTTTCAGTTTAGTTATATGCCCCTTGAATTATAGCATTGAATGTGGGCCAGTCTTGTAAAAACCTCTTAATTTGGATTGTCATGGCTGCTTCTGAGGATATTGAAGCACCTTTTTCAAGTGAGTCTAATGACAGTTGGTGTCTGCACTGTAATACTTTATTACGATGTAAGTCAATGCAAAGTTCAATTGAAATCAAGCAAAAATCTCATATTATGGTCTTTTAAAGTCATGCCTAGAGGTACAGGCTTCTAAAGTGACTTAATGAGTGGGTAGCAGAGCTGTAAAAAGTAAACAAATTGCAGGCTTTTACAGCATGTACTTCTGAGTCTTTTGCTGATTTTCGATGGAAAACTGTAGCAACTTAGGAAGCCAGTACTCATGAGTTTGAAAGCTCATGCTTCTATATGTGACTTCTCAAGGAAGAGATTTAGCTTGTCATTCAATTTGGAATCTCGGAGCTTTAGATATAACATTGTTGAGTTATATTTGACATGTGTAGAACTTTTCGTGGCAATTTATTATGATATTATGTTTACTTGGTATCTGAAAGGACCACCGATATCTCAATTCTGACCGGATGTAATAAGTATTAGCAATCCTGGACTGTATGTTCTGTGTAGACCTTAAACTCACTTTCATATGCTGAGTACTAGGCAGTTAATTGCATTAAGTAGGGCATACCAAAATCATATCAATTGGAAATTCTTTCATGGTTGAACTTTATTTCTTTGCCTTGATATTGTCATAATATTTGTCTCCTCATTTGGTATTCTCATAATTTCTCCTATCTGGGAAGGAATGGGACAAGGATCTACTGAAGGCAGTGACAATCGCGATGCATACTTGCAGCTTTCGGTAACAGTTTTGGCTGCATTCTGCCGTGTTACTGAGATTGCTGCTTCTAATGAAATGGTTTCAAAAATTCCTCTCATACTTGAGATTTTGCCAAACAAGTAAGGTTCTCTTTCTTAACTTAACAATTATACATTTTAAGAATTTGAGTAGAGAAGTTGGTGGACTCCTCATAATAATTTGCTCTTGATTTATGTCATAATTGTGAATAATAGTTATCTTTGGTATTACCTTGGAAATGTATTAAGAGCTGCTCGTTAATGTTAGTCACCAGGATTGTGTGTTAGGTCTTTGCAGAGCCAAAAAAAAAAAAAAATGTAACAGAGGTAGCTACTTAGCTAGCTACCGTTTCTGGGTGAAACTTACAGTGATTGATCCTGACATTTTTCTTTCAATTGTGCTTTTAGTGCTTTATTGATTTTTAAAATATCAAATACAGATCCGGTTCACCTGTACTTGAAGAATGTTATGAATTTTTATATCTAGTGCTCTCTGCAAATGAAGATGGAGTTGTTTCTTTCTTTGAATCTGGAGGCTTGAAGGTGCTAGCCCCTCAAATGTCTACATTTGCTGATGGTAAATATTCTCACCTTGACTGGATTTTGCTGACAAGTAGTTAAGAATAGCTATGACTATCAATTTTTGTGGTCATATTGTGTTTCCAGTGGGGACTTTTGTATTCACCAGTGAAATTATTTTGCCGTTTGTGGATTTTGCTCTGATTGATACCATTTGAGTATATTTCTACAATGTTTTTACCCGATATTTTCTGGACAAAATATGTTATATGTTTACTGATGGATTGGGAATGGATCTTCTGTCAGAGATTAATTTAACCCAAATTTTTGGCAGGTTCTCGTGCAATGGAGCTAGCCATGAAACTTGTGCAATTGTCGCTGGGAAAGCTGTCTCTGGGCTTTATTAGCAATACTTATCTTGAGGAGCTTTC
This sequence comes from Eucalyptus sideroxylon x Eucalyptus melliodora, assembly GCA_016097485.1. Taxonomy (NCBI): domain Eukaryota; kingdom Viridiplantae; phylum Streptophyta; class Magnoliopsida; order Myrtales; family Myrtaceae; genus Eucalyptus; species Eucalyptus sideroxylon x Eucalyptus melliodora. The sequence goes on along the minus strand of CM027826.1, from coordinate 24,970,810 downwards.
AATAATTGTGAGTTTTGATTTGTGTTGAGTCCTTTTTTATTGAGTTTGTCAATCTATATGATTCTGCTCTTAGAGATCAGTAATAATCTCTTCTGAAAGCAGGTTGCTGCCATAGCGAGGCAATTTGCTGTCCTCCACAATGCATTAAAATTTGAAGCGCTGCATATACTATCAGCTATCTTCTCTTCAGAACTTTCGGTTTGTATTTTCCTCTAAAAATGTGTCTTTTTTGCCTTGCCTGAAAACAATAATTCCTTTGTGTGCTTCTGTGTCCATTATATGTTTTCATTATGGGAGTAACTGTTTGTGTTGAATTAATGATGGATGGACCATGCCCTGTTTATTATTTTGATGTGGGAATTGGATGCAGAATGTGGTGCTTAGTTTGACAGTATTAGATTTGGATAAATGCACAAGAAGTTCTGAAACTTGTGTCTGAAATGCAATTTAGTTCTACAACTTTTCAAATAGCCAATCAAATCCTTAATTTTGAAAAGAAAATTAAATTTAAGAAATTAAGTCCTTTCATTGCTTCTGTTAGTTAAATATGAGGAGATCCTGGTGGCACTTGAATGAGTAAATTCTTTTCCAACCTCTAGTTGGATAAAAAGATCCATTTCTTGAGAAATGGATTTCTTATTGGTCAAATGTAATAAAAATTTCAAGCTTTGTTTGTAGTTAAACATTGCTTTCATCAAGACTCATGTATATGGTCATTAAACTTTATCTAGGATCTAGAAGTCAAGAAATCTTTAATATTCTTAGAGGAAAAACAAAGCCTAACTAACCACAAGTCTACTTGTTTGAGTTGACTAAGATGGACTCCATTGTATTATACTCAAATAGGTATGGACTGCGATCCCAAAAAAAGCTGCGCCTTAATTTTTTTCTATCCTTTTAATTTCAGAACTCTCAAAAAGCCTCCTGGAAAAAATGAAAAGAGATCCTCACAAAGCCTCCCAAAAATGGCTTTGCTTTGGGTCTCCCATATTGGCATCATGAATTTCTTGTCACCATTTTGTTAAGAGGTAATAGAATGTTTTGATTGGATTTTAAAGTTAAAAGAATTAATTGCTGCTTTGAAAATTGACTAGACCGAATTGAGTATTATGTTTCAATTTGAGGAGTTTAGTGCATTTATCTCCTAAAGTTTTGAAGATTTTTGCCTTTACTTGGATTTTGCACGATTTTAGATTCTCTGAAAATGCTTTCATGCCTTATCCATTAAACTTAACAAATCGAACCAATCTGGTCTATCTGTCCTTGGTCTAATTGAAGACAATAATGTCTATGGCCATCTTTGGCATTATATATCCACCAATTATGTAATATTTCCATCTGCAGTGTGGTGTTCTGCAGAGTGATGAAACTGATTCTGGTTGTGTTGGGATTCTCAGGCATCGCTTCATGAGACACTTCGTGTAATGCCAAATGGTATTTGGTCTGATAATTTAAGGATTGGCATCACAGCAATCCTACAAAACCGTGTTGGTATGTAAGCAAAGGTGATTTCCATGGATGTTTATTGCAAGAAACCAAATGCTTATGTTTAACCAACTAATTCTCACTTCTAAGTTAACGTCGATTGCACTTTCATTATAAAGTGCAAAGTTATTTTTACCTACCTTAGGTAAGGCAGGGATCTACTGATAGTAATTTATGCTAATTTAGAACTTAACAGTTCTAATTCTAGGTTTTCTGCAGCAAGGTAACTTTCTTAGCAAACCTGTAAGGCAAGAGATTGCTAAATTAAACATTAGTTTAGATGGAAAATTAATCTGATATCTGATATTTTCACTACCAATAACAATAACTTTTGATGATGTCCTTTTGAGTGTCTTAAGTGAGGAAATTTTTTGGTTTTCATTGAAAGCATGTTGATGTAGCTCTTTTTTCTATTTAGCTCCTGCTGAAAAGCTTCATGCTCTCATTTTGGCCGAGTCTGCCATCTCGGTAATGGGTGAGAAGTGGCTCATTAATCAAGTAAACTCGCCTGATGCAAGGGAGCCCATTCCAGCCGACAGGTGATGCATGTTGGCCTTATTGTTCTCAGTTGATCATAGGTTCTTAGTGGAATACTTGATGTTATGTTGGCATCTTGGTTCGTTCTTACACTAAATTGTTCCCTATTCTCTTTTAGGTGTCTGTTGCTTGTCTTAGAATCTTCTAGGGTTGAAATTGCTGTACTGCTGAATGACATGGCCTACTTGAAGTATGAAGCCTCAAAGAGCTCCTCCTCCAATGTGGATTCTATCCTTTCAAAGCAGCGAACTTTGGCTATTGCCTTTTCCTTGATTGAGAAGATAATTAGACTAGTTGCAAATATGGGTGCAGATGAAGGTAAGTAGCTACATCATGGATACTGATAGTTATCATGCATGTCTAATATCATGATCTTGTGGGATTTTTATGGACATTGTTCTTCAATCTTACAGGAGAACTTATTGATGAGAATACTTTCACAAAGGTGATCCACGGACTTAATGAGACAATTGGTGTGGTTCTGGAGTATTTACAAGATGCAAAGGTTGGGGTTCGAGGACATTTACATCATCTTCCTTTGGTTGGGTGTTAGTAGCATAATGATGTGTGCTCTGAGTTGCCTTGTATCCTGCAGGAACATGGAGAGAAAAAGGGAGATGATCTTCTTGCGTCAGTGCGAGTTGTTGGGAGGTATATTTTTCCACCACTCTCATGGTACTCTTGAAAGAATTTCTTCAGTAAGTCAAGATGAATGCAAGTAATGCAGACTTCTGTTTCTTTCTTTCTCTGGGCTAGTTTCACAGATTTCGAAGTTCATGGTAGTTATTATAGGGAAAATTGTGCCTTGACCACGTGTAGCAACTTTTTGTAATCCTTGCACTCCTGGATGTCCATCATACAGCGAGATTACTTATCTATTCTCATTTTACATCACGGACAAGATATAACTACCTATGCCATTTGAATATCGTTAGGGCTTGTTTGGAAGTTGACAGTTTTTTTATTCTTGGAGTGTTCTGCATGACCATTCTAGGCAGTTTTGATTTAGTCCTCCAGGTATCCTGCACCAGTTGCTTCTCCTAAATAATCCTGGTATGACCTGACTCAACAGGAGAAAAATCTTAGTACGATGTAAATAAGAAGAGTCTAAATCACTCATATCGTATACAAGAATGTGAATATGATACCAGTTCACAGGAGGATGAATAATCCTAAAGAGAATATGATGCCAGTTAGTGGGATATAATTTAGGTTTCTTATATCTTTTATTCAAATGAATGTGCTAGACAGTTGGACCAAAAATTTTGCTTGAGCAGCACATGGTTAAATGACAGCTCCCATATCCATCCACTCTAGTGAGAATTCTTTATGTTTATTGCATTGGGTTTAATCTGCTTATACAGATCTTCTCAGCTATCTTGCAGAGACACCTGTTGCATGCAAAGAGAAAGTCCAGGAGCTCCTACCTTTTATGCTATCAATTGAAGGAAATGATGAGCCTAGGTCTGGATTCACCCTGTGACATTTGGTTCAAGTTAAATAAAAAATCTTCTGGAATAACATCTGTTTAATTTTGTTCCAACAGTCCATTCTTTTCTGTGTGCTTTTTGCTACCTATGCTGTGTCAAACAACGATGAAGGCAGAAGGATGTCAAGTTTTAGCCTCCTTTGGAGGGGATAAAGCTGTAAGCAACGAGATTCTTATCCCATGTATTCTGAGATCATGTTACTCCATATTTCTGGCAATGGTGTAAAGAAGGCACATTAGAATCAATTATCATTGGTGGCATGGTTCCTTCTTCTTCTTTTTGTCTAATTTATTGGTGGAAAATAGCTTGTTTAAAGTGTATACCTGGCAGTGAAATAAATGATTGTCCACGTAATCGCCATTTGTGAATCTGTGAAACTGATCAATGGCTGTTTGCAGTAATTATTGACCTTCGACTTTGCAGGTTGTGGAATGCCTCATTAAAATGATCAATACACATTCTTACAAGGTAGAGGATACTGACAGCGTCTTCCTGGCTTGTGATACTATCATGAACCTCCTTCTGAAGGTACTGTCTGCTCATTACATCAGAACATTACTCTTATCTTTTTGGTGCAATGACCCTTTTAACTTGTTATGACAGAAAGAGAAGCTGCCATTATCACTAAAGGAGCCCATTTATGTCAATCTGTTGAGAACATTAGCATGCTGGGCAGGTAGAGTATGTGAACTCTTGATGGAAATATATTTACTTGTTTGTTCCCGAAGATATTTTTCATCTTCTGTTTTTGCTATTTGGCATGAAATCTCCGTGGACATACTTGCTGCTCTCTTGTCATGGAAACTTTTTTTCTCTTTCTTTGCTTTATGTTAGGGCTGGGTGGTATCTTGTACCAGCTTTCACACTTCAAATTAAGCCTACCTTTCCAGTTTGGTGCACAAGCAAACTATCCACACAAGGACTAATGAAATCAAGTGCAATTAGTTCCACTTGGCCCGGCCCAAGAGATTACAATGAGTTGGAATAGTACCTCAAACTTCAAACATCTTGTTCTTGACTTATCATGGGCTTCTCCCTATTCAGCTAAACCCTTAGGATTGTTGCTAATGCTAGTTTTATTATACATAAAAGCTACAACTTTGCTGATACTTTAGTGTAATGATAAGAATTGCACTGGCTTTGCTATTTATGTCTGTAAGAGCTAGAAATGACTGTGGAATGGTCTTTTTGGTGCTTCAATTGTCATTAGATGATGAGTATTGGCAGAAAATATTACTAGAATTAGCCTCTTGTGTGGCTTTTGGATGTTTTTTGCGTCTTTCTTTTCTCTGCTTTGATTTGTAGCACTTTGATAAAATGGTAGTGTAATGTATAATATACTCATGCATGTCTTTAGTGACTTATCAAGGATCTGTGAAGTCTTAAAAGTTCAGAGATAATAGAAGGATTTGTGTGACAGAAAGAAGCTGATGCTGATAATGAAGATAACTAAATGAGGGGAATGCATAATTTTCTTCTTATTTTTTCCCCTTGCTATTTTTTTAACCTGACTGATACTAACATGGAAACTATATTGATTTTCCACTTGAATTTCTGGCTGTGGTGCAGAGAATTCTAATGACCCAACTGTGACAATGATGGCATCAAGCATATGTTCGCTTATATTAGATCATTCTTCAGAGGAGGCTCTTCTAGGTTATCCAAATTTTAATCGCAGCGATCTTCATAGCTTGTGTCGGCTCATTGTTAAAAGTCTCGCTTCAAATGAGATGGTAAGGGTGCTCAGAGAATAATTCTAATTGTCATGGTTAACGTAGAGTTGATACTGGCAATGACAGCAATGTTTTCTATGGTGCAATCCCACCTCTCTATCCTGTACTCTGACCTTGGTTCTTTCTTTTTTCTCTGTTTTACCAGTATTATGTGATAAAATCTCACATGCTACATCTCTGATTACTTTCTGAATTTATCTCAGGATATGGTCGATGAAGCTAGAGCAGACATGGATCTTCAAGAGATTATCTCATCGGGTAGGTCTGAATTGCAAAATACTAATAGTTAAGTCCAGCATGTGAGACATGCATCATTGCCTTCTCAGCGATTCTGATGTTCAGCTTAAAGATTTGGATCCAACATCTAAAGTCCTTGCTTTGCTACTTTAATATTGTTGAAGTTCATTTAGTTTCTCTTGAGAAGATTGCTAAAACGTCAATCATGTGCACACTCCATCCTATGCAGGTTTTTCCCGGTGGTCACATCGTTTTCCATATATAAAAGGCACGGTTGAGAGGGAGCTTGGCTATCATATGTGACTCATGGTTCACTTAATCTTAATACATGTAGAAGTGGTTTATACAAATCTCCAACCTCTTCAGATTGGCTAACCGGAGAAAGAATGTCGTCAAAGATGAATATTTCACCAGCACTAACATACTACCTGGCTATACTTGTTTTTCATCGCATCCATCTGGTCCCATCTTAATCACGTATTCAGTGAAATCATCCTTTGCAGTTCTTTAGTGGTAAATCACATCCAGTTTCTCGGCACATTCAGGAAATGTAATTCTCTGTAGCATTGACTGTGTAATCATGAAGAGGCCAAAGAAACATGTAGCATCTCTTCTTTCAATGTAATTTCTCTAGATTACTTTGGCAAGAGCGTTAGATCTTTAATTTTATATATTCAAAACGAGTCACTGGTTCTTTGTCTAGTAGTTCGGCTCGGATGAAACTGCATGCCGAAGGATCATCTTTCCATGTTTGGCAAGCTTAACCTTTCTAGTAGTGCTTGTGTTTTGTTGTACCTGGCGTTCTAGGAGAGCTTAAATTGCATTCCCCTGATGTATAATTTGATGTATATTTTAGTTTTGAAAGATTCATTGAGTGATGCTGCGTTCGAGATGTTGTTGTAAGTCTATATTAGGAGGAAAGTAATGCAGGATAGATGGCTCCCTTTGAGAAGCGGGAAGTTTCCTTCGGCCTCTCCTCCGATACCATGTAATGAGGCTACGGCTGTAATAAATGTAACAAGTTAGGTAAAATCTATAGGCCGAGAATGCACGTAACAAGTGGGCTAGAAGTTTCACATTGGACCAAGAACGCATGTAACAAGTTAGGTAAAACGTAGGTAGATCACAGGGTCGATCCCCTTGAGAGAAAAAGCAAAGTTAGGTCAAAATTGCTAGATTTCATAAAGCTAAAACGCTTAGTGGGGTCAAATATGATCCTATTACTTTTGTGATTCAAATCACCTCAATGATTAATAATATACAGGATGAAAATCATAATTGAGCGAAATAAGGTGGGTTTGTAGTCATTTTCCTTGAAATTACTTGAATAAGATCTATGTCGTAGTAAGAGAATTTCGGGAAAAAAAAAAAAAAAACAATGTTACTTTAAGTTTACATCAATTGTATTAAACATGAAGAAACTTGCGTATTAAGATGGTGTCATTTTGAATTTCAAGATTTTATAAAAGAAATATTGTATTTAAAGATTGAATTTAGTTAACATGTGCTATTTAATGAGAAATGAACATAAAATGTGGTAATCTATATGAGTACGATGGATATTCTTGGCAAACAAATGATAATTAGCATGTGACATCATTAACCGGCTATAATAGAAATATATTAGAAAAAGTAAAGATTGAACTATTTTTATCTGGATAAAATATCTATGTTTTATATGCGTATATTCTGATTTACTCTACAAGAACGGGCATTGTTTCCTAAGTTCAAGAAAATGTGCAAGAGAAAGGGAGAAGAGAGAGAGAGAGAGAGAGAGAGAGAGAGAGGAAGAAATGTGCAAGAGACGTGCATATAATTTTACAAACGATACATATATGACAAATTTATCCCAAACTAATTTTTCGATTATGAAAAACCCCAAACTAATTATATAATTATAACAAAATAGATACACTTATAATAAATTTACTCAAAATTAATTTGTTCGACCGCCAAAAATCCCAAACCGATACACCCTCCGTTAAATCGGATTAATACCAAAAAAACTACAAAAATTATATAATTGTAACAAACAAAAAGTAAAATCCAAAATTGGTGTATTGGTTAACTGTCATGTGTCATTTAACTTAGTAATTTTACAATAACATTTAACAAAAGCTAACAAAGGATAAATTTATCACAAGTATATCAGTTTGGGGTAAATTTATCAAAGGTATATCAGTTTGGGGTAAAATTAATTTATGGTAAATTTATTACATATGTATTAGTTTGGAATTTTTCAAAATATTAATCTTTTTAAATAAAAGCATGAGTATCTCAAGATACCTTGACCAAAAGTCACATGTCTTTTCGAAAGAGACAAGTTATTACTTTGAAATGCTAAATAAAGTATAGAAATTGTTAATTATGCATAACAAGTTTAAAGGGAAAAGCCTTTTGAATTATCTTGGTAACATTGAAATTTAGACATAAATAACATCAAAAAGCAAATTGCGAGAACAAATAGTCCGTGAATTGCATTGGCAGTGTAATATTTTTCAATAGGTACATTTTAGTGACATGTCGCTTGGAAAAATATTAAACATTTAAAAAAAATGATAAAAATACGAATTCTTCCCTTTCAGATTTTCCGTCCATTAGTTAAGATTACTTATGGTACAACTTTTTTAATCATAGAAAAAATTGATTAGAATAAGTATGCATGTTATAATGTTCTCATTAACCGAAGGCACGGATTTAGCAGTAGTAAATTAACATGTAATTAGACGCTTGACATTGCCCACTACATTTCTCTATTCTCAAGTGACTCCTCCTGCCGTTTGGGTAAGGCACAACTTGCACAGAAAGTATGCTTTCATGAAATTATAAAATAAGCGCCGCGTTTTCCTCTAATTAAAAATTCATCCATCAAATGTTTTTCTTTATTTCTTTTTCCTACCAAATCTAGATTTATTTTTTCTGTCTCATTGCAAGATACAGCTCAAAGTTGACTTTCTACAGCGACAACAAAGATAATGGACGAGGGGTGGCCCATAATTAGTACTAAACAAAGTACTAAACAAGAAAGTACCAAACAAGAAGACTTTTTCTTGTTTGGCCAATCTCAAGAATTTATTGCAAATTGCCCCTCATAGAATATGATCATAAATGAAATTGTCCACTTTTGTTTTAACTTTTCGCAAATTAGTCCTTCATCTTACAACATTGCAGTCACAGAACCGCTGTTAGTTTTCATGCCCAAACGTGCAATCCTATCCTTGCAAAACTTGAATGGGCTTCTTCTATCTTTTATGACCAAAATGCTTGAATCGGTTGATTTATAGTAAAGGAAATTCACCCTAATCCTTCTCATGGAATTATTAGCTAAATCCATTGGAAAGGAAGGGGGTTCTTCATCTTGTTGGTGCCTACCCTGGTGTAAATTCTTTCCAATTACATAAGTCAATCCGAGGACAACCCTTAAAGTCAATTTAAATTATAGAAGTGCTATCTTCAACCATTTCACTTGTTTGATGTGTATATTGTTGTATTAAATTATAATTTTGTTGTGTTTTACCAATATTGGGATATGCATCAAAGCTGTGACGTGAGTGAATGATACAAATAATATAACTATTTATGAAATTGCTCTAACGAGTTGATTGAGTGATTAAGCGCTTGATTTTGATGTGAAAAATCATGTACTTGAATTCTCTTCATAGTAACCTAAACAGTCGCGTTTGATAGAGTCGTATTCGATCAATACATCCAGACGAGGCGGTCCACATGCATCCACAAAGATCGGGCGTTTTAGATCGGGCGTGTAAAACGGTTTGCATACTCCGTGTTGGATATCAAATGACATCTATATGAGACATGTTTCCAAACATCAATCCCGTAGCTTTTGAAGTACCTCATTTCAGGGTTATAGTTCTTGCGGAGAAATCGTACTAAAATTGTGTAACGGTGGAAAGTTCGAGCGCAAACATGTACTGCCAGCAAAAGTTCCAAGGCATTTTTTTTGGTAATTTTCCCCGTGGAACTAGCATTCGCTCAAAGTCAGAAAGAGAGACGGAGAGGACGGGCCAAAAAATTCAGGGCCACTTTGCTGTAAAGGAATCTCTTTTAAGCAGTCGGCTGGACTCCCTCTCTAACTACCCTCTCGCCTCCTTGACTCCGAAAGGTGACGACTTTTCTCCTCGAATCCCTCTTCCTCCTCCTCCTCTTCCAAGAATTCACGCAGGGAGCTGAACCCACGTACATGCCGGGCAAAGGGTAGCGGAAAAGAGCTTCCTTTTCGAAAGAGCGAGCGAAATGGGTTGTGGGAATACCTTCTTCTCGGTGCTGATAACCTTCTCGGTGGCGCTCATCACCTACAACATCCTCATCTCCGCCAATGCCCCCCTCAAGCAAGAGCTCCCCGGCCCTTCCGACCCTTCTTCCGGATTGTCCGTGGACCCCGTGATCAAGATGCCTCTCGATAGATCGAGGAGGTTCGGCGGCGGCGGCGGCGGCAGGAGGAGGAGGCTGTTCCACACGGCGGTCACGGCTTCCGATTCGGTGTACAATACTTGGCAGTGTAGGGTGATGTACTACTGGTTCAAGAAGCACCAGAATGGGCCCAATTCGGAGATGGGTGGGTTCACCAGGATCTTGCACTCCGGGAAGCCTGATGGGTACATGGATGAGATCCCGACTTTTGTTGCTCAGCCACTTCCTTCTGGGATGGATCAGGTAACGGTTTCTTCTTTCCTTTTTTTACCCCTTTTTGAAAGAATGACTAGCCATTGGCATGGTGGTTGAGTGAGTAAGTTGGTTGATTGTGCTGTGGGATGCTTAGTTCTGTGGAGTTATTGTCTTGCATTTTTGTCTTGTGTGTATGTCTCTGTTGGATGGATAAAGGAAGGCAATTAGAGGAGATGTGGACAATGGCAGTGGTTCGGCAGATTTTGATGTGCTCGTAGAACCTTGATTTTGCAGTTTGCGATATATGTTGACTGGAAGTGAGAAAAGCAATGCGGAGCCTTGTTGCATGCTGATATTTTTGGGAACTAATATGATGAGTTCCACATGAGAATTTATCTGTGAAATTTTTGTAAGCAGTGACTCGAAGAAATTGAACCTGATATTCTGAAGACTGGTCTAGGACAGTCATGCCATCTGTGTCGATCTTCCATTAAGTGCAATTGTCAATGATTTATTGCCTCTTAGTCAGATTGATAATGCTTGTTGACATATTGGTGGAAATCCAGCTTTGAGATAAGGGGAAGAGATTCTTATGGTTTGACAATCAGAAAACATGCTGTTCTATTCTATAAACAAAGTGATCTCACCCATGTCAGTGGTCTAAGTTAAATGAAAAAATATAGTCCTGCAAAATATTATGAAACAGAGAAGATGTAGTGGTTGATTGAGGTTCCTTTTACTGACAATAGAAGCGTACTCTTGGTTAAACACATGGGGCTTCTTTACCAGCAATGGAATGGCTAGAAAGCTTGTGTATACATTAAGATCATTAGACGTGAAGGATACTCTGAAAAATATATAGCAGAAGTGTAGAAGATAAAATTTAAAAAGGAAGGAAATTCTTCCTCTTGGTAACCCCTATACATGGTTTGGCATATCTCTGGGAATAGAACTCTGCATCTGCCACCACTGAACTATAGGTAATTGGGCTTAGAAATTATATTAATATGCAATCAAAATTCTTCTGTTGCTGATGGCAAGGAAGAAGTCTAATCAGACCCAGTAATAGCTAACGGAATCAATTTGCCCAGCTACTTTTGCTAGTATGTTATTTCAAGGATTTCCCTACTATTCTTTCCTTCAGTCAACAACCCAAATAAAATCGAGATCTGGTCTCTCCCATTTGATTTTGGACTCAGATTTGACATCCATCCTTGTGGCCCCATGATAAGCAACTAAGCCTTTTAATCGATCTCTTTTGTTCTTCCGAAATAGTGGGTTTCTAAAATTTAAGATGTCTGCAATGGGGCAGAGTGTAATTTAAGTTAAGCTTCCACATTCATTCAGCCAGAGGTAACTCTGTGGATGGTTAACAGTGAACTTGAAGTTGAGATTAATTGCTGTTACAATAAATAGACTGTTTGCCCATCTTAACATTGTTGCATCGCATTTATATTTTCAGGGTTATATAGTCCTCAACAGACCATGGGCATTTGTACAGTGGCTTCAACAAGCTGACATCAAAGAAGAGTATGAGCTCTTGATACTGTGGCATTTCAAAATTAACAGAGATTTTCTTCTCTATTCTTTTGTTCAATTGGCTTTACTGATGCTGTTCTTACCTTTTGTCCAGTTACATACTGATGTCAGAGCCTGATCATATCATTGTCAAGCCAATACCAAACTTGTCAAGAGATGGACTTGGAGCTGCATTTCCTTTCTTTTATATTGAGCCTAAGAAGTATGAGACTGTCCTTCGGAAATTCTTTCCTGAAGAGAAGGGACCAATAACCAATATTGATCCGATTGGAAATTCTCCTGTCATTGTAGGAAAGGTCTGTTTTCTGATCCAGTGTCAGAGGTAGCGAATAGTATTACTTCTTATATGTCCTGGACTTACGTTCATTTGTGTTGGAAAATTGCATATTAGAACCTACATATAAATAATATATGGTATGACTTTCATAGCTCAGTCACTTGGAAAAGGAGCATATTTAGACCTTGCTTAGTTTAAGCACCACCTGTTTTCATGTCAAGTTTAGAATTTCCTCAGTAAGTTCATATTATATGTGAGGTTTTGGTACTATATATCTCAGAAGGCAGTTTCATCAGTGACAATGCATTTTTTCCTTTTATTTTCCTCCATTAACTTTCTTCTTTGTTCTGTATAGGCATCTCTTAAAAAAATTGCTCCAACTTGGATGAATGTTTCCTTGGCAATGAAGAAAGATCCTGAAACAGATAAAGCATTCGGTTGGGTGCTTGAAATGTGAGCTCTTCTTGGCCATGTAACATCATACTTTTTTCAAGTTGAATATTCAATTTGGACTTACTTTGACTTCATCTTTTATGTTCCATATAGGTATGCTTATGCTGTATCATCAGCATTTCATGGTGTTGGTAACATTTTATACAAGGATTTTATGATTCAGGTTTGCAGATAATCATTATGTTGCTCCTACTTTCTTAATGATTTTGCTGACTTGGCACAAGATCTTGGTTGAAATTGGGAGTACTATATCTTGATGGCATGTTAATGATCGAGTGTTTGAAGTTTGACCTCATATTGCTATAAAACCTGCTTACTTGATTATGAGTTTAGAGAAATTAAATCTTCAATTGAAAGACATAAGGGAAAACGTACAATGGCCAAAAATTGCTGGGTAGTTGAGTTGAGTATTTGATAGGTTAATTTTGAATTTTCAACAGGTAACTATAGTAAGTCAATGACATTAATTTTTATGGATGCAGGTTCCCTTACCAACTAGGTTAGCTATTTCTGCTGTTGTGCTGCCTGTGTGATTGCTCATGATTTTAATAACAAAGTCTGATGCCATGTTCTTAAGACGTCTTACAGTTCTGCTTTACTCTGTTAATCAGTCAATTTGCTATGCTACAGCAAAATAACACATATGAATAAATGAACTTATAGAAGTATTGTCGAATAATGCCAATACTGTGACTAACATGATATGTTATAATGCTCTAACTGAAAGAGATCTTTGGGTTCAACTTAAAGCTGACAAAAATAGACTTGACAATGAAATTTACGCTAACAAAATACCTTTAACCTTGCAAGAAACTTACAAAACATAAGATTTACATAAGTAGCCCTGAAGGATTAGTTTGTTCCTACTATTTTTTGCCAGATGAATTGGCCAACATAAAATGTTAAGAATATCACAAGCAGTTGAACTCTGCATTTTTAATATCCAAGGATATACAAAACTCTCTAAATCAAGGAATGTCAACAAAGATTCTGTCTAACATGTAAACGTATGACTAAGGAAGCTAAAGCATCTTGAAGTAAATTTCCCCATAGTGGAGATTCTTAATCTTGGCTGAAAATGGTTATTCTGTCTACCAATTTCGAACCACATCGTCTAAGATCCCAAGGAGAAGTCTACAAGAACTTGAAATATGAAGAAGAGTGATTTGTTTATTTCCAAATTCCGATTTATGTTAGCTTTTACTTGTTATCCCACACTTTTTGTCATTGATTGGGTTCCCTCATGCTGGTTTTTAGGTCACTGGCTCATTAATGTGTCCTGGTCTATTTTCTAAATTTACCTTGCATCTTCATCTATCTCTCTTCAGAGGAGGCTTCTGACTTTGGAAAAGAGATAGTTAAAGAGGAGGTATTTACATGTGGTCAAGGGTAAAATAATGCTTACAAATGTTGTGAGAGAAGGGTGGTCTTTTATTGCATTATTTTTTATTCGTGACTATTCTTCTTGTAAGGTAGTATTCATAACTATGATATCATGCTGCAATGAACTGGTCATGGTCATTGAGACATGCATATAGTCATTAATAAGTTGTCTAATATTAACAGGTATTACCGTCAGTAGGGATCAACTTTTCTATTTTTAATGGTTGTGGCATTGCATTACTAATAATTCCTATCAATATTGTTGTTCTTTGTTGTTATTAATTTTCATATGATCGCTTAATCATTTAACCAGGGAAATATACTGATGTGTTGATCACTTTCTATTTTGTGTATTCAGCCACCCTGGGACAAAGAACTTGGGGAGAAGTTCATAATTCATTACACTTATGGATGTGACTACAATATGAAGGTGATTTTGCTCACTGTTTAAATTATAAGAAAATGGGGGGAAAACTGCTGAATATGATAGAATGATAAGCCTTTTTTTAACCAGTATATTATCCCTAATTTTCATGTATTGATAGTAGTTCTGAAATTAAATCATAACATTCCTTTTGCCACTTGGATCATGACTCAAGTTCAACTTTTTTTGGCAATTAGGGCGAGTTGACTTATGGAAAGATAGGAGAATGGAGGTTTGACAAGAGATCTTACGACAAAGTCCCTCCTCCAAAGAACCTACCACTACCTCCTCCTGGTGTTCCAGAAAGTGTGGTATGTATAATCCCTCCATGTTGTTCTAGGGTGCTTTTTTGTTTTTCTCCCCTGGAAACCTCCATGTATGTAATCTTTGAAAGATTGCTTCCCCATTTTGAGAGCATGGATCATTAAAGCCAAACATCTAGAAGAGTATAGTTCAAACAAAGGAAAAATAACCAAATTTACAAATCTAAATCTATTTTCTGATCAGGTGTATGTTGAAGGAGCTTCTGCTTCATGACGTCTTTTATGTTTTTCATAGCCTTAATCCTTTGTAACTAACAACTTCAGGATAGGGGTTACTTTCATTCAGGCATTTTCACAAATTAGAGGAATTCTTGCCACAAATAGATTGAAAGCAGAACAGTCAGGAAAGCATGTCAGGCAGTCAATTTTTTCTCTCTGAATGTGTTTGGAGGTGTAGTGATAGATTTTAACTAATAGCTTTTTTCACAAGGGTTTCTAGTAATTTCTTATTTGCCATGAGATCCCCTCAAAATGCTATGCAAAATCAAAAAAACAATCACCTGAAAAAGATACCACAGCAATGAGTTGCACTATCCAGAAGTTTTGCCCAATCAGACATCAATACTCTAGTTAGATATTACACAGATCTGCACAATGCCTGTAGAAAATTATCCCTAACAGAATATGCCAAGAATAATTTGAATCCTAATATTGAAGCGTAATGTGAAGCACTCCTTAGATATTCTTTAAGCAATGTTGTGTAAAGGTGAAGGTCATAAGCTCAATAATGGTTTGCTGTTGGAGGTGTTCTTTCTTTTGTGTTTTATTTGCTACTTCTTTTTTCCTTTTTATGTCTTTGTTCTTCGTCGTCTCCATTGAAAATTTTGATTTCTGGCAGGTGACTTTGGTGAAAATGGTAAACGAAGCGACTGCAAACATTCCAAACTGGGGATCCTAAACATATGCCTTTTGCAGCCACCAAAAGGTTCATCGGTGGTTCATCAAAATAGAGGTTACAGGGCTAACAAGCACAGCAGAGTGAGAATTGGCGTCATGTTAACATCCTATGCACTGTCGAGGATGCGTGCTTTATGTCAATTGCAGGAAAACAAGGTTTAGGTTCATCCTCATCTGGCAGATGTGTATCTGTGCTGTTTGAGCTGTAAAACTTATGCATTGTCGTCCAACAGTATCGAGATGTCATTAGGAAGCATGTAAATGACACCATATACACAAGATTCATTTCAGTTTGCTTTTTCCACGCGATAAACTTTCACCTTTTGATACGGAAGTTTCGTCACACGGTAAATGGTATAGAACCCGGATTGCTTTTCTGTGGTGAACTGATGTAACGGTCCATCTTCACTGAAACATTGATGTCCGAACGAGTATCGACTTGCGTGATCTTGAAGATTGAATCATTCCCCTTGGTTAGAGAAAACTCCATGTTTGGAACAAAAAATAAATAAATAAAAGATTACAACATGATTGCCCTTTCCTAGTAAATTTTAGGATTTCTAGTGTGCTTATCCCAAAATATTGTAATATATGATCTCAATGCACTAGAGTGAACAAAAATTTGACATGATGCGAATTCTCAGATTGGTGTAAGAATTGAATGCCTGAAGGAATTTACTTGTTCATTGGTTTATCAATCAATCAACGGGCTTTTTTCAATCATCATCACCCCACATTGTTCTTTTTTTAAATTAGGCTCATTAAACTAGTGGGTTGGGTCAGTTTGAAAATAGCCCAACCCAAATTGATCAATTTAATCGATAAGGACTAATTTTTATGCAATACAATTTCAACAATTCAAATCCAACCCAGTCTAGCCTCAATTGAAGAATATTCGACTTTGTGGACTAGCTTGCCAAATCAGTAAGCGAGCTCCAATGCTTAAGTCATATCGTGGGTTAGGACTTCACACAGCACGTGAGCAATGTCGAGACATGTGTAAGCGTTGCACTTATGGACAAGAACGAAGAGGCTTTAGGACTATGAACTGGTTGGTTCTATTTTGGTTCCCATTTTACCTAGGAACTAACCCATTTTATGTTTTTGGGTATAATTAAATTCTTGTAATACACTATAAAAGTTATGCCATTTCATTATAAAAATATATATTGATCAAGTGATTATGATATTGTTTGTTCATGTTGAAAACCATGCTTTGATCTTGATGCGTGTGAAATTATTTTTTTCTTAAAGAAAAAAAGAGGCTGCCTCAAGGGACCTTGGCATGGGAATCAGGGTCTCAGGCTTGACCTCAAGGGACATGAGCCCAACATCTTTAGACACAAGCCTGATTGCTAAAGTATTGGGCCTAGCCTCAATGGACTTGGGCATGGGCGATGGGATCTTGGGCTTGACCTCAAGGGACTTGGGCCAACCTCTTTAGAGACACAAGTTCAATTGCCAAAGAACTGGGCCTAGCCTCAATGGGCTTGGGCCAAACACCAATGATTTGGGTGAGGAGCCAAGTATCCAAGCATGGTGGCTAAGGTCAAGGCATAAGCACTAGGCCTAGCCTTGAGGGACCAGGCCAAGTGCCAATGACCTAGGCATGGGAGTCGGTATCCAAGCATGGCTGCTAGAGACCTAGGCTTGAGCAATGAGGTCTCAAGCCAAGCCTCAAGGGACCTAAGCCTAGCCACTTTGGACTTGAGCTCGGCTACTAAAGAACCAAGACAAGCACCGAGCATGACCATTGGAGACCCAAGCCCGGCCTCTATGATCATGCGCATTGAGGTGTGACACCTTTGGATTAACTTCTTCGGAATATTGTTCACTTTGACCAAACCTTTACCGAACCTCATGGTTTATCTTTTGGGTAGAGGCAAACACTTTTCTAAGAGGTCACCCATCCTAATAATACTCTTCTAATGTTAAGCATTATCATTACGTCAATAGGCACCTCTTGTGAGTTAATTCCGACTTCGCACATGCACGCACGCATGCACGCACACACATATCCTAAGAATGCTCTCCCCATGTTCGGTGCATCCTATTTAATGTATAGCTCAATTCTTTCCTCCTTCTTTAGCCATTCTAGAAGTCGATCAAGAGTTGCTCCTTGTTTGGGCCCTTAGGCCCCAGCAAACACTCCTCGCTCTTGCTAGATCGAGTCATTATAGGTCTATAGAAAGGGGTCTTTTTTGATACCATACTTCGACACCCATGAATTAACTCACTCAAGGTATTGTCAACTTTTGCTTGTCCAATACCAATCTCATGGTTTTATCCTTTGGTGTACAAGTGGACATTTTTCAAGGTGATTACTCATTCTAATAATGCTCTTACTTGACCACGCTTAACATTGGAATTTTAATACTATAAAGTTTCCATTACATCATAAATTATCTCTTATGAATTAAATTCCTATTTCACATATATATTCTAATAGCGCTCTCCCCCTTATTCGTTGCAAATTTCGGCTCATTCCTACCTACTTCTCCATCTAGGAAGTCTACTAAGAGTGGCTCCTCGTTTAGGACCTTTTGACCCTGGTGAGCACTCCCCTCTCTCATCGGACTGAGTCATGACATAAGGTCTCAACCTCGGCTTAAAGGATGTGGACCCCACCTCTTTGGACCAAGCTCGGACATCGAGGAACTAGGCTCGACCTTGACAATCCCAAGTTGGCCTTGATGGACCTTGGGCATCGAGATCTCGAGCCCATCCTCCATGGACCTAGTCACGGGCACCATGGGCTCAATCTCGAGGGGCCTTGGCCTAGTCTTTGTGTACCTAGACCCAGTTATCAAGGAATAGAGTCCTAATCAAACAACTTCATTGCTCACTTAATTGTGGAAACATCATATATTCCATGTGCGGGAACTCTGTCTGAGTATCCTTCAAGATTACACTCAATCTCTTTGTTGTCACAGTTCTGCTATTCTTCAGGGAAAATTTCTTGGAACTGGGGCTCACTCCCGAAGGCATGCAACTTTCATTAATTAAAAGAAGAAATCATGTCAACGAGCCACTTGAAAAAGGAAAGTTAAAAGATGATGTTAATGGAGCATGCACAAATCCAGATTGATACCACCAATTCACTTATAATCTATCAAAACTTATCTTCCCCTAGCACAGTATCACCCCCTGAATTTGATCCAAGCTTATTAGATGGAATTTGCATGAGATCCCTCATTCTTATTCTTGAGCAAATCCCAGTTGCCTTTTATAAGGTGCTTCTTCACCCAGCATTAATTAGCTAACTTGCATACAACAGACAACAAACCATTTAATCTTGAATATACTTTCAGAAGCAAAAAGTTCTTTTGTGCTGTCCTGTATGATTTTTACTTTTCACAGTGATAGAGTCACATGCATTCTCTTCATTAAATAACTAGAACTCATTCAGGAGAAAATCAATTTCCAGAATGAAGGATTTCTTCCCACTGCAAAATTTATCTGGCCAGAGAAACAAATAGGATAAAGATCAAAAAGGAATATAATGGTTCATGGGGGCGCAAGATGCATATGGGGAGGGGCCTTCTGTTCACATGTTGAAAACACATTTTAAGCCATTATCCACCAGTATAATCATTTGGAAACTGCTTAGATAACTAGAAGAGGCAAAAGTTTGACTGAATTGATTTTTAAATATGCTCAATGACCAGGTCAAATAGTGATATACATACACAAACATCTTTCAGGCCAATACATCAGATCTAACGTGGTTAGTCATATTGCTCGGATAGAAGGATTTTCATTCTATATAGTAGAAAACACAAAGTGCAACATTAAAGGGAAAGGAAAAAATATCAGCTAACAGCGATGGGAAGGAATTCACCCTTATATTCATCATAAACCAACTGGTTCTTTTCACAAATTATAAGGGGATGCAAGGACCAGCCACAGTTTCACATTTACACAGGAACTGCATCAAACTCAACAATGAACTTTTTTTCCTTTCAACATAAAGAGCAATCCACCAGTTCCAAATGTCAGCTGTGGTAGGGAAAGCACTTTTACCTGGCAAAGATAGCTCATTAAGGCTACCTCCCGCACTCTCCCAAACTTTGGTTCCAGTTGAGCATGAGTACCGACAACACTATTTTTCCAACATTTTCCTGCACACAATTCATCTTCCTCCAGGCATGCAATTATTGATGATTTTGCAGCAGAATGTTGCGACAATTTGCAGGATCTAACATCATGACTTTTACTGTCTTCGTTTTGCACCGAATCAGATACTCCATTGGCTGATGCATCACTTCCTCCATATGCAGCCTGTTTCAACTCACTCATGCATGCTAGCATATCCCCACAGATTTCAGGTGCTTCACATTTTCTCGCTTTTTTGAGAATCCTGCTCAGTGAAATGATTTTTGCTGGCTTTGACACATATAATTCAAACTTTCCTCTACATATTTCACCATATTGTCCATATACCATAGGTTTTGCCATCTTTCGACTGGCATTGAACTGCAGTGGAGATGCCTTTATGAAACCAATTGACTCGTGCTCGGTTAACTTCTCAGCATTTTCATGAAACCTCACATTCAAATTTGGCTGCCCAGAAGCATCAATAGCACTTATTCCCCTGAACTTCTTCACACATCTAACTGGGGTATCTTTACCATAATTAATGTGATCTCTGATAGCTGCTTGTTTATTCCTTATGTCCTCTTTGTTGTATATTATCTGCAGGTTTCTTTTCCGGGATGATAATTTTGTGGGACCTAATGGAGATTGGTAGCACCTGAAATTGGTTCTACAAAAACAATCATCAGCCGAACAAGATGTTCAATGACCAGAATGGAGATAAATTTGTTTATCCTCAAACAAGCAAGAGCCATGGTTGTCATAACCAGTTAATGTTGTTTTTCTAGTATGGCCTGCAGTGGAAAAGGATGATCCCAGTTCACTCAACTTCATCACCCTCCATCTCTTCTGAATCTTCAACACAGTCTTTGGTTTATGCAGATACTTTAACCTTTTATGAACAGAAAGGTCATCATCGATTTGATTTTGACCTTTGTCCCATGTCAAGAAACCAATGAACTTCAGCTCACCCAGAAGACTATTAGGCAGGTGATTAGTAGTTACTTTTGAAGGTAATTCTCCTTGAGTATAGGCCTGAGGACGGGTGCAATGAAACTCAGCACTTCCTTTGCTTTCAGAAAGGTAATCAGGTAAGCAGCATTGATCAACGACTGATCCTTCATCAACCACAAGTTGATTTGCACATTCAACATGCTGAGCATCAACAGCACAAGTACTGTCATTGTTAACTGTAATTGATGCTTGAGTCACTGCAGGGACAGAGCATCCAGAAGAAACAATAGATTTTTCATGTTCTTTCAAAGAGTCAACTGTCTGCTCAGCCCTATTAAAGCATTTACCAGCCCTATCAAGCTGGACTTTATTTCCTCTTCCACCCGCCAAATGTCCCACATGGTCCATGCAAATTGTATTGCCCTTCCCTTCCACCTCACTAGGACCATCACTACATTGAATAGACAGATTGACATTGCTCTCAAGAACCTTCCCCGATAAGTCAACACTCTGATCGAAGGCTACATGCTTCTCCTCCAAAAGAGCATTATCTTTGACACTTTCTGCAGCAACAAACATGTGAGGTTGGCTACCAGCCCTTTCTGTCCAATCTTCGGAAGTTCTGTCAGCTTGAAATTCAAAACTTCCTCTTGGATTCTTCATCTGCCTAGCACCTACAGAAATGGTCGGAGAGTACATAGAACCTAATATGGGACAGCATCTCTCAACAATGGCTGGTGCAGGGAATACTCTTTCAGATTGGTTAAGTCTGACAATTGAAACTGACAAGTTAGAGGAGAGAATCTCATGTTGCATTATAAATTAAAGGAACACAGATCCAATGCCAGATATCCTCAAGGTTCTTGAACTATGAGATGCACTATGGGTTCTATTCCATGCAAATTTAAATTTTTCTCATGTGAAAGCAACTATTTTAGCTCACAAGAACTCATGTACTGACATGCAGTTCAAACAATTTATTCCTCTGAAAAACCATAATGCATGGCCTCAGCTCCATGGCATCAGACTCATAAACTGAACCAGATACTCAATCAAGAGAAAGACCTTGGTGAGGGCTGTTTATGTTGAAGAGGCCCCTGGGGAGTTTGACACCGCATATTAGCTTCTAGTGAAAATAAAGTTGCTGTAGCCATTGAAACATCACACGAGTGATTCTGACCTGGATAAAATTGGAAAAGTGTAAACTCTAATTGATTCATTCCTCACAAAGAACACAAACAATCATCTAAACCTCTAAACTTAAGACACTGATACGTAAAATCATGCAAAGTAGCTTGCCAGCTTTAGGAGGAACACCAAACATCCTGGTAGTAGCAACAGCAGGCAGTGAGGTGGTGTCCAACTCAAAATCATTCTGTCTACAAGTAGATTGTGTCCCGTCCTTCTTTCCAGCTACTTTTAATGGATCAAAAAGAGTATTTTGCATTTGGAAAGAAGAGGAGCCACTGTACCCCTCATTACCATGGCTCATTAACCCCAAAATTGCTTGATGCTGTTGAGATAAGTCTACTATTTGCCTCAATGCAAGAAGTCTCATATTGTCATCAAGTCGACAAGAGGTCATGTTGATCCCTTCTTGTTTTGACGAAGATGGGAGCCTGATGATGATGCTTGCAGTGGCGAAGTGAGCCTAAGACACATGGGTGAAATCATAGGCTTGAGGAAGTTGTCACCATTATGAACACTACCATGTGAGAACTTCTCCCCGAGACTATTACTCTCTCTATTGAAAACAGCATCTTAAGGCTGATTAAGTAATCCATCTGAAAAGTGATTCCTCTTCACTGAACTTCCAACAGTAAAACCAGAAAAAGCCGCTACATTTTCCTCCTTTCCTTGAATTGTAAACCTTGATTCTGTTGCAAGGCAAGAGTTATTCAACTGCACTTTTGGAACATAATAAAAAATTGGGTGAACATCAACTGAATCACGCTTAGCAGTATCAGAGATGGAATGCCATAACATGGGCTTTACTACTTCACGGCCTTCCATATTGTCATTGTAATCTTTGTATGGTCCACTCCCAATAATGTTATCAGATTGTTGAAACAAGGAAATTCCCGAGCACTTGTCTGTATGACCTTCACCATTTTTAACATGGCTATGGACTGATCTATTCACACTATAGGCGAGATTCCTGCGGTTCACCTGTCTTTCTCTTCTTGGACAGGCACTCAATGAGCTCATGTCATTTTTAAGACTCCTAGATTCCTCCATCTTACTAGCAGTAGCCGCTGCATCAAATTTAGGACTAAGTTGGTCAGTCGCTTAACTGGAAAAGTAGCAGAAATCATGATCATAATGACAACATTGATATTATCTGATTGCTATTATTGATAAGAATAGTTCACTTACAATTATGTACCATCTGCTCATGGAATGTCTTTGACCTATTACACAATGAGCCCAAATATCCTAAGCCCATGAAAGATTGGAATGAATTCCCTGAAGCCCGATTTTGCTCATGTGGCTGCCCAAGTCCCAACTCAACCTTTGAAGCAGCAGGATCTCTATCTACTGAAACACAATCATTTGCAGTTTTCATCCCACTGAACCAAATCCTCAAATCTTCAACTAGGTTTCTTGAATTCTGAAAAGAAGGAAGTTCGTTGGATGCAACTGCAATTTTCCTGATGGAGCCAATATAACGGGAAGATTGGCTCCCATTAACTGGTTTTCTTAGCAAGAGAACTAGATGTGCTGAAACACCATGACCTTTGACACTCAAATATTTCATTCTCTCTTGCAACATGCTGATTCTGGTCCAAACAGTAAGGCAATGCCTCAAAAAGAAGGTTGTTTATACCCCAAATGCTTCTCTGCAATTTGTTTTGCAACCCATCAATGACAAAATTGTCAGCAAAATTCTGGTCAATTGATGATACAACATCAACAGAATGCTGCCCAGGCCCCATTAAACATCCATGTGAACCAGCCAACTGACAGAGGCTTGTGCTACTACATTTGGGCATAAACAAGCTAGAATTAGCCAAGCCAGTAGTTCCAGAAAAACCTTCAGGCCAGTCCCACCCCACTGGTCTTCTGAAAGCATAATCTAAAGCAGCATGAAAATGTCACCATCCAGTTGTCTTGTTGCTTCAAAACATGCCAAAAGATAATATTGCACTTCACTTCAAACAATACATAGCATAGAAGAGACCCGTAAGCAAGGTGGAGTTGCTTAGGAGACAGGTCAGGTTATCCATGCCTGCAGACATCTGCATGGATGACTTGACCCACAAGAAGTAGACAATCTGTTTATGCATACTTACATAGGAAAGAAATAGGATTCTGTATTATCAATTACAGAAAACTTAAAATGGACATACACTTTCTAATGAATAAATCTGAACCACCTAGACAAAATTTATAGAAAAGAGGACATTAACTCCTGCTTAGATAACTGGGACAACATGCATTTGTAAAATATATATTGAGAGCACCCTTGTAAAGAAGCAATAGTGTATCCAAAGAAGTTCATGCTTGGACAAACATCAGATTAAAAAAAGCTGGATCTCTAGCGGTTTTTTAAAAAGCACAGGGATAGTTAGGAAGCTAGGTTCATTATCTAGCACATTCCATACTCCTCATCAAAATGATTATAGAAACTATGGTTGCGCTAGGATTTATCATGATACTGAAGAAAAGAAAACATATCCATATGTACATAGAGACTCTTTAACCAATAAGCATGTACTTTAAGACTCAAATCACAGGTTCCATATGTATTCACTTTCCTCAAGAAGCTCCATCTGAGTGCAGAGAGATACATGCAAACGCCCTAAAATACTCCTGCCACACTTACTGCCAAGTTACAGAAAGTTTGCACCAAGTGAAGCACAAAATTTTGAGCAGAATATATATCGTTTAAGAGGAAACTAGCAAAGTAGATAAACTCTGGGGGCATAAATAGTATTGAGAAACCACATATTAACTTACCCCAGACTTTTCAAAGAAGAGCTGACGCGATTGAGCTATGGTCTGTCCATTATCCATAAGAACCACATCCCCAGGGTTAGCATCAGATGACCCTGAATGCTAAAAACAAGCAGCAAAAGTGAATCAGTTCTCCAGCATTTGAGGGCCATCATCTACCACGTGGAAAGCGTTACACTTAATAATATATGACTGAAAGTTACCTTACAGAACTTAGAGACAGACATATGGGAGTAGTGGCATGAACAAACAATATCCAGTACACCAGTATAGCTAAGCAGTAAAATCCCACCTTACAATAGCCAAAACAGAGTTAACTGATCAAGATTTCAGCTAGAGAAGCATCTCTTATCCATTGACTAAGACCGAGTTGCATAATCACTCACTTGTTCTTAGACAGTATATTCGAGGACACACACTGATGGAAACTGATGGAACATGACCTCCTCGTTCATCTGCTTTTAATGGAAACTTTTCACAAATTCACGTGTTTGAGCTATGGAGCTTCTCATAGTATTCAGAACATGTTCCATATGGTCCTTTGCCTGAACAAGAAAAATTCAGCATATCCTTTTTACTAGGAATTGTGTCATTGACGACTGCGTGGGCCAGGTCAAATTGATATACATCCATATCTACATTTGGAATCCCATGATGAAAAGCAGACCTTTCCACTACGGTTGGGTTTCGACATAATCATAGGTGAAACAAGCGGACACGGATATCCCGAGAGGTTTTGCCATTTACAACATTTAATGCTGACCCACCAAAGTCCAGTCGTGCCATGTTGCCAGAAGGAGCAGCACTATGAGTGACATTACATCCCTCAAAGGTAAGTTTTGCGGACTTGCTGACAGGTTTGGGCTCTGGAAAATCTTTAAAATCATACTGCAACAGGGATGACGGTCCAGATAATAGAGCCAAGACTGAATTTTCCGAGTCTCGATTCGGTGACCCGGTGGAGCAAAAGTTTCTTCGTGTCCTATTTCGTCCCAAATCTCAGGTAAGGCATGGAAGAGAACGTGAACCTCCGTTGATCTCTATCTGTCGCGAAAGAATAAATCACCTCGTCAAGTCCATCGTACGACAGAAAATGGTCACTTCATTGTCAGGCATTGAATTGTGCCTGGGACTGTGACTGTAGCGTTACCAGATATTCTGGCGGTGGGACCAGCCGAAGGGGAGGCCGACACGTGTGATGGGAGGACTGGTCATGGCAGGGAGACGGGGACAATTGCCTGAACGAGTTATTACCATATGGTTTTCATCCGTACTTGTTCAATGTCTCAATTAAAAAAAAAGTTAAATTTACAAAAAAAAAATCAAAACTGTTATAATTGTTTACTCAAAATTAATTTCTTTACCACCAGCAAATTAATAATCTGTAATAAATTTATCTTATATTAATTTTTATTAAATTTTAATGTCGAATTTCTAAGTTAAATAACACGTAAGAATGACAAATGTGTTAGTTTAGAGTTTTATCTTTCTTACTAGTTTATGATTTTTTAATATTAATCTACTTTAACAAAAATTAATGAAGAGTAGGGTCTTTTGTGATAAATTTATTATAAGTATATCAATTTATGATTTTTTATGGTAAAAATAATAATTTTTAGTAAATTTTTCATAACTATAACAATTTGGGATTTTTTAAAGTATTAACCCAATAATTTATCATCATCTTTTCCATAATTCATGTAACACCTTCAATAGTAACATATATAGTAAAATGAATCCAGATTAATTAAAAATAGTGAATCTAATATAAACACACGTGATTCCTATCGGTATCAGATTTAGCGGTTTAGATTGATTTTAGTATATGTATGTACTAAGTACGTGGAATACTTTCCTGTAAATAGTATATTAAAAATGAAAATATTTCTTTAGTAAATATGATTATCAAATGTCTCAAAAGCACTTATTAACAAGACTCTTGACAAATTAACAGATTACTTGGACAAATGAGAGCCATTCTAAATGCTAATAATATCCATCATCGTGTAAATTAGGTATGCTATTTTCAATTAACTTCGATCATTTGCACATGGTTTGAAATCATGTCGGGAAAAGTATCCAAAAGTGTACATAGAATGTTTTGCATTGTACTAGATTAAAAGTATTTCGATTTGTGACTTGTTACTTGTATTTCGATTAATTAGTCATCAATGTAATATGTCTATAATCATTTTTTCATAAAATCATTTTACCATATATGTCTTGGGGTGATTTAAAATGAAAATAATGAATTTAAATTCTTCTAAAGAAAAAAAAGGGGTTAATGTCATGAAAACCCCCAAACTAATATATTTGTAACAAATTTATCTTATTATAATTTTTGACCGCTAAAAACCTCAAACTAATATATTTGTGATAAATATATTGTTCATTAAATTAGAATAATAAAAAAAAAAACCATAAAACTGATACAATTTTGACAAACGAATAGTAAAATCCTAAACTAATACACCAATCAAATATCACATATCATTCAACTTAGCAATTTTACAGTAAAATTTAACGGAAACTAACAAAAAATAAATTTATCGTAAGTTTACTAGTTTTGGATAAATTTATCAAAGATGTACCAGTTTATGATTTTTTGTGGTCAAAAAATTAGTTTGAGATAAATTTGTCACAAATATATCAGTTTGAAGTTTTTCATAATATTAATCCAAAAAGAAAAACGAATTTAAGTTCTTACATGAGAAAGATTAGATAGCATTTAAAGGGATTCGTGTGTAATGTCATTTGAATGCGAACAAAAGGGGAACACTATTATGATTAAGGTCCATTTATTCAAAGGAAAATCGTTTCAAATATTTTTTTCAATTTTTTGGTGTTTAAATGACAAAAAATTAATCAATTTAAGAAAAAAAGCATTTTCCATCAACTAGAAATACTAAACCACCAAACAAATAAAAATTAACCGTTTTTCCTTGAAAACAATTTTCATAGGTTCTGTTTATTTTGTGAAAAATAAATGATTTGGAAAAAAATTTCCTAAAAATTATCACTTTAGATAGAATAAACGAAAAAATATTTTCATTGTCCACAAAAATATTTAGACACATATTATTGTTGGTATTGAGAATATTTTTCATGGACTAAGAGAAGAAGAAGAAGAGAAAATGGAAGAAGAATAATTGGTTTTGATTCTTAGATTTGTTCCTAACAAGAATCAATTTTTTTTTATTCTTGATTTTGTTCCAAATTTTTTTTTTTTACCAAACAAGCGTTCCCATTTTTAAGAAATTATTTTATAAATCATTCATTTTTAAGAAATTTTTTTTATAAATTTCATAAAATAAACTAACCCTAAATATTTTACTTTATCATTAAGTTTTCGGTGAAACAAATGTAGCCTAAGCATCATTGTAAGTTGAACACATTAATCCCTCCTAATCTCTTATAATGTCTCTTAATTTTGTATCTCCATCCTTTTCCTTCCATTCATACGAGATTACAATTTGAGCTAATACCATAGAAAAATCTCATATTGATACACTTGCCATATTTATTTAAAATTAATTTTTGTATCCTAAAAACTTTCAAACTGCAATGTTCATGCTACATTTATCCTAAACTAATTTTGTTTCATAAAAATTCCCAAATTGGTGCAACCCGTGCCACATTTACATAAATTGATTCATTTAGTTCAAATATATCAATTTAGGGTAAATATGGCATGAGCAAATTAGTTTGAGATTTTTCATGAGATAAGAATTGTCATACCTTTTTGGTAATTTTTGTGGCACAAAATTAGTTTGCGATAAATATAACATTAATGATATAGTTAGAGGTTTTGGGTTGTGTTGAGCTTAAATCTTAGAACTTTTCTCTTTGTTGCCTTCTCTCTTAAAAAGGGGCATTCCCAAGGATTTTTGAGAATTGAGACCTATGACGACTATTGAATAAAAAAATTTTTACCCATTTATCGTAGAAATTTTTTTTTTTATTCTATCCTCAAAACGAGTTTATAAATATTGGAATGTATTTGATAATTATACAAAATATGTATTCCTGAAAAGAGATGTTTGGTACAATTTTCAAATTTTTTATGACTTAGAAATTCTTTTAATTTTATAATAATTTTATGACATTTTTCCTTTTTTCTTATTCTTTTTTCTTTCTCTAGGCAGTTAGTTGTCGGCTTCGGGGGCACCTCACCAAGCCTTGGGGAAGCTTAGGTCGCCTAACCATAGGGGAGGTTTGAGTTTAACCTCACCTAGCCATTGTGATGCTTGAGTTGATGAGGCTTGAATGGGTTCATTAGCTCAAGAAGAAGAAGAAGAAGAAGAAGAAAAAAAAAAAAAAGAAAAGTTGATTTTTGAGTTATTTTCAAAAAATAAAGGAATCTATTCCAATCTATTCTTAGGAACACATTTGTCTATGAGATCAAAAAAAATAGTTGATGTCATTAAATAGATTTCTTTTTTTTTTTTTTTTTTTGCTTTGAGGAATAAAATAATAGAAATAATTACTGTTTGGCCAGAAAAAATAATTTTCAAACAGTGCCTAAAACGTTAGCTTGTTTTATTTTGCAGAAAATAAAGATTTTAAAAAATAATTTCCAAAATATTATTGATTGTATCGATTTATATAATTAGCTAATAAATTATATTCCCAATATCGATTTTTTTTTCAGAAAATATTTAGGCCAAGACAAACGAAAGAGTCGAAAAAGGGCGGTTCGTCTCGCAATCTCGAATTCATTCACCTCCGCCGACGTGCTCCGCTTAAAACTGCAGCGACGGCGCGCCTCCTCCGTCGCTCTCCCTCTTAGCGCGCGAAACGGCAAAGCACGATCCGTCGACGATCTTCTCTCCTCTCTCCTTGAATCGCCGAGGGCTGTCGACGCCCTTCCAGACCGCCACGGCCGGCCGGCCAGCGTAGCGGCGGCGGCGGCGGCGGCGGGGGCGGGAGCCGGCGACTGGCTCGAGCGAGGGGAGGGCTCACGCCGTCGGCCGTGCGATTCTCCGGCGACGTTTGCGATGGAGGATTCGGGGCTCCGATCGGCGACGCCCGCGTTTCCTCTGCTCAAGAGGCCGCGCCTCAGGAGCGAGACCTGCGACGCCCTGGTCCGCATCTTCTCCCTCTGCGGCGACCCGAGCTACGCTCCGCGCCTCGTCAAGTTCGACACTCACTGGCCGAGTCCAGGTACCCGCACCGCACCGCCTTTGTCTCCCCCTCTGAAATTGGAGTTTAATAATGTGGCTTGGGGTTGCTTTACGTAGCTTTTCACCGCTTTGCCCTGTATCGAGATCTTTCCGTCGCCGGAATCGTTTAACGCTGTAAAGTCGGTGAAATTTTGGAGTTATGAGTCCAAAGGAGAGAAATTTTGGTCCTGCACTATGCAACGGCCACGGTAAGGAACAAGGGATAGAGCTAGGCGAAACGTCACAATTAGTTTTTAGAGCTCTAGCATTTGAACAACATTGCAAACCCACTGAAAGAAGTCGTCGTCTTGCGTATGATGATTTTTTTTAGCTTATGAGGATGATGGAGATAGTTGATCAATCAAAATGCCGGGAGAAATATTCAAGGTTCATTCCAGAGTAGTTATCAGTGTCTTTCTTTGTGCTTTTTTATTGTATCTAGACTGCTGGGTCTGTTTGGTCTGTATTATGCTGCACATGAAGGTATGGACTATGAAACTATCGTGTAGTTGGTCTGTGCTTGTAAAATGCTTTCCCTTGGCGAACTACTTGATATATATCGGTATTATCATTGTTTCTTATTTGTAGTGCTTTTTACATTATTGTTTAACATCTACGATGATAAAGATGGAATATTTCTTTATTTTTTTCATTGTTTTAAAATTATACAACTTTAAAATCCGATTTTAACCTCATGGTGATGTTATATAAAAATGCATTCTCAACAAGATTGATCTACAGTCTTAACAATGGCTTCAATGGAGTCCTTTGGTTTGTTTGCTTTTTCTCTTTAATGATTTGTCTCTCTATCTTGAAGATGATGCCCATGATGACAGGGGAGAAAAAACTGGAGAGGAATTTTGTGAACAAGGTCAAGTTGAGTTGGAAGTGGCCGGTTCAAATTGTAAACCACTTGAACATTCATCAGCACAGAATGACAGTCTTCCCATTGCAGGAGAATTCGAAAGTGCTCAGAAATCAAATGTTGCTGATGGACAGTTGGAAGGTCTAAGCTCTCAGGACAGAGAATCTAGTGAAGCTCAAGTTCCGATGGATGAGATAGCCAATAGAGCGGATAGAGAATATGGTGTTAATCCTTCAACCCCAAAGGATGAGATGGTCATGGAGAGCATCTTAGGGGTTAATATAGAAGAAAGTGGATATGAATTGGAGCATATGGACATTGACGATATAAGCATCCTATTGAATGATGAAGGCATTGCACCTGTTCATCAGGATAATTCTATAGTAGAGCTCATGGATGATCAACGCCATGTTGGTGGTATAGGGGATTCATTAAGTACCAATCAAGAGCATTCTGGTGAACAAATAGTTGTAGATGACCCTACAAGTCCGAGTCACCTGCAAGGAGATATAAATGATTGTAGTCAAAAGATTGCAATTGGTTCTGCTCCTACTCCAATGCAGAATGTCGAAGAGAAATGTCCACTCTCAGCAACCAAGGCATTGACTGGAGAGAATGAAGTACAACATCCATGTACAAGAGACACGGATGTGCATCTCCCAGATAGTACATTAAATTTGTGTCAGGAAGTGACAGAAGAACAAGACGCTGAGGAGGGGGAAATTTCTGACAGCATTAGGGTGGAAGGAACAGCGTCTAATATGCGTTCACATGATATTGCTGTGTCGAATAAGTTGCTCAACAATGAGCAAGTGTCTGAATGCGTTGCAGTTATGGAGAGTGTCACTGATGAAGGACAAAAAGGAAAACTTGAAACAAAATCTGGAGTCTCTTCTTTTGGTGATGAAATGGACCATGATGTTGCTAATGTGAGAAAAGCTGAAAACCATGAAAATAATGGGGGGAAGAAGATTTGTGAACCTCAGATGGCTTTTCATGGAAAGTCAGTGGTTATGGAAGCTGAAAAAGTAGGTATACATTGTCCTTCAATTGAAGATAAAAAGGCCAAAAAGCAAGGTTGCATAGTCAGTGAAGATGTGACCCCTCATGCAGGTCGATGTAATGATATAGTTTCCTATGAAGATATTTATTTGGAAAAGAAATCTGAAGATCAAGGGGCTGTAAATACCTTGAAGGTCTGATCCTATACACATTTTCTTATCTGCACTGCTATTGAGAGATACATTTTATTTCGACTTTGTGGTATCTGGTGCACTAATATCATCTTAGGGTGTGATTGTCCACAAATTGGTGAATTTGTTTTATAGATTGAGAAGATGCATTTATGTGCTGCCATGATTAAAGGTCTCTAGCATGAAGGTGATGATTGGAAGTATGGAGTTACTGTGGTTATGGCATCATGTTCCTGTGGTTAAGGCATCATTTTCCTTTTGTATTGATGAACGGTAAAAAGAAATGAGTGTGGCATGTCTTTGTTAAAAAGTATTAAGGTGGCTTGTGCCATGGTCTTTTGGTATATATATGTGGACAATAGTTTTCTTTATGAAAATTCTTGCTTAATGAGAATTTGGCATCATGTAACTGTCATGTGGCTCTGCTGCAGGAGTCGCAAGATAAGAAAAAACGACGTACTCTTAGCAAAGAAAGGAAGGAGAAAAAAAAGGTGTGTCCACCCATCCAGTTTCTTTCATTGTTTTTTGTGTTTGAGATTCATATTTATGAAGATGCGGTTGTACTTTCCTCTGACATGAAAATTCTCAACATGTATGATTTTCCACTTTTACTTAATGACTTGTATAATTAAAAACAATATATGTACTATATGAATTGCTCATAAGCCTTTTTTTTTCCAGCAAAAGGAACGAAGAAAGAGAGCACAAAAGAATAGAGAGCTTGGGGTAAAAAGGTTGAAACTGCAACCAGTGCTGAAACAAAAAACAGTAACATATTGCCGCCATTATCTCCAGGGTAGATGCACTGAGGTAAGAGAAATCTCCCACCCTAAACAACAACATCAGGTTATCAATGCTTCAATAGCTGCAAACCTTGAGGTCTTAACTTGTTGCTTACCTTGAGATATGCTACTTTGTCAATGGTGAAAATTTTGCGGAAGGTTCCTTAATTTGCTATCTGTTACAAATGTACCTTTCAGTTTTCTGCGGCTGGGTGGGATTAGTTGGCAGTTCATCATAATATTTATTTATGAGATAAACATATATTAATGGAGAAACTTTTTTAGCACACCAGTAATATACAAAGCAGGAAAAAGAGACGGTTCATCACTATATGGTACATATTATCATAAAATCCTGAGGCTCATGTATGTTATTATTTGTTTGAGAACATTTTCCTTAATTAAGTTTTTGCTATTAATACCCATAGGTCTTTTCTTTACCAGGGTTAATTTTTGACCATATTGAGTTGCATTTTAAGATGTAATGAATGATGGTCATCATGTAACAAGCTTGTACTTTTTTGTGACGTAATAATGGGGGTTGATTATCTTGGAATAAGTAGTTGTTGTTTTCTGCTTTGCACTTCACAAGCAATCAGAGTTTATTATTTTACTCCTGTGTGGATTTAGTATTTGATACTTTTGCTGATGATGGTCTAAAGTTCTGAAACTTTCATGATTCCCCTGATCCTTGTGTTTCTTTTTTGTTTATCAGGGAGAGAAGTGCAAATTTTCACATGATACTGTGCCTTTGACGAAATCTACAAAGGTAGAGTTTATGTGCCTATTATTTAAATTTCTTGTTTGTATTTCAGATCCATTTTTTATTGTTACTGTTTCTTTTGGTAACAATTTTTCCGGTTGATATTGGTCTAAAATAGCCTTAGGGGTAAACTAAACTGACTAATTCTAATTATAAGTCATCCTCTGTAGATTAATGTCAGTATGAATATGCTCTTAAGCATTTTCAATGACATTTTAGCTTGGCCAATGCTCACCTAAAGAGCAAACATGCTATTCTTAGATGTCTCTCTAAAAACCATCAAGTATTTGAAGTGGCAGGAAAGACAGATGGAAATCCCTTTTCATGCTTGTCTGATAAAGCACCCTTGACCCACTTTCTTTCTCCTCTCTTTTTCATGTTGCAGCCGTGCTGTCATTATGCACGAAATTCATGCATGAAAGGAGACGATTGTCCATTTGATCATCAGCTCTCCAAGTATCCTTGTAGCAATTATGCATCCAAAGGCTTTTGCAGCAGAGGCGACAACTGTATGTTTTCACATAAGGTACTTCTACAAAGCTACTATATTCCAAGTAGTGAGCAGAGCACATTGATGTGGACTTGGGTTTCTCCTTTAAATTCTGTTAGTTATCTTTGACATGCTTTATTTCAATTAATGCAGATAGAAGATTCTACAATTGCTTCAAACACTTGCAACAATGAATCAAATCATCCAGCTATGCCATTGATTCTGAAGAAGCAACCAGGCACAATTGTTGGCTCCCACGAGAACAATGCCCATACTGCAGTAGACACTTCCCATGCTACTTTCAAGTACTTAAAACCGAACATGATAGGCTCTGCAACAAATTTACCAGTGCTCAAACCTGAAAGAGGTAGCTCCAACTCTGCTGAGAAATCCTTGTTGATTTCTTTCAACAAGTCAGAAAAGGGCAGTTCATCTGCAAAAGATGGTTCCAGAATTGGGATCCATACTGGAGAAAATGCTTCTGGCACAGTTCAAAATGTGGACACGATTTCAAAGACTACTCCGCTATTGCCACCAAAAGGAGTAAATTTTTTATCTTTTGGTTCTTCGTCAAAGCAGACGGATACGAAGAAACCAGCTAACTTCCTTTTTAATACAAGTAAGGTGAATATACTCAAACATGCTACCTCTACTCAACAGAAGGGTCACAGTAACAATATTGTTAATGATGAAAGCCATCCAATGTCGATGCTTCCCAGTTCAAATGAAGCGACCGAAAGGATTGAGCCGGTGGTAAAACCAGAGGACTTGATGCTTTTCTCTTCAAGAAGGCTTCACTTCATGACTTTACACCTGGAGAAAAATCCGGCTCCAGTTCTGTTGGTAATGACGCTATTGACAGATCTCTGCAAGGGAAACCAAGTGCCTCTAGTACGACACAGAGCTCTAGCATGACAACATGGAAGCTGCCAGTTTGTCCGATAACTCCAGGTCAACCTTCAGATTCAATGCCTAGGCTATACAGGAACATCTCGAGTTCAGCTCAGAAGGCATTGTCCTCAACGTTGGCATTTGCTGCTATGTTCGAAACAGACACAAGATCAAAGCATGTTGACGGACATCGGGCCGTCACTGGTAAGGCTGGTGAGGATTCTGCTCATGGTTTTCAGAATGATTCAGCGAAGGCCTCGAAAATTCTGGATTTATTGGCTAACATTGGAAAGAAGAAGCAATAGTGTTCAAGTAAGATGGGACGAATAAACCATGTTGTTTTCACAGTTGCAAATGGGAAAAACGAAGAGTTGGAAAGCGAATGTTCAGGTTATAAACTGTTATGATCCTGGAGGTTCTTTCAATATGGCTTCTGCTTTCTCAGTGAATGTCTCGTTATTATTCTTGCAGGAACTGAGGTTTTAGCAGTTTAGAGGGATACTGTCTCATGTTTACAGAATCGTCCTTATTCAGCGTGACCGTGGCAAGGCTTATTACCTATTCAAGTGGCAATGGTCAGGTATCATTTGGTTAGAAAGTCGGGTCCTGCATAATGTATATCTCTTTTTGTTAAGCAGGCAAGTCTCTCAATTTAGGTGAAAGGTCGCTTTAGAAGAGATCTCACAGTACCGGGAAGATATCTGACAGGGGAATGTATCCAAAGCCTATACACAAATTTCCATGAAGGCAATACCCTGCACCTCACCCACACGCCACCTCACGGGAAGTGTGGAACTAAATATGTTTTATCTCGGCAAGTTGCATATCTACGGGTTGGAATGGGAACTACACCGGAGAACAGTTGGATTCGAACATGAGGGCGCTCTGCAGATACACATTGACGAGTAAACGTTCCAAGTGCAACCCCTTGCAAGTCGCAAAGACTGAAGAAAACTCGTGAGATCCTTAGTAAGTTGATGAACCAGCACAAGCAAAAGAACTGATTACCAGCACGAGTAGCTTAATCCTTAATTCTACATCTGCTTGCGGTTCAGCTAAAGGGATGCTTCTACGTCAAGGAGAAAGTGAATGCTTGTTACCGAAGCGCTTTGACTGCAGGGATCAGAAACCATTCCTATGCCTGACGTAAGAAAGAGACATGGAAAGTTGCTTTGTAGCTTCGATTATTGCTATTCTTAAGAAAAGGGAGATTCTATGGTTCGCTAAGTGCTTTTCCGGGACCCGTCTCGCATTCGTTGGATAAAACGAAAGGGAAAAAATTGTGGTCCGTCAGATTAGTTCTGCAAAATCGACTTTTGCTACTTATAAACGTTGAAGGAAAGTTAGGGACGCAACGCAGGGGTGATTGAGCTTATTTTCTTGGAAGGTTGTTAACCATCGGAGCCACAAAAAGTCACGACGACAAAAGGGAAATTACAGCCCGCGAAGAAAATTAAAGAAATCATATGTAATAGGTAAGTTATTATTAATAAAGTAAAATGCGAATGCCAAAAGAAAATTATGATCGATTAAGTGGGATCGGTCCCGTTTTGCTCCTACCGGACCGTGGAAGGACCCCTTAAAGAAAATCGTGGTACTTAATTTGCAAGGACATATTCCATCTTACAAGAGATGTAATTAGAAGTGTCAAAGTAACCTGTGTCCCCATCTGAAAATTTTCTAGTAATTGCAACTCTACTCTCTACCATTGACATACCCAACTTTGTACTACTTGTATCTTGAATTGGAGGATCCCTTTTCTTAGTAATTCCCTTCACAGGGAAAAGATGATTCCAATCTCTGTTCATGCTATCGTTCGGTCCTTTCCAGCAAAGTCGGTCTCCTATGGATGGCTCCGTAAATAAGACTGAATATTCATCATGCATGCTTTCAATTTCAAAGTACGACCCCAGGGGTCGGCATAAATTTAGACGAGGGGGGCATTGCCTTGTAATTATTCGTTGCTCCTTTACTTCCAACTTCTTTTAGAGTTGAATTCAACATTCACTGTTCTAAAAAGTACAAATTATTACAAGACAAACCCTCAAATATATACTGAAGACCCGACACTCTTGTATGTGAAAGGCATTTCAAATCTGAAATTCAAGCTACAAAAAGAATCACGTCATTAAAATAGACAATAAAGGGTACAAAGGTAGTGATTGGAAAACTAATAATTCTTTCAAAGATGCCATGGTTCGTGGACGTAACCACATCATCGAAACACGTTTGAAATCAATACCGACAAATGATGTAGGAACAACTCTGGCCATAGAAATTCGAATTATCAGCAAACGTAGACACAACGCATCATTTTGGTCCTAACATTTTTAATGGGTCTGTGCCATGCCACGATGGATGAACCAATTTCGTTCCCACCATGTGCAAGAATCAATGTTCTCAATTATACCTCGTGGACAGTCCAGCTAATAACATCATCAACAGGAAAATAACTCACAACTACCCCAATCATGGACACTTCGAAAGAAAAACACAATTATGCAATCGGTGACATAAAAAGTTAAAATAAAATAACAAATTGCTCATTAAGTATGTTTAAAGAGACTAATAAGCTTCCAAAAAAATTAAATATAGAAAAATGATCTGCGCCTAACTTCTAGGAATATACATATTGTGTAGGGAAGGTTCTGACAGGCTAGACCAGACCAAGTCCTGTTGACTCTGCTATAATTAAAGAACTCTCGAATTGTTCTCCTCCTTCACATGGAACTGAAATCGTTGACCTACCTCGGCTGCAGAAGAACGACTCCGCAATGGCGGCGCCGTGGTGGCGACTCCAGGGCTTGCCCCGGTTCACATGTTAATTGCAGTCCAAGATTAGAAATCAACTTGTACTTTAATACAGAATACACATGATTGGTCTAATTATACTGGAGAATCTTTTGATTATATTATTAACCAAGAAAGAGGGGCTTCCATCGGATACTCCCTGCTCAGTTAGGTGTTTAGTTAAAAGGTAACCCACCTAAGGAAGGGAACTTATGCTCTTACAAGGGTTTTCACAGTCCGTTTGTTTGATATGCAAAGACAACGGCTCCACGGATGTGTTCTTTGTTTTAATGTATTGGTGCCTGCATACTTCACATCTCCAATTCCTCTACTCTCTAGTTGTTTTACATCTCGGTGATCCTGAGGTCCGAATAAGAATCAAGTTGAAGCATTTTAGGGACTTGCTTAGGTCCTAGATTAGAAATCAAGTTGTACTACACTAGAAAATTCACATGATTATTTACCAAGGCATGCCATGCCTTTGAAGTTGTAATTTTTGAGTCAACTTTTGACCGAGACTAATGAGTGTTAGGCATATTAGAATATTTAAATATTCTATCATTCCTCCCCACCTTTAATCTAGTCTTTTTACTTAATACTCAATGTGGGTATATTTAATTGAGAGAGGCAAATGAAATTTGAAAAGATTTGAACTTAGTACATCATATTCTAATATCATGTGAGAGTGAAGCCACCGTCAATTGTTTTAATACCAAGTAAATATCCTGACATCACTAACAACAAGTTTGCTCATAACCCACAAAATTAATTAGGTGCCACAAAAGTAAAATGGAAATTGATTGTATCAATTCAAATCTTCCCAAATGTTTCCTCATGGCAAGACTCATGAGAACAATGAATAATTAATCTATTTTTTTAGTTGACATCACGAAAAATCCTAAATTTGGTATTTTTAATAAATTTATCCTAACTATTTTTTTATCATGAAAAATCCCAAACTGGTACATTCGTGACAAATTTAATCAAATTAATTTTTTTAATGCAAAAAATCCCAAACTAATATATTTGTCTCTTCATTAAATTTGACAATTAATGTCATAAAAAACCACAAATTGGTACACATGCCGTTAAAACCATGAATTGATACACTCACCAATTGTCACATATCATTCAACTCAATAATTTGATAATAAAGTTTAATAAAAATTAACGAATAATAAATTTATCAGAAGTGTACCAGTTTTGAGTTATTTGAAGTAAATTTATTGTAGATTGCTAATTTAAGTGTTTTTTGCAGTATTGGCCTTTTCTTTTAAAAAATGACTAGGTGGTGTTAGGATAGGTTTTGGTATACATCGATGGCGATCATAAAAGCGGGCTTCTCGAAGTTGGCCTAATGTGGTTGGGATTTCACTTCTTGAAGTCCCCTCGACAAAGACTTGTACTCGAGATCACAGGTAGAAAAGTTAAAACTCTCAAGGCGTCTAAGTCAACAGTGACAGGTCGGTGAAGTTCTTGTTTTGACCTGGCAAGTGCAATGAAATATTTATGAGAATGAGTGTAGGAAGAAGTTGGAATTTCGAGCATTTTCTCCGTCCTCTCCTCCCCAAATCTCTCTTCCAACCACAGCATTAAATCTTCCCAAAAAGCAAATAATTATAATAAAAACATCGCTCTATCACGACAATGACATACTAGGAATGCTATCATCATCGAACAAGCGCTTAATCAATACTTTTGACAGCAATTAGTTGTTATCATTTCATCCATCCAACAACGACACTAAATAAATATGACGAATACGTTTTTCAACTGGCGGACCATTCGAAGCACTTTACCCATACTATTATTTCCGAGCCTTGCAACCATTTTGATATTAGAAATACTGCATAACGATCCAATATCATCTTTAAAAGAAAATCAATGTTTCATCAAGAACATAGGAAATTCAGTCGGCCGTGTCTTTTCTATATTTCTCAAACCGCGTTTCCGATTAGTGGGTCATAAATTATAAACGGTCACCGAATCTCCCATTAAAGATTTGAGAATTATAATGTAGCCTTTTGGATGGACACGTCACATGCCAACTCCTACACTAATTTCAAAATTCCAAATCTTCTAGCACGCAGCACGAAAAGCTTGGGTGGAAGACCTAATCATGGGGTCCCAAGAAACCCTTGGCCGGCAAGGAAAGGCCCACTTCCAACGTCCTTCTTCCCATTACATAACTTAAATTTCGAACAACCATTCCAAAATGAGAATTAAAAAAAAAAGGAACAGATATTCTTAGGCCACATTCAATGGTTTAGTGTTCGATCCAAATAATTCGCATAAGAAAAAGAAAATGATTAGTAGATTAAATAATCATACATGTGCAAGGTCAGGACTTCCCTTATCACATCCCCAATCCGGGTGAAGGAACTACATTCTTAATTCATCTGCCATTACAAAAAAAATTTGATGGGTCGGGATCCTCTCTCGAGAAGCGTGCTTGGTTTGCATCCTTTGAAATCGCAACGTAAATGATGCCGAAGAATGGTGGGCAAATTCCAAACAGAAAAAGCATGCATCTTGTCAATGATCTTCCTAAATCGAACACAAAACAATAGTAACATTTCAAATGGGTTTAGGCTGATTTTACAATTCCCACGTTATCCTTATTTTGTTTGGATCTTTCATTTGAAAATTTTCGTCATTCAATAGGAAACATTTGAAATCTTTAATTACACAACCTCCCCAAAATACCCATAAAAACCCAACTTTTCAACGCCATCATCAAGCTCTGACATAATAAAAATCTTTATAAAATTACAATTGGGTTTTGAAGGAAAAATTAGGAAAGATCACTTTTGCTTTTTCTTTTTTTTTTTTTTTTTTTTTTAAAATAAATACAGGGTTGATGAACTTGCAAGGTAAGCAATGAGGGGGGCACTAAGTCGTGGAGGTTGCAACTTTCGTTGACATTGACCCACCTCCAAACCCCCCAACTTTTCCACATTTCCCTGTTTCCCACTCCACCAGCACGTTAGGCAACAGTGAAGTCTCCTTCCGCCCCTTTTCTTCTGTTCTTCGTATAGATTATACATCTGCTTAATCTTTTATTTATTCGAAAAAATTCAATTAATTATTACGAGTCAAGGAATAACGTCAGTTGGTGTTGATTTTATCCCATTTTTACACTCAAAAATCCGATTATATATATGTACACATATAAAGAATTATATAAGCGATTGACAGCTTATTGATATTACCAATACAATCACTTTCTTAAAAATGTAATAAGCGCTGAAAATTTAAGTATTAAAATTTAAGTGGTGATAATTTTAAATGCAGAAATTGAAGCTAAAATTGGGAATGCAACTATTGATAGGTTTTAACGATAAAATTGGCAAGACACTTATTACTATAAGCAAATATCTCTAATTAACAAATTAAGCAACCCCATCCTTACTTTCCTGATTAAGTGAATTTTTAACTTAATTGAGTCCTTTATGTGATACCGATTAGGATTATTACCAAACAAGCTCAATCTCATTATGTGATGAATCTTCTGTTATGATTCCGCATTTATTTAGACAATGAAAACTGGCTAATTCCAATGATCCGCCTTAATTTACGAAATTCTGCTAATCAAACTAAAAAGTAAAATGGCTCGAAATAATTTTGTTTATTTTACAACATCACGATTTTCAGCTGTAACACCAATTGGTGTATTTGCCACGTATTTTTCGTAACTTAGTAAAAATGTACTAATTCTTCATAATTTTTATGGAAGCCACCGTAATTTGCCATATAACTATATCAAAAAACGTCACGAAACCAAAAAAAAAAAAAAGATTCCACGGTACAACAAAAAGATCCCACCCTATAATTTCCGAGAAATCCTCCACTGGAATATTTCTCGAAGGAAAAAGTATTTTTTTCTGTGGCCACAAATCGCACCGTCATTCTCGGAAATTACGGGGGCTGGGCAGACCACGTAACTCCCAGCCGCTTCGCCTTCCTCGTATCTACGGCCGTCGACATCCCGACAACCACGAATCGCGTGAAAGCCCCCCTCCACGTGGCGGCCCCTCCGCGCGGCCGAGCGGCGTCGGCGACAGTTGGACATAGCCGCTCCCCCCACGTCGTCCCTTTCGATCCGGCCGTTGGATCGGAATCCCCAAAAGATCCAGCACTATCTTCCAGAGGCGCGCCCCAAAAAAAAAAAAAAAAAAAAAAAAAAAAACCCTAACCGCTCTCCGCTAACCATGGTCACGGGAACCTAACCAGAGTTCGCCCCGCTGGGGGAAACGAAACCCGCCACGAAGTTTCTCGAATTTACGGGACCTGCCACTCCCGGCCCGATCTATAAATCGCGCCTTCGAGACTCGTTAGGTTTG
Organism: Eucalyptus sideroxylon x Eucalyptus melliodora; assembly: GCA_016097485.1. Classification (NCBI taxonomy): domain Eukaryota; kingdom Viridiplantae; phylum Streptophyta; class Magnoliopsida; order Myrtales; family Myrtaceae; genus Eucalyptus; species Eucalyptus sideroxylon x Eucalyptus melliodora. Next base: position 24,929,121 of record CM027826.1, on the reverse strand, counting down.
CCAAACCAAACACCCAACGCCCCCCCTTGAAGGCGGCTCCACCACCTCCACCGAAACCCTCGCTCTCTTCTCTCTCTAGCCTCAAGCTCTTCTCCCGTCTCTCTCTTCCGGCGCGGCCATGGCGACCTCTTCCAGGACCAGATCCAGGAGCGGGCCGGTGCTCCGATCCCTCTCCCCGTCGGGACGGTACTACTCCCCGGCGGCTGCGTCGGCGGCGGCTGCGTCGTCGCTCTCCGCCACCGCGTCGGCCTTCGCGTCCTCCACCAACTCCAGCTTCTACTCCCCGCCCTCGTCGTTCTTCAGCCACCACCGGTCGTCCTCCCCGACGCGCGTCAACGTGTTCAAGTCGTCGTCCCAGATGTCCCCCTCCGTGCGGTTCTCCATCGACCGGTCCACGTCCCCCGGCAGGTCCATCGCCGTCCCGCCCCGGCAGCACGTCATCAGGAGCCAGGGCGGCCCGGCGAAGAAGACGTGCATGTGCTCCCCCACCTCGCATCCAGGTTCGTTTCGCTGTAGCTTGCATAAGAACTCCGTCGCCGGAGGCAGCGGCGGCGGCGGTCAGCAGGCGTCGTTTCCGTCGAATCGGCTCAACATGAGGAGATCGGCGATGACGAACTCGATCGTGAGGATCGGCGGCGTGGAAGGCGAGCTGATGAGGAGATCCCTGACGGCCCTGATCCGGCCGTCGTCGCACCACCTGCGGCGGCGCGGCGCGTTCGAGACGAGGCCGAGCCGGCTCTCCGTGATGTCGAAGGCGGAAGATCCGAAATAGGAACTGCATTTTTTTCATATTTACAGGTTTATCAGCCCGCGAGCGGGCGATCGAGACCAATCCGCTCCCGAAGGCATCGGATCGGGCGGTGCGGACCGGGTCAACTCGGCTGAACTCGGAGGAGCCTCTTGCTGTACCAGGAGGACCGGATCGACCCTGCGAGTTATTTGGCGACGGGGCTGCGAAGATCGGAACCTTCTTGTGTACATAGACTCCCCCTGTGCTGCTGAGCCAATTTGATGGCTTTTGAGAAGGAGATCAGAATTCTTTTTCGGACATTAATTTACACATTCAATTTGGACAGATCTAAAAATTCCCCTAATCGAACTGGTATAATCGACTCCTTAACCAAATCCGCGCCGATTCGAAACTCGAAAACCCTAATCCCGTTAGGCCTCTCGCCGTCTTCTGCAGTGTTTTGGGGATCGCCGTCGTGTGATCCGTTCCGTTCGTCGGCCCCGTTCGCCGTCGTCGTTCCCCCGTGAAACGTCCCGTCGACCGTCGTTCCGTTCACGTCTCCGTCGTTCGTGGTGGTTGCGTGGCTTTCGGTGTGAGGTATATTCTTTTATCCTTTGTTGATTGATTCCGTTTCTTTTTTATCTTTTTTCTGGTTAACGTCTGTTTTTTCTCCGTTTCGTATTTGTAAATTTTTGCAGGTAAAAACAGATTCGGGAGTTCTCGAGAATTTACTGTTGGGACCGAAATAATTCATTTTGGAAAGGAAAATCGAAAAAGAAAAAGGAATAATATTACCCGAGCGGCCGTAGTGGAGATTGGACCTTAAAAATCTCGAATAAAAAATATAATTGAAAATTTCGAGAATTAGTCAGATTTAATCGAAAGGGAAATGGGGAGTTCTCGAGAATTTACTGTTGGGACCGAAATAATTCATTTTGGAAAGGAAAATCGAAAAAGAAAAAGGAATAATATTTCCCGAGCGGCCGTAGTGGAGATTGGACCTTAAAAGTCTCGAATAAAAAACATAATTGAAAATTCCGAGAATTAGTCAGATTTAATCGAAAGGGAAATGAAAATAAAATAAAGTCGTCGACGGTGGTGGAAGCCAGCTAGCGGGACAAGGACGCTGCGTGCTGGACTAGAGACATGATGAGCTCAGCACGCCCTCGTACGAATAGACCTGACAAGTTGACAATAACCTATAATTTAGGAATCATTTATTTTTATTTCCACGGCTACAGCAAAAAAAAAAAATAGAGTGACAAGTAGCAAAGGCAACTAATCTTATTAAATTAACGTACATTTTTGTTATAATTTAATCATTATCACCCCGAGCTTGAATCAATTATAATGCCCGCTAATAATGCTGCAATATCCTAAATCTAATCTTCATACAATGAACACGCTAACCGATTGATTTGCCATAAAAAAGGAAAAAGAAATTAATCTACACTTGTATGAATAAAAAATAAGTGAATTTTTTTTTCTCGTCAGTTAGGTTTCGAAAGTAATAAAATAAAGAGGGAATAAAGGGAAAGGCTAAACTATGTGAGTATTCTGTTTGTTCGGCAACAAGTGTATTTTATGATCAATTGAGCAACTAAGAAAGTGGAGAAAATTATAACGAAAAGTTCTAAATTTATTACATGTGTATTAATTTAGTCTTAAACGTTTAAGTTATACTAATTAAATTCTAAAACCTTATCAATTGAGTTCATCTGGTCAAGTTTGGCAAAGTTGTTGGCGTGGATGTCGACCATCTTAAATGGCAAGATCAATGCTTAGGTAAATATTTTTTAATATATTTTTAATTTTTTTAAATATTTTTCATTATTTTTTGGATTGAGAATTGACAATCCTTGTTGGTACTAAGCGATTGTGCACAAGCCCTCAATGGCCATAGCAAGGTTATTGGGGGATGCATTTGATAATAGTTTTGTTCTCGAGAATAATTTTTGTTAATAAGTTATTCATTTTTATTTTGTTTTCACAAATAATTTTTTGAGCATTTGAAGACATTTGGTAATAATCCAAAATTTTTATTCTTGAAATATGCGTTTGGTAAAACTCTTAATTTTTTTTGTTTCTTTTAATTTTTTAATACTTTTAATATATTTTTGTTATTTTTCTCTTTCTTCGTATTTCTTTTTCCTTTTCTCTTATTCTTCCTCCTTCTTTGTGGCTGATCCTATAAGCTCGCCATTGCTTGGGTAGTCGGGGGCCAGTGATGCTCCAATGAGGTTGCTGGCCCTCATTTGGTCAGTCATCAAGCCAATAACCAGCTAAAAGGAAGAAGAAAAAGAGAATGAAAGAGAAGAGAAAAGAAGAATAGGCTTGATTTTGGAATTATTTTATGATACAAATAAGTAAATTTTTCCTATTTATTAATTATGTTCCAAATCTATTCTCGAAAATAAATTTGTTCCCAGGAACAAGAAATTTACCAAACATATTTCTATTTTAAATTTATTCATAAAAATAAAGGGTTAATACCTTGAAAAACCCCAAACTGGTACACTTGTGATAAATTTACCCTAAACTATTTTTTTGACCATGAAAAACCCCAAACTGGTATACTTGTGACAAATTTACCCCGATTGACTATAAAAAATCATAAACTGGTACATTTATGACAAATTTACTCCAAACTAATTTATTCGACTGCAAAAAAACCCCAAAATGGTAAATTTGTGACAAATATACCCTTTGCTAAATTGGATTAATACCACAAAAAAATCACAAAAATTGTAAACTGTGACAAACGGAGCATAAAATCCTAAATTGGTATATTGGTAAACTGTCACGTGTCATTTAACTTAATAATTTGAAAATAAAATTTAATAAAAACTAACATAATGCAAATTTGTCACAAGTGTACCAGTTTGGGATAAATTTCTCAAATGTATACCAGTTTAGGGTTTTTGGCGGTCAAAAAAATAGTTTGGGGTAAACTTGTCACAAGTGTCAGGTTTGGGGTTTTTTAGGGTATTAACCCAAAAATAAAAGAATAGAACTAATTATTATTTAACATGTTAACAAACAGGCCATTAGTGGTCGAACAAGGGCTGTGAGCCATCACTTAATGGTTGGACAAGGGCCATGACACCCTCGCCTAGTATTGGTGAGTAATTGGCCCTCATTCCAAAAAAACCAAAATAAAAATAAAGAAAAGGAAAGAAAAAAAGAAAAAGGCTATAAAATTCAAAAAAATTATAAAAGTATTATTAAAACATGTACACGTTAGCATTGTCTGTGTCACATGAGACTATTAACATCCATTTTAATGATTTTCTATTAAAATTGGTTGGATGATTTCAATTGACTAAATATGAAGAAGTGGCGTAACTATAATAAATTTAAAACTTTTTTTTTTGTAAATTTTTCAAATGAAATATCTAGTAATGGAAAAGCGAAAAACGTGAACCCTTTGACCATAACAAAGAGCTCGTCTCCTCAGGATTTTCCTTCCACGCCACCACGACGTCTTCTCCCACACGAGCACCGGACATGCGCGTGATGGAAGAGTTAGAATAGACAAGAAGACTCCCACGCGTAGGAAAAGATGGGTCGAATCTTCAGCTGTCGACGAGGCACTTGTCCCCTGTTTTGTGAGGTGAACTGTTATATATTCAATCATCTATCTTATGGTCACCTTCGTTTGTGTAATGAGTAACTGCAAAATAATAATAATAATAATAATAATAATAATAATAATAATAATAATAATAATAATAATAATAAATCTAGCCATGCCACAGCGACATAATTTCTCAGTGGAGATTGAAATTTTCGATACTAGTAAAAATATGAATTGAAATGAAACTAAATTGGAAAAATTATAAAAAAGAAAATCATAAACATATTGTAATTGTGTCAATTCTGTCTTAAAACTTTTATATTTATGTTAATTTAGTCTATTTGACTAATTTTGGCTGATCGGTGCTGATGTAAATGTTGGGCATCCGACTGATGCTAAAGTGAATAATTTTTTAATAACATTTTTTTTTTCAAATTCTTTATTTTTCCTCTTCTTCCTCCTTATCCTTTTCCCCCCATAGTGGTTGGCGGAGGATGCAGCCCTCACCCACCCTAGATTAGAACTAAGCAAAACCGTCTTGCCCCGTAGCCTTAGGCCTCGTGGAGGCTTGCCGGCCACTGTGGGGGAAAAAAGAAAAGGGGAGAAGAAGAGGAAAAAGAAAAGGAAACATAAAAAGATTATTAAAAAATTTGAAAAAATAAAAATATTGTTATAATTATCTACGTCAATGTCAGCCAGATGACATCTATGTTAGCACCTAGGAAATACTGACGTTTTCTAAGAGTTTTCGTGTCGTGTTGAACACTCAAATACGTGTCCGACACTCCTCAACACTTGGTCATTTTCCAACACTTAGTCAACTCTCCCAATACTCTTTGACATGTAAGTTGGAAATTCCGATATGCATGAGATTAATTTTAAAAATTTTCACTGTATAATGGGTCAAAATGTAAATGTATACAAAGAGTAAATAATGATAAAAATAAAAAGGGGGGAAAAGAAAATTTTTTAGTGTTTTCTTCTCTTCTGATTCTTACTCCCGTGACATACCATTCACCCCTCAAGTTTGTTTTTTCTCTTCTTTTCCGCATGCTTTGACACCTGAGTTCAGAATGTGAACTATTTTTTTTCTTCCTCCAAGTTTTATGGAGTTGAACTTGTCAAATTGAAATAATGAATGATATTAACAAATGATGGATTAATGTTTTGTGTAAATTCATTCTAGATTTTTTATCATCATCATCATCATCATCATTATTTATTTGTGAACTTGAATAAAATAATTTGATTAAATTAATCATAAAAAAATGATAATTTATTATATATATATGTAAAAATATATTTTTAATATGCAACGTGTTTCAACGTGTTGGAATATTCTATTTTTTAAAAAACGACGTGTCGGCGTGTCAAGTTATATCGTGTCGCGTGTCGGTATTAGTGTTACTTAAGTTAGCATTAGTTAGCTAAATTTGGCTTGATAGACTGAATAAGGTTTATGACCGAATTAACATAATTATAATAAGTTTATAACTTTTTTAGTAATATTCCTAATTAATACAGAATTGAAATTTTCTCTGTGGAGATCTAGGCTGGCAAGACAATGGTGCGTACGGCTAGCTCTTCACCTCCTGTGGCAAACAAGGCAGAACAGAGGAGTCTCAAGTATAGCTGTGGTGGGTAGTTCACACCGAAGGACCACAATCATTGTGGCACAATGAACAGCAATGAACATCGTCAAAATCTATTACATGTGTACCAACTAAGTCTTAAACGTTTAGGTTGTACTAATTGAATTCTAAAATCTTTCACGTTTTATCAATTGAGTTCATTTGGCAAAATTGCTGGTGTGGATGTTGACCATCTTAAATGGCAAGGTCGACGCTTACGTAGATATTTTTTAATATATTTTTAAATTTTTTAGATTTTTTCATTCATTTTCTTTACTTTTTGGATTGAGGATTGACAATCCTTGGTACTAAGCAATTACGCACAGGCCCTCAATGGCCATAGCAAGGCTAATGGGGGAGAGTTGCGAGCTGTTATTTATGGTGTATATGGTAACCATTATGTTTTCGAGAATAATTTTTATTAATAAGTTATTCTTTTTATTTTGTTCTTGGAGATAATTTTTTTGAGCATTTGAAGATATTTGGTAACAGTCCAAAATTTTTATTCTCGAATTATGCGTCTGTTAAGACTCTTATTTTTTTTTTGTTTCTTTTAATTTTTTAACACTTTTGTTATAATTTTGTTATTTTTCTCTTTTTTCTTATTTTTTTTTCCTTTTCTCTTCTTCTTCCTCCTTCTTTGTGGCCGGTCCTATAAGCTTGCCGCTGCTTGGGTAGCCGAGGGCTAGTGATGCTCCGAAGAAGAAGAAGAAGAAAAGGAAATAGAAGAAAAAAGAAGAGGAAAGAAGAAAAATTAGGCTTGATTTTGGAATTGTTTCATAAATAAATAAGTAGCTTTTTTCTATTTCGCTTTTTTTTTATATCTTAATTCTGTTCCAAATTTATTCTCAAAAACAAATTTGTTCTTAGGAAGAAAAAATTTACTGAATGGATTTCTATTCCAAATTTATTCCTAAAAATAAAATAATAAAATCAATAATTATTTAGCATGTTAACAAACAGGCCATTAATGACTGGCAATGGCCATGATACCATCGCCCAATATTGGTGAGTAACGTTTCTGTTGGTAAACAATTTTTGAACGAAAAAATGCGTTTGGTAATTACACAAAATTTCTGTTCATGGAATAGAAAAAGAATATAAATACGTTTGGTAAACTTGTATAATTATTTTATTTTATTTTTTCCCTTTTCCTTTTTCTTTTTCTCTTTGGTCGGTTGCCAGCCACTACCATGGTGGGCAACTGGCTAGGTGATGTTTGGCGAGCTCGTTGGAGGCCAACCTGGCCCCGGCGAGGCTCGGCCTCGCCCAGGCAGCGTGAGGTTGGCCTCGCGTCGACTAGGGAGGTCGAGCCTTGACATGGCCGCGCGAGGCTCGGCCTTGCTTGGGCTGGGTGAGGCCGACCTTGCCCAGCCACCGGCGAGGCTGAGCCTCGCCGAGCCACCGCCAGGCTTGAAGGTGGCCTGACGAGCTCGGCCTCGCCTAGCCCCAAGCGAGGCCGAGCCTCGTGCGGCGGCCGATGAGCCTCACTGTGGCTCACCCTCTCCGGAGGCTAGCGACACTCTAGCGAGGTCGCCGGCCCTTGTTTAGCCGGTTGCCAGCGCCGGTCATGGCCGATGATTGGCAAAAGGAAGAAGAAGAAGAAGAAGAAGAAGAAGAAGAAGAAGAATAAGAAATGAAAGAGAAAAAGGAAGAAGAAAAGAAAGAGAAAAAAAGAAGAAGAAAAAAAAGTATTTCTCGGAAGTGTTTCCGGGAGTAAGAAACAAGTTTTTTCTACTTCTTGTTTTTATTTCAAATCTATCCCGGAAAAAAAAATAGATTTTTTGTTCTCGAGAATAAAAGTGTAAACAAACGTGTCTATATTCTTTTTTTGTTCCTTAGAACAAAAAAATAAAAATTTGTGTTTTGGGAACAGAAACACATTTAAACAAATGCGCCCTAATTGGCCCTCACTCCAAAAAACCAAAAAAAAAATTAAAGAAAAAGACTATAAAATTCAAAAAATTATACAAAATAATACTAAAACATGCACACGTCGGTGCTATCCATGTCACATAAAACTATTACCATACATTTTAATGATTTTTCATCAAAATTAATCGGATGATCTCAATTGGCTAAATATGAAGTAGTAGCACAATCATAATAAATTTAAAAAATATTTCGGTAATTTTCTCAAATAAAATATCGAGTAATGAAAAAGCGAAAAACGTGAACCCTTTGGCCATGACAAAGAGCTTGTCTCCTCAGTGTTTCCTTCCACGCCACCACGACGTCTTGTCCCCCACGAGTACCGGACATGCGCGTGATGGAAGAGTTAGAATAGATAGGAACTGTCCCACTCGCAGGAAAAGATGGTCCAATCTTCGATGGCTCTTCAGCAGTGGACGAGGCACTTGGCACTTGTTCCCCGTTTTGTGAGGTGAACGGTTATATTCAATCATCTATCCTATGGTCAGCTTCATTTGTATAATGAGTAAGTGCAAATAAAATAAAATAAAATCAAGCTGCACCACAGCGACATAATTTTCTCAGTGGAGATTGAAATTTTCGATATTGATAAAAATATGAAATACAATGAAATTAAAATGGAAAAATTATATATAAAAAAGTATTAAACATATTTTAATTGTATTAATTCAGTTTTAAAAATTTTATATTTATGTTAATTAGTCTATTCAACTAAATTTGACTGATTGATTCGGCGTAAATGTCGAGCATTTGACGTGAATAATCATTTTTTAATAATATATATTTTTTTCAAATTCCTTTATTTTTCCTATTCTTTCTTCTTATCATTTTCCCCCCACAGTGGCTTGCGAAGGATGCAACCCTCGCCCACCCTTGCCTAGAACTTGGCAAAACCATCTCACCCCGTAGCCCTAGGCCTTGTGGAGGCTTGCCGGCTACTATGAGGAAAAAAAGAGAAGGGGGAAGAAGAGGAAAAAGAAAAGCAAACATAAAAAGATTAATAAAAATTTTGAAAAAATAAAATATTGTTATAATTATTTACGTCAGTATCGGCCAGATGGCATCTATGTTAGCACTTAGGAAGTACCGACACGTTACTGACACTTTCTAAGAGTCTTCATGTTGTGTTGAACACTCAAACATATGTCCGACACTTCTTGACAATCGATCATTTTCCAACACTTAGTCAATTCTTCTAATACTCTTTGACACGTAAGTTGGACATTCTTATATGCATGAGATCAATTTAAAAAATTTCAATATATAATGGGTCAAACTGTAAATGTACAAAAAGAGAAAATAATGATAAAAATAATAAAGGGGGAAAAAGAAAAATTTAATGTTTTCTTCTCTTTTGATTCTTACTTCTCGTGACATACCATTCACACCTCAAGTTTGTTTTTTTCTCTTCTTTTTCGCACGCTTTGACACGCTAGTTCAGAATGTGAATTGTTTTTTTTTTCCTCCAAGTTTTATGGAGTTGAACTTGTCAAATTGAAATAATGTATGATATTAACAAATGATGGATTACTGTTTTGTGTAAATTCATTCTAAACTCTTTATTATTATTATTATTATTATTATTATTATTATTTGTGAATTTGAATCGAATTAATTTGATTAAATTAATCATAAAAAATGATAATTTATTATATATAGTAAAAATATATTTTTAGTATACAATGTATCTCAACATGCTGAAATTTTCTATTTTCTAAAAACAACGTCGGCGTGTTGATTTGTATTGTGTCACATGCCGGTGTTAATACTATTGAGGTTAGCACCAGCTAGCTAAAAATGGCCAATAGAGTAAATAAGGTTTATGATTGAATTAATATAATTATATTAGGTTTATAACTTTTTTAGTAATTTTTCCAATTAATACATAATTGATATTTTCTTTGTGGAGATCTAGGGCGGCAAGACAATGGTGCGTACGGTTGGCTCTTCACCTCCTGTGGCAAACAAGGCAGAACAGAGGAGTCTCAAGTATAGCTGTGGTGGGTAGTTCACAGCGAAGGACCACAATGAACGGCGATGAACATCGTCAAAACTCAAACCGGTGAAATAGGTAGCGATAAATGCCAGCTTTGGTTCTTCAGTGAACGGTGGCTGAGGTCAGAACTATGAAGTACAAACACAGCCAATTTTCGGCGACAATCAATGGCTATGAAGACAAAAACACGGCCAATATTTATCGAGAAAGAGGGAGTAGATAATCGCTTCGCCTAGAAAGAAAATCTTGCTAGTTCCATCTGTATGCGTGTAGGTGGCACGATGCTTCGAAGCGGGGTCTGCGCGAAAATGGAGGTCCCCGAAGCTACGTTAAGCGGCGGTCCACGCGAAGATGTAAGTCTTTGAAGCGATAGGCCGGCTGGCTTCAAAGCGAAAGTGGCCGTCTTCGCGATGGACGTCTTCGAAGCGGCGGTTGAGCAAAGATGAAGGTCAGAGTGAAAACGGAGTTTGAACGACAAGCTTTGTATGAATAGGAAACAAAAGACGGTAAGTTTTCGAGAAAATATGAGCGGGTGTTCAATTTTTTTATTTTTTATTTTAAAGCTGCATCTACATTATGGCTAGCATTTATTGTAAGGAGTCAATTTTTTCAGATGATATTATTTAATAGTCTGACATGACACCACATGTTGGTCCAGGAGTGGACACCACATGTTGGTCCAGGAGTGGATATGATTATGTAAATGCGCGTCACATCAGCAGCTTGCAGCGCTTTAGTGTTACCGAATATTTTCTCAAATAGCTTATTGATTGGAACTCGAACTTGAGCATTGCTTGGCTCGCGAGATTTATTAAGTACCATAATCTTTTTAATCTTTTTTTTTTTTTTTTTTGGTAATGCTTGTTAAATGAGACATAAAAGATCTCAAAAGTACATGTCATAGTGTCATATATATGATCAAACCTAGTCAAGTCGAGTTCGATTGAGCAGGAGGCAAAATATTTAGTCGAGTTCAAGTTGAGTTTCAAGCACAAAATATATGAGTTGGGTCGAGTTTGAACCTAACAATGTAGCAGCCGGTTTCAACATGATGTTACACGCCCCCTACTCATCTAGCCTCCGGTGGAAAAATGAAGATCATGCGAAAAAAACACTACTGTGGCAACAAGATTGTTCATTGAATTACTAAAAGGAGACAGAGTATCACTAGTTACAAACATGGACAACCAACATAGGACTACGAATTATGCAACACAATCCCATGTATTGAATTACTCGCGGTTCCATGCATAGGACGAAGGATTATGCAACACTATCCCACGTTCACCTACCCTATAGAGAGAGATTCACAAACAGACGTCAAAGATATCGTATTTCCTTCATTTGCAGCAACTGCTGAAGGAGTCCTTTCTGCGATTTCATATCGTCGATTCCAAAGACGTCATAGATAAACAAACATTTTGGATTTCGCTCTTTCTTGCGATTCCATAGCATCGCTTTCCAAGTAGAGCATCCTTACATCGGACCAGCCAGATATTCTTACAATTGCATAGTAACTGATTGCCATTTCCTGCTAACGAAGTAATGAACAACGCTATTAAGGTTAACCGATTGCTTAACATAACAAGGATGTTCTGATATGTCATGTGATTTATTCTACTTATATGGAAATCTTGGTCCAGAAGGACGTCCGATGGTTCAAGCTATTAAGGAAATCTATCGAGGTAATCGTGTCGCTCAAAAACATTACCGGCTCCTGATTAATGATAGATCCTCAGCAACACACGGCTTGTCGAGAAGGATGAGATCTATCTGCATCACAAGGGAAAAATTATTTAAAAAGTCCTAAGACTATTGTAATTTTTACAAATCGATCTTGAAACCTTTTTTTTTTTTTTTTTTTTTTGCCCATTCAGTTCTCAATTTTTTACAATTATACTAATTCAGTCCATTCAGCTAATTTTAGCTAGCCTACATTGATGTGGATGCTGATTGGCCCACATTGATGTGGATGCTGATTAGCCAACCGACGCTAACGTGGTAATTTTAAATTTTATTTTTCAATTTTTTAAAATTATTTTTAAATTTTCCTTTTCTTCTTACTTTTCTTCTTCTCTCCCCCTATAATGGCTAGCGAGTCGTCCACGTTAGCGCCAGCCAGCCAAAATCAATTGAATTGATTGAATTGACACAAATGCAAAAGATTTAAAACTGAATGGCAAAATAAAAAAAAGTTTATGATTGATTTGAAAAAATTACAATAAATTGAGGATTTTTTTGGTAATTTTCTCTCCTCACAAGTGTCTTGGCATTGATTTGCAGTTCACCTGTTTCGACCTAATTACCAATGACAAGAAGGTGGCGACAACATCACGCCAAACTCCCAATCAGAACCTACTCTCCAGGAACCAACCTTGCACTCTCATTTCGTTTAAAGTACCTAGTCGCAAGTCGTGCTCTTCACCATTTCTCACCCACTTAAGATTGAACTTGGAGGAGATCGTAGAAGAAAGAAAAACTATGGTGTCGCGCTTTGCTTCCACAACTTGTGTCACAAGCATTAAACCACGTCCGTCATTGACGTCACATCACGAGAAAATGTTCTCAGGTACTACATGAAGGAGCAATATGCTAATAAATTGTGTAAATTTTTGCCATCTGATCAACGGAGCACAATAAAGTCTAGTAATGGAAAAGCAATAACGAAAAAATCTAAGCATAGCAAAAAGCCCTTACTCGGCATTTCCTTCGATACACCGACGCTAATCTGTTTTCCTCTTACGAACAGGCAACAGTGAAACCGGGGTCGATTTTGAACGGGTAAGAATCGTCCCACGCATAGAAAAGTTGATCGCTTGTGTAATGGCTTGCCCACCGTTGAGGAGACACCCATCACCCTGTATATGCAGGACCAAAGGATCGATGGACTCGACGGTCTGGAAGCCCGGGCAGACTAAACTTGCGTTCAGTATCGTGCAATGGCAGTTCTTGTTGATGGTCACGTTCCACTCTGGTTTCCGCTGTACAATGGCTCCGGTTTGGGATTGCACAATCTCAATATCTTGCGGCGAACACTGGCAATTGCCTGCACATCCCGTTGAAAGTGGAGGGTTGATGGTGGAAAATGGGATCTCTAGAATTCTGAATCTCACGACAAGACGAGAAGTCCAGAAGTATCCTAAGAAATCTAGTCCTTAGGCAGTAAAGGAAGAGCGTAGAGAGCTCTAGAGCATGAGTAGAAAAATCTTAGATAATTGTCAAAGAATGTATGTGTTAAAAGAAGACGCGTAGGGAATGCTTTTACCACTTGTACAGGAGAATGTCGGTGAAATTGATCTATAGATAGGGCTCATGCTCATAGAGGTAATGCTGTGGGCAGTTGAAGAATAAACTCCTTGACATTATACTTCTCCATCAAAGCCACCAATACTCCTACAACTGTATTGATAAAATTATTTCGTCCAACTAATGAAATTATCCTATCTTGTCCCCTGTTCATCATCTACAAACTACACCATACACGCATAGACTTGTACACATCATCAAACCACAAACTATCATCGATTTTAAGACCATGCTTCTAAGCACAATCAAATTTTGATAGTGCTAGTTTATCGTAGTCGTGCTAGTTTCGATATCCGTATGAACACCTAAATGGGGTGAATAGGTATAAAAACAGATTTTGTAAAATACAGTAAAAACCTTTACTTTTAACTTGAGTTTGAATAACAACAGACTTTTGAAATTGAATCTGAAGAACATCAGACTTTAGCAGTTAAATAGAATTACGAACAAAATAAAGGAGTTTAGGGAAGAAAATAAGAACACAAGGTTTATAGTGGTTCGGCTTAATCCAAGCCTATGTCCACTCTCCCACGCTAACAGACTTCTTGACTGGATTCCACTATGCAATTAACACGAGATTATAACTTTAAGTGCAAACACTTAGTAGTAAATCATACTATCTCACTAAGTCACTCTTTTGGTATTTCTCTCACGATCACAAATGTTTAAGCTCACAAGAGACAAGTATATGATCGAAGATCGCTCAAATTTTGGAATTATAAATTCTACATTCCGTCTCTTACTTGCTCATCGGCCCTTCCTCTCCTTAAATACTCCTCCACTTCCAAACTAGCCGTTGGACAGTATCTTGAGGATCGTCTTCCAATCTACCCGTTGAACATATCTATATTTAGAAGATTTGGTAGCCGTTGAGTAACAAAAGTAGTCCTAAATTGATTCCGATCGCCCATACAAATAGATTCTTGATTTTCATAGGTAAAGCTTTTCCATATAGAAAGTTCTTATCTTCAAGATCCAATTGTCAATCAATTAGATTGAATCAATCAAATCAATCTTGATGTGGAATCCAAACCAGATCACTAGCCGTTATATGATTAAGGCTTCGTTACGTTTTTGTCGAATCTGGATGTAAAGTCTGAGTGCAATAGAATTTACAATTTGGGTTTGAACATAATTTGAATAAGTTCAGTTTCAGCATAGAGTATGTCTTCTGATTCAGTTTTAGCATAGAATCCGTCTTTTGCTTCTTCATTCACGTTTAGTCTGGAATTTGTTAGAGTGAGCAGACTTCTGCCGTAAAACAGACTTCGACACTAAAATCTGGCAGTTTTTAGACTTTGACACAGAAATCTGAAAATCTTCAAAATATACTTTGAACATGTGTTACGTTTAGTCTTCTGGCTGTCTTCAAACTTTGACACTATCCTTTACATGTTCTATCATTTGCATAGTCTATTACTCAACCATCAAACATGTTAATAACCTTTGATTTATTTTGTCATCTTCAAAACATTATAAGGGATTTCCCTAACAATACCTTCCTATACCAAATAGTTCAGTATATATTAATTGAAGCCTATAATGAACATATTGTCTAGACTAACTTTATTAGATTTATCCAATCGAAACCTACAACATGGTCAGACATAGGGCAAAACCAACAAGAGAAGGTTTGCGATATCTTTGGCGAGGTGAATGATTATTTCTCTGATAAACCTATGATCATTGGTATGATGAGCGTGGACAAAAACAATCTAGCTGCATCTACAGGGAAATAATTTTCTCAGTAGAGATTGAAATTTCTGATACCGGTTGAAAAAAAAAATGAAATGCAATAAAATTAAACTGGGAATTGGAGTTTAACCCCCCAAAACACACTAGAATAAAATAAAAGAGTCAAGTCTCTGCTTAAGAGAAAAAAGATAAAAAAGAAAGACCGCGAATTACCGCGTGTTCCCTTACCTTTGCCAACGAGGAGCATAACAAAAGCAGGGATCAGAATCTTGAGAGTGGTCGCCATCATCAAATTTCTCACCTGAATTTGTGCCTTAATTTAGATGATATTTTCTCAAGTATGAGGAGTTGATCCACTTATGTATAAAACTTAAGCCTGCTCATGTTAAGACAGGTGATTAAGTGCTCACTTAACATAAGCCATGGTATAACTGCCATGGCATTTAACATAATTAAACTGCCAAATAAAATGTCTCCTATTCAGTGCTACGCATGGTTCCTCAGAATCCTCCAGCTTTTTAATACAGAATCCTCCAGTTTGATCAGCAAGACCATAGAATTGAATTCGCCAATGAAGGTTAGATATCCAGTCAAGAGGAATGAACTTATAATAGTGTTTGCTCACCGTTATTTTGGTCAATTAATTTTCTAATTAATGCCAAAATTTATGGCCTAGGTTTTTTTTTTTTTTTCTTTTAGGGGGGTGTTTAATTTTTAATTTGGGCTCATACATGGGTGAGCATAGTTCCAAAGTAAAACCTGGAACATGAGAACTGGATTGATGGAAACCTATCTAATTTTAAGTTCTAAGGTATATAAAGTTGTAGGTTTCAAAAATTGGAGAATTTATTTTGATGGGTAGATTCCAAGTTTGATGTAGGTGGAACCTAGAACTCGAAACAAGTGTTTGTATTTTTCTCGTTCTATGTCTTTGCACGATTTTACGATATTCTCATGGTGTCCAATGATGAATAGATAATTTGGAACCATTAGTTTGAGTTTCATTTTATGACCGGCACTTTTACTTTGTTAATATTTCACATTCTTCATGTATTTAAATATAAGTTGTGGTTATTGGTTAGTGGATTGTAGTAGCAAGTGATAGTCATTAAAGATGATAATTCATTGTAATGATTTAATTAATAATACAAATAGAATATGGGTAGACTTTGAAACCTGTGATAGGGTAGATATCAAGTTCCAAGGTATGCAGGGTAGGTTATAAAAAATGAACTTATTTCAAGGGGTAAGTTCTAAATTCCAAGTAGAATTTGTACGGAATTTGTAATTGCTCATCTCTACACTCTCAATTCCTAGATTATAGTTTGAGAAGACAAAAAGGAGAAACATACGAGGTTCACAATGATTCTTCACATGAAATCAGTGCTTACCTAAAATGGCAAATGTGTTGAGAAAATCTCTTATCATGTTTTGAATATGATAAAACAATCAAATGCTACTGATGTGTTTAAATGCAAATCTAACTGGTTCTATGTAAGGATGCTCTACTTGGGAACCGATGCTCTGGAATTGCATTAAAGAGTGAAATCCATGGTTATCTTTTGTCGTCTCCCTTGAAATCGACGATATTGAATCGCAGAAAGGAGTCCGCCACCGATTGCTGCAAATGAAGGAAACTGGATATCCTTTGACTTCTAAGTATCAAAGTCCTCGAGTTGTAACTTACCTAAAAACATATTGCCTCTCTCATTGAAGACATGATTCTCGCCCAAAACATCCTGGGCAAGTACGTGTTGTTTGCGACTCTCTCTCTCTCTCTCATGAGATAAATCTGAAAGTAACTTCGCAGGTAACGATTTAGTAAGAAGGCTTTAACTGGCTACTGAGCTGAACCTTCTTGTCGTTCATCTTGGATATTCATCTATTCATTCAGAGTCACTAATTGATAACGATACTATCAAGGTTTACTGATTGACTAACATAGCATAGAATGTGATTCATCATACTTATATGGAAATCTTGGTCAGGAAGGACGTTCATTGTCTGAGTAAATAAGGAAATATATCAAGGTAATCACATCACTCAAAAACATCATCGACCCTTGACTAATGACAGATCCTCAGCACCAGACAGATTGCCGAAAAGGATGAGATCTGTTTCCGTCACAAGTATTTGGGCATTGGTTTGCAGTTCATCTGTTTCGACTTATTTACCGATTAAAAGAAGGCCGTGAAAATATTGCATCGCATTGCCAATCAAAGCCTAGTCTACGCCTCGCACTGTCATTTGGTTTGATGTACTGAGTCACAAGTCATGCTCTTCGCCTTTTCTCATCTACTGAAGATTGAACTTTGAGGAGACCTTAGAAGAAAGAAAGACCATGGTGTCGTGCTTTGCTTTTACAACTTTAGTCACTAGCATTAAACTACGTCCGTCACTGACATCGCAGTACTACAAAATGTTCTCAGGTATCACATCAAGGAGCAATATGCTAATAAATTGTGTAAATTTTTGCCATCTGATCAACGGGGCACAGTAAAGTCTCGTAATGGAAAAGCAATAACGAAAACAACTGAGCATAGCAAAGAGGTCTTATTCGGCATTTCCTTCGATACAACAACACTTATCCGTTTTTCTCTTATGAGCAGGCGACGGTGAAATTGGGGTCGATTTTGAATGGATAAGAGTCGTCCCGTGCGTAGGAAAAGCTGATCGCTTGTGTAATGGCTTGCCCGCCCTTGAGGAGACACTTATCCCCCTGTTTCTGCAGGACTGAAGGGTTGATGGGCTCGATGGTCTGAAAGCCCGGGCAGACCAAATTCACGTTCTGTATCGTGCAAAGGCAATTCTTGCTGATGGTCACCTTCCACTCTGGTTTCCGCTGTACAATGGCTCCGGTCTTGGATTGCACAATCTCAATATCTTGCGGAGAACACTGGCAATTGCCTGCACATCCCGTTGAAAGTGGAGGGTTGATGTTGGAAAATGCGATCCATTTTCCATATTCTCTAGTATTCTGAATCTCACGACAAGACGAGAAGTCCAGAAGTATCCTAAAAAATCTAGTCCTTAGGCAGTAAAGGAAGAGCGTACAGAGCTCTAGAGCATGAGTAGAAAAATCTTAGATAGTTGTCAAAGAGTATGTGTTAAAAGAAGACACGTGGGGGATGTTTTTACCACTTGTACAGGAGAATGTCGGTGAAATTGATGTATAGATGGGGCTCATGCTCATGGGAAAATTGTTAAAAGGTTTAGGAACTAAATTGGCAAAAGTGGCATAAGTTTAGGATTTTTGAAAATTTTCCTCTCATGCTCGTAGATGTAATGCTGTGGGCAGTTGAAGAATAAACTCCTTGACATTATACTTCTCCATCAAAGCTACCAATACTCCTACAACTATATTGATAAACCTATTTCATTCAACTAATGAAATTATCCTAACTTGTCCCTTATTCATCATCTACAAATTATACCATACACGCATAGATTTGTACACATCATCAAACCAAACTATCATCGATTCTAAGACCATGCTTCTCACAGTTGAATTCACATGTTAAATCTTATAGAGCACAAATGAAAATGAAATTTACCACGTATAGTATTAAGAAAGAGCGATGTGTGTACGAGACATATAAAAGATCCAGGTTACTTTGCGTTAAAGTAATCTTTCATTGAAAATCCTTACAAGAAAAGAAAGGCCATGTTTCTTGTACTCGTGCTTGTTTCAATGTACCTTCCTATACCAAATAGTACATTATATATTAATTGAAGCCTATAATGAGCATATTTTCCAGACTAACTTAATTAGATTTATCCAATAGAAACTTAAAACAGGGTTAGACTCAGGGCAAAACCCACTAGAGAAGGTTCGCGATATATTTGGCTAGGTTAATGGTTATTTCTCTGATAAATCTATGATCATTGGTACAATGAGTGTGGACAAAAACAATCTAGCTGCATCTACGGGGAAATAATTTTCTCGGTAGAGATTGAAATTTCTGATACGGGTTGAAAAAAAAAATGAAATGTAACCCCCCAAAACACACTAGAATAAAATAAAAGAGTCAAATCTCTGCTTAAGAGAAAAAGGATAAAAAAGAAAGACCGCGAATTCCCTTACCTTTGCCAACGAGAAGCATAACAAAAGCAAGGATCAGAATCTTGAGAGTGGTCGCCATCATCAAATTTCTCACCTGAATTTCTACCTTATTTTAAATGATATTTTCGCAAGTATGAGGAGTTGATGCACTTATATATACAACTTAAGCCTGCTTATGTTAAGACAGGTAATTAAGTGCTCACTTAACATAAGCCATGGTAAACTGCCATGGCATTTAACATAATGAAAACTGCCAAATAAAATGTCCCCTATTCAGTGCTACGCATGGTTCCTCATAATCCTCAAGTTTGATGACCACAGAAAATAAATTCTTCAGTGAAGGTTAGATATCCAGTCAAGAGGAATGAACTTATAATAGTACTTGCTCACCGTTATTCTGGTCCATTAATTTTCTAATTAATGCCAAACTTTATGGCCCAGGTTTTTCATTTTTTTCATTTTTTTTTTTGGGTTTAATTTGAATTTGGGCTTGGGGTGAGTATAGTTCTAGAGTAGAATCTGACACGTGAGAATTGGACCAATGGGAACCTATTTGATTTTAGGTTCTAAGGTATGTAGGATAGGTTGTAGATTTCAAAAATTGAATAATCTATTTTGATGGGTAGATTCCAAGTTTTATGTATGTGGAACCTAAAACTTGAAATAGGCTTTTGCGTTTTTCTTGGTCTATGTCTATGCGCAATTTTGCAATATTCCATGGCATCTAATAATAAATATATAATTTGGAATCACTAGTTTGATTTTCCATTTTATGACCGAGACTTTTATTTTGTTATTATTTCATATTCTTCGTATGTTTAAATATAAGTTGGGGTTATTGGTTAGTAGATTGTAGAAGTAAGTGATAGTCACTAAAAGTGAGATTTATTGAAATGGTTTAATTAATAATACGAATAGAACATGGGTAGACTTTGAAATATGTGATAGGGTAGATACCAATTTCCAAGGTGTGTAGGGTAAGTTCTAGGTTCTAAAAAGCTTATTTCAAAGGATAGGTTTTAGATTTCAAGTAGAATTTGTACGGAATTTGGAATTGCTTACCTCTACACTCACAATTCCTAAATCATAGTTTGAGAAACAAAAAGGAGAAACATACAGGTTCACAATAATACTTTAGATGTAATCAGTGAATGGTAGATGTGTTGAGAAAATCTCTTATGATATTTTGAATATGATAAAATAATCAAATGCTACTAATGTGTTTAAATGCAAATCTAAGAATATTTGGCTGGTTCTATGTAAGGATGCTCTACTTGGGAACCGATGCTCTGGAATTGCATTAAAGAGTAAAATCCATGGTTATCTTTTGTCGTCTCCCTTGAAATCGACAATATGGAATCCGCCAACGATTGCTGCAAATGAAGAAAACTGGATATCCTTTGACTTGTAGGTATCGAAGTCCTCGAGTTGTAACTTACCTAAAAACATATTGCCTCTCTCAATTAAGACATACTTCTTGCCCAAAACATCCTGGGCAAGTACGTGTTGTTTGCGACTCTCTCTCTCTCTCTCTCTCTCTCTCTCTCTCTCTTTCATGAGATAAATCTGAAAGTAACTTCGCAGGTAACGATTTAGTAAGAAGGCTTTAACTGGCTACTGAGATGAACCTTCTTGTCGTTCATCTTGGATATTCATCTATTCATTCACAGTCACTAATTGATAACGATACTATCAAGGTTTACTGATTGACTAACATAGCATAGAATGTGATTCATCATACTTACATGGAAATCTTGGTCAGGGAGGACGTTCATTGTCTGAGTAAATAAGGAAATATATCAAGGTAATTACTCGCTCAAAAACATCATCGACTCTTGACTATTGACAGATCCTCAGCACCAGACAGATTGCCGAAAAGGATGAGATCTGGCTTCGTCACAAGTATTTGGGCATTGGTTTGCAGTTCATCTGTTTCGACTTATTTACCAATTAAAAGAAGGCCGTGAAAATATTGCATCGCATTGCCAATCAAAGCCTAGTCTACGCCTCGCACTGTCATTTGGTTTGATGTACTGAGTCACAAGTCACGCTCTTCTCCTTTTCTCATCTACTGAAGATTGAACTTCGAGGAGACCGTAGAAGAAAGAAAGAAGATGGTGTCGTGCTTTGTTTCCACAACTTGAGTCACTAGCATTAAACTACGTCCGTCACTGACATCCCAGTACTACAAAATATTCTCAGGTTTTACATCAAGGAGCAATAGCTAATAACTTGTGTAAATTTTTCCCATCTGATCAACGCGGCACAATAAAGTATCGTAATGGAAAAGCAATAATGAAAACAACTGATCATAGCAAAGAGATCTTATTCGGCATTTCCTTTGATAAAACACTAATCAGTTTGCCTCTTACGAGCAGGCGACGGTGAAATTGGGGTCGATTTTGAATGGATAAGAGTCGTCCCATGCGTAGGAAAAGCTGATCGCTTGTGTAATGGCTTGCCCGC
Organism: Eucalyptus sideroxylon x Eucalyptus melliodora; assembly: GCA_016097485.1. Classification (NCBI taxonomy): domain Eukaryota; kingdom Viridiplantae; phylum Streptophyta; class Magnoliopsida; order Myrtales; family Myrtaceae; genus Eucalyptus; species Eucalyptus sideroxylon x Eucalyptus melliodora. Next base: position 24,907,725 of record CM027826.1, on the reverse strand, counting down.
CGCTGAGGAGACACTTATCCCCCTGGATCTGCAGGACTGAAGGGTCGATGGGCTTGATGGTCTGAAAGCCCGGGCAGACTAAATTCACGTTCTCTATCGTGCAACGGCATTTCTTGTTGATGGTCACCTTCCACTCTGGTTTCTGCTGTACAATGGCTCCTGTTTTGGATTGTACAATCTCAATATCTTGTGGAGAACACTGGCAATTGCCTGCACATCACGTTGAAAATGGAGGGTTGAATTCACATGTTAAATCTTGTAGAGCACACATGAGAATGAAATTTTACCATGCGTAGTATCAAGAAAGAGCAACGAGCGTATAAGATATATCAAACATCCAGATTACTTTTGCGCTGCAGTGATCTTTCATCAGAAATCCTAGGGTTCAGTACGAGAAAAGAAAGGCTATGTTTATCGTAGTCGCGCTGCTTTCGATTTCCGTATTGTACTTTCTTATATTAAATAGCACGGGATATATTAATTGAAGCCTATAATGAACATATTGTCGGGACCAACTTTATTAGATTTGTCCAATCAAAACCTGAAACATGGTTAGACTTAGGGCAAAACCCACAGGAGAAGGATTGCAATATTTTTGGCTGAGGTGAATGGTTGTTTCTGTGATAAATCTATGATCATTGGTATAATGAGCAAGGACAAAAACGATCTAGCTGCATCTACAGGGAAATAATTTTCTCAGTGGAGATTGAAATTTCTGATAGTGATTGAAATAAAATGAATTCTAATAAAACTAGACTGGAACTGGAGTTTAACACCCCCAAAACACACTAGGAAAAAAGATATGAAAGAGTCAAGTCTCTCCTTAAGAGAAAAAAATAATAAAAAAACAGACAGGCAATTTCCTTACCTTTGCCAACGCAAAGCATAATTAAAATAACGATCAAAATCTTGACAGGCGTTGCCATTTGAATGATGCTCAAATTTCTCAATTGAATTTGTGCCTTTTTTTTTTTTTTTTTTTCAAATGATATTCTCACAAAATTATGAGGACTTGATCTCCTTATATATATAAAAATTTCTTATGGTAAGATAGGTAATTAAATGCTTTCTCAATATAAACCATGAGAATCCGATTTTGACTTGCCATTTGGGTTCACATTTCCTAGATTAGAGTTCGAGAAGACAAATAAGAGAAACATAGAATATTGTCACCATCATTCTTTGCATAAAATGGCAAATGTAATTGTAGAGAAGACAAATAGGAGAATCATAGAATATTGTCACCGTGATCCTTTCCATAACATGGCAAATGCAATTGTAGGGAACTCGGGTCAATTAAAAGCAAGACGAAGGAAGAAAAGATGGCAAGTTTCAATGAAGGATTTGAAGTTGGACCATTTTATCAAAAAAGGGCCCAAATGGAACTTGTCTCATGTTAAGCCCTAGGGTTAACTCTCAAATAGGGTCTTGAGCTCATTAGCCAACCAAATCTTCATTGGGTAGCAAGCCCAATAATCTTATGTGCATCTCACAAAAGATCCACTTGAGATGCATGAAAGATGCACATGAGATGTGTGGGCTCGTTCATCACCAGTGAACTCGAGGGCTTATTAGAGACTGAAGTAGTTACTTTAGGTCTTATACGAGATAATGTCCACTCTAGACTTTATTTTAAGAAAAATGTCTCACTTTAGATCCTAATTCGAAATTTCCTCTTTCTTTTATCCCGTAGGTTCCATAAGCATTTCCATTTTCTTTTTTCCCTGGCGGGTTTGAGAGAAATTTATGATGGGTATGGTTGCTGAGGTCCAAAGTTTGCTTAAACACGTGACGCACGCGAGACGGAAGTCCCACACAGGAAGAGCTGGAGACGGCTTGTCCACGGTAACCAGCAGCGATAACAAGAGAAAAACCGAGGGACTCAAACCAAACATAGAGATACCCAAGCCCTGTAACGTTGAAGAAAAGTTGTGAAGACACAATCAACTGCGCCTACGGAGAAAAGAAGCAACTCCGGCACCAAAAGCCAAGTACTAAAACAAGAGGGCCCTTGAAAATCAAGAAGTACAATCATTGATCATTACTTTACAATGCGGATTAGTGTTGGGTCATGAATCCAATTTAATTTGCTGTCAATGCCTATTGAAAAGAGCTAGACACCACATGCATATTTTTCGAGACTTCCCTAAGAACATATTTGTAGTTTGGAATGTCAAATGGATGGATTAGATTGGATTTGGGTCGGATCAAAAATGATTCTACTCATTTAACCCATTTTGATTCATTTTCATGCAATGTAAATTTAATGACCCACACTTAACCCAATCTGTATTATTAAAACACATTAATAGGAAAACCATTTTCCAAGTTGCTAGATTAGGTGAGGCCCGAGCTCGCCGGCGTCGGGCCTCGCCACAAGTTGATGAGGCTTGACCTCATTGAATTTTGAGCTTGCCCGTGGCCGGTTGCCGACCACGACGAAGAAGAAAAAGAAAAAGAAAGAAAGGGAAAAAAAATGAAAAAGCAACTGAAATATAGTAGGTCTTTATATGAGTTGAGAAAAATTTGTGTTATGTTATCCACTTAATATCAAAAATAGGCCAAAAATGGGTCATACATTTTTCAACCAATATAACTTAGCTTAAAACTTTTTGAATCTATTTTAGCCAAGTCTTTATATTTTCATAACCAACATGCAACCCATTAAAGTAAAATATGAGTTAGAAAATCGGTCATGGATCCATTTCGCCACCCCTAGTTGTGGTTGGTGGAGTCAAAAAAGTGGATGAGGTTGCCTAGTATGGGCATCGTGATAGGTAGAGCCCGCTTGCCACGGCTTGTGCACTAATACTGGTACCAATAAGTGTACTAATTCATTTTATATACCCCTTTTCTTTCTTTCAAAACTATGTAGTTATTGCTTTTAATAGTACATGATGACATCATATAATCATCTTGTCTTGCCCCTTTCATACATTTTTCGAGTCTGACTTGATAGGAAAAGCCTGTTGACACTTAGATTTTGGCTAATTATTTAAGAATCATTTGCACAGTAAATTAGGGACTGACCCCAGCTCCTAGCAAAAACAAATTAATTAGATTACATATAGTTTTTGGAAGCATTTTTCGTAATATATAGATAAGTTCATTCATTGCATTTAATTGGACCGGCGGTGGTTTGAGGTCCTAAGCTTAATTGGATTATTTGGACTAGGCCCGTTAAGAAGCAGAATTCAGCTAGCCCAAGGAGAGGTAGTCGCAAGAAATCAGAAAGGAGGGTTTTGAGCTTTGATTGAGTTGGGTTTAGTCCATTAAAGTAAGAGGCTTTAAGTTTATTAAGGAATAAGAGGCCTTGTTATTAGAAGCCATAAGTAAAATTAGATTGAGCCAAGCTCATGCACAAGGGCTGGCCGAACGCATTAAGCTTAATTGAATCAAATTCAGCCCATTAGAGTTAGGCTTTAAGTTATTAGAGTACATTGATTTAATTAGGCCTAAATTAAGCCCGTAAGGGACCTAGGTTTTCATTATATAATGTCATTAGGTCTTCAAAATGATAGAATATTTAAATAATAAATCATACTTCATCTAACAGTTTAAACTTTTAGATTAGTTGGTAGTATTTTCACAAAATCTCATATGATTTTAGAGCAAAGATGTCTTGAGTTAGAATCTTCCAAACTCTTATTTGCCTCTAGGCCCCTATTTGCCTCCTCACTTACATAATTCCAAGCTTTAGGCTATGATCAAAGTTCAACCTTCGCATGAGGGGGAGTGATAAAATATTTTAAATAATAAATCACGCATTCATCTAATAATTGAAGTTTTTAGAATAGTTAGCATTACACAAACAACATGGACTGCATCACTAATGATCCTCGGTGACACAAAATTTTGCCCAAAAGGAAGAGATCTGTCGTTGGCACGAGTGCTTGGGCAATGATTTGCTGTTAATCTGTTTCGAATTAATTACCAAGGAAAAGAAGGAGGCGTCAGCATCAAGTCATTCTCCCAATCAAAGCTTACTCTCCGGGAGCCTTACCCTCACAACTTGTTTGATGTACTGAGTTGCGCAAGTTATGCTCTTCATCTTTTCTCATCTACTCAAGATTGAACTTCCTGTCTTGCTAATTACTAATTATTGTGATTGTGAATAATTGTTTCAAACGCCTTTCTTGGCAAATATACCGCGACCGAAATTGCTTTGAAATGCTTTGTACAATTTCTCATGAAGACAGAAAGACTTTGTTGTCCTGCATTGCTTCCACGACTAGTTTGTCATATGCATTAAACAATGTCCGCGACTGATATCACATTACAGCAAGGTGCACAACATGCTAATAGGATAGACAAATTTTTGGCAACTTAATGAAAAATCAACAGACAAAAGAAGAAACCGAGCATGGCAAAGAGCTCTTACTCGGCATTCCCTTCGACACAACGGCACTGATCCGTTCTCCTCTTATGAACATTCGATACGAAAATCAGGGTCGACTTTGAAAGGTAAGAATCATCCCACGCGCAGGTGAAGTTGAACGATGGGTTGAAGCCTTCCCCGTGGTTGAGGAGATACCCGTCCCCCTGAATCTCCAGGACTGAAGGGTGGATGCACTCCGTGGTCCGGAAAGCCGGGCAGACTAAACTCACGCCCTTTATAACGCAAGGGCAATCCTTGTTGATGGTCACGTTCCACCTGGTTTGTGCTGCACAACGGCTCCTATTTTGGATTGCACAATCTTAAGATCTTCCGGATCGCACTGACAATTGCCTGCGCATCACGTTAGAAGTGGAGGGTTAGTTCACATGTTCAAATCTTGAAGAGCACACATGAAAAATAAAATTCACCACGCGCACACAGCATTAAGAAAGAGCGACGCATGCATGAGATGTACCAAATATCCAGATTACCGTCGCACTGCTGTAATGTTTCATCGAAAATCCTAGGGTTCAGTACGAGAATAGAAAGGCTATGTTTATTGTTGTCGTGCTGGTTTCGATATCTATGTTTTGACCATATACTTTGTTATATTATATAGCATTCTGTATATTAAGTGAAGTCTATAATGAACATGTTGTCTGGAGTCTGGACAGATTTTATTAGATTTATGCAATCAAAACCTAAAACATGGTTAGACATAGGGCAAAACCCATAAGAAAAGGTCTGCACTCCAATTTTATCTTTCTTATAATTTTTTGGCGAGGTGAATGGTTATTTCTATGATAAATCTATGATCATCGGTGCAATGAGTAAGAACGAAAACAATCTTGCTGCAGTGGAGATTGGAATTTCTGGTAACGATTGAAGAAAGATGAAATGCAGTAAAACTAACTCGAGAACTGGAGTTCAACAACCCAGAACACATTAGGAAAAAAATAAATGAAAGAGTCAAATGTCACGGGCTGGCAGTTCATTGGCCGTAGAACAGCTCGTGAGGCACTTGGAGAGTGGAATTCACCGGTTACCCCTCGTTCCATAGTTGTTCCAGATAACAAGCAGTAAATAGCTTCATTATACGAGATCGTATCACACCCAACTTAGCTCGGGCGTCTAGTCCATCAAGCCAGATAGCAGATTGGGCGTCTAGTCCATCAAGCCAGATAGCAGATTTCTTTAGACTTAACGTTTCGACTTGCCGTAGCCTCATCAGGAGAGCGGCATCAACTCTCAACCAATTTGTGTGCGGGAAGCCAACCTTACCTTCAGAATTTCTACGTAATATAATCGTTCAATCGTATAACTCCTAACACTAACCGTTTTGACGTCACTCCCACGGATTAGTTGTGTTCATTCCCTCTGCAACCTAACTCTTCATTAAGCACCACTCACAAGTGTCATGAGTATGTGAGGTTTCACGAATCATGACATTCTCCTACACTCAATTCCGCAATGCCCTCATTGTAGTCATTCACAGTCACTAATTGATAACGATACTATCAAGGTTTACTGATTGACTAACATAGCATAGAATGTGATTCATCATACTTATATGGAAATCTTGGTCAGGAAGGTCGTTCATTGTCTGAGTAAATAAGGAATATATCAAGGTAATTACTCGCTCAAAAACATCATCGACTCTTGACTATTGACAGATCCTCAGCACCAGACAGATTGCCAAAAAGGATGAGATCTGTCTTCCTCACAAGTATTCGGGCATTGGTTTGCAGTTCATCTGTTTCGACTTATTTACCGATTAAAAGAAGGCCGTGAAAATATTGCATCGCATTGCCAATCAAAGCCTAGTCTACGCCTCGCACTGTCATTTGGTTTGATGTACTGAGTCACAAGTCACGCTCTTCTCATTTTCTCATCTACTGAAGATTGAACTTAGAGGAGACCATAGAAGAAAGAAAGAACATGGTGTCGTGCTTTGTTTCCACAACTTGAGTCACTAGCATTAAACTCCGTCCGTCACTGACATCACAGTACTACAAAATGTTCTCAGGTTTTACATCAAGGAGCAATAGGCTAATAAATTGTGTAAATTTTTCCCATCTGATCAACGCGGCACAATAAAGTATCGTAATGGAAAAGCAATAACGAAAACAACTGATCATAGCAAAGAGATCTTATTCGGCATTTCCTTTGATAAAACACTAATCCGCTTGAGCAATAACGAAAACAACTGATCATAGCAAAGAAATCTTATTTGGCATTTCCTTTGATGCAACACTAATGCGTTTGCCTCTTACGAGCAGGCGACGGTGAAATTGGGGTCGATTTTGAATGAATAAGAGTCGTCCCATGCGTAGGAAAAGCTGATCGCTTGTGTAATGGCTTCCCCGCCTTTGAGGAGACACTTGTCCCCCTGGATCTGCAGGACTGAAGGGTCGATGGGCTCGATGGTCTGAAAGCCCGGGCAGACCAAATTCACGTTCTGTATCGTGCAAAGGCAATTCTTGCTGATGGTCACCTTCCACTCTGGTTTCTGCTGTACAATGGCTCCTGTTTTGGATTGTACAATCTCAATATCTTGTGGAGAACACTGGCAATTGCCTGCACATCACGTTGAAAATGGAGGGTTGAATTCACATGTTAAATCTTGTAGAGCACACATGAGAATAAAATTTTACCATGCATAGTATCAAGAAAGAGCAACCAGCTTATAAGATATATCAAACATCTAGATTACTTTTGCGCTGCAGTGATCTTTCATCAGAAATCCTAGGGTTCAGTACAAGAAAAGAAAGGCTATGTTTATCGTAGTCGTGCTGCTTTCGATTTCCGTATTGTACTTTATTATATTAAATAGCACGGTATATATTAATTGAAGCCTATAATGAACATATTGTCTGGACCAACTTTATTAGATTTATCCAATCAAAATCTGAAACATGGTTAGACTTAGGGCAAAACCCACAGGAGAAGGGTTGCAATATTTTTGGCTGAGGTGAATGGTTGTTTCTGTGATAAATCTATGATCATTGGTATAATGAGGAAGGACAAAAACGATCTAGCTGCATCTACAGGGAAATAATTTTCTCAGTGGAGATTGAAATTTCTGATAGCGATTGAAATAAAATGAATTCTAATAAAACTAGACTGGGAACTGGAGTTTAACACCCCAAAACACACTAGGAAAAAAGATATGAAAGAGTCAAGTCTCTCCTTAAGAGAAAAATAATAATAAAAAAATAGACAGACAATTTCCTTACCTTTGCCAACGTAAAGCATAATTAAAATAACGATCAAAATCTTGACAGGGGTCGCCATTTGAATGATGCTCAAATTTCTCAATTGAATTTGTGCCCTTTTTTTTCAAATGATACTCTCACATAATTATGAGGACTTGGTCTCCCTATATATATAAAAATTTCTTATGCTAAGATAGGTAATTAAATGCTTTCTCAATATAAACCATGAGAATCCGATTTTATCTTGCCATTTGGGTTCACATTTCCTAGATTAGAGTTCGATAAGACCAATAAGAGAATCATAAAATATTGTCGCCATGATTCTTTGCATTAAAATGGCAAATGCAATTTTAGAGAAGACAAATAGGAGAATCATAGAATATTGTCACCATGATTCATTCCATAAAATGGCAAATGCAATTGTAGGGAACTCGGATCAATTAAAAGCAAGACGAAGGAAGAAAAGATGGCAAGTTTCAAGGAAGGATTTGAAGTTGGACCATTTTATCAAAAAAGGGCCCAAAGGGAACTTGTCTCATGTTAAGCCCTAGGGTTAACTCTCAAATAGGGTCTTGAGCTCATTAGCCAACCAAATCTTCATTGGGTAGCAAGCCCAATAATCTTATGTGCATCTCACAAAAGATCCACTTGAGATGCATGAAAGATGCACATGAGATGAGTGGGCTCATCCATCACCATTGAGCTCGAGGGCTAATTAGAGACTAAAGTAGTTACTTTAGGTCTTATATGAAATAATGTCCACTCTAGACTTTATTTTAAGAAAGATGTCTCACTTTAGATCCTAATTCGAAATTTCTCTTTCTTTTTCTTTTATCCCGTTTAGGTTGGGTATATAAGGTCCATTTTGCATTTTCTGGAGATGGTTTTCCACTGGCGGGTTTGAGAGAAATTTATGATGGGTATGGTTGCTGAGGTCGAGAAAGTCTTCATTTTTTGCTTAAACACGTGCTTTCCATTTGACGCACGCGAGACGGAAGTCTATCCCACTATGCTTGGAGGTCTGGGATGATCTTCCTTCCTCGGCCAAACTGCACGATTGTCGTCTTATCTTGGTGGGTAACGTTTTTACTAATCCCTCTGTCAATATATCAGCATTTCAAGTTGCGATGAAGAAAAGAGCTGGTATATAAGAGTCCTTGGTTGGTTTGTCCACATAAGTATTGAAGGAAAAACTCTCTCGGTTGGATTTTCGGTATGAGCGGTTGTCACATTACTGTTACTCTTGTGGACGTCTCGGGCATTATGCTGCTTCATGTCCGGAGGTTCCTTATGATGTAACACATGGACCAGACAATGGACGAAGCACGAAACTCCTCCTCCGATAACAAGACTCGTCCTCTCGTCTCTTGGGGGTTCTAGTAAAAAAAAAACGGCCGGCCCTCAACAGCCACCGGGTTCCAAATGAATCTCCTCTCTTGGAATTGTCAGGGATTGGGCAATCCCCTGACAATTCAAGCCTTAAAGGCGATGATAGCCTGTGATAAGCCCGATATTTTGTTCTTAATGGAAACGAAGCATGATCAGAATTTTGTGAATAGGAGGGACATTTGGATCTTGCATGCTCCCCCATCATATCAACTCCGTCAAGAATGCTGCCAATCCAAACATAGAGATACAAAGACATGGGACAAGCCCTGTAACGTTGAAGAAAATTTGCATTGTGAAGATCAAAATCAACATGCGATGTGAAACCAATTATGGACTCGAGAGGAACCTATTATGCGTTCTCGTATTAATTGGTTGAAATGGGGAGATCATAATTCAAAGTTTTTTCATGCTTCTACTATGCAACGAGAAATCGAATTACTATGCTTCTAGACACTAATCAGATTCGAGAATGGCTTAAAGAACTTACTCGTGGTTTCTTCTCTTAGCTATATCTCAGGCAATCAGGATTTTCAACCTTTTCTACAAAGAATGTGGTGGTAACTCTGAAATAAATAATCATTTGATGAGAAAGATCACGAGAAGAGGAAATTTGCAACCTTTGTCAATTGGGAGCTTCAAAGTCTCCTGGTCCTGATGGCCTTCCTGGACTCTTCTATCGGCATCACTGGAATGTTATAAAATCATCAGTTATTCAAACGGTTCAAGACTTTTTTGATACAGGAAGTATGCCTACCAGACTTAACAGAACGATTATTGCCCTAATCCCTAAAGTTCAGCATCCAGAAAGCATTGAACAATACCGTCCTATTAGTCTTTGTAACTTTGCTTACAAGATCATTTCCAAGATAATGGCCAATCGACTTAAACCATGGTTATCCTCTTTGATATCAAATGAGCAAGCAGCATTTATTAGCAACCGTCAAATTCAGGACAACATTATGGTGGTGCAAGAAGTCATGCATCAATTTCGAGTAAGAGCATGCAAGAAACGTTTTAATCTTATGCTAAAAACAGATATGCAGAAGGCCTATGATCGGGTTGAATGGGACTTTTTGGCAGCCTATTTGAAACATTTGGGCTTTCACTCTAAGTGGGTTTCTCAGGTCATGGCTTGTGTCACTACAGTTTCCTTCAGTATTAGATTTAACGGTGAACATCTTCCTTATTTTAAGCCCACTAGAGGACTGCGCCAAGGTGATCCCCTCTCTCCATACCTCTTCATTTTAATAGCCAATGCCCTATCTGCATCTATCACTCAAGCTGTGACTATAGGTCATCTTAAGGGGATTCAATTCAATAGAGACTGTCCTATCTTATCGCACCTATTTTTCGCTGATGATTCCGTATTTTTCCTCCGAGCCACCCTTTCTGAAAGTCAAAATCTTGCTAACCTCCTAAACCAATATTGTTTCGCCACAGGCCAGCTCATAAATCGGAATAAATCTGGTGTGTTCTTTAGTAAATATTGTCCTAACTCTCTACAACAGAACATAGCACAAGAACTCAGGGTACCTATTCTCAGTAAGTATGGAAAATACCTGGGCATTCCCTCGGATTGGGGCCGATCCAAGAAGGACATGTTCTCCTGGATCCTGGCAAGAGTAAATGCTAAATTAGCAGGTTGGCGAGAACAATTTTTATCGAAAAGTGGCAAGGAAATCTTACTGAAATCAGTGATACAGGCCTTACCGCAATATGCCATGTCCATCTTCAAGCTTCCGTTGTCTCTCTGCAGATTAATAGAAAAGAAGATCTCAGCTTTTTGGTGGAGTAAGCATAATAGTAATTCAGGCATTCACTGGAAAAACTGGTCCGAATTAAAGCTTTCCAAAGCTTCAGGGGGGATGGGTTTTCGTGATTTAATTAACTTTAACAAATCTATGCTTGGAAAGCAAGCTTGGAGACTTTTTCAACAACCTCAAGCTATTTGGAGTCGGCTCTTTAAAGGTTTATATTTTCGATACTCCTCATTCCAAATTGCTACTTTAGGACATCGTCCTTCTTGGGGGTGGCAGAGTTTATTGAAAGGTAGAGATGTTATTACTCCTAAATTACGATGGTTAGTCGGAGATGGGTCGCAGATTCATATTAGAACAGATCATTGGTTACCTCAAGGTCAGATAGGAGGCTTACCTGCTGAGGGCGAACCGGAACTCATTGCTGATCTCATTGATTCTCAACGTTCTGAATGGAATTCTTCCTCAGTTACTTCATTCTTCGATGACCAGGTTAGTAATGCCATTCTCAACACTCCTATCAATCCGTCTCTTCATCACGATCACCTGGTTTGGACAGAGACATCTTCTGGTACCTACTCAGTGAAGAGTTGTCATCATTATCTTTCTGCACAATCTCAGCACATAATTAATACCCCATCATCCTCTTATACCAACCCGCCTATGTTATGGAAAAAAATTTGGAATATGCATACAGTGCCCAAGCTTAAGGTTTTTCTATGGTTAGCTTGTAAAGATGCATTAGCCACTAAACAGAACCTTTACCAGCGACATATCATCCAGAACCCCTTCTGTACTCTTTGCCATAACTCTACACCAGAATCAATAGAGCATCTGTTTTTCTTTTGCCCTTGGACTCATGACATATGGAACCATGAAGATATCAAAGTCAGTATATGTCCTACCTCAGTACGCAGACTTGATGCTTGGCTTGTAGACTGTATTTCTAACCCTCGAGCGTCTCTGGATTTCGAAGTGATTGTTCATCTTCTGTGGGAAATATGGAAACATCGAAACAACGCTGTTTTTCGCCACTCTCCGTTGGATTCTCTTCTTGTCGTCAATGAAGCCCTCTCCCAACGCTTCATCTTCAAGGTCATCCAACCCTCGCCAAAGAAGATTCAAAATGGTCAGATCAGTCTAGGGCACGGATGGACCCCCCCAGCGGAAGGCTTTATCAAATGCAATATTGATGGGGCTTTTCGCCCAGCATTTGAGCAAGGATCCATATCTTGCATTTACAGAGACAGTAGAGGAATTTTGACGGACGTGCTTACCCGATCTGTGCCTGCTTAGTCGCCATTCCAAGCCGAGATCTATGCTCTTATATCTGCTCTTCAACGGATCATCCGAAGGGTCTCCATCTTCACCGGTTGTGATTGAATCGATTGCTTGCGGTTGGTGGAGATCGTTCGGACGAAACAAGAGCCGCCATGGAAGGAGAGTCATCTGTTCGCGATTCTGGGAGATCTTCTTCCGCAATGCCCTCACCTTTCGCTTCGACATATTCCGCGAACGGCAAACCTAGCAGCTGATTGGGCTGCAAAAGCCCACCGGGATCAAGGCCCATCAACAAACTGGCTTATCTTTCCTCCGCCTTCCTTTCTTAATGTTCTTTCTTCGGATGCTTCTGCTTGTATTAATCTCTAATATAATATAAGTTCTCTTTCGACCAAAAAAAAAAAAAAAAAAAAAAACCAAACATAGAGATACCCAAGCCCTGTAACGTTGAAGAAAAGTTGTGAAGACAAAATCAACTGCACCTACGGAGAAAAGAAGCAACTCCGGCGCTAAAAGCCAAGTACAAAAACAAGAGGGCCCTTGAAAATCAAGAAGGTACAATCATTTATCATTACTTTACAATGCGGATTAGTGTTGGGTCATGAATCCGATTTAATTTGCTGTCAATGCCTATTGAAAAGAGCTATACCCTACATGCATATTTTTCGAGACTTCCCTAAGAACATATTTGCAATTAGGAATGTCAAATGGATGGATTAGATTGGATTTGGGTCGGGTCAAAAATGATTCAACTCATTTAATCCATTTTGATCCATTTTCATGCAATTTAAATTTAATGAGCCACACTTAACCCGATCCATATTATTAAAACACATTAATATTCTAGAAAAACCATTTTCCAAGTTGCTAGATTAGGTGAGGCCCGAGCTTGCTCGTGTCGGGCCTTGCCACAAGTTCATGAGGCTCGACCTCATCAGAATTTGGTGAGCTCGAGCTCGCCTGTGGCTAGTTGCCGACCACAACGAAGAAGAAAAGGAAAAAAAAAAAAAGGGAAAAAAGAAAGAAAAAGAAACTGAAAAGTAGTAGGTCTTTATATGAGTTGAGAAAACTTTGTGTTACATAATCTGCTTAATATCGAAAATAGGTCAAAAATGGGTCATACATTTATCAACCAATATAACTCAACTTAAAACTTTTTGAATCTATATTAGTTGAGTCTTTATATTTTCATAACTAACATGCAACCCATTAAAATAAAATATGAGTTAGAAAATGGGTCATGGATCTATTTCGCCACCCCTAGTTGTGGTTGGCGGAGTCAAAAAAGTGGATGAGGTTGCCTGGTATGGGCATCGTGATAGGTAGAGCCCGCTTGCCATGGCTTGTGCACTAATACCGGTACCGATAAGTGTACTAATTTATTATATATACCCCATTTCTTTCCTTTCAAAACTATGTACTTATTGCTTTTAATAGTACATGATGACGTCATATAATCGTCTTGTCTTGCCCCTTTCATACATTTTTCGAGTTTGACTTGATAGGAAAAGCCTTTTGACACTTGGATTTTGGCTAATTATTTAAAAATTATTTGCATAGAAAATTAGGGACTGACCGCAGCTCCTAGCAAAAACAAATTAATTAGATTACATATGGTTTTTGGAAGCATTATTCATAATATATAGATAAGTTCATTCATTGCATTTAATTGGACCGGCGGTGGTTTGAGGTCCTAAGCTTAATTGGATTATTTGGACTAGGCCCGTTAAGAAGCAGAATTCAGCTAGCCCAAGGAGAGGTAGTTGCAAGAAATCACAAAGGAGGGTCTTCAGCTTTGATTGAGTTGGGTTAGTTCGTTAAAGTAAGAGGCTTTAAGTTTAATTAGAATAAGCCTTTAAGGAATAAGAGGCCTTGTTATTAGAACCCACAAGTAAAATTAGATTGGGCGAAGCTCATGCACAAGGGCTGGTCGAACGCATTAAGCTTAATTGAATCAAATTCAGCTCATTAGAGTTAGGCTTTAAGTTATTAGAGTACATTGATTTGATTAGGCCTAAATTAAGCCCATAAGGGACCTAGGTTTTCATTATATAATGTCATTAAGTCTTCAAAATGATAGAATATTCAAATAATAAACCATACTTCATCTAACAGTCTAAACTTTTAGTGTTTTTTTTTTAAGTTTTTTTTTTTTTTGGTCAGAAAAATTTTAGATTAGTTGGTAGTGTTTTTACAAAATCTCATATGATATTAGAGCAAAGATGTCTTGAGTTAGAATCTTCCAAACTCTTATTTGCCTCCTCACTTACATAATTCCAAGCTTTAGGCTATGATCAAAGTTTAACCTTCGCATGAGGGGGAGTGATAAAATATTTTAAATAATAAATCATGTGTTCATATAATAATTGAAGTTTTTAGAATAGTTAGCATTACACAAACAACATAGACTACATCACTAATGATCCCTGGTGACATAGCATTTTGCCCAAAAGGAAGAGATCTGTCGTTGGCACGAGTGCTTGGGCAATGATTTGCTATTAATCTGTTTTGACTTAGGGTGCGTTTGGTAATATTTTTGTTTAAAAATTGTTCCAGGGAACAGAAATAGAAAAAAAATGTTTCTATTATGAGGAACAATTTTTGAATAAAAAAACGCGTTTAGTAAACTTGTTGCGGGAATAAAAAAATGAACAAAAACACGTTTGGTAAATTTGTGTTATTTTTTTTAATTTTTAAATATTTTTCTTTCTTTTTTCTTTTTTTCTTCTTTTGATAGGTCGCCGGCCTCGGCCATGGCCGGCGATCGGCCGACGAGGGCCAGTGGCCTCGCCCAGATCCAACGAGCCCAAGCTTGCCCAGCCATCGGCGAGGCTCGGCCTCGCCGGACCACCGCTAGGCCGGCAAGCCTCGCTGGTGGCTGGGCGAGCTGGGGCTCGCCGGATTTGGGCGTGCCCGAGCTCGCCCAGCCAAGGTGAGGCTGAGCCTCGCCAGGGACCGGCAACACTCCAGCGAGGTTGCCGGCCATGGCCGAGGTTGGTGATCGACCAAAGAAAAAAGAAAAAAAAAAAAAAAAAAAAAGAGAAGAAAAAGAGAGGAGAGAGAAAATTTGTTTTTAAAAATTGTTCCAAAAACAAGATGTTTTTCTTATTTCTTATTTTTGTTCCAAATGTGTTCCTGGGAACAAAAAAATAGATTTGGAACAAAAACGTAAACAAACGCGTTTTTTTTTTTGTTCCCTGTAACAAAAAAACAGAAATTTTGTTCATAAACAGAAATAAAGAACGTTAACAAACATGGCCTTAATTACCAAGGAAAAGAAGGAGGCGTCAGCATCAATTCAATCTCCCAATGAAAACTTAGGGCGCGTTTGGTAACGATTCGTTCGAGGAGCCGATTTCGATCGAATTGATTCTTTTTGATTCTCGTTCCGAACCGATTCTCGAGCAAAAGAACGCGTTTGATCGTACAAAATTTCGATTCTAGAATAGAAAAAGAAGCGAAAAAATGCGTTTGGAATCGCATAAAATTTCTATTTCAATTCTTCTTTTAATTCCTTTTTAGATAAATATAAATTTGATATTGAATTCTCATAAACCCCTCATTGATTAATTATATTTATACTAAGTAATAAAAATATTAACTAATCAATTTTTATTAAATAGTTAATAATAAACCATAGTATAAAATATACTAATATACCTAAAATATGTAATAAGTATAAATACTAAATTTATAAAGAAAAATTAAATATGTTTTATATATATAGCAAATATATATTTTAGAATAGGAGGAAATTAAAATAAAATATAGAAATAAAAAAATAAATAAAAATAAAAACGAAATTTGTTGTTATTTTAATTTTTTTCTTATTAGAATTTCAATATTATTTATATTTAAATAAGATTTTTTTTTTTTTTATCATGGTGATTTCTTATTTTCAATAAATATTTACATTTCTATGATTAAATATCTAATCCATTTTGAATTTAATATGGATGGATGTTAATTTTAATTTAACCAAGATTCTTTCTCTCTCTCTCTCTCTCGCTCGCTCTATATATATATTCCCTTCTCCAAAACCGAACACCCAACGTTTAAAAGAATAAGAGAATACTAGAATTGATTCTCGGAGCAAGCGAACCATATTAAACTTCACGACAAGAATTTGATAGATCCGCTTTGTTTTTTATTGTCGTAAGGTTTCCACATTTTTCTCGTCCCTGATCAACGAGTCGAGAGAATTTCTCGTTGTCAACGTGGCTCTGAGCATTAACGCTTGATCTCCAGCAAAAGAGCGTCGGGCTTTTGGGAGGATCAACGCTTTTCTCGTTTTCTGTCTGTCAAGTCATCTTAGTCCAGAAAGCACCTTTTGATTCCACCGATGGACAAGCCACATTGTCTGATTTCACGTTGTTGCTAAATTTCATCTTTTACTGCTTTGTGCATCCAGTGAACAAGGCCAAAGTAGATTACTTTTGTTACCCCGACATGGCACTTAAAAAGTGAGCATAACACGTAAGGCCTCATGGTTAGATCAAGTACTTCCCCGTGTAGGCAGATATCAACAGGTAGTCGAGGACGAACTAAATGTCATCTCATTGTGTGAAAATCTCAGACAAAAAAGCTTTCATTTGCATTCCATCATCTTCTTGTTTGTGGGGCTTCAATTGTTCTAAGAACTAAGTACCTAGTACCTACCATGGATAGTGAAGAAACACACACGTGATATCCAGGTAAGCGTAAAGTGAGCTAACGATATTATGGAAAAAGCCAACATCAAGCAAGTCGTTGATCACCAAAAGTCGAAACAAAAATAGGAATTTCAAAGAGCTCGATGTCCTAAGATAAACGACAAACTTCTTGAACAAAAAGCGGAGGAAAATGAGGGGCTGCTTAGTCACCAAAACTATTGACGATCCTATAACTCGATCAACAAATGCCGGGATTACATAAACAAATTGGGCCTTGATGCCTTGTAGGTGGTTTTCAGCTTCCTGGTTGGTGGTCTAACCTTCTTGAATACCAGCGGGAACTTGATCTTCGAGTTGTGGAATTGCTTGGTGCTCTCCCTCTTGCATAGCTTCGCTGGAACAGTGGCTGTCTTGATGATGCGGATACATGGGAACTCGACTCGTGGCGAGATGCCATCTCGTATACATCCGCTCCACAGCCCCATTCAAAGTGTGGTATCTCTGTATTCCTTGTACATGTTGTGGTATCCAGTTCGGCTTTGGTAACGGAGCCATATCCCATAGTTATTGATCTTTGTTGGGTTCTTCTCAAAAATCTGCAAGTGACTCTAGTAAGATAAAGTAAACAGAGAAGCTACCTCACATATGATTAGGCACCTTAGAGCATATGGCATCACCCCTCAAGGTTAGACAAGTAATTGAAAGTGTAAAACATAGAGCAAAGGAAAACCTCTTCTTGTTCATTGGTCAAAGAGTTATGCATATTTGTGTCTATTTAAAAATCAATATAGGAGATGCGACTAATTGCCAGGGTCTGTTGCTGCCAATGGTGCAAGCATCCTACTTTTGCATGTCCATCATGCATTTGTTTATAAAGAGACTATCATGCATCTAGGGAGAGATATAATGAACAAGTACAGTATCAGATATTGATAATGCATATCATATACCATAATCCAGCCTATCTGAAGATTTTCAGGATGCAAGTCCCAAAGAAATTTTCTTACAAAGGTTTGGAAAGGAGAGCACCTAAAAATAGAATAAATCTCACCGATATAAATCAGATCCTCGACTATTTGATGGTCAAACAATAGTTGTTACCCATCGCAAAGGAAGGAATTGATGAAAGATAAAAGCTTTAATTAACTATAGTCCAATGAAAAAATTTTCTGTTCATGGTTACTAATTGGAAACTCCTAGTTCATATGCAGCTTTTAAACATTCAAAGGAATTTTTAGAGTGAAAGTGGATTTGGCTTGTACCATACAAACTGAAAATCCAGCTTTTGCAGATCAGAAACTAGTCCACAGGATTCATTCTCGCCTTTGAAAGATGGAACTTCCCGAACTACGAGATGGTTACATTCCATAGTTGAAAGGAAATCGATATAAAAACATCCAGCTTTCTCTTCATTCTAAACAATACATACCAAGGACAGTTCCCAATCTAAGAGCTACATAATTTATGAGGGAAGTGTTCACCTTCGTCGAAAAGACTTCCAAGTGATGACTACCATAAATGATATTGAGAACAATCATTTTAGCAATTAAGGAAAATGGGGTGAAAACCAAGCTTCAACTTCGGTCTTCGACTAATGCATCACTCGAAATATGGAAGCAAACATTCCTAAGAAATCAGAAACGAGTAACCTCACAAGCAAATACCATGCAGTTCCTATTATCATAAGAACATGGCAAATCAATTCATAGAGAAATCCCACATCAATCGACAAGCAACATACCTCGTTGATGGCGAGCACCGGCCATTGCTCTTCTTTACCTTCTTCGCCTTCCTCGGGAAATACCTAACCCACATCAATCAACCCACTACTTAACCAAATTCCTCGGCCGGATCGGCGGAGTCGCGAGCGCCGGTCGAGCTCGGGGGTCGCTCGCGAGCGACCCTCGGCCAAATCGCGCTGCGCTGCGCCGTCGGGCACTGGGGGGTCGCCGCCGAGCGACCCTCGGCGAGATAGGGCGCCGGCGCCCGCCGTCGGGGCTCGGGGTCGCTCGGCCGAGCGACGACACCAGATCGGCGCGAGCGCTCGCCGACCGGAGCTCGGTGGCACTCCCCGCCAACCGTTGCAGACGACGAACGACGGTGAGGAATATGCAAACCGTCACCTAGATCAGCCGGCAATGACGCTACCGTGAGTGAAGGGAACTCACCTTCAACGAGCAGCTTCAACAATGAAGAAGCAGCAGTCGCCGTCGCCGTTGTTGTGGAGAGAACGAACCAGAGAAGAACGAACCGGAGAAGAACGAACCACCGGAGAAGAACGAACCAGAGAAGAACGAACCACCAGAGAAGAACGAACCAGAGAAGAAGAACCAGAGACAACGTGGAGCAAAAGAGAGAAGAAAATGAAAGGGTTCGTTCGCACAGAGAGAAAGTGGAGCAGGATACGTTGAGCGGAGAGAGAGCAAAGTGATTCTTTTTTCTGATTCAGAATCAAGAATCACCTTTTTTTTTTATTCTAAATTCTTGTCCAAAACTGATTCTGGGAACAAATTTGTTCCCGGGAACAAAAAAATTACCAAACGTGATTCTGGGTCGAAACTGATTCTGGGAACGAAGAATCAGAATCTGACCCTGTTTGGATGGTTACCAAACAGGGCCTTACTCTCCAGGAGCCTTACCCTCACAACTTGTTTGATGCACTGAGTTGCGCAAGTTATGCTCTTCATCTTTTCTCATCTACTCAATAGTGAACTTCCTGTCTTGCTAATTACTAATTATTGTGATTGTGTGAATAATTGTTTCAAACGCCTTTCTTGGCAAATATACCGCGACTGAAATTGCTTTGAAATGCTTTGTACAATTTCTCATGATCTTTAATCGGTGAAGATCGTAGAAGACAGAAAGACTTTGTTGTCCTGCATTGCTTCCACGACTAGTTTGTCATATGCATTAAACAATGTCCGCGACTGATATCACATTACAGCAAGGTGCACAACATGCTAATAGGATAGACAAATTTTTGGCAACTGATCAACTGAGCACACTAAAGTCTAGTAATGAAAAATCAATAGAAAAAAGAAGAAACAGAGCATGGCAAAGAGCTCTTACTTGGCATTTCCTTCGACACAACGGCACTGATCCGTTCTCCTCTTATGAACATTCGATACGAAAATCGGGGTCGACTTTGAATGGCTAAGAATCATCCCACGCGTACGTGAAGTTGAGCGATGGGTTGAAGCCTTACCCGTGGTTGAGGAGATACCCGTCCCCCTGAATCTCCAGGACTGAACGGTCGATGCGCTCCGCGGTCCGGAGACCCGGACAGACTAAACTCACGTCCTTTATAACGCAAGGGCAATCCTTGTTGATG
Organism: Eucalyptus sideroxylon x Eucalyptus melliodora; assembly: GCA_016097485.1. Classification (NCBI taxonomy): domain Eukaryota; kingdom Viridiplantae; phylum Streptophyta; class Magnoliopsida; order Myrtales; family Myrtaceae; genus Eucalyptus; species Eucalyptus sideroxylon x Eucalyptus melliodora. The sequence continues at coordinate 24,887,722 of CM027826.1, read as the reverse complement.
GTCACATTGCACTCTCGTCTGTGCTGTACAACGGCTCCTGTTTTGGATTGCACAATCTTAAGATCTTCCGGATCGCACTGACAATTGCCTGCACATCACGTTAGAAGTGGAGGGTTAGTTCACATGTTCAAATCTTGAAGAGCACACATTGGCATCTTGGCCCCAGCAGATCAATGGAGGTTCATTCTTTGTTAAAAACATGGAAGTAGACATCTTCTTTGGATTCACCGATCAATCTAGGAACGTTATCTACATTCAATGAGGAATTAGTTCTTCTCCAACTCAACTCACTTGGCAAGGAACCGGTTTTTCCCTCATGCCCCCATTGTTATCCTAAAAGCTAGTCGAGAGCTGCACTTTGTCCAATCACTTTTTGCCCTGGCGATTCACTCTCCACCCTCATAGGACCAAGTAGACCACTGATACTCTTCAGTTCAACCCACAATAGAGCGAGGAGTCAGATCTTTCTCAACTCACCCACTTACTGGAGGGATCCTGTTTTGATATCAAATTGCCACAAGCTGGCAGTTCCTTGGCTGCGAAACAGCCTGTGAGGCACCTGGAGAGTGGAATTCACCAAGTTAGCCCTCGTTCCATAGTTGCTCCAGAGAACAAATGGTGAATAACTTCCTTATACAAGATCGTGCCACAACCAGCTTAGCTCGAGCATCTAATCCATCGAGCGAGATAGAAGATTTCCTTAGACTTAACAACTAGTTTTGGCCAGCCATGGCTTTATTAGGAGAGTGGCATCAGCTCCCAACCAATTTGTGCAAGGGAGGCCAACCCCGCCTTTAGAGATCCTAAGTAATATAATCCTTCAATCTTATAACTTCTAGCATCAGCCATCCTGACGCCACTCTCATGAACCAATTGTGTTCATTTCCTCTACATCTCAACTTTTCACTCGATAACCCCAAGCACCACTCACACTCGTCACGAGAATAGGAGGTTTCATGGATCGTGACATTCTCCCCCACTCAATTTTGCAATGCTCTTGTTGCGGTCTGCTCTGTTGCTTCATTGCGTCCCTTAACCATTGATATGCCACTTTTGGGATCATACATGGAATGGTCATGCTTGCCCAACAAGACAAGTTTTGCTCCATTGGTGGTCTATTTTGATCTTAGCTATTCAGGCCCCTTTTTGGTCACTTGCTCTTTCCTAGCCAAGTGTAGCATTTTTCATCAACTGCATTTTTGGGCAGCACCATTTTTGCCTATTAAGCATCTTGACCCCAAGAGACCGATGGAGGTTCCTTCCTTGTTGAAAATGTGGCAGTAGACCTCTTCTTTGGATTCATCGATCAATTCAAGAATGTTATCCTCATTTAATGAAGAATCTGTTCTTCTCCAACTCTACTTACTTGGCAAGAAACCGGTTCTTCTCCCGTGCCCCCATTGTCATCCTAGAAGCTAGTTGAGAGTCACGCTTTGTCCAAGCATCTTTTGCCCCGACAATTCACTCTCCACTCTCGTAGGGCTAGGTAGACCACTAGTACTCTACAGTTCAACCCACATTGGAGCGAGGAATCGAATCTTTCTCTGACTTATCCACTTACTAGAGGGATACTACTTTGATAACAAATTGTCACGGGCTGGTAGTTCCTTGGTGGCAGAGTCGCCTGTGAGGCATCTGGAGAGCGGAATTCACCTGGTCAACCCTCGTTCCATAGTTGTTCCAAATAACAAATGGTGAATAGTTTTCTTATACAAGATCATGCCACGCCTAATTCAGTTCGGACATGTAGTCTATCGAGCAAGACAATAAATTTCCTTAGACTCAACAACTGGCTTTGACCTGTCATGACCTCATTAGGAGAATAGCATCGACTCCCAACTAGTTTGTACACGGGATGCCAACTCCGCTTTCAGAGCTTCTAAGTTATATAATCCTTCAATCCTATAACTTTTAGCATTAACCGTCCTAACACTACTCCACACTACTCCTACAAACCAGTTGTGTTCATTCCTTATGCATCCTCACTCTTTACTTGATAACCTTAAGCACTATGCACAGGTATCACGAGTAAGGGAGGTTTCATAAATTGTGACACAAGTCTCTGTTTAAGAAAAATAAAATAGAACAGAAAAAAGAAAAAAGAAAAGAAAAAAAAGACCGCCAATTCCCTTACCTTTGCAAACAAGAAGCATAACAAAAACAAGGATCAAAATCTTGACAGGGGTTGCTATTTCTATGATGCTCAGATTTCTCACACTAATTTTTTGCCTTATTTCAAATAATATTCTCAGAAATTTTTGAGGATTTGACGTCCTTACATATAAAACTCGGGCCTGCCTATGGGTAGACAGGTGATTTGCTTACTTATAAGCCATAGGAATCGGATTTTGTTTCTAGCCAAAATCTGTGGGGACAATTATGTTTTGGATTCACGATTCTTTGCATTAAATGGCAAAATGCAATTCCATGATCGGGAACTTGGGTCAAAATAAAGCAAGACCAAGTAAAGCTATATTTTGTAGTTACTATAAGTATTAAAAGGAAAATTAATGGCGGATATTTCAATGGTTCTTAATTATCTAGAGAAATTGTTTTATAATGGATTTAACGGAAATCATGACTGCTACGAATGGATATGGCTCTGTAGTTGATCTGATTTATTTCCTTATTAAATCTTCTTTATTTGTCTGTAAAGAAAATTTTCTCATCACAATAAAAACAATTTTTTTTTCTTTTTTTCTTTTTTGAATCTATTATACTCCAACTCTCAACTTACTTTTGGATTTTTGCCGAGCGGAGCGTGCAAAACGAACCCTATAGTACAAATCAATAAGCTTATCGAGTTAAACCCTAGCCATTCTTGACTAATTTTGAACTATTCAAATAGCTTATCGAGTTAAACTCGAGTTGGCTAATATAGTACAAATCAACAGGCTTGTGAGCCTTATCAAGTACCAATATCCTTTTTTTCAAATCACGCCATTATATATATGATCAAACCTAATCGAATCGAGCCAAGTCTATTTTTTACATTTCAAGTCAAGTGCAATTTAGTTAAGTTCTAATCGAGTGTCAAGCACAAAATATGTGAGTTGCGTCGTGATCGAACATAACAGTGCAGCGGCCTGACTCGACTTGATATTGCGCACCCCTTGCTCATCTAGCCTCAGATGGACAAAAGAAGAAGAAGCGAAAAACACCACTTGGGCAACAAGATTGTTCATTGATTTATTAATAAGGAAACAAAACATCACCAGCAACAAAACTGGACAGCGAACATAGGACAACGAACTATGCAGCACGATCCCATGTCCTAGGGCTTGGAAAACCACAATATGAAGAACCTCGTCAGCCCCTTACGATCCTCGCCGCGCCCTTTACCTCCGATTCCGGAGGAGGAGCACACTCGAAATGATAATGCGCGATCTCGAAAGGGTACTGGGATTCCCAAGCGTAGGTGAAGTTGATCGTCACGCCCGTGTAGATTTGCAGGCCTCTGCTGATGATGCAAGAGTCGCCGGAAGGCTTGAAGATGAAAGGATCGATGGGCTTCAGGGTCTTGAACCCCGGGCATCTTAGGGAGAGGTCGACCACGTCGCAGTCCGTGCACCCGTTGTAGAATGTCACGTTGTACACTGGCGCGCTCGAGTACAGATCGCCCGTGTCGTACTGCGCCAGGCTCACTTCGTCCGGTTCACAAGAGTACGTCCCTGCGAAAATTCACCAAGATAAGCGAAAACTCGCACTTGGAGCTTCTCTCGAGGCACTGGTCCCAGAACTCGATATGCCGCGCTGCATTGTTATCTTCTCTTGTGCAAGAATGAGACGCTCACCTTTGCTGTAGAGAAGCAGAAGCAAAGCCGCACCCAGAAACTTCATGACAGATGCCATGGCAGTTCTTCTTCCCTTCTTTTATGTTATGTTTATAACCTCTCTGCGTAAGGAAGAGCACGAAAGATTTGATGGGACTTAAGCATGAACGCTGCAGCATTTATTGAGATCAGTTTGTGCTTGATTATGGGAATAACCTCTCTTCATTATATAGATCTTATCATATTTAAATGATGAAAAAGCACTTGAAACATTGGCTTTGCAACTAATTATGACTTATTCAATTACAAAATCTTACAATAATTGGAAATGGAAATTCAGAGTGTAAGAGTTAATTACATTCATTTTTTTCTTTTTCAAGTTTATTAAGTTTTCTTATTTGGGAACAATATCCACATAATCTTTTTCTTTGACTGAAGAATAATATCCATTATTTTAAAAGTTGCAACTGAGCTCTTTGAATATTTTTTATTGTTTGAATATAACCACTTTGATTTATTTCTTATCGTTTGAATATTATTACCTTGATTCGTTTCTTCATAAATCAATTAGTTCTAAATTGTTTCCTATGATTTTGTGTCTCAATTTGAGTTACAATAAGGAAATAAGAAAACGTAGAAGTCCAAAAGAAAAAGAAAAAGAAGATGGAATCAAAAATTGAAACTGACTGAGGAAGTTAACCGGTTTTCACAAAAGAAATTTGTGGCTGACCATTGTCTCTCCGTCATTCAAGAGAGATAGTATATGCCATAGGATGCATGGGATGTTAACCGGTTTTTTAACAATTGATATAGCAGAAATGAAGATTACTTTAATATGGGAGGAAGGGGGTACTAAAAAATGATCTCCAACAACACTTTGCGACCGGGAAAAGCATAAATCTGGCCACTGGGGCATCTCCTCCATAATATATATCCTCACTAAATGTCACCAACTAATAGTAAAAGAATCATGTTCTATGGACAAAAATCTCTCCGAAAGTTACTCCGCCCGGACGCAATCGAAGCATCGGAAAACATGTAGCATTTGCATAGACGATAACCCATCATCTTCTTTCCTTTTCCCAGGCGACAAATCCTTTAAGGGCACGCATGAACGAAGAGTCTTGCAGTCACTCGTTTAAATCCTCTCTTGCAACTCGAGTTTATGGATCCATTCTATCAGATCAATCGTCTTACATTCGACATTTTGTCGATTTTATCAAGCTAGCACATGTTTCTACTAATAAAAAAGAAAGACGTAATCTATGATGAGCTTCCCTTTAAAAAAAAAAAAAAAAAAACAATTCATGACAGGACAAGAGAAATAAGAAAACGTGAACAAATAAAATGCTAAAAAATGGCGACAAAAGTGTCGCTGAGCTTTCCGCGCTCAGATAATCGGCAATTTAATGTCTTCATTACTTTTTTTGGGCAATTTCTTCAGGCAAAAATGATCTTAGAAAGAATAGTTTGGCATACCCCCAAACTCTCAACTCTGTATCTAAATACAACTTAACTTTGATTCGACTGAACATGGCACATTGCGTTCTTGATTTACCTTGAGACTCAAAAAAATCCTGGAACCCGCTCCTGAGATGATATCACCTAAAACAGCAGAAGTTAAACAGAGCAGCTCGATGAAGAGGTATACTGATTTTGGCATGTTGGGGACCGCTTATGTCACAGGAGCCATCTGCTCTTGCATTGCGAGTGGAACGGTTGGTCTCCAAGTTGTACCGTCGGGACTGTCCATGAGGGCAATCCCAACAGAAGCCAAATGTTTCCTTATCGTGTCTGATTTCTCGTACTCTTTAGCATTCCTTGCAGCAGTTCTATCTCTGATTTTTTGCAGGACCTCCTCTTCTGTTAATTTTGCGCGCTTCAGCGCTTTTTCCCTCAGCTGTTGCAAAACCTGCCAGGAGAAATAGACCGTTGACTATTATGACTCCACAATGGCAACACAACTTCCCAATGAGCAAACATCCGAAGCAAAGGCCATGAATTTCACCCTTAAAAAAAAGGAAAAAAGGTGACACTAGATACGAAGGAATTGCCAATAATTGAGACTAAATTTTCATACGTTTTTCAGGGTATCATTTTTCATGATACTTGTAGAAGTGGTATTATGCAGCAAACAGAATTGCAATCCTTTTTAAATATTTATGACATGAATGCAAGAAAAAGAGCTTCTGGATGCTACATAACAACATGAACATAATTTCTATAGCAAAGCAAGCATTCATACCTCTAAATAACTGCCAGGTAGTAGTCCTAAAACAATCAAAACGTTCCTGATTACTTTTTCTAAAGCAGCCAGTGATTCCATTCGCCGTTGTTGCTTCCTCCCCTGCACGCATCATCAAAATTAAACCATATAAGCCAAAGAAATAGTAGTACTCATGAATAAAAAGGAAAAGTAAGCAGATTACCATATGGATCTATGATATCTATCACAATTTTATAATTGACACACATCAGCAAATTCGCCACATAGTTAAGACAATTCATTTGAGATGAGTATTACAACAATTGAACTGAGAAAGTAAAACTTCATCAAATAGGACCATGTAGGTCAAACATCAGACATCCTATAAAAGCTGTCTGGATAAAACGATGAATTGCACATTTGTAAACCCTGGTTTCCCGACCTTTCGGGTATGTAGCAGATCATTGATGTTCTTCAGGGGGTCAGAAAGTGCTGCCAGAATAACGGTGGTGTGAAGATCATCAGACATCGAGGCCACAAATTCATTCTTGAACTTCGCAATGCAATCCAGTGCATCGGGTGGGATGTTATCTTGCTGTATAGCATGCTGACTAATAACATTTTCACAGTCGTACAATGTCTGCAACAAAATTTAAATTCATTGTGTCAAAAATGCAATTCAGTATTAAGCCAATGCTTGTTAAATTTGTGACAGCATTGTGGATAAATAAACTCAAACTTGAGTTTTCAATGTGCTGAGGCAAATTAGAATCTAATTCTTATTCATGTGAATATAAATCCCAACATGCACTTTGAGATCAGTTCTCCAATCTTGCTGCAAAAGAGAAAATGCAAGGCCACACTATTCTAATATCTGCAGTTATCATATGGTTATGCCAAGGTACCCATGTTAATTATTAATATGAAATGGTCACGTATATTTCTAAAGTCCATTAAAAGTTGGAGAATACTGGAAATGCACGTCTCAATTTTGAGCAGCAGATTGCCTTCTCCTGTTTAGCTTGTATTCCGAATTGCAAACATATTAGCAGCATTCCATCTCCACTATCCATATTTTGGCCCTCTTAAATGATTCATTTGTCTTGAGAGGAAAGAGCAACCAAATAGCCACATATAGTTATTCAAGTAGATTGATGTCTACAGAGGTATGTTATTAGGTGGTTGTTTTGTTTCATCCCTTCCTTAACTAATTCTCTGCTTTTTCTCTGCCCTGCTTCTTACCTTTCTGCAAATTGAATTACCAGTCGGACATTTCAATTTTGACATGTTTGAACAAAAGAATCTTCCTGAAGCATGGTCTTTCTGTGCTAGACAATGCGAGAGAGAGAGAGAGATTTTCTGCTTTCTCTGCCCTGCTTCTCACTTTTCTGCAATTTGGATTACCAGTTGGACATCTAAATTTTGACATGTTTGAACAAAAGAATCTTCCTGAAACATGGTCTTCCTAGGCTAGAAAATATGAGAGAGAGAGAGAGAGAGAGAGAGAGAGAGTTCTAGCACTTAGAAGTAGATTTCATACCTGATAGATGTAATACATACGTTCTGATGCACTCTCAAGCTGTGCATCAGAATAATTTATTGGTGATCGATAATGGGTCCCCAACAAGAAAAGTCTCAAAGCAAGTGGATGGTATAACTCGATCACCTATAAAAGAGAGTTAAGCAAAATCAAATCTAACTTCAAATACCAAACCCATGATATAGAGATGAAAAATCACTCAGCAGGAACTACAATCATCAAGGATCAGCTGAACGATCATCTAACAGAACCTCAGATTCTTCACCTGACGAATCGTGAAGAAGTTCCCAAGGGATTTGGACATCTTTTCCGAATCCACAGTGACAAAACCATTGTGTATCCAGTAGCCAATATTACTCTGTCTACATGCCGCGCAGCTCTGAGCAATTTCATTCTCATGGTGAGGAAAGACAAGATCCATTCCCCCACCATGAATGTCAAATGAATAACCCAAATAGGCGGCACTCATGGCACTGCACTCTATATGCCATCCAGGTCTTCCAGGACCCCAAGGACTCTCCCAGAAGGGCTCACCCTCCTTTGCAGACTGCAACATAATTAAAAACAATACTCATTAACTCTACTCCTCGTTAAATTAGCACCTAATTGCAGCCAGGCATAGACAAGAAACTTCAAAATGATCTGCTGGGTGATGATCGTCCAAAGATACAAGTTCTGCTTTCTCACAACTCCTCTTGCAGAAATAGCACGATTATAACATGATATAATCAGAATATTTGTCGTTACTCCATAAAATGCTACTCTGGAACAAGATCTGGGTGATGAGCAAGACGAAACATTATTGAATTTTTTCCTGATTTAATAAAGCAAGCCCTTAGCATGTTCTCCTGCAGCCATTGGCAGAAGCAGACTGAATCTAATAAGGAGACAGCTGTCTGATAGCAAATTAATGTGGAATACACAATCTTCTTTTCTTGCTGAGTAGAACTCACAATGTTCAAACAAATCTGAGATAAATCGGTGCATCTTGCAATTGCAGTACCTTCCACAAAGCAAAATCAGCAGGATTCTTCTTCCTCGAGTTTACTGCAACTCTCTCACCAGCTCGATTATCTTCTAGTTTTCGCCCAGATAGTTGTCCATATTCGGGAAATTTGTCAACAGAGAAGTACACATCACCATCAATTTGGTATGCGCAACCATTATCCAAAATCTGTCAAGAAAGGACATAAAGCAATCCAAATTCAGAAGCACAGCTCAGGTTGTAGCGAGACTTAACTAACAAAATTGAACTACCCTGACTATTGAATAATCCAGAAAACTTATACGCCACTAAATAGGTTACAATCAATGTATGCGTATGGCCAAACTCTGCATTCATGAGAACCCATTACATGCTTGAAGCGCACTTTATTGCTTGATTTGATAATGGTGCCAATACTCACGTAATCATACCAAAAGATTACCTTCTTGATCATGTCATACCTTCTTGATCAAGTCAATTATCTGAGGCATATGGTCTGAAACACGAGGCTCAACAGAAGGAGGCAAGCAATGAAGATGCATCATATCGACATTAAATTCTTCACAGTATCTCTTGCTCAAGCTGATAGGGTCCTCCCCCAGTTCATTTGCTCTAGCAATTATCTACAAAATATGGAAACTGTCTTCAGGTTCCTATTTTTTCATTGAACAATGACAATTTGCAGTTAACATTTTACTCCAATAGCATAATGTTCAACGATATGATAATAACAGTGACACAATGACCGGAGTATGAATCAGTAAACTCAAGACCATCAAGAGATAAATGGCTAAACTTCACTTTCCAGGTCAAAACTACCTCCGAAACTTCATATGTGCAATATGCGATGTCTTCAACAGAAATGATGCAGCCCATAAATCCAACTCACCTTGTCATCAACATCAGTGAAGTTACGGACATAGCAAACTTCGTACTCCAAATTCTTAAGGTATCTGCCTAATTTCCAAAAAACACCCAACACAAAATTCTGATTAGCATTTCAAGTCGAATTCCACACGGAAAATATTCTATCAAAACACGGTGACGCCCTCACTAGCTTGGAGAAAGAGAGAGTATGAACAAATCCAATAAAAAATCCCAAACCAAAATCATGAATTCAATAACTATCATTCTTCCCACTTTTTCTCCCTCATTAACATAGTCATAGGCCAAGGTCTCCAATTCAATTCGCATTCCCCAATTCTCAACCAATAATCATCAAAGTTCAAAACTTTCCACCTCCCCAATAAATATTACCACCTAATCCGATGAAATTAGATTAAGAACCTCAAGTCTAACTCGCAAATCCCAGAAACTCCGCCTCATTTATGCACACAGCATAAATTTTCAGAGAAAAGAGAGAAGCACCTGTACAACACATCGAAGGTGACATAAACTCGAGCGTGCCCAATGTGGCTGAGATCGTAAGCGGTGACCCCGCACACGTACATCCCCACTTTGCCATCCACCTTGGGCCTGAACGCCTCCTTCTTCCTGCTCATCGTGTTGAACAGCCAGAGCTCCGCCGCCGGCGCCGGCGCCGGGCCAGCGGCCCCGTCCCCGCCCCGCTCGCTCGACGACTCGCGGCTCGCCAACGGCCGGGACGAGCTCAGAGAACTGGAGCAGAACGAGCCGTGCCGCTTCCTGGGCCTGACGAGCGCCCGACAAAGGTGGGTCCTGACATGGGTGGTGGCCGCCGCCGGAGAGTTGGGGAGTGAAGAGAAGCGGGTCAAGAAGAAGGGCTTGCAGAGCTTGAGGAGCGAAGCCATGGGAGATGGGAAGTCAATGTTTCATGGGTTCGTAGCCCCTTCTTCTGGCACTTCCAGAGATTTGTGCTTGCAGGGGTGTTATCCACATGGCCAGGACGAGATTGAGGATGATCCCATTGCCTTGATGAGCTTGTTTTCTTTGAAATGTTTGCCATGAAAATTCTAAAACTTATAACGAAAATATAATTAAATATTAAATTTTTTTAAAAGTTCAGTTAATTTTAAAATTTATCATGAAAATATAATTGAGTTTTAAGATTTTCAAAAACTATAATAAAGTTCTAAAACTTGTTAAGTTAATTTAATCAACTTTTTTATTGATTTCATTTTTTTACAAATTTGAGGATTCTATTATGCTATGATGACAAATTTTAAACTTGATTGTTTTTTAAAATTTTGAGCACTCGATTGCATTTTCATGATCAATTTTAGAATTTATTTGTACTTAATAAAAGTTTTAGAACGCAATTGTATGTTCATGATAAATTTTAGAATTTCAAGTGCACTTGTCCCATTTTAAGAGAACCTAATGAGACCGAATCAAATTTCACTTGTGCATGCAAATAAACACAAAATGATCAAGAAGAGAAATAACGGTTGAAGCCTAAGTGGCCAAATCCTTCTAATATCGAACCGGACTAGTGATTGAACCAGATTAAATTGTCAAAGGACCATACCAAAGGAAGAGGCCAAATTGGTGATTTTTAAAAGAAAAATGACATATATGATGCTTCAATCAGGGCCTAATGTGTGATATGGTCCTTGGATTTTTTATTTGTTCAATATGGTTCTTGAACTTTATCCTAATATGTAATGTCATCCTTCAACTTTAAATTTATTCAATATAATTTCTAAATTTTTTGTACATGTTCAATTTAATCCTTAGACTATATAAAAATGTTTAATAGCATTCTTTCATTAATTCAAGTTTAGGAACAATATAGGACACTTTTCATATAATTTATGAACTGCATTGAATATAAACCAAAAGTTTAGTGATCATATTATACATTGAGTCAAAATTCAAGAATCATTTCTATCATTATCCATTTTTAAAACATTAGTCAAAGGCTAAACCACTCAAGTTTGTGTCTAAGGTGAGTATTTGGTTCGAAATTCGTATCCTTTAATAGATGTATATGGCCAATTTGTTAAGAAACGTGTAGGGGTCATAGGCTTTCTATTGGTCTGAAAATTGAGTGAATGGAACACTGAACGGAAAAGTTATAGGTGATCAAAATTTGGTCAAATTTGTGTAAAAGACACATGATTATGATTTTTCGAAGTTTTTTCAAATATGATGAATTAAAAACATTGAGTCACCACTTTTCCATAGATGCAAATATCAACTTAATGAAACATTGTGTTTTGTTGGTGTCAAGATTTTGCTGTATAGTCCTTGTTGGTTAAAAGTCAATACTAATCTTACCTTACCAAAAAAAAAAAAAAACTTAATTAAACATTGTGTGGAAAACTTATACTCGACCAAGATTTTCCAAAAACTTTTCTAATTTAATGAATTCAAAGCATCGAGTCATAGCTTTTCCATAGGTATAAAAATGGAGTCAATGAAATGTTGAACAAAAATGTTATGCCCGATCAAAATTTGATCAAATTTGTGTAAGAGACACAACAACAAGACAGTCATGCCCATACCCATAATACAATACGGCTAAGTGGTTGACAAAGTAAAAACAAGACAAGTTTTCAAATAACAGTCTCAATGAAAAAAATTGGAGTGCCATAATCATATTTCAGTGCAAAAGAATGGGTAAGAGACTAAGGGTACGTTTAGTAACAATTTTGTTCATGGAAATAATTTTTTATCAAAAATGATTTTTTTCCGATTCTATTATCGAAATAATTTCTAAATAAAAGAACACGCTTGGTAACTATCCAATTTTTTTATTCCCAAGACAAAAATGCGATATGATTCTTAAATTTGTTTGTTTCTTTTAATTTTAATACTTTTATTATATTTTTCTTATTTTTCTCTATTTTTTCCCTTTTTCTTTTCTCCTTTTTCACTTCTCTTCTTCTTCCTCCTTCTTTGTAGCTGTGGCTCGGTGTCGTTAGGGGCCGGTGACGCTCCGGTGAGGTCGTCAGCCATTGCCGAGGCCGTCGACCAGCCAAAAGGAAGAAGAAGAAAAGGGAAGAGAAGAAGAGAAAAGAGAAGAAGAGAAAAAATTGGAATTAATTCTAGAAATTGTTTCCTGAAACAAAAAGTTACTTTTTTTTACTTCTTGATTTTGTTCTAAATCTATTCCTAGGAACAAAAAAATTAATTTTTGTAACCAAGAACAAAAAATTTGTCAAACAAATTTATCTTCTTTTTTTGCTCATGAGAATAAAAGAATACAATCATTTTAAGTGTGCAGGAAAAACATCTTTGACAACATTTTATGGATAGAATTTGCCTGGTAAAAAGTGCGAACAATGAATATAGCAATTGGTTTTGAGACAAAATAAACTTTTGTGTAACTTGCCTGATGGTCCATTATCCAACATGACAAGTTATTGGGAACAAAGCAAAGACGCTGAGTCACATCTTAAGAACCATCTAAAAACATTCTCTCGGAAATTATTTATTATGAGAAAAGTAAAAAAAAAGAAAAGAAAAACTCGAGTTTAGGATAAAAACAAGCGTCCTAATTAAAATAACAAGATTGAGGTAAATGGGAAAGGAAAAATAGGTGCTATGAAATGGGAAAGAAAACAAATTAAATTTCCATATCAAACACGTATTTTTGAAACTCTGATGGTTAGCGAATTAGATCCTCTTTAAGACTTAGTTAAGTGAAAGTATGACATGAGGTCCATTTCAACAGCATACAAGAAGATGACAAAGCAGGCGGTTGCGGATCTTTATGCCCACAAAGGCAACACTAAGGTGAGTATTTGATTTGGATCCATGTCCTTCTCTACTTAGATGCAATTGCCAATATGTTGAGAAACGCAGTTGCTGCAAAAATTGAGTAAATGAGATGTCGGATGGAAAAGATATGGTTGATCAAAGTTTGGTCAAATTTATTTAAAGGAAACATGAATATGATTTTTCAAAATTTTCTCCAATCTATTGAATTGAAAACATTGGTCACTAGCTCGCCACTGATGCAAATATCGAATTAATGGAATGTCGCATGGAAAAGACCAAGCTTTTCAAAAAAAAAAAAAAATCTCAATTTGATGAATTCAAAACATTGAGTGACAAGCTTTCCGTAAGTGCAAGATCAAAGTCAATGAAATGCCAAACAAAAAACTTAAATCATATCAAAGTTTGGTCAAATTTGTGTAAAAGATACAACATAGCATCAACACTCTCCGGAAGCCTTCATGTCGTGTCCGACACTACTCCGACATGTTTCGACATGCGGTCAACGAGTGTCGAAAAATCTGACATGTGATCAACTCTTTCCGACACACTTTAACACGCGAGTCCGGAATTCCGACATGTGATTCTGACATGCACCGGTCAATTTTAAAAATTTTAAATACTTGAGAGGTTAAAATGTAAATATACAAAAAGAAAAAGAAAAAAAAAGGTAGGGCCGGTGGTTAAGTGATGTTGCCATTGCCACTTTGTCGAGGGGGTGGCAATCTTGCTGGCCATAGGCAGCAGAAGTGGGGGGGTTGGCGGCGGCCTTTGTCGGCCATGCTAGGGTCGATGAGGCTCGAGTGAGGCTCAGCCAAATCGGGTGACTTCGGGCCCAACGAGGGTCACCGGCCCTTGCCTAGGGCTGCGAAGGCTCGTCGCCCACAAGCAAGGTCGGGCGAAGTCACCGGCCCCCTCGAACGGTGGCTGGGCATGCCGTTGACGAGGGCAGCGGCAATGGCATGCACAGCCACGATTGTGCCTCTTTTTTTCTTTAAGTTTTGTATTTTTAGAATTATTTTAGCTTTTTTTTAAAAGTCTTTTAAAAATGCTACATATGATAAATAAATAAATTAAAAATACCATTTCAGCATTTTCCTTTCAACAATGTTTTTTTCCTTCTAAGTTTTTGTATTATTGTAATGAAATGTAGTTGAATTTGTCAAATTAAAATAATGAATGATATTAACAAATGTTGAACTAATATTTTTAGTGTAAATATATTCTAAGCTCTTTTTATTATTATTTATTTATGTATTTATATATAAATATATTTAATACATAACGTGTCGAAATTTTCTATTTTTAAAAAAATGATGTGTTGGCGTGTCGTATTTTATCGTATCGTGTTGCATGTCGTGTGTCCGTGTTAGTACTACATAAACAACAAAATAGTCATAGCCATAATACAATATGGCTAAGTAGCTGACGAAGCAAAGACAAGACAAGTTTTCAAAACAAGTCTTAATGAAAAACTTGGAGTCTCATAATTATATTTTAGTGCAAAAGCATGTGCGAGAGACTAAGTGTGCAAGATAAACATCTTATATAGCAATTTATGGATAGAATTTGGCAGCACAAAAGTTTAAACAATAAATATAACATTTGATTTTAAAGGGAAAATAGGGTTTTCTGTATCTTGTCTATCGATCCATTCTCCAGCGTGATAAGTTGCAAGGAATGAAGCGAAGAAGCCCGGGACATATCATAAGAGCCATTCGAAAACATCCCATGGAAACCCATTCTCCAGCGTGATAAGCTACAAGGAATGAAGCAAAGATGCCCGGGGCATATCATCGAAAGCATCCCCATGGAAACCCATTCTTCAGTGTGATAAGTTGCAAGGAATGAAGCGAAGACGCCTGGGCACATCATAAGAGCCATTCGAAAACATCTCTATGGAAACCCATTCTCTAGCGTGATAAGCTGCAAGGAATGAAGCAAAGACACCCCGGGCACATCATAAGAGCCATTCAAAAACATTCCTGTGGAAACCTATTCTCCAACGTGATAAGCTACAAGGAATGAAGCGAAGATGCCCGGCGCAGATCACAAGAGCCATTCGAAAACATCCCATAGAAACCCAATTATTTTTAGAAAAAGAAAAAAAAAAAAAAAGTTTAGAATACAAACATGCTAATTAACTGGAACAAGATCAAAGTAAAATCAGGTCCTATTTAGAAATGAGAAGGAAAACTAACCGTGTTTCCATATCAAACATATTTTTGAAATTCTAGCGATTAACAAATCAGGTCTTATTTTGAAATGTCCAATTTACTATAATACCAAAAGGTTCGATTCTTGTAGTTTACATCTCCTTGGATGTACGCTAAGGAGATGTAGCTGGTCCTACATTGCCTCTAAGGTGAGTATTTGGTTCAGATCCAAATTTTTCTCTATTCAAAATATCAGGTCACCACTTTTTAGTTAATGCAAATATCGAGTTAATGGAATGTTGCACGAAAAACTTATGCTTGACCAAGATTTTCAAAAAATTTCCCATTCAAAACATTGAGTTGTTAACTCCCAAGTTTTCATCATCATTTTAAACATTGAATGTACAAAAAGAACTCACTATGTGAACCAAAAACTCAACATTGCTATTACAATAATTACAAACCTTTATGGGCACCCTAATATTTTTGCGGAATGTATAGCCGGATAGTTAAAGAATAGAGTTTCAATTCGCAAAGCAAAAAAAAAAAAAAAGCTATTGAATTAATCGAACAAGCAAATACAAAAGGAATACAAGTACAAATTGGAGGTCACCTCAACGGAAAAGAAATCGCACGTGTCGAATGGATCAGAGAAGGTAGGGTTCCTCTACAAACCATTTGAGCTAAAATTTATTATTGTTCCTATGGAGTTCGAACGGTCTATGGAGTATTAGGCATCAAAATTTGGATATTTGGGGAATAAGAATACTTTCCCTGTCTTTACTCTTTACACTATATCCATTGATAAAAAAAAAATAGAATAAAAAAAACTTTTTCTTTTCATATTTTTTTAAATAAAAAAAAGAGCAATTCTATAGGTTTGAATAAAAGTTTGATTGATGATTTCATATAATTGCTATGCTTCGTGTGCGACTCTTTGGCTTTTTTTATAGGATAGGATAGAATTCCAAAGCAATGGACAGACTAATAACTATATAACTATTAACCAACTCATCGTTTCACATTATCTGGATACAAAAAAGTAGTTAATATATGATATATTGGTCGTATCATTGTAGCAACTGAAATCTTTCTTACATTAAAAAAAAAATCAATCTGATTATGATATAAGAAAAGTATGCAAATAAAGGGAAGGTCGAGAGAAAGAAAGAAAAAGAATATCAATGATATAGGATTTCAATATAAGTAAGGTTTATGAGTCATTTCATAAAAGGCAGTGGAATAAAGCATCAATACTCATTCATCCACAAGTATATGAATCTATTCATAGAAAAAAAAAATCAAGAGCCTCTTCCAACGGAAAAATTTTGGCCGGTCAAAGTTTGGTTAAATTTGTGCAAAAGACACATGAATGTGATTTTTTTACAAAATTTTCGCCAATTTCATGGTTTGAAAATACCGGGAAACTGGCTTTTCGTTGATGCAAATATTGAGTTAATGGAATGTCGCTTATAAAACTCAACCAAGATTTTCAAAAAAAAAAAAAAAATCCCAATTTGATGAGTTCAAAACATGGAGTCACAAGCTTTCTGTAGTACAAAATCCAAATCAATGAAACTTCCAAGTCAATCAAAATTTGGTCAAGTTTGTGTAAAAGACATAACAATAAGACAGTCATGATCATAATACAATATGGCTGAGTAGCCAATGAAGCAAAAAGAAGACAAGTTAAAAAGAATAAAAAAGTCTTGATGAAAACTTGGAGTTTCATAATGATATTTCGTTGCAAAAGGACGTGTGAGAGACCAGGTGTTTAAGATAAACAGCTACTATGTATTTTAGTATGACAATTTGCTGACGGAAAAGTGTAGACAATGCACATAGCAATTGATTTTAAAGGGAAAATAGGGTTTTTTGTGTTGTGAAAATATTCTTCGAAATGGGTTGAACAATGAAATCGGATCGAGTAAAACAACTCGGACTTTGAGGCGTGATATCACTTTCTTTAAGGATTTATTTGCCCCACAACGTTGCTAATGGTCACCGGCAAAAATCCTCCAGGATACAACAAAGTCTCGGATGAGAATACTAAATAGCAATTCTAGTATTTCTCCAGGGTCTCTCTAAGAAACAATCGAACAATTGGCTGTAGTTTTTCAGAAAGAAGACTCGAAAATAACCACACTTTTCTTTCCGAAAAATGACAAGTATATATATGAAACAGTCTTGCAACTCTTCGTGAAAATTGCGAACAAACACGTCTTTAGAAAATTGTTCGAATAAACAAATGCAACTCTTCGGAAGAAGTCGAAAAAACGAACAATTGCAATCCTTCGGGAAAGTTAAAAACCGAATAGGTAATTTTCCAAAGGTTGTCTTGAAAAGACACAAACAAAATTCGGAATAATTTTTTAATAATTTTTTTAAAATAGAATTTCGAATTTTCATTTATATTTCATTTCCGGAATTCTCAAATTAAAAGGCAACATTTGAACTAAAAAATAAAAAATAAATCGCGCAATTATTCGCGTACCCACACGGGTATGGTGGGGTCCACCCCCACCTAATCACTCATTTAACTCCAAAAGGAAATCCCACATATTTAAACTGACCCACTTGCTCCCACCTTTTCTATGTGGGACAAAGTAAAAAGCACCCATTTTTGTTTTAACAAACAAAATTCTAACATTTTGTAACTTGCCTGATGGAATAGGGTTTTTTGTAACTTGCCTGATGGAATAGGGTTTTTTGCAACTTGCCTGATCGATCATTCTCCAGCATTATAAGTCACTAGGAATGAAGCGAAGATGCATTGTAAGAGCCATTCAAAAACATTCTCATGGAAATCCAATTATTTAGAGAAAAAACAAAAGAATAAAAGTTTAGAATAAAAACTGGCCGTGCTAATTAAATAGAATGAAATCAAGGTAAAAGGAAAAGGAAATGGTGTGACTATTGTCTACTGCGATAACAACGTCCATTAATATATTAATGCGATATCATTTTATTTAAAACATCCTTGTTGATGGCTATATCAAGATCTTGATGATTGGTACATAAAACAATCCAGCCGATATTTTTACGAAGCCCTTGCTTATTGGCAAATTCAAGCATTGTTTGAAGTTGGTTAATGTTTGCTGCAACTGAGTTTAACTCTAGTGGTAGGAAAAGATTGTTTGTTGTTAATGTCTATTCTAAGATATCAAGCCAAGATGGAAATTTGTTAAGTATGTCTTGAATTCTATATGGACTTGGGCCTAATGGCCCAAGTATGAAGAAGTATAAATAATTGTTCTTCTCAAGTTATTATGTTAAGAGGTAGAGACCAAAAGGGTATTAATGCTTTTGAGCCACCTTTTCTAATTCTAGAATTTTAAAAATGAATTTTGCTTCTCCTCTCCATGTGGTTTTTTCCACAAGGTTTTTTAAGTAAATATGTGTGTTCTTTTATTCTTCTCAATTTTAATTTCATTATAATTTCCACATCAATTGTAATAGTGATGTTTATTTTACTACTTCCAAATAGTATTTTCATTCACGACATCATTCTTTTCCCATCAAGTTAATATAAGGACGAAAAATAAACGTCACACCGCTTTTTGTAATCTCAATGGAGATCCTCTATTATGTACAATACTCCCTTTGGTACCTCGACAAATCTCAATCATTGACCAAATAATTTTTCATAAATTAATAGTCTCGATTTATTGAAAGGGGCACCGAGTTCTATGCATGTCTATAGATCAACCGCATTACCATATCCACTCAAGGCTGTATGTGTTTTCCTGCCATTTTGACAGGTTGGGTTCGAGGATGTAGCTTTGGGGAAATTCTAGCTGTTGAGATTCATTTGCGGATAAGAAAAGCTCTGTGTTATAAGATTGGGGAAGGTCATGAAGTTTGCTTGAAGAGCTCATTTTCCTATCTGAATGCGTAATTCGCACATGTATTGAGGGAAAGTTCAATTTTTCCTCTCCTTTTATTTTTTGAGACACTATCATCTGTCTATATAATGAAATTCAAGTAGAGTACGTACGCTATCTATCGATGAAATTCAAGTATATCCTAGCCTTTGAGCATTCAAAAATCTCGCATATGTACACATCGTTATGCAGTTTGTTAAATATAATTTTCACAAGGGCCATATTTTCCTCGTCATACTCTACTATACAAATCAAAAGTTGGACCCTTTGATTCTCAAATTATGTATTCTTTACACTTCAAAATCACCTGTGCAGCATTGAACTCTCGTGCCAGGGTGCAGCATTGAACTCTATTGCCAGTCCAATTTGCTGTCCTTAGTTTCCTCTGAGGCTTAGGATTGATTATATCATATGACGACAGCTTGACCAAATCCTAACCGAAGGTCCCTAAATAAGGATTGTTTGAGACCTGAACTTCCAAAAGCTACAGAAGTTTGAAGGTTGTTGCACGTTTTGAAGATGAAAAGGTGTCATGTCGAGCTCAAGGATATTCATGAGAACTCCTAACCTAAATCCAACGGAACCCATCAAAGTAGAAGAAAGAGCTTCGGAAGCAACCGAACTACTAAAACTCTGACTCGCTATGGCAAATTATGTTACGACCTAAAATTGTAACTTGGTGGGTTCCGCCTACGTTGTAGTCATGTCGTGTAGCTATGTCCACTGTCTAGGTTGACAAGAAATTCGGAAAGTCTGGTACAACAGCGAGCATCGTCAAGTAGGGGTGAGCGGTTCCTAGTTCCTTACAGGTTTCGCTTGGAGCTTGAAACCTACCCTCGGGTACAAGTTCCTCATTTTTTGGAACTGGAACCTACCCTGTCACAGGTTCCGGGGTCGGTTCCTTGGAAGGAAGATCTAACCAAGCGAATAAACGAAGGTTAGAAAACAACTTGAAGCTAAGACAAGGTGGTACGGGGCGGTGGTTCGAGTCCAAGTCGTGACAAAACAAAGGAAGAAGTAATAGTCTAAAACTCTAGCCTAGCCCAGTGAATCAAGAGTAAACCACCACTAGCAATTGAATCAGTAAGCGCTTTGAAATTCAATGTGTTAAGGATAGTCGGAATGCTACCCGTTCAGAGTGAATCCATTCACAAATAAAGTATTTAGTAGTAGGTCGCCAATGCCCTTTTAAAAAAAATGGAAATGAATGCAGCAATAATAAACAAACTCGTCATTCATCACCCGCACGTTTCTATCAAATGATGTCGTGGGAAAAATTGTGCATTCCCTGCTATCCTACTAACTTTATGCAGGTGGCATACCTGGGAAAACTTGTTTAAATCAGCAAAAGACTCAGCTCATGCTTTGATGCAGCTTCTGCTAAAGCGTCTTCAGGTTCCCAAAGATTTTCGCCAAAGTCAGCAAGCTTGTACTTGTCTTTGCGCCATTATAAGCAAGCTTCAAATCATCCTGGCATAAAAAATTCAGAAAACAGATATTTTAGCCTCTGAAGGAGCAATATGTGAACTTACTTGGCAATGTGATTTCTTTCACACTTTATAATTAATGGGATAACAAGTGATATTTTGTAGGTATGTGAGTGCATCCAAGGAATGTGCGGTGGGATAAATGTCGTGATAGAAAAATAAGCAAGAGAAATCTGGTTCTTACAGCATCAGAATCATCAACTGGTGGAAGCTCTCCGAGTAAAATTGAGTCTACTGTTGTCAAATCCTAAAATTAAGAGAGAAAGGCACTTAATTTATGATCAAAATCCATATACCATTATATACTTCTTTTACCAAAAGAGTAAATGACTGGATAAATCTGAGAAAGTGATAGACCTTATATGGCATTCCTAGAACAAGCTTTGTAGCAAGAGAATGGTAGAAATTTTCTAGGGCTTGCACTAACAAATTCTTGATGAAGACCACTTCACCAAAACTTACAACATACTTGCATCCTCCCCCCACCCAAAGAGAGAGAGAGAGAGAGAGAGAGAAGAAAAGTACACCCAATTGAAAATGTTCTCAAATATTTTCTGTTTTGTGAAAGTTGAAACAATACCTTCAACCGATTCAAGGAGACAGACATGAGAACGGATCCATCACGATGGAGGACACCTCTGTAATCCACCTCCTCGCCCTACTCCCATGTTAAGTATGGTTGTTAGAAAATGGAACTATCTAAAATTTTATGGCCAATGTCATTTTCAAGTTGATGACCAACCTCCTTTTGCATTGGCAATTAACCCAATCGTCGTTGGAAGTCAAAATAATGTCTGTGTTTTTCTCAAATGGTGCTTGATGGTAATTAGAAATAAAGATGGGGCGAATAAGAATCCCAAAATGGTCGACTAATGCAGAATGATACAATAAACTAAATTAAAAACCTACCACTCCCTTCCGGTTCTAAAGCTCCGTTTGCTCTCATACCGAGATTTGCCAGCCTTCTATAGGGATCTATCTCTTCTTCAGGTGGTTCAGTAAGAGAGACTCTAATTGTATCACCTAAACCATCCTGCATTAAAATGTTCCATGAACTTCAAGGTCTAATTAAGGTATAAGGAGCATTTCAAATATCACCAACAATGGCCCGTTATGCACAGTCCACCAAAAACAAAATGACTCCAATCATTCAAAAATATAAATGAAAACATAATTTTGCAAAGCATTTTAAACCACCCAATCACCGAATTGCAATGTGATACATCTAGATCAACAGGGGTTCTAATCATGTTCAAGATAGTTGCACCGAGCCAGTAGGTGTAAAGGAGACCTGAAGAAGGGTTCCAATGCCAATTGCAGACTTCATGCATCCATCTTCACCTTCTCCAGCTTCAGTCGCGGGCTTCGTGGCACGGCGAAGGTAGAGCTGCGGCGTCGCAGGCTTCGGGGCACGGCGAAGGCAGAGGAGCGGCGTCGTGGGTTTCGGGGCACGGCGAAGGCAGAGCAGCGACGTTGCGGGCTTCGGGGCACGGCAAAGGCAGAGCAACAACGTCGCGGGCTTCGGGGCACGGGGAAGGCAGAGCAACAGCGTTGCGGGCTATAGGCGAGACACGGGGAAGGCAATAGTGGGTGGAGCAGGAGCGACGTCAGTGCGAGCTGCAAGCGAGGCGAGGCGCTACGGGGATGCTACTTGGTGGCGTCAAGCAGAGGGCGAAGAGAGAACATAGGGAAGAGTGTCGTGAGGAGATTGAGTGTTGTGAGAGTAATTTGGGGCACGGCAAAGGTAGAGCAACGGTGGTCGCAACTCAACCCACGGCCAAGGGGGGAAGAGCTCGGTTCGGGCGGAGGTGGTGACGGTTTAGAGCAACGACGGCCCGAACGGCCGAGCAAGCGGCGATGGCAAGAGGTGGTGATGGTGGCTTAGGGACAGCGGCAGGGCCTCACGGCGGCGCGAACGGCGAGACAACTCGTCGGGCTCAACAGTGAGACAGCTCGTCGAACAAGCAATGGGTGGTGGGGTTCGCGGCCAAGAGGTGGTGGTGAGTAGGGCGTGGGGTGGCGGGTGAAGCAGCCGGCAAGAGGAAAGAAGAAGAAGAAGAAGGGGGGTTTCGGCCGAGAGAGGGGGAAAGAAAAGAGAGAGAGAGAGAGAGAGAGGAAAAGAAAAAGTTGGGGGGCAGGGAAGTGACGTGAGGAGAAATGGGAGAGAGAGAAAGAAAGGGAAAGGGGGGAAGATTGAATAGAAGGGGGGGGATTAGGATTTTTTTTTTTTTTTTTTTAACTTAGGCCGGTTCCGGTTCCTATGGGAACCGGAACCGGCCCCCTTAGAACCGGGAACCGATTCGGTTCTCCGGTTCCCGTTTCTACCCGGGAACCACGCTCACCCCTATCGTCAAGCAACTTCCTAGCTTCCACCAGTTGTACACAGAAATTAAATAGAATCTAACTCTGAGAAGGATTAGAAAATGTCTCAACGCAGGGAAAAACAAGCATTAACTCCAGAGTGAAGAATGAAGATATATTACCTGCAAAAGTACATATTTCATGCTCAAATTCAATATGAGCTCTCACTGACATCTGAATTATCCTCTCTCCAGAAAACATTCTGTAATTTATATCTACACTAAAAAAATGATCTATGCAGCTCACTAGTGCTAGTGTAACGTGGAGACATCAACGTCAGTGTCTGTTTGGATCACTGAATCCAAAACAAACAAAGCCAGGAGCAAGTTGGCCATGAATAGAACACTGTCCAAGGAAGCTCATCCTATCTTCAAGCCACAGAGCATACCTTGTCTGCAAGTAGAATTAAGAATGGAATATTATAAACCAGTTCTAAGGTGAAAACACATTGCTTGCTGTGGCAGACAAATTTAGAAGAACCAAGAAATCAGGGTTCAAAAGACATGCTTTAAGACAGTTTGAATATAAAAATCCACTGTAGTGTAGCATTTTCCTGATATGGCCACAAATCACTTTCAATGAAATCAAAGAAAAAGATGTGTATGTGAGTGAGTGAGTGAGTGAGAGAGAGAGAGAGAGACAGACAGACAGACAGACAGAAAGCATGTCCGGACAAATTGTTTCAGGCAACAGTTTGTCAAATGAGCATAGGAATCAGAACATTGAAAATAGTGATCACCTTGTCTAATGCTACTGCAACAAAGACGATTGTCATCTATATATGTTGCTTGAAGACCCATCATCCAAGATCCAACTGATGTATCGTCATGAGCATAAGTCTTCAGTGATGCGCTGCTCTCAACAGAGTAGTGGATTAAATTTAGCAGGACAGAACGAATACTTAACTGAAAAATCCTAACTAGGATCAGTTTGGATGAACAAAGAATGGTGCAGCACTCAACCAGAAACCTAGTCTATTCCTCATAATAATAAATCTCATTTGCAAGTAAATTTCAGCACAATATGCACTGCTCTGTTTTTTGAATCTACTCAAATTCTTGGTACTTTGTATATTGAGCATACAAAGTACCATGAAATTTGTTTGATTCTATCTTGAATATGTCATCCCAATTATCAAAGGATAATGGCTAGTATTCTTAAAGTATTAACATCAACCAATCCATGGTTCCTCTAATGAATACCTTCAAGTATTTGAAGGAGGCTGTTGATCAGTCTCTCTACCGATAACGTAACAAATCATACTACCAACGTAACCTAAGCTACAGTTTCACAAATGATTTGCATCAAAGTCATCCTCCGTCCAGCTTGTCCTGCTAATTATTGATAACTAACCTGTTTACATTGATATACTGCGCCAGATTTTTTGAGATTATAAGCAGTGAACCCGATGCATGCCGGAAATACCTGCGTAGGTAAGTTTGATCAGTCAAATATAGACACAGCCAAAGCAATCAATAGATCATGTGACAATGACGATCATCCTCCACCGGTGATAACAAAATTGAGAGAGCAATGTCTGGAATGACAATCTATGCAAGAAACCATAATCAGAGGAAGAGACATGACTCAGTAGAGTTTTTCATTTTCATAAAAGCGAAGAGATTGCTCCATAACATTGCAGTGTTCTCTTGTCCAAAGTTTTAGATGCTTACGACTTTTCATCTCCAAACTTCCACCAATCAGGTTCATACCAAGGCTTTCCCCTGAGATTAAGAAAAATAAAAGCTAAGTTACTCAGGCCTCAATAGGTACTGCGGAATGTTACAGAGTGCAACCAGGATCCACATCCAGTACACAATCCAATGGCATGCAAAGGAAGATATGATAAAATTGTTAAAGAGGTACAAAACACAAAATTTGTAATTGTGCATGGCTAAGTGCTATTGTGTACATCTCAGCTATGAAATTATCAATTCCAAGCAAATAGAACATTAGACTAGAAGCGAAATATTAAGCATGAGAATGGGACTATGCTAAGATGTTATGAAGTGTATACTCTTCTGTAATCACGGTTCCTGATTTCATGCACCCAATGTAAGCACCATCTTGACCACGACGGCGATCCAGCATTTCAAATAACCCCTCTGGCAGACGCAAAAATAAGTATCATTAGTCTTGTACACTCTGCAGGTTTAGCAAACGGTATTTCCAGATGAATGATGGCTAGATAAATCATTGAAGCACGAGAACCTTACCCAAATCAAGGTTAATATTGTCATCAACTTTCACATAGTACTCTGCATCCCACATTTGAACTGCAGTACTAAAGAAGAACTTAGCTTTCTTGGGCAACTCTTCTTGAGCTTCCTCATGTCCTTCCTATGAAGCAGCAAAGGAAAACACATGTTCATAATCCATGATTTGCTTGTTTGGCCAATATAGTCAAGATTAGAGTCTGCCGTGCAAATCATCGAATGAACATCCAGTTT
This sequence comes from Eucalyptus sideroxylon x Eucalyptus melliodora, assembly GCA_016097485.1. Classification (NCBI taxonomy): domain Eukaryota; kingdom Viridiplantae; phylum Streptophyta; class Magnoliopsida; order Myrtales; family Myrtaceae; genus Eucalyptus; species Eucalyptus sideroxylon x Eucalyptus melliodora. Next base: position 24,862,239 of record CM027826.1, on the reverse strand, counting down.
AGAAGAATTTAGTGACAGCTAAACTTTTATTGTCACACATTTATAAGCTATTGCATCTAAGAGTTTTAACCATGACCTATTCATCATTAGAGAAAAGTCATGAATAATGTACAACTTCATACAGCAATCTGATAACCAAAGAACAGTATCAGAATCATATATCTCTTCGTTTAATCCAAGGTAAAAAGTTGAACAACTTAAATTGAGCAGCCAGGAAATTCTTTTTGCTTACGAGGATCAAGAAATCTTTAGTCGTGCGATTTTCCTCGTCAATATTGCGATCTAGGCTGTCGCCTCGATTAGCACTGCCAGTTTCAAGACAATAAATGAACAAATTCGTGCAAAAAAGCAGTTGGATAAAAGGAAAAGTAGGGTTTAAGAGCATGGGAAAACCTCCGACCAATTACAAAACGTATAACAATTCCTCTTTCCTCAAGCTTTCTCAATGCATCACCTGAAAAATATCATAAGAACATTAACATAGATTGTCCAAAAGTCGAAGAACATTATGATCAATCATGCATCAATTGTGACGGACATGGTCAAAGGGACAACTCTTCACACAAGACATTGATGTGCCCGTCAAAATTCATAACAATAACTAGAGGAGAGATGAAGCTTTATGCAAGAGTTTAATCTAATCATCTTCGGACAAGATCATTTAGAGTTGATGGCATCCTGTGGGTCAAGATAAGTCATTACCATCACCCTAAATTACTGGCCACCATATATCAGTACGCCACAGTTTAATTTCACCTTGTTTACAAAAGTATGGATACAGACAAGAACATGTCTACATAATACTGAGAAGCATTCTAGAGGTCTGTTATTCGATTAATGAAAGTTTAGAAAAGATCCATCAGATGCAGCCGCAATAGTTGTGAATATCCCTTAAGAAGCTCAATGTACGGGTTAATCCTCATGTTTAATATAGTTATCCCACTTTCAATTCATGTCAATTAGAAACTAAGAGGAAAATGTGCCCCAAGAAGCTTTACAGAAGTTGGAACAAAAGCTATCTTATGAGCCATCATACAGTCAGGAAATGGTAAATTTCCTGCAAGAAGCTTCACAGAAGATCCTCCAAGACTATTCTTTTGTTCAATATATCCTTCGGTTCTTTGCGCTAGTAACGTAGGACACAAAGCCCGACTATCTGACCAGCACATTCAACCATATCTCACAAAACTTAAATGCTACCAGTTTCCATATCAATAAATGGGCTTAAAATTATCAAAAGATCTCTGCAAAAGCATGCACTCACTTTAAACCTGACCTCACAAGAAGATAACCCGCATACATCGGCACAAGTTATTTAGCCAACCCACTATTAGCTGTATGACTTATGCTGCTGCTATTTGCAGATACCCTGGTCCCATTACTTGTCATAACAACATGTGGCATGGTGATAAACAACCTGACACACTGTGTTTGTGACCCTTAAATAAGCAGGCTTTCTCCTGTTATACCAGCAGTCAGGGAAAAGGCACCAAAACATTCATGGAACCCATGAATGATGAAAAGCATAATAACATGTGGCATGGAAATAAACAGCCTGACACACTGCGTTTGTGATCCTTAAATAAGCAGGCCATCTCCCCTTTTACCAATGGTCAGGAGAAAAGGACCAAAAAATTCATGGAATCCATGAAAGAACAATAAGCAAACCGTGCTACCATAAGAAACGTAATAGATACCCAATAAAATATTCAAGCAGCTAGAAGTCCATGATTAATCATAACTCAAGATACCTTTAGGCATCCATGTCCCTCTAAACACATTTCTCTTTAAACGACTGCCAAATCCAGTATAAACACCAATCACAGCAAGAAGCTTTTGACCAGAAGCAGTGCTGCTTTTCTGAATCTGGTTTTTGAGGTACCCCTGACTCTTGGCTAAAGTTAATTCCATCTCAGCTTCAACGATTCTTCTCTCCAGATCTCTAAGAACCAGAAAAAAAAAAATTAAATGAAAACAAACAATATGTGCATAGGTAATGTTTCAATTACACCTGTCGCCAGAATTAAAATAGTGAATTTAATGAAAGCACAATAAGGGGCATACTTGCATCCCAGGACTGCCAATTTGTCTTCAAGTGACAGTACTTTTGGCCTCTGCAAAGGTAAATACACAAAGCACCTTAGAATAGATACCGAGGAAATAAATCTCAACTACTAATTGCAGCTTGATAAGCAGAACAAAAATACAAGTACTTTTAAAGAATTAATTTTTTGTTTTGTCCACATGTGAAGAGTGTGAACATTTACAAGAGGACACGACCATAGTAAAATTGAAGATGCGAATCGAAAAGTAGAGGGCAGCAAAAAAGAAGCATTAGAAACACCTTGTCCAAGTTCTTACTGAGAAGACTAGTCAGCAATTTCCTGTTCTCCGCGTCTTGCCACAACCTAAGCATCCAATTAAAATAGTAACCTTCATTAACACGATTCACAGCCATATATTTGCCCTCATCAAATAAGAGCTTGATTTCACATGTCCATCCATAGCTATCTAACCTACATCTTTGAGAACATTATGACATATATGGACATAATATTCATCAGAGTACCATCTCGACCAGTGTCTTGATGTCCCCCTTTTTCCCTAGTCCCAACCCAAACACACCATTCAAATCAATTCATTTGCAAACCATTCGACTCATATGTGCAAACAGGACGTTCAAATGTGCTTTGTGACACGGCTCATTCCCATTTGATCCCCACGTGGTTCTCAGTCATGACTTGTGACTCAACATTTAGTGCAATTCCTAGAAAGAGTCTTACTTCATAGATCAACAGGGTCTAGCCTATTTGACTGATCATGAGTTCAGCGAGTTAAACTTGACTGGATCAATTCCCATCACATCCTAGTCTAACCTATGCAAAACAGCCCAAAGATTTGAGGGCCTTCGAGGAAATTCCGCTCTTTCTCGACAGTCTAGTACTACGTCTCCTAAGTACCCATAATTACAAAGACAACAGCGAACAAAAAAGCCGATTTTTGCTTCAACAAATAGCGCCCCCAAACCTAGACCACCTAATTCAAACATGCAACTTAATTCAAAGCTCAAATGCCGATTGACCAACCGAACCCAAACAGCTCAATTCCTTCAACCTAGACAAGCCCAACAGATTGAAAACCCAGATCACACAGCACAGTCGTTCCCTTCCCAGATCCCAACAAACCGAAAATTCACATTGGGGAACCGGGGAAGTGACAGCTCGAGCAGCGATCCGCGCGACCCGACCACGCTAAATCGCAATCGAACTATGAACAATGCCGCGGCAGCCCGAAATGCCGGGATAAGACCGAGGCGTTTGCTCTCCGGGCGGAGAGTCTTGAGGAAACGGACCTGCCGGCGACGTAGAGCCAGGCGACGCAAGAGAAGAAGGCCATGACGATGGAAGGGCGCGAGGTCTGGACGGGCTTCGATCTCCACCGCCTCTCCGCCTTCGTGGTGGTTGGCAATCCCTCCATCCGCAACCGAAACCCCACACCCAACCAGACGCAGAGAGAGAGAGAGAGAGAGAGAGGTTTCAGGTGTGTATATATATATATGCGTGTGTGTGTATGGGCGACTGCGTATGGCGATTGAGGAGAGAAGAAGAGGATTTTCGTTTGGGGGAGAGATGGAGGAAGGAGACGACGACTGCGAATTTGAAGAAATGGAGAGTTTTTAGCTTTTGGTGTGAAAGAGCTTTTTTTGAGTTTCCGTTTCTGTTGGACTTCGGGGGGAGACTTTTTTGTTCTTCTGGGACGAGGCAATTTGCACGATTTGGGTAAACGTGGTCTTTAAAATAATATAATTTTATGTAATTAGGTGCTTGAATTTTTTGAATTTGGGCAGTACCGATCCATCTGTATTCACATCGGCGCCACGTCGTCCCATAATCTCAAATAATTGCCCATATGGACTAAAAGATTATGTAGAAAGAGCGAAAAGTAGAAAACGTTAGGGGGCCATCACCGCAAATTTGATTTTCATATATTTGTATAATTTCGATCTTTTAAGTTTGGAGAATCACGCACCCAGGATGTTGACGTGACAACTAGTGGCGATTTGATCTACTTTGTGTGATTTTTTTAATAGAATGACTAATTAATTGTTCATAGATAAGAGAAGTAAAAAAAACTGGATTATACACAAAATGACAATGTATAAATCGAAAAAGTTCAAGTACTTTCGTACTATTATCCTTTACCTTTTTTTTTTTTTTTTAACCACCGTACAACTAATTCGAATTCCTCTCATCTAAATCTAGAACGAAACTTAGCCAACCACCGGTAGCCCAAACTAATTGATTGTTCATAGATAAGAGAAGTTTTTTTTTTGGGTCAGTGATAAGAGAAGTTCAAAAGACTGGATTATACACAAAATGACAATGTATAAATCGAAAATGTTCAAGGACTTTCGTACCATTAGTTGCTTTTTTTGTTTTTTTTCTCTCTAGAAAAAAAAAAAAAAAGCCGTGTGGTAACTTTTTTATTTTCAAAAACAGATTTGTTCCCAAAATAGATTTAGAACAAAATCAAGAAGTAAAAAAAAAGCTTTTTTGTTTCCATAAACAATTTTTAGAATCAAGTTATTTTCTTTGTTTGTCTTTTCTTTTCTTCTTTTCCTTTTCTTCTCCTTCTTCCTTTAGCTAGTCGCCTAGCCTCGATGATGGCCGACGACCTCGTTAGCCCGAGTTTCACCCAATTGCCCGCAAGGCTTGGCCTTGTCGAGGGCCGATGAGGCTCCACCGAGGCCGGCTAGACGATGGAGAAGAAGAAAAGAAAAAAAAAAAACAGAGAGAAATGTAATAATTTTATTAAATAATCACAAGAAAATAATTTGGACTAGAAATTTTAAAAATAGTGCCAAATGTAATTTTATCCAAGAAATAAAAATTTTGTACAGTTACCAAGCACTTTCGAATGCTTAGAAATTTGTCTAGAAAACAAAATTAAAAAATATATATTTCTGTTTTTGAGAACAAAATAATTACCATGCGTATCTTATGAGACTAAGCATATGTGACATCAATCTATTAATTGGAGGATGAAATGGCCAAGGATGATTGCTAAGTCAACCAAGATGATTAGCCAAAGTCTCTACATAACTATGTGGTGTAACGTCTCTCGGCAATGTAGCAACAGGTGCCTCTTTCCAACCAAAACAATGTCATTCAAATAAAAAATCTTGGGCTTCAAATCAAAAACAGATTTGAGTTGTGGTTGGATCGAGGGGTGCTTGTAGGACAATGAGAAATCAATAATACCAACCTCATCACCATCTCAACGAGACCAAGAACAAGACTCATTTCACCCCTAATTGGAGACGCATAACAATGTGAAGATGGCCAGATAAGTGGTTTTGAGAAATTATTTATTGTGGATCCTACTAAATAACTGTCTAGGCATCACATTAGCATTAGCTAGTTAGAATAACAAGCTAAAAAGAATCAAATTTATGGCAAGAACTCAAATATTTAAGCTTCATTTGTGTTGCGAAAAATAAATAATGTGAAAATATATATATTAAAATGATTGTTTGTGTCGCTTAAAAGAATTAGTTAATAAAAGATTATTTTATTATCAATAATAAATTATATCTAATCATCTTCATAGACAAGGAAAATGTTTATTTGTTTATTGATTTTTTTAAACGATAGAAGTGATCTTATTTAGAAAAAAAATTAAAAATCATTCAATTTTTGCAAAATAATGGAATCTTGAAACACATCATGGTGTTGCAATACATAAATGAAGCATGGAACTGTATCAAAAGGCAACGATGTTGGAAGGCAACACAAGAACAAAGCACAACCTAGCCTCCGTACTATGCGATGTTAGAAACTTTGACCATAATATTTGGCTCTCAATGTAGTGCATACAAACACCATGAGTCGATGTTTGCATTGTTGAAGGTTATAGGTTTGAGAGAGAAGAAGCGGTTGCTTTAAGTATTACACCAAGAGACGTCAAGTTTGAAACGCACAATGTTATTTCTAGCATAGGGAAACCCTAGAGTTTTTATATGCATGTTATTGGGGTCCGGCCCATATGAACCCAAATAACCATGCTTTCACCTATTGGGCTTGTATGTGAACATATTATTTTTGGACTATATTAATAATATATCCAACAATATCCTCCTATATTCACTATACAGCACAATCCAATAAGGTTGTCAGTGTAATGTTCGCACAAACATGAATCATCCATATTCAGTATAAGACAATCAACTCGGATTGGTCAAAGAGAATTCAACAATAAAGTATTAAACTAAATCATCATTTACTCATAATTCTTATCATAAATTTATTCCGAGATTAACAAAATCCAAATCCCAAAATAAATCTCAGACTCAGTTCACAACTAATATATACGTAATAGTCAAGCATATGTAGGCTAGTCAAAATAGTCCAAGACCTTACAAATATAATAAACAAGCATAATAATGTCCATAAAATAGAAATAGCAAAATGCAAGTCTCAAGTAAATGGACTTCATCAAAATAAGCAATAGTAGGTAAACTGTCAAGTCCCTACACGCTTTAAATGATATATATTCATTCATCAAGGAGGTCATCCTGATTAAGATCCCACTCATTAAGCTCCCCTCCATCTCTACCATCCCCTGTAGAATATCAAATATGAATTCCATATTATCATGAATTCAATCATTTGAATAAAAACTTAGCAACATTCTATCAGATAGGGGTGAGCGCGGTTCCCGGGTAGAACGGGGAACCGGAGAACCGAACCGAAGGTTCCGGTTCGGTTCTCGGTTCTTAAAGGACCAATTCCGATTCCAACCGAAATCGGAACCGGAACCGGAACCGGTCGTAGAACCAATTTCGGAATTGGTTAGGGTTCCAAAAGGAACCCCCCTCCTCCGAGACTCCCCTCCCTCGAGACTCTAGACTCTCCCGAAGAATCTTCCACTTTTAGTTTTTCAGGGTATCGCCGGACGCTACTCTGAGTCTCGCCACCGGACGCCGCTCGCCCTCAAGGCCACCGCCGTCGAACGCCAGTCGTCGACGTTGCTCGCGCGAACCCTCGCTGCTTGAGGCCCGTTGCTGTCGTGCTCTACCTTGACGCCCATCGCCAACTACCTGTTGCTGCCGTGCTCTGAGCCGAGCTCATCTCCGCTCGAGAGTCGCGACCCACTGCCTCTGCTCGCGCCAGAAGCCTTGAGTCACCGACGAGTAGAAGCCCCGACTAGCAGAAGCCCCGACGACGCCGTGCTCTAAGCCGAGCTCGTCTTAGCTCGAGAGTTGCGACCCACCGCCTCTGCTTGCGCCAAAAGCCCCAATTCGTCGATGAGCAGAAGCCTCGACAACGCCGTGCTCTGAGCCGAGCTTGTCTCCGCTTGAGAGTCGTGACCCACCGCCTCTGCTCGCACCAGAAGCCCCAATTCGTCAACAAGCAGAAGCCCCGACGACGCCGTGCTCTGAGTCAAGCTCATCTCCGCCCGAGAGTCACGACCCACCGCCTCTACTTGTGCCAGAAGCCCCGATTTGTCAACAAGCAGAAGCCCCGACAAGCAGAAGCCCCGATGACGCCAATTCTGCCATCTCCGCTCGCGACCCACCACCGCTGCTTGCGCCAAAAGCCCCGACGACACCGATTCTGCTGTCTCTACTCGCAACCCACCGCCTCTGCTCGCGTTAGAAGCCCCGATGACGCTGATTCAGCACTTCGCTCGCGACCCACCGCTGCTGTTCGCGCCAGAAGCCCTAACGACGCGTGTTGTCTCCGCTCGCGACGCCTGACGCCGTTGCCCCGAAGACCAGCGACCGACGTCCCTGCAGCCTGCTCACTGCTCAGCGTTGGACGCCGCTCGCCCGATGAAATTAGATTTATGGACCTTCTCTCCAAGGGTATGATTTTGGGGTTATACCATCAAATTCTATGAATTTCATTTGTACAATCTCGAGTAATACCAGTGTAGAGAGTGAGTGACTGATTAGGTGATTCTTGGACTTGCTCAGTGATTATAGTTCTTTGGTGGCATTTTTATTGTTTTTGGAGTTTAAATTCTGGATGAGCAAGTTGTTGGCAGCAAATTTTGAGAAGCATTGTTATTCCATATTATTATTGTCGAGGAAGCTCTCTTAGCTCAAGACCAAGTGTGTAACAGGCATGTAAACCACTGTGTTTGAGGCTTTACAGAATTGAGGGAAAAAAGGGAGGTGATGTAGCTCTTTTAGAGTGAATAACAGGTTCATGTAGGAAAATGTTAATGGATTTGATGCTCACTTTTCAGTGAGAATTATTGCGAATAAGGGCAATGTCTTGAAATTTAGCTATATCAAGGTTTTGGTCTTGAATGCTAGATTTAGAAAAGCATCTTCTGGGTTGTTAAAGGAATGTGCTATTATTTTTTATGAATCTATCTTGTATTTTCTTGCATTTTGACTATCATTGTACGATTTATGGGCTCAATATCTTAATTTGAAGGTTTGCCCTTATTGGAAGATACCTAACATCCTTCAAGTGCGACATTTCGTTCATAAGGGGTTGGTGTTTATGCATCGTGTTGATATTTAAGTCACCCTCATATCAAAAAGACTTGATTGCTCTTTTACCTTAGATAAACATGTTACTGGTTAATCTTCCTTAAATAATAAGCATATGTACTTGTGCACATATAACTAAATCACTGCTAAATGGTTTGGATTATCATGTCTACCACTTGTGCCTATAATGTGCATGCTATTATTGTTACAAGTGGTCAAAATGTGCGTCTAAATTAATATTCTATTATTATTGTGCAGTGTGAAGTTAATGTATCAAGATAACATGTCAATGGAAGTGGAGGGACGTGAGGAGATGACTCCGATTACGGAATTGGAGTTTTCCAATGATGAAATTAAAGAAGAGGCACCCCTTACCTTGAGTGCTACAAATAAGGTACCCGGTTCTCATCTTTCCCATGATAAGAAATATACATCCGAATGTTAGAATCATTATTCAAAAACTAGTGATAATGATGGGAAAATATATCAAGTGAAGTGCATTCATTGTGGGTCAATGCTTAAATACCGTATTACTAACGGTACTTCTGCAATAATGAAGTACTTGACCACATGCAAGAGGTTTCCTCGTAATATAGATAAGATGCAGAAATTTTTTATACCATGTAATGTCAACATGGCTAGCAAGGGAGGAGGAGATTTTAGTACTGGTAGCGTCTTATCGACATAAGCATTTAATCAAGAATGTTGTAAGCTAATGCTTACTCGGTTCATCATCATTGATGAATAACCTTTTTCCTTGGTTGAGCGTGTTGAATTTCGTAAATATGTTAGTGAGTTACAACATCTCTTCAAACATATATCACGTTTCACAGTGGCAAAAGATTGCATGAAATTATTTTTATGTGAAAGAACTTCTTTGAAGAATTATTTTGGAAAAATTAATTCTAAGATCGCACTTACGATTGATATATGAACTTCCAATCAAAATCTGAGTTACTTGTGTCTCACTGCACATTTTATTGATGAAAAATGGAAGTTGCATAAAAGAATCATCAATTTTGTGGTGATACATAGTTACAAGGGTAAAGAGATTGGAAAAATAGTAGAGGGATGCATTAAAGAGTGGCGAATAGAAAAAAAGGTGTCGACAATTACCATGGATAATGCTAGCTCGAATGATGTTGCAGTTAGCTATTTGAGGGATAAACTTTCGAAACAAAAATCGTTGATATTATATGGTAGTGTTTTACACATTAAGTGTACAGCTCATATATTAAATTTGATTGTGAGAGATGGCTTAATTATGGTACGTGACTCCATTGCACGTATCCGAAATGTGGTTAGATATGTAAGGAGTTCTCCCACAAGAGCCCAAGTATTTCAATCTTACATTGAGAAAGAAAAGATCATTTATAAGAGTTCGGTAGTTCTTGATGTCGCCACTAGATGTAACTCCACTTACTTCATGTTAGACACTGCCATAAAGTTCAGAAAATCTTTCGAAAGGATGGAATATCACGATCCATCTTTTGTAAGTGCGCTTAATTATGAAACTCCTAGTAAAGATGATTGGGAAAATGCTATTATTCTTTCGAATTTTCTTAAAGTATTCTATGATGCCACCAATCAAATGTCTGGGACTTCATATGTTACTTCAATGATTATTTTGAAGGGATAACTCTTTTGTATAGAAATTTGAAAGATGCGATCAATGCTTCGGATCCTAAGCTTCAAGATATGGGTGTGAAAATGAAAGAAAAATTTGACAAATATTATGGAAGCTTGGATAAAGTGAATATAATGGTGTTGATTGCGGTTGTGTTAGATCCTAGAGCCAAATTAAATTATGTGAGTTTCTTGTATGGACAAATTTATGATGATGAATCGAAAATTAAAGAGATGCATTACAAGGTGAAGGATACATTTGAGCGTTTGTATGAATTTTATGAGTAATCTTCTTTTACTTCAAGTGATCAAGATTTTGGTGGCCATAATTTGGGTGCAAGTAGTAGTAGTTCAAATTCTAATATCAATACGGGTGGTAGCGAATGAATAAATAAGCATAATGCCCAAGCTTGGAAGAAAATGTTTTTCTACTCGAATGAATAAGGGCGCGATGACAACAAATCCGAGCTTGATGAGTATCTTCAAGAAAAAAATGAAAAGGATCTTGATATTGACATTTTGATTTAGTGGAAGAATAATGGCTCAAAATATATGATCATTTCCTTGATGGCTTGAGATATTTTGTCAATTCATGTAACTATCGTTGCTTCATAATCAACTTTTAGTATATCGAGTCGTGTGCTTGATGGCTTTCGGAGTTCTTTAACTCCAACAGTAGTGGAAGCTTTGATTTGCACTCAAGATTGGTCGAGAGCCATTCGTGTACCGCTTGATGTTGAAGAGTGTATTGAGAACTCAGAACAATTTGAGTTTGGTAAGTAATATTTATATCTTTATATATTGTAATTATTTTTGTATATCTGATAAGTTAATATTTTATTTAATATCTTCCTCTTTTTTTCAGATATGGTTGATCTTAATGCGGAGATTATCGTCAATAAATAAAGTTGGTGGTGTTGCCTTTGCAATGGATCCAACGATTGAGAAGTCAAGCAATGTTTTTTGTTGGCTTATTGATGAGCAACTTTGTTTGTCGTAATTTTAATGTAAGCTCCTTTTTATGTACATTGAAATTTTGAACTATATTGTCAAAAAATTTAGGAGCCTTTAGATGAGCAAAATGGCATGCTTCATGGAGTATTATCGATATTGATATTTTTTTTATGTGTCTTTACTTAGGATTTTGATTGATTTGCATTCATATCTTTGCAAGGTTTTGCTGTGCTAAAGGAATTACATGGAAATGCTGCAAAGTTCACACTATGGAATATATGAAAATTTGAGATCTTGTTGGCACTTCTGGTTTTTCATCTCTTTAGAAACTTCTTTGGAAACTTCTTATTAGTTTTGATTATGTATGTCCAAATTCTTGACAGTTGGCATTGGTATGTTTGCTAAGATGTGGAAAGTTACCGTGTAGTATACGTGTACGTTATAGTTTTTTTTTTTGTAACGTGCACATACGTTACGTTTTTTTTTTGGTAACATGCGTGCACGTTATAGTTTTTTTTTTGGTAATGTGCGCGTACATTATATATATATATTGGTAACATTCGCGTACGTTATAGTTTTTTTGGTAACGTGTGCGTACGTTATAATTTTTTTGGATAATATGCACATATGTTATAGTTCAAATCTGATAAATAAAAAAAACCTATTGGAACCTGGAATCAACATTGGAACCTGGAACCTACATTGGAACCTGTGACAAGGTAGGTTCCAGGTTCCCGGTTCCGACGAGTAGGTTCCATGTTCTAGACGGAACCAAACCAGGAACCTGGAACTGCTCACCCCTACTATCAGGCAGAGAAAAACATATATTGATGTCATAAAACATCATAATATCATGTTCATAAGCATCAATCAAGTTTCATATATTATGAACAAGACCTAAACAATGTGATTTATAAAAAGCCATCAATTTAAGTTTATTTGTAGAAGAATAACTATTGTCTAGTTTCAAATAACATAACCAATAGTCAAGTCACTTACAATAATCTAATCATGTAATATCAAGTTTCAATTAAGAATAAGACCGGTAGGCTTCTTATGTAAACAATTATTTCTATGTTTCAATTTGGAATGTCACAGTTACTGATTCCTTAAAGTCAAATAATCTAGCATCAAGTTTGAAATGAGATCATTTAACCAAAAATGATAGTCTAATCTAGTTGAATTGTATCATTAAGTTTGGAATTATACAATTTTCCCCTATAGAACATTTGAATTAGGTTAAAGTCATTTTCATCAAGTTTGGAATGAGATAACTCACCATTTTCAAATTAGTTAGCAATTGTGAACATCGATTAAACATATAAATTGTGCTTATCATTGTAGTCAATAAAGAAATACTCGATAATTCAAAACACACAATTAAAAGATAAGTAAATGGTAATTAAGACTTGCCTATATAATCTTTAACCCAGTTCCTCCATTGTTTTGAATAATTGATCTTTAGGCATACCTTTAGTGAGAGTATCGGCTCAACAATGTTACCTCTAGCATAGGAAAACCCTAGAGGTTTTATATGCATGTTATTGGGCTTCGGCTCATACAGACCCAAATAATCATGCTTTCACATATTTGGCTTATAAGTGAACATATTATTTTTGGACTATATTAATAATATATCCAACATGCATAAGATTGATAATTCTACTCAACGATCAAATGGCCCTACTCCTACTCTCAATCAATGCCATCATGGCGGGTCACAAAATTTTCCATCACTTGGGGAAGTTACCATGCTTAGTAATGAAGCCTCGACACGGGTAAGGCTTTTCTTAGAGTTGACACCAACCCATTGCAACCTTGAAACTAACAAAATAGAAAATTGGGTTGCCAAGGCCCAAAGAAGAAGAATCCTCCTTTTGAATTGGGCTTCAATCCACCCCAACCCACGCCCCTTTCCCTCGCTAAACTCTTTGGACTCTTATTTGTTCCAAGGCCTCCGTTAAGTATGCATAAACTTAAGCTTTTGAATATGACCTATCTTCAAAAAAAAAAAAAAAAAAAAACTATCAAGCACACAGTAGAGGTTAGATCCGTTAGATGCTCCATCCCTCGTACCACTTAAGTTAAAATAATATCATGTTTGGGCCATCCATCTGGATTTCAACCCGGGTCTCTTACATCCTTAAAAAAAGGTTGCTAGACTTGTCTTGTTTATTGGATAAGGTCCACAAAGACATCCTGCCATGTTTCCACTGAGCTGTCCAGCCCAAAAATTCTAGAAATTATAAAACCAAGATCGGCCATTTACTAATATTCATATATACGTTTCATTCTAGTACTACCTTCTTTTTAAATAAAAGAAAACATATATCAAATATGTTTTTCTTTTAGCATAGAGATATCTAACCGAACATAAAATTCTGACAACTTGTAAGATTAGAACAGACAGCAGTATCCACAGCGAAGGTAATTCGTTCTTCTATTTGCACACAACAATTATTAGGGAATGGGCCAATGAAATCAAATCCTTGTCCACTTATTCCTGGGATTCATCGATTCCTTCCTAGAAGGTTTGATGCTTTGTGGGAAGTGGTCTAAAAGCTAAGATGGACCTTCTTTGTGGTTCCTGGTGTTAATCTCCAATCGATTATCGAATATATGCTCAATCTCAATGTCCCGTTGTAATCGGCTTAGTTTTTGCATCTTGCACATCCTTTAAAAAAAAAATAAAGGCAATCGCTAGACATGACTTGTTTATTATATAAGATTCACAAAGACATATATCAAATATCTTTTTTCCAGTAAAATTTTATATATGCAAATACACGTATTCCGGGCGAGCACAAATTGTAGTATTTTCCCCTTTTTTCGTAGAGATATTTGACCAAACATAAAGTTCCGACAATTAGTGAGATCAGCACGGATTGTAGTATCGATGGTAAAGATAATTCGTTATTTTATCTGCATACAATAATTATTAGGGAATGGCCCAATGAAATCAAACCCTTCTCCACTTATTCCTTGGGATACGTCGTTTCCTTTCTCGAAGGCTTGATGCTTTGTGGGGAGTGGTCTAAAAAGCTAAGATGGACCTTCTTGATACTTTCGTTCGTGACCCATTGACCCAAATTGGAACACATAATAATGTGAAGATGGACAGGTAAGTGGATTCGAGAACTCTGTCGGGGATGCTACTAACTGTTTTGGCATCACATCAGCCTTACCAAGTTAAAACAACAAGCTAAAAGGAATCAGATTGATTGCAAAAAACCAAAGATTTGAGCTTCATTTGAGTCACGAAAATGAATAATGCGAAAAATATTATGTGAAAAATATTTATTTAAAATAATCGTTTATATCGCTTAAAATAATTAATTAGTGAAAAATGATTTCATTACCGATAATAATTTATATCTAATCATTTTCACGAACAATGAAATAATAGTGTTTATTAAAAACTTTTTTTCAAATCATTCATTTTTGCAAAACAACCGGAGCCCTAAAACACATCATGGCATCACAGTCTATGAATGAAGCATGGAACCATATCGGAGGGCAACTCCACTAGGAGGCGATACAAGAATGAAGCACCTAGCCTCTATACTATGTGGTGATAAAAACTTTGACCAGGATGTCTAGCGCTCGATGTAGTGTACACAAGCACCATGAGTTGGTCTTTGCATAAGATTGATGAATCTAACTCTGAATGAGGTAGCTACTCAGTGATCGGCTATCTCTACTACTTTTAATCGATGCAATTGTTGATTAGGTTCACAAAATTTTCCATCACTTGGGGAAGTTACTATGCTTAGTAACGAAACCCAGGCTCGAGTAAGGCTTTTCTCAAAGTTAACATGACCCATTGCAATCTTGAAACTATCAAAGTGGTGGATCGGGTCACCAAGGCTCAAAGAAGAAGAGTCCTCCTTTTCGATTGGGCTTCTAACGTCCCTCAAACTCTTTTGACTCTTATTTATTCTACGGCCTTTGTCCTCAAGCTTTTGAATATGAACTATCTTTAAGACCAAAAAAAAAATGGCTATTAAGCACATACCGAAGGTTAGATGCTCCATGCCTTGTACCACCAAGCATAAATAATCTCATGTTTGGGCCATCCATCTAGACTTCAACCCAGGTCTAGTCCGTTAGTTTAGCGAGGTATTCTCACGAGTATTTATATACCTAAGGTGGAATTACTCATCCTTAAAAAAAAAAAAAAAAAAAAAAAGCAATCACTAGACTGGACTTGTTCATTAGATAAGGTTCACAAAGACATATATCATATATCTTTTTTCACTAGAATTTTACGTATGAAAACCCCGTATTCTGGGTCAGTACGGATTGTAGTATTTTCCTTTATTTCATAGAGATATCTAATTGAACGAAAAAATTCTGACCATTTGCGAGATCAGAATAGACTGCAGTACCAATGACGAGGATAATTCGTTTTTCTATTTGCGTACATCGATTCCTCCCTACAAGGTTGATGCTCTGGGGAAAGTGGTCCACTTTCCTCGTGTTGATCTTCAGTCGATTGTCCTCGATGGAATATATGCTCATTCTCAATGTCTGGCCGTAATCTGCTTAGCTTTCGCATCTTGGCATTTAGGTCAGAAAGTTAGTGTCGGAGAGGTGGCAGAAGGCGCTTCAAGGACAACGGTGACTTATGTTCTTCTAAGGCAAAGGTAGTCAGGTTCTACTTGGACATTCTCTTTTAGTGAAATTGTTCTTAGTTATATTCTTGATTGGTGAAGAAGATGCTTCGGTGCACTGCATGGTGGATTCCTGTCTTTTACCATTTATGTCATTGTACCGAATATTAGCAGAAGTGTGCATCGATTCCAATTCAATTTGAGATTTGAATTGGACCAGATGATTTTGGGTGGTTCCTGCGAGAATAATTAGTCCAATTCCCAATTTCTAATAAGTAATCGTGCCTATTAGACCATACTAATAGAACTAATCCAAAGTTTGCGTGTGTATATATATTTATAGCAAAAACCATAAGAAAATGAAGACAATATATTTATAATAGAAACCATGTAAAAATATAAAACCATCGGTGCCAAGGTGGACGGGGTCGATTTCCGATTCTACAAATTGAGAATTGATCCTATCTAGTCCGGCTCCTTATTTCTAGGTGGGAATCAACCCACCCTGAAATCAATCACCTAGAGATCTTAATTATGGATTGTTTGAGAATTTTATGATAAAAATGACTACCTAATATTAATCTATACCATCAGCATTGGAAGGGATATAATATAAACTTAATATTTAGAAATCGGAAAAAATTTAAAATACATAAGTCAACGGAAATGATGGTGTTATCGGTACTTCGTATAGTCTGCATGTTTTTTTTTTTTTTTAAAAAATAAAGGGAAGAGATTCTTCTCGAACGTAGATGAGTCACAACTTAAATGGAGAAACAACGAAGAGCGATTGGCGAGAGAGTGATAGAGATGATTTAATAATAATTTAAAGGCAAGTGGGGTAGGATGATTGGATTGATTAAGTGCTCTTTTTTTTCCTTTGTGATCTAGGGAACTGCATCCCGAATAATTGCACTCCTTAATTTCTTCATACTAGGCTGGGAGGGCGGAGCTCTTCCCGATCGTGGCAATTAAGAGATAGAGATGGTTTAATAATAATAGGTGGCGTCTGATGATTGGTTGATTAAGTGTTTATTTTCTTTGTGATCTAGACTGCATTCGAATAATTGCACTCCTGAATTTCTTCAACGCCGGAGGGCCTCTTCCCGATCGTGTGCACCAATTGAGGCTCCACTATTCGAATGTAAGGAATTTAAACATTACGATTCTTTTTCTTTATATGTATAAGATAATGCATAAATATATGCGATGACGTAGTCACAGGCTTCCAACTAGAGGATGAACAAGATGGTTACTTGAAACGTGGCTCAATCCTGAAAGTAGAGATAGAAAAATGCTTTATGAGTTGATCATGCAGCCAGCATGATGTGATCAACTAGTTATATTGCTCGCACAATGTGTTTATGTAGGGATGAGTAAAGGAACGAACCGAATTGAGAATCGGTCCAATTCTTGATTCCAAATTCGGAACTACTCATATGGATCGACCTATGTACCACAATTACTATTTATATCGCCCATTCTTCTCACAAAAGTGAAAGATATAACCAAAGTACTCAAAAGGAGGATGTCAACTGTTCACTTTGGATTTTCAAAAAGCCCAAGCTTGAACCAATTGGAACCGCTTGGGTATATAAACTTTGAATCGGATTGCGCCTCAAAATTAATTGAAAATGCACGAAGATTCGGTTTGGTTCAGATCAAACACCTTTACCATAATAGTATTAAAAAATAAGGAATTCGAAATGAGGCAAATATATGACCAAAGTATTCACGGTCGGTTCCTAGACCCATCTAGGAACTAGACTAGATTGTCAGCATGATTTTCGGGTTGTAAAAACCAGAAATCCGTGGACTAGTTTTAAGTTTCAGGATGGGAATTTGATCGCCCTAAAATCGATCACCACTGCACTTTATTCCTTTAAATTTGGAAATTGCTTTAGTAAATTGATTTATCACGCCACCTTTATAAAACGACAGCTTCTCGTGCAAGAGACACAAAAGGTCGGAATTACCGGCTACCTCCTTCGAGAGAAATCCCACGTTCGGGAGAACGCTTGACTCTGCATCCCAACCGACCGACCAGGACTCTCTCTCTCTCTCTCTCTCTCTCTCTCTACGTACAGTTGAAGCCGCCATTGCCAGCACTCAGCAGCACCTCAGCTCGACCCCTCGTCCTCTGTTAACTTCTTCATCAACAAGCACCAGACATGCATAAGCACGCGATCAGCTGAAAGACCTCTCACTCTCTGTTTCTCTCTGTTTTTCTCTGTGTCTCTGTGTGCGGGTGGGAAATGGCGGGGAACGAGTGGGTGAACAGCTACCTGGAGGCCATCCTCGACGTCGGCCCGGCGCTCGACGACCCCAAGTCGTCGTCGCTGCTGCTGAGGGAGAGGGGCCGCTTCAGCCCCACCCGCTACTTCGTCGAGCAGGTCATCACCGGCTTCGACGAGACCGATCTCCACCGCTCCTGGCTCCGGGTCAGTACCGCCTCTCTGTATAACTGATCCTGACCCTTTTGTTTTTCCTGGGCTATGGCTCCTCGCTTAGCTTGGCGTTCTTCTTCTTCTTCTTCTTCTTTTTCTATGTAGGCCGCGGCGACCGGAGCCCGCAGGAGAGGAACACCAGGTTGGAGAACATGTGCTGGAGGATCTGGAATCTTGCTCGCAAGAAAAAGCAGGTGGTTTCTTCTTTACTTCTCCTCGTCCTCGGCTTTCGTCGAACAATCGTGATGCCAATGAGAATGCCTCTTTCGGGTTTTTGTCGGAACGGGGAATGCTCTGTTTCTGGTTGTTCTGTATTGGCTGTTTGTGACTGATGACGGAGTTCATCATTTGGAAAATCAGTGCTTGGTCTGCTCTTAAGATGGAAATAAGGGGTGGGAGTAGAATTATGAACAGGGGAAAAGATGAAATTAAGCACGCCCCTTTGGAGCTTCATTTTTTCGTTCACGGTTCACTGTTGGGATTTGCTTATATCCATCAATTTGAGTTCGCGAATCGAGTTGATTAAGGGGATAGAAACAATGTGATAAACTTTCCCAGTTGATAAGAGACCAGTAGCAGAATTCCATTATCTTTTGTTGGGATGCCGTCAGGCTTGTGATTTGAACCAAACTCCTGCTAAAATCTTTGTTCACCAATCTTTTTGTGAAGCCATCGAGGATTTATAGGTTTGTGGAGTCTTCTTTCCATCAAATACAGTTCGGCATTTGTGGCCTTCTCCTTGTTGATCATTTCGTATTTGGCAATGTCTTTAGACCTTCTTTTGTGCATAATTTGATCGATTCTTTCCCAAGACCGAACTTTTCCTCCGTAATATGTGGATGTTTCTCGTGAATTTCATGTTTGTTTCCTTTGATCATTTCCCCTTCCGCCATCCTCTTTGAATGTAGCTCGAGGGAGAGGAAGCTCAACGCATTGCTAAGCGGCGTCTTGAACATGAAAGAGGTCGTAGAGAGGCAACAGCCGACATGTCCGAAGATTTATCATCAGAAGGCGAAAAAGGGGATTTGGCAACTGATATCTCGTCTCACGGTGGAGAGAGGATGCCTAGAACCGGCTCTGTTGATATCATGGACAAATGGGCTAGCAGAGAGAAGGACTGCAAGCTTTACCTTGTCCTAATAAGGTAACGGTCAACTCCATCTTCACATTATTTTCGACCATAAATTTAGAAACTTCCGAAACACAAATTCTTTTGTTTTTAACCTATGCTGCACATGATAAATTTATGAAGCATATCTTATTTGTGGCTTTGAGTGCTTTCAACTGCAACTTTGATGTAGCGTTCATGGCTTGGTACGTGGAGAAAACCTGGAGCTTGGCCGTGATTCTGATACCGGTGGGCAGGTGAGCTTTTACATTCATGTTCTGACATGACACACCCATTTCCGATCAGTTATCTGGTCTGATTCTGATTGTATCTTTTGAATCAGGTTAAATACGTGGTGGAGCTTGCGAGGGCACTAGGCACAATACCAGGAGTTTATCGGGTCGATCTGCTGACAAGGCAAATATCAGCTCCCGATGTCGACTGGAGTTATGGGGAACCGACAGAGATGCTGAGGACAAGAAACTCTGAATTTCCACTTCAGGAAATTGGCGAAAGCAGTGGCTCATATATCATCCGAATACCTTTCGGCCCTAGAAACAAATATGTACAAAAAGAACTTCTCTGGCCTCACATTCCTGAATTTGTTGATGGAGCACTGAGTCACATCACACAGATGTCCAAAGTGCTGGGTGAACAAATTGGTGGTGGCCGACCAGTTTGGCCTGCGGCTATTCATGGGCATTACGCAGATGCAGGTGATGCTGCTGCTCTTCTTTCTGGAGCTCTAAATGTACCCATGCTTTTTACCGGTCACTCGCTTGGGCGTGACAAGCTTGAACAGCTATTGAAGCAAGGAAGACTGGCGGAGGAAATAAATGCAGCATATAAAATAAGGCGCCGGATTGAAGCCGAGGAGCTTTCTCTTGACACTTCAGAAATCATCATTACTAGCACAAGGCAGGAAATAGAACAGCAGTGGCGCTTGTATGATGGCTTTGATCCAGTATTAGAGCGAAAACTAAGAGCAAGGATTAAAAGGGGTGTCAGCTGTCATGGAAGATATATGCCGCGCTTTGTGGTGAGTGAGTTGATAGTCCTAATTCAAGGTGTGTTCAAGATACATTTGTTTGTCAGTACATTTAGGATAGTTTCATGCCTCTGTTATCTCTGAGCAGGTAATTCCTCCTGGAATGGAATTTCGTAATATCGTTCCCCATGATGGTGATATGAATGGGGAAGTGGAAAAGAATGAAGGGAAACATTCTTTGACAGACCCGCCAATTTGGCCTGAGGTTAAGTTCTTCCTGATTAGCGCTATAGCTTGAACAAGCATATTATTTTGTCATTTTTCTAATTTATCAACTAAACTATGTGTCTTGGATGTTGCATGCAGATAATGAGATTCTTTTCGAATCCTCGCAAACCCATGATACTTGCTCTTGCCAGGCCAGACCCCAAAAAGAACATCATCACTTTAGTCAAAGCATATGGAGAATGTCACCAACTAAGAGAGCTTGCTAACCTTGTATCCTCCTTTTTTTCTCTCTACATATATGCTTTCCCTTCTGTAAGTATTGTTTGCAATTTTTCATTAACCTTTTCCAATTTTGAAGTCTTGCTTTTTCTGTATTGCAGACTCTAATTATGGGGAACCGTGATGACCTTGATGAAATGTCTACCACAAATGCAGCTGTTCTTCTCTCCATTCTTAAGCTAATCGACAAATATAATCTATATGGCCAAGTATCGTATCCAAAGCACCATAAGCAATCTGATGTTCCTGACATTTACCGTTTAGCCGCAAAAACAAAGGTATTTTATCTAGTTTTCACCTTCAGAAGCTGTGGAAATGATGCTGAACATCAGAACACGAGCTTGAAATGGGATGGTTTTCCAATGTCAAAGTCATCGGTTTTTTTTTCCTTTCCTTCCTTAGCCTCTTGTTCTCTCCATGCTTCGTAATGATACGGTTGCTAGAATCAACTTTGCAGTCTTTTATAGCGAGAAGTCCCATTTTTAACTGAACAAACTTTTGTTGATCTTCCCTGTAGGGGGTCTTCATCAACCCTGCTTTAATTGAGCCATTTGGCCTCACTTTGATTGAGGTTCCACTCTCAGCCTATTATACAAAATCTTTTTGATTTCTAGCAATTCCAATTCTCCTTATGGTTCACTAATGAGATCCTTATGTCATCTCTTGCTACCCAGGCAGCTGCTTATGGTTTACCTGTTGTTGCCACAAAAAATGGTGGTCCTGTTGATATTCTTCGGGTGTGTTCGAGCTGGAGCCTTATACCTCAATAGAAATTCTTGTATGTTAATTGGAGCTGTGCCAAGTTCAGCTATGAAGTAGCTAACTATGACTTGTTACAGGTTCTGGACAATGGACTACTTGTTGATCCCCATGATCAGCATGGAATAGCCAATGCTCTTCTTAAGCTAGTTTCAGATAAGCAGCTATGGTCAAGATGTAGGGAGAATGGACTTAAGAACATTCATCTTTTCTCATGGCCAGAGCATTGTAGGACATACTTATCTCGCATAATTAGTTGCAAACCAAGAGGGCCACAGTGGCAGAATAATGATGACAAGTTAGATAAATCAGAATCAGATTCGCCAGGAGATTCCTTGAGGGATATACAGGACATATCCCTGAATTTGAAATTTACATTGGATGGAGAGAAAAGTGAAGGGAACGCCACTTTCCTTGAAGAAAATGCTGACGATGCAAAGAGTAATGTGGAGAACACTGTTTTGACGTTGGCAAAGGGTGTATTGAGAGGAATTGCAAAAGGCACGTCAACTGAGAAAGCTAATGAGGATATTGGCGCCGGTGATTTTTCAACATTTAGGAGGAGAAAATGGATATATGTCATTGCTGTGGATTGTGATGCCACTGCAGATTATATTGACATCATTAAGAGGATTATGGAAGCAACAAGGAAGGAAAATGCAGCTGGCTTTATTCTATCAACAGCCTTGACCATATTAGAGGTGCACTCGCTCTTAACATCAGGAGGATTGAACTTGACGGATTTTGATGCGTTCATTTGCAGTAGTGGTAGTGACTTGCTCTATCCATCATCAAGCTCTGACGATGGCCCTTCGGGGCTTCCCTTTGTCATTGACCTTGATTACCGTTCACATATTGAATATCGTTGGGGTGGGGAAGGGCTGAGGAAGACATTGGTACGTTGGGCAGCCTCCATTAATGACAAGAAGAATGGAGAAAACATTGTTGCAGAAGATGAATCAGGATCAAGTTCATATTGCTTTTCATTTAAAGTGGAAGATCATGATCTGGTAAATTTCTGCTTCTAGCCACCAAAACCTTTGGATGCGACTGTGTCGTCCTCTTAGCTTCTATAGCAGTTCTCTTCAGAATAGTACTGAGGCAAATAGGGACCAGTCCAAAAGTATTTTGACACTTTCTCTCTTGCTACAGATTCCCCCAGTTAAGGAACTCAGAAAACTGATGAGAATCCAGGCACTTCGTTGCCATGTTGTGTGCTGTCAGAATGGCAGGAAACTCAACGTTATCCCTGTTTTGGCATCTCGAGTTCAAGCTCTAAGGTATTTATGCAGAAGTTCTAGTGTTATTAATGATTGTTTGATGCTAAAATCCATCCACTTGATGCAACTTCCTCGTATCTCGATTTGCATATAATTCGGGTTTTTTTTCTTCTTCTTTTGGGATAAACCATTCATTTATCATATCAATTCTGCTGAAATTTCACTCCTTGTATTACTTCTGATGCTTTGACCTGCAATACTTTTCGGTAATCAGACAGTTCAGGCTTAACCCTTTCCAATTTTGCGGAACTTTTCTGTGATTTCAACCATAGCCCAGCATTGTAGATGTTTTCGCCCTCTTTCTGCCTACTAAACCTTTAGGTAACATAAATATACACACACATACATACACACACGTATATATATAGGTCAAGGGATGGAAGTTGTTCATCTAGGAAATAATGTCGCGAGATTCAAGAATATGCTGAAGTTTGAACACTACCACGGTTGAACCGCGTGGAGGAAAATCAACTGGAAATTGGCCATGGTAGGATGTACCTGCCTGCAGTAGTCATCAGATCTATTGGGTACTTCAGTTTTAACTTCTGTTTGATCTGCAATGGATCAATTTAACAAGCTGCTAATGCGAAAGCTGCAACCCCACGAAGCCTTTGTGGGCGATTATAGAGAAGTTTTCTCTAAATGAGTCACTTATTAGAATGTTCGATCCACAAGTTTAACGACCAATTGATTAGTATGATATCTGGTTCTCATAATTCCCGAGTACATCTAATCTGCACCTAAATTCAAACTCATCTGTCCTGTAATATACTGACAAAGTCCTTTGCAGGTATCTTTTCGTCCGGTGGGGCATGGATCTGTCGAAGTTCGTCGTGTTTGTCGGAGAATGCGGCGACACGGACTATGAGGGACTGATCGGCGGAGTCCACAAAACCGTGATACTCAAAGGATTAGGCTGTGAATCTCGTAAGTCGCATGCTCATAGGGTTACCCTCTCGAGCATGTCGTTCCATACGACAGTCCCAACGTCGCAGAGGCCGAAGGATCTGATGTCGACAGCATTAAGGAAACATTAGCCAAATTAGGAGTGACGAGGACGTAGCTTCTCCCAGTTTGTGCATTCCTTTTGTCTATAACCAATTGGCTTGTTGAATAAAAACTAAGCCTGGTTTGAACAGAGACATGGAGTCTCAGTTATTCAACGTCAACACCGAGGCCATGGGAACTATGCAAATAACACCGAGGCCATGGAAACTATGCAAGTAGCTTTTTGAGATGATGAATTATTGTCTAGAAAAACATGTTATGGCGTGAATAATAATCATTCTGTTTTAGAAATTAATTTCTAACTAAAAATTGATTTTTCTATTTTTATTTCCTGGATAACTTTTGGAGCAAAGTGTTTAATAACTTTACAATATTTATGTTCTTGAAATAAAAATTCATGTAATAATGACACAAAATTTCTCCTTCTCAAGTGATGGTGGGAGGCATCTGGCGGGTGATCAACGACGGTGTCTAGCGATCGCGGCGGGAGTTGGGTGGATAGCGATTGGCAATCGACGGTGGGTGGGTGGGTGGCATTTGGTGGCTATGTAGCATCGACACGGACACACAACATAACACGACACGCCGACACGTTATTTTTCAAAAAATAGAGAATTCCGACACGTTCCGACACGTTATATATTAAATATATATTTTTATATATAAATGCAAAAATAAATAATAAAAAGAGCATATAATTAATTTATACTAAAAATATTATTTATTTGTTACTATCATTTATTGTTTTAATTTGACAGAGATTGAATAAGAAATTCAAAAATTGCAAACACAAAAGAGTAAATTTAAAGGAACATGTCATGTTTTTTACACTTGTTAGAAATTAGTGAGATTTCTTATAGTCCCGGACAAAGTTCAGAGTTCATGATATATACTAGTTTGGAGCTCCTTTGCAAAACAAGGTTTGAGAAAAATGAAAATCTAGAACAAGAACTCTCAAAGTACAACCAAAAGAAAATGAAATAACTAAATTCGCCATGGAAATGTAAGAGATAACTCATAAGCTAATGACATAAACCAAAAGGGATCACTCACAAGCGACGCCAATGAGAGGCTGAAAGAAGGAAAAAAAAAAATCACAACTTTAAGTTCGCAAGGGCGGCGGAGCGACGTTGGCAAGAAGACGGGCATTCCATTGTCACTCACGGGAATGTCAAAATTTATAAGTGAGAAATTTCAGAGTGAGAATTTTCTTCTTTTCCTTTTATTTTTGTTATTGTCATTATTTTTCCATATATTTATATTTTGATCCCTCAAGTATTGAAAATTTTTAAAATTGACCCCGTGCGTGTCGGAATTTCAAACTCACATGTTGGAGCATGTTGGGAAGAGTTGACCACGTGTCGGATTTCCCAACACTCGTTGACCGCGTGTTGGAGCGTGTCGGACATGTGTCGAAATGTTGGACACAACACGAAGGCTTCCGAAGAGTGTCGGTGCTTCTTAGTTTGGCGGTTGGCGGCGGGTGTCGGCATCCCACAAGTAGCAAGTGTCCAACGTCTTACGAGGGCAGGTGTCTGATGATGAGAAGAGTTTGCATTTCTTACTTTTATTTCAGAAATAGAAAAGCTAAAAAATTTTAATTTCTGATTTCTAATCCAATCTATTCTTTGAGCATAAATTTGTTCCAGAAATATAAAAATAAAATTACGTTACCAAACAAATTTCTATTCTAAGTTTGTTCTTGGAGACAGAAAAATAGAGAAATAGAAAAATATAATGATTATCGTTTGTGCCCTCATAAGCACACAAGTTTCATAGAATTGATGTAAGTGTGAGTCTTTTCAGTAACTACATTTTCTTCTCACGACATCTTTAATGCATTTTTCATATAAACCGTGTCATTGGAGGTTTTTCTTCGTAGGTAAATCGGGAAACCATTCCTAGTGATTTTGGAATATCTATTTACATTTGCTTATAAACTTCTAAAACAAACTAATGGGTTGGTATTCTAATTGAATTTTATAATTCGTTAATTTTGTGGAAAATGAATGATTCGAAAAATAATATTTTTAAAATGATTATAAGAAACCATTCCCAGTGATTTGAGAATATCTATTTACATTTGCTTATCTAAAACAAACTAATGGGTTGGTATTCTAAAGAATAAAATGAAAAATAACTAAAAAATAATATCATCTTCTAAGTTAATGAAAATGTTTAGTTATAAATTTTTGTCGATGATGAAAACATTCTCGTTGACTAATTATTTCATTCATTTTCTGCAGAATAAACGGAGCCCTAATGTACCAAAAATAATACCCTGGAGAAACAAATTTACTTCTGATTCACTATAAAAGAAATATAAAAAATAATTTACTTAGTAGATAAGTATTTATACCTATTGTGTAAGCCCATTTGCATCAACAAATATCCAATTTCCAATCTTTTTATGTGCGTTGCAAGCGGTTGGGTAAATAGAAAAATATAATAAGTGGATGTGTAAAGGAGTGGTTGAAATGGGAACTTATTGAGAGTGTTAATTTATCTTTTGTCCTTTTATTGTTTATATCATGTATATATTTTAATTTTTTCTTGATCGAAATATATATTGTAATTAGTAAGTGAGGTTTGTCTCATTTTAGCTTTCCAATTTTATCCTTATTTATATATTATCTTTTAAAAGAAGTATCTCATTTTTAGTTCTCCACTTCAATTTATTTGTCTCAACAAGAAACTTTTAAAAGGCAAGAGTTGTAAATCTATAATAAAAATTGCCCACTAACCCACAAAATAAAAAAAAACTATTCAAATTCATTTAAGGAATGCTCATGAAGCATGAAGCATGTAGCACGCGTTGGTTCTAGTTTATTTATTGAAGTGAAAACACCATAATGTCTCACTTTTGTGTTTCTTATTGAATCTATAATAAATTTATTTTGCTAATTGTAAATCAAAGAGAAGAAAAAGGTAAAATTTGGCTGAAGAAAAAGGACATAAAGGGAAAACAAAAAAATTAACCTCCCACTTTTGTTAGTAAATTGCACCTGATAAAATTACTTCATTGTCCTCGCACTCTATATGAGAAATTTAGAATAACTTTCTCATTTTCCTTCATTTTCGAATTTTAAATAAATGTTTGTTTTCAATTATTAGAAAAATGTCCATCTAATTGTTTCTTCCTTGGAAAAAAAAAACTGTATATTAGTAAAAAAATAAAAATAAAATAATGTCAATGGTCTTTATATCCATCTGCAATTAAAGTTATAACTTTATAACATTACACAAATAATGGGAAATAGAAAGATATATATATAAAATCTCGAGCACCTTACCACTTCACCCACTTTCATCATGTAGTTATTCATTTGCTTACCCTCAAACATTCACCCAGCTGCTTTCATGGACATAGCGTGTGCTTGAACACTAATTTAATATAAGGGTAATTTTAGGAATATTCTATAAGTGAGACAAAATACACTTTTGGCTTGAATATACAAACTGCTTTTCAAGCGTGTTTTACGTGTGTACTCGAATAAGTTTTATTTCTATGCGTAACATTGTATGCTACTAATAAAATTCATAACTTCAATTGCACTGAGAAACATGAAAAAAAAAAATTGAAATTATTTTCTTCTCTTACCAATATACAAATTCTTTCTTGGAAGAAAACATTGAATAGAAATTTTGCTATCTTTACATTAATTGAAGATATATATATTAAAATACAAATAAAAATAAAAGAAAATGAGAGATGCATTATAAATTTCTCACATAGAGTGCAAAGATGAGGTTGCCATTGCATGGAAAATTGTCTGAAAAGTTATAAACCATCCGCCCTTTTATCAATTCTGTAAACATCTTTTAATTATGTCAATTGAATTTTAAATATTATCACATTTTGCTAATTGAGTTTATCTGGCCAATTTTGGTCGAAAATTGTTAACATAGCTAATTTTTATTTTTTTGATATATATATATATATATATTTATTTATATTTTTCACATTTCCTTTTGCTTTTATTTCTCTCTTTTCCTTTTTTTTCCCTTCTTTCTCTAGCCAGTCACTTGGCCTCGGTGAGGTCGACCTCACTAGCCTCTAGTAAAGCTCGCCCCTGCCACCCACTGGTGAGGCTTGCTCAAGGCCGATCTCATTGACCCTCATATTTGGTCGATCTTGGCCATCTCAAGGCTTGGCGACCAACTAGAGGGAGAAGGGAAAGAAAAGAAAAATAAAAAAAAAAAAAAAATAAAAATTTCGAAATAATCAAAAAATTATTAAAATCGTCCACATATTAGTGATGGCCACAATACATAAGGCAATGACATCCACATCAGCAATTTTAACTCAAAATTAGTCAAATGGACTCAATTGGCAAAAAATAAAAATGTTTAGAATTAAATTAACAAAAGTGCAATAGGTTCAATTTTTTTTTTTTTTTTTAACAATTTTCAAATGGACATTGCTAAGATAACGGCAACGTTATTCATAGGGAATAATGGTGCCTTATAGACCATCATTTCCCATTCTATGGGAGAGAGAATGTCATTCATGTTCTTCCAGAAAATGTGGCAAAGAGCACCAAAAGAAAAGTGGGTAATGGAATGATAGAAATCCTTACCAAAGAGAAACTTTGAAGCCCAATGAAGATTCTCCAACCAATCCCTATTGCGCCAAGGGAGGTTGCATCTAATAGCCCAAAAAAAAGGCAAAGATGGCTGTGATGCAACAACCAAAAAACAGATGATCGATGGAATCCGGCATCAGCTTGCAAAAGGCACACAAAGCATCCCCAATCCTACTATACGATAGAAGCAAAGCCTGGGTGGGGAGACGGTTCTTGGTAATAAGTTAGAGATTAAACTAATATCTTGGAGAGATTACATTGCTCCAGACCAAAGCAGCCAAAGAAACCCACATCTTCTTCCTTCGATGGCATGCCACGCCGAGACAACTGAGAATAAACCGGATGAGGTTTCTTGCCAAGTAAAACGATCCGGTACCTGAGAAAGGCTAGGGAGGGGTTGGTCCCAAGACTCTAATACTGTCCTGATGGTTTAACCGGACGGCAAAAAAAGGTCAGCTACCGTCGCCTATCTAGATAAACTAGAGCTATAAATCAGAGAGTATGAAAATAAAAGATTTAGAGGGCCTCTCGGGTGCCAGTGGTCAAACCAGAAGGAGACCGACGGGCCATCCCCAATCCTCCAGAGGAAGGAGAGACGTAATTCGGTTCTAAGATGGAGGATTCTCTTCCAAGCCCAAGAGCAGAAAGTAGGCTTCCTGATCGGAGAGGAGGAAGCCAAGGCGGGAGGAGGCTAAGAATGGCCCTGATCCAATCGTTCCATCACAGGAGGCACCGAAGGACAGGGATTAGCACAACTTGCAAACGCAGGTTGAGATGGGCCAGCATCCTTATATAGGATAGAGATGACAAATTTTAGGAGAAAGGAGTCTAAATCTTTAGCAGATAAGTATCATAAATATGCATAAAAGTTTCTTGAATTAATAATAAGAACTTGCAAACTAGATTTTATTCCGAAAGTAATAAAGCCAGCTTGAATTATCTCACAAAAAAAAAAATAAAATTGACGGCACCATTTCAAGTGCCTGGTGGCAATCCAAAACACCAGCTATTTAAACTTCGTGTGCAGAAAGAACACAAATCCTCATTGACTATAACCTATTTAGGATCATGATAATATCTTAGTTTCCAGACCATAACATTCAATATTGCTAGAGACAATACGTGAGACAAGCATGCCCTACAAAATGAAGTCTTTGCTAAAGACATCAGACTATCATGAGCGAACTGCATTTCCAAAAGCCATCAATTCACCCAAAAAGGTAGAAGATGATACTCTGTTGATCACATATGGATTTCCGACTGTGCTTATAATGTCATAAAGTGTGCATCTTAAGGGCCACTTCACTTTCTTTCATAACTAAGATATACAGTTGCTCAAGGGCAAAGTGAGACAACACATCAATCTGGCATCTCGTTTAGTCAAACATAGAACGTTTAAATCTTTAAGTCAAATAGCCAACAAAAGAATATGGCAATTAAAGGATCGGACATGGAGTCCTAGAAGGATCAAAAACTGAAAAGCAGAGGATAACAATAAGAAAGTGAATGTTAGCACATAAATGCATTTAAACCATCATAAGCAGCTAAACTTTCATAAAACTTCATTCACATGGGAGGGCCACTTGAGTAGGTTCAACCAGATAAAGGGTTCATACAACAATACACCTATTCAATGAATTATACTGACAACAAGATGTGCAGCATTCCTGTTCTAAAGAAAACTTGAGGCTCGTGGAGTCTCTTCATCCATCCTTTGTTAACTAGCAGTCCTTGTAATTACACAAAATAATCATAATGGATCAATCTCTCCCTATGCATAGTGATTTTGATTATTATACAGAATAATTAGAATGAGCAAAGACAAACAACAGTTTACTGGGTATCCTTAAAAAAAAAAAAAAAAAAAAACAACAACAACAACAGTTTACTTATCTATAATCCCTATTCCCTACGACCTTGGTAATAGATCACTCTTTTTAACAGGCCTAGTTGCTGTACAACTTAAATAACGAGGTTGTTATAATCACATAATTAAATTTAATTCTAACGAGGTGAAATATATACTTATCCATAAATGCATTCGAAAAGAAAATCTGTGTTGAATTGCTTGATCATTTGGGTGCAAGACGTTCAAAGTTACGTTAGTGTTGAAGAATTTCTGTTGGAATTTAGTTTTCAGCATGAGTTCGAGGACTGGACTTGAAAAGAAAATGTCTATATCTTGAAAAAAAATCTCACCACCTCTAACATTAAAAAGGGAAGAAAGACAAAACTATGAAAAACACCCACCCACCACCCACAAAATGACAAAAGACAAAACAACTCTTGTTTATCACCAAAATGACAAAAGACAAAACGTGAAAGTCTTCTTTTCTTGTTTATCACGAACATTCGGAAATGAGGTGCGAATCATTTTACCCTGTATTCATCAAGACGAAACCCATTTGCCAAAACAAATCTGTATCCGAGCATCGATCCTCCGAGATTCGCCGGTCGAAGTACCAAGTTCGAGGCTGGATGGCGACCGAACTTCGATTTGAGCTTGATTACTATAATATTCATATGTTGTGGCGCTGGGACCAAAAATATAAAAAATTGTTAGATAGTAACCCATTTTGTATAGATTAAAATTATTTAGAGTAATTTCAGTATGCCTACGTCGAAATGTCGGGTTTTCAGGTCTGCAGGCAAGGGTCTCGAAGCGGTAATTGAGTCCTAGAATCGACAGCCTAGTCCTTAGTCTAGGTCTTGATTTCGGGGGCTAGGGTTGGGAGTCCTGGGTCCAATGTAGACAATAGACATTCCGAGTGTCAGGTCGAGGTCCTAAGTCTTACATCGCGATTCCAAGTCTCCGGCTTAGCTACAGTCCAACTTCAACCCAACACGGCTTGAGCACGGCGATGCGTACACAAAGCCATCAGATCAAGGACCCGGATCGTCGATGAGGTCCTAGAGCCAGAAACCCAGATCTGGTTGATGGAGACCCCGGTCCCGACGATCACCCTAAACCCCGGACAATCAAGAATGTCGAGGAGAATGGCGGGGACCAAAATGAACTCCGCATACGACTCCCGCTCTTCAAAAGCGAATGTTGGTGCAAAGGTTTTAGACATCTCTAAAATGTGATCTTTCCATCCGCGCCTCGTCTCTCAATGATTCAATCTGTACAAGAAACTTTAAAAGCACAATATTCGGATTGTCCTAGCCAGCTACCGTTCTTTTCTGTGAGGTGTTTGATGACCAACCTCAAATTAAGTTTAATTTACTTCTTTTTGTCTTCCATTAAAGTTGCGTTAGGAGATGGGAGAACCAATAATGGAATCGGCGCGCTAGACAACAGGAGATTGTTGGGAATAGGAGCACCAACGCCGTCATCCGTACCATAAATCGATCATTGACTGTCAAGAACATCTAGATTCAAAGCACTACCACGTCAGATCCCGCGTCATCTGTTCGTGCAGCTCCATCTTTTGAACCTTGATGATTCAACCTAATCAATCTAGTAATGTAGATTGCCAATAATTCAAAGCACAGAACCAATGAATTATTGACCAAACTTTTGATTTTCTTGTAGGGAAAAGTGAATTCATTTTCTTCACCAAATAATCCAAGTCCTTATGCCAAGAGTAAAAACGATGCTAGATACCAAAACCCGTCTGCAAGTCAAGCATCCAAAACCCACATGAATGGATTGTAAATGCTCCCTGAATATGCTTTTGCACCAAAAGTTTTTCGGAAATTAGCTTACTCTATAACGCGCAAACAGCAAAAGCAGCCGCTTTTCCATCTGTTGGTTGAATTCTGTACGATGCATCTCAATCAAAAGATCAGCAGGAGGTTGATCGCTTGCCCTAATGAGCCAACTAAATGCAAGTGAAAATATTTAGGCCAGAACAAGGAGAACGAGAAAACTTGCAAGTGAACGTTCTGTCATATCATCGCTGTTTTTTAAGTTCATGCTTTAGCTAACGCGCCTGAGAAGGGGGCGGCATTGATGGAACGACAAACCTTATCCCACCACAGAAAAGAAAAATTTATAAAAATCACGTTCCAACCCCATCAAAAACCAGGATGGCTTATTGAGATATTGCTATTATGTGAATGTATTCCTTTATGCCTTATAATTTGATACCTGATGCCTCTCAGACAGAGTTGACGGAGTCGTCATCACTTGCATCACTGTCGCTGCTGCTGCTGCTCCCACTGCCGCTTCCGCTCCCACTGCTACTGCCAGACGAAGACGTCTGACGATCCCTGCCCTCTGCATTGAGTTGAGCTCTCAGGGCATCTGCTGCATTCTGGCCCTTGTGCCCTTCGTCGCCGCTATCGTCCACATCAGCAATCTCATCATCTGAGTCATTGTGACGTGGCTCGTTGGCATCAGATCCAAACTCAACCTTTTGCTCAGCATTGTTTTCGTTGTCTGGCGATCCAGCGCCGAAGAGTTCGTCGATGTCTATATCTTGATTATCCTCAGCTTCGTAATCTCTGGGGCCTGGAGAGGCAGCGGGGGCACTTGATAGATAGGGTGAATGAGTAGCGGCTCCCTTCGCTGCAGGTTTTGGACCTTTCAAACAATGAATACCAATTTAGCATTCAAGAATAAAAAGAAGGCCAAAACAAGTACCCAATAAAGGCAACCATCTCATGCATCACTTCATTATGCAGTTTTGTGGGTACTTAGGCTCTTTATCCCATATTGAAGTGAGTGACAAATTTTAAATTTCTTGCAAGTGAAAAACAAGAAATGACGGCAAAAGTGGCATAACTTCAAACAAAATATCGAAATTTAATCTTCTAATAACTAACCAAACATTAAGAACAAGGGGTGCCACGGAATGGCCTAAATTCAAAATCAATTACGTAACTCTTCCTGGATTCCATTTGACAGGAACTAGCTTTTGCTGATGATATTAAAGTTTCCATAGCAATTACTCATCTCAATGCACACGTTGACATAAAGCTAGAAATGATAATACCAGAAAGAAAAAATACAAAGAAGCCTCTAAACACAGCATACCTGGATTCTGGGGCTCACCAATATCAATCCGTTCCACCTCAACCTGCACAAGTTCAGGAAGAGAGCAATGAGTGAGAGAAGCACACAGACCAAAAAAAAAAATCTACTCTAGATGTTGAGTACTACAGCCCCAGCAAAGACATAAATTCAATTTCAGATAAAAAAGACTGGAGAATGAAGATCCGGTACAGGCAGAACTCAAACATAAACTTGGAATATCTTCCCTAGTGTGTCATGGGGAAGAGAATGGATTTGGAATGAGAGTGGTAGTAGTTGTCTACAGAAGAAAGCTTGATGAAATCGAGTTCATTCAGTTTTAAATATGACGCCATTCAAAAGAAAAACAGGAAGAAGAAAAACCAAATAACACCACATATTAAATGACTCCTGAGCTAGATGAAATGTAACCCACTGATTTACGGGCCATATCCAAGAGAGGCGTAGTGACATTGGAAGCATAGCTAACTAAGACAACAGTTGGGTGGCAGCTCTAATTGATAGGATGGAGACCAGGCTATTGGAGTGAGGATATTTCACTTGTACAGTAGTTAGGAGCAAAGACTTTCTCTGGCATTGGTGTGCTTTGCTCACCCGATTGGAATGAACGCAGTGAATGAATGAAGGAATGTAATCCACATCAAGGAGTTCATGTAGAAAATGTATTAAACAAAGTTGAAAATGTGAATGATGGGATATGATTACATGAATGGTCTGCCTCCACTGGAAGTTGCAGTATGCCATAAGCATGAGTGTAACATATAAGAAGACTCTAAATGAAAAGAGGAAAAATAAGTTCCTAATGGTAGATAGCACACAGAGTATACAAATGCCGGTCTGGTGATTGGTTCCATATCGAGTTGTCAGGATAGTAGTTTTGCTGTTCCAGGCTGTAATTTAGCACGCAACCAGAGAAGCGATCTAAATGCAGATTGCTGATGAAATAGTATCCTACACATGAGATACTTTGAAAAAGCATTTTACCAATATTGCTATCCTTGTTGTCAGTGAAACCAAGTTGAAGGTTTTTAACTTAGTCAGGCGAGCTGCTTATATTCTCAAGATGATCCTCATGTCCAACCACTCAGTTCTACCAAAGGTCCCATATCCATATCATGCCAACATCATTCAAGTTTTGCTCTTTATCAAGGCACTGTCAATTTCTTCCCCATGTGAAGTACTAGATATCAAGCCCGAACTAATAATACTTTTGAAACTCGGGGTGCACAACTCATGCCTGTTTTCCCCATTTCCTTTAAATTCTTGAAATTACCACATGTACTGTGTAATTATCAACATTAGAACACACTCCACTGTCAGATTTTACACTGCCAGAATCAAAATTATAAATCCATAGACATACAATGCTAGCCAACTCTAGTTAACAATTAGAACTTCGTACTTGAATTGATAAGGCTTAGAACTTTTTCTTTCAGGATATTTTGGAGAGACTGCCGCTACTAAGATGGAGATCCTACTCAGGATTGATTTATAGCCCTACTTGATTGAGTACTAGATTGAATCAACAAAGGAGGGGCATCACATAGCTGAGTTCAAAAGATTAATGATCGTTCAATAGGGATATTTCTTCCATCGAACCTCTCAATCCGTCACTATAACTAGAGAAGCAGAAAGATTTGATATCCCTATCCAATGAGCAGATCTTAAATGTGTAAATTTTTGATAAGTTATTCTAAACATCTATTGAACATCTAGGTAACCAAATCTTAAGAAAGTCCATATATATAAAGTGTGCATCTTAAGGGCCACTTCACTTTCTTTCATAACAAAGATATACAGTTGCTCATGGGCAAAGTGAGACAACACATCAATCTCGCATCTCGTTTAGTCAGACATAGAATGTTTAAATCTCTAAGTCAAATAGCCAACAAAAGAATATGACAATTCAAGGATCAGACATGGAGTCCTAGAAGGAACAAAAACTGAAAAGCAGAGGATAACAATAAGAAATTGAATATTACCACATAAATGCATCTAAACCATCATAAGCAGTTAAACTTTCATAAAACTTCATTCACATGGGAGGACCAAAGGGTTCATACAACAATACACACCTATTCAATGAATCATACTAACAACAAGATGTGCAGCATTCTTGTTCTAAAGGAAACTTGAGACCCCTGGAGTCTCTTCATCCATCCTTTGTTAACTAGCGGTCCTTGTAATTACACAAAATAATCATAATGGATCAATCTCTCCCTATGCATAATGATTTTGATTATTATACAGAATAATTAGAATCAGCAGAAACAAACAACAGTTTACTTATCTATAATCCCTATTCCCTATGATCTTGGTAATAGATTACTCTTTTTAATAAGCCAAATAATTAGTGACTGACTAACTTAACTAAGCAATTGGACTTACCGGAACGGCTGGAAATGTATTCCGAGAAGAATGTGCTGGTTTTACAACCTTTGCCACCGGAGATAACCGAGGCTCCACTGCTGGCCCAGAATGAACAGCTGCAGAAGCGGCAGAAGAAGCAGCCGCCACAGACTCACCAGGAAGGCGAACGTGACGCAGCTGCTTCACAGCTCGATGGAGTCGTTCCAATCGGAATGTCTCACCATCGAAGAACAACACAGCATCATTCTCCTTGTAATCTTCGCTGCTACCCTCAAATGCCACTTTGGGCTTTCCTGGTTGATTATTTTGAAACTCCACAGAAACCCGGTTCTCCTTATTCTTTTGCATTGTACCCTTCTTCGTCTTATCGATAGAAGCGGGTTTAAATTCATCTGGAGAAATGCAAATAAACAAAAGTTCAAGAAAGAGTAACTAGCAATGAATACATTGCATCACTACAACTCATCACATACACACATCAATGCAGAAATCCTCACACTACATCAACTTCTTAGTTCCTGCTATCCAATGATTCCCAACAAGAACAAATTAGACAAGTATGAAATAAGGGGGAAAAGTACCAAAGACATTAAAAAGAACACTTGTTTTTTTCAAATCCAACCATTTAGAATTCAAGAAACAACGTCCCTAAGCTTCATTACACATCTAGAGCAGTCATCTCCTCTCCAACTCCATCTCCTCCACCAATCTCCAATCCTTCAGATTTCCAGGCACACCAATCACAACAATGCCAACACACCCACGGATCACCTCAGGCGAACAAGACAGACCACGGGATAAAATGGGCAAGTCTTAAACACTTACATCGGAGGGTACAGTACTTGTTGGAAGAATCGTGCTTGAACGAAGGCCCGAGGGTCAGATTGTACCAGCAATCGGGCTGAGGAGCCGTCCTGGGCTCATCCCTGTCCTTAGCCATACCTTCTTTTTCCACTCTTAGAGAAGAGAAGAAGATCAAGACCAACGGGCTACCGCTGCTCGCCCCCCCTTCTTTGCCTCGGTTCAAATCAAGCCGATGATGGGTATCCGAGACGACCCGGACGGGACCCACCTTCTTTTACTACGCGGACGGCCATGTTCTTGACTCGACGTCGGTGATTCCGCTCGTCCCGAATCGATCGTGTGATCCCGAAGCTGCGTCCCGATCAGAGTCGGCTTTCCTCTTTCGGTCGCTGCGGTCAGACTCCCGACAAATTTTTGGTCTTTTAGTATAAAGTTTCGGGGAACCTCGATGATGACTGACGAAGGATTCGCGGCCTTCTGCGGGGGTCCTCCTTCCTTCCTTCCTCCTCTCCTCTCCCGTCCTCCGCAGCTGAAACCCTGGCCACGCGAAGCGAAGACCAGTAGGTTGGGGAGAGGATCCGATGATCCGGTCCGGGTTCGGGCCGGTTTTCCGGGTCGGATCTTGTGTAGCGGGAGCGGAGATTCTGGGCCCAACCGGTTGGCCGATGCTTTTCCCCTATTTTGGAGTCACGCGAGGAGAAAAGCAGCTTGCCCTTTACAAGAAAGTTTATCGACCGGAACGTCATGCGTCGCGAGACAAGGACCTGCCGGGAGTACATTGAGGTACGGTCGGTTCCCCGTATGTGAAATTGGACTGATTGGTTTGGGCTGCTCCCAAATGCGATCTGCAATCTTCTACTTGGTCTTTCTTTTGCTATTTTCCTTCGTGCAACAATGGATTATGAATTTATATTTCGAATGTATCTATATCAATAAAAACTTTTGATTTGAACACACCTTATATTCTAATTAGGACTCGGACATCATTTGAGCCTATCGACACCAGCGAAGGTGTGATTTGCAATCTTTTACTCGGTCTTCCTTTGCTATTTTTCTTGGTGTGATCATGGAAGGCTTCTATTATAATTTTGATTCTCTATACATTCAATCTACCCCACTAAGCACAGCCCCACCGTCAGCCGCTGCAAAGAAAAGCAGAGAGCTAGAAAGAGAGAGACTTAGAGAGAGAGAGAGAGAGAGAG
This sequence comes from Eucalyptus sideroxylon x Eucalyptus melliodora, assembly GCA_016097485.1. NCBI lineage: Eukaryota > Viridiplantae > Streptophyta > Magnoliopsida > Myrtales > Myrtaceae > Eucalyptus > Eucalyptus sideroxylon x Eucalyptus melliodora. Next base: position 24,824,503 of record CM027826.1, on the reverse strand, counting down.
CTTAGTCCTCTTCAATCCCTCCCCAAAATCACTGGAACATTGGAACATTTTAGGCTTTCTTAGGAAAGCCGATTGACAAGCTTCTGTATACCCAAAATCATGCTCTTTTAAATGCAAGTTCCGCTTTATTTACATGAGATCTCCACTTTCCCTTCAACTTTATCATTCCTTTTGTTTGATTGGAGGGTTTTAGTTCTCTTGCGGCTGTGTGAAATGAGGGAGCATTTGAAGGTTTTTCTTTTGGATGATTCTGGTTTTTATGGGCATTTGGTCTAAGTCCATCCAAGGTGTAATTTGGCATATTGCAGAACCTGTGTTGTTTAGGGTTGTGTCCGATCTTTGTGCTCATTTCAAGAGTGCAAACATGTATTTATGTATGCGTACAGGGCCACGTAAGCCTAGTTCTAATGGCTATGGCGTTGTGCCTTATATTGTTGAGGTCGTATTTGATTTAGTGGACGTCCTTGTTGAGCAGCCTCAATAAAACACTCTCAAGTCTCTAACCTGTGGAGAGGAATGTAGTCCTCTACTCTTTCTGGAAAATTTTTGTTTGAAACAGGTCGTACTGCTCTGCCCTCTAAGGGGTGTATGACAAATCAGAATTTCTATTCCAAAAATAATTTTTCTATTCCAGACCTATTTCTGGAATAGAAATCCGTTTGATAAACTTATTTCGTTTTTCTATTTCTGAAATAGATTTCTATTCCAGAAATAGGTTTGGAATAAAAATCAGAAGCTAAAATTTTTTCTCTATTTTTGGCCGCTACTGCCGCCGATCACCGCCGTCTCTAGTCACCCGCTCACCACCGGTCGCTAGCTACAAGTGTAGCCACCATTAGTTGCCGGCCGCCGGCCGCCATGCGCCGCTTTGCCGTCGGTCGCCCGCCGCCTATTGATCGCTAATCGCTAGCCGCCCATGTCACCGATCCGATAAGTCGACAATCGCCGCCGCCACCACCACCGCGGCCACCGCCACCGCGGTCACCACCGCTAGCCACCGGTCGCCGCCGTTCGTCACCACCATCCACCGGTCCACCGTCATCCAAAAGGAAGAAATTTTGAGTCGTTATCAAACGAATTTCTATTTTTAGAGTAGAAATTTTGTGTCGTTATCAAATGGTTATTTTTGCTTAGAAACTCTTCTAAAAATAGAAATAGAAAAATTTATTTTTGTTCCAAAAACTATTTGATGTGAATCGTTGCGGAAGGATCGTTCTACGAAGGCCCGGATGGTGCGAATTGCAAACCTCGACCTCCAATCAAACCTGTGATTGGCAACCTCGGTATGAACGTGACTGTTGACGAACACGTGTCAACCAACCAACGTTATAGACGCCACGAGCGAAAGAATTCGCTATCTCGCTCGATAAGTCGAAGAGAATCTTGATTAGGTCAAGTCCTCAAAAGAACAGTAAAAAGAGAACCTCTCAATTCTTTTCCTCAAAAATAAAAATATATCCGTCCTCAAAGAAATTTGGCAAATCCTTTATATAGGCTGCCACACAAACCCTAAAAACCAACCCTAAAAATCTAATGCGTTATATTCTAAAATATTCCTATTTTAGAATATTCTTAAACAAGAATATATATATAAATTGACTTGGTCAATTATTTGGTGACAAGATAATTAAATTGCACCAAGATTTCCAAGATTCTTCAAGATTTGATCCAAGGTCATCTTCACGCCAAAGATCACGAACCATGACGCCAACAGCTTGCTTGAATTGTTTGGCCCGCGCTCGAGTAATCGAACCAGTAGGAATAGACAATGGGTCCCTAGCACCTCCTCCTCGATATGACTCGATGTCCACATCATTCCCTCCCCGTGAAAAGGATTTGTCCTCAAATCATCACTGGCATCAAAAAGAGTCAAGTCAGAAACATTAAATGTGGCACTAACGTCATACTTACCTGGAAGATCAAGCTTGTAAGCATTATTGTTAACTCTTTCCAAAACCATGAATGGTCCATCCCCTCGCGGTAATAACTTAGAATGTCGCTGCTCAGGAAATCTCTCTTTGCGCATATGAACCCAAACCCAATCGCCAGGTTCAAACACCACTTCCTTGCGCCCTTTGTTAGCTTGCCTTGCATATTGCTCAGTCTTGCGCTCAATATTTGTGCGCGTCTTCTCATGCAACGACTTGACAAATTCAGCTTTCTTTGCTCCATCTAAATCCACACGCTTATCAACAGGTAAAGGGGTTAAATCTAACGGAGTTAATGGATTAAAACCATAGACAACCTCAAATGGTGTAAATTTAGTAGCAGAATGCATGCTCCTATTATATGCAAATTCAACATGTGGCAGACAATCTTCCCAAGATTTTATGTTCTTTTTAATAATAGCACGCAACAATGCCCCTAAAGTTCTATTAACTACCTCGGTTTGACCATCGGTCTGTGGATGACAAGTAGTAGAAAATAACAACCGTGTTCCTAGTTTTTTCCACAATGTTTTCCAAAAGTAGCTAAGAAATTTAGAATCTCGATCTGAAACAATCGATCTAGGCATGCCATGCAAACGTACAACCTCCTTAAAGAACAAATTAGCAATATGGGATGCATCATCAGTTTTATGACAAGGTATAAAATGAGCCATCTTTGAAAACCGATCAACAACCACATAAATAGAATCTCTACCATACTTAGACCTAGGCAATCCTAACACAAAATCCATAGAAATATCAATCCAAGGATGCGTTGGAATAGGTAATGGTGTATACAAGCCATGCGGTTTAGTTGTAGACTTCGATTGCTTACAAGCAATGCATCTCTCACAAACACGTGTGACATCTCTCTTCATATGTGGCCAATAAAAATGTTCATACAGCACTTCATAAGTCTTATTAATGCCAAAATGCCCCATTAAACCACCACTATGAGCTTCTCGCACCAACAATTCACGCAAAGAACACTTAGGCAAACATAGTTTGTTTTCACGAAAAAGATAACCTTCATGCCTATAAAATTTATCAAATGCAGCGTGTTCACATGCTTCATAAACTCTCCCAAAGTCATCATCATCAATATATAAGCCCTTGATATGCTCAAAACCTAGACACTTTGCTTCTAAAATAGTTAGAATCGCATACCTTCGAGAAAGTGCATCGGCTACCACATTTTCCTTACCTTTCTTGTACTTGATCACATATGGAAAAGTCTCAATGAACTCCATCCATTTGGCATGTCTTTTATTCAACTTTTGCTGTCCTTTCAAGTACTTCAAGGTCTCATGGTCGGTGTGGATCACAAACTCCTTTGGCCATAAATAATGTTGCCAAGTCTCCAAAGCTCGCACTAAAGCATACATCTCCTTATCATAGGTAGGATAATTCAATGTTGCTCCACTCAATTTTTCGCTGAAATAAGCTATGGGACGCCCTCCTTGCATCAACACGGCTCCAATTCCTGTACCAGAAGCATCGCACTCTATCTCAAAAGTAGCACTGAAATTTGGCAAAGATAATAAAGGAGCATTAGTTAACTTATCTTTTAGCAGATTAAAGGCTTTCTCTTGCTCTTCTCCCCACGTGAAACCCACGTGCTTCTTGATAACCTCAGTTAAAGGTGCGGCAATGGTGCTGAAATTTCTCACAAATCGTCGATAAAAACTCGCCAATCCATGAAAGCTACGCACCTCTCCTATGGTCTTAGGCGTTGGCCATTCACGGATTGCTTTAACCTTTTCTTCATCAACCTGTATACCATTAGCACTAACAACAAATCCTAGAAATACTAATTTGTTGGTAACAAAAGAGCACTTCTTTAGATTAGCGTATAATTGCTCGGCCCTTAAAACCTGCAAGACAGCTCGCACATGCTCAATATGGTCATCAGGACTTCGGCTATAAATCAAGATGTCATCGAAATAGACAACCACAAATCGACCAATAAAAGCACGCAAAACATGATTCATAAGTCGCATAAATGTGCTCGGTGCATTAGTTAATCCAAATGGCATTACTAACCACTCATATAATCCATACTTGGTCTTAAATGCAGTTTTCCATTCATCACCTTCTTTCATCCTAATTTGATGATAACCACTTTTCAAATCGATCTTAGTGAAAATACAAGAACCATGCAACTCATCCAACATGTCATCTAATCTAGGAATAGGATGTCGATACTTTACCGTAATATTATTGATTGCTCGGCAATCGACACACATTCGCCAAGTTCCATCCTTCTTTGGCACTAACAAAACAGGGACGGCGCATGGGCTAAGACTCTCTCTCACATGCCCTCGTTCCAATAATTCACTTACTTGCCGCTGAAGTTCCTTTGTCTCCTCGGGATTGCTTCGATATGCGGGTCGATTAGGTAATGGCGCACCAGGAATCAAGTCAATTTGATGTTCTATGCCTCGAATAGGTGGTATCCCTCCAGGAAGTTCATCAGGAAAGACATCTTCAAATTCCTGCAATAAAGACACAATAGGACTAGGCAAACTTGGGTCAAGATCGTTAGTAGAAAACAAAACCTCCTTGTACACAAGTACAAGTATTGGTCGATCTAGAACTAAGGCTCTCCTCACTTCACTTGATTTTGCATAAAAATTATTTTGCCTCTTTTCTTTCCTCTCTTCTTTTCCCTCAGTTTTTACCACAATCTTTCTCTCGGCCTCTCCTTTTCCTTGTGTCTCAGACACACCACGCAAGCCCTCGGATTTCTCACCTTTTCTTTCTCTCTCGGCTTCTCGTTGTATCTTTAATTGATCTTGATACACCTCACTAGGTGTCATTGGTACCAAGGTATAAGTCTTTTGATTCATCACCAATGAATAACGATTAGTATATCCATCATGATGTACCTTTCGATCATATTGCCATGGTCTTCCAAGCAAGATATGACCCGCTTGCATAGGTACAACATCACACTCTACCTCGTCCTTATATCTCCCTATCTCAAATGGAATTCGAACTTGCTTCGATACTTTCACCTCACCACTATCATTTAACCATTGAAGTCTATAAGGCCTAGGGTGCTTTGTTGTCTTCAAGCCCAACTTATCCACCATAATACAACTTGCCACATTCGCACAACTACCTCCATCAATTATCATACTACAGATCTTACCATTCACCACACACCTTGTATGAAACAAATTATCTCTTTGTTGGTGATGCTCCTCCTCCTTTACTTGCACACTCAGAGAACGCCTAACCACCAATAAGTCTCCTTTTATAGCCACTTCTCCATCACTACAATCCTCCAATGGTGGCATCTCATCATCATCTTCTTCCCTTTCACTTTCGGACTCAATAACACCATGTCCAGTCATGATCATCACCCTCCTATTAGGGCATTGATTCGCCATATGACCCCTGCCCAAACACTTAAAACATTTAATTTCACGAGTTCTAGTGTTAGGATTTTCGGTTTTACCTGAAACCGGATTCGTTCCAACTTTACCGTCCCTCTCCTTCTCCTTTGAGGTTTCGGTTTTGGTGTTGTTTCCTCTCCAATTTGGCTTCTCATCTCTCTTCCAATTGGATCTCCAATTCTGACTTGAACCTCCTCCACTCTTGTGATTTCGGTCCAACTTCAATTGCCGCTCAACTTTGATGGCTTTGTCCACCAATTCCTCCAATTCAACATAGTGTTGCAGCTCTACCACCCTTGCTATGTCTCGACTCAAACCACTCAAAAATCTTGACATTGTGGCCTCACGATCCTCCATCACATTAGCACGGATCATGGCAATCTCCATCTCCTTGTGATACTCTTCCACGCTCTTATTGCCTTGTGTGAGATTTTGTAACTTTTGAAACAAATCTCGGTGGTAATGACTAGGTACAAAACGCCTTCTCATCACCGCTTTCATCTCATCCCACGTCTCTATCGGTCTTTCACCATTGCGCCTCCTACTAGTCACAAGTTGATCCCACCAAATTATAGCATAATCAGTAAATTCAACAGCTGCAATTTTTACCTTTTTGAGCTCGAGTATCGTTGGCAATCAAATACCATCTCCATGCGTTTCTCCCACTCTAGATACGCATCGGGATCATTCTTCCCTTGGAAGGAAGGAATCTTCATCTTGATGTTGCCAAGTTCATCATCTCCTCGGTGTCTAAACCTTTGGCCTCCATTCCACCTTTCAAATCGAGCATCTCGATCATCCTCCATGTCGGCCTCATCATCATCATATTGTCGTTGCCTTCTATGTTGTGTTCTAGAGGCATCTCGCTGATGTTGCGGCCTTCCTCGGGGTATCTCTCGATCACCATCAATCCTCATGCCATTCCCCATCATTCGGCCACTAAGCTCCTCTACTACGACCCTCAATTGCTGGATGCTTTCCACGAGCGCTTCATCCCTTCGTATGGAGTCAACCTCCCGTTGATTCACGCTTTCTTCGCGGGACATATTTTAGACCTGCAAGTAAACGTTAGTCTAAAAAAAATCCTCACCAATCGCTCCCTCACGTGTTTCTCTTGAGATGTTTGTCACTCCTCTCGTGTTTAACTCAAGTCTAGGCTTTTTCCACCCTCAATTAAGCTTACACACTCTTGCCTTTTTCCTCTCGTATTCTCTTTTCACAAGCTCTTTATTGGACTCAAAACCTGTCTCTCAACCCCCTCACGACAATCAATCAAACTAATCAAACAAGATTAGATCACTATTGATTTTGTTTCAGCAAGTAACAATTTCAAACCAACAAGTACAACTTTCGAAATTCCAATTGAAACGCAAATCACTACTGATTTTGTTTCAATTTGGTCTACTAACAAACGAGTCGCCTTCTTTTTTTTTTTTTTTTGTTCGGCTAATTTTTTTTTTTTTGCCGAATCTGTTTTTTTTTTTTCTCTTGCACACTTTTTTTTTTGTGCGTTTTTTCTTTTTTTTTTTTTTTTTTTTTTTTTTTTTTTTTTTTTTTTTGACGAACTCAGATACAATTTAAGATGCTAGAAAAGAAAAAATTTAAAACTAACAGCAAACAACTACGTATGGAAGCACAAAAGCAATCGGATCCCTAAATTAGCTAGAACCGAAACCCTAACTCAATAAATCTCAAATTACTAAATATCAACAGAAAATTAAAGATAAATAGACCTTGTAGAAGCAAGCTCTGATACCAAACTGATGTGAATCGTTGCGGAAGGATCGTTCTACGAAGGCCCGGATGGTGCGAATTGCAAACCTCGACCTCCAATCAAACCTGTGATTGGCAACCTCGGTATGAACGTGACCTGTTGACGAACACGTGTCAACCAACCAACGTTATAGACGCCACGAGCGAAAGAATTCGCTATCTCGCTCGATAAGTCGAAGAGAATCTTGATTAGGTCAAGTCCTCAAAAGAACAGTAAAAAGAGAACCTCTCAATTCTTTTCCTCAAAAATAAAATATATCCGTCCTCAAAGAAATTTGGCAAATCCTTTATATAGGCTGCCACACAAACCCTAAAAACCAACCCTAAAAATCTAATGCGTTATATTCTAAAATATTCCTATTTTAGAATATTCTTAAACAAGAATATATATATATAAATTGACTTGGTCAATTATTTGGTGACAAGATAATTAAATTGCACCAAGATTTCCAAGATTCTTCAAGATTTGATCCAAGGTCATCTTCACGCCAAAGATCACGAACCATGACGCCAACAGCTTGCTTGAATTGTTTGGCCCGCGCTCGAGTAATCGAACCAGTAGGAATAGACAATGGGTCCCTAGCACCTCCTCCTCGATATGACTCGATGTCCACATCACGCATTTAAAGGGAGTGAAGGGTACTTATCTAGACTAGAGAATTTTTTTTTTTGGTTTGACGTTTGACCCTTCCCATAATTGGTCCCAATTCACTTGTCTGTTGCATCTTTCTGCATTGATAGAGCAAGCATGTTAGAACCACGTATTTGGAAATGATCCTCAGCTTTGGGTCTGTGTTCCCTCCTTACATAGATGCACAAATGTTGGGCTTCAATCCCATCTGCTGGGTTTGTTTTCTGTCCTGTTTTCATTTTATTATTGTAATAGCGTTGTCATCTTTGTTGTTTCTATAGAGTGACGTCTTTACTGATTGCCTGCTAACAATCGGGATGCCAAGCGTCTGTGCTGGGGTGGTAATGTCGAATGGTCAAGATACTAGTTATCTTTGACTATGCGAGCTAATTGAAATTTGTGCAGGTTTCGTGTGTTCTTCTCTGCCACTAGCCATTCCCAGTGGTCATCGGTGAGCAAGTTTCTTTCATTTCCATTGCCTCTTCCAATAGGATGTAGAGAATTTCTTTTTGGGGGGAAGGGTTGGGTGGGGAGGGGTCGGTGTTAGTGTGTAACTTCTGCTTTATTTCCTTGATCTGGATCTCTTCAATTTTTCTCCTACTCAACTAAATTGTTCCTTTGGCTTTAGTTTGTTGTCTTTTCAGTCTAGTAATGGTTGACAGTATGTGTTGGAATATATCGACTCTTTATGTGTTCAAGCCCTACATTTTTCTTTGTTTGGATGTTTTCTTTTGTGTGAAGAGCCTACTTCATCCGATGTATAAATGATGTCATATTGCAAACCAGTGTGCTGTTTAGCAACTGAGCTTTTTCCAAAATCTTTGGACTCATGGTATGATGACATGCATGTGCTCGTTGGTTTATGGTTTTGCTGTGATATTAAGGTCATCTGTGATTGAGTGGATATGCTAGCAAATTTTTTTAAGCACTCTCAACCATTTGAGAGAAATTTGTGCTTTCTCAGGAAGGGTTTTGAGCATTTAAGAATGCTGCCGTCACATTAGGGGAGACCATTATCTTGCTTCTTCTCTGGGTTACTAATTGATGTACTACATATATAATTCTGACATTTTCAAATGATGGTGGAAATCAAGCAGCGGGAATTGGTTTTTGACGTCTTGAGTTGTTAATCCAAGGAAGCAATGGGGCACCCCTTTTTAAGTATGATTCAATCGATTGTGGACTTAAAAACTGTCGTAGATGTGTGCCGCTGTTGGTCAGCATTCAAAGGGACTTTAAGATATTCTGTTTGTCCTAGACTTCCTGCTAGAGTCAGGTATTCAAAAGCCATCCTCCTCTCACCAGCTCTTTTTGTGTGTGCTTGTTGGCATATGCATAATGAGAAAGCTCAGCTGCAACAGAATAGGGTCTAACGAATCTGGTTTGCATTCTGGGATTTAACATCTTGTGGAGTTCTATTGCTACTTTGGTTCCTGTATGCTCGTGAGGTCACCAAGACAACAGCAATTACTCCTCTCAGCCATCCTGTTCTTCTTCTGTAATCTGGTCTGTAACCATACGGTTGCTGTCCTGTTCTTCCCGGGTGGGTAATCACTCCGAACCGGTTCCTGGACCAGTTTCAATGGAAATTGGTTCCCGACCTTATTTTCCGGGTGGGCCGGTCCGATTCCCGAGTATACCCGGTCCGATTGCACACCCCTAGATATAGGATATAAATATCAAATCTCGAGCACCTTACCACTTCACCCACTTTCATCAGGTAGTTATTCATTTGCTTACCCTCAAACATTCACCCAGCTTTTTTCATGTACATAGCGTGTGCTTGAACACTAATTTAATATCAGGGTAATTTTAGGAATATTCTATAAGTGTAAGTGAGGCAAAATACACTTTTGGCTTGAATATACAAACTGCTTTTCAAGGGTGTTTTACGTGTGTACTCGAATAAGTTTTGTTTTCATGCATAACATTGTATGCTACTAATAAAATTCATAACTTCAATTGCACTGAGAAAATGAAAAAAAAAAATTGAAATTATTTTCTTCTCTTACCAATATACAAATTCTTTCTTGGAAGAAAACATTGAATAGAAATTTTGCTATCTTTACATTAACTGAACAATATTAAATTAAAAATAAAAATAATGATAAAAGAAAATGAGAGATGAATTATAAATTTTTCACATAGAGTGCAAAGATGAGGTTGACCATTGCATGGAAAATTGTATGAAAAGTTATAAACCTTCCGCCCTTTTATCAATTCTGTAAAAATCTTTTAATTATGTCAATTGAATCTTAAATATTCTCACATTTTGTTAATTGAATTTATTTGGTCAATTTTGGCCAAAAATTGCTAACATAGCTAATTTTTATTTTTTATTTTTTTTTTGAAATTTTCACATTTCCTTTTTTTTTATTTCTCTCTTTTTCTTTTTTTCCCCATTCTTTCTCTAGCCGGTCATTGGGCCTCGATGAGGTTGACCTCACTAGCCTCTAGGAAAGCTTGCCTGCACCACCCACTAGCGAGGCTTGCTCAAGGCCAACCTCATTGGCCCTCATATTTGGTCAATCTTGACCATCTCAAGGCTTGTTGACTGGCTAGAGGGAGAAGGGAAAGAAAAGAATAAAAAATAAAATATTTCAAAAAAATCAAAATATTATTAAAATTGTCCATATTAGCATTGACCACATTATGTAGGGCAATGACATCCGCATCAGCAATTTCAACCCAAAATTAGTTGAATGGACTCAACTAAAAAATAAATATGTTTAGAATTGAATTAACAAAAGTGCAATAGGTATAATTTTTTTTTTTTTAACAATTTTCAAACGGACATTGCTAAGATAACGGCAACGTTATTCATAGGGAATAACGGTGACTTGTAGACCATCATTTCCCATTCTATGGGAATGGGCAACCGGTTGAGCCAATATGGGAAACAAATCTTGATAGAAAATTCTCAAATATCAATGTTTATTTTTTTTCATAAAGAAAATGAAAATTCCTTCTTAGCCCATTTAATACTTTGTAAAACTACTTAAATATAAAACTCAATCCTGTTGCAAAGTCAAGTTAGCATGCCGCACATGTATTTTAACCTAATTTAAAGAGATTTCAAAAAATTATCAACGGATTGTTCAAAAAAAAAAAAATTCAGCAAATCCAAATTTTCAAATATATTCATTTTTAGTCAATCACGAGATAATCATACTTTTTATTTTTGAGTTAACTCGGATCACCATGACTTGAGTAGAACTTATTAAAGTTTTGGGTCACGTAATTTAGCTATTCAACTTTTTATTTTGATAATTATATTCACTTTGTTCATTGGTAAATATTTTCATTCACGATTGGGTGTGTGAGAAATATTAAATCGTAAGGGTGTTGTTAATAGAAATCCAAGATGTTTAAGCCGTCCGTTTGATATTCAATGTAATAATTATCTTTTTATAGTTTCTTTTTTATTTGAATTATAGCTTTTTTATTTATTAAATCCTACTTAATAAGACTCACCAATAGAGATCCACACATCAAGAAGGAATCCGGATTCCTTGAGAAGACCTGTGGTGGGGCAACACCGTCACTCCCACTCTTTCATTTTCCTTTCAAACCATAGCACTCTAAAGGCAATTAAGTACTCTCACCAAGTACGGTTTCTGATAATTAATTTCTTTGTTTGACTTTGCTTGATCTTTTTCTTTGGTCAAATTTATCTTCTTCTTTTTAATTCTCCTTGCTACAGAATTTAAAAAAAAAAAAAAAAGTTCACGAGGACAAAAGGGAAACACAAAAACGAGATAAAAGGGTGTGTTTTGATTTAAAGATACAACAATATAGATGTTCGGCAAACTTAGGAGTTTGGAGCAAACATTACTTTCAAAATCCTTTCGTCCTCACCTCGATTTATCTTCGATTTTCGAATTGAAAAGTTGAGATACCAAACCACGATTATCTCTTATCCACAACCCATTTGAACAGATAAATAACCAGAGCACAGAGAGAGAGAGAGAGAGAGAGAGAGAGAGAGAGAGATGCATGTCAACGACGTAATCAGATGAAAACTGCCTGCCATATCCGCAGCTACCATAACAGCTGATATTCATCGCTCTTCATTATGACGTCGTAGCATCTACAGACCCATCTCTTCTTTGTTCTCTCGTCCTTTTTCCTTTCCCCTTCCTTTGGGTGAACCATCACCATCGGCGCCAGAAAAGTTCAATGGAGGCCTTGCATTGTATTCCTTAAACCCTCTTGAGCTCCTACGTATTTCGCCTTCGCCTTTTGGTTTTTGCTTGCGAGAGAATGGCGGGTTTTGCTTGCAGCGGGGCTCTCGTACTCTACCCTTCACTCCTCTTCATCATCCTGCTCTCCTCCTTGAATCACCATTTTCACATCTTCCCTTTCCCACTATCTTCTTCTTCTTCTTCCTCTAACCACGGAGCTAATGTTGCCCGACACGAGAAAGAGCAGGCTCTTCTCTTCTCCTCAAGCGCAAGCAGGAGGAATTTCATCACCGGTGGCAGCACTAGTGCTGCTAGAATCAGAGTGAGTTCTGTCCACCTTTTCTTAAACGATCAGCAACAGAAAGAGAAGGGAAAAAAAGGTCCTTTTTTGTATGATTTTGGCACGCGATGGTAAGTGTCAGATGATTATTTCGATGTACTTGGATCGACTTCAATACGAAGTTTGCGAGAATTTCTGTCGTTCTATCCGAGGACTATGTCTCGAGTCAACAGTTCTCCTCATCGTGGTGGCGGTCTCCATCACTATGCGTATAACCGCGACGTATCACCATAGAAAATCAGGAGAATCATCTGAGTGCCCGAGAAATCTCGAGCTATTGCATTTGTTATTTACGTAACCTTTTGCTTTTCGTTTCGTGCGTCATGGTGCAGCAAAAGAGAGCTCGCGTCGCTGTGGATAGGAGGGAGGAGAGCTTAGCGAGAGCGAGGGCAGCAATAAGAAGAGCTAGCGGTGGAAAGACGACGACTGTCGTCAACAGCACTTCGCATTATCCGGAGGACAGATTCGTTCCCAGCGGACCCGTCTACCGAAATCCTCGCGCTTTCCATCAGTTAAGATCTCTCCCTCTATCTCTCTCTCTCTCTCTCGTTGACTTTTTATTTTATTTTTTTCAAGAGAAGGGTCAAAAGCATTCCTCTTATTGTAGCTTCTCTCTCTCTCTCTCTCTCTCTTCCTTCTAGACTCTTTCTGGAGAAAGGTCAAATGCATGCTCCTATTGTGAAAAACATTATCTAAAACAATCAAGATTAAGATAAAGTTAATATACAAACATGGTGAAAGGTTTCAAGCATTCCGAATCAAATAAAATTGAAGTATGGATATTGCGCAATTTATAAAAAGTCAAAAATCAAAAGTAGAAGTACCGCTAGAGATAGATGCCTTTAGTGGGGTCCTTTTTTTTTTTTCTTTTTTTTTTCTCCCTATCATCTAAACTAGGGTTACAAATGTTTCAATAGCTACCTCTAGCCTAATGAAGTATCAAATGCCTGCCTACATCTACTCTCAATATCAATGCTAGTATAACAGTTTTGAACATTTATGAGAGTAACAACTCATAAATTCTTGAAGGAGTAAACCCCACAATTGAATTATTTATTATTCTTCTTGTGATTCAAGACAGATCATTATTATCATAATAGATTAAGGACCGTCACTTAATCATTTCCCTAAAATCGTATGAATCAGGGCTCTTGCACTTGATCACTTAATACTTTTTTTATAATTATATCCATCTTAGGCATCGACTAACGTTTCTTTAAGAATAAGATTGAAAAGAAAAGGAAGAAGAAATCAATCCTACAACAATGGGAATCTAAAAAAGATCTTGGTATATGGTGATTTGTAAGGGTCATGATCCAGATTGAATATGTAGTGATGCCTTGTTGTATGATGATAAGAGTTAATCAATCTCTTGCCCTAATCTTTCTATCGCACAATTTTGAAAAAGGATCAATTATTAACATAGATTTGAATCTATATACCAACGATGGGGAAAAAAATATTTGTAGGCAAATCTATATCTCATGGAAAGAACTCGAATAATCTTTTGGGCACAAATATAAACTCGAGGTATTTTAATTTCAAACTTTCATCTGGAAGTGCCAATTAAATTCATTGACACTATAAGATGAACAATAAAGGCATGTTACTAAGTCAGCAGCCGATAATCTCATATTCATAATGTAAATATCATCTTGGTCATAAATCTCTATTGATATTTCTCATCTCGTGGAAAGTTTCGATGCATTCACTAAATTAACCATAATCAACTTTTCTCACTTTATTTTCTAAAATATTTTTATGCACTAATATATATCTATCTCTTTTTTACCGGCGCATTGTAATATTTGTATTTATATAATTATACTTGCAAGTGTATAAAAAGTGTAACCTACAAGTTGCAAAGAGGATGTTCTCTTGGCATTTCTAGAAACTCCATGTTTCCAGATTTGAAATGGAAACATTGTTGAATATTGTAATGTTTGAAATATTCATATGTTCAATTTTTGTTCAAATCTGTTTTTTAGAATTAAGGAAATTGTTTATGGAAAGAGCTAATCCGGCATTCTAACATTGTGAAACCCTAATCGCCCATGATCGAGTTTCAAGTAGTTAGATGGACTGGTAACCCACGCAAGAAACAAAATAGGACTTAGGTCTATTTTTGATTTATTTAGTAGATTACAGCTAATATAACCTAACTTATTATCTAACTATAATATCCTTAATCGATTAAATTTCAAAAAATTTACCAGACTATCAAGTTAATTTTATCAAATTCTAAACACAATTTATTTTCCAACTACATTTTCTCACCTTGTTCGCATCATCCATTGCAGGAGCCACATCGAGATGGAGAAGCGATTCAAGGTGTGGTCCTACAAGGAAGGCGACCAGCCCTTGTTCCACAAGGGCCCGATGAACGACATCTACTCGATTGAAGGCCACTTCATCGACGAGCTCGAGAGTGGGCGGAGCCCGTTCTCGGCTCGCCGGCCCGACGAGGCCCTGGCCTTCTTCATCCCGGTCAGCATCGTCAACATCATTGAGTTCGTGTACCTGCCGTACACCACCTATGCCCGGGACCAACTACAAGCCATCGTGGAGGACTACATCGGTCTCGTCTCCCGGAGGCACCCCCACTGGAACCGGACCGGCGGGGCGGACCATTTCATGATCTCTTGCCATGATTGGGTAAATGCGAAATAGTATTCTCTTGCATGATCAATGTAGAAATTGCCCATATTAAGTCTTGTGAAATTTGGTGGGACTACTCCAAAAGTGAAAAAGGAAATTCGATTTTCCTTTCTTTAGGGTTTTGTGTCCTTGCGCCACTTGTCGCGATCTCAAGAGATAGGGACCTAAACGATTTAACCCTTTGGTGCCACGTGTCCTCTTGTGGAAAGTGAGATTGTTGTTTTCTATGTTCAGGCCCCGGAAGTATCCAATGGCCATCCCCAGCTCTTCAAGCACTTCATCAGAGTCCTATGCAATGCCAACAGCAGCGAAGGTTTCCGACCATCTAGAGACGTCTCGTTGCCGGAAATCTTCCTTCCGAGAGGAAAACTGCTCTCGCCATGGCCCGCTCCGCCCCCGGACAACCGCTCGGTCCTCGCCTTCTTCGCGGGCGGCGCCCACGGCCCCGTGAGAAAGGAGCTGCTCCGTCATTGGAAGGACAAGGACGACCAGGTCCGAGTGCACGGATACCTCCCCAAGACGCTCAACTACACCGAGCTCATGGGCCGGAGCAAGTTCTGCCTGTGCCCCAGCGGGTACGAAGTCGCGAGCCCCCGGGTGGTCGAGTCGGTCTACGCCGGGTGCGTCCCCGTGATCATCTCCGACGGGTACGTGCTCCCGTTCAGCGACGTCCTCGACTGGAGCAAGTTCTCGGTCCACATCCCGGTCGCGAGGATCCCCGACATCAAGAGGATCCTCGAGGGCGTCCCGGCGGAGGAGTACCGGGAGAAGCAGAGGCGGGTCGTGGAGGTGCAGCGGCACTTTGTGGTGAACCGGCCGGCCAAGCCGTACGACATGATGCACATGGCGATGCACTCCGTGTGGCTCAGGAGGTTGAATTTGAAGCTGCCACTGTGAATTCTTTTGGCCAAGGACCGGTGGTTGAATTGCACAAACTATATAGAACTGAACTGTACAAATTGAAAAAGTTTGGGGGTGGAGAGTAAAATATGGCATCATGTAGCAACTTAAAATTACATATTAATTATAAATTTGGCCAATTTTTATATTTTTCAGATATTATTTTATTAAATTACAATTTTATGTTGCCCATTGTAAATTTTATGATCAATTTTTTTTATTAATAGTCAGTGCATAAGTTATCATGGATCAATAGTTTAGCAACGTCAAAGTGGAATTTCAAGATTGGTGTAAAGGCCGGAGTAGCAGTTGTTATAGAATTGAATTTCAAAGTGTATTATGTCTATGAGCAATTATGATAATTAAACGACCGTCCTTAATCCATGGTAAGATTAGGAGCCTAAAAGTAAATAATAATTATTTAAAAATTATTGTGAGGTCTACTTATTCAAGAATCTGTGATGCTCAACATGCTTTACTCTCATTAGCGAAACCCTAAGTAATATAGGAGAAGGTGGAAAAAAAGCAACCAAACAACATATTTGGTTGGGGTGTTGGGGATTCCCAACTTGGACCTAAAGATCATCCAATCGAATCTCACCAATCGTGCATGCTAACTCCTCTGAGTTAGGGTTGCCATACAAGCCAAATGTCTCAATTGAATCGATTCATGGTCTCAACTCCTATGTAGAGTATTCCATAAGCTTCTAGGTATCTAATTATCAACGCCCGTACTCCCAACTTATGAATAGAAAAAGCACATATCAGACACGTCGGTAGCTTCTCACGAGGATCGCAGCCGTCTGTTTCCAAGTTTCTCGGAAAATCTAGAGCAATCAGAGCGGAAAATCTAGGACTTGGATCGAGCTTTTCATGTCATATTTTTGGGGCGACAATCATGAAATGGAAAAGGATACGCATCATCAAGTGAGCTGGGAGCATAATTGCCCCTCGGTGCGCTGCGGATCGATTGCGTTGTAAGCCTTGGCTTAGAAGGATTGCTTTGAAAAATGATTAACCCCTTTTTAACTGAGCTATTCACTGATCCTCCCAGTACATCGAGGCGCGCCTTTAACGTTTCGCCCTGTGAAATTTATCGTGTAAATATTGATAACAGATTGTCCTAAAATCCAGTAACTTCATCTCTTCTAACTTCCTCAAAAATTTAAATTCAAATTCAAATTATTTCCTCAATTTGAGGATGCTTTCCCCAATTTAAGGAATCAACTGAGCTATCATCATATAATTGCGTGTTCATTTAAACTCATTTTGTACTATAATAAAAACATGAAGAGAAAATAAAAAAAATTCAAAGTTCCTTCACATTCTTTATGGTATTCGAGCTCTCTGCATAATAGCACTACCCGTGATCCTCCTCCTCCTCATTTTTTGCGGCTCTCTCCATCGGTTCTGATGATATCAATATTGTCAATACCATAACTAACGTTATGGTTGGGGAGCCATAGGTGTATTAAGTGTGGGGTCGGGGTAGTGGTCCTCCTACTTAAGTGTCGGGCACGAGAGGGTGGTGGAGTCATTGATTATCAAAAAAAAAAAAAAAAAAAAAAAAAAAACATTGTCAATGCCACAATTAAAAAAAAAATTACCCCAATTCAATCCACATCCACTGTGATTAAACATTTCCAACCTCATCCCAGTCAAACTAAATAACTCCAACTACCACATCAAGCGACCCTGCTCTTCCATATATTACCGGACTTTACTCCCGCCAAGCAAGCACGAAATCTGCTCAATAATAATAGATATACATATGCCTTGACGTCCCTTAGACGTCCTGCTTACTCGACTCGAGAAGGGCGCTCAATCTACGGCTGATTATCTTAAAAAATTTAAGGGTCAATTTTTATCAAGCCGGCGGCCCGTGCCTCCCCCCCAATCAGTGAAAGATTCGTAATTCTTTTATGGCGCCAGAATCAATTTCCGAATATGATAATAAAAATTAGCAGCAATCACCGTTTTTTTAATCTAATTTAATTACTTTTTTTTTTGTCTTTTTTAATTAGCATAGGCAGCAATTCATGATTAGCAGAAACGTTATACATAAAAGGGGCTTCGCGTGACATGTCACGCCCTCCGCGACGTCAGTTATTCCCCCGCCCCCTCCATTTCCCTCTCAAAAAAAGCTCCGTAACCGCCTTTCCCTCGCTTTCCCGAGAGAAATCTCCGCCGCCGCCTGGAGCCGGAGCCGGAGCCGATCGGAGTCGGAAGCTCGAGATGGAGACTCGCTGCGGGATCGCTGCTGTGAAGGCGGGGCTTTGCGTGGCGTGCTTGGCGTCCGGTGCACTGGTCCTGCTGTGGTCGTTCGATTTCGGCGGGCTCGCAAGCGTCGCTCCGGATGCTTTGGAGATGAGCAAGTCGTCTAGCTCGACGGCGGTTCATCAGCTGGCGGTGCGGAAGGAGGTGGAGCTGGTTCGAGCTGCGAGCTTCACGTCGGCCACTGGAGTTCGGCCGAGTCCACACAGAAACGCGACGGCGATCGTGAGTTCCAGTAGCTGAGTTTTGGAATGCACATCATCTCTGGTTTTTTTTCTTCTTTTTTGTTCAGTATTCTGCCGTAAGATTGCTAGTTCTCTCTTTCTCGATCCTTCAATGTTCGTTAATCGTAGCGATCGTCTCTGTATTTCCTTTCTGCATGTCGATCGCATACTTCGTCGTTCGATTGCTCATCGTGCTCCTTGGTCAGATGTTTCTCTGTTCCGACCTGTTGAATCGCCGAACCAAAATCTCCATACGACTACGTTCATTTTGGCACTTTCATGTTCAGTTTGATAGATGCTGTATATCCAGATTTAATTCGAGCGCTTCTCAATTTTAACGGCTATCCTTCTATCCGATCCTTAGAGAAAGACCGAGAAAGCGAGGGAAGCGCGAAAACTGGAGCTGGGATTGGCGCAAGCACGTGCGGCGATCCGGAAAGCCACGAAGCTCGGCGCTCGTCCTTCCAACTGCAGTGGCCATGGCGCCTCCACGGCCGTGTACCGCAATCGCGGCGCCTTTATCCAGTAAGTTCCCCAAGATTCATGTTGATCTCTCTCTCTCTCTCTCTGAATTGCTTTAAGCATCACCGAGTTCAACTTTGATTCTGCAATTAACTTGTTGATTCCACGTACACTTTCACCTTATTCTTGCATTGCGGCACGCATTTTTACAGTACATGCATTAGACCATCACCTCCATTGTTGATAAACATCTTGTCGATGCTGTATTCATGATAGAATGATGAAAGATAGCTTAGTCTAGGGTATGACACAACATGTCAATTCATTACTCCCGCTTATGGAAACACACCTTTTATAACACTCAAAAATACTTTTACAATGGCTAATCCCGGAGCCTTAGAGATAGTAAACCGAGTTTAAAGAACCGGTTTACACACGTGCTTTTGTCTCTGGGTGGTTGAAGATAGTCCGCCCAATAACCGGAAATCTACGGTTCCGTTCCGTCGTTCCAGTAAATTACTGGTAAATCGATTTTTGCATCGGTACATCTTAACCAAGCTTGGAACTATTACTTCAAGTGAAAACAACCCCTCTGCTTCGCCTATCTGTCCCTGGTCATTTAAGGAAAGAAACCCTTGTTGCTCAAGCCGCGCATGCACTCGCTTCTTCATGGCACGCACTGCTACCCTTCCTGCACTCAAGAAGCTGTGGGAAAGAAAGCGAAATGTGCTCATTGGTAATGATAAGTAATTGGCTTTGGAAGTGGCGCTTGACATCGAGATTCAGTGGACGGAGCAACTTGAAATCGTGGACTCGTCCACTTCCACCCATTAATCTTCAAGATGATGGTAAAAAAAGCACTTATGTACAGCAGCCTTCCCAAATGGGCTTTTTCCACAGTAGGCTTGTGGACCACATTGCCTTTTCGGGTCGTGACAGTCTCTGCCCTCTCTCGTTTTCCTAAGAGACACTGTGCATATAAGGCCAGGCAAGCCTTACTCTGGATAATACTTAGGGTAGTGGCTAAGCAATTATGATGGAGATGCTAAGAAGATGTCACTAAGAATTTTGTTTTGCTAAGTTGGGGTTTGGGTTGTTCTCTTTTCTTTGAATTTTTTACTACATAAGTGAGGTGTTCAATCTTTTAGTTCGACTAATCTCTAAAGATATACAGAAATCACTGCTTATGTTTGTTTCATCAAGTTACTGAGTTGAGTGCCTAAACGAAGGAGAAGATGAAAAGTCAGGTATTTAGAAAGCTATTGGAAAGTCAATTTAGGATACTTTCATGGCGTTTGTAGGTCCAAACTTTAAGTTTATTTACTTTTTGACAGCTCCAATTTGAAATGCGTAAGTTACAAAAATAACAATTTACCATACTGTGGAAATTCAATTCTTAATAATTACAAATTTATGAATTGATTACACAGGGCATTGAAATATGTTCGTTACGCAGTTATAACCACGGTTACAAGACATCAAGTTAATAGCACAACTTTTTAACTAAAATACAATAGCTTTGGCGGAAAAAACGAATAAGCTAAACAGAGATACGGCATCTACACCATGAAACTTATGATTTTGCTTCAAGCTTTTGATGTCGTTCGACTTATACTCCAAGTCTTGCGTCGATTCTTAATTATAACATCATGATGCTTAGTTCTGATTATGCTAATAATCATGTACTTGCTGACTTGTGCCGTTGCAACAACCCATATCTTAATCCCGACGAAATCGACGAGGATCCGTCATGATTACCCCCAGTTCGTCCCTTCCAAATCACGAGAGGGACGTCCACATGAGTACCCACGAAGCCATTGTAGGCCACTGATAATAATGCTTGCTGCAATAAAAACCAGAATGATGACTTGTCGACTGAAGTAAGTTCTTCAGTAAGACTTATTTCCATAAATATATGCAGGAGTTACATGGAGATGGAGCGGCGGTTCAAGGTCTACGTGTACTCGGAAGGGGAGCCGCCCATCGTCCACGACGGGCCGTGCAAGGACATCTACACCGTCGAGGGCCGGTTCATACACGAGATGGAGCATGGGTCTGCGGCAGCCAGGTTCGGGACGAGGGACCCAAGGCGTGCCCATGTCTACTTCATGCCGTTCAGCGTTACCCGGATGGTGACGTACCTGTACAAGCCCCCCACCTATGACGTGACCCCTCTCCGGCGGTTCGTTGCCGACTACGTGCAGGCGGTGTCGGCGAAGTACCCATTCTGGAACCGGACTCGCGGGGCCGACCACTTCATGGTGGCCTGTCATGATTGGGTGAGTTGTTGTCCCTCTCCTATTTCGTATTGTTTCATGAAAATTTCGCGGCTTCTTTTTAGCTGGCGTTTTTAGGGCTTTGCATTCAATGGAAAATCATGCTTCTTCGCTTCTAAGTCACATCATGAGTTTTGGCATATGATAACCATAATGTATATATCTTTTGGTAGTACCTAGCTGTTAGCCTAGTCGTGAAATGGTATAGATAGATAATAGGATATCGTTTGAAGCCTTTTTAATAATGCAAAGTAAATTTTGAACTATATCCTTTGCGGTTCTAGAAGTATATAATCTCGATCTGATATGATTAAAGCGGAATTACCTCATTTTAGAGCTGTTCATTGAATGGCTATTGCACCTTTCCGACGAGGGCTTACATAAGAATATAAAAAACTTCAGGTATTGTCTTTCTGAGGCCAAAATTTGACAAGGTTATAAACAAAAGTCATTCTGCTGCTTCTTGACTGCCTGTCTACTCTTTTGTGTCTACGATATGAAATTAATATCAAGCACGGACCCCAAAAAAAATTGCATAATACTTACAAATATATATTACGATGTAAACCAAGCTCATCTAAATCGTTGATCATGTGGGCCCAACAATAAAGCCCGCATTATTAATAATTCAAATTTTTTGAATGGGCTTCGTCCCATAGTTATATGCAGTCAATTGGTAGAAGCATTAAATTCATAACTTAGACATTTCGCTCTGCAGATTTTGGGGATTAAGATTTTGCAAGATAATTACAAAATTGAGATTCTTTGATTACTACTTTTGAAGTCTGGGAATTCGTAACAAGATATCATCCGAGCATGTTGTTTTTGGAGAATCGAAATTCTTTACATCCCAAGAATCACATGGAAGTAATGAACCTGTGCTAAATTATCTTTGGATGAGACATTGATTGATTGGATTCTTAATATAATGATGAACCGTTCCAATTGCAGGGCCCTCATGCATCCCTTGGCGATGCCCATCTTTACAAAAACTCGATTCGTGCCTTGTGCAATGCCAACGCCTCCGAAGGGTTCAACCCTCAAAAGGACGTGACCTTGCCCGAAATTTACCTCTTGGACGGCAACATCTCCCCTAAACTCCTCTCCCCGCCGCCGCAGCACGTCCCTCGCCCACTCCTCTCGTTCTTCGCAGGCGGCCTCCACGGCCCGATTCGGCCTATCCTCCTCCACCACTGGAAAGACAAGGGCGACCCCGATGTCCGCGTCTACGGGTACCTCCCCAAGCACTTGGACTACTACACCCTCATGCTCCAATCCAAGTTCTGCCTGTGCCCTAGCGGGCATGAGGTGGCAAGCCCTAGGATCGTCGAGGCCATCTACGCGGAGTGCGTGCCGGTCATCATCTCGGAGCACTACGTCTTGCCGTTCAGCGACGTGCTGAACTGGGATGCCTTCTCGGTCAAGGTCGAGGTGTCAGGGATTCCAAGGCTGAAGGAGATACTGAAGGCGGTCCCGGAGGATCAGTACGGGAGGTTGAGGCAGGGCTTGAAGGTCGTGAGGAGACACTTCGTGCTGAACCAGCCGGCGAAGAGGTTCGATGTGTTCCACATGGTTTTGCATTCTATATGGCTTAGGAGGCTGAATCTTAATCTCGGATAGATAATTCGCTGACCTCAGGACTTAACTGTGGTGTCACACATAGAAACCTAACCACTCATAACATACTATGGAATAGTTGACTTGCTTATACTCCATATTAAAGTATATTCCATTGAACAAGCTGGGATTTTTAGAAGGGTCAAAAGGAATGCCCTTGGATTTGGATGAATTACAGAAAAGAATTACTACCAAACTTTCCGATCACGACTTTCATTATTTATTCACAATCTGAGGTAAACAAGATCATTGATTATTCATGTACAATCTGTTCAGCAAAAGAGAAAGCCTTCTCCAGCACTGTTCCTACAACTCTATCGTGTCAAATTCTCCTTTATTTACATATGCCTGAAAAGAATCATCTTGCAGCACTTCATTTCTTCCCTTTCCATTGGTCGATCTGCCCTTTGCCCCCTCACACATGGTGCAATCTCTCTCTTTCGCGCGCTCTGCTTGCGTCTCCGCCCTTCTCTCATGTACAGCTTCCCGAGATTAATATACTGTGGAACAGCCTAGAGAGAAGTGTGAGTAGTTGCGTTTGATATTTCGTATTCACTCGATGGCGATGGAGTTATGGGAGAGCCGTTCGATCTGAGATTTCAAAAATCCTCCGAGGGATGAGAAAGGTGTGTTCGGCTTCTCGGCCAAGCCGTGTCTCTTGGTCTCGGTCTGCACGGCAAGGTTTATAGGGCCCATCTCTCTCTTTATGCGCTCCACGAACTCCATGTCCACTTCATTCCCCGAAGTGTCCTTCAAGTAGAACGCATTCACTGCCTTCTCCCCCTGTGTTTCCACGTCTGCTCGGACCACAGCTAGTCCGTTCTCGCGGAGCACCCTTGTTATGTCGGAGAGCAACCCGATTCTGTTGTTCGCACATAATTCTAGCTTGAATCCCTGTTTGCCAATAGACAAAAAGATAAGGTTATGACGCATGGCATTGCAACGATCATTATAAACTCAGGGGCTTTGGCGACAATGAGATGAATAATTCTCATTGTTTCAAGAAATTTCACTGTAACCTTCTTTATATTAAGTGGCTACTTTGATTTAGAACTAGCGCTATGCAGTTGCACCTAAGTTATGTAGAGCATTAAATTTAAAGATTTGGTGTTACCTCGCAAACTCGCCGCTCAATAGCAGCCTCCAAGCACTTCATGACGCGGTCTTTCTCACCCTCTGTGCTCAATGCACAACCATCTACATGCCGGATGAAATACTCCTGCAGATGACAGGGAAAGAATGTTATAATCAAGAGATGACTGATTTGAAAACTTGATTTTTAACCAGTTCAATTAATTCTCTAATTCGAATTAGATCTTTGCCTACATGACAAGATATGATGCTTCAGGGAACTATGTTTCAGTTACTATTAAAATGTTTGATGCCGTGAAAATCTAAGAGCTATGTCAATTTAGTTAGTATGTGGGAATGATACGGGACGTAGGTAATGTTAATGCACTGACTGACTTAGGAATTTGCTGTCAAATATAAATTTCATGCACCTTAAAGAATGAATGGCAGCTTTCAACGTAAAGAAAGAAGATGAGAGATGCGGCTAGGTATCACGTAATATGACAGATTAAATAAGAGTTATTTAAATAAACAAAAATCAGATATCAGACTATCTATTTTCCATTAATTGTCATTCGGAGCAGGAGTTGTATTTGAGAAACATACCTGATATGCATAACCTCCCCGAGCAAACGCTGATGCATGAAATATAACATACTGCATGTCTGTAAGTGTGCATACGGTGTCAAACATGAGCCTGCGTCGATCCTTGCACTTGATGTTCACTACTGAATATCCCTTTTCATTCCATTCTTCGATGGAAATCCTCAAATTTTGCCCATTTCTATCCGGTCCCAATCCCATCGGCATCACTAGCGGGCTTGAAGACTCGGAAGCGGGCTCGTCAAAGTCCCTCACAGAGAGCATAAGCTGATGCAACCGCCGCTCAACATTCGTCGTCATACCTAAATCCAAGAATATGAAATAACCGTCATACATGCAATTGAAAGCTTGCAATATCGCTTAGTGAAGTTGATTTTAGAGGACTTTCTTGGAAAATGAGTTGCTCTTGTTTTTTTTTTTCAACACTGAATTAAAGACACTAAAGAAATCGCAGGACCAAAAGATAAGAAAACCAAAACCCTCTGTAAGCAATTTGGGAGGCTTAATGAAATGTACCTTGATCAGAAGCCTTCACTTCTTGTTGGTTTGGCACAGTTGCCCTCTGAGATCCGGATGTGGATTTTGCTCGGAGCACCATGGTGAGGTGGTCTGCAATGGTGGCGAGCCGACTCCGGTCTTCAATTGGGGTATTGGTGCGCTGATCAGAAATATAGGCAACACAAGCAAGGCGGGTGTTGTGGCTCCATGCGTGAGCTTCGACAATGTTGCAGTGGAGTTCGGCTAGAGCAGCCGAGATCTCTGAGAACAGTCCTGGCCGATCTGTCCCAGTCATCTCAATAGCTGTGTGCTCATTGTAATGTTCGGACAACAGAAGAGTGCTGTTGGTATATACTTTGGCCTTGGCTTTCGGTGATGACGGTGATGATGAGCTTAGAGTTTCCCTTGTTGTGTCAATGGCCTGCATATGCGTCGTCAGATTAATATATGGTGTACATCATTAGATGGCACAGAGAGAAATTAAGCATTACCTGCTGAATATAGTCGATCACTTTCTGGTCTCCAATTTTGTTTCCATGCTCATCTTTAACGTGAAAAACTGTACAAATGAAGAAAAATCAACGGTCACCAACATATAAGTAGCTAAACTTACAATAACCTCATGCTGTTATTGCTTCAATTGACTATACAAAAATCAGTCTCGAATGTGCTATGCTATTTTATGGCTGCATTAATCAAATTTCAAAAGAAAAGTAAGAAATTAAGAATAACGGCAGTTGAACACCTATGAATCTTTGCAACTATTTTGTTCACTTCATCACATTGCTGTACTTATAGTAGCTGCGTTGTTCAATCTGAAGTTTAGTGCTCCTAACTTATGGAATACGTGGATGAGGTAATAAATTTATCTAGGCATGCAATGACCACTTTTTCACATATATCAATTAGTGAAATAGTACTAAATCTGTTAGCATATGTAGCATTTTGAGGGTAGAGGAAAGAAGATTAGTACCATCCATGAACCATCCCCCATCAGAAGAAATGTAGCTCTTGGAGATGGACAGGTTCATGTCCGTCAACACTTGGACAACTTCCAGGAGCAGCCCTTGCTTGTTTACGCTGTCGACCTTTTGGAAAACAACGTAACTTAGTCATCATCAGGAAAATTTCGACGAATTAAGTACATAGACGGAATTACAAGGATGAACTGATGATTAACCCAATAGTACCTTAATCACCGTGCAATCTTCCATGCTTTCATTATCAATGCTAACTCTGCAGCTGCAACCGATGATTGAGACACAGGATGTCTTTAGCATATGACTAATAGGTTCAAATAATTACAAAGCACGCAAGATTGGTTAGCAACAGAGAATGCTTACGTCGGGCCGTATATCCTCTCACGGAGGTTTTCAAAGTCAGGATCAAAGTAAGGCCAACAAACTTTCTGCATCCTGCAATGAACGAATAGACAAATAAGCAAATTAGTTAAAATGAAAAGATAAAGCCCTTGATCGTGAAGGAAATGACGATATGGATTTGCTGCCTAATGTCACCAAACACAGAGTTCATGGGCAATAATAATATTCACATTGGAGTTCTTTTGTGATAATTATCACGCATTGGAATTTGAAACAGAAATAGGAAGGCAAATGCACGTATTGACCCACAAAACTTTTTAGGGTTTTGGTATCACCACAAGAAGCTTACTCAAGATAACTTCTGTGCATGAAGCTGGGAAGAAAATTCAAACTGAAAAACGCGTGAGAAAGATGGGATGTTCCACTGGATAATGCACGTATTTTCAAGGAATATTCTTGGACAAGCACACGAGAGAGAGAGAGAGAGAGAGAAGATCGGATAATGCATGTATATTCAAGGTACATAGTTTTCTTGGAGAAGGGAGAGAGGGAGGGAGGGAGGGAGGGAGGGAGGGAGGGCTTACTCAGCTACAGCCGCCAACCTGAGCACCCTTCAGGGCAGGAAGAAAGGAAGGGGAGAAAGATAATGCTGAAGAAGGTATATGCGTTGTCTTTCCCCTTTGAAATGGGAACAGCCCCACTACCTTTTCTCCTTTTGTATCTCCTTCAGAAAGAAAGGAGAGAGAGAGAGAGAGAGAGAGAGAGAGAGAACGTTGGGTTGGTTGATAATGATGATGTTAGGCGTAGAGGTGAGGTCTGCGAAGGGGAGAGAGAGAGAGATGATGAGGTTAAATAGGGAAGGAGAATGGACGAGAGGCGGTGGATTGGAGAAGATTCAGAGGAGTGCGGGAGAGAGGGCACGTACCCCCCCTCGCCATTACATGCATCGCCCGCAAGTCAAACCATACATATCGCCACGTTTTTAAACCCATCTCATCTCATCTCATCTGCATTATTTCTTCCTTCTGATAAGAAAGATATACTATTCTTCTTAGAGTATCAATCGACAATGATTACGTGATTAATCAAAACCGTCGATGACATGGGTAAGGGCCCACCTATCTCTCTCCCTCGTTTTTGGCCTCCTTCTTGGCAGGAAGCCACCTCTGTTTCTGGTGCAATGGAGGGAAGGTTCTTGGCAGGTGCAAAGCTTTTGAAATCAAACATGTACACGTAGCTGGGGATGGATATGTGGGCACCAAGGCTTCCGTGATCCTCTTCCTACGGTTTGGCCTGTTTGGTCACATGGGGATTATAGGAAAAGTACCCCCAAAAAAAACTTCTAGACGTATTACATTAGTGCCACTAATTTAATCTTAAAATTTTCAATTTGACCGATTTAGTCTTAAATTTTTTGTGTTCATGCCAATTGAGTCCATCTAATTAATCTTAACCGGAAATCATCTACGTGGACACCGGCCATTACTACATGTCACAGTGACATTTTTAGTCAAATGAATTGGATTAGAATAAATACAAAATGTTTGGCACTAAATTAGTATAATTGAAAAATTCATGAATAACTTTTTTATACTTTTGTCGGTGATGAAACTATCTATTCCAATCGACACTACATTATTAGCTCATAGTCATACACCACGCTAGCTTATGATGAGACACGACACCATTAATACCATTGTAAAGATCTCGACTTTCTTTTAAACCGATGCTAGGAATTAATGTACAAAATTGGGCATTATTGAATAATACGACACATTCATATTAAATTCTAATACGACTCATGTGTATGGTACTGTATCTACTATCGCTCCCTAATTAATTAGAACGCTTTAAGCCAAGAAATATGTCAAGCCACATCCAAGAATCAAGAATCTTATCTTGGGCAATAATCGAAACCTTGTTTGTGGTCTTAATCACAGCTATTAGCCAAAAGCTGCAGCGGGTGGAGGAAGCTTCTCTCTGCGCTTAGCATAAGCTTTCGGGCAGCTTCGGAGAAAACACTTGCGAAGCGATGTCGTTGTCAGCATGAAATTTCGTATAGCCGTCAATGACTTGGCTATGCCAGAGCATTCGACGTGACCTAAAAGATCAAGCCTTCAGGATCGTTTACTGTTCAGTCCCATTCCGCCTGCCAGATTTTTCCAGAACGGACAAATCCTGAGTTCCTGGATCTTCGGCCACATTCATTGAATCTAACCTTTGATTGCAACCTCGGATGATGTCGACTAGACACGTGATTAGGAGTTTCAAAGAACCGGTCATGCTGAGTGCAACTTTCTTACGGCACATGCCGACGCGGATCTTTTCAAATGGAGGTGTAGATGAATTGGG
This sequence comes from Eucalyptus sideroxylon x Eucalyptus melliodora, assembly GCA_016097485.1. Classification (NCBI taxonomy): domain Eukaryota; kingdom Viridiplantae; phylum Streptophyta; class Magnoliopsida; order Myrtales; family Myrtaceae; genus Eucalyptus; species Eucalyptus sideroxylon x Eucalyptus melliodora. Next base: position 24,795,989 of record CM027826.1, on the reverse strand, counting down.
ATAATGACAAAGAATTTTTGGACGTAATGTACAATTCGTTCTTGAATGCTTAATTTGTTCGATTTATAAATTATTCATAAATGTTCGATGTTTTCCTTCATCTTTACTCAAATGACAAACTAGACTTTACTAGATGAAATAGATCATTATAAAAATGAGTTAATATGTCCATTCTTTTATCCATCTACTTTAAAAAAAGAGAAATAAAATTGTAACGTCAACGTACTTATCTTTATTTGATTATGTGGATTATTATATCTTGATTTTAGGTAAATATTTTACATGGATAGTCCATGTGTAGTTTTTTTTTTTTTTTAAATCCACCATTCAGAATTCACAAATTAATAGCCATATCAATAGATTTTATTAACTTGAATTAACAGAAATAACAATATTTAACAATTTTATATGATTTAGGGGCTATATTAATTATATGCCACTTATTCATGGACTATGTTAAACGAATTAAAAATTCTTAGTCCAAAACTTAAGAATTATTTGTGTCATTTTTTTCCAATAAAGTTAAGGATTATGTTCATTAAAAATCCTAAAACTTATCATAATAGTGCAATTAAATCTTAAAATTTGTAAAAAAAAAATAAAATCAAATACTAAAACTTACAAATTAATTCAATTGAGTTAGTTCATTAAATCCATCTAATCTGCTAACAGAAAATGTCGACATGGTGATGACATGGCTTTTTTTTTTTTTGGTAAAGTTGATGACTTGGCTTTTTTTAAAAGTATTTTTATACAAATTTAATTAAATTAATTTTTAAAAAAATTAGGCTAATTAAAAAAAGTCAGTCTGGATATAATAATCAAACGGCATTAACCCGAAAAAAACAATCTCCGGAGCACCAGAACGGCCAAAATTATCTTGAATGTTGGAAGGGGCAACTAGGATAAATCAGACGACGATATCGTAAGAGTAGGTCTTTTCACGAGCTTGAGAAAGTCAAAGTCCAACCTGTCCGAAAGGACAGCTCTGCAGTTCAACGGACGAGAGAGTTCAGGATCTTTCCGAGTACTTGACTCGATGAAAGACGCATGAGATCAGGCTACAATTGTCAGATGATTTGTCATTTTGGAGAATATGAATGATTTGATTTAACTTCATAGCTTGTGAATATCGCAATATAATTTTTCCCCTAAAGTCTCCGGAGAAAAGTGAACCATACGGGATATAATTACACGCTTGCAGGTGATGTCTTAGCTTTATCGCAAAAGCAATTCGCGTTGCTCCAACAAGAAGGAACTACGGGTTACATGTTTGAAAAAGTGATAACGTTATTATTCGACAATCAATTTAATCTTAAATTATTCAATTGTGACAATTTAGTTTTAAACATCTTGGTGATTTGTTACTTTAGTCATTCCGATCAATTTTGACTAAAAATACTAAGGTTGTTATATGTAGCATTAGTATTGATATGAATAATTTTTTCTTTTTTTCATTTTTTCTCATTGGTAAGGAAAAGGAATATTTAAAAAAAAATGGAAAATCTCCACGTATCAACAATTTTTGCCAATATTGGTTAGGAGGACTATATTGACAAATCATGAAAATAACTAGGATTAAATTGATATAATTAAAAGATTTAAAATTGAATTGGCTGTTATATAATATATTTACAATTTTTTGGATAATTTTCCCAATCAACGGCAATTGTGCATCTCAAGAGTTGGCCTTGTCAACGCCCAAATACTTTGGGGGGGGGGGGGGGGCAAATAATGTGAATGGGAGCTCCATTTGAAGTTGCTAGTCAACCATGTGGGTTCACCCTTGTCTTCCGCGTTGTGTGAATTTAAAGATTTGAAGATTTGAAGATGATGACGATGATGATGCTGCTTATGGATAGATCAGGTGGGTATGAAATTTTCAATTGCTTAGTTACCACACACAGGCGGGTATTATCCAATTAGAAAAAGCGTGTGACCAAGTTTCTTGCCTTCTACACAATCTAGCAGGATGATAATGGCTGAGGCAAGAACTGTGACGTGGCGCGTCATTGTCCAGCTCAGCTGACTCGTTCTTCGACGGTGGACTTTTTGCAATCATCAATACCTAATCTGGATTCTGAGGCCTGAACCATAAGCAGCTGTCTTCCTCAGATTTTTTCAGCATGATCCACACGTTTTTCCTAATCTGATTTGACATTTTGGGATTTCTATCGTAGATTCGTTAAAAGGCCCGTGTTTTATTCAAGGCCCATCAGTTGCCGCCTCAACTCAACCGGGGCACCTCTCTTGAATCTCTTTCCTTTGCCCATCGTTTCTGGAAGCAGACCAGCAATTCTTGTTACCATGGTTCATATCAATTTCTGATATCTCCATGTTGTCTCAATAAGCCGGCGTTAGCTTCTAATAAGCCATGGCGCGTTCGAGAGTTTTGAGTGATGCTCGAGTCGTGTGGTGTCACCCGTGCTAAACACCTCGAAAGCATTAGTATTTACAAGAAAGAAAAAGTTCAGACTCTTATCAAGATTAACATCTGACAGTCTTGAGAAACTGGGTGCATGACAACCCAAAATTTATGTTTCGAAATAGTTTTTACATTCTGCACTGCTTTCGGAAGAAATCCGTTTGATAAACCTATTCAGTTTTTTATTTCTAGAATAAATTTCTATTCCGAAATAGATTTGGAAGAGAAATCGAAATAATTTCTCTCACTAAACCCTAATTTCGGTAAGTCCTCCATCATCTCCTCTACGTCTCTACCTCCTCCTCCTCCTCCTCCACCTCTCCTCATTTTATTAAAAATAACAATAAATAAAAATAAATATATTCATTTTATTCATTTAAAAATAAAAATAAATTTATTAAAATAAATAAATTATTGTTATTTATCATTTTATTTTTATTTTATTAAAAATAAAATTATTAAATTTATTAAAAATAATTTATTTATGATAAATAAATATAAATTTATTAAAAATAAATTTAATACATTTATTTTTACTTGCCTTGAGTGTTTTGCCAAATAAATTTTATTTTATTTTTTATTTTTATTCATTTTAAAATAAACTTATTCGTAAAATAAAATAAATAAAATAAATTTATTTTTAAGGATATTTTAATTTTAAAATAAAATGATATTTTTATTTTATTTTTTATGATTTATTTTATTTTATTCATTATTTTTTTGTTACTAAATCATTTTTATTTTTATTTTTTATATTAAAGGTCGTTTCGTCATTACCACACCGTCCAAAAGCGACGAAATTTTGTGTCGTTATCAAACGAATTTCTATTTTTAGAGTAGAAATTTTGATCGTTATCAAACGGTTATTTTGCTTAAACTCTTCAGAAATAGAAATTGAAAAATCTATTTCTGTTCCGAAATAGTTTCGGGAACAAAATGGTTATCATGCGTCTCCAGGTATCTGCTCCACAAATCACTTCTTCACAGAGAGAGCAGAGAGAGAGTAAATGTGAGAGACACTTTTGCAAAATTTATTGGAACCTATAATTGATCATATGAAGAAATATTCAAAAAAGCAGGCATGGCATTTTAACTCAGTCCCATAGGACTAGATACCAAATCTAATCCACCATCTCCACCCCCCCCCCCCCCATCTATCAATTAAAAGTTACAACAGCCCTTTCACCAGCAACTCATCCCAACAGTCCCGCCAGTCAAAATGCCAAACAAATTCCACTCTCAGAAAATCATCATCCCTCCACTTTCAATGCAAAACAGATCCCAGGTGGATAGGGTAGGGCATCCCGCAATGACTCCAGGGCTCTACTTGTGATTGAACCAGGGACCCATCGCACCGTTGACGTGCCTGTTGCTGTGGTGCATCCCTTCGCCATTGGGCATGACAGAAGGGGGAAGCCCCGCCGCCACTTGAGGGGGCGCGGTCGGATACAACCCGTGATTGTGCGGCGGTAGCGTGTGGGGACTCATGATAGGACTGCTAAGAGGGCTGCCCTTACGTTGTTGCTGAATGGCGTGGATCTGCCTAAGCCCTTCTTCATGAATGCAAGAGATCGTCTCCAACTCTTTCATTGAAAGTGCATCCAGACCAGCACCCGTACAGAGGAGCATGTCTAGACATTTCTTCCCGGAGTTGAGTAGCGAGTGATTGGATATATTCCTGCAAAGAGGAGGTGAAATGTAAGCAAAAAAGAGAAAGCAGGACAACCCAAATTAATACTAAAGCATATGCTTGAATGAGTTGTTGGCACAAACCTGGTAGGCCTCCAATCGTGCTTGCATACCATGAATACGTTCTTCATATTCAGCAAGCCGCTCCTCTTTTTTGCGCTTTTCTCCTTCAGTTTGTCCCACTGTTTGTCTCAATCTTCTAATCTCGTCCTCAAGGGACTGCCGAATATCTTCTCTGGTCACATTTTCCGTCGCATACCGCTTCAGCTCTTCATCAAATCTTTTCCTCCCAGCTTCCGCACTCTTCAGCCTTTCAGCAAGGGCGTTCTTTTCCTTTACCACTTTCTGTTCCATTCACATATTTTGGTTGAAAAGACATCAATTAGCATATTTCCTACGGCAGGAAAAAAGGAGATAAATCCAATTCATCCAACTCCACCCTGGTCATCCAAAGCAATCTCCCATTCAATCTTCTGCAAAAACACTAGCCAATAGATAAAAATTTTCCCCTTCTTGAAGAGATGTAGGCAACACATATAAACCAAAACTAAGACCTCTTTAGACTTAGTAAGAGAAGCCATCACTAAGCCAAATCCTTACTCCCTCACATGGGAAATGCAACGTTTAGAAAAGCACATGTTGACATGAAAAGAAAGCAAAATAAATTGATTAAGAATAAATAAAGTAACAGAAGCAGTGACAGATACCTTCAATTCTTCACGTTTGCACTTCAGCTGCAAAATCTGCGACTCTGCATCATGAAGACGATCTTGAAGAGCCTTCTTCTCAGAAGAGAGCTTTGCAATTTCCTCCACTCTCTCAGAGCGAAGCCACTCAAGCTGGTTCTCTACATCCCGGACTTGTTCTGATAATTCTTTCCTTTCTCGTGCAAAACGATCCATCTCAGCCTTCATCTCAGACTGCCAATTACAGAAAGTGTCAAACAAAAACTTGCCACAAAGAATCAGACACCACATTAAAGCAGTCACATACCTAAGTCAAGAATTAAAACAAAATAGCTACCTTAAGACGGTTGTTCATCGCCTCAGATTCACCCAGTTTCTGTGACACCACAGCTTTTTCTCTAACCATATTGGAGATCTCAGCTTTCCTCTCTTCATGCACGTGTGTGATTTCTTCTTCTCTTCCACAAACTTGGTGCCAAAGAGCTGCTCGATCCACATTTGCAAGTTCAGTGGCCTCCCTCATCATACTCAAAACTGGTCTTATAAACTCTTGCTCCTCAGAGACCAGTAAAACCAAAATGTCTAAAGCCAATTCCACATCACGGCTGTTAACCAAAGTGCTGGTAGCATGATCAACCAGTCTCTTAAGCATCCTTTGTTGGCACGATTCATCAGGATACCCCTTGAAAAGTATAGCATACAGAACCTTCACAAAATCCTTGACGCAAGGGTCTCTAGACAGGGTCAATGTCTCAGCAAGTCCAAAAACTGAAGTGAAGTCATCTTGTTGATTTCTCAACTGGTCATTAGCCTCTCCTTCACCATCTGTAATCTGCATATTTTCGCCAGTAAATCTGCTTAGATTCAATCTACAAGCCACTCTACTGTCCAAGACGATTGCTACTGTTTGAGCCACAAAGGCTCCTTTAGCCACAGCCCTCTCAAATGTTGGGGAAGCTTCAGCGGCTAAGTGGGGAATCGATAGCATTTCGATCAGGACATATATATCTGAAAAATGCTGGGCGCTGAAAAGGGCTTGCTCATCCACTGCATGCGACCTTTGAGTGTCCTGTCCATTATCGCTACATACGAGGAGACGATAAGGCATCATCGCGTCAATTTCACCAAAATCTTTATCACAATCAACGTCTCTAAGCATTGCTGCAGCTAGATCTCTTTGACTTTTTATGGTTTTACTCAATAATTCTAGGACACAAGGGGACACCTCTGCTCCCAGACATTTCAACCTATCACGAACAGACCTTACCTGTAATGAGAAAGGGAAGGATATTAATTGTTTGGGAAAGAACAAATCGGGGTTATATGTTTCACAAGAAAGGTTTGCAGTTTAAGTTTGATAATTGCTTTGTGCTTACTGCTTGAGGGAGTTGTTGACATTCGGATGCAGCTTTGAAGACGAAATCTATGTTAGCTGCCAGAGGCTCGTCATTTGAATCTTGCAGAAACTCCAAAGTCTGACCCAGAAGATGTTCCCAAACTTTAATGCCACACTCCAGCTGGCCTAGAGCGCCAAAAAGCTGAGAGAAATGCACAAGGTCAGGATAAAAATGAAAAGGCATGTTCAAATCTGCAAAACTTAAAAATTCGGTTGACACAAAACCATCCTTAGTACTTTTATCACCATCAAAAGAATTTCTATTCAAGCCTACACTTCGAAGGGAGAATGGAAAGACAGCAGGGAATATCACGAAACATCTTACAGGAACTCTTTCAGCAGGCTGCTCATCATCTAGTTTCTGAAGCCTTCCAAGAAGAATCTGAGCGGCAATTGGATGCTCCGAATGCTCCACCAATTTGGGTACCAACGCTACCAGGTCATGCTGAAGATGCCGGGGAGCTTTATCCAATACAAGGGCAATCCTTTCTGCTGATTGAGGCTGCCGCCTCGGCTCAGGACAGCCTTGTGGAACTGCTCCATCTAAAGCTCTGAGTGAGTTGACAATCAATCCTAGGAGTTCCTCAGACTGCTCTGGCTACTTGGACTGCATTCAAAGTTTCCAAGCTGTCAACATGCAAAGTAATGATGCTGCAAAGACAAAGTCTCAGAGAGAGTAAAACAGTACCTTGGATCTAAGAAAAAAAATTTCTCGACCTCTTGTAGATGATTCAGGTGGATCAATAGGCTTCACTGTAGGTGCATTTTCACAGATGTTAGAATCGTTGATATCTGAGCTTCGTACAGCAGAAGAATTACTACTTTCATCTAAACCAGAGTCTAGTCTCTCATCCAACTGAAACTGCGTGCACTCCGCTGCACCGTTTTCTCTGTCTGATTCCAGTGGGCTGGCAGCCCCACTGCCATCTGGAGAGATCTTCAGGCTAGGATCAGACGACTCACCCTCACAACTTCCCTCAGAGGGCTGGCAGCGTTCTACCATGATATGTGATAACAAATCTATAATTGCCTGCTGCAAAACTTTAACACTCATCAACAAATTCATCAAACTAGGAGAAGATCCATCTGTCTTCCATATCTTCTTTCCATCACAACGACCTGAAAACTTAGCTGGAAGAAGCAAGCCCTTTACTTTAGGTGGGTCATCTAGGTAAACCCGAAGTCCAGTCAGAAAACCCGCTATTGCACCAGCATCCATCAAAAGTTTCTTTTCTTAAATGACCAGGGACATGATAGGCGAAGCAGAGGGGGGTCGTTTTCACTTGAAGTAATAGTTCCAAGCTTGGTTAAGATGTACTGATACAAGAATCAATTTACAAATAATCTACCGGAAGGACGTAACGGAACCGTAGATTTCCAGTTATCGGGCAGACTAAAGTGCGTGTGTAAACCGGTAAACTGGTTCCATAAACTCGGTTTACTATCTCTAAGGTTCCGGCATTAGCCATTGTAAAAGTATTTTTGAGTGTTATAAAAGGTGTGTTTCCATAAGCGGGAGTAATGAATTGACATGTTTTTTTATACCCTAGACTAAGCTATCCTTCATCATTCTGTGATGAATACAGCATCGCTAGTAGAACGAAAACCAGTGACCAGATGTTTATCAACAATTGAGGTGATGGTCTAATGCATGTACCATAAAAATGTGTGCTGCAATGCAAGAATAAGGTGAAAGTGTACGTGGAATCAACAAGTTAATTGCGGAATCAAAGTTGAAGTCGGCGATGCTTAAAGCAATTCACAGAGAGAGAGAGAGATCAACATGAATTTCGTGGAACTTACTAGAGAAAGGCACGGCGATTGCGGTACACGGCCATGGAGGCGCCATGGCTGCTGCAGTTGGAAGGACGAGCGCCGAGCTTCGTGGCTTTCCGGATCGCCGCACGTGCTTGCGCCAATCCCAGCTCCAGTTTTCACGCTTCCCTCGCTTTCTTGGTCTTTCTCTAAGGATCGGATAGAAGGATAGCCATTAAAATTGAGAAGCGCTTGAATTAAATCCGGATATACAGAATCTATCGAACTGCACACGAAAGTGCCAAAATGAACGTAGCCGTATGGAGATTTTGGTCCGGCGATTGAACAGGTCGGAACAGAGAAACATCTGACAAAGGAGCGCGACGAGCAATCGAACGACGAAGTATGCGATCGACGTGCAGAACGGAAACTCGGAGACGATCGCTAGGATTGACGAACCGAGAAGCGTATATTGAAGGATCGAGAAAGAGAGAACTAGCAATCTCACGACAGAATACTGCACAAAAAAAGAAAGAGAAAAACCAGAGATAATGTGCATTGCAAAACTCAGCTACTGGAACTCACGATCGCCATCGCGTTTCTGCGTGGACTCGGCCGGACCTCAGTGGCCGACGCGAAGCTCGCGGCTCGAACCAGCTCCGCCTCCTTCCGCACCGCTAGCTGATGAACCGTGTCAGCGGGCTAGACTTCTTCAGCTCCGAAGCATCCGGAGCGATGCTTGCGAGCCCGTCGAAACCGAACGACCACAGCAGGACCAGTGCACCGGACGCCAAGCACGCCGCGCAAAGCGCCGCCGTCACGGCGGTGATCCTGCAGCGAGTCTAGATGACTCAAATGACAAACCAGACTTTACTAGATGAAATAGATTATTATAAAGATGAGTTAATATGTCCATTCTTTTATCCCTCTACTTTAAAAAAATAGAAATAAAATTATAACGTTAACATACCCATCTTTATTTGATGATGTGGATTTTTATATTTTGATTTTTAGGTAAATATTTTACACAGAGCAGTTTTTTTTTTTAATCCACCATTCATAATTAACGGATTAATAGTCATATCAATAGATTTTATTAACTTGAATTAACGGAAATAACAATATTTAAAAAATTTATATAATTTAGGGGCTATATTAATTATATGCCAATTGTTCAGGGACTATATTAAACGAATTAAAAATTCTTAGTCCAAAACTTAAAAGTTATTTGTGTCATTTTTCTTTAATAAATTTAAGGGATATGTTCATTAAAAGTCTAAAAACTTATCATAAAAAGTACAATTGAATCTTAAAATTTGTAAAAAATACAATAAAGTACTAAAACTTATCAAATTGATTCAATTGAGTTATTCCATTAACTCCATCTAATCTGCTAACAGAAAATGTTGATGTGGCGATAACGTGGCTTTTTCTAAAAGTATTTTTATATAAATTTAATTTAAATTAATTTTTTATAAAAATTAGGCTAATTTAAAAAGGTCAGAGTCTGATATAATAATCAAACGGCATTACCCCGCAAAATACAATCTCCCGAGCACCAGAGCGGCCGAAATTATCTTCAATGTTGAAAAGGGCAACCAGGAGAAATCGGACGATGATGTCGTAAGAGTAAAGTCTTTTCACGAGCTTGATAAAGTCAAAGTCCAACCTGTCCGAAGGACAACTCTGCAGTTCAATGGACGAGAGAGATCAGGATCTTTCCAAGTACTTAGACTCGATGAAAGACGCATGAGATCAGGCTACAATTGTCACATGATGTGTCATTTCGGAGAGAACGAATGATTCGATTTAATTTCATAGATTGTGAATATCGCAATATAATTTTTCCCCTAAAGTCTCCGGAGAAAAGTGAACCATACGGGATATAATTACACGCTTGCAGGTGATGTCTTAGCTTTATTGCAAAAGCAATTCACGTTGCTCCAACAAGAAGGAACTGCGGGTTAATTGTTAAGTTATTGTTCGACAATCAATTTAATCTTAAATCATTCAATCGTGTCAATCTAGTCCTAAACATCTTGGTGATTTGTCGCTTTAGTCATTCCGATCGATTTTGACTAAAAATTACTAAGGTTGTTATATGTAGCATTAATACTGATATGAATAATTTTTTCATTTTTTCATTTTTTTCTCATTGTTAAAGAAAAGGAAAATTACCAAAAAAAAACTCCACGTATCAACAATTTTTGCCCAATATTGACTAGGGGACTATATTGACAAATTATGAAAATATCTAGGATTAAATTGATATAATTGAAAGATTTATGATTGAATTTGCCGTTATATAATAGATTTATGATTTTTTCGACAATTTTTCCAATCAACGATAATTATGCATCTCAAGAGTCGGCCTTGTCAACGCCCAAATTACTTTGGGGGCAAATCATGTGAATGGGAGCTCCATTTGAAGTTGCTAGTCAACCATGTGGGTTCACCCTTGTCTTCCGCGTTGTGTGAATTTAAAGATTTGAAGATTTGAAGATGATGACGATGATGATGATGATGATGCTTATGGATAGATCAGATGCGGTATGAAATTTTCAATTGCTTAGTTACCACACACAGGCGGGTATTATCCAATTAGAAAAAGCGTGTGACCAAGTTTCTTGCCTTCTACACAATGTAGCAGGATGATAATGGCTGAGGCAAGAACTGTGACGTGGCACGTCATTGTCCAGCTCAGCTGACTCGTTCTTCGACGGTGGACTTTTTGCAATCATCAATACGAGAAAATACCTAATCTGGATTCTGAGGCCTAAACCATAAGCAGCTGTCTTCCTCAGATTTTTTCAGCATGATCCACACGTTTTTTCTAATCTGATTTGACATTTTGGGATTTCTATCGTAGATTCGTTAAAAGGCCCATGTTTAATTCAAGGCCCAGCAGTTGCAGCCTCAACTCAACCCGGGGCAACCCTCTTGAATCTCAATCTTTTGCCCATCGTTTCTGGAAGCAGACCAGCAATTCTTGTTACCATGGTTAATATCAATTTCTGATATCTCCATGTTGTCTCAATAAGCCGGCGTTAGTTTCTAATAAGCCACGGCGCGTTCGAGAGTTTCAAGTGATGTTCGAGTCGGGTGGTGTCGCCCGTGCTAAGCGCCTCCAAAGCATTAACTCTTATCAAGGTAACAGCTGACAGTCTTGAGAAACTGGGTATCTGCTCCACAAATCACTTCTTCACAGAGAGAGCAGAGAGAGAGTAAATGTGAGAGACACTTTTGCAAAATTTGTTGGAACCTATAATTGATCATATGAAGAAATATTCAAAAAAGCAGGCATGGCAGTTTAACTGTTACTCCCATTGGACTAGACTACCAATCTAGTCCCCCCCTCCGTCCACCTATCTATCAATTACAACAGCCCTTTCACCAGCAACTCATCCCAACAGTCCCGCCAGTCAAAATGCCAAATAAATTCCACTCTCAGAAAATCATCATCCCTCCACTTTCAATGCAAAACAGATCCCAGGTGGATAGTGTAGGGCATCCCCCAATGACTCCAGGGCTCTACTTGTGACTGAACCAGGGAGCCATTGCACTGTTGACGTGCCCGTTGCTGTGGTGCATCCCTACGCCAATGGGCATGACGGAAGGGGGAAGCCCCACCGCCACTTGAGGGCGCACGTTCGGATACAACCCGTGATTGTGTGGCGGTAGCGTGTGGGGACTCATGATAGGACTGCTAAGAGGGCTGCCCTTACGTTGTTGCTGAATGGCGTGGATCTGCCTAAGCCCTTCTTCATGAATGCGTGAGACCGTCTCCAACTCTGTCATTGAAAGTGCATCCAGACCAGCACCGTACAGAGGAGCATGCCTAGACATTTCTTCCCGGAGTTGAGTATTGAGTGATTGGATATATTCCTGCAAAGAGGAGGTGAAATCTAAGCAACAAAGAGAAAGCAGGACAACCCAAATTAATACTAAAGCATATGCTTGAATGAGTTGTTGGCACAAACCCGGTAAGCCTCCAATTGTGCTTCCATATCATGAATACATTTTTCACGTTGAGCAATCTGCTCCTCCTTTTTTCGCTTTTCTCCTTCAGTTTGTCCCACTGTTTCTCTCAATCTTCTAATCTCGTCCTCAAGGGACTGCCGAATCTCTTCTCCAGTCACATTTTCCATCTCGTACCGCTTCGGCTCTTCATCAGATCTTTTCCTCCCAGCTTCCGCACTCTTCAGCCTTTCAGCAAGGGGGTCCTTTTCCTCTGCCACTTTCTGTTCCATTCACATATTTTGGTTGAAAAGACATCAATTAGCATATTTCCTAAGGCAGGAAAAAAGGAGATAAATCCAATTCATCCAACTCCACCCTGGTCATCCAAAGCAATTTCCCATGCAATCTTCTGAAAAAACACTAGCCAATAGATAATATTTTCCCCTTCTTGGAGAGATGTAGGCAACACTAAGCCAAATCCTTACTCCCTCACATGGGAAATGCAACGTTTAGAAATGCACATGTTGACATGAAAAGAAAGCAAAAGAACTTGATTAAGAATAGATAAAGTGACAGAAGCAGTGACAGATACCTTCAATTCATCGTTGACGTGCCCAGTGCTGTGGTGCATCCCTACATGTTGTTGCTGAATGGCATGGATCTGCCTAAGCCCTTCTTCATGAATGTGTGAGATCGTCTCCAACTCTTTCATTGAAAGTGCATCCAGACCAGCACCGTACAGAGGAGCATGCCTAGACATATCTTCCCGGAGTTGAGTATCGAGTGATTGGATATATTCCTGCAAAGAGGAGGTGAAATCTAAGCAACAAAGAGAAAGCAGGACAACCCAAATTAATACTAAAGCATATGCTTGAATGAGTTGTTGGCACAAACCTGGCAAGCCTCCAATTGTGCTTCCATATCATGAATACATTTTTCACGTTGAGCAATCTGCTCCTCCTTTTCCCGCTTTTCTCCTTCAGTTTGTCCCACTGTTTGTCTCAATCTTCTAATCTCGTCCTCAAGGGACTGCCGAATCTCTTCTCTGGTCACATTTTCCGTCTCGTACCGCTTCAGCTCTTCATCAGAACTTTTCCTCCCAGCTTCCGCAATCTTCAGCCTTACAGCAAGGGCGTCCTTTTCCTTTACCACTTTCTGTTCCATTCACATATTTTGGTTCAAAAGACATCAATTAGCATTTTCCCTAAGGCAGGAAAAATGGGGATAAATCCAATTCATCCAAAGCAATTTCCCATGCAATCTTCTGGAAAAACACTTGCCAATAGATAATTTTTTTCCCCTTCTTGGAGTGATGTAGGCAACACATATAAACCAAAACCAAGACCTCTTGAGACTTAGTAAGAGAAGCCATCACTAAGCCAAATCCTTACTCCCTCACATGGGAAATGCAATGTTTAGAAATGCACATGTTGACATGAAAAGAAAGCAAAAGAACTTGATTAAGGATAAATAAAGTGACAGAAGCAGTGACAGATAACCTCCAATTCTTCACTATGACGAGTCTTCAGCTGCAAAATCTGTGGCTCTGCATCACAAAGACTATCTTGAAGGGCCTTCTTATCAGAAGTGAGCTTTGCAATTTCCTCCACCCTCTCAGAGCGAAGCCACTCAGGCTGATTCTCTACGTCCCGGACTGGTTCAGATGATTCTTTCTTTTCTCGTGCAAAACGATCCATCTCGGCCTTCATCTCAGACTGCCAATTACAGACAGTGTCAAACAAAAACTTGCCACGAAGAATCGACACACCACGTTAAAGTAATCGCATACCTAGGTCAAGAAGTAAAACAAATTAGTTACCTTAAGACGGTGTTGTTCGTCGCCTCAGATTCACTCAAGTCTCTGTGATTACGGCAGCTTTTTCTCTAACCCTATTGGAGATCTCAGTTTCTTCTTCCCAAAGACAAAGCTTAGTTCCGAAGTGTATTCCTCGGAGAAGCTACGATCATAAGAAACGGGAAGAGCTAAATTAATCCAGCTTTAACTCATAAAAGCGTATGATTTTCACTTATTCATTGAAGCTAAAGCAGCGACTTACACTGGCAAAATGGGAGCAAAAAGTAGAACCACTCAAAAAGCAACCCAATCTTCGCTTTCTCTCTCTTTTTTCACACACACACACACACACACAAATGTCAGGAAAAGCTGAAAAGAACATGGAACAATTGCCCAAGACGAAGAAAAACACCAAAACTAGCAGTCTCGATGAAAACCCAGAAGCCACAATCTTCACAGAAAGCCAACAGGTCGGTTCAACAGCCCATTTCGCAGGACAAGATCTCATCGCGAGAAAACCCACCGCCCCATCCCGGAGGTAACCCAAGAAAAGAAGAGAAAAAGTCCACGCCTTCACGCGTTGAGTCGACAAGAAACGCAATAGCACAGGAGGGAAAAACGCGAAAAGAGCGGAGCTCACGAGATTGGCGTTGTTTGTTCCCGCGAGCCCAATCAACGCGGAACTAGTGCTACCCAGAAGACCCAGAAGAGAAAAAAACACGACGACTTCGACGATGGAGAGATGGAAGAAATAGAGAGAGAGAATCAGAACCTGCCCCGCCAAATTGCAGCGCGGAATGCGATCGGTTGGAGAATCTGTCCTCGGCGCAGGAGCTTTCAATGCATCCCCACTTCACTCATTCCTCTCTCTCTCTCTCTCTCTCTCTCTATATATATATATATATATCTGCGAATTGTGGCTGTGGAGGGAATCGGAGGAGAAGAACAACAACGTTGTCCCTGGCTCCGCTGTTCAGGCCAATGACAAAGGAACAAGAGAGAGAAATGGATGTTTCTAAGGCGGTGGAGGGTCTGGAGAGAGAGAGAGAGAGAGAGGGCTTGAAGTGGTAAGTTTGGGGAGGTGGGTAGGTGGCTGACAGATTTTGGCATGTTGGTCCAATTTTTTAAATGTGAACATGAAAACGTGTTTCTTCTTTCTTAAAAGAGTTATTATTAAAAAATCATGAATTGATATATTTATAATAAATTTACTCTTCATAAATTTTCGTCAAATGTGATAGTTGACAAATTTATCAATTTGAGATTTTATCTTCATTTGTCATGAGTATATTAGTTTATGGTTTTTTGTGATGTTTATTTAATTTAATGAATATTAATGGAATGTTAGGTACAGAAAATAAAAATGAAATAAATTTGAGACCCGAGTTTGGGGGTGGCTCCCAAGAGGACTTTTTTTATTAGAAAAATAAATAGATGAGATAAAAATAATTTTGAAAAATAAAAGTATTGAATATTGAATAATGATAAATTTTGGTCATTATATAAGATTATGACTTATTTAAATAAATTTATTCTAATTTTTTATTAGTCATTAATTTTATCAATAATTTATGTTAAAGTTAAAAACATGTTTTCAAACATAGATATGCATTAATTACGAATATGTCTTTCGAATTTTCGATAAAAAGATTTATTAATAATATTATTATAAATTCATTGAAGATTCTTTTTTATTATTTATTTTTTTGTAAATTTGAATCAAATTAATTAAAAATAATAATATTTACTTAATATACTGATGTCTTAACGTGTCGGATTTTTTATTTTGAGAAATGATGTGTTAACGTGTCATGTTGTATCATGTATCCGCGTCGCGTGTTCGTGTCGTCGGTGCTATAATGTAATTGAACCTTCGGCCACATCCATTCCTCCTGCCAGATTTTTTCGAAATGGACAAATCCTGATTTCCTATGCCTTCGGCCACGTTCATTGAATCTATCCTTTGATTGCAACGTCGGATCATGCCGATTAGACACGGGATTAGGAATTTCAAGAAACTGGTCATGCTGAACGTAACTTCCTTACGGCATATCCCAATGCAAATCTTTCAAATAGAGGTATTAATGAATTGGGATAAGAATTTTTTAACGTTAATTTAATGTGCAATATTGTTCTTAAATGCTTAATTTGTTCAATGTTGTTTATGAACTATTCATAAATGTTGGATGTTTTCCTTCATCTTACTCAAATGACAAACCGGACTTCACTGGATGGAATGGATTATTATGAAGATGAGTTAATATGTCTATCCTTGTATCCATCTACTTTAAAAAAAAGAAATAAAATTATAGTATTGATATACCCATCTTTATTTGGTGATGTGGATTATCATATCTTGATTTCATATAAATATTTTACGTGGGTAGTTTAGGTGTAGTTTTTTTTTTTAATCCGCCATTCCGAATTAACAGATTAATAGCCATATTAACATATTTTATTAACTTGAATTAACGTTAATAACAATATTATAATTTATGGGCTATATTAATTATTTACCAATTGATGATGGATCATATTGAATGAATTAAAAAAATTTAGTCCAAAACTTAAGAATTGTGTCATTTTCATTAATAACTTTAAGGTTTAGGTTCACTAATAATCCTAAAATTTGTCACAAAGATACAATTGAGTCCTAAAATTTATAAAAGATATAGCAAGTACTAAAACTTATCAAATTAGTTCAATCGAGTTCTTCCATTAATTCCATCCAATCTGACTAATGAAAAATGCCAACGTGGCGATGATGTGGCTTTTTCTAAAAGTATTTTTATACAAATTTAATTTAAATTATTTTTTTAAAAAGCTAATTTAAAAAGGTCAAAGTCTGATATAATAATCAAACGGCATTACCCCGCAAAATACAATCTCCCGAGCACCAGAGCGGCCGAAATTATCTTCAATGTTGAAAAGGGCAACCAGGAGAAATTGTAACAATAAAGTCTTTTCACGAGCTTGATAAGGTCAAAGTCCAACATGTCCGAAGGAAAACTTTGCAGTTCAATGGAGGAGAGAGATCAGGATCTTTCCAAGTACTGAGGTGCGTTTGGAAATTGCTTTGGAAGGGACTTTGGGGGCTAAAAGCTTTTGAGCCAAAATAGAGGTATTTGGGAACTACTTTGCAAGGGGCCTTAGGAGGATGTTAGCATTTGCAAGGCTGAAAGCCTAAGGCAAGCCCAAGGCAGGTCTAGGTTGCCTTGAGCTTTCAAGCATTCATGGAATGCCTCATCACTGTTCACATGTGTCTTGTTCATCTTCTTCCCCAGCGGTGCGGACGAGCTCGAGAGGCCGATAATGGACTCGGCTGAGGTTGGTGAGGTCGCGGTGACCACTCGAGAGTCTCGGCGACTGCCCGCAAGTCGCGTTGCTACAACCCAGCTCTAGGTCGCGCGACCTAGATTTGGGTTGCCAGAGGTCAACCTCAGGTGCAACGTAGAGGTCACGTGACCTTAGGTGTGACCTAGATTTGGATTGTCGGAGGTCGCGCAACCTTAGGTGCGACGGGTGAGACATAGAGGTCATGCCACCTCAGGCGCGATCTAGATTTGGGTTGTCGGAGGTCGCGCAACCTTAGGTGCGACGTAGAAGTCACGCAACCTCGGGCGCGACCTAGATTTGGGTTGCCGAAGGTCGCGCAACCTCGGGTGTGACACAGAGGTCACGCGACCTAGATTTGGGTTCTTGGAGATCGCGCAACCTCGGGTGTGACACGAGGTCACGCGACCTCGGCGCAACACAAATTTGGGTCGCCAAGAGGTCGTGCGACCTCGTGGCGACCGACGCGACCTAGATCTGGTTGTTAGGAGATTGCGTGACCTCCGACGACCAAATCTGGTCGTCGTGAGGTTGCGCGACCGATCGGTGCGACCCAGATTTTCAATTGCTTAGTTACCACACACAAGCGGGTATTATCCAGTTAGAAAAAGCGTGTGACAAAGTTTCTTGCCTTGTACCCGACGTGATAATAATGGATGAGGCAAGAACCGTGACGTGGCATGTCATTGTCCAGCTCAGCTAACTCGTTCTTCCACAGTGGACCTTTTGCAATCATCGATACCTAATCTGGATTCTGAGGCCTAAACCATAAGCAGCTATTTTCCTCAGATTTCAGCATGATCCACACGTTTTTTCTAATCTGATTTGACATTTTGGGATTTCTATCGTAAATTCGTTAAAAGGCCCATGTTTAATTCAAGGCCCAGCAGTTGCGGCCTCAACTCGACCGGGGCACCTCTCTTGAATCTCTTTTTTTGGCCCATCGTTTCTGGAAGCAGACCAGCAATTCTTGTTACCATGGTTAATATCAATTTCTGATATTTCCACGTTGTCTCAATAAGCCGGTGTTGGTTTCTAATAAGCCACGGCGCGTTCGAGAGTTTCAAGTGATGTTCGAGTCGTGTAGTGTCACCCGTGCTAAACACCTCGAAAGCATTAGCATTCCCAAGAAAGAAAAGTTCAGACTCCTATCAAGGTAACAGCTGACAGTAGAGAGAAACTTGGTGTCTGCTCCACAAATCACTTCTTCACAGAGAGAGAGTAAATGTGAGAGACACTTTTGCAAAATTTGTTGGAACCTATAATTGATCATATGAAGAAATATTCAAAAAAGCAGGCATGGCATTTTAACTCAGTCCCATAGGACTAGATACCAAATCTAATCCCCCTCCTTTCTCCGTCCAGCTATCTATCAATTACAGGTTACAACAGCCCTTTCACCAGCAACTCATCCCAACAGTCCCGCCAGTCAAAATGCCAAACAAATTCCACTCTCAGAAAATCATCATCCCTCCACTTTCAATGCAAAACAGATCCCAGGTGGATAGTGTAGGGCATCCCCCAATGACTCCAGGGCTCTACTTGTGATTGAACCAGGGACCCATTGCACCGTTGACGTGCCCGTTGCTGTGGTGCATCCCTACGCCAATGGGCATGACGGAACGGGGACGCCCCACCGCCACTTGAGGGGGCGCGTTCGGATACAACCCCTGAGTGTGCGGCAGTAGCATGTGGGGACTCATGATAGGACTGCTAAGAGGGCTGCCCTTACGTTGTTGCTGAATGGCGTGGATCTGCCTAAGCCCTTCTTCATGAATGCAAGAGATCGTCTCCAATTCTGTCATTGAAAGTGCATCCAGACCAGCACCGTACAGAGGAGCATGCCTAGACATTTCTTCCCGGAGTTGAGTATCGAGTGATTGGATATATTCCTGCAAAGAGGAGGTGAAATCTAAGCAACAAAGAGAAAGCAGGACAACCCAAATTAATACTAAAGCATATGCTTGAATGAGAGTAGTTGGCACAAACCTGGTAGGCCTCCAATCGTGCTTGCATACCATTGATACGTTCTTCATATTCAGCAATCCGCTCCTCCTTTTTCCGCTTTTCTCCTTCAGTTTGTCCCACTGTTTCTCTCAATCTTCTAATCTCGTCCTCAAGGGACTGCCGAATCTCTTCTCCGGTCACATTTTCCGTCGAGTACCGCTTCAGCTCTTCATCAGAACTTTTCCTCCCAGCTTCCGCAATCTTCAGCCTTTCCGCAAGGGCGTCCTTTTCCTTTACCACATTCTGTCCCATTCACATATTTTGGTTTGAAAAGACATCAATTAGCATATTCCCTAAGGCAGGAAAAAAGGGGATAAATCCAATTCATCGAATTTCCCATGCAATCTTCTGGAAAAACACTTGCCAATTGATAATTCTTTTCCCCCTCTTGAAGAGATGCAGGCAACATATATAAACCAAAACCAAGACCTCTTGAGACTCAGTAAGAGAAGCCATCACTAAGCCAAATCCTCACTCCCTCACATGGGAAATGCAACGTTTAGAAATGCACATGTTGACATGAAAAGAAAGCAGAAAGAACTTGATTAAGGATAAATAAAGCGACAGAAGCAGTGACAGATAACCTCCAATTCTTCACGTTGACAAGTCTTCAGCTGCAAAATCTGCCTCTCTGCATCAGAAAGACGATCTTGAAGGGCCTTCTTCTCAGGAGCGAGCTCTGCAATCTCCTCCACCCTCTCAGAGCGAAACCCCTCAAGCTGGTTCTCTAGGTCCCGGACTTGTTCAGATAATTCTTTCCTTTCTGGTGCAAAACGATCCATCTCGGCCTTCATCTCAGACCGCCAATTACAGAGAGTGTCAAACAAAAAG
The DNA here is from genome assembly GCA_016097485.1 of Eucalyptus sideroxylon x Eucalyptus melliodora. Lineage (NCBI taxonomy): Eukaryota > Viridiplantae > Streptophyta > Magnoliopsida > Myrtales > Myrtaceae > Eucalyptus > Eucalyptus sideroxylon x Eucalyptus melliodora. The sequence goes on along the minus strand of CM027826.1, from coordinate 24,776,112 downwards.
TTGCCACGAAGAATCGACACACCACGTTAAGGCAATCGCGTACCTTGGTCAAGAAGTAAAGCAAAATAGTTATGCCTTAAGACGGTGTTGTTCGTCGCCTCAGATTCTCACTCAGTTTCTGTGATTACCGCAGCCTTTTCTCTTAACCCTACTGGAGATCTCGGCTTTCCTCTCTTCGTGCGAGTGTCTGATTTCTTCTTCCCTTGGACAAAACTTGGTGCCGAAGTTTTGTCCGCCGTGTTGCGTGGGACGCGCGTTCGGACACACTCGGACGGGTGGAGGAAGGAAGCGAGGAAAAGAAAAAGGGAAAATGTCACCGTCGCTAATGTCCCTAAATTTTCGATTTACTCAATTTGATCCATAAACTATTAATAAATATCCGATTTAGTCCGAACTTTCGATCTGCTCAATTTGATCCGTGAACTATCAATAAATATCCGATTTAGTCATTGGTTACTTTTTTTTTTTCTTCTTATCTCTTATCTCCGCCAGCCATGGCAAAGGAAAGCCGGCGTCTGGCAAGGGTCACCCTCGTTGGGCGAGGGGCTCTCCCACAGATCTAGCCAGTGTTAGTTTCTAGTAAGCCGCGGCACATTCGAGAGTTTGGAATGATGTTCGAGTCGTGTGGTGTCACCCGTGCTGAACACCTCGTGAACATTAGTATTCACAAGAAAGAAAAGTTCAGACTCTTATCAAGGTAACAGCTGATTGAGAAACTGGGTTATCTGCTCCATAAATCACTTCTTCTTGAGAGAGAGAGAGAGAGAGAGAGAGAGAGAGAGAGAGAGAAAATGTGAGACACTTTTGCAAAATTTGTTGGAACCTATAATTGATCATATGAAAAAATATTAAAAAAAGCAGGCATGGCATTTGAACTGTTAGTCCCACTAGGGACTAGATACAAATCACCCCCCACCCCCTCTCTCCGTCCGGCTATCTATCAATTACAACAGCCCAACAGCCCAACCTCCCAACATGCCAAATAATTTCCACTCCAGAAAATCATCGTCCCTCCACTTTCAATGCAAAACAGATCCCAGGTGGATAGGGCAGGGCATCCCGCACTGACTCCAGGGCTCTACTTGTGATTGTACCAGGGACCCATCGCACCGTTGACGTGCCCATTGCTGTGGTGCATCACTACGCCATTGGGCATGACGGAAGGGGGAGGCCCCACCGCCACTTGAGGGGGCACGTTCGGATACAACCCGTGATTGTGCGGCGGTAGCGTGTGGGGACTCATGATAGGACTGCTAAGAGGGCTGCCCTTACGTTGTTGCTGAATGGCATGGATCTGCCTAAGCCCTTCTTCATGAATGCGCGAGATCGTCTCCAACTCTGTCATTGAAAGTGCATCCAGACCAGCACCGTACAGAGGAGCATGCCTAGACATTTCTTCCCGGAGTTGAGTATCGAGTGATTGGATATATTCCTGCAAAGAGGAGGTGAAATCTAAGCAACAAAGAGAAAGCAGGACAACCCAAATTAATACTAAAGCATATGCTTGAATGAGTAGTTGGCACAAACCTGGTAGGCCTCCAACTGTGCTCGCATATCATGAATACGTTCTTCATATTCAGCCATCCGCTCCTCCTTTTTCCGCTTTTCTCCTTCAGTTTGTCCCACTGTTTGCCTCAATCTTCTAATCTCGTCCTCAAGGGACTGCCGAATCTCTTCTCTGGTCACATTTTCCGTCGCATACCGCTTCAGCTCTTCATCAAATCTTTTCCTCCCAGCTTCCGCACTCTTCAGCCTTTCAGCAAGGGCGTTCTTTTCCTTAACCACTTTCTGTTCCATTCACATATTTTGGTTGAAAAGACATCAATTAGCATATTTCCTAAGGCAGGAAAAAAGGAGATAAATCCAATTCATCCAACTCCACCCTGGTCATCCAAAGCAATTTCCCATGCAATCTTCTGGAAAAACACTAGCCAATAGATAATTTTTTTCCCCTTCTTGAAGAGATGTAGGCAACACATATAAACCAAAACTAAGACCTCTTGAGACTTAGTAAGAGAAGCCATCACTAAGCCAAATCCTTACTCCCTCACATGGGAAATGCAACGTTTAGAAAAGCGCATGTTGACATGAAAACAAAGCAAAAGAAATTGATTAAGAATAAATAAAGTAACAGAAGCAGTGACAGATACCTTCAATTCTTCACGTTTGCGCTTCAGCTGCAAAATCTGCGACTCTGCATCATGAAGACGATCTTGAAGAGCCTTCTTCTCAGAAGAGAGCTTTGCAATTTCCTCCACTCTCTCAGAGCGAAGCCACTCAAGCTGGTTCTCTACGTCCCGGACTTGTTCTGATAATTCTTTCCTTTCTCGTGCAAAACGATCCATCTCAGCCTTCATCTCAGACTGCCAATTGCAGAAAGTGTCAAACAAAAACTTGCCACAAAGAATCAGACACCACATTAAAGCAATCACATTCCTAAGTCAAGAATTAAAACAAAATAGCTACCTTAAGACGGTTGTTCGTTGCCTCAGATTCACTCAGTTTCTGTGATACCGCAGCTTTTTCTCTAACCATATTGGAGATCTCAGCTTTCCTCTCTTCACGCAAGCGTGTGATTTCTTCTTCTCTTCCACAAACTTGGTGCCAAAGAGCTGCTCGATCCACATTTGCAAGTTCAGCTGCCTCCCTCATCATACTCAAAACTGGTTTTATAAACTCTTGCTCCTCAGAGACCAGTAAAACCAAAATGTGTAAATCCAATTCCACATCATGGCTGTTATCCGAAGTGCTGGTAGCACGATCAACCAGTCTCTTAAGCATCCTTTGTCGGCAAGATTCATCAGGATACCCCTTGAAAAGTATAGCATACAGAACCTTCACAAAATCCTTGACGCAAGGGTCTCTAGACAGGGTCAATGTCTCAGCAAGTCCAAAAACTGAAGTGAAGTCATCTTGTTGATTTCTCAACTGGTGATTAGCCTCTCCTTCACCATCTATAATCTGCATATTTTCACCAGTAAATCTGCTTAGATTCAATCTACGAGCCACTCTACTGTCCAAGACGATTGCTACTGTTTGAGCCACAAAGGCTCCTTTAGCCACAGCCCTCTCAAATGTTTGGGAAGCTTCAGTGGCAAGGCGGGGAATCGATAGCATTTCGATCAGGACATATATATCTGAAAAATGCCGGGCGCTGAAAAGGGCTTGCTCATCCACTGCATGCGACCTTTGAGTGTCCTGTCCATTATCGCTACATACGAGGAGACGATAAGGCAGCGCCGCATCAATTTCACCAAAATCTTTATCACAATCAATGTCTCTAAGCATTGCTGCAGCTAGATCTCTTTGACTTTTTATGGTTTTACTCAATAAGTCTAGGACACAAGGGGACACCTCTGCTCCCAGACATTTCAGCCTATCACGAACAGACCTTACCTGTAATGAGAAAGGGAAGGATATTTATTGTTCAGGAAAGAACAAATCAGGGTTATATGTTTCACGAGAAAGGTATGCAGTTTAAGTTTGATAATTGCTTTGTGCTTACTGCTTGAGGGAGTTGTTGACATTCAGATGCAGCTTTGAAGACGAAATCTATGTTAGCTGCAAGAGGCTCGTCATTTGAATCTTGCAGAAACTCCAAAGTCTGACCCAGAAGATGTTCCCAAACTCCAATGCCTAACTCCAGCTGGCCTAGAGCGCCAAAAAGCTGAGAGAAATGCACAAGGTCAGGATAAAAATGAATAGGCATGTTCAAATCTGCAAAACTTAAAAATTCGGTTGACACAAAACCATCCTGAGTACTTTTATCACCATCAAAAGAATTTCTATTCAAGCCAACACTTTGAAGGGAGAATGGAAAGACAGCAGGGAATATCACAAAACATCTTACAGGAACTCTTTCAGCAGGCTCCTCATCATCTAGTTTCTGAAGCCTTCCAAGAAGAAAATGAGCGGCGATTGGATGCTCCGAATGCTCCACCAATTTGGGTACCAATGCTACCAGGTCATGCTGAAGATGCTGGGGAGCTTTATCCAATACAAGGGCAATCCTTTTTGCTGATTGAGGCCGCCGCCTCGGCTCAGGACAGCCTTGTGGAACTGCTCCATCTAAAGCTCTGAGTGAGTTGACAATCAATCCTAGGAGTTCCTCAGACTGCTCTGGCCACTTGGACTGCATTCAAAGTTTCCAAGCTGTCAACATGCAAAGTAATGATGCTGCAAAGACAAAGTCTCAGAGAGAGTAAAACAGTACCTTGGATCTAAGACAAAAATTTTCTGGACCTCTTGTAGATGATTCAGGTGGATCGATAGGCTTCACTGTAGGTGCTTTTTCACAGATGTTAGAATCGTTGATATCTGAGCTTCGTACAGCAGAAGAATTACTACTTTCATCTAAACCAGAGTCTAGTCTCTCATCCCACTGAAACTGCGTGCATTCCGCTGCACCGTTTTCTCTGTCTGATTCCAGTGGGCTGGCAGCCCCACTGCCATCTGGAGAGATCTTCAGGCTAGGATCAGACGAGTCACCCTCACAACTTCCCTCAGAGGGCTGGCAGCATTCTACCATGATATCTAATAACAAATCTATAATTGCCTGCTGCAAAACTTTAACACTCATCAACAAATTCATCAAACTAGGAGAAGATCCATCTGTCTTCCCTATCTTCTTTCCATCACAGCAACCCGAAAACTTAGCTGGAAGAAGCAAGCGCTTTACTTTAGCTGGGTCATCTAGGTAAATACGAAGTCCAGTCAGAAAACCCGCTATTGCACCAGCATCCATCAAAAGTTTCTCTCTTAGAGTGACTTCTGGGTAAGAGGAATTGTCTCCATATGTGAGATGAAACCCTGCTCTTGCAAGAAGGTTCCTAAAGATATCTTCCTCATCTCCACTGAGTCCTTCGCTATCTTCAGAATCAATAAGTTCATCAGGATCAGTTGTCAGAGCATCCTGATCGTCCTCGTAAGCCAAAACCTGAATTAAGGGACCAGACAAGAAATAGGGCACCATTAGACACAACCTCGAATGAAAGTAAAACAGAATGACTATATTCTACTCGATATTGTACAACAAAACAAGAATTAAGAGTAGTATCTTCTTCAATATAGCTAGACTCGGTTCACAGGAACTTACCTCTAGATCTGAAAACTCAAACCAGGGACAGCAGTCTAGAATCTCACAGACGAAAACAACTGTGTCTCGCACAAGAAATCCCGCATCTGCCTCCAACATATCTGGTACCTTCATAAATTGCAAGACTGAGTTGTTCCATGTCTTCGTACATATTGAGGATTCCTTCCATACCGTCTTGGCTGGATTTTTTTGGTTAACAACAGCCATCCGGTACTTGACCCAGAAATTTTTATCCGGATCACAACCCACCGACTGATCACTCTCCAAATATATGCATATGGTGTCAAAGGACTCATAAACCCCTGCATTGCATCAAAACCAACGTCAAGAAAAGGTGGGGGGAAATATTGTGCTTTCAAAACATTATAGATGAGAAAACGGAAGCAATTTTCCACCGACCTATCCGAAGCTCACATCCCCCAGCCTGGAAGAACTTGCTGAAGATTTTCCGAGTCTCCATTATGTCTTTAAAGTACATGAAGTTCTCCACCTTCCAAGTGAATGAACTTCTTTTTCCAGCATTCTCTGCCGAAGACCCATTACCTGTCAAATCATTCTCCAGAGCAGCAAAGTCCTGCATTATTGATGTCTCCTTCAAAATAAGAACCTCTGCTGAGAATACAACAGTGTCATTAACAATGAATCCCGAATCCTGATCAAAGAGACTCGTTAGGGTAACAAATTCACGCCATCCCCAGTCCTTTGCAGCTTTAGAATAGCGATTTTGAGATTCCTTAGTCACAGATTTCTCCTCCATCTTCGTGTTCACAACTGACAATCGATGACTCACAAAACAACTCCAATCATTGGAAGTATTTCTTGAATCTGTAACTTCAAGAAACACTGACAGGTGGCATGGTGGCTGTGACTGACCTGGTACCATCAACCACAAAGAGAAATCTAGGCTTTCAGCAATTCGGACTTAGAAAGAAAAACACTAAAAGACACAGTAACTGTCTTAAAATATTGGGCCACAAAATGACCAAATGATGACGCTAGAATACAGATTATGCTGATTTTTTAGAAAGAACCTAAATTGCTCTCATTTATTTCCTTGCCTTGATATCCTTGCAGCAAAATTTGCAACCTTACATATGAATAGAGAAACCACCTCGGATATACATGGACAGACACCGATATTTGGAAGGTAAAATCCATATTCTAAATATTTCTAATTCGTGCGCATTTTAGGAAAATTTCATACAAAATGACAACAAGAGGGCCTATTATCCTAATATGTCAGGTCCACAAATGCTATCATACCAAAACCGAAGGAAATATCACGTAATTGACCTTATCATGAACTCACAGAGGATAACAATCAAGGATAGGTGCAGCCGGTCGCACGAGTATATAAGAGCAACAATACTACGCACCTCGAGGATAGACAATCAGGCGACAATCCCGGTTTCCGATCTGAAATCTCTTGCTCTTGATACAGAGACCGGTGATCTTCCTCTTCTTCAGTATATCCTTCAGCCTGGTGAAGTTGTCTATCTTCCATAGGAACTTCCCCATATGCACATCTGATTTTCGGGAGTTGTTTTGGACCCTCAACCCCGACATTAACGCCACATTTTTGGAAAAGCTGCTGGATTCTTTGATCACGTGAAATGATGTACTGAAGATGGCAGTGTCGTCCACTAAAAACCCCGACTCAGGACCAACAAAGTCCGCCATCTTCATATAATCATTCCAGCCGAGACTCGTGTTATCTCCGCTCTTGTTGTCCGCAGCAAAACGCCCATACGAGTCTCGGTGCATGTGATTGAACCCAGGCTTCTGGTTCAGCACCGACATCCGGAATAAGCACCAGCAACTTCTATCTGCCTGCATCGCCTTTTCTGTGTCTTTGCTCTCCAGACACATGGATAAATAATCAGTGCCATTCACCGAGCTTTGGTAGACACTGATTCTGAGATTGCACTCGCCAGCAGGAAAGACCGGGCTCATTATCTTCTGAGTTTTTATCATCTCCCTAAATAAGCTGAAATTGTGTACCTTCCAGCTAAATTTTCCGCTCAATACGTCGGGCGCCTGCCCGACCACTCCAGAAGATGAGGCAGCCGATGTAGACTGACTCTCATTGTTATCGCGGTGGAATGTGACGGATTCATTCAAAATCAATATATCCGCCGTGATTACAATAGAGTCATTGCTCAGCAAGTACCCTAACCTCGAATCCAAAATCGTCGAGGAGGGAGTGAAGTCGCACCAACCGTGCGATTTCTTCTTGGTCGAGAACCGGTGCCACGAGTCCCGGTGAATGGTCTTGGAATCATCCAGACCATTAGCGATCGACAGCCCGTAGCTGGCGAAGCAATCCCATTTGGAAGACGATGTCCCCCGAGGGTCCATGATTTGCAGGTAGATTGATATATACCCGGGGAGAGCCTGCGAGTCGCCCTTAGGGTATATCAGGAGGCGGCAATCGTACCCGCCGACCTCGAAGTACTTACTCCACAGCGCCCTCGCCTTGATCTTGGAGAAGTTCCCCACCGTCCACCGGCAGGTGGCGGCGAACTCCCCGCGGCGATCGATGGAGACTGCCTCCTGAGCCCCGCCGCTGCCCTCCCGGGCGACGATGGCCGGGAGGTCCTCGGCGGCGGGGATGGACGGGGGCTTGCCCGCCGGCGCGGAGGAGGTCGACGGCAGGTCGGCCCCGGCGGCGGCGGCGGGGGGCGGCGGCGGCGGCATGGAGGAGGACGACGAGGAGACGGCCTCGGAGGAGGAGGAGGAAGCGGAGACACCGTTGGGGTGGTGCGGCTGCTGGTGCTTCATTGCCTTCATTCCCTTGAATGCCTTCGTTGGCTTGGCAACCTTCATTGCCGCCGATTGCAATGGTCTGGTCTGGTCTGCTCCGGCGGGTCTCTTTCTCCCTAAGAAGATAATCGATTGTATTTGGGGTACGATCGATTTTTTTTTTTTTTTAGAGAGAGAGAGAGACGAAGGGAGGAGCCGCAGAGGGCTAGCGGCAACGGGGGAAGAGAGAGAAAGAGAGAGAAAGAGGGGAGACTGAGGGGAAGAGAGTGATTTTGTTATGGGCTACAAGGGGAGAGAGAGCGAGAGAGGAGGGAGAGTGAGCTAAGGGGAACGGTAAGGGACACCACCGGATCCTTTGTCACTATGTCCCTGTGAAATTCTTGCACTTAGGACTCTCCTTGCTCTTGTATGTTGATGATTTTGCTTGAATGAATTTGGTGAGATTTGTCCATGGCAATGGCTTCCAATTTATAGGCCTTCTCCTCTCTCCTTAACGGGTAACCCCAATTCTACCAACCATGATTTTCCATGGCTCTCTCCACCTTGCTCGATTAGGCTGGATAGAGTTTTGTCCCGATCAGCGATGACTAGGTTGTCTCCGGCCCGACGGGCCCTGAGATCTGACTGAGTGTTTGTTTAATGCCAGCAAAGCTAGCTCGTGGCCCGTTTGTGAATGCCCGATGACCCTTTAATCTGACTTTGGCGGTGAGGAATTAAAAAAAGTTTTAGTGGTGCACGGCGGTGAGAGGGAATAAAATGTACCAGTACGGCGGAGGGACGGCGGAGGGAACTTTTGATGCAGGGTTCTTTTTTTTTTTTTTTAGTGGGGACCGAGGGTCGGCCGGGGGTGAGGGAGATGAATAACAATGCCGACCGGAAGATGTTCGGTCGGCATTCTTAATTGAACTTCGGCGATGGATGCATAACTTAATAGTATAATGGGGAGGCAAAATTAGGAACGTTGGTCTGACATTTCAATGGCGACCATACTATCTGCAGAGATAGCATAATTTGTCGAGCATTGTGCGGCCGGGGGCGGCAGTCGCCCACCGCCCCCGGGTCCGCCAATGCCGAGGATTATTTTGAGTTGAGGATTGCGGTTGTATATTTATCGGAAAATTGTCTATTATTATCAAGATTTTTTCATAAGAAAATTTAAATTTCCTTCTAAATGAAGGACGACAAAAAAAAAAAAAAAAAAAAAAAAAAGAAGAAGTGTGCTTATCATACATGATCAAAATATTTCTCCTATGGACATTATTTGGCATCTATTTTCCTTGGACATGAGTATATTGCTGAATAAAAGAAATTCCTATTTCCTAACTAGTCATTTCCATTTTTGTACCTAACAACCAAGATACATCGTTTACTTGCAGAGTTTTGAAAAACAAATCGGATTGTATTTCCTATTAAGTCATTTTCATTTAATATCCAAGAGCCACTTTATAACATTTACTTGAAAAGTTTTGAAAAAAAAATCAGATTGTATTTCCTATTAAGTCATTTTCATTTAATATCCAACATCCGCTTCATAACATTTACTTGTGAATTTTTGAAAAACAACTTGGATATGGATGAAAATCTTGTTTCCTATTACACCATTTCCATTTTTTAATCCAACGACCACTTTACATTATTTACTTCCAAAATTTTGAAAGACAAATCAGATACGCATATCAAATATGTAGTAATATATTAATGACTAAGTAAACAAATTCTGTTTCCTATTAGGGCATTTCCATTTTATTATCCAACAGCTATTTCCCATCATTTACTTGCACAATTTTGAACAACAAATCGGATATACATGCCAAATATGACATTTTATGGTAGATGTTATTGCAAAAATATATTAATGATTAAGAAACAGGTTCTCTTTCCTATTTAGGCAATTCAATTTTATTATCCAAAAACTATTTCCCTTAACTTACTTGCATGATTTTGAAAAATAATTCGGATATGCATGTCAAATATGCATTTTATGGTAGATGTTATTGCAGTAATAGTTGTTGGATAATAAAATAAAAATGCCTTAATAGGAAATATAATTTGTTTGCTCAATCATTAATATATTACTGCATATTTGACATGCGTATCTAATTTGTTTTTCAAAATTTTGCAAGTAAATGATGTAATATGGTTGGTGGATAATAAAACGGAAATGACCTAATAGGAAATATATTTTTTTTTGTTGGTTCAATCATTAAAATATTACTACAATAACATTTACCAAAGAATGCCATATTTGACATGTATATTCGATTTGTTGTTCAAAATTGTGCAAGTAAATGATGGGAAATAGTTGTTGGATAGATGCCCCAATAGGAAATAGAATTTGTTTGCTTGATCATTAATATATAACTACATATTTGACATGCGTATCTGATTTGTTTTTCAAAACTTTGCAAGTAAATAATGTAAAGTGGTTGTTGGATAAAAAATGGAAATGATGTTATAGGGAATAGAATTTTCATGCATATCCGACCTGTTTTTCAAAATTTTGCAAGTAAATGTTATAAAGTGGTTGTTGGATAATAAAAGGGAAATGACCAAATAGGGAATATAATTTGTTTACTTAATCATATATATATATATATATAATTGCACTAACCTTTATCATAAAATGCATATCTGATTTGTTATTCAAAACTTTGCAAGTAAATTATGTAAAATAGTTGGTAGATAATAAAATGGAAACGATCTAGTAGGAAATCGAACTTGTTTACTCAATCATTAATATATTACTACTATAACATCAATAATAATTCTATTTCCTATTAAGGCATTTCCATTTTATTATCCAACAACTATTTCCCAAAATTTACTTCCACAATTTTGAAAAACAAGTCAGATATACATGTCAAAAATGCATTTTATGGTAGATGTCATTGTAGTAATAGTTGCTGGATAATAAAATAAAAATGCCTTAATAGGAAATATAATTTGTTTGCTCAATCATTAATATATTGCTGCATATTTGACATGCGTATCTAATTTCTTTTTCAAAATTTTGCAAGTAAATGATGTAATATGGTTGGTGGATAATAAAACAGAAATGATCTAATAGGAAATCGACGAATTTGTTTACTCAATCATTAATATTTTTTTTTTTTTTTGGGTTCAATCATTAAAATATTACTGCAATAACATTTACCATAGAATGCCATATTTGACATGTATATTCGATTTGTTGTTCAAAATTGTGCAAGTAAATGATGGGAAATAGTTGTTGGATAAATGCTCCAATAGGAAATAGAATTTGTTTGCTTAATCATTAATATACAATTACATATTTGACATGCATATCTGATTTGTTTTTCAAAACTTTGCAAGTAAATAATGTAAAGTGGTTGTTGGATAAAAAATGGAAATGATGTTATAGGGAATAGAATTTTCATGCATATCCGACCTGTTTTTCAAAATTTTAAGTAAATGTTATAAAGTGGTTGTTGGATAATAAAAGGGAAATGACCAAATAGGGAATATAATTTTTTTACTTAATCATATATATATTATTGCACTAACCTTTATCATAAAATGCATATCTGATTTGTTATTCAAAACTTTGCAAGTAAATGATGTAAAATAATTGGTAGATAATAAAATGGAAACAATCTAGTAGGAAATCAAATTTGTTTACTCAATCATTAATATATTACTACAATAACATCAATCATAATTCTAGATCTATTGATGCTCGTAGCCTCATGAAGTTGCATGTAGATTTTTTTGGGCAGCGCTTTCTTACCGTCTTTTGCCTCTTGAATAACTGAATTATTTTTTCCGTTCGACACTAATTTGAGGCAAATCTTTTACAGTTCCACCTCTCTTCGATGGTTTACATGCTCCGGCATCGGTTATCATCCGTGCATGGCTTTGAAAGAGCGACACAAAAATTCAATTAATCCCTTCTCATCACACATAATTATAATTCATGTATCATAATAATTAATGAATGTTTGTCCTAAATTATTTATCGAGAAATTGATTCGAGGAATATATTAGGAGAATTAATATGGCTTTTCGTCAAATAAGATTCTCTCCAAAGGGAAAATGGCCAGTTTATCTCGAGTTTCTATCTTTAAGCTTCTGTTAATCATGATGGCATTGGCGACCAGCTTCATTCCGGAAGCGAGCGCTGTGGGAGAATGCGGGGGGACCCCAATAAGGTCGGCCTTCGCGAGGCTGAGTCCTTGTCTGGACGCAGCTAGAGAAGCCGAGGCTCAGGTCCTCGCTGCCTGTGCACTGTCCTTCTCTCTCCTGCAGCGAAGGAGGTCCGGATCATCCCTGCCGCGGCTATCTCGATTCCCAAGAGATGCCACATGAGGAAAGCTAGAAGCGAATGCCGTGGTGAGTCTAATCTTTCCATTTCGCCGTCCCCCTGAGGAAGCAGCTGCGTTCGGTGCCTGCCGCAGAAGCAAGGGAGCAGGACGAGGATGGCGACGCAGAGAAAATCTCGAGGATGGCGAAGCAAAGGGCCGGAAATGTCTGCTCATCAAAAGCAGACGGTCTTCCTTGTGTTTTTGAATTAATTTGCACATCCGGTCTTGTTGTGATAATTCGTGATTCTACCTTTCGTCTGATTTTACTTTTCATCCAATTATTCCCCTTTGCCGAAAAAGTAACACATTTCGTCTGCCTGACATCTATTCTTGTGAACAGAAGGACAAACGATCGTGGGATTAAAAATCAAACAATGGATTTACGTTATACGATTGATGTTATTTAGGTTCTCAACGAGATTGGTACAGAATTTCCTCGATGTAATGGAGACTATGACTATACCTGTCAAATAGTATTTTGTCAACATGCCTATTTAAAAAGTAATCCCAACCCGGTCCCACCTTCCATACTTCTCCTTCTCCTCGAGGTCGATGGTCAGCACCTGAGGGCCCTCATGCTTCTTCTCCATCAACACTTTATAAGTATGCAATTTAGCCTTTGTACATTGAACTATACTAACATTTAAGCCCAATTGTTCCTTGATTAGCTCATTGAAAGCAATAATTTTAATAGTTAGCATTGTTCTTATTGTAGGAATATAGTAATTCGCCAACCAAGAACTTGTTACTCTCATATTTTTTAAACTAATACTACATGTATGCTTTGAATGGTAGGTCTTCACGTGAAATCCACTACAAGCATCAATAGATCTAGAAATCTTCCAAAGACAACTTTCGTTAGCACATTTTACTCTAACAACTTTCTTCTCATTCTTTATAAACTTGATCTCTCTACACTCAGCTACTGAGTACTTTATCAAAGAATTTTTAAATTGCCGACTACTATCAAGTACCAATGTCACAGTAAATCCAGGCACAACACAATTAGGATCATATATTGGAAATCTATTCATTCTCCTAGTAAAATCGTCATCTCCTACTTCTGCATCAGACCCTATACTCTCATTTGCATCCATTTCATAGTCTTGAACCCCATGAAGCAAGGCCGAATTAGCCAGCTGAAGCTAAGGTTCAATATTAGGGATATATGCTATGCTCACGTGATCTTTGATGAGTTGCTAAAGTTTGAACTTGAATGATTGTACTTGATTTTGCTTAAATATGCATTTTCGTAGTTATAGGATTGATTTACTGCTTTGACCAAAACGAGGTCTGTAACGACCTTGTTTCAATTCAAGTCCTCTTAGGATTAGATAATAGACATCCCGAGCTTCGAAATGGTAGGTCGCCCACCCCAATTGAGTGTCGTTTGACTCTCGAACAATATCTCTGAAAATGAGCGATTATGTTGTAGTTCAGTTGAATTTTCGGTTTTGTGTTTGCTCCAAAATGAGACTTTACTATTTTTGGGCAGAAGTACAGCGCAAGTGCTATAACTTGGCATCGAGGGACACTTAAGTGTCATAACTTTCAAATGGTACACTTGAGTGCTAGTTTTAAAGTTAAATGGGACACTTAAGTGCCACTCCGGCGAAGATCCGGCCAAATGGCTTACGTGGCGACTTTCCAACGAGCTTGGTTTAAAACGGCGTCGTTTTGCACGCTTACATGTGGGAAAACGCAAAAACAATGCCGTTTCATGTCCACGTATAAATAATAATATATAAATTAATTAAATTAGATTTAAAATATTCAAAAATTTCTTTTAAAAATAATAAATTTAAATTTTTTTTAAAAATTAAGAAAAATTTTAAAAATTTTAAAAAAATTTAAAAAAAAATTTAAAAAATTTAAAAAAATTTTAAAAAATTTTAAAAAATTAAGAAAAATAAAAAATTAAGAAAATTTTTAAAAAAATTAAGAAAAATTAAAAAAATTAAGAAAAATTAAAAAAATTTAAAAATTAAGAAAAATTAAAAAATTCTAAAAATTAAGGAAAGGCGAGGAGCTGCCCCGTTCGACCTCCCCCCTTTTTAATTTTTAATTTTTCTTAATTTTTAGAATTTTTCTTAATTTTTAATTTTTTTAAAATTTTCTTAATTTTTAAATTTTTCTTAATTTTCTTAATTTTTTTTTTAAATTTTTTTCTTAATTTTTTAAATTTTTTTTAAATTTTCTTATTTTTTTAAATTTTTTAAATTTTCTTATTTTTAAATTTTTTTTGAATAGTTTAAATCTAATTTAATTAATTTATATATTATTATTTACACGTAGACACAAAACGGCATCGTTTTTGCGTTTTCTCCGCCACATCAGCGTGCAAAACGACGCCGTTTTGGACCAAACTCGCCGGAAAATTGCCACGTTAGCCATTTGGCCGGATTTTCGCCGGAGTGGCACTTAAGTGTCCCATTTTACTTCGATATTGGCACTTAAGTGTACCATTTTAAAGTTATGGCACTTAAGTGTCCCTCCGTGCCAAGTTATGGCACTCTAGGTGTCCCAACCTCACTATTTTTGTGTAGCCTTCTGTGATTATTTTTGGACAATCTTGCCCCATGATTTTTCTTCCAAATCGTTTTTAGAACATCATGTAATTTTTTCATGATTTTTGGATGTGCTTAACTAGGTCAGATCTACTCAGATCTAAGCCTAGGTCAGTCTGTTCTATATTGACCTCTGGTTTTTCCATTTTTGTACTGATTTTTTGGTTGAGTTTTGGAATAAATTTCCTTAATAAAAGTTGCTCGTATTAGTGTTATGCGTGTCCTATATATATTCGAAATTTTTAGACATGTTTAACTAAGTCAAAATCACTTAGATCTGAACATAAGACAGTCTGTTCTATATTGGTCCGAATTCTATTTTGATATTTGACCACATCCTTGTATGCACCCTCCCGCCCCGAATCGTCTTCCCGCATCCTCGCATCCTCCCGCCGCCACGTGCTTGCTGGGTCAACCCCCCTCGGCGGCGGGTAGGTCATAAAATAACGGTCGAACTCGGGCACGCCTATGGCCTTCCTCAGGCTAGTCCAACCCCCCAGGTTGGTCCAGCACAGGTCGTAGTATCCGGCGAGCTCATTGAACGCACCCATGTCGAGCATTTTGTCCACGCGCTTCGACTGGTACTCCTCCAGGACGGGCAGCGACACGTTGACCCACAAAAAGCAACAGTGGTACGGTTCCCAACCACCGACTAACTTAGTTTTAAGCACTACACAATTAAAATAATGCTAATCTTCTAATCATCTTATCAAGTATAGATTAGGTTGCTTGTGAAACATTTTCTTTATACTGCTGCAAATACTCGAGAAATGTGGTCACTAGAGTTTAGAAAAAAGAAAAATTCCTCTTTTAAATAGTATAGTGATAACATTTAGCTTGACTAATTCCTATTCACACACATTAACTACCACATCTACGTGCTTTATATAAGGCTTTATCCACATCTAGACAAGTGTTGCTTCTAAGATTTTTTTGTATCTAACAACAAAAAACTATAGTCAAGGTGGTATAGTAAGTAAAATTTCATACACTATCCAAGAAACCGTCAACTTAAGCCATGTCAATATTTAAAACTTTAGTCTCTATTTGCAAGGCAATTGGGCATATAAATCACATTTTTTGGTGGGAAAAATTTCTAAAATGGAAATAGAGTACGCCGGAGAAGCTGGGAGTTGACTAAAAAGCTAGTGAAGGTAGGGGGTAAGCTATACCATCTACGAAATCTGCGGGCTATTACGCAATAATGTGAACGTTCAAGAGGGCTATTATTGCTATATATATAAACACTTATCACATCACATAATGTCCAACAATGAATTATACAGCAAGAAATAAATTTCAAACTTACAATTCATGATACTTACATTTGTGTGCTTATTTAATATATTGGAAACAACATTTCAAATTAAAAAGAACATGTTGAAGGAACACTAATTGATTAAAAAATCTATTTTTGTCCGCATAAATTTCAAAATAGTATTTAACTTCTTGCAATTTATGTAGTTTTACCAAATTATAGCATCACACACGTCTATTGTATATTGACGAAGAAGAAGATATCGTACCCTCTATGCACAATTCAAAGAGTCTTAAGTGATTGTGTCAAGTCATCAAGCTCAATTAGATACTCGGTCAGTGACTCATCTTTTCTACCCAGCTCCTCCAAAACCTTTTGAACGACCAAATCGACAATTTCTACTTGGCTACCATACACAAAAGCACTTTCATTAGTTCAGTAGATTTAATTCATACCCATGCATCACACGTGATTACATAGGATATCTAAATATACTGAATAACAAGTATAGGCTAATTTAGTAAAATTCAGTTCATCGGATGCATTTTTCTATAGGTGGTGGTTTACACAACCACTGAAATTACAAGTGGCTACCACATAATGCCCAAGCAATTTCAGCATCTATAGCTAAGCCTGGAAAAGATTTTCAGCACTCATAATAGGGAGAATCGGGAACTGAGAAAATGTAGACAAATTCAAGGTCATCCATTGAACACTGCAATTTGGTGATGACAAATTGAATAACCCCAAAACCCATGACAAATTCCCTAGCGACTGAAATATTAGGGAAGATGTCTCGAGTAGAGGATGTAAAGTTCAATAGGAGCAGCACTTGTAGTTGGAGGTAGTTTTGAAAATTTTGCATTTAAAAAAAGAAGGAGAAAATAAATGATTTGATAGGGCAATGTTTTATCCCCTAAAAAAACAAAAACAAAAAAAGAAGAAAAAGAATTAGGCAGGCATCTTAAAGGCAGTTTTACCTTTGTCGCTCCTCGACCTTCCATCCCTTGATTTTACCAACCTTTGCAAGAGCCTCTTTGAACACCTTGAGTTCGACTTCGGAGGAAAGATTCTTCGGGCGTGGAGTCTGATGTTTAACATCCCCAAGTTTCACTTTATAAAAGATGGGATAAATCTTTTTTCTACCTTTTGACTGAGACACATTGTTCATCATGCGTTCAAGCTCAATGAGACACCATTTGCGATCAAGATAAGTTTGAGAGATGATGGGTATGTAGATTTTGGAGTTGTCAATAGCTTGTAGAATTGTCTCACCAATCTTATCACCCACCTTGATTGCATCTTCGTCCATGAATACGCGGATTCCGGCATTATTTAAGGCTCTATCGAGGAAGCCTGTGAAGTCAAAATGAGTATCCGCCCCACTAAAACTCAAGAACACATTGTACTGAACTTCTGATGCTCTGGCCTTTGAGTGTGCCTTATCTGGGACTTCCAGACCTCTCTCTCCCCCCAGAAGAGAAAAATGGGTTGGTAACTTGGTGTGGCGTGGCCTGGCTAAGACGTGAGCTGAGGTTTTTGGAATGCTTCCACGGCATGGCACACAGAGATGACCGATATTCCAATGAAGACGGAGATCCTCGTGAATATACTGTATATTAATGGTAAGCGGTCAGTACACAGACACGAAAAAAGAAGAAGAAAAAAAGATCATCCAGCGGCTGAAGGCGTGTGCAAATAGATTTAGCGAAGGGAATTTCTGCTCAGAGTACACAATCACATGCGAAAACACAAACAAATTCGGAACCTAAATTCACAGGATGGACTTCATCGGAATTGGCTCGACGGATGACCGGTGCGGTGCTCCCTGGCAAAGGATGGCCATGGTGGTGGTTCGGCAAGGTGTACGCGGCGGTGATTCGGCCGACGATTTGTGACGCGGCTCGTCCCCTCTCGTCTTGGTAGTGACTTTCCGCTACGGGTAGCAATGCAAGACAAAGCCACGAGGAACGCCGACCGAAGGAAAACAGGCTCGACATCATGATGCAACAGCAGCGGCTTGGGACAGAGAGCACCCGCGTCGTCTCCGATAGTTGGCGATGTGGGAAGGAGCAACAGCCTGTTAGGTTCGGCGATAGACACGACGGCCTCCCGCCGGGCTAGGCCCAGCAAAAAAAGAGAACAAAAGAAATCAAGGCCTAGAGAAGAAATGCAGCACATAACAGGCTCTCAGCTTCGGAATCCCAAATTTGAGGGAGGATTTTTTTTTTTTTTTTTTTTCGAGAGGAATGACGACGGAGAGGTTCGGCGGAGGAGAAGGCAGTGCCGTCGGAGGAGGTCGTCGTGGCTTGGACAGCAATGCAGCTCGTCGGAAGAGAGGAGGTGGCGGCAGCGAGCAGCAGATGTCGGGAGTGGGTTGCTGTCGCTCGTTGGAGGTCGTCGGTCACGGCTTGGATAGTAAAGCAGCTCATCGGAAGAAGGAAGACGGCGGTGGTGAGGAGCAGGCGTCGGGAGTGGGGGGCAGTGCCGTCTTCGCCGCTCACGGGCTGGAGCTACGACGTCAATGAGGGCAGACGAGGGTAAAAGCAACACGAGCGCGCGTCCTCGTTTGCGCAAAGCCTCCCGAAATCTAACGTCTCTCTCTAGTCTTTTTTATTCGTGTGTAGACCAAAAAGGACAGACAATATTGACTAA
This sequence comes from Eucalyptus sideroxylon x Eucalyptus melliodora, assembly GCA_016097485.1. Taxonomy (NCBI): domain Eukaryota; kingdom Viridiplantae; phylum Streptophyta; class Magnoliopsida; order Myrtales; family Myrtaceae; genus Eucalyptus; species Eucalyptus sideroxylon x Eucalyptus melliodora. Next base: position 24,757,452 of record CM027826.1, on the reverse strand, counting down.
CGGAGGGTTGCGATTCACTGGCATTTATAGGGCGGAATTCAATCGAATGGCTCTCTTGCCGATTCTGCGAAACTTCAATTTTGCTGATTCGTCTTGCCGACCTGGCTGAATCAGCAAGAGTTGGATTGTGAACTCCCTTTAGCCATTCGATTGATTGTGACTCATATAGTCAAATTAAATGGATAAATGGGTCAAAACAACTAAGGCAAGACGAATTGGCAAAATCAAACTTTCGCCGAATCGGCAAGAGTTGGATTGTGAATTCCCTTTAGCCATTTGATTGATTGCGACTCATATAGTCAAATTTAAAACATGGGCACTTAGGTTCCACGTGTCATTTGACAACCATTTTGCCACCTGTCATTTGACAACAACAATGGTGGATTCGAAAACTACTTTTTCCAAAGTCCTTGAGCTTTATATGTCCTTAGGGCCTTGTTTGGGTAATTTTTTTTTTTTTTTGAAGAATTTTGAGGAAATATAATTGCATTTCCTCGGCCAAAGCAGGTCTAGTATTTTGAGTTTTAAGCATTTCTTCCAAAATGAGGGATAAAAAAAATGTTTCATGCTAATGGGTTTGTTCAGGTCCATAATCGTGAGTTCCATCGTACGAGATCTTGGGCTTGTCTTTTGATCTCCTAGTTCAAGTCCATGGCTTAGCAGTAATAGGTGCTCGTGGATGGATATCCATTGTTCAGATAGCATACCTCCATCACTGAACATAAAAATGCCTGTGCATTCACACGTATGTAGACTGAGAAAAAAGAGTATAGGCAACGGTATGGCTGCTGACGACAGTTACATTAGCTCGCTTGGACCCCTCAATGACCCTCGCCCAAAGTGACTTTGCGCATAGATCTTCAAGAAATACGAGCTGCATAAATTAAGAAAGAACTCCAACGAGAATGGCCATGTAGATCTTCGAGTCCTTCCCAATTTACATGAGATGCAAATATTCTCTTGAACTAATTTTCAAATCACCTTAAATCTTGTGATCTTTCACTCTCCGATCATCCATCCTTGACCTCAAAATCAACTCTAATTCTATTAGTCTTCCATTGCCACCAAGCCCCGAGCTGAGGTACGACTGTTGCTTTTTGTGGGTCGACTTGTCGTCGCCTGTCCTAGAGGAGTACTTGGTTGGGCCAACTAGGCAGGCGACCGACCAAACAAGGATCGACAACCTCGTAGAAGCATCACTAGTTCCCAGCAAGGCCGAACCTTGGTTGGGCCAGCGAAGCTTAGCTTCACCTAGATCTAACGAGGTCGAGCTTGCCTAGCCCTCAAGCAACTTGCTGCCCTTGCAGTGGCCCAAAAACTTGCACTCACAAAGACAAAAGTCGAGCGAGTGGAATGGGGCCAAGGTAAAAGGAAACAAGCCAACCGGCGAAATGAGAGGGCCAAACAGCAACCAAAGAGAACCAACTAGCCTTCCCCGAAACCCAGAGAGGGAACATCAAAACAAAATAGAAACCCAAAAGCCCGCTCTAGGACAAGAAGGTAAGAAAGCAATGGTTGCCATAGTGAGGAGCGAAGACCTCTGTTCCAAGCCTCCAATGCAACATCTAGGAATTCGAAAGAACCTCCGAACAATAAAGGTTGGAGGAGAAACCCCCTACTCAAAAGCCGGATGTCCAAAGTAGAAGATTAGTCCGCTAAAATGGAAGGATTGAGCGCCCAGCTTTGTAGTAGTCTTCTATTTGCAGTAGTGGGAGGAACATGATGGAAGGATAAGGCTTTGTCCTTTCAAACTCTTTCAAGACGTCCTTTCATGGCCGAGAGGGAAGGAGGTCTACCCCGGAAAAGTATGTTGTTGCACTCCATCCATATGATATTGCAAGTAGCGGCAAACCCGAACCGAGCAAGAGAGGAGTGAAAAGAAGCACCGGATAAGTACTTTATCGCCCAGAGCAAATTATCCTCCCAAGATTTATTCCGCCAAGCAAAATTAAATCTAGCAGCCCAAAAAATGATTTAGGTAGCAGGAATATGGCAACCAAAAAATAAGTGGTCAACCGAATCAGGTCGAGAAGAGCAAAAGCCGCAATTCACAGCCGAGATACGACCATATGTGAGTAGTAGAACTTGAGTTGGTAGTCTGTTTTTTGTGATCAACCAAAGTAGTAATTTGTCACGTCACAATTTTGCCCTGTCATATTATCTTGTTATTGTGTTTTAAATTTGATATGTCATATCATGTTGCATATGAATATTGCCATATTATGTCATCTCGTTTTTATGTTTTAATATTGTTTTGGAATTTGATTGCCATGTTACGTTGCAAATTATTATTACCATGTCATTTTCTTACCTTTTTTTAGGACATGCAAAACTCACATTTATAATGATTGATTTAACATGTTTCAAGAAATATATTTTCCATTTGAAAATATTTTATAGATTTTAATTTTTTTTCACCTTTATATGTTATGGACCGAAAGCAAAGTAAAATAGAATATTAAGGCTTGTTCGGTAATCATTGTATTATCGAAAATAATTGCTGCTCAGAAATGATTTTTTTTTTTATTTCGTTCCCTATATGAGTTTTTGAGCATTTAAAGGCATTTGACAACTGTCTAAAATTTCTACTCTTGGAGTAGAAATGTGTTTGGTAGGACCTCAATTTTTTTTTGCAATTTGAAATTTCTTGTAATTTTTTAAATAATTTTATTACATCTTCGCATTTTTCTTTTCTTTTTTTCCTTTTCTTTTTCTCCTTCATCCTTTGGCTAGTCGTCGACCTCAACTAGGTAAGCAACCGGCTAGACAAGGATTAGCGACCTCGTTGAAGTGTCGCTGGTCCCCGGCAAGGCCAAACCTTGGTTGGGTCGACAAAGCTTGACTTCGCCCAAATCTGATGAGGTCGAGCTTGCCTAGCCCCCGGGTAATGCTGTTGCCCTTGTGGTGGCCCGGTGAGGTCAAGTCTCACCTAGCCACCGAGGAGGCTTGACCTCACTAAGGGCGATGACACTTCGATGAGTTTGTCGGCCAAATGATGAGGGAGAAGAAGAAAAGGAAAAAAGAAAATAATAAATGAAAAGAGAAAAAAACATAAAATGGACTTGATTTTTGAGTTAAAAAAAAACATAAAATGGACTTGATTTTTGAGTTGTCCTCAGGAACAAACAATCAACTGTTTTTTTTTTTTTTACTTTCTAGATTCTATTCCAAATTTATTCTTAGGAACAAATTTGTTCCCGAAAACAAAAAAAGTTACCAAACAAATTCCTATTCTTTTTTTAATTCCTATTCTTTTTTTTTTGTTTCGGAAAACAAAATAATAGAATCGGGCACTGTTGGATCAGTTACTGAATAAGCCCTTAGTTTGACCTTGCGAATGCCCACATTAGTCCTAAGGTTGAGTTGAACTTGAAACAATGATTCCATCTACACTCGCGGATACATGAATTGGACATTGCGATTGTAGAGACTCGAATTGGACTTCCAATGCTTAAATCAATAACGAAAATGAGATTCACAACTAATAAATAACTCGATCAATTCGTGCATTTGAGAACCCCCTCGTATCAAGACGGAGAAAGAGAAAATTAGGAGAAGAAAGAAGAGAAGGAAGAAGAAGATGGAAGCCCTACCAACCCGCTATGACGTGTTCTTGAGTTTCAAAGGCGCAGATGATCGCACCAGCTTCGTCTATCACCTCTACAAGAGGCTGCTGGATTCTAGGGTCCGCTTGTCACGCAACGATTGCGCGCTCCCGGTCGGCAAGGAGAAAGGCACGGGGCAGCTTGTCTGGGCCATCAGTAGATGTAAAATCACGATACCCATCATCTCCCGAGGGTTTGCGAGTAGTAAATGGTGCCTTGAGGAGCTCGCCGCGATCATGGATTGCCGCAGAAGGGATGACAAATTGGTCCTCCCTGTATTCTATAATGTGGATGTTGTTGATTTGGGTCGCCGACGCGGTGACTTTGATGATGAGATGAAGTGCAGTTCGGAAGAAGTGCTGAAATGGCAGGAAGCGCTGACTTCTGTAGCGAGGATTAGAGGGTGGATATCACAGAGCACTGCTGATGGGTATGTATGTTTTGTTTTGTATGTATGTATTTATTTATTTACCAATCTAAGAATCTATATCTGTCCCAATTCCGGATCTGAACCTCTGTGCGTTTGGATGCGAATGACTGATCCGGAATTGCAGAATTTGGGGAAAGGTGGGCATGAAACTGTAAGCCTAACTTTGTTTTTACATGTATGTGTGGGGGAGGCATGAAGGAGAGCTGGTGCAAATGGTGGTTGTCAAGGTTTTGAGTGAATTGAAAAGGATGTGGATTCAACGGCTCCCCCTGTCCATAGGATTAGGTATTTACCAGTTCTATTTCAGCCAATCTTCGGCATTTTCGTAGTGGCTACATCTTATCATCTTATCGTATCGCTTTGGTTTGTCTCGCTGAATCGCAGCTTATCTTTTCTTTTCGGAGAAGAAAAGAAGAGAAACTAAATGCCAAGTGTTCTTGGCCTTTCGTGGCCCCGATACTCGATACAACCTTGCTGACTATCTCTACGTCAGCCTCATGGCATCAGGAATCGGAGTGTTTAATCATGATGATCCCACGCTCATAGGTAAAGATTTTAGTAATGAGATTAGCAATGCCATCAACCGCTGCGAGATATCCATTCTGATTCTCTCTTTGAATTATTCCTCCTCACCTTGGTGCCTGGAAGAGCTCGGTCGAATGGTTGAGTGCAAGAGAACAAAGGGACAAATGATATTGCCCATATTCTATAAGGTGGATCCTTTGCATGTGCGAGACCTATTGCATTGTTTTTAAGAGAGCATCCTTCCACATAAGGAGCTGGTTGACAGAAATACTTATGATCGGTGGAAGCGAGCTCTCCAAGAGATTGGGTCCCTTGAAGGATGGGTATCAGACAAAGTCGCCAATGGGTACTTACTCTATCCTCATTCCCACCTAAACTCTTAATTTGATTCTGTTGCTGAAACTTCTTACACTACTCAAAGCGTACTTTAATGTTTGTTTGGTAATTGGCAGGCATGAAGAGGTACTTACTCTATCATAAATATATCATTATTTATGGATCATTTGGGCTACTATCCCTATAAGCAAATATAAAATCTTAAATAGATAGTCGTTATTTTACTACAATAAATTCGTGCATTTGAGAACCCCCAATTTAAAATAGCTAAACCCTAGGATATTAGTCAATGGATTTTGACATAGTCTAAATTGAACTCTAATTTGGATTGGATCTATTTAAAACTCCGTTCTATATAATACAAAACACAGGACTCCAAGCATGCTCACATTTCCAATAAAATGTTTTACACAAGAGTCATAATTATTTTCACTAAAAAATATTTGTGATAAGTGCATTGAAAGTCCTAAAATTTGTTACGAAAATGCAATTTAGTCCTAAAAACTTTCAAAAAGTGCAATCAATCTTAAAACTTGTCAAAGTGATTCAATCTAAGTCCTTTCATTGATTGCACTTTTTAAAAAGTTTTAAGACTTGATTGCACTTTCGAGACACGTTTTAGGATTTTATTGAATCTTTTGAAAGTTTTAGGACTTAATTGAACTTTCGTGATAAGTTTTATGACTTAATTGCACTTTTTAAAAATTTTAGAACTTAATTGCATTTTCATGATAAGTTTTAGGATGCACTTATCCCAAAATATTTTAAACTCTCCAAATACAACTATGCTCATGGTGGACAATTACTCTTTTAACTTTTTTGTGACATCATGAACTCGAAAATTTATATCTTTGTGACACATTTATTTCAAAAAAATTTCAATAACACCAAAAACCCCAAAACTTATGTGACACATTCACCCCAGATTTATACTCATGCGATATATTTACCCTCCGTTAAAATTCTGTTAACGATAACCACTTAAAATCTTATGTGGCTACCTATATAGTGATGGAAAGCAAATGATGCTGGCACGGTGCTCACATGGCAAAAATATGTCGATTCATTATATGTTCTTTCTTTGTTTTCTTTTAACTTCCTTGTTTGTTTTCTTCTTTAGTTTGGTGATGACAAGGATGGTGGCAATGGTAACAATGAGGGTGGCGACAACGACAAGGGTAAATGAACGAGGAAGGAAAAAAAAAAAGGAAAAAATAATGTTGATAGAGGGTAAATGTATAGTGCGTGTTTAAATTTAGGGTTTTTGGTGCCATAAAAAACATTTGAGGTAAATATATCGCATGTATACAAATCTTGAGTTTTTTGTGTCACAAAAAAATTGAGATAAAAAATGTCACACTAGTACTTTGAGGTTTTTGGTGTTACAAAAAAAAGTTTAGAGTAAATATGTCAGGTGTGCAAAGTTTGATATTTATGATGGCTTTTACGCTTAAAGAAAAAACGGCCAAAAGGGATCACGTATGTCTTTTGAGATTTTACTTGCCTGGCATGAACGGAATAATACAAATGGCTCTGCCATTTTCAAAGTTGCATTCATGTGTCACGAGCCTAAAGAGAGTCCACCCGAGAGGTTCCCAAGGGGCGATTGCAACTCACCCATGGATCTCCTGCTCTCATTCGGATTCCCACCAAGCCTTCTCCCCGAAGATTACAAGGGCGGGCTAAACCGTCATTGAGCCATATTACAGAAGTCTGTTCCGTTATTTATGTCAGTAGATGGTAGTTGACATTTTGTTAGTAGTTGAGGTAGTGCGATCTCGTCTGCCGATAGAATTCTAGATCAATGAATGTAATCCGAGGCCCTCAACTATAAAAGGGGTGTCCTCCTTCATTTGTAAACATCTACTACTTCCGCAATATAAAGCAAAGCTTCTTTCCAGAGCTCTTATCTCTAGATTCTTTCTCTCTCTACAATCCGAGTAAGGCGAGCGAATGAGCATTCGACTGTGCAAGGCTTGGCTTAGGTGCTTCGGTGATCCATTCCGATCCTAAAGTGCCCTAGTCATCGCGCGGTCATGATCCCAATCGATCGGCCCGTGACAAGTGGTATCAGAGCTAAAGAGAGATCCGTTTCCAAGAGATTGAAGAGTGCCAACTGTTCGAGAGAATGTCGAGCCAAGAAGCGGCTATAGTTGGAGAGGTTGTGCCAGTCATGGACACGTGCAACAAAGCAAAGAAAAGAGATGCCTCGGTAGATGCTGCGGCCACGTTTGATGAGAAGATCAGGAAGGTCCGGAGTGCTGTGCTCGAACTCATGGAAGGTCTTGACGACGTGCGAGACCGGATCATGGAGGTTGAGGGCTCGCTCCGTGAAGACTTCACGATCGGCATCAACCAAGCTACGGCTCCATTGTTCGACAAGGACGAAGCTCTCGAAGCATCGATCGATGGTTTGAACGAGCGCGTCCAAATAATCGAGAAGGTAAGCCCGTGTAGGGATGAGGTTGAAGCCATGAAGGCGGAGATCCAAGAGCTCAAGACTAAGCTCGCCCTACGCAACCTAAACATCACGAACGGTGCGGTGCCTACTCAAACAGTGACCAAGATCGAGGTGCCAAAGCCGAAGGAGTTCAAATGCAACCGGTCCGCCTAAGAGGTGGACAACTTCGTGTGGAGCATGGAGCAATACTTCGGCACCATCAACATACACGACAAGTCGATCAAGGTACAAATTGCTTCCATGTTCCTATCTAATATGGCAATGCTTTGGTGGCAGAATAGGTGTGACGAGAGTAGACATGGCGATGATCCCGTGAACACGTGGGATGACTTTGTGAGGGAGTTCCACAACTACTTTTTCCCCGAGTTCGCTCAACAAGAGGCTCATAGCTTGCTCCATCGCCTCGAGCAAAGAGGCGCGATCCAAGAGTACGTGAATGAGTTCACAGAGCTCAAACTCCAAATTCGCAACCTAAGCGAAGAGGAGGCTTTTGGAGCGTTCATGGATGGATTGAGGCCATGGGCACAACTCGAGTTGAAGCGGTGAGACGTGAGTAGTCTTGTGCGTGCACTAAGCATGGCCGAGTCTCTCGTCGACCTCACCAAGGTTGAGCCGAGGAACAACCGAGCAAGAGATTGGAGATCGGATCGACCCAACGACGAAGGAAGAAACACTCCCCGAGGCGCGCCCGATCAAGGCGGCCGAGTCAAAACTTGGGGAGAAGGGTCTTCCAAGCCATCCTTCCAAAGAGGTCGACCGCCAATGGACTACGCTAGTAAGTTTGATCAACCTCCGCCCTCTCCTTGCTTTATTTGCAAAGGTCGCACTAGACCCAAAAGTGCCCAAAGAGGGGTTGTATTAATGCCCTCCTTGCCATCGAGGAAGAGAAGGAGGTGCCCAAAGAAGACAAATGGCAGATCCAGATTGGGGCAGTGAGGATGATCAACTCGGTCCAAGCCCGATCACTGACCAAAAAAGAAGGAATCACACCAAACACGGACATGTTCTTCATGGAGGTCAAAGTGTGCGGCCGAACACTTTACGCTTTGGTCGACACTGGCGCATCCAACATATTCATGTCGATCGACGTTGCAAAGGCCTTGGGACTTCACGTGGAACCATCCGAGAAGTTGTACAAGCCCATCAATTCGGGCGACTTCCATGGCATAGGAGCAACACCCGACGTGGATGTCAAGATTGGCAGATGGAAGGGCAAGATGGCGTTCGAGGTAATCCATCTTGACGACTATGATCTCATCCTTGGAATGCAATTTTTCCATAGTGTGGGAGCCATGATCGACATGAGAACCAAGTGCATGATGATCCTCGACCAAAAGTGCCCATCGATGATCCCTATGATCAAAGGGGTGGTCGACACCAAGACCATCGCGTCGATCCGACACCTCGACAAAAGCTTGAAGGCCGTGATGCGCATCAACAAGTTGTTCGAGGTGAAGCTGAAGGTCAAGTTGGATCCTACTTCAACACACGCCATGCCAATCCAAGTACTCTTCCTCGAGGTCTAGTGCTCACCGCATGCTCCTCCAAACCCGAAGATGGAGCCGCATGCCAAGTCCGAGTTCATCATCGAAGGTTGTGGCCCTTCGTTCATAAGCATCCGAGCGAAACGAAACAAGAACACCAAAGCTCATGCCAAAGCCCGTGCTCATGCGAAGAAGGCCGACCGCCAAGCTGAGAGCGACAAGGACGTCGCTCGATTGAGTGGGGGAGAATGTCACGGGCTTAAAAGAGTTGACCCAAGAGGTTCCTAAGGGGCGATCGCAACTCACCCGTGGACCTCCTGCTCTCACTCGGATTCCCACCAAGCCTTCTCCCCGAAGATTGCAAGGGCGGGCTAAACCGTCATTGAGCCATATTACGGAAGTTTGTTCCGTTATTTATGTCGGTAGACGGTAGTTGACATTATGTCGGTAGTTGAGGCGGTGCGATCTCGTCCACCGATAGAATTCTAGATTAATGGATGTAATCCGAGGTCCTCAACTATAAAAGGGGTGTCCTCCTTCATTTGTAAACATCTACTACTTCCGCAATATAAAGCAAAGCTTCTTTCTAGAGCTCTTATCTCTAGATTCTTTCTCTCTCTACAATCCGAGTAAGACGAGCGAGTGAGCGTTCGATTGTGCAAGGCTTGGCTTAGGTGCTTCGGCGATCCATTCCGATCCTAAAGTGTCCGAGTCGCCGTGCGGTCACGATCCCAATCGATCGGCCTGTGACACATGCATCATCAAAATAACAAGAGGAAATTCCAAATAATAGCCTAAAGTACTCTCATTTTCTTAAATAAGGGTTTGACCTCATTGCCTTATCAAGGGCATTTTCGTCCTTTACATTTTATTTATTTATTTATTTTCTTTCCTTTTTTCTTTCTTTTTTCATTTTTCTATTTTTTTCCAAAAAATAAACTCAAAAAAAAAAAAAAAAAGAAGAAGAAGCTAAAAATTAAAATATTACATATATATATATATAAGGTGGCAACCGTCCATCACCTATAACCATCACCCCATCGTCAAGGCAAGGGTCGGCTGATGCCCCCACCAACTAAAGGGTGGTGGCCATAAGCAAGAGCCCTCCCGCCCAAGTTTTTCTTTTTCCTTTTCTTTTCTCTCTCTCTTTTTTCCTTTTTTAAGTTTTAGTCTTTTTTTTTTAGTTTGTCTTTATTATGGAAAGAAAAAAAAACATAAAAATAAAATAAAATTAAAAAATGCAAAGGACAAAATGCCATTGACTAGCCGATGAGGTTGGGCCTTTGTTTAAAACTAACATAATTATTTCAAGCCCTTATTTGAGAACATAAATGTATTGCAAATCTTTATTTGGAATTTTCCCAAATAACAATCAAAAGTAGCAAACCAAGTGCATATACATGCACATCACATTAGGATTATTCATGCATCCATGTCATCATATGACACTCCATGCCATCATATTATTGACACCTCAAAATTTGCCCAGTTTTCAAGGAAGCGTTATGTTTGACGTATGGGGTTGAGCAAAAGGTTTGGCCAATGAAATACAATAGCTTAAGGCAACCGCCTAGTCCTTTATATTAGGGGTAAGAATCAATCTAGGGTCAACCCTGGACTGACCCTGGACCTATCCAATCCTGTCGGTCTTGGTCCGGTTCTCAAGAGACTGGATCGGCCCTTGGTCGTGGGATCCCTAAGTCAGCACTGTGCGGATTGATCTTCGATCCTGAAAGTTTAGGATCAGTCTAACCCGAACCAACTCTGACTATATATTATATATAATATATCTATTTTATATATCTAATATATTATTCATAATTTTTTTATATAGAGAAAATCCTAAGTTAAATGACATTAACACTATTAAACTAGAGGTGAGCGCGGTTCCCGGTTCTAGAGGGACCGGTTCTGATTCCCGGTTCCCTTTTTCTGGGAACCAGCGGTTCCCAGTTCCAGAACTGGCGCCGAGAATCGGAACCGGTTTGATTAGGGCTAAAAAAAAAAAGCCCCAAATCAGCTTTCACTTTCAATTTCACATGACACTCAGTTTCACAGTTCTCTCTTCACCCATTCTCTGCCTCTGCTCGACGCCACTGCCGATGACCTCTGGCTTGCTGACCTTCGCTCGACGCCACCGTCGGTGACCTCTGGCTCGCTAACCTCTACTCAACGCGACAGCCGCTCGCCCTCGACACCACTCCTCGACACCACTGCTCGTCAACCTTGAGGATGTAATAGATTATTCGGTCCTTGCTTCAAAGGTGTGTTATGTTCTAAGTTTTGAAAAAGTTGCTATCTTGTGTATCTTATTAGTTTGTCTCTTTTGTCTCGAGATGTTATGTTATGAAACAGTAGAGCTCCTTGGAGATGCTTATTTAAAATGGGTTGTAAGCAAATTTCTATTTCTTAGATATCCTTAAAAGCATGAGGGTTAGCTGACCAGAACAAGGCAACAAATGGTGAGTAACATGGTTTTGTATGAGTATGCTTTGAATAAAGGACTTCAATTAGGACAGATTTGCTCCATCTTGATGGGCTACACCAGGAGTGCTTCCTGTCTTCGATGAGGATACAAAGGATGAAACTTCCTTGTTTGATATGGAGCATTCACTTGCTGAAGTTGGAGGTAGGTCAGATGTAAATGGGGCTAAGTTTGATGATGAAATGAAGATGGTGAAGTTGAGAGTGACTCAAGTTCTTACAGAGTTCTATCTAGCAAGACACTAGCAGATGTTGTTGAAGCATTGATTGGGGTGTATTATGTTGACAGTGGGAAGAATGCTGCCAATCACTTCATGAAATGGGTAGGAATATGGGTTGAGTTTGATAATGATGAGAAAAAATGTGCAATCAGGCCATCAAATGTCCAGAGAGCATCCTTAGGAGTGTCAATTTTGATGCTTTAGAATATGCCCTTAATTTGAAGTTTAAAGACAAAGGCCTCTTGATAGAAGCTATTACTCATGCTTCATGACCATCTTCTGGAGTCTCTTGCTACCAGAGCTTAGAGTTTGTTGGTGATGCGTTCTAGATCATCTTATTAGAAGACATTTGTTCTTCACTTATACTGATCTTCCACTTAGCCGCTTGACTGATTTACGAGCTGCTGCCGTAAATAATGAGAACTTTGCACGTGTCGCGGTTAAGCACAAGCTCCATTTACACCTTCGGCATGGGTCCAGTGCCTTGGAGAAGCAGGTTTTTCATTTCTTTCTTTCTTGCTCGTGACATTGTATCATCATTAAATTTCTTATGTGGTTGTTTGATACATAACATGACCCGTAAACAATATTGTTTGACTTGTCTATGAGGGTAATGACCATTAGGTCTTTTGGCTTTTTTTTTTTTCCAGATCAAAGATTTCGTAAATGAAGTTCAGGATGAATTGTCAAAGCCAGGCTTCAACTCTTTTGGTTTAGGGGATTGTAAAGCACCAAAAGTCCTTGGCGATATTGTTGAATCCATTGCTGGTGCTATATTCCTTGATAGTGGACATGATATTGTTGTTGTGTGGAAGGTTAGTTCAATTTGGTTGACCTATGGGCATTCTTTTTTCAATATGCCCTTTTACACGTTTTTTAGCCCTTGTTGCATCCCATGGTCACTCCAGATAGACTCCCAATGCATCCTATCAGGGAGCTACAAGAGCATTGCCAGCAGCAGGTTGAAGGCTTAGAGTATAAAGCCTCTCGAAATGGCAACTTGGCCACAGTTGAAGTCTTTGTTGATGGAGTACAGGTTGGGGTTGCTCATAATCCACAAAAAAAGATGGCGCATAAACTTATTGCACGAAATGCTTTTGCTGTTTCGAAAGAAAGGGATACATCTAATGCTAAGGTGAAACAATGATGGAAAGAAGAAAAATGGTAACCAAACATTTACGAGCCAGACACTGAACGACATATGTTTGCATAGAAATTGGCCAATCCCATTATATAGGTAAGACTAAATTTGTCCTCTCTTATTGCAACTTCTAAATTATGAAAAAAAAAAAGAAAAAAAAGGAATCTGTTGGAACTTGGAACCGACCTTGGAACCTGTGACAAGGTAGGTTTTAGGTTCTTGGTTCTGATGGGTAGGTTCCAAGTGGTAGGTTTTAGGTTTTTGGTTCTGATGGATAGGTTCCAGGTTCCAAAAAATGAAGAACTTGTACCTGAGGATAGGTTCCAAGTTCCAAGCGGAACCTGTAAGGAACCAAGAACCGCTCACCCCTATATTAAATGGCTCCTTAGTAAGGAGTCCAAGTAATTTTACATTGTTCTTTAATAGTTTAAACTTTTAATGTATTTTACGACATCAATAACCATAATTTACAAAAGAGGAAAATGTCTCTGTGAGGAGTCCTCACAGCGTAAATAGCTCCTCATGATATCTTCCTCCAGTACTCATTCTCTTATGTATTCTTTGTCTTCTTAGTCTTCAATTTGCCAAAATTGAAAAAAAAAAAAAAAACTTTCCCATTTGCCGCTCGACACTTGCCTCACTCACTTCTAGTCACTCATGCCACTCACTAGTTGACGCTTGCCCTGCTTATTTGCTTGCTGCTCACCTTGCTCGGCACTCGATGCTCACCCCACTCGACACTCACCACTCGCATCACTCACCTCTCTTTGCTAACCTTGCTCATTCTGAACTCATCAATCGGTCCAGTCCTCGGCCGCCTTTTTAGAGAGACACAAAATGAAACAAAATAATTATTGATCAGTCCTGAGTTGACCCTGGAATCGGACCGAACATATGGGTCGGTCCAATCCTCGATCCTAGGCTTAATAGGGTCGGCCATCAGTCCTAAAAATTAAGGATCAATACTGTGCAAGTTGGTCCTAGGGTTAGGGAGTGGACTGGCCCAAACCGGATCATGCTCACCCCTACTTTATATACCCCCATTTTCTCAAAATTCCCCCAGTTTTTGTCCTCACGTGTTCTCCTCGATCTTCACATGTACTGAGTTTCTCGTGTTATAGAGGTAGATCCCCAATGCCCTTGCTTAAAACTTTACATAGAAAAACATGTTAAAATGTTATACTCCATGTTTGGACATTTAGATTTGAAAATACACAATTATATTGCCCCTTTGAATAGTCGAAAATACACGTCGCTAGACCTTTGTAATGCAAGTATTAATTTTCAAAGTTTAGAATATGTCGTTATACTGCTCGTTTTAACAGTTGAAAAATGCCATGTATTTTAGACAGCATAAAGTGGAAATGAAATGTCAAGTCACAGAATATGTTTGATGCTGCCGGAATTTTGCTCGATACCATGCATGTTATTAGACCATCTTAATTGGTATTTGGAATCTTAGATCTGGATAGGTCATTACGATGCTGGCTATCCTGAAGTTGCACTAGATCACATGCTGTTGTCGTTGTTGATGTAAACAGTGTAGCTTGGGAAGGATGTAAGGTGGTGATTAGATTGAACTTATGCATTAGAATAAACCCCTTTTATCTATAAGTGAGCCGATGGTCACATATCGAAGATATTCAATTCATTCGTAGGATATGCTATGGCAATGCAACCAGGGGTCCCAAGTAAATATACATCGCGATTTGAACCCATGAATTGGGGCCGCTTGCTTGTGATCACTCATTTCACAGTTTTGAATTAAATTACAATTTGTCAAATTGAATTTTGATTCTATTTTGACTAGGTTGGAATGGAAATGTGTTTTTCTATATAAGCGCAATCGTATTCGAGTAAAGCTATAAATTAAAAGTAGCGTACATTGCATGCATCATATCCACATCATGTTTTTAATCTCATTTGCCATGTTGTGTTGCATGTAGATATTGTCATATCATGTTATCTTGTTATTATGTTTCAAATCTAATTTTCCATATCATATCATCTCGATATTAGATTTTGAATATAATTTGTCACGTCATAATTTTGCCCCGTCATATTATCTTGTTATCGTGTTTTAAATTTGATATGTCATATCATGTTGCATGTGAGTATTGCCATATTATGTCATCTTGTTTTTATGTTTTAATATTGTTTTGGAATTTGATTGCCATGTTACGTTGCAATTATTATTATCATGTCATTTTCTTACCTTTTTTTAAGACCTGCAAAACTCACATTTATAATGATTGATTTAACATGTCTCAAGAAATATATTTTCCATTTGAAAATATTTTTATAGATTTTAATTTTTTTTACCTTTATATGTTATGGACTGAAAGCAAAGTAAAATAAAATATTAAGGCTTGTTTGGTAATCATTGTATTATCAGAAATAATTTCTGCTTAGAAATGATTTTTTTTTTTTTTAATTCTATTCCTAAACGAGTTTTTGAGCATTTAAAGGCATTTGGCAACTATCCAAAATGTCTACTCTTGGAATATAAATGTTTTTGGTAGGATCTCAATTTTTTTTTTTTTGTAATTTAAAATTTCTATTGATTTTTTAAAATAATTTTATGACATATTCACATTTTTCTTTTCTCTTTTCCTTTTCTTTTCTCCTTCATCCTTTGGCTAGTCATCAGTCTCAACTAGGCAGGCGACCGGCCAAACAAAGATCGGCGACCTCGTAGAAGCGTCACTAGTTCCTAGCAAGGCCGAACCTTGGTTGGGCCAGCGGAGTTTAGCTTCGCCTAGATCTAGCGAGGTTGAGCTTGCCTAGCTCTCAGGCAACGCTGCTGCCCTTGCAGTGGCCTAGTAAGGTCGAGTCTCACTTAGCCAGGCTTGGCCTCACTAGGGGTTGACGACGCTTCAATGAGGTTGTCGGCCAAAGGATAAAGGAGAAGAAGAAGGGGAAAAAAGAAAATGGACTTGATTTTTGAGTTATCCTTGGGAACAAAGAATCAACTTTTTTTTTTTTTTTTTTTTTTACTTTTAGATTCTGTTTTAAATCTATTTTAGGAATAAATTTCTTCTCAAAAACAAAAAGTTACCAAATAAATTTCTAATATTTTTTTGTTTCAAGAAATAAAATAATATAATCATGCATTGTTTGATCAGTTACTAAATAGACCATTAGTCTAACCTTGCTAATGCGCACATTAGTCCTAAGGTTGAGTCGAACTTGAAACAACGATTCCATCTATAGTCGTGGATACATGAATTGGACATTGCGATGGTAGAGACTCGAATTTGACTTCCAATGCTTAAATCAATAATGAAAATGAGATTCATAACTAATAAATAACTCGATCAAAGCTTAAGGATGCCCGACACACTTGCAAAGGGTTGCCTTCTGTTGTGTCTCGATTATGTCTAGTTAGGTATGTGGTTGGTTGCGATTTTGTCTTGTGGAGAACCATTTCTCAAAGAAGGGGTTTTCTTGTAAATAAGTATACTCCTTAGTAGGCCTCACAAACCTTCATCTCGATATATGGTAGGTCCTCTAGGATTTGGCTAAGCCCTGATTTGCGCCGAGGAAACACATGTTAGCCCCATCTATCCGGCGAACAACAAGGCTTGTCAAGCCCATCAACTCATCTCGAGGTTTCCAACAATTCGGGTCGGACTTCCTCATTACTGTTGGCACAATCCAATCAATCGCCGACATTCGAATCCAAACTATCTTGTTTGGCCGGGTCGGCAAACCAATCCCATATCTCTTTGGTAATCTTCCCATCAAAACATTGATCATGTGACTCAAGCTCAATAGTGAACAGGCACTCAATTTCCGGAAATGGAAAAAAAATCGAATTCTTCAAGAAATCCGAGGGAACTTCTTTTTTGGCTTCCAAGCCACCCCGACCCTAAGTGACGACGACTCATCCCCCCTTCCGTGACGCTCGATGCAACCGCAGAAGACGACAGTTAGGTGAGACGGAAACTTTCACACCCAAAGCGCACCTCTGAACGCCGGACAATTTGCAGTAAAATCATTATTAAAAAGACCAAAAAAATTACTTTAGTAATTCCTTTTTTTTTTTTTTGGTGGGCAAGTGCAGATCGTTTTCGTTTTAACGAACGAAGCTAAATCGACATTTTTCTTTAAAAAAAGAAGATAAAATTGCAAAAATAAATAAAATAATTAATTAAATACGCATAGAACAAAGCTAAGCGACCTCCTCCTCCTCTCTCTCTCTCTCTCTCTCTCTCTCCAGAACTGCGAACCATCATCGCTCGACTCGCCGTACAAGAAAGCAGCGAGCAGGCGACGCCGTCCGCACGGCGCTCAGCGGTTCCGTTTCGCCGGCCGGCCCCTCCCCCTCCCCGCTGACGTGCGCCTCCCCGAGCACGGCGGCGAAATCCGCCGCGGCGCGTCGCGACCGTGCGGACGCGTCGTCGTGAAGGCGTCGGCCTCGCCACCCGTCGGGAAGTCATTACTTCCCCTCCGAGATCCGATCGTCTCCAAAACCCTAGCCCAGCCCCCGATTCCGCCGCCGATCGGGACGATCGGATCGCCGCCGCTTCCGGTCCGCGGACCCTCGCGAGCGATCGCCGCGGAATTCGCCGGTCGGAGAGTTTGCGCCCGCGAGCGCATGTGCGCATTTTTAGTTATTGATTGGTGAGGTACGATCGCGGGTAGAGCCAGGGAGTGAGGATGCAGAGACGAAGTCCGCCTAAGCACCGGCACGACGGGACTTCGCCGCTGCCGCTGGGAATGGATTGGAGCCCTCCTCCGCGGAAATGGGTGAGTATACACTGATCGGATATGTTCGGTTTCGCGCTTTCTCGGGTTCGGTACGAGTTGAATTGGGCATGTAGTTCTGCGGATTGGAGTGATTTGAGCTCATTTTTGCGCAATTGAAGTCGTGCCAATGTGCAGTTCTGTTTTGAATCGGTATCGGGGGGATCACGCACGGCCTGAATTATTGTTTGTAGACTCGTTGACTTAGATGAAAGAAATTATTGACTTGAGGTTATGGAGTTCGTTTTCTGCCTTTCTAGTTAAAGAAATGATTTTCCGTTGCTATTTATCCTTTTTGAGATACAGAATGGGCGGGACACTGTGTGGCCGCACGATCATCGGACAGGATGGAGTTACTGTGTTACGATACCTTCATGGGTCCTGTTGCCGAAATCAAGAGACTCGGATCCTGTTGTGGTAAGCATATATTGTCAAATAGCCGTTTGTTGTATTAGAAACAGAAAGTTGCCAATGCAGTCTTCTTACTTGAAACAGTGCATTAAATGCACGGGTCTTTGGTGTTTCGTTCACCTACGAAACATATTAGTTAAATTGTCCAGCGCAATTTGTTATGCTTTTCAGCTACCTGAGTTTGCTGCAATAGGTGACTTTAGGCTCTCTTTGGCTCGAACCCTCCAATAACTACATCTATAGAGCTATTCTTTTGTTTTCAAATATGGTTTTTGCTAGAAAGATTTATTCCCTAGTATCTCAAGTATCTCTGTTGTTGATGGCGTCTAAACTATTGGCACTGGATTAGGATATCAGTCCACTTGATGGAAGCCTGTCGGAAGGTGCCCCAAAAGCTGTTTAGTTAGTTCCCCCTCAGGCTTACTTCTTCTTGTCATCTTTCTTTCCTTTTTCCTGCTTCTCATTTTGTTTGTGGTCCTGGATGTTGTCTTGATCAACACTCTAGTCCCTCATGAATTGTGTTGCGGAAGTTTAATGTATAACATCAAACTGCTTACTAGCCACCCAAAAATAAAAAAAAATAAAGAAGGTCAAACTGCTTGGTTGAGGACGACACTAAGTTTTCATGAGGCAGGACTTGCCTATTGCTTTGCCAATGTTTTATTTGTTAGACTCTATTCTATATCTGATCCCTATCAGCCGGAACTTTTATTTTATAATCTCATAGGCGAAAATTAAGAATATCTTTCGAGAATGTCATGAATTTTCATTTTAATTGTATTTATTTGACCTGAAATGCCAGGAAGACTAGTCTTTTGCTTCTCTTTGGCGAATGACAAGCTTGTTCATTGCTCAATAGACCAAGAACGCTCTGGAGGTTCCTTATTTTTCAATGTTACTTGTTTGGTTGGCAGGGTTGTATATTGAAAGTGCTGAGTTTCTTCACCTTTTGAGGATGAGAAATATAGCCTTGGATTAGATTTACATGAAGAAAAAAAGGAAGAACACATATGTCAAAAGATTTGTGATTATGTCAATATGCAATTAGGTTGGTCTTAATAAAAATGAACTACTACAACAGCCCTTTTTTTCTTTGATTGACTGAATCAATTTGAAATGTCTAGGGGGCCTGAAATGAGTTGGTATGCCTTGGTTCAGTTTTACATTGGACCAAGCTGAAATGTTAATTTTTGGTGCTTAAAATGCTTTGCATTGTGCAGTTTTTTGGTGTTAGTTTTCTAATCTTTGTTTGTTCATACCTTTGTCTTCATTTTAATAGTTAATTTCAGAGATTAGCATGTCAAATAGGCCAATGTCAAATACAACCAGATGTTCTTTAAAACTTGAATTGAACTGCAACAACTATTTTGATTCAGTTTGCTTTGGTTTGAGAGATAGGAACTTCCCTTATTTCCAACAGCTTTCTAGTTTGCGCTTTTGCCCTTTTCCTTTTCTTTTACTACATCAGATCTTTTTTGTTCACATATTGTGGCTTCTGGCATTACTGTCCTTTAACATTCTTAATGGGCAGTTTTACAGGGTTCAGATTGGTTTACAATCTCCTGAAGGTGTTACGACTGTTCGTGGAGTGTTAAGAAGATTCAATGACTTTTTGAGGTTATTTTCTGATGTGAGTCTACATAGCTTGTACATTTTTTCTTTGGATTGGGCACCTTAACTCTGTGGTTCATGGTCACAATTTGTATTTTTAAAATCATGCAACCTGTCCTTTTAGAAAACTAGCAAAAGAATCATGATTCTCAAGCATACATGTTTAGATTCTTTTTTAATTATCAGCACATTTTGCAGCTTAAAAAAGCATTTCCTAAGAAGAATCTTCCGCCAGCTCCTCCAAAGGGACTTTTGCGGATAAAGAGCAGGGCATTGTTGGATGAGGTAGCAACAGTTTATCATTTTCTATAGTGATTTTTTAGATTGTATATGAGTGGAGGCAGAGTGTCCTCAGTTGTTATAACTTCATTTGTCTCTTTACTGTCTGATTGCTTGTCATTCATAGATTATCTCGTAATGATTAGTTGAGTGCTTGAATAAGTGCTGTCTAAAAACGATCATGAGTGTGAATTTTACAAACCCTTTCTTCAAGTTTCCAAGACCAGTTAACTTTTCAAATAGATTGATAGGAACTGCACAAAGATGTTGTCTGACATGGCTTTTTTTGCAAGCAATGCAAATTTTTTATTACTACATGATAGTTGGAACAAATGTCAGATGTGTGTTTTCATTTTTGTTTACCTTTTGCTTTTTCCATATAAATTGGTTGATCTGTTGAAGCTTTTAATCTCTTTGAAGATTTGGAAGCTTTAATATGTAATGTATCATGTAGTCATTGTCAGCTAAAGTCTTCAAGCTGCTGAGTAAAGCATTTTTCAGGTTTGAGAAGTAAGATTTCAGTGGCAAAGTTTTCTTTTTTCTTTATAGGGGAAAGGATTACTGAGCAAAAGTCTATTGTATGAAGCTCTACTACAGAGAGCACATTAACCGCAGTTGTCCTCAATTGTGAACAATGATGCCTTCTTTTTCCTGGAAATACATAATCCATCACAATATTTGTAGATGCTTATGAGCGATGGCCTCTTTGTTTTTGCATCAAAAGTGTAGGTAGTCTAATCAGCTAGGCCTTTAGGCACTCCTTTCTGGGACTACTGTCTATGCATATGGTGCAATGGCCCTCACTTTATCAGCTCTCAGGAGTTTTCATGAGAGCTTTCAACTCTTTTTTTTTTTGTCAGACAACTGCAATTGAACATCAATTAATGCCAATTTTTAGCATTTGAAGTTTTTCTGGCATAGCAATACTGTCCCAAAAGTTCGTTAATGGCAACAATTTAGTATGACCCACTCATATTTCATAAGGCTAAGATCTTTTGCAGAGAAGATGCTCGTTGGAGGAGTGGATGACAAAGCTCCTGTCTGACCTTGACTTGTCGAGAAGTTTTGCAGTGGCGTCATTTCTTGAACTAGAAGCTGCTGCTAGATCTTGTATGTCTTCAAACCAACTGCTCCGCAGGATTTCTACTGGGTCACATTGTGATATTTAATTATGAACAATTGAGTTCAGTGAGAGCTAGAACTAGTCATATAGAATTTTCTTGGTAATCTTTGGAATTGCTGGGACATTGGATTTGATTTTGACAACTCATTTTAGGTGTATCTTTTGTTTTTGTTCAGCTTTTCAAGACACAAATCAAAATGTGCCAGAGGCATTGGGTTCTGGAAATAGTTCAGTATCATCACATCAGCCACAAAATGATTCAGCATTATCTGCTGTTGCTGGTGGTTCATCTCTCACATCAGATTATGGCAGTGATACTGCCTACGAGAACTCCGAACTTGGAACACCAACGTTAGGAAGACATGAAAGTTCTGATGTGGGTGTGGAGGAATTTTCTTTGGATGAAGACTTGCCTAATCCCATTGATAGACTTGTCAAATATGGTGTGGCTAATATTGATGAGGGTCTGTTCATGGGTGAAGCAATCTTAGAGCAGCTGGAAGGTTTTGATAGGCGTAAAATCCATGGCAACCATGTAAATATCAGTGGAAAACACTTGGAAAATGGAAATGTTTCCAAAGTTCCATACCTTATGGGAAATGACTTAGAACTCTTCACAGAGCCAGATCATTTCAAGGTTACTGGCCACACACGGAAACTCTCTTCTGATAGCATATCCAGTGATGTGAGCTCTCTCAGAGAAAGTGAGTCATCAAACTCTGGAATGCCTAATTCATCTGGTAATGGCTCTGCTTACCTTTCTGGAGCTGTTGAAACTTCAAGTGCTCCAGAAATTCTTGGGAACATGGAGCTGCATGCTTCAGGAGATGGGCAAGTCATCCTTCCGATGGATCAGCGCAGTAAATTGAATAGGGTCATGTTCTCCTTTCAACGAAGACTAGTAACAGCAAAAACAGACATGGAGGATCTTATATCAAGACTAAACCAGGAAACTGCTGTGAAAGATTACCTTATGACAAAGGTAAGTCTAAATGAGTGAACAAGTCATTTGAACTAATCATAAAATGCAAACATCCAATGAATATTGTCATATAAGGGTAAGGGCAACCGATGCCATAGACAAATCTACAGGAAAAACTTAACATGTATGGAAATGTTTGGGACAATATTTTGCCATAACTCTCTTTCGAACACACAATACCTGCATAGACAGGAAGTGCATGTGACTCATATGCACATAGGAAAACAAACATGCGTCTCTCTCTCTCTCTCTCTCTCTCTCTCTCTCTCTCTCTCTCTCTCTCTCTAACATGCTCAAACACACATGCACTGAGTCTTGCACAGACCATGCACAGATTTATATGGATGTCCAAGGAGTAGGGCTGGAAGGTGCTTTATTGGTTGACAAAATGTCAGAAGATGGAAGAAAAATATCAATTCATGGAGTATAATGTTACATCTTTTATTGTCAGATGCATCTCTGAGTTCATGTTTGAGTTTCTCCTAATTAGATTGTTTATTATCGAACACTTGAACCTTCCCTTTGGAGATGCTCACTGATAGAGCAGATACGAAGCAAATGCTCGGTTCACAGGAGAACACCACCATTGCCTGCATGTGACTTTTGATCTATTTTTTTATGGCGTTTAATGCACCTTGGGTACATGCTGATCTGTCTGATGCTAGCTTAGCTGGACCAGACCTTATCTGTTTTATAGCAGTCTACTTTTGGGTAAATTGTATTACACTCCTTAAAAAATTTTGATTAGAGAGGTAGAGGAAGCTCCTATAATTTCAAGATGCACGCTTGCTTTTTTCAAAAGAAGGTGCCACTGCGAACTATGGACTACCTGCTAAGGCGACCTGTAATAATGTTAAATTTCATCTGAGTGTGGGTAAGTATTAATGGAATGACAAGTTGCATTTTCATTAAAGTATAATGGACTTCAAGGGTCATATGGTAATGTTTCTATTCGCAAAAACAATTTTTATTCAAAAATAATTTTTTCTATTTTTGTCCCTGGATATGTTTCTAAGCATTTGAAAACGTTAGATAACTGCACAAAGTTTCTGTTCCTAGAAGAAGAATGCGTTTGGTACAATCCAAATATTTTTGTGACTTAAAATTTCTTTTAATTTATTAATTATTTTATTACATTTTTTCTTTATTTTTTGCTTTTTCTTCTCCTTCCTCTAGTCGGCAAGGTCACCTCAAGCCTTGCTCGGCCACCACGAGGTCGGTGTCACTTGAGAGCCTTGGCTGGGTTGGCCATTGCAAGGTCGGCCTCGCTCACCCAGGTGATGCCAACCTCACGGTGGTCGGGCAAGGTTGAGCCTCAGCCTCGCCTTGGCTAGGCGAGGCTCCACCTTGCCCAAATCTAGCGAGGCCAAGCCTCTCTTGGCCATTGGCAAGGCTCAGCCTCCCTCAACTATTGCAAGGTCGACCTTGCCCTTGACCTCACCCAGCCACAGCGAGGCTTGGGGGCCTCATTGGCGGCTGGCAAACTTGAGGCGACCTCGCCGGGGGCTGGCAAAGGTTTGGCAAGTTTTCCAGGCTTCATTTAGCCGGTCGCCGGCCATCACTGAGGCCGGCAATCAACTAAGGGGAAGAAGGACGGAAGAAAAAGGAAAAGAAGAAAAAAAGAAAGAGAAGATTTGTTTCTTGAGTTGTCCCTGAGAATAAAAAAATAATTTATTTTTTGTTTTTTGTTTCTGCTCCAAATTTATTCCTCAAAACAAAAAAATTACCAAATGCGTTTATGTTCTATTGCTGATCCAGGGAACAAAAAAACAAAAAAATGAGTTACCTAGAGCGTTACCAAATAGAATGAAAAGTTTCATTTGAGAGTATGGGTAAGTATTAATGGAATGACATTTGTTGTTGCATTTTCTGTAATGGACTTCAAGTGATCAACCTAGGGCATATGTTTATAAATGCATAATGTTCAAGTGGGATATAAAGCCAAGAGAACCAATGAGACTAAAGCTTAAGACATGTGGGACAGATGTTGAGATCATATAGATCCTAGCACGCCAAAAAGGGAAGTCTAGGCGACTTTCACTTATGCGGAATTAGGATTATATGTTGTTCGACTTGTGCACATCTGGGCAATGAGGGACTTTTTCCTTACCCAGAAGCCCCTAGGGCATCTTTTATGTTGATGGCAGGGGGTGACAGCTTGGTGAATGTGGGCCCTAGTTTCCCTTTTGCGCCTCTACGGTAATGGAAGGAGGGTGAAATTGACAGGTGTCTGGGAAAGATCTCTAACAATTTCCAGCTGGACATGTGTCGCTGGCATCAGCTTCAGATACAATACATTAATGTACACCTCTAAATAATCAAGTAGATTTGGGAAGTTCTGTGAGTCTGAACCGGATTTAATAACTAAAATAAAAGAAAGAATGAAAAAAAGATGTGGACTATAAGATACAATTATGGTTCCTGTTTTTGTTTGGTTCATAGAAGGCATCTGTACGGTCGAAAAAAGTCATGTATGTGTGCTCATGTAGTTCATTCACTTTCTAAGATAGCCATGGCCTCTCTTTTTTTCATTGAGATCCTTGGGTTGAAGCAAAGAGCTCCTGGGGAAAGATCAATTTGCTATATGAGAACTTAATTGCGCTGTTGAGCTGGAGGCATGTTGATCACACTTGAGCTTTTACTGCTTGTGCAGATTACGTGGGAAAATGTCGTTAATTTAGATTAGAGCGATAAATGAGTGAACTTTCCATCGAAAAGCAGGTGGGATATTTGCCACCCATGCAGTATAGGGGCTTGATAAAGATTGTGTGGTGAGGGCAAAAATGGAAATAGCTGTCTTGTTTGACCAGTTATTTGGCCAGAAATCATAGGGATGTGTTTCTACGCAATAATATGCATCCAACACTACGTATTTCTACTTTGAGCAGATCTAACTGCCATTGTTGTTTTTCCCCTGGCAAAAGCGTTGAGCAACTTCGTAGACTCTTATGCATACTGCCTTCTTAGTGCGAGAAGCACCAGCATGATTACTCATTAAGTGGTTGTAATCAACCGCATCTGAACAGGTTAAGGATTTGGAGGGGGAACTTGAAACTACAAAACAAAAGAGTAAAGAAAACCTTGAACAAGCAATATTAGCAGAGAGAGAGAGATTTACTCAAATGCAGTGGGATATGGAGGAATTACGACAAAGATCTTATGAGATGGAGTTGAAGTTAAAGTCTAAAGAGGTATACGATCTTCCGTTATTCTCTCTTTTCTTGTGCCCAAATATTTTAGATTTTAAATAATTAAGTGTGAAATTTTGTAGGGTGGTGAGTCAAGTTCTGAATCAACAGGAGCATCTTTTAGCCCAGGGAGGGACCAGCTGCTTCAGGAGTTGGATGAAAGCAAACAGCAGGTTGGCAATTTGCAGAAAAGATATGAAGAGCTAGAACTAAGGTCAAAGGCTGATCTTAAAGTCCTGGTTAAAGAGGTTAAATCTCTCAGAAACACCCAGAATCATTTGAAGCAAGAGCTTAGTCAATCTCTGGAGGAAAAGAGAAAAGTTGAGGTACATTTCTTTTAACGCATTTTTTTGTGTTATATATGAAGCTTTTGTCTTTCTCTAGTTAGTACTAGTCTGTATACATGGAGCTTGATTTAAACTGATTAGATGAGACAATAACGCAATGCTTGTGGTGGTTTTAAACAATGTATATGACCTTACAATACAACTACACAAGATATGGCCCAGATGAACATACGAGTGGATAGACACAGGTTATTTTGAGTTTCTTTATGGCAAAGCTTTCTTGATGCCGATTCTTATGGTGTCTTGTCAGAAACTTCTTGAAGAGGAAAAACAAATGAATCAACAATGTGAAACTGCCTTGACCAAGCTATTGCAAGAGTGCAAAACCATCCACAATGCACTGCAAGACTGTGTTGTCAATATCACTGCAGATGATGCAAAAGACCTTGATTCTTCCTCTGTTGAAGGCATACGATTCTCATCTATGTTGAATGACCTAATCGGCCGTATAACTGCACAGGTATACTATCTGCTTTTCATGATTAGAATCACCCTTGAAACTTTAGGTTGTTTGATGATGGTATGTGCAGTTAACCTTTCAAAGTTTAAAGAGTCCATTAAAACAGTTGCTGGGCAGTAAGTTAAAGCTTCATGTTATTTTGTATATTCTTTATGTTACAATTTTGCAAATGAATGGCGTTCTCTGTCCTTGTGTTCATGACATTGCCACTGAAATTTGATAATTGTACACTTCTTACTTGAGAATATGAAGTTCTTATTTTGTCAGGTCTATGCTAAAGGCACATCTCAAATCTGGATATAGAGGTTGTAGGAATTCATGATACAGATTGTTAGTTTTACCTTGGAATTCTGATCCATAATAGCCTAACTGATAGTTGTTCAGGTCACAAACTTTTTGATTATTGATATATTCTACAATTCCTTAAAAAATGACATCATTTCTGACCACATGCTCATTGAAGTAGTTCAGCCATAAATTCATACTATAATTATCGAATAATCCCTTCGTCTCCTGATTTGATGCGCTTAATTTTGGGTAAGGTCTAGTGCAATAATTGTCAGATTGTGATTTTGTTGCACATTAGGGGATGTAGACTTAAATGTGTGGCATCATTAATTTTGCCTGACTTTAGTGCATTACAATAAGTTATATCCAATTTCATTGATTAGTTGCCATTTAGTCGGAACTGGGGTTTTCATATGCATTCCATAAAAGAGGATGTCATTTAAATATAATCTCAATGGTTGTGATCAAATTTAGGTTATCAGCTCTCTTGTGAGATACTCCTGACCTCTATAAGTCAGGATAAAAGGCAATTGACTGCATATATAAATTAAAATCTCTGAGGTTAATTGCAAGAGTCCCTTGACTGTCTGAAATTGCACTGCACCCCCTTGAGTTGCAATTTGGAAACTCTTCCTGCTTTGTTGGAATTTTTTTTCTTTTAAAACTAATTAGTTTTTTTCAGGTTTTGTGCTGGTACTTTTCTTGTTCTAGTGATTTTTGTTGCAAATGTTATATGGCCTTTAGTAGCCTCTAGTCAACAATGAAAACCTTTTAGAGTCAGTTGTGATATGAAATTTGTAGCCTCTTTGCATAGACACTGGTTCTATCCTTGTGATAAGAGGAGATATATTTTTTCTAACTATGCTTTGTGCAGTTGCTTTTAAATGATTGAATGCTTTATGGGTCAACGTGAGATTTTATACTCAAGGAAAATGGTTTTTTGGGGCCTTGAGCATGTGGTTTTATGACCTAAGAACAATCCTTCGACTTTAGACAATTGGAACTGGTTTAGCATCTCCTGTATTTATGATTAAGTTCCCCCTGTGCAAATTAAACCTGATTACCACCACCGAAGGACAAAAGAAAGAAACAGAAGGAAGGAAAGAAAGAGAAGGTGCGTTGAGGAGTGAAACGTTTGCAATTGCATGACTAGATCTTATAGACTTAAGCTACATGCATGAAAACTTAACCATAGAGCAGCAAAGTTTTGCAGATCTACTAGAATATCTTTTTCATCCTCCAAATCTTGTGCATGTAAACTCTGTTGCCTTTTTAACTCATCTTAGTAATTCCACCATCTCTCATTAGTGCTGTTCTGTTAAGAAGTCTCTGACTGTCTTCTTTATATTTGACAATTGATTTGGAAATTTTATTTTTGGCTGGTTTTGATGTTCCGTTTTATTTTGTTTTGTGATAATTGAGCTGGATGATGACCACTCTCATATTGTTATCGGAAAAATTAAAAGAACTTATTTTATCAGCCATGCATCAAACTTACACATACCACACACTTACTTTGTCAATACTGTTCTTGTTTTTTCCAAGAAAATTCATAATTGTTTTGTTTCTTTTTGGACAATCTAGAAGATTCTCCAGTCACACAATTTATGCAAAGCTAATTTCTGTACCATTTCACATGGTCTTCAATCTGAACTAATCTTATTTGGGGATTTGTTGATTTTCTTAACTAACTGTTTTGGAAATCAGGAATCTGTTTATAACGTCTTATAATTTCTTTCACATGCATAGTTAAGTAGGTAAAATGACACGCTATAGACACTGATACTTTTCCAAAACTTCTAGCGAGTTGTCTTTTGTTATTTCTTTCAATGAACTTTTAGAAAGTTTGACTATCCCAAATGTAGTTCTACACTTGGTAACTGCAACTGATCAAGCTTGTCTATATTCTTGGTTATATTATTCAAACGCAATTCCGAGAGTGAAAAAATCACATGGGAGTGAATATGGCTGCCTGGGTTTGTCCTACTTGGAAGTTACCTCCTGACTTTTATGTGGGCCTTGATTGAAATTTTTGAACTCCTAATCCTTGGCATTTGATGTCTCTTCACCATGACCTTGTTATGTTTCATCCTTGTTTGGAACTGCATCCTATGTGGTCTATATATGGCTCTGTCTTAAATATTTTGAAGTCATTCTTCTGCCGTTAGCCATGTACTTGTCACATGTTCATCAGGCACATATGTTAGCCCAAGAAGGCCATGCTGCTGCTTCTGACATATATGGAGATAATGGAGTAAATGACAACACAAGAATGGTAGATGATGAATTGAAGACTACTATAGCAAACATCATCATCGATAGTAGCACTTTGTTTAGAAAACAGGTGAACTCTTTCTTGCAATGTTCCACTAATGATGTTTCCAAAACTGAGACAGCAGAGGCTACTACAGGAAAATCTTAGCAGATTGATTGAGTCTTTTGAAAGGGGAGTAGGGTTTATATTTGTGAGAGTAAATCCTATCCCTTTGGTATAGTCATAATGCCACATCTCCACAGTGTCTTCTCCGCATTTTAGTTAGTTGACGATACCTGCGGAGATGGGCAGTCTGTGGTGACATTTTGTAATCCCACATAAATGCTTTTCACAAGATGGCAGTCTATACAAAACGATTTTTCCTTGTTAATGTACATGAATGAGTACAGATATCACCAGAAAAGCTATAGATGAATTTTGGAAATCTTCGAGCTTATTATTTAGATGCAATGTTCTTTTTTTGGTCAATAATTAGATGTAATGTTCAAATGTGTTAATTTAAGGCAATTGCTGAAAAAGCCAGATCTTTTTGTGATGTAATAAGTATATTTGAAATCAAGCTTATTTGCTTGGAGCTGTCACGTTGGATTACATCATTCTGGGTGCAGGTGGATGGGTTGGACTTTTTGGTGGCAGTAATTACTTTCTTGAAACCTAATAAGTTATGTTACGGACAGAGCATGAATCATGAGGACATCGAAGAGTAACAGTAGTGGTCCATGCAGAATGGCCAGTAGAAAATGGTCCATACGGACATTCCTTCATTACTGTTGTTACTAACATGCTGCAGGTAGCAATTCATAATCCTCAAATCAATTCACTTGATTTTAAGATGAGATATATAGTCGACGACGCATGGGACAGAGGCATCAAACGCAAAACTCTTGGTAAAAGAGTTCGGCGGGTAGATAGATTGAATCGTGAAGAGGGGGTATTCAGTGTAATTAGCTGTTTTCCTTTTGGGGATAACTGTAGGATTCAGCTGGAAGCTGATGCGATTGCAAAGACAACGACACATGCATTGAAAGAAGTCGGCCAAGGACCACGCAAAGTTGGCCATGAAAGGTCACCATCCAACGTCTCCATTCACAGACTTTGCTTCCGTCTTTTCCCCTCCTTTGGTGGCGGAGGGTCGCGCCCCGTGCTGCGCTCTCCTTCATTACCGTGCTTTCCACAAATATCTTTGATTGACACGAGCGATGTGAAACATCACGAGAATTGCAATAGGATCGTATATTACCCGACGAGGAGGATCTACAATTGAATTAGAGGAGCATTGTTTTAGGACTTAAAAGCGCTTTTATGCAATACCCTAAACTTATCTTTTTGATGCCTTGTATTGCTCAATCGCAGAAATCTATACTCGCGTTTCGAGATTTTGGAAGATTCACACTCTATATCGGGATATTACGTGGTCCTTGATGTCGCATCTTGATGTCAGACTACACAGGAAGAAACAAGATGAAATTTTGGCTACTTTCTCAAAAACAAATATCAACAATTATAAATTGTTTTCAATATTTGGGAAGAAATCTATCTCCCACCCCATATGAAAAATGAATCGGGATATACTTGATGTTGCATCTTGATGTCGGACTACGCAGGAAGAAACAAGACGAAATTTTGGCTACTTTCTCAAAAACAAATATCAACAATTATAAGTTGTTTCCAATATTTGGGAAGAAGTCTATCTCCCACCCCATATGAAAAGAGGGAGGTGGGGGGATTTGAACCTCACATTTTCAAGGAAGTTAAGGAAGTAAGGCCAAACACTCAGGGTGAGAGTTATAACGAGAGTAAAGTAAGAATGACAAAAAAAAAAAAAGAGAGTAAGAGATATCCCTTTGAAAAGAAAAAGAAAGAGGTCTCATATTTCTATTTCCAATTCATGCATTGAAGAGGTCCGACTGATTGATCAATAGTGGTCTTTCTCATTTCATGAAAATAAAACTGCAAAGTACATTTTTTAACTAATTGACAGTTTCTATAAAAATAAAATAAAAAAGTTAATTCAATTAAGGATTCATTTGTTTCGTCAAAAAATGAATAATTCAAAAAAAATATTCCAAAAAATGATTGTTTGTATTCCTTAAAAAAAATGAATAATTAAAACATACTTTCATCGTTCACGAAAAGTTTTAGATATAAATTTTCGTTGGTGACAAAAAAATCTCTATTAACTTATTATTTCAAACAATCATTTTTTCAAAAAAAAAACTTTTGAATTATTTATTTTTTCTTAAACTAACAGAGCTTAAATAGAATAATTAAAAAAAAATAAACGAGTAGCAAAACCAAACTTTCGTTCAAAAAAGAAAAAAATGCCAAACTGAAGATCCGAAACCTTCTCTCGCGCTCACACGTCGGATTCGTATTCCCGTTTTGGATAAATTGGAGGAGACGTCGCGGCGCATCTTAGCATTTTCTCGGGAAAGCGAAAGGTATTCTGCTAACGTGCGCCCCTCCCCCCCTTTCCTCTTTCCTTCCTCCTTCCTCTGCGCGCGTCAGATACCTTGTCCGCACACGCAAGCTCTCTCTCTCTCTCTCTCTCTCCCCAGGTGAGGTCGATTTTCGTGTGTCCCCATTGCCAGCACGAATGCGCACGCGGGGCGAGGCATGGAGTTCGCCGCCGCCGCCATCCGCTTCAGTCTCCCCTCCACCTCATCCCCTCTCTACTGCGACTGCCAGGTCTCTCTCTCTCTCTCTCTCTCTCTCTCTCTCTCTCTCGGATGCTTGTGCGGTTTCCATGAATCTCTGCGGGCGTGGCTTGGTCACGCGTGCATGCGGGTCTACGTGTGAGGAAACGGTGTGCATTTTGGTGGGTTTGCGTGTTTTGCTGCTTTGGTAGCGTCTCTATTCGTTTAATTCCGACATGGGTTGGTGTTCTTCTCGGAGCTAATTGAGGAAAGAAAAAGCTTTCGTGTTGTAGGATTGCGGTCTGTTTGTGGGCTCGTCTCTTTCTCTCTTTCTGGGGCTGCAAGCCTACATTGGATACCCAGAGAGAGATTGAGGTTCTGGGCAAGTTGGTTTTCGGTCAATAGTATAGTCGTAGGTTACGGGCTTGTCGAAGGCGAAAGTTGTCATATTCATGTCGGTTGTTGAGGAGACCTACTGCGCGAGAAATGACGAGGGAAACTTCATTTGGCGTGTTAGGTTAGGAAAGTTTTGAAATTTCTGTATGAGACGGCGCTTTGCCCCTTACACGGGAGTAAATGACCGTTTAAACTATGGTAATGGACATATTCGGTTGTTCCAGTCCCTGCTGTGATGACTATGTTGGAGGATTGAGCTTCTAGATCTATTTTCTGATCGTCTGCTTTGCTGTGTTCCAGTGCTATGCGAGGCTGAGGAGGAAGCAGCAGAAACTACCTTTTCTGAGTACCACGCTGACGTGGAAGAACCACTCTCTATATTGTGTGAAGTCAGTTTTGAATAACAGGAACTCGAGGATCAGTGATAATGGCGCGGCTGAACCTGCTAGAGTTCTCCTCGAGAGATTATTTGCGCGAACTCATAAGCTGGAAGAAATGAACAAAGCTTCTAGCGTGCCTCAGGATGTCCAGCTGGAGTTGAATTTTGAAGTGTTGGAATCAGACCTCCATGCTGCTCTGGCTTCTTTGAAGAAGAGGGAAGAAGATTTAGAGGAGGCTGAGAGAAAGCTACTGTTGGATGAGAGCGAGTTGAATCGTGCGACGGAGGAGTTGGAGCGTCGGGAGGAAGTGATTGCTTCTGCTTTATCTAGGCAGGAGAAGTTGGAATGGGATTTGAAGCAGGCGAATTTGAAGTTCGCTTCTCAAGCTAGAGAGATAGAAGATTTAAAGCTTCGACTAAGAGATAGGGAGCAGGAGATTGCAGCCTCTCAATCTGCATTATCCCTGAAAGAAGATGAGATAGAAAAAATGAAGACTGAACTGATGAAAAGAAGTGAAGATGCTTTGGTGATCGAATCAGAACTTGAGCAGAAATCCCAGCTCTTGACGGAAGCCAATGGAGTTATCAAGAAGCAGGAACTTGAGCTTCAAGAACTTCAAAGAGCAGTTGAGGAGAAAGAAGAAGAATTAGAGTTTTCTATGACATTGAAGAAGGCAGAAGAAGACAAGGTAAAAAGTGTGGAGGCTACTTTGGAGGAACGGACAAGGGAATGGTTGCTAGCGCAGGAGGATTTAAAGAAATTGTCGGATGAAGCCTCTAAACATGCCGCAGAATCTAATGAGACATTAGAGGATTTCAGAAGGGTGAAGAGACTTCTTGGAGATGTGCGGGCCGAATTGATATCATCTCAGCAATCTTTGGTTTCCTCGAGGCAGAGAATGGAGGAGAAGGAGAAGCTTTTGGAAAAGCAAATAACAGAACTTGTAGAGCAGAAGGAAAGTATTGTTGCACACATGGCAAGTTTGAAGGATGTCCAAATAGAAGTAGAGAGTGAGAGAGTGAAACTTAGGGTTGCTGAAGCTCGAAACAAAGAGCTTGAGCGAGATTTATCGTTGGAGAAAGAATTGGTGGAAGAGTTGCAGGATCAGCTGATGAAAGAGAAAGCTTCTCTCCAGCAGGCAATTCAGGATAAGTCCTTGCTGCAGACTGAGCTTAACAGGAGAAACTCTGAATTTCAAGAAACCCAAGATCTTCTGCGGTTGAAAGAAGGAGAATTGGTGGAAGCGAAACTGGAAATTCAGCATTTGCATTCCCAACAGACTGCTCTTCAGCTCATGCTGGAGGAGAAAGATGTCGAACTGTTAAATACAAAGAAGAAGTTGGAAGAATTAAACTGGGAAACTGAAGAGCTCAAGAAACTCATGAATGGGAGAGAGGACCAGCTTATCCAGGCGACGAATTTGCTAAAGGACAAGGAGGAGCATGTCCAGAACATGCAAAATGAGCTTAGTGATACAAAATGGAGATGCACTGAAGCTGAATCTGTTGTAGAGCGGATTGTGGAACTCACGAACAGACTAGTTATCCCCTTAGAGGATAAAGAATATGACGTGGCGAAATTTCTGGGCATGGGTGGTCTAGGGTCACAGCAGCTCATCACGTTACCAACCGATGATTTTAGGTGGAAAAACAAACAGCTTGAAACTGAGATTGATTTAACAAGAGAAAACCTGCGAAAGAAAGAAATGGAAGTTTTGGATGCACAAAGGGCTCTAACACTCAAGGACGAGGAACTCAAAAGTGTCCTGATTAGACTAGGTGAAAGGGAGAAGGAACTTCAAAGGTTGAAAGAAGAAATGATTAATGATGCTAGTGATCTCCGGAAATTGCATGAGTTGGCACAACAGAGAGTTGGCGAGAAGAGTATGGGAGACTTAGCTATTGAGAAACTTCAACTTGAGGCTGCCCAGCTGGAAGTTGAAGCTGCAACTAGTGCTCTTGAAAAGCTTGTGGAAATGACTCGAGAATTTTTAGGTAAAGCTAGTTTAAGCATTGAGGTGGACACTAATGCCAGTGGCCTCCATGAAGAACTGTCTGATATGACAAGTTCAGATGAGAACGATGAATGTTTTACTGAGGTAAAAATGCAGGTCACAAAACTTGCAGCTTTGAGTGAACAGCTTGTAAGGGAGGCTGGCATTACTATCGTTGCTGAGTAATTTAGGTCGTTGAGCTGTGTATATACTTATCTGACAGCTTTTTCATCATAGTGGAGAGTGAGGATATTCTGCTTGTATTTTGTAGTACCAGTCATTAGATTAGGATGCCAAAAACTACTTGGATAATGTGTGAGGCTTGTTTGTTGGATAGTTGCTAGGTGAGTTGAGGAATCAATCTCTTTTGGGTAATTGTGGCCTAATGTGTTGAAAGTTCGAACTGACCATATAAATCGAGGAATGTTTCATTTTTCTCACTCTTGTTACCGCAGCCGCAAATTTGTGTTGAGTATTTGTTTTAATTCATGGTACCGTTAGCGATATTTGTTGTGGGCACTTCTTAAATCTGATCATTCATTGTTATGAACTATATCCTAGCTGGTTTCAAGTGCATGGAAGGACGCAGGCTCCTAATTTTTTCGGTTGATATTGAATTTATCCAGATCATTGGAATGAACGCCTTGCCCGTTTTTCTCTCCTGTCGCCTGGTGCTGCCAAGTCAGACAGCAGAATCTGTTAATTGTCTCATCTAGCTTTAGTACTCGTGTACCTTCTCTATTCTGTTGGCCACCTGGGCTGCGTTTGTTTTTTATTTTTTTTTGAACAAAAATACGCGTTTGGTAAACTTGTTCAGGGAATAAAAAATAAAAGAAACATGTTTGGTAAATTTGGATAATTTTTTTATTTCTTTTATTTTTTCTATTTTTTTCTTTTTTTCTTTTTTAAACAGAAACAATTTTTTTGTTTTTTTCGTTTTCTTTTTTTGTTTTGGGAACAAAAGAATAAAAAGGAACAGAAACGCACACAAACGCGTTTCTGTTTTTTTGTTAAGGAACAAAAAAACAGAAATTTTTGTTAAACAAACACAACGCAACCATGCAGGTAGGCTGCGTTTGTTTTTATTTTTTTTTTTTTTTTTCTGTTCCTAAACACTTTTTTTGTTTTTTTGTTCCTGAAAACAAAAAAGGAACAGAAACGCGTTTATTTGTGTTTTTATTCCAAAATTATTTTTTTTCCGAAAATACATTTAAAAAGTACGAAACAAAAAAAAAAAAAAGTTGTTTATTGTTTCTGGAACAAAACTCAGAAACACTTTCCATTTTATTTTCTCTTTTTTCTTCTTCTTCTCTTCTTCTTTTTTCTTTGGCCGGTTGCCGGCCTTAGCTAGGGACGGGGGACGGCGATCGGCCGTTGAGGGCCGGCAACCTTGTTGGAGCGTTGCCGGCCCCCAGCGAGGCCGAGTGTCACCGGCCCCTGGCGAAGCTCGGCCTCGCTGGGCTAGGCGAGCTCGATCTCGCCCAGATCCGACGAGTCTGAGCTTACCCAACGGCTGGCGATGCTCGCCTCGCCGAGCCACCACAGTCGACGTCGCTAATAGTGGCTCGGCGAGGCCGAGCCTCGCCGTGGCTGGGCAAGGCCGTCGGCCCTCGTCGCCGGTCGCGGGCCATGACCGAGGCCGGCGACCGGCCAAAAAAAAAAAAAAATAAAAAAAAAAATAAATAAAAAAATAAAAAATAAAATAAAATATTAAAAAATAAAAAAGAAAAAATTAAAAAAAATATATACAAATTTACTTCAACGTGTTTTTGTTAATTTTTTATTCCGAAATAAGTTTATCAAACGCGTTCTTTTGTTCAAAAATTGTTCCCCGGAACAGAAACACCTTTTCTATTTCTGTTTCCTTGAACAATTTTTAAACAGAAATGTTACCAAACGCACTCTAAATGACCAATTACTTGTCGTAGCTATATCAATTCTCACTTGTAAAAGCAAATATAGAGGACTCAGATAACATATCAACAAATAATGCTGTCGCTACCAAAAAGAGCATGAAAATTGCTGCCGTTTCCTCTACTATTATAAAATCGGCAAACTTGGAAACTGCATATCGATAAAAAAAAAACTTCCAAAGAACCAACGAGTCATAAGTTCAGCAGCTCAGACAAGTTGCTTCTCTCCTTCTAAAGGCTTGCTAAACGCTCGTCTTGATTGGGTAGGAAAGCAGGATGATATAGCAGAGTTCCAAGGCTGTTAAATGGCTGTCAAGCTCCTCAGAAAGCTTTTCTATCTTGAATATTATTGAAAAGTTGGAGTAGCAGCTTCTCTGAAGTTAGAAATTTCCTTTGATTGGTTGGAGTTTGCTTTAAACCATCTTCAATTGATTTCTTGGAATTATACAAGCGCTCATTATCCCAGAACAAGGAGGCTGAAAAGCTTGAAGCTGTCACTTCCCCATGAGCTTGTAGTATGCATACAAGCCAGAGCCGAGAAAACCAAGAAATTGCCCAACAACATTCAACTAAACACAGGAAACACAGGTTCAGGACAAGTTAAAACTGATAATAGTGCCATAATAACAATTAGTTGTGAGTTGAAAATTGCAAAGAGATAAAATTTAGATCATGAGAAAAAGAGCACTACTCACAATATCAAATGGAAGCCCACCAAAAATAATCCAGCCAAGTCCAATGGTAAAAAGATCCTAAAACAATATAAGAAACAGAGAATGTCAATACATAGAGAAGTGACAGATCACAATTTCCTATATTATTAGAGGGAGAAGTCTAGTATGCAGAAACGGACCATTTAAAGCAGTGTGGTCTCACTGAATACTTGCTATTCATTCGCAGTTAATCTTTATGGGTAATTCCAATGTATGACCATGCCATAGAAAGAAAATAAGTACAGTGGAAGTCTTCATAGAGTACAGCTCAATTCCATAAATTATGAATCTATGATTAAGTCCTAAAACTTTTTTAAAATGACCCAATAGAATTTCCTTCTCATCAGAAAATCACACGAGGCATATTTCCAATCTAAGATTTTTTTTATTGGCCTTTTCAAGGTTTAAAACCTCCAACACGGCAACATGACTTCGACAACACACCAGACAACATTGTTTGCACATGATTCTCTGGAAACCTTCTCTCTCCACTTTTGCTATTCTTCTTAACCACAATTTTCCGCTTTACTCTTCTCAAACCTCCCCAAATCAATCAATCACCACCCAATTCTTATATGTGCGATTTAAGGAGCTTCTTCCCATCCCTCCTTTATCATGGCCTCACAATTGCTTCCTTCCTCCCAAAGTACCAAAATCCAGGGCCACCAACCTCACTTGCCATTTAAAAAATGCTGAAATTCATGATTTTGGGTATTTCACCATTGGACTAAATCTCATCAACTAGAGGGAATTTTCATGATTTGATGAGGGAAGATAAGCAGTTTTATGGAATGCACATATAGCATCTAACACATTAGCACTAACCCACAAGACATCTCTGTTGTACAGATTCAAATTCCCACATACTCTCTGATCCTCTTCAAATGACTCAGGTTACACGGATTTGTCTCCAGCAATATGAAGAGCTTTCAGCACCAAATGCAAATCCTGGAAGTACCTTTGAACCCTAATAATCAGGCCTCGAATTGAATCGATAACTCCACCAGCTTCCCATGCTGGAGAATTTATCATCTAGTAATTTGACAAAGTTGTGACAGTATCTCTTTTGATTGACACATGGATGCTGAACTTGATTGACTCGGCAATGCAGGAGATGGAGATAGTCGAGACTCAGCCACATCAATTTAAGTTGAAGATGTGAAAGAACGTCATTGGACATAGTGCATGAGGTGACAAAATCTCCAGCCGCACTTAGAACAAGTTTAGGATTAATTTATACCATGTGTGATTTTCCAGCACGATGAATCATGTAGATACTTCATTGAGCCACTATAAAAAGTTTTAGGACTTAAGCATTGATAAAAAAAAAAAAAAAAAAATTGGGAAGCAACGTCATTTGACATTGCATATCAAGTCTGAAAGTCTCCAGCCGCAGGGCAAGCTTAGAATTAACTTTAGCGATGTGCAATATTCCAGTGAGGTAAGTCATTGCATATACTTTCTTGTGCTATTTTAAAAAAGTTTTAGGACTTCATTAATTGATGCAAGTTTAGGACTTCTAGAGTGTACTTAGCAATTCCAAGTTCCATATAGTTACTAAAAGAGGAAAAAATCATCAAATCATCTGGTTCATCAAAACGAATTTCAATCTAAATCAAGTTTCTGCCTTTCAGTCTCCTATCATGTCCTACTCTAGAAAATGTCACAAATCTATGATAAGGCTGCTATGCCTTTACAAATCACTGAGATAGGCAACATCAGGGATCTCAATCATCATGCTCTTTTCAGTTGAAGCATCGGTGTATGGAAACTTATCAGTACTTTACGATTTCACTAGTTTAGAGTTTTTCAACTCCATTGTTTCTCAATAGACAGCGATAGAGCAAATTGCATTCCACAGTTAAAAGCCTTCTGACCACTCAAAGTTGAAAGCACTGACATATTGCGTATAATGCAGATAGTCTCAGAGCATATTAATATATTATGCAGAACTCTCCAGTGTCTGTGAATGTTACTGCATTAGCTGGTGTACATACCTTTAGATTTCCACAGATGGTCTGCGTTACTGCTGAATTGAGGGTTGTGTTTAGGAATATACAGTAATTCAGAAAGAAAGCCAATATGCAGGAGAAAAGCAAGATAACCTGCCAAATCAAGAAACAAGCAATATCTCAAGTTGAACGTTCTCTACTATAGAATTCTGATTATCCAAGCAGCAAAACTTATTAGCTAAAGGGAAGTGTAAAAATTAGGAAGAGTAAAAGTTCAAGAAAGAACATTTCAATTGCTTGACATGCAACTGCAAGAATGTGAGACCCAGTGGATGATTGACTAATAAAGCCGTTGATAGCTAATAAGATAATCAATTTGCATGAACCATATCCAGCAGGTCCTAAATGCAACCTTTATTACATGCACACATCAATGAAAAACTTTGAGTAGATACTTGAATTAACTAGATATAGATTTTCCAAAGTGCATCCTTTGATTCACTGATGGATTCATCAGATACTTAAATTAATTAGATATAAATTTCCATAGTGAGTTCCTCTTTGATCCACTGATGAACAATGTATGTACATGCAACACAAGCTGGACGCTCTTTTCTGAACATTTGTCCTTATAATTTTACACAACCACATTTACAATAGGATTTCCATAAATAACCAATATTCAGGTGAAAACTTTTCCATTATGACTCTGCCTGATTGTCAGTCTGATGTCCAGTGTGAACTGAAATAACTAAACACGATCAGATATGCATGTGAAATTGGTAGGGCAAACATACCATGAAACCAGGTGAGAAAAGATACTGAAAATCCAATGCCGCTGCTATGTCCCCCGTGACATATGTCCAGAACAGTAGAATTGGTCCACATATAATCCCTATCATGGAGAAAGGAACATCATTTGCACCCGAGATGATCAACAGAGGATAACATCAACTAGATCATTCCAAAGGAAGTATTTGTTCAATGGTATAATCAGTTCTCTATTCCTTTTTTCTTTTGATAGTTAAAAGAAAAGATTGCCATAGGGCACCGAGGAGTGCAAAACCCATATACAAAGAGAGCTCAAAACCCAAAGAGCTCAGTAACAAGACAAATCATCTATAATTTCAAGCAAAGAATTTCTATCCAGACACAACTTCCCATTATTTCAAACGTCTAAGACTTTCAACAAAATAAAAACAGCCGTCTCCTCTCCATGAAAGCCTTCTTATTCCACTCTTTCCAGACCAACCAAAATATAGCAAGCAGGGTTGAAGAGTCCTCCTTCTCTTAGCACGAGGCAAAAGAAGATCTTGCCAAGCCCATAATTCTTGTTCAATCCTCCTATAACCACTTTTTCCCATAGATGATCATTTTCAACTTTGAACCACTATAACCATCTGCCTGGAAAAGCCTTGTTGAGCAATAGAGAGACTTGATGCCAAGACACCATTACGAAAAGGTTGCTTGACAACTTTCCGATTAACTAGGTGCAATTTACCCAACTGATCATAATCCTCCCACAAAGATCTATTCTAAATAGATTATAAATAGATTGAACCTTTTGGAAACCGGCCACGAGATAGGAAACAAAGACAAAAAATAATGTGAAGCTTGGAGAAAGTGCTATTAATGAGGGTCAGTTATCTTACCATTGCACCACATTAAGCCAAAGCTATTCAGCCCACTTGATTTCCCTAAGATGAATATAAACAAAGAAGGAATAAATTAAACTAGTGAAAAGCGCATGGATTGTTGCAATTCCAGAGAAGAAAGGAAAATAATACCAATACGAGCTATCGTTGCAAGATATATTGCCGTGGTAATGTTGGACAAGAAGACGACAAAGTAGCCATGAAAGTCAAATGACAAGTCCCTTGCTCCCGCGATAAATGCACCAAGAACAATCAATCCAACACTGACAATAACCTTAAATTTTGCGTTAGATGAACGGCAGGGAAAAATGCAACATGAAATATATTTTAACTACTTAAAATCCTAACAAAAGGAGAGCTTATGAAGGCAAATCATAATCTAATGTAATATAATCCTGAAAAAGTTCTAAATGATCACTTTCCTTACCTAAGAAAAGGAAGATCGCACAATCAGGTCTGAATATTCAACAATGCATTATGCAACCTAGTCCATACTAAAAGCCGTAGGATGAATATTCTGATGCATATATACACTTGATTAACCAAGTCTATGCAAAGTACACTAAGAGTCTGAATGAAACTGATGCCCAGCACCCCTAAAACACCCTATGAATTCCAATGGTGGCAGTTTTGCACTCCACTGCAACTAAGTGATTCTTGGGCCAAGAGGCCCTGGTGTGGCCCCAATAAAGTTGGCTTGTTGAAATTATTTAACCCATCACCATGCTTCCTGGCAAGTTTGGTATTGAGTTTTAACCAACTTGGCTAAGCCCTTGGGATTGATAGATTAAAAATTTGTATGAACATACACACTAAATCATGTTCCGGCCACAAGACAAAGCATGTAGGACAGAACAAAGTGCTCCAAAGAAGGGAGACATACCTTCCAATGATAGAAGATGAATACTTCTGACCTGCCAGAATCCACTCTGCTACCATTGTAAATACTACTGTTGTCCGCCTAAGGGTGGTGTACATTGGGACATTTACTCCACGAACAGACTCCATAGTGGCTAGCTTTCAAGTAGAAATAAAAGCATGGAAAAATATTTTCCATTATACAAACTAGCACATAAAAATTCTCGAGTAATCAACACAAAACTTGCAGCAAAACACAATGAAAGGCCTACCATGTACAACAAATAGGCGAGTGAAAGAGGAAGAGTATGAACCAATGTCCTCAATGGCACAAGCAATTTGGTATTATCTGAACCGAATGAAGATTCACCTACTGTAAAGTTGATTATCTTCCTCTTTCTCATTGCATAGAGAAAAGAACAGGAACATATCATCTGTGAGCACATCAGGATGAACTCATGTTAACTTCATACAAATGATATCAGGCAATTATACAAAACATTCAAAACCTCATAAAACTAACTAACATCCATGGAGGAAAGACTACAGGAACATATCATTCCATACGAATTAGTTTTAAGCTTCAGAAAAACTTGAAATTTAATCGTACAGCACATTTGCTAGCACCCTGAACATTCACTTTAATGATTTCTGTAAGACTCAATGCAGAGTTAGATCAGTTGTTCCAACAAAAAAAAAAAATGAATAAATGTGCACAAGCCAACAATTTTTGTTTGAATTGACTAATACACAAAATGGGGTCCTGTTCGCAAGCATATCTGCATCACTTTAAGCCATGGCAAGAGAAGTGTTGCTCTAGACACATGTCACAGAAAACCTTTTAAGGTCAAAGAAGGATTTCCCGCAGAACAGCAATTTTCCACATCAACTTAGATGTCCAGCACTGCTATTGGCATAACAACCAATAGACCAAAGACTGGCCCAATTATAGAATTTAAACTGATCAATACCAACATAAACAGATCTAATAAGTAGTTAAAAACACGCATCATTCACTTTCAAGGCATTTCACTTTCCTAATATCAGGTAATATTTGCTCATTTTACATTAGTTGTATTTGTTTTACACAAACCAACTAGATAGTTTTCCCCTACTTGAATAACATAGCAGTTCTAATCAAGTCAAAAGATTACTCTTTCAATACTATTCAAATCTCAGTAGTAACAGCCATCAGGTTCCCATAGACGATTATATCCACATCTTTACAATCTGGTCAAGATAAGAATCCAGAAGGGGAGAGATGATAGGACAGGAGGAGAATGATCTCAACTGCAGTTTCAAGCACAATTGAATTTTAGAGAAGCAAAGCACCATATAATTTGAGGAATATGGTTGTTAAAGCACAACCATAAAAAGAAAATCGCATTTCAGTTTTGACTGACTCAACCATAAAGTCAATTTTGAGTTCCTAAATATCATATTAAAAAGCTGACTTTGGTTGTCCTAATTTTTTAAAGTATGGAGGGGGGAAAACATATTTCACACAATCTTCTTTTGCAGCTGAATTCTAGGCCTCCTAACTTTAGTCTGGACTCTGAAGTCCCTCACCCTCTGGCCAGTTACTGCTTCACTAATAATGTTCCAGAGTGAAAAGCAAGCTTCGAGTGATGACTACCACCAAACAATCCATAAATCTAGGGCAGCATCGTGGACTCATCACTCAAATAGACAATGAGACTTTTGAAAAATACTCCATGGTAGTTTATTGTCTCTCCATCACCAATGCAAAAAGCTAACCTTGCAAAGTACATACCTGTAACAGAGTAATGACATTTGCAGATGGGAATTTATAGGAAGAAAGAGCTGCTTTGTTAAACATCACCAAGAGCACTGCAAAAATATGGGAAAGAATCAATAGCTGAAACATATGCGGCCGTAGTCAACATGATGGAAAGATAATAAAAGTATTTTAAGCTGCCATGTATCAATATCACCTCTTAAAAGTATTCACCACCCACTAGCTTCAGTTAAGGCTATGGATTCCCCTTTGTTTCAAATTCCCACTTTGTGCCTCATAATGTCACGCACTCTTTGTTAATGATTCCACTTATACTTTCGTGCATTTCATATGCACGTTCAATTTTATATATCTAATGAATTACGCTCTGGTGTGCATACATATCCGATAAATCGACCAAAAGGGATAATTAAGGCTTTCAGCCAAAATATATCCAAGGAATCATAGACTTCCTATCTATTTTCATCAAATTAAAGCATCCGAATCAAATCAAACGGGCATTCTTTCTTGACCATATATGAATCAAATTCTACGTCACTAAACTAGCAAACTCATGAAACAGTAACTCGGTTAAAGATAAAATCAGTTCCAGATACATAATTACACCGATTGCAAAAACGTACAAGGCATGGGCCAAATACACTAATTAAACCACCATGTTCATACGCCAAACGTCAAAGAGACAAAAGTGAGCTAAACAAGTTCATCCAGCGGACAAGCCACAGACCACAACTGACAAAAGTTAACACGCCGGATATACCAACAAGCAACGGGGCCCCAACCACCAAGCAAAAATGGGGCACCGAGTACCAACTATCTCAACCCAATTCGAACCATCCAATTTTCCACACGGCACGTAACTGCGAGGACCATTCGCGCGCACGATCGAAACCCGCGACCTCCCGACGGAAATCACAATCTCTACCTACACAGTCCTCGACAAGATTGCGAATTTCAAACGACAAGAGCCCACCCAGCCATCCCCAGACGATGCCAAATCATCCTCGGACGGACAAATCAAGCACAACCCTTCAAAGAGCGCAAGCACCCACGAACGAGGAAGAGGCCTGACCTGCGCAGGACATGTAGGAGACGGCGGCGTAAGCGCCCCGCCTGGTCATAGCCGATCCCACGAAGAGCTTGTCGTCGAGCTTGAGGAGCCGCTCCCTCTCCTCGTCGCGCGCCGGCGGGGGATCCGACACCGGCAGCACGTGGTTCTTCGACGAACTCGACGCCATTGCTGACACCTCTCTCTCTCTCTCTCTCTCTCTCTCTCTCTACAGCGCTCGCGCAGAGGTTCTTGGAGAAGTCGTCAGTCAACGCACGAGTTAGAGAGAGAGAGTAGAACAGAGCGTGCGTGTTGTCTGGGGGAAGCGACATCGAAGGCGGGTCGGATTTTCGATTGACGAGAATGTTTCAATGTTGAAAATGTAATGCCAAATTGGCTGTAAGGAAGTGAATAATAGGGACAACAGGACAAGTTTGTCTTCGAATTCTACCCCAATATATAATTTATCTTAAATTATAAAGATGTTTGAAAAATCCGTCGACCACATTTCAGTAT
Source organism: Eucalyptus sideroxylon x Eucalyptus melliodora (assembly GCA_016097485.1). NCBI lineage: Eukaryota > Viridiplantae > Streptophyta > Magnoliopsida > Myrtales > Myrtaceae > Eucalyptus > Eucalyptus sideroxylon x Eucalyptus melliodora. The sequence continues at coordinate 24,713,233 of CM027826.1, read as the reverse complement.
TGAACCAAAATTCAAGAATCAAATTGAATAATATAAAATTCGAGGATAATATTGGTGATCTAATTAAAAATTAGGAGATGGCATTGTGCATCAGATCAAAATTCAAGAATCATTTGTGTCATTTTTTCTAAATAAAAATGATGCGAAATAGAGCTATCCTAATTACTTATTGGTGAAGGTTTGCTTACTTGGGTATGCTAAATAAGGTGGTTGAGTGATGTGGGCATATACCATCTTGAGTATGTATAGGAGAGCATTTCCAAAGTCTCGAGGGCTCTAAAGGCCATCAAGGGGCTCTTGAGTCGAATTCGAGCATTTTGAAAGTCATTTTAACTCAATGCAACTCCTGCCCAATACCGGCTATGGGTAGGGTAATCATCACTCAAGAAAAACAAGTAACCCCTTTATTACTAGACTAAATATCTTGGTGGTTCAATTATAAATAGAAATGAATGATTAAGTTCAAAGAGCAGGTTTGGAAGGAACAAAAAAAAGAGGCAATTGAGGGTTTTTGCTTCAACATATAGAGGATGTAACATTGTCAAAGGTTTGGTTATTGCTCTTTTAGATGAAACTACACAAGGTCATTGCTAGTATGACGCATCTACTATCCATCAAAGCATATCATCCATTTTGCAATTCTCTTTTTCCAATCCTCATTATCAAAATCGACATTGCTAATCCTTTGAATACTTAAGTTTTGGATTTGCTAGCTATAATTTGAACTTTGCCGATGAAGGTGATGTCATGAAGATATTGAAAAGAAAATTCACACATCTTAAAGTCCAAGTACTGTATTTTACTCGTTTTAAATAGTTGATAGGCATAAACTTGCTATGTAAGTTTGCAATCTTAGATCACACCCTTATAATTGCTAGAGACGGAAATGTAGGATCATGGAGTGATTGTAGGATGGTTTGTATGCCTGAACATCGAAAGTTTTCGAAAGGATCGAAACGTGCTCACTCAAAATGGATCTCTTCATCTCTAGGTGATAATGACCCAAGCAACTGTTCTAAGCTCGAAGGACAAATGGGCGAGCTTGAGTCAGGGTCTCACGTAGAAAAATTCCACCTCTGCCATTTATGGTTGTTATGAATTTCATAAAGATAAATACAAAGGCTCGAGATTAGTGATCTTTAGCAAAACATCATGAAGAAAACCATGTTGTATAGAGCGATCCAATCAAAGTTGATCCCATCACTTTTATGATGACGTGTTTGATGCTCTACCAGAAATTCTCAATCTATCATTCAAGAATCTCTCAAGTTATTTTTTTTTTGGTCGAAAAAAGAGGATTTTATTTATGTAAACACTGAGACAGTAGACCCAACGCGTGGGGCGTCATTACACAGCAAGGCCCAAAGGCCAGGAGGTGAAGAAGACATCCAGTTGGGCGGCAGCAAATTTTTCCTCTTCTCAGGCGCGGCCCAATTTGCAACACCATTAGCAGACCGTCAATAGAGAAGCAAGCCCACCAGCGGCAATTCTTGAAGAAGTCCCTTGCAATCCGTCAAAATCGCACGTGCTTCCCAGTGAAGCCCTTCACTGTACTTTAAGCAGTTCAGAAGACTTTGGTTGTCAGTCTCGATTGAAACTCTTCCCAGCTTCTTCAGTTTTATGTGCTTCAAAGCTTCCAGAACAGCTAGGGTTTCCAGCTGAAAACTCATCTCCATCTGAACAGATTTGGTGAAACCATCCACAAGGCAGCCGGAGGAGTCCCGCACTATGCAGGCGACCGCTCCTTCCATCGACCCATCAACGTTGATTTTCAAGTTATATTAGGGAGGGAGTTTTGGAGGGAGAGGAGATTGTGCATGTTACCAAGTTAGATGCCATCACATATATGACAAATGGTGAGGAACCTTGTTTCTCGAAGGTTTTCAGTGACGTTGAGTCCAATGCCAAAAGTCAAATTTGAGGGAGAAAACAAAGCTTCCATTTTCCAACTCCTAGCCCCCACAAGAGACGGCTCTGAGATAGGAAACGAGTCTTGCAAGTTCGACGAAGGGATGATAGAGGGAATCAATGGACGATACCGGACTCTCGAGTTGGGCTTAAACTTGTTATCCAGGATTGCCCTTAAGAAACATATATACGTAACATTCTGCAGGTTGGGCGAGCGGGCCGGGCTTTATCCCTATAGGCCCTTGCTCAGGCCTGCCTAAAATTGCATTCAGGCCCTTGTCGTGTGGATGGGCCGGTCGGGCCGGTCAGGCCCGATAGACTTACAATCTAGTCTAGTGCATTAGACGTGTAAGGAGTCCTTGGCTAATCACTTCTAAAAGATTTTTATTCTATCCAGTACCCATAATAGATAATGTAAAAGTGACTTTTGGGCATTTAATGGGCTTTGGTAATTTCGGGAAATGAGAAAATCGTAGGGGCTCGTGTATTATGTAAAGAGTCTTGTTAACGAGTGTCTCAAATACTTGCTTATCATAATTAAAAATGTTTGAAATTTTTATGCAATAATTACTTAGAAGAAGAGAGAGACAGTGCATTAGAATAAGGATTCCAACTTTGGGCCTCAGTAGAGGTTGTGAACACAAGAAAATCCAGGTTGTGGAGGGAGGAGAGGAGAGAGAGAGAGGAGTAAATCAATGGACTAATAAATCCATTTAAAGATCCTGATCCAATTGAGACACAAAAAAGCACGCTTTGCTCAACCATTCATGCTTGCTTCTTTAACTCAGAAGTCGACGGGAAACCCTAATGGACTAATAAATCCATTTAAAGATCCTGATCCAATTGAGACACAAAGAAGCACGCTTTGCTCAACCATTCATGCTTGCTTCTTTAACTCAGATGTCGACGGGAACCCTAAAAGAAGAGACTCTTGATACAAATTCATGCTCAAGAATCCTGGAGTTCACTCAAATTTAGTAGATCTAAAGAACAAAGAAGAACAAAGATGATCATATTGGTGCTTGGTTTCCTTGTAACCCCGCAGTGACATGACATTTTGCAGCCGCTTGTTGCCGGATTGGGGTTATAAGTACTGCTTGTGAAGCAATCTTTTCCCACAAGTGATGATCACAAAAGCAAAATCAGCAATTATTGTAATATAAAGAATCCACAACTTTCGTCAAGTAGTTTCTTGCGAATTTTTTATCCTAGTGAGATCATGCTTTTTCTAAGAAGGGATCTAATTGTATCTCAAGGTCTACTAGTTTTGAAGGAAAACCATTCTTAGAAAATTGTTTTATGACCTTCTGTTACTTTGATGGCAGAAAACTAATTGATATGCGAAAAATGTTTTTCATGGATTGAAAACAATATGCTTAAATTAGGAGAAAATGACTTCTCCTTATGGCAAAAATGAAATTACTTTCTCTAAATCACCAAATAAATGGAAACTAACTATTTTTCTTGAATATGATTTCCTTGAAAAATATTTTCCTTTATCGTGAAGTTTTAAGTAAAACAAAGGGAAAAAACCACAAAAAAATCCAAACTTTTTTTTTTTTTGTGATGTGAAAAACCTAGAATTTTGCCAACCGCAACACATTTACCCAAATTTTTTTTTGTAACACAAAAAACCCCCAAACTTCTGTCGTGTGACACATTTACCCTAAACTATAGGGCATTTTGTTCTTTTTACTTTTAATTTTTTTTTCTTCTCTCTTCCCTCCACCGGCCATGGTGGAGCCGACGGAGGGAAGCCGGCGTTCGGCAAGGGCTGCCCTCACCAATGTCAAGCGAGGGTCCCCCCGCCTGGGCTGGCTAGGGCCGCCCTCACCGGCGTTGGGCAAGGGCGGCCCTCGGCTGGGTTGAGTGAGGGCCTCCCTCGCGCTCTCGCCCAAATCTAGCAAGGGAGACCCTTGCCAGATGCAGGTGAGGGCGGCCCTCGTTGGCATTAGGTGAGGACAGCAAGGGGTGTCCTCACCGAACGCCGGCTTCCCTTCATCGGCTCCGCCATAGCCGGCGGAGGGAAGAAGAAAAAAAAAAAGAAAAAGGAAAAACAGACAAAAATAAGACAAAAATGCCATTGATGAGGTAAATGTGTCATATTTTGAAAAGTTTGAGGTTTTTTATGTCACAAAAAAAAAATTTATGGTAAATTTGTCACTTTGGACAAAGGTTTGGATTTTTGGTGGTCTTTTCCCTAAAACAAATGCATACCCTTAATGTATTGCCGAGTTAGTTCGGTCGAATGATCTTGTTTCGCAACCAACCACTCTAAAAGAAAAGAAGAGTCCGACTTCCACTGTTCTGCCAAAATTGATATGATATATTACTAGATGTTAAAAGAAGGTAAGAAAAGGCGGGGACATTAAACCTAGGAAAGGTGGTAGGTCAAGACATTTGTGGAGGGGAAAGGCAAGTTCTGCTTCCATAGGTGGTTGAGGAGGCATAATGAGGGAAGAAGCGTGGAGTAACATTGAATGTGACTTCATGTTGTGGAGACAGCTTTGTTCCATGACGCGAAAGAGATGTCCAACAACACATCAGGCCCTACTTCTTCAAAGCGGGTCGGCAATCTCCCCCACACGTGGGTAGCTCGCACGTGCGCGTGCCTAATGGGAGGGGAATCTCACGGACATTGAGGTACACCTCTCCGTCTTTCTTCTTGAATTTTGTATCTTAAGAAGCGCGAGATCTTAAATTCAAATAAAAAAGTAATTTCTTATGGATTTTCTTACTCTTGGCCGGTTTGTTTTCATTGAATATAGTCACAGATGACGAGAGAAAAATCACTATTATTACTGCTTCTGATGGCAGATGAAAGCATATGGTAATATTGGACTCCTAGAAAAGACATTAAGTACATGATCAAATCTTACACTAATTTGCACCATCTCCACTTGAAGTAAAGAATTAGCAAGCTATTAGATAAGGTTGAGAAAACCTCAGGCCATCAATTGTCAAGGGTCCCAGACCAGTTTGCCTTTTTCTTTTTCGTAACCCCATTATGCTTTCTCTTTTAGGTCAAACACCGTTTATGCAATTTGATAATTGCTGGCCCAACATCGGAGAGATCACCTACTTTTTTTCTTTTTTCAATGAGGCCTCGCGCTTGGTTCACGTTGCAAGAGAAACCCTAACTAGTCAGTGCCAATAGTCTGATGGTGTGTTTTGCATGACGATATTTCCCAATTGTAGCATCTTGGTGGGGCTGTAGCAATAGGTTTGCCGATTTTAGACTTTCAGGTTGTAGGGTGGTTCAAAATAGTTATGACTCAAATTGGATATTTCGCAACGGACATGAAACCCTTATTGTAATGCCACAAAGGATTGCTAGCGATCTTTTCTCTTCCCCCCTTGTAAGATTAATCCAAAAAAAAGGCAATATTTTTTCTTCCCATCTTATAAAATTAATCCAAAAAAACAAAACGAAAAAGAATTTTGACTGCCTACTGTTTCTCTTATCGTTTCAATATTAAGGACTTGACAATATCAAAGAAAAAGCGTTAAATCATGAAAAATCCCCAACTAATATACCTAAGACAAATTTATCACAACTTAATTTTTGACCACTGAAAATTCCAAACTATTACGCCTGTGATAAATTTACCCTATATTAGTTTCTATTAAATTTTCTCATCAAATTGTTAAGTTGGATAACATGTAACAGTTGACAAGTGCATCAATTTGAGATTTTGGCCATCGTTTGTCATATGTGTATTGATTTGTAGGTTTTTGTAGTATTAGTCTAATTTAACAGAAACTAATGAAAGGTAAATTTATTATAAATACCACCGCCGCGGTGGCTCCATACTGGATAAGACTCTGTTGATCCTCAACAAAGAGGTGAAGGGTTCAAAACCCAGGGGAGACGCTAGGTGTATTAAGTGTGACTCAGGGAGTGGTGGGTCCTCCTGCTTAAGTGTCACTTGGGGGTTTACGGCGCGGCTGTCGGCTGCAAGCCGGTTCCTCCAATACCAAAAAAAAAAAAAAATTATTATAAATATAAATGTTTTGGGTCTTTTATAGTCAAAAAATTAATTTTGATTAAATTTATCATAAATATATCAGCTTTCAATTTTTAATGGTTAACAAATTAGTTAGAGATAAAATTATCATATATATACCGGTTTTAAGTTTTTCGTTATTAACCCAAAGCAAGGTGGCCAACCTCTTTCCGGTGCGTAGTCCAGTCCAGCGGAGGTCGATTAGGGAGCTGACAAAGCCCCCATCTAGATTCCCTTTAGTCAATCGTGCTCACTGAAACTTAAATTGCAAGACATAATCCCTTTTCTTTTACTAAAAGCACTGACAAACAATCCTTGCATCACACGCGGCCTTCACCATTTTGCCTTATCCACTTTTTGAAATCACAACTTTGCATCCTACGTTAGTCATTGAACACGTATTATTATGTCTTCTTATTAGATAAGGATCATCTAATCATCACTTCCATTTGAATATAACCCTTCCACTTTTCTGATTTGAAATCACGACGGCAGTTGAATCAAGAGAAGAATGAGGCTGACCCAGATCGGAGGGTGGCGGCGGCGGCAGTGGTGGCGGCGGCGGCGGCGGCGGCACCGTCAGCAGGGAGACGCTCAGACGCGGGGTGGGTGGCAGATGGGGGGAGTGGGGATAGTTGGGGGTAGTGGCTGGTGGGGAGATTAGGGTGTGAATGGGATTGGGGAAAAGGCCTTATGGGAGATTTGGGAAATTTTGAATTCTTCCACGGAAAGCGTAAGTCCTTTCAATGTTGGATTTTCGCCCAAAGTTGCAAATTCGTTTTTTTCTTTCTTGCAAGTACATGATACAAAATTATAAGGTTTGATAAGACTTGGGATTAATTTTTGTGTTTTCCCTCAATGCTCCTCAAGTGCATAAATTGAGTCTTTCATATGAAGAATCATAAGTGAATAAAGCCCCATGAAACAAATAATTCAAAGTAGGATTAAAATAACAAAGATGTACAATATCGATAAATAGAATATGAGAGTAGAATTATATCCCAGCATTGTGATAACGTAATGATGACCGTTTTTCCCGATATGTTATGAATCGATGGAGCTTAACATGCATAACAACCATAACTCTACACCGTAAGTCTCTAGAGAATTCCACCCTAAGTTCTCTATTCCCATGTAGTTGACCAATACCAATATTAAATATTCATGAGATCTTTATCTTCATTACGAGCTCCATCATTATCTTTTTGATGACGTGAACGAGGGTCTTCTGGGTATCTTAGCAATCTCCACTGCCTATATATTTTGTTATAATGAACTATTAATAGCCATATGGATCAACAGTTGAGATAATCGAAAGACATTATATGAAAACAAGAACAAAGGTGAATAGGAGATCCCACTTCCTTTTGGAAATGATCAACTACTTGTTTACTACCTCCACCTTCACTGCCACCGCGACCATCAGAACTCGGTGAAAATGATGGGATTTTACAGATGTCGATTCCTGGTGGAGCCACAGATTGCCGCCAGCTCGACGGGCTCTTGTGGGAATCTTAGGTCGTGGAACAAATTCTTACGGAATCCCCTCTCAAGTTGAGCCAATTGCTCTATGAAATGGACCGGTTGAGGATAGACACAGCCACGCTTTCAATCAGTCTAGGGCTTCTGAAAAGTAGATGCATGCCCCTAGCCGTGACAATAACAAGTCATTCACATAGCCACGAGTGCGGGCTCCCCTGAAACTTTCTATCACGGACAGCTAACCTTGCATCCACTCAGAGGAAATCATTCGTCCGAATCGACCCCGTGGAAAAATTGTCGGAAATTCTTATAAAAGGTGAGCCAACATTGATGGGATAATATTTTGGTTTGTGAAAAGTAAGTTGTTATACAAAGTAAATAAAATATATGGGACAATGTTAGATTACTTGAATACAGTCATGCGATCATATCACATTGGTTTTAGCACATCTTGATTTGGTATCAATGGAGTGAGACAATACTAGCGTATGCCCGTTTTTTAACAGTGACCTCCAATGGAATAAATAGGTTATGGCCCACTTCCCCTCCTCAATTTATATACTACTGTCTAAGGGAGGAGAAGGAGAGGAAGACCAACTCCCAAATTTGTACGGTTTCATCTTATGGCAGTGATCAATCAAACAAAGTATGTGATTTTGAATCAATCTCATGTACTCTAAATTCTAATGTATGGGCATAAGATTGTTGAATTTCTTCCAAGTGCCCCCTTTTAACTCAAAAGCTCATGAAAAAGATCAAATTGGAAATTTTGATATAGTTGAAAGCAAGTCGTACTCAATGAAGTTCGAACTTGTGATGTCTAACCAAAAAAAGAGTGAAGACAATCCATAAAAAAATTGATGTACTGCTACATAACATGGCATGCTCTTATGGGATGTCGATCATAGTCTAATTACTTAAACATCAACTCATAACTTGTCGAGTTACTTAATATATCGAACATGAACATCAGTGTTTAGCACTTTGTCGCATTATTTACAGTAAAAGTATGAATGTATATACATGTTTGGTACCAAAAAAAAGAAAAAAGAAAAAACCATTTCCAAGTGAATTATAAGTGGGTGGATATGGATGAGACTGATCGTGCCAGGTGCCTGGGGGCGTGTCTTATGGCCAATGTCTCATGACACCCAGGACGCTTGCCTCCACGTGAACATTCCAATTCAATCGCTGCTTCCTGCAGTCACGAGCCCCACATAGCTCCACAACCACCGAACGATCCTGATCAAGCTCTGAACACATTACTGCATCTGGCCTCTTGCCTTGCCGCAGAATAAAGTCCCCTCAACGATGAACCCCTTTGGAGTTCACGTAAGGGACCTAACGATGAAACCCTTTGGAGTTTACCTAAGGGACATTTCGGCACAACCCGAGTTTAGTAGGGATCGGATGGTCGGGGCCATCGGATTCGACGTTCTCGACGGTGGTAATTTTGTTAGCTGAATATTAGCAAAAGCAACAACACTGCCCCGCTTTGAGGTTCATAAGTAAGTGCATCGTCATGTGTCGACGGGTTTGACTGTCCAGACAGGCCACCCGCTGCATTCATTGATATCTAGATCAGGTGGTCCAGCTTCCCCTCGAAATGGATTCCCAAGCACACGCTCTCCATCTTTATCTTGTCTTAATTACTGAGCCGAGAGAGCACGGAACTAAGGTCAGACAGAAGAACGATCTTTCACTATTCAAACCGGGAGAACAATGAAGAGATTCCATTGGGGCTACGGTCTAATGAGTCACATTATGTAATCAAGAACGATTGAGGGAATGACTCGGCACCAAACTCGATCATTGCGATCTTGAACCGTTCTTGAAATATGCGCGATGATGCGTTTGATAGGTATGTGCGGACATGTTGGACCCTTCAATGAAAACACAAGACAGCTCGAGCTGTTCAGCTCTCTTGTCAGATGGAATTATCACAAAGATTCAAGATTAATGTTTGGCCCGGCATATGGTACAGACATCACCCTTATGATTGCACGTAGGACTAACTCAAGAGCCCTGAAAAAAGATCGATTTGTGCTCTAATTCAAGCTAATTACGCTCATCTTGATGGGTGTTTCTGCAGGAACTTTAGAGGGAATTCAACAATAGAAAAGATGGCTTGGTGAGGCCGGTTAAAGAAAAGGGGCGGGTGGGAAAAGGTGGAAGGGTAAATTTGTTGACTTAATTATTATTAATTATTATTAATTATTATTATGTACAGCAATCACTACTTAAGGGTGGTCTAATGTGAACTAAAGAGCCCTTAAAACTCAACAAATAGGGCAAAAAACATGTTTAATGAAGAAAAAATGTTGAGGGGGGTCTTATCAAATCGTACCATAATTCACGGACTTTTCCTTCTCTCCCTCTTCATAATTTCCTTGGAAGAAAATAAATGATGCCTTCTCGAAGTAATCATTTGACCGAATAAGATTTACCCAAAATTTGATGAATTATATTAAAATAAAGAGATCCATGTATTTACTATAAGAAGTATGTGTTCTGCGTTTTATAATAAGATTTACCCCAATGGAAGATAAAATAATTACCAGATAAAAATCATTCAGATCTACTCAATACTTTTTCTATCATATTGTCATTTGCCCTACTCATCATACTAGCAGGAGATTCAACCTAGAAGTGGAGCTAATCTCAATAGATTTTGAAAATGTGCATCATATGGGTACTCTAATTTCCACATAAATGTCACCACGCAAGTTTGGTATGGTAATCCAAGCATTCCTTGGAAGTGTATATCTTCAATCGGCCTTTGGGTGCCAGTATAGATGCGATGCTGCTAATGTTGATAGTCCTTGACCATTTGATGACTTAACTTCATTTTTGTCTACCAGCTGAAACTTTTAGAATAGTTAGTAGTAATCCCATAAATTATCACTCTTGAAAATGATCATCGGAGAAATGGTAGATAAGGTGATTGTGAAGACATCGACGGAAGCTGGTGCAGGAGGAATTCTTTGAGACGAAAGGGGCACGGGGTGATTGGATTCTATAAATCCACGGCATGAACATAACAAAGATGCTGATTTCCTCGCTATTGTTCGATCGCATGGAGTTGCTGCGGCGGCGAGGAGATTACAAGATCGATCATATCTACAGGGAAGCCGATCAAAGTGCGGACCAGAAAAGATGGGGATTGAAGGATCTAGTGACATTGTCATTGTTTATCACATTCCTGATGGTGTTGAAGCTATGTTATTAGCTGATAAGGATAGAGGCCATGATGTCTTCTAGACTTTGTGCCGTGGATTAGTCCCCAAGTGAACGCCTTATTATCAACAGAAAAGGAAAGAAACTGCTTGGTACAACGAATAACACCGTTTATCATTCCAAGAAGCTGCCGTGCCAGTCTTCAAGGTGCATCTGCTTTGGAGCGGGTATTGCGCCCAACATTCTGCGCTTCCCAACGCCTCACGGTAAAGCGACGGTAATAAGTTCTTTTTCCCGCACGGGGAGGGAGGGAGAGGAAGAGTGTGTTGCGGGGACCCAAGGACAACTCCACAAAGACTTCCCATCCTGATGCAACCTCTCGATTTTTCCTCAGCTGTCCACATCACTGCTGGCCTTTTGGCCGACCCAACTTCAATGTTGTCCCAGACTTCCCTTCTTCCTCCCAGACACAATTCCCTTTCACCGTCACCCCTTAGCTCTACCCCTTACAAATACTTCTCCATTTCGCTTTTAGCCACCGAATATGTGCCCCTTTCAGCTCCCACGTTATCACCATTTCATAAATCTCGCAGTTTTTCCTTTCGTCTTTTTCATGTTTGGGGGGTTCATCAGATATCTCTGAGATATGGATATTCAACTAGGTCTAGCTCTCCCAATTCATGACCACCCTGCCAAAGGGTCCGAACCAAAAGATCATGAAGGCTCGTACAAGAAGCGGTTCAACAACAAAAGGTGTCATGGAGAGGCATTTGGAGAACACTCCTCGGGGAAATCGCAGTTGTTGGCGTGGAGCAGTGGCCCGAATGAGGAGGACGACCCGAATGCGAGGCGCATCAAGTTTTCTTGTTCTATAAACCAGTATGTCATGCCAAGTCAATCCTGATTTTAAATTCTCATTATTGTCGACGGACAAAACAGTTATCACTTGCAATATCAATATTCGTTGGAAGTGAAAATCGCTGTGGAATGCGTAATTTTTCAGGTTTAGGTATAGTGAAGGAGCTGATGACGATGATCGGGTCGTGGGGTGGCCACCCATCAAGTCCTGGAGGAAGAAGTTCATGCATGGGCAGCGTCCACCGCACCGAGATCTTCACGAGAATGTCCGGCAGGCCTAACCTGCGCAGGTCATGTGGGAGACAGCGGCGTAAGCGCGTCTTATGATCACGGCTGATCCCACGAACAGCTTGTCGTGGAGCTTGAGGAGCCTCTCCCTCTCCTCGTTGTGCGGAGAATTCGAAACCGGCAGCACGTGATTCTTCGATAAATTCGACGCCATTGCTGACCCTCTCTCTCTCTCTCTCTCTCTCTCTCTCTCTCTCTCTCTCTCTCCAGGTCGCGCAGAGGTTCTTGGAGAAGTCAGCCAACGCACAGAGAAAAAGTAAGCAGCGCGTGTCTGAGGGAAGCGACGTCGAAGGCGGGTCGAATTTGGATATTTGGAGATGTTGCCAAGCTTCTACCTTCTCTTGTTTTTTTGTTTGGTTGACGCGAAAGTTTCAATGTTGAAAATGTAATGCAAAATGGTTTTTAAGGAAGAAATAAAAGGGACAGTAGCACAAGTTGTCCCGAACTCTAGCTCAATGTGCAAAGTTGTCTTAGCTTATATGAAAATGTCTAAAAGTTAGTTGACCACATTAAACATCAAACCCGAATTTAGGGATGGCATTGAACAAATTAAAATTCCAGGACAATATTGGAAATTGGACAAAAGTTTGCGGATCATATCGAACGTATTAAAAGTTTTTGGATGGCATCGCACATAAGACCAAAATTCAGGGATCATTTATGTCATTTTCCCTAAATAAAATGATGCAAAGTAAAGCTATACTTATTATTTATTGATGAAGGTTTACAAACTTGGGTAAACTAAATGAAGCGGCAAGTGATGTGGGCGTGTGCCTTAAGGGTACTTTCAGGAGAGCATTTCCAAAGCCTTCAAGGATTCCAAAGGCCATGTCTAGGGCTCTTGAGTCAAAGCCAAGCATTTTGAAAGTCATTTTGACTCAAAGTAACTCCCACCCAACACTAACTTTGAGCAGGCTAAACGTTGCTCACGAAAGATAAGTAACCCCTTTATCGCGAGACTATATAATTAGGTCAGTTATGAATAGAAATGAATTTTTAAGTTTAATTGTGATTAAGAGTAGGTTTGGAAGGAACAAGAAAAGAGGCTATTGGGTGTTTTGGCTTAACATATAGAGGATGTGATGTTGTCAAAAGTTTGGTTATTCATCTCTTAGATGAAACTGCATTAGGTGGTTTACTAGCATGACAAATATACTAATCATCAACATATATCATCCATTTTGTAATTCTCTTTTTCCAATCTCCATTATCAAAACCAATCATTGCTATTCCTTTGAGTACTTAAGTTTTGGATTCGCTAGCTGTAATTTTAACTTCACCGAGGAAGGCACTGTCATGAATATATCAAAAAGAAAGTTTGCACAATAAAAAAGTCCACGTATTGCATTTTGCTCATTTTAATGCATGATAAGTATAGACTTACTATATAATCATACTCTTCTTATTGCTAGAGAGGGAAATGGAGGATCGCTGAGTGATTACAGAGTGGCTTGGATGTCTAAACATCAAAAGTTCTAAAAAAGATTGAATATGCTCGCCCTTAATAGATCTCTACATCTCTAGGTGATCATGGCCCAAGCAGCATGGCTAGGCCCAAAGGATAAATGGGCAAGCTTGAGTAAAGGATCTCATATATAGAAGTTTGGCCTCTCCCATTTATGGTTGGTAAGAATTTGATAAAGATGGATATGGAGGCTCGAAATTAGTGATTATTAGTAGAATATTATGAAGAAAATCATAACATATAGGGCAATCCAATCCAGGTTAATCACATCACTTTTATGACAACGTGTCTAATACCCTGTTAGAAATTCTCAATCTATCATTCATGAATCTGTCAATCAATAATAGGAAGGGAATTTCAAAAGGAGAGAAGATTGTGCATGTTACCAAATTGACGCCATCACACAAAAATTATATTCATGGTATACATGACAAATGATAAGGAACCTCATTTTCTCAAAGACATTCAGTGATGTTGAGTCCAATGTCAAGAGTCAATAATTTGAGGGAGAAAATAGAGCTTCCATTTACCAACTCCTAGCCTTACCGAGAGGATGGCTCTTGGATGATGGAGTTGTCGAGTTTGATAAAGACAAATAATATTCAAACACAAAAACAATTTGTTGTGGGTAGATACTTCCCAGTAAATCACCCATCCTACTATGTAAAGCAAATAATAGGCCTTTTACTACTACTAATGGTGTACATGTAATTTTCATCCTAATTATGAATATCCTAGACTCCTGCTATATATAGGGGCAATATCTTTTATAATTGTAACATTGAAGCGTGTAACCTTATAGTTTGCAACACTAATAATAATAGTGAAGAGATTGCCTAGTGTGGTACTGTGGTTTTTCCCTTCCTGATTTTGGGAAAGGTTTTTTTAAGTAAAAATTCTCGCTTGTTTTTTTCCTCTATTTTTCTCTTCAAAGATTAGCATTCCTAATAATTGGTATTAGAGCCCACTTTTGGTGAAATAGTAGGAGCAAATATGGATGAAGGGAAGGTGAAGATTAATCGGTTTGATGGCAAGGACTTTGGTTTTGGAAGATGTAAATCGAGGATATATTGTATCAAAAGAACTTGTATCAACCTCTATCTGGAGAGAAACAAGATTCTATGAAGTAAGAAGAGTGGGAAATATCAGATCGGCAAGCTATGGATTTGATTCATTTTACATTGATGCAAAACGTTGCTTTCAACATTGCTAATGAAGCGACAATGGTGGATTTGACAACGACATTGTCTAACATGTATGAGAAGCTTTTTGCATCAAACAAGATATCTTTAATGCATCGTCTTTTCAATCTAAAGAAGGACAATGGTGCTTCTATAACAGATCACATCAATAAATACAATGCAATCACGATTCAATTGAGTTCGATGGATACTGAATTCAATGATGAGATGAAAGCTTTAACTTTGTTATCTTTTCCACTAGAAAGTTGGAGTGCAACTGTGATTGTAGTGAGTAGTTTGTTTGGTAAGAAAAAATTGAAGCTTTAAGCAATTTGAAATTTAATTCGTAGCGAGGATATTCGCATAAGAGAGTCAGGTGAATTTTTAGGTGTTGCCTTAAATACTGAAGGCAGAGGAAGAAGCAATCAACAAGGGCGGAACTAGTACTATGGTAGATCGAAGTCCAGAGAGAAGTAAATCGAGACCTCATAGTGAAATAATTTACTGGAATTACGAAAAGAATGGCCATTTGAAATGAGATTGTAGAGCCCTAAAGAAGAAAATTCAATATCAATATTGAAATCATTTCAACTCTTGAAGAGACGCATGATAACGATGCCTTAATTTTGTGCTTAGATAGTCTAATTGAGTCCTGGATTCTCAACTTGAGTGCATTATTTCACTCTACTTTATGCAAAGAATTAATTCACAATTTTGTTACTGGAAAATTTGGAAATATTTATGTTACAAATGATGAATGTTTGAGTATTATAGGAAATGTTGATGCTTATATAAAAGCTATCAACAGTTATCAATGGAAGTTGCATGATGCCAGATATATTCCAAGACTTAAGAGAAATGTAATCTCTATAAGTCAATTACGTAGCACGGGATATACAAATATTTTTGGGATAATGCTTGAAAAATAGTTAAATGTGCTTTGGCTATAACACAAGAAATGAAATCAAGAACTCAACACATGACTGAAGCCAATAGAGAAATCACAACAGTTACTAAGTCGAAAGCTGATTCCAAATTATAGCACCACAAGCTTGGACACATGAGCAAAAGGGGATATTTAAGGGGAAAGCTACCCGATATGAAGTCCATAGATATTAGTCTATATGAACATTATGTTTTGGGCAAACAAAAATTCATCAAATTTTCAAAGATTGGGAAGAGAACCAAAGAAAAGAAAATTAGAGTTGGTGCATATAGATGTGTGGGGACCAGCTCTGGTGCATTCCTTTAGAGGCTCGCACTATTATATTATGTTTATTAACAACTCCACTAGAAAGGTATAGGTTTATTTTTTGAAAAATAAATTTGATGTGTTTGCTACTTTTAAGAGATGGAAAGCTGAAGTGGAGAATGAGACTAGCCTAAAGATTACATGTCTATGGTGCGATAATGGTGGCAATTATGGGTAGCAAGGAGTTTGAGCACTTTTGTGTAGAGAATAAAATGGGCCAATTTCATAAAAAAGCACGAACTTTGGGTGTTGTCCCAAATCTGACCCGAACTTTATTTTGTCTAAAAAAAAGCACAAACTTTCACTCGTGTCCCAAATCTGGCCTGCCATTAACTCTCCTTCCAATTATCTGACCTAGCATTTCCATGTCAAATATCTAACACGGCAAAATTGTTCTAGGCTTTCTCTTCCTTCTCTGAACGCACGACTCATCAGTTTGGGGAGAATTCTTTCTAGGGTTTCATTTTGTAGGTGAGTTCGTGCACGAGAGTCTTCAATCCATTGGAAGATCTCGCACACTAGCTTGCTCGCTCATTCTCTCACACAAAGATGCTCGCTCTTGTACATACACACGTTTGATCGCTCGGAGACGTCCTTTTCGTCGAAAATTTTGGCCTCGAAGGATTTATGCTTGCTTAAGGTTGAAGGACAGAGCATATAAATGTATTATTCTTCTTCTCCTCCTCCTCCTCCTCCTCCTCCTCCTGTCTACGGTTTCCTTTCTTTAGTGGATAAGTGTGCGGCAGTCTTCAATCCATTGGAGGATCTCATGCGCTGACTTGCTCACTCATTCTCTTACATGGAAACTGTCACTCTCGCACATACTCACACTCGATCACTCGGAGACATCATTTCCCTTGAAAATTTTAGGCTCAAAGGATCTGTGCTTGCTTAAGGGTCGAAGTTGATAGAGCGTTGAAGGTATTCAACTCTTTGCTATTGGACATATTAAATACGGTGGTTTGTCTAGAAGTGATCTACCTCGCAGGAACTGAAGTCAGTTGAAATTTTCTAGACTTAACGAACTTGTGAATTTGCTAGGTCTTTAGAATCTTATGGCTTGGAATGAATTTGATCATGGTCATAGGTGGATATGTCATGACTTGGAGTCTTGGACTCTGTTGATACTTTCACGCCTATCGGGTACTTTGTCTTCTGTTGTCTACAAGAGTATATGAAGAATGGTTGATAAATGTTGGAAAAACAAGACTTGTCCATCCTAATAGAAGTGTAAAAGTGCAGCGTGCTAAGGTGAAGTGTCATGTTTGTAGGAAAGTGGCTCTTGATTCTTTATCAAATTATTTTGCCCATGAAAGTTGTGAAGATGCATAAATAACTTTGATGTCTACTCCTTTGATACATAATGGTACCATGGAGATGCTTTTGGACTTGATGCTAAGAAGATGCATAAATTTATGGGATCTAGGTGTTGCTGTAAATGTGCTCCTCCTATTTGCCCTTATGGGTCAACTGTGAAGAGGTCCAAATTTGTTGAGGCGCAGAAAGTGAACATAATGGTTGTTATTGAATTGTTGATTGGGAAGAGCTGTTGCTAACATCAAATGAATGCCTCATATATATCACTGGCATCAAGCCAATTGTTAGAGTAGAGGATTTAGAAGTGTTTAGATTGAAAAAATGAACCATTTAATGTAACAAAGTTGCCACTTCCATAAGGTTAGAATGTTTGTAAATTCTATAATTTAGGATATATTCATGGCAGCTTAGAGAATATTCTAGGGTGATTCATTTTACATTGACGAATAATATTCATTTATCGGGTTTATCTAGAGGGGTGAGCAAAGATATATTACAGCTCGAACAAAGTCAATTAAAAATATTACAACATTTCTGCTAGAGTTGCAATGTTGTTTCTATTTATGTTTGTTCTTGCATAAAGGACTTTGAATCTTCTGGTGGTTCTTTTTTTTTTTTTTTTTTTCCATGGTTGGATATTTTGGTCATTATATTTTGTTTTTAAGTTAGAAGCAGACAAGTATGCCTTGCAAATTGAGCTTGTGTTTTGCACCGAAAGAAAAGGGGAAAAGGAGAAGTAAAAATTACTTGGGTTTCATCGAGTTTAGAACGTGAAGTTGATAGAGTCACGGCAGAAGCTTGAGTTTTTTTTCCCCCTCAAATAAGGTACCATTTGCAATAGTTTTTGTAGTACATGGCTAAGATATTTGACTTGCGGCCCATGCACAAAGGGACCTTATTAACCAAAATTCAAGTTAGACTTGCAAATACATGAATAGAACCATTTCAGATACATGATATTCTCGATTACCCATAAATGGATTGATCTAAAGAAACAATTTATGCCCGTATCTACACCTATAGGGGGAAAATTATTCTTCGAGGGCAGTTTCTCCAATCACCACTTCTCCAAGGCGATGTCTGTTGCATCGATGTCGAAACTTCCAACAACCATGGTGTTAAACTCTCTTGCAGATATGCCTCATGTGTGGGCTCTAAACTCGGAACATGAATGCTCTCAACTGCAGGTGGAGCAAGAGGCTTGTCATCTGCTTGAAGGAAATCATCAAATCCAATTGAGGCTACCTAAGTTGGGTGAACAACTGCTCAAATTAGTAGAATATACTAGATTCAAACTGGAAGTCACTCAAATAGGATCTATGAGAGTGCTAGTATGAACACCTAGAGGGGGTGAATAGGTGTATAAAATAAACATTGGCAAATATATGCGGAATAAAATAAACTTCGAGTAAAATAAAGAAGTTAGGGAAGAGAATAAGAACACAAGATTTATAGTGGTTCGGCTTAATTCAAGCCTACGTCCACTCTCCCACGCTAACAGCCTTCTTGGCTGGATTTTACTATGCAATCAACAAGAGATTACAACTTTGAGTGTAAACACTTAGTAATAGATCACACTATCTCACTAAGTCATTATTTTGGTATCTTTCTCACGATTACAAACGTTTAAGCTCTCAAGAGACAAGTATATGATCGAAAGTCGCTCAAACTTTGGAATTATAAATTCTACGCTCTGTCTCTTACTTGCTCATCGGTCCATGATCTCCTTAAATAATCCTCCACTTCCAAACTACCCGTTGGACAGTACCTCCTTCCAATATACCCATTGGACAGCTCTGTATCTAGAAGATTTGGTAGCCGTTGAGTAACAAAGGTAAAATCCTAAATTGGTTCCGATCGCCCATACAAACGAAATCTTGGTTTCCATAAGTAAAGCTTCTTCGTATAGAAAGTTATTGTCTTCAAGATCCAATCGTCAATCAATTAGATTGAATCAATCAAATCAATCTTGATGTGGAATCCAAACCACATCACTAGCTGTTATATAATCGGGCTTGAGTTACGATTCATCGAATCTGGATGTAAAGTCTGAGAGCAATAGACTTTACAATCTGAGTCTGAGTGCGATAGACTTTGCAATCTGAGTCTGAACATATTCTCGCTTCGAAGCATTTAACTTTAAGGTCTGTACTCAGTTCAGCTTCAGCATAGAGTCTATCTTTTGGTTCAGCTTCAATATAGAATTAGTCAAAGTTGACAGACTTCTGATGTAGAATAGACTTTGACACTAAAGTCTGGCAGTCTTCAGACTTTGAGTCTTGAGTCTGGCAATCTTCAGACTTTGACACAGAAGTCTGAAAATCTTCAAAATATACTTTGGACATATGTTACGTTCAGTCTTCTGGCCGTCTTCTGACTTTGATAATATCATTTACATGTTCTATCATCTGCATGGTCTATTACTCAACCATCAAACATGTTAGTAGCATTTGATTTATTTTGTTATCTTCAAAACATCATAAGGGATTTCCCTAACAATCTATGGCAAAGTTACACTCGAGTTATGGTCAATTCATACGGACAAAAATATAGTTAATGCATAAAAATTATCATCTTCATCATTGCTGATGATTCTTGAGCCAGCAACCATTACATGACTATTAGCATCACAATGCAAACCAATTGGACCAACTTCTAATGACTTGGAATTCTAAGTTCTATATATCGTATCAGTAACTCAAGCAACAAATATTTATATTGGCTCATTGCTATCTATTTAAAGCAATTATAATCTAAACTGAGAAAGTTGAGCCCTCCTAATTTGTTGTCAAATAAAATATTCAACAACTTGTCATAAAGATTGCCTCCCTCCTTCCTTCTCATAAAATAGTTTCAACCAAAACAAAAAGTTCTAGCTTTGGTAGCTGCTCCTAAATGGCTTTTGTTCAGGCCACTCAGTTGTCAAACCTAAACATGTTTGCTTTGTGGAAAACAAATGCTCTTATTGAAAAATTTAGAAGAAATATAATGTGTAAACTACAGTCTACCACTTGAGGCCTAAGGTAACAAATGCCTCCAACATATAATAGGATGAAAGAAACTCATCCTCCTGCCATAATGCCTACATTTTCAGAATTTGAGACGCTTATCATTCCACACCATACACACAATTATTCAAGCATGCCGAGATGTAAATTACAAATCACATCGCTCCTTATCAGCTCAACTAGTTTGCACCCAATGTGAAGAATATTTGTAAGCTAGAAACTAATTCAACAAGATTCAAATCAACCTCTCCCTCGAAGATGTAAATTACAAAAACTAAGTTTGCAAAATTCAAACGTTTCAAACTCATTTTTGTCAAGCTTTCTGAATCAGCTAAAACACATAGTGCATAGCAAAAATATCACAAATACAAAAGGATATTGCCAAATCCTCAAACACATAATGCATAGCCAAATTAACCTATAGACAACATCAAATTAACACTTTTTAATCTACAACTCAACATCAAGTAGTAGGCATTACATAAAGCATTTTAAGGTCCACAATTACATCTTTAACCACAAATTCCAAATTCTTGAGTGCATAGAGGTTCCGAGACATCAATAGAAGATTGGCCTAGTGAAACTTCAACGACATTCCTTGCTCTTGTTTGCCTATTGGAAATGGATGGACATCCAATATTAATAACTTTATCACTACTAGGCATCTATAAGAAAAAAAAAACGAATGAACTAATCTTTCTTTTCGATATATATATAACATTAGATAGAGATTATCCCTAAATAGGAATTCCTAGTAGCTTCGAATATGAAAAGTCCATATCCTTGTCGAGCCTAAAGAAACAAAATGAGCATAAAACTTTAATGACAATAGACACGTGATATGAAAGTAAAATTATGCTTGATAAAGCACTAGCCTGTGCTCTTTCCTTTCTAATGATAGTGGAGTCCCTATTAGATGGTCTATTGGCCTGTGAATTAGCTTGTGGATTACTAGCTTCATCAACTTTCTTTGATCTTTCTCTTTTTGCCTACATGTGGGAAAACACACAAAAAAATAGCAATGTTTTCATTCATAATAACCCAAGAAAATATTAATTAATAATTACAAAATTATCCAATTAGACATACTTTGGGTGGCATTGATGTCGTAGGATTTTTGCATGTCTTATTGTTATGCTCATATTGAAGGCAATTTGAACATTGCATTTGAATTCCAACTTTCATCAATCTTATCATTACTACTTCGCTCATTCTTATCATTGATTATATTTTTCTTCTCTCTCCCCATTTCTCCTTTTGTAAGGTGGAGGTTTGATTGGCTCACCACTAACTTTGGGCCACATTTTTTCCCCATTCATGACCGGAAATGGAAATTTTTAACAGTTTTCATAAGCATCTTTCTTAAAGCAATTATCAACATAATCATTGATCTATAACTTCATAAAAGCAATGCAACATATGGCATGTCTACATGGTATTCCAGAGATATCTCATTCCCTATAAGCACAAGTCTTTCTACCCAAATCAACCACAAATCTATTGCCATCCCCTTCAACCTCAAATTTATTCCCTAAGGATGCTCTAGTAAAACAATACCTAGACTCCAGTTTAGTTTTCTCAAACTTTATTCTAATTCTTGGGCAAATTGGATTAATTCGATCAACCATTAACTGGCTTCTCTTTGTCATCCTTTCCATCAACATGGCTCGTATTTCTTAAGCATCTCAAGAATGGTTTTTGCTCTCAGTATGTAAATGTATCCGTTAAAAGTCTCACTTATATTATTTTCAACTGCATCACACTTAGTACATGTCCTAATGAAAGCCATGCAAAAGTGTTTAAGGTCTCATCTCATGAACTCTTCATAATCTTTAGGGCACTCCATCTTCAAATATGCCATTACCATGTCAAAATCAACTTCAAAAGTACACTTCACAAGCCTCCAGAAGAGATTCTTCAAAGCATCCCCTTTATGCTGTTTTTTCCAATTAGCATATATATGTCTTGCACAATTTCGATGTTTTGCTTGTGGAGATAGCCAAGAAACTGCATTCATTAATCCCTGCGACCAAAATCAACCAACGAAAAAGAAATATGTGACAGCAATGATTATACTAGTGTAGTAGTGTAATGGTAATAAATAAAAAAAAGTGAGATATTATATTTTGCTTATAACTGATAAAAGTCCAACCTTCACATATGTCCACATTCAAGTCAATAAATAACTGAATGAGAAACCAAGTCCACGATGCCTCGGACTCAACTTCCACAACTGCCCAAGCTATTTGAAACATTTTATTGTTTCCATCTCGTCCAATAGCACATAACAACATACCTTTCAATCCAGTCTTAAGGAAGCACCCTTCCAAGCTTATGACACGCCTACATCCTACTAAAAACACATTTTTCAACTTATCAAAGCCTACATAAAACCTCTCAAATACTTTGGTTGCTAGGTTGACCTCCATCATGAATGTTCCATTTTTGCTAACTCTTTTGAGCTCTTCCAAATAAGATCTTAGCATATCATATTACTTTCTTATAGGCCCTCTTATATGATTAAGGGTTATCCATATGGCTCTATAGCATTTTTTTTTTTAAGGATTAGGGCAAACCTTTCTCTTGCATCTGTTTGCATTTCAATAGCTGAATAAGTGAGTCTAGCTCTAATCTTAGGCATGTACTCCCGAGCAAGCCATGTAGAAGTGGCTTACCTGTTTGTGAGGCTTCTATTGCAACCATGCAGACTTCCAACTCTCTTGATTACAAAAGTTTTCTTATCTTGAACCCAACTACCATACAACCTCCAACCACAACCACTTGCACACTTTGCTTCCATTCTTTTCTTTTGACTCTCTAGCCAAAAAATGTCAAATTCATTAATCACAGCATATTTTTGCACATCATTCTTGAACTGTTCATAAGATTCAAATCTCATGCCTAGACTAAACATATTCTCGTTATGGTCACACCTATTAACCATTCGTCCAATTGTGCTATTAGTCTCTTCAAAATCATTAATATTAGAACCACTTAGAAGTTCATCATCTAATATTGCATCTTCTTCATCATCCCCCCTATCGAGTGGAACAGGACCAACCCCTCCTCCACTCTTATATCAATGGAACCTTCAAGTAAGTCTCCACTATCATCCACCTACTATATTATGGCTTCCCTAAATTCTTTCCTCATCTCCCTTGTCTTGATCTCTTCATCATCAGATATGTATATTTCATTATCACATAAGTCTAATGAACCATCGTCACTATCACTTTCATTATGTTTAAAAAACACAAAGTCATACGCTGGAAACTAAAAACAATAGTCAAACGTAAATGGTGAACAATTGAATGAACTCACCATTACTTCTTATTCAACCTGCAACACTTCAATTCTCCACAAGTAAAACAACAATCGACCTAGAATCCCAACCAGCCCAATCCTATAAAATAGAGGTGGAGCAAAAAATTAGACATTTGAAGTTCAATGTCGGACTTATCATGCTAATCAAATTCTTAGTAAGATAGCAATAACTCTACTATTTGTAAGGCATAATAAAAAGTGACAACACACTTCACATTGTGAAGAAGCATTTCACACAACAATAGCTTATTGATCAGAAGCTCTAAAGAAAAAAAATAAGTTTTGGCTCACAATATTTAAATACGTGACAACCCATTTGAAATACATAACCATTTGAACTAATCTAAAATGATAAAATAGGAGTAAGGGAATTTGAGCTTCCCAAAAAAATATGATTGTAGACATGACAATGAATGAAGAGTTGATTGCAGCTAGGCTACTCTGTTTACAAAGTGAATTGTATACTATTTATGGGACATTTGTGCTTAGGATTTGTACCACGAGCTCTTAGGCATTCTGCTCCTTTTAAATCTTCCATAAGATAAATGTGGTGAAGTGCAAAATGCCAGGTTTAAGCTGGACCAAGATCCTGTGGAATTAGCAAATAGACCAAAGAAAGTGGGCAAATCGAATTTTATACTATATTTGTGGCTAAAATTATTAGCTGTAGCATTTCTTGTTTCTTTTTTTTGCACATTGCAGATAACTATAAATAACCAGCATGATGTTAGGGGGAAAGTATACTATCATGAAACATGTGACTTATATTGGTGGAGAGATGGTTTACTTACTGATGACACAAGTTATTTTTAGCAAATGCCTTGGTCTTTTCTCATTGACCTCATCTTGTGATTATTACCTTCACAAGCTCATGTTTCAACGATCTTCTTCTATATTAAGATTCTAAAGACCTAGCAAATTCACAAGTTCGTTAAGCCTAGAAAATTTCAACTGACTTCAGTTCATGTGAGGTAGATCACTTCTAGACAAACCATCAAGCACATGGTGACCGTAATTTAATATGTCCAACAGCAAAGAGTTGAATGCCTTCAACACTCTATCGACTTCGACCCTTAAGCAAGCACAGATCCTTCGAGCCTAAAATTTTCGAGGGAAACGATGTCTCCGAGCAATCGAGTGTGAGTGTGTAAGAGTGACAGTTTTCGTGTGAGAGAATGAGCGAGCAAGTCAGCACACGAGATCTTCCAATGGATTGAAGACTGTCGCACACTTATTCACTGAAGAAAGGAAATCGTAGCCAAAAGAAGGAGGAGGAGGAGGAGAAGAATACCTTTAGATGCTCTATCCTTCGACCTTAAGCAAGCATAAATCCTTCGAGGCCAAAAGTTCCGACATAAAGGACGTCTCCAAGCGATCGAACGTGTGTATGTATAAGAGCGGGCATCTCCGTGTGAGAGAATAAGCGAGCAAACTAGTGCACGAGATCTTCCAATAGATTGAAGACTCCTGCGCGCGAACTCACCGACGAAATGAAACCCTAGAAAGAATTCTCCCCAAACTAATGAGTCGTGCGTTAAGAGAATGAAGAGAAAGCCCAAAACAATTTTGTTGTGTTAGATATCTGACGTGGAAATGCCAAGTTGGATAACTGGAATGAGAGTTAACGGCAAGCCAGATTTGGAACAACACCCAAAGTTTGTGTTTTTTTATGGAATTGGCCCAAAATAAAATCATAATGATAAGAACTATTTTCAACGGATCGCAACAAAATGCAATTGCTAAGAGGATGGATAGAACTCTCAAGGAGCATGTAAGAAGTATAAGGATATATGTAGAATTACCCAAGATGTTTTGGGTGGATGTAATTAAACGACATCATACCTAATCAACGAAGGACTTTCAATTCGACTTGATTTTAAGCTACCATAAGAAGAATGGAGTGAAAATGAAGGTAAATCTCTCGCGTTTGAAAGTTTTTTATTGTGTTTTATATGTTCGTGTAGATTTTAAGAATAGAGATAAGCTTGATGCAAAAGTTATAAAATGGTTTTTTTCATTGGATATGGTTCTAATTACTTTGGTTGTCGATTCTGGGATGAACACAATAGAAAAACAATAAGAAATGCTAATGCTACAGTCAATGAAAACATTTTGTATAAGGTTAGATCCGTGATAGAATCTAGTGTGAAGAAACAAACTATGGAGAATAAAAAGATTGAATATGATGAGATTTTTAAGAGTGTTTTAATTGAAATTTCTAAAATTGTTGCTCTAGACTCTAATCAAAAACCAAAACAAGAATAACGTACACATAAACTTTGAGAAAATTTAGCAGAACACATAATATGTACAAAGATATTCTCCATCATTGCATTATATGCTTTTGACTGATGCTAATGAACCAGAAAATTTCTCCAAAATTGTGTAGGTTAAAGATTCTATTAAGTGGGAGTTAGAAATGCAAGATGAGTTGGATTCACTCAAGAAGAACAAAACTTAGGTGTTAACTTAGTTACCAGATGGAAAGAAGGCATTACAAAACAAATGGGTCTACCAGGTCAGAGAAGAACCTGATAGTAGCAAGAAGTACAAAGTAAGGTTAGTAGTAAAAGGTTTTTGGCAAAAGAAAGGAATTGACTATACATAGATTTTCTCTCCACTTGTGAAATTGACTACTCTCAAGCTAATATTAAGTATTGTTGCTATTGCAAATTTACATCCGGACCAAGTTAAGACTATATTCCTCCATGGTAATTTGGAGGAAGATATCTACATGGTATAACTAGAAGGTTTTTAGGTTTTTGGGGAAAAAAATTATGTTTGCAAACTGAAAAAAAAAAAAAAAGTTCGTATGGCTTGAAATAGGCTCCTAGACAGTGGTATAAGAAATTTGATACATTTATATGTGGCATTGGATTCATTAGAAGTGATATGAATCATTGCCATTACTTCAAGAAAATTGATAACTCTTATATTATATCGCTATTATATGTGAATGATATATTCATTGCATGATCTAGTATGAGGGAGGTCAATATACTAAAGTAGCAATTGTCAAAAGAGTTTTGAGATGAAGGACTTGGGTGCAATGAATTAGGTTCTTGGGATTAGGATTATGTGGGATAGATCGAAAGGAATTGTTAAGTTATCTTAAGAAAAGTACATCAAAAAGGTACTAGACAAATTTGGAGTTTAGAATGCAAAGCTCAAAAATATTCCTCTAAGAAGTCACTTCAAGCTCTCAAAGATGCAGTCACCAAAGACAGATGAAGAGCAAGAGTATATGGCAAGGTGCTTTACGTGTCAATTGTTGGCAATTTAATGTATGCTATGGTGTATAATAGACAAAACCTAGCTCACCTAGTGGAAGGTGTGAGCAAATACATGGCTAATCTAGGAATAAAATATTGGGAAGCTATAAAGTGGCTATTAAGATATCTGAGAGGCACTTCATGTATGTCATGATATTTTATGAAGAACGGTATAACTTTACATGGCTTTGTTGATGCATATCTTGGTGGTGACTTGGACAATAGGAAGAGCACATCGGGTTAGGTTTTTACCTTAGATGGCACTACAATCAGTTGGATGTCTAGACTTCAAACGTGTATCTTTCTCTCAACTACTAAGATAGAGTATATTGCTATATCTGAAATTGGTAAGGTGATGATTTGGTTGAAAAAATTTCTGAAGGAGATAGGTTAAAAGCAAAGCAAGATAACAATGGGTGCGTTTGGATGGGCATTTAGAAAGCCCATTCAGCCCCCAAAGCCCTTTCAGCCCAACTATGGGTGTTTGGTAACCAATCTCAAGGAGCTTTCAAATGAAAGCCAGCCCTTGGGAATGCTGAAAACATTTTTTCTCTTCCTAGATTACCTTCATTAATTTTTCATATTTCCGTTATTGCCCCTATATTTATTTATTTTTTAAATGAAAAATGAGCAGTGCTTCACCGGACCGGCGAAGGGCGACGGCCACCGGCGAGCCAGATTTGGCGCCGGCGGCCATCAGCTGAGGTCCCCCGAGGTCGAGCGACCTCCGGCGAGGGTCGCACGACCTAGCCGAGGGCAGAGTGTTATTTTAGTGACAGTCAGAGTGTTATTTGTCTTGCAAAGAATTTGGTATTTCACTTAAGAAAAAAACACATTGAATTAAAATATCATCAAATTCATCAATTGATAGATTATGGGATATTGTAATTTAAAAAGATTCTTGGTGCAAAAAACCCAGTAGATATATTAACAAAGATTGTCACCACTAAAAAATTGAAGTTGTGCATTACCTCAATTAGCCTCCATGGTAAGTGATGAAGGGGTCGCCACACCAGGACAATTCTAGTTACAAAGATGAAGGCTATGGAAGATTATTACTATTTTTTAAAGATCAACCTCCAAAGTGGGAGATTGATGGAGTTATGAAGTCTGATAGAGAAAAATAATATTCAAACTCAAAAACAATTTGTTATAGGCAACCACTTCCCAATATGTCACCCAACCTGCTATGTTAAAGCAGATGATAAAGTTTTTACTATTGCTAATGACATATATGTAATTTCCATCGTAATTATGTATACTCTAGACTCCTTTTACATATAGGGATAATATTTTTTATAGCTGTGACGTTGAAACTTGTAACTTTAGAGCTCATAATACTGATATTGATAATGGAGAGATTATTTAGTATGGTACTATGGTTTTTCTCTTCCCGATTTTGGGAAGGGTTTTCCAAATAAAAATTCGTACTTTTTTTTCTTTTCTATTTTTCTCTTCAAAGATTTTTTTGGTTTTTTGGTAAAGGTAAGAATTATATTGACTTTAACCAAACTATACAAGAAGAGATTTTGGCACAAAAACTTACACTCAAAATGACAAGGAGTCAAAGCGAGTGGAAGGGTGCCGGGAAGGAGAAACAAAATAGCCACAATAGCGGCACAACTAGCCAAACGGCAAACCAACCAACAAAGGTAAGGACACAGCCAAAACAACAGTAAGAACCAGCCAACCAACGGCAAAAAAAGAAAGAAACGGGAAGGGGAAGGGGAAGAACAGACAACAGCAGGAGCACCCCTCACAGTATCCTACAGAGCCAATGATGATCCCATGCAACACCCAGCCAACTGCAACAGCTACCAACGAACCTCCTAGTAGACGGTTGAAATTAGCCTTTTCTTCGAAAACCACAGGTCATAAGGGAAAAGGGTCAAGCACAAGAAAGTGGGACACCCTCAGCGGCAAGGACACAGCGTTAAGGAAGGGGCTCAGACTCTCCAGAAGCGAAGATAACCGGGTCAATCCCCTAGCTACGCTGAAATCTCCTATTCCTTGCAGTATCCACAATGTTCTTGAAAGTCAAGGCCTTGTCCCTAACGACTTTAATGAGATGGTTCTTCAAGGCCGGAATTGCTAAAGATTGTTCTCTAAACATAACGCTATTCCTATTCTTCCAAATGATATGGCAAAGGGCACCAAAAGAGAAATGGGCGATGCACTGATAGAAATCTTTGCCTGAGAGGAGAGTTATAGCCCAATGGAGATTGTCCGCCCAAGACCTATTTCTCCATGGGAGATTGCATCTGGCAACCCAAAAGAAGGCAAGGCCGGCAGTAATGTGACGACAAAAAATAAGTGATCAATGGAATCGACCTCATATTGCAAAAGGCACACGACCCGCTTTCTATCCTACCATACGATAATAAAAGAACTTGGGTAGGAAGTCGGTTCATAGTAATAAGCCAAAGGTCGAATTGGTACCATGGGGATATCGAGTTGTTCCAAATAAACGCACACCATGGGACCTGACCTTCTTCTTTGTAATGGCTTCCCACGCTGACACTACCGTGAACAAACTAGATGAGCTCTCTAGCCAGCCAAACTGGTCCGAGTTCTAAGAAAGGATATTGAGTGGATGCTCCCACGATTCCAAAATAGTCTCGATAGCCTGGCCAGAAGTGGAGAAGAGGTCAGCCATCGCCGCCTGCTTGGACAGACCTGAGCTATAGATGAGTGTGTCCAAAAATATAAGGTTTAGAGGACCCCTAGAGTGCCAACGGTCGAACCAAAGAGACACGGATAGGCCGTCCCCTATTCTCCAATGGAAGGAATTACGGAATTCACTCCTGAGTTGTAGGATCTTCTTCCAAGCCCACGAGCAATGAGTTGGCTTGATGACTACCCATAATTTTTCCTTTTTAAAAATGTCGAGCGGATCCACTTGCACCACAAGGATTTCTTGTCAGAGAAAAGAACCAGTCAGCATCTTATTGCAAGTTTAACTAGGGGATGATAGAGGGGATTAATGGACGATGCCAAGTTCTTGAGGTGGGCTTAACTTGTTTTCTCGCTGTGTGTGTGTATCATTTTGCAGGCCGGGCAGGCCTAGTAGGGCTGGGTAGGTTGATAATCAAGTCTAGTGCATTGGACATGTAAGGATTCCTCTACAAAGCTCTTGGCTGATCACTTCTACAAGAATTTTATTCTATTTAGTACTTATTATAGATAATGTAAAAGTGACTTTGAGCATTTAATGGGCTTTGATAATTTTAGGAATTGAGAAAATCGTAGAGGGTCACATATCATGGGAAGGGTTTTGTTCATGATTGTCTTAAGAAATGTTCTAAATTTTTCATGCATTAACAAAAAAAAAAAAAAAGACAGGAAGAGATGGAGATTAGAACAAGGATTCCAACTTTGGGCCTCAGTAGAGGTTGATATGGGAACACAAGAAAAACATGGTTGTAAATCAATGGGCTGATAAATCCATTTAGAGGTCCTGAATCAATTGAGACACAAAGAAGTATGCTTTGCTCAACCACGCATGCTACTCTAACTCAGAAGTCAACGGGAAACCTAAAGGAAGAGATTTTTTATACAAATTCAAAGTTACCCAATTTTCAATACGGAGTCATCGTATTCATGCTCAAGAATCCTGGAGTTCACTCAAATTTAGTAGATCTAAGTAACAAAGAAAAACAAAAATGATCATGTTGGTGCTTGGTTTCCTTGTAACCCCGCAATGACATGACATTTTGGAGCCGCTTGTTGCCGGATTGGGGTTATATGTACTACTTGTGAAGCACTCTTTTCCCACAAGTGATGATCAAAAAAGCAAAATGGTATAATTACTGCAATATTGAAAGAGGCCACAACTTTCATCAAGTGGTTTCTTGCGAATCTTTGATCCTAATGAGATTATGTCTTTTCTAAGAAGAGATCTCATTGTCTCTCAGGGTCGGCCTGTTTTGAAGGAAAATCATAGGAAATTCTTTTATGACTTTCTGTTGCTTTGATAGCAAAAAACTAATTGATTTACGGAAAATATTTTCTATGGAGTGAAAATAATAAAATTAAATTAGGAGAAAACAAGTACACACTCTTAATGTGCCGCCGAGTCAATTTGATTGAATGATCTTGCTTGCTTGGAAACCAACCACTCTAAAAGAAAAGAAGACTCTGACTCCGACTGTATTGCGAAAATCAGTATGATATATTATTAGATGTTAAAAGGGGCTAAAAAGAGGCAGGGACATTAAACCTAGGAAAGGCGGTAGGCCAAGACATTCGTGGAGGGGGAAGGCAAGCTCTGCTTCCATAGGTGGTTGAGGAGTTATATTGAGGTGGAGTAACATTGAATGTGCCTTCATGTTGTGGAGGCAGCTTTGTTCCATGACATGAAAGAGATGGTCAACAACACATCAGGCCCTACTTCTTCAAAGCTGGCGGGCGATTTTTCCCCTCACGTGGGTAGCTCACACGTGCGCGCGCCTAATAAGAGAGGAAGCTCAAGGACATTGAGGCATACCTATCCGTCCTTCTTCCGAAATTTTGTATTTCAAGAAGCGTGAGGTCTCAGGTTCATAGATGAAAGTAATTTTTCATGAATTTTCTTACTCTTAACCGATTTGCTATCATTGAATATAGTCGCAAATGACGTGAGAAAAATCACTATTATTACTTTCCTTGATGGCAGATGAAAGCCTATGGTAATGTTAGACACTTGGAAAAGACAGTAAGTACATGATCAAATCTTACACTAATTTGGCCCATCTCCACTTGAAGTATAGAAATAGCATATTAGATAAGGTGAGAAAATCTTAGGCCATCAATTGTCAAGGGTCCCAGAACCAGTTTGCCTTTTTTTTTCTTTTTCTTAATCCAATTATGCTTTCTCTTTTAGGCCAAACACCCGTTTATGCAATTTGATAATTGTTGGCCCAACGCTGGAGGGATCACCTACTTTTTCTTTTGTTCTTGTTTACAAGGCCTCATGCTCATTCACGTTACGAGAGAACCTCTAACTAATAAGTGCCGATTGTCTAATGGTGTGTTTAGCGAGGCGGTATTTCCTAATTCCAACATCTCGGTGGGGCTGCTACGATAAGCTCACCGATTTTGGACCTTCGAGTTGTGGGGTGGTTTGAAATAGTTATTACTCAAATTAGATGTTCCGTGATGGAGATGAAACCCTTCTAGTAATGTCATAAGAGATTGCTACGGTTCTTTACCCTTCTAGTCTCGTGAAATTCATTTAAAAGAAAGAGGAGATTGACTGCCAATTCTTTTGTAAATTGTTCCAATATTAAGGACTTGACGATGTCAAAGCAAAAGTATTAATCTCACAAAGAATTCTAAATTGGTAGACATGTGACAAATTTACCTCAAACTAATTTTTAACCACTAAAAACCCCAAATTAATACACTTATGACAAATTTATCATATATTAATTTTTATTACGGGTCCAACGATTTGTGATTTTTCATAATATTAATCCGATTTCATGGAAATTAATGAAAAGTAAATTTGTTACAAATATATCAGTTTAAAGTTTTTTAGTAGTCAAAATTAATTTGGCTTAAATTTGTCATAGTGTTCCGCTTTTGGATTTTTAGTGGTTGACAAATTAGTATAAGGTAAAATTGTCATATGTATATCAATTTAAGGTTCTTCATGATATTAACAAAAAGAAAATCTTAGGTTGCCGACCTCTTTCTAATGCGCGGTCCAGTCTATCGAGGTGGGTTAGGGAGCTGACAAAGCCCCCCACCCACCAAAAAAAAAAAAAAAAAAAAAAACCTAGATTCCCTTTAGTCAATCGTTCTCACTGAAACTTAAATTGCAAGAATGTGGACATAAGCCCTATTATTTAAGGAAAAACACAGATAAACCATCCTTGCATCACACGCGGCCTTCACCATTTTGCTCTATCTGCTTTTTGAAGTCACTAACTTTGCATCCTCACTCTTGTT
Source organism: Eucalyptus sideroxylon x Eucalyptus melliodora (assembly GCA_016097485.1). NCBI lineage: Eukaryota > Viridiplantae > Streptophyta > Magnoliopsida > Myrtales > Myrtaceae > Eucalyptus > Eucalyptus sideroxylon x Eucalyptus melliodora. The sequence goes on along the minus strand of CM027826.1, from coordinate 24,680,763 downwards.
GGTAGACACGGATTACGTCTTCTTATTAGATAAGGATCATCGAATCATCACTTTCGTTTGAATATAACCCTTCCACTTTTCTCATTTAAAATCACGGCGGCATCGGATCGAGAGAATTTTTTTTTTTTTAGGTGCAAGTGGAATTCCACCTCAAGTTACGTGTAATGCGAAATTATGAAGTTTGAGAAAACTTGGGATGAATTTTTGTGTTTTCGCTCAATGCTCCTCAAGTGCATAAATTGAGTCTTTCATATGAAGAATAATAAGTGAATAAGGCCACATGGAACAAATAATTCAAAATAGGAATAAAATAACATAGATGTACTATATCGATAAATAGAATGTGCAAGTAGAATTATGTAAATCAATGTTGTGCTTTATGGCCGTTTTTCTTTAGCTTTACATCTCCTATGGAATTTCGAGTTGATTTCAATGAGGGTCTTGTCAGTATCTCAACAATCTCCACCGCCAATATATTTTATTAAAAAGAACGATTCCCATTTATATGGATCAATAGTTGAGATGATCGAGAGACATTATATGGAAACACGAATAAATGTAGATAGGAGATCCCACTTCCATCGGAATGATCGGCCGCTTGTTTACTACCTCCTCCTCTGCCACTGCCACTGTCAAAACTCGGCGAAAGTGACAGGATTTTACACAAGCTGATTCCAAGTGGAGTCACAGATCACCGCCGGCTCGCGGAATTATAAGTCCTGGATCAAATTCTTAAGGAATCCCCTCTCAAGTTGAGCCAATTGTTATACCAAATGGACCGGTTGAAGATAGACACAACCACGCTTTCACAAGATCTAAGGCTTCAGAAAAGCAGATGCATGCCCCCAACCGTGACAATAACAAGTCATTCACATAGCCATGAGTGCGGTTCCCCTTGAAACTTTCTATCACGTACAGCTAGCCTTGCACCCACTTGAAGGAAACCATTCGTCGGAATCGACCCCCATGGAAAAACCGTCGGAAATTCTTATAGAAGGCGAGCCAACATTGATGGAATGATATTTTGGTTTGTGAAAAATAAGATATTATAGAAAGGGAATACAATATGTCAGACAATGTCAAATTACCTAAATAGAGTCATGCAATCGTATTATTTTGGGAAAAATTATCAAAACACTCATAAATGTATTGCAATTTTTTCAATTTAGTCATAAATATTTTTTTTTCTTCCTCGCTTGCCACTGGGGCGGCAAGGGCAAGGGCCTCACTATTGCTGGGTGAGGTCAAGCTCACCCTCTGTTACCTCAAAAGCTTGCGAGAAAAGATCAAATTAGTACTTTGGAAGGTAGCTTAAAGCTAGTCGTACTTAATGAAGTTCGAACTTGCGATGTCTAGCCAAAAAGAGAGTGAAGACAATCATAAAAATCAATGTATAATGCGGCATGCTCTTATGGGATGTCGGTCACGGTCCACTTACTTAAATGTCGATTCATAACTTGTCGGTTACTTAATATATCGAATATGAATGTTGGTTTATTGCATTTGTCATATTATTACAGTAAAAGTATGAATGTATGTACATGTTTGGTCCCCCCCTTCCAAATGAATTATAAGTGGGTGGATATGGATGAGACTGATCGTGCCAAGTACCTGGGGGTGTGCCTGATAGCCAACGTCTCATGACACCCCTGACGCTTGCCTCCACGTGAACTTCACAAGCCATTCCAATTCAATCGCTGCTCCCTGCAGTCACAAGCCCCACATAGCTCCACAACCACTGACCGATCTTGGACAAGCTCTGAAGACATCACCGCATCTTGCCTCTTGCTTTGCCGCGGAATAAAGTCCCCTCATCGATGGAACCTTTGAAGTTTACGTAAGGGGGATTTCGGCTTGACCCGAGTTTAGGATGGACTGGATGGTCGGAGCCGTCGGATCCAACGTTCTCGACGGTGGTAATTTGGTACTCTATATTAGCAAAAAGTGATAACACTGCCCTGCTTTGAGGTTCATAAGTATGTGCATTGTCCCGTGTTGACGTGTGGATTGTCCGGACCACCCACCCGCCGCATTCATTCATATCTGGATCAAGTGGTCCAGCGTCCCCTCGAAATCGATTCCCAAGCACACGCTCTCCATCTTTATCTTGCCTTAATTATTTGAGCAGAGAGAACACAGGAAAATCAATCAATACCTGTGAACATACGCGCTTACTTTACTATTTGTTGAACTCTTCTCTCTGGCTGCGGGTCTTATCTGCTCAAGCAAAGGGTCTCCAACTAAGTTCAGACAGAAAGAACAATCTTTCACTATTCTAACCAGAAGAATAAGGAAGAGATTCCATTAGGCTTACGGTCCAATGAGTGACAGTATGTAATCAAGAACGATTGAGGGAATGTCTCCGCACCAAACTCTATCATGGCGATCTTGAACGGTTCCTGAAATATGCATGATGATGCGTTTGACGGGAATGTGCCAACATGTCGGACCGTCATTGCACAACACAAGAACAGCTCGTGCTGTTCAGCTCTCTTGTCAGATGGAATTATCACAAAGATCCAAGATTAATGCTTGCCCCGGCTTATAGTACGGACATTCCCCCTTATAATTGCACGCAGGACCGACTCAAGAACCCTAAACAAAGATCGATTTGTGCTCTGATTCAAGCTAATTATGCTCATCTTGAGGGGTGTTTCTGCAGGAACTTTAGAGGGAATTTCACAGTAGAAAAGATGTCTCGGTGAGGGCGGTCAAAGAAAAGGGGCGAGTGGGAAAAGGTGAAATGGTAAATTTGTTGACTTAATTATTATTAATCATTATTATCTACAGTAAACACGACTTAAAAGGTGCTCTAATGTGAACTAAAGAGCCCTTAAAAGTCAAGAGACAGGCCGAAAAGCATGTCTAATAAAGAATATATGTTGAGGGCGGTCTTATCAAATCGTACCATAATTCACGGACTTTTCCATCTCCTCCTCTTCATAATTTCCTAGGAAGAAAATAGATGATGCCTTCTCGAAGTAATCATTTGACCGAATAAGATTTATCCCAAAAACGTGGTGAATTAAAATTAATCAAGATTTTGAGATCGATGTATTTACATTAACAAGTATATGTTCCCTGTTTTACAACGCGATTTACTCCAACAAACGATAGGATAATAACCAGACAAGAAATCTTTCAGACCTACTCAGTACATGTATCTTCTCTCTTTCTATCCTACTAACATTTGCCCTACTTATCATATTGGCAGTAGATTCAACCTAGAATTGGAGCTAATCTCAATGGCTTTTGAAAACGTGCGTCATATGGGTACTCTAAATTTCCACATAAATGTCACTAGACAAGTTTGGTATGGTAATCCAAGCATTTCTTGGAAGTGTATTTGTTCAATGGGCCTTTGGGTGCAATGGTATAGATGAAACGCTACTGATGTTGATAGTCCTTTACTGTTTAAAGACTTAACTTCATTTTCATCTACCAGTTGAAATTTTTAAAACAATTATTAGTGATCCCACAAAACCTCACGCCTAAAAATGACCGCCAGAGGAGTGGTAGATAAGGTGGGTGTGGAGATGTCGACAGAAGCTAGTGCAGGAGGAATGCTTTAGGATGAAAGGGGACATGGTTGATTGGATTCTGTTAATCCATGGCACGAACATTGGAAAGATGCTGATTTGCTAGCTACCGCTTGATCGCACGGAGTTGCTGTGGTGGCTCGGGGATTACAGGATCGATCATATCTACAGGGAAGCCAATCAACGTGCAGACGAGCTGAAAAGATGGGGAGTGAAGGATCTATCGACATTGTCATTGTCTATCACGTTCCTGATAATGTTGAAACTGTCATTAGCGGATAAGGATTGGGGCCATGATGCCGAGACTTGTGCCGTGTATTAGTCTCCGAGAATGAAAGCCTTCTTAATTACAGAAAAAGAAAGAGAGGAAACTCTTTGGTACAGCTTATGACACCGTTTATCATTTCAAGAAGCTGCCATGTCCGTCTTCAAGTTGCTTCAGCTTCCTAGCGCGTATTGTGCCCAACATTCTGCGCTTCCCAACGCATCACGGTAAAGCGACGGCAATAATTTCTTTTTTCCACAAGGGAAGGGAGGGAGAGAGAGAGAGAGAGAGTTGCGGAGACACAAAGACAACTCCATGAAGACTTACCATGCTGGTGCAGTCTCTCAATTATTCCTCAGCTGTCCACATCACTGCTGGCCTTTTGGCTGCCCCAACTTCAATGTTGTCCCAGACTTCCCTTCTTCCTCCCAGACACACCTCCCTTTCACCGTCACCCTTTCGCTCTACCCCTTACAAATACTTCTCCATTTCGCTTTGAGCTACCGAATACGTGCCCCTTTCAATTCCCACATTATCACCATTTCATAAATCTCGCACTTTTCCCCTTTTTTTTTCATGTTCAACGGATATCTCTGAGATATGGATCTTCAACTAGGTCTGGCTCTCCCAATTAATGACCACTCTGCCAAAGGGTCCGAGCCAAAAGATCATGAAGGCTTGTACAAGAAGTGGGCCAACAACAAAAGGTGTCATGGAGAGGCATTTGGAGAATACTCCTCGGGGAAATCGCAGTCGTTGGCATGGAGCGGCAGGCCAAACGAAAACGACCCGAGTGCGAGGCGCAGCAAGTTTTATTGTTCGCTGAACAAGTCTGTCATGCCAAGCCAATCCTAATTTTATATTCTAACAATCTTCGATGGAAAAAACAGTTATCACTCGCAATATCAATAATCGTCTTGAGCAAAAATCACCGTGGTATGCATAATTTTTTCAGGTTTAGGTACAGTGAAGGAGCTGACGACAATGATCAGGTTGTGGGTTGGCCGCCCATCCAGTCCTGGAGGAAGAAGTTCATGCACGGGCAGCGTCCACCACGCCGAGATCTTTACGAGATTGTCCGTCAGGCCTAACTGAGCAGGTCATGTAGGAGACAGCGGCCTAAGCGCTTCTCCCTGTCATGGCCGATCCCATGAACAGCGTGTCGTTGAGCTTGAGAAGCCTCTCCCTCTCTAGTCACTCCAAAAGCATCGGACACCAATAATATTAAATTATGTCTCGAATTTGAGTATTTACAGAACGCGTTTTCCTAGACATTTTAAAGCTGCAGAAATGTGGGAATAATTAAAGGATGAATTTTCTGCTTTTGGAGTGAAGCCGCCGAAGTCTTCTTTTCTTCGAGGGACGCCGCTGCAGCTTTACGTACCTTGGGCACACACGCATTTCACGCTTGGGCATCTGCAAGAATTTGACTTTTAGGGCACACGCGTATAATTATAAAAGGGCAGACATCTCAGGGAGGTTTTCTTCTTCTGCGGCTGCTGCACCCGTACGAGAGAAGGAAGAAACCCTAGGCACTTGAGCCGCAAGTCCTCCGTGAGAAGCTTAAAAAGATACACGATTCCGTACGTATGCGAACTAGACATATGTAGAGTGTTGTATTTTGAGCTTGAACGCGAGTTTTTTTGTATCGTGAATTGTTTATTTATAAAAAAATCTGAATTTTTATTTAAACCGAAATTCAAAAATCGTATTAAATAGATTAAAATTTCAGAATGATATTGGATATCAAGTTAAAGTTTGGGGATCACATTAAATAAATTAAAAATTATGAAATAGCATTACGCATTAGACCAAAATTATGGATCATGTGTGTCATTTTCCCAAAATAAAATGATGCAATTAGTCCTTGTTGATGAAGATTCACTACCTCAGGTATACTAAATGAGACGTCGAGTGATGTGGGCGTGTGCCGTATAGGGTATGTTCGGGAGAGCATTTCCAAAGTCTTCAAGGGTTACAAAGGTTATGCCAAGGGGTCCTGAGTCAAAGCCGAGCAATTTGAAAGTCATTTTAACTCAAAGAACTACCACCCAACACTATTCCCAAAAGATAAGTAACCCCTTTATGATTGGACTAAATATCTTCGTGGACGGTTATAAATAGAAAGAAATTGTTAGGTTTAATTGTGATTATTAGAAGAGTAGGTTTGGAGGGAACAAGAGAAAGTGGCAATTGAGTGTTTTGGATCAACCTATAGAGGCTGTAATTTGGTCGAGAGCCTAGTTATTGCTGTCTTATATGGAACCACATTAGGTCGCTTACTAGCATGACGCATATACTAATTATCGAAGTATATCATCCATTTTGCAATTCTCTTTTTCCAATCCGCATTATCAAACCAATCATTGCTATTCCTTTGAGTACTTGAGTTTTGGATTTGCTAGCTGTAATTTAAACTTCACCAAGGAAGGCACTGCGATGAAGATATCGAAAAGAAAGTTCGTGTATTATAAAGTCCAAGTATCGCATTTTTTCTCATTTTAATGCATGACAAGCAATAACTTACTATATAAGTTTGTAATCTTAAATCGTACCCTTATAATTTCTAGAGAGCGAAATTGATGATCGCTGAGTGATTCTAGGGTGGCTTGTATGTCTAAACATCAAAAGTTTTTGAAAAGATGGAAGCATGCTCATCCATAATAGATCTCTACGTCTCCAAGTGATCATGGCCCTGGCTTCCCGTCAAGGTCCAAAGGACAAATGGGCGAACTTGAGTAAGGTTCTCATGTAGAAAAGTTCGGCCTCTCCCATTTATAATTGGTAAGAATTTGATAAAGATTAATATAGAGGCTTGAGATTAGTGATTGCTAAGAGAATCATGCCATATAGGACGATCCAATCTAGGTTAATCCCATCACTTTTAAAAACGACGTGTCTGATACTCTACCAAAAATTCTCAATCTATCATTTAAGAATCTCTCGATCAATAATAGGTATGGAATTTCATAGAGAGAGGATATTGTGCATGTTTACCACGTTAGATGCCATCACGTAGAAATTTTAATCACGGTCCACATGACAAAATGGTAAGAAACCTCGTTTTCTCAGAGATCTTCAGTGATGATGAGTCCAATGCCCAAAGTCGAGGGAGAAAACAAAGCTTCCATTGAGCAACTCCTTGCTCCACCAAAAGGACGGCTCTTGGATAAAGACGAGTCAACATCTCATCTCAAGTTCAACCTGGGTATGATAGAGGGGATCAATGGACGATGCCGGGCTCTTACGTTGCCTTAACTCGTTATTGAAGATCACTCGTATAAAATAGGATTAATATCATGAGAAATTTCAAACTGATATACTTGTAATAAATTAACCCCAAACTAATTTTTTTACCATCAAAAACCCCAAACCGATAAATTTATGATAAATTTGTCCAAAACTATTTTTATTTTACTATCAAAAGCCCTAATCTAGTACACATTTAACAAATTTACTCTCTGTTAACTTTCATCAAATTTTATCGTTAAATTTCTTGATGTGGATAACACATGGTGATATGTTATCCATAGGGTTAATACCACTAAAAATCCCAAATTGGTCACAGCTGCACCGTTTTATCATAAGAGTACCGTTAAATTTGTTATAAGTGTACCACTTTGAGGCTTTTCATGATATTTACCATATGCATTTCCATGTAGGCTTGCCATGTCACCATACTATATTACCATGTGTCACTAGATCAGCAAATTTATTATAAGTATATCAATTTAGGTTTTTTGATGATTAAAGATTTAGTTTAGGGTAAATTTGTTACAAGTATATTAGTTTGAGATTTTTTATGGTCAAAAAATTAGTTTGAGGTAAATATGTCATGGGTGTACTAGATTAGAGTTTTTGATATTTAAATTAGTTTATGATAAATTTGTTACAGATGTACAAATTTAGGTTTTTTCATGGTATTAACCCTAAAAAATATATATGTAACATTCCGCAAGTTGGGTGAGCGGGCAAGGCTTTATCCCTTGAGGTCCTTGCTCAGCCCCACCGAAAATTACCTTCAGGCTCTTATCATATGGACAGCCTAGTTGGGCTGGTCGGGCTCGGTAGACTCACAATCAAGTCTAGTGCATTGGACATGTAAGGATTCCTCTACAAAGCTCTTAGCTAATCACTTCTACAAGATTTTATCCTATGCAGAATGCACTACTCATAATAGATAATGTAAAAGTGACTTTTGAGCATTTATGGGCTTTAGCTATTTCAGGAAATGATAAAATCGTAGGGGTTCACGTAATATGTGAAGGGTCTTGTTCAAGAGTGTATTTGGACACTTGTTTGCCATACTCAATTAAGAAATGTTCGAAATTTTTATGCAATAATTACATGAGAGAGACGGTATGTTAAATAAGGATTCCAAATTTGGGCCTCTAAAGGTTGACATGGGAACACAAGAAAAACCAGGTTGTAAATCAATGGACTGACAAATCCATTTAAAGATCCTGCTCCAATTGAGACACGAAGAAGCATGCTTTGCTCAACCATGCATGCTACTCTAACTCAGAAGTCAACAGGAAACCTAAAGGAAGAGATTTTTTATACAAATTCAAAGCTACCCAATTCTCAATAGGTAGTCCTCGAATCCATGCTCAAGAACCCTGCAGTTCACTCAAATTTAGTAGATCTAAAGAACAAAGAAAAACAAAGATGGTCATGGTGTTGCTTGGTTTCCTTGCAGCCCCGCAATGACATGACATATTGCAGCCGCTTTTCCCCCAAGTGATGATCACAAAAGAAAACTATATAATTATTGGAATATTGAAAGAGTCCACAACTTTAATCGAGTAGTTTCTTGCGAATCTTTGACATTACGCTTTTTCTAAGAAGGATCTCATTGTATCTCTGGATTTGTTTGTTTTGAAGGAAAACCGTTTTTGGGAAATTGTTTTACGACTTTTCAGTACTCGGAAGACGAAAAACTAAATGATCTATGTAAAATGCTTTCCATGGACTAAAAACAATAAGCTTAAAAACAATGAGCTTAGAACCTGAGAAAATGGCTTTCTCTTCCAGCAATCAAGAGATAATTTTATCAAAATCATAAAATAAATGAAAACCTCGAAAAATCATTTTGCTAAAAAATATTTTTGTTCCCTCTATCGTGAAATTCTAGGCAAAATAAACGCATCATTAGGCTCCATTCGTTTCACATAAAGTGACTTCCAAGAAAATATTTTTCGGATTTTTCGACGTTCATTTCACAGAAAATAAACTAGTAAAGGAAAATGTTTTCCATTAATGGAAAAAACAACCTTTAAAAGTGAGGAAAATGTCTTCCACCTTACTTATTTTCACCAAACACATTTTTGTTTTATTTTTATGCTTTCTTTTTCTTTAAATCAAGTTTTTATATTTTTTTCCTTTTCTTTTTTTCTTTTCTTTCTTTCATTTTCATCTTCTTCCTTGGCCGGCAACCGGCCGCAAGCCAACTCGAGCCTTGCCCTAGGCCGGCGAGGCTTCACCTAGCCCAATCTGGCGAAGCCGAGCTTGCCAAAGGTTTGCTAGGCTCTAGCAAACCGTGAGCTCACCAGATCTAGCGGGAGAGCTCGAGCTCCCGATCCAAGCTAGCCCGAGCTTCGCCACCAGATCCTGTGAGCTCGCAGCTCGCCAAAGTCTGGCTAACCTTCACCACCAAATCTGACAAGCTCATGGTTTACCTGGATTGGTTGAGCCTCAAGCTCGCCGAATCTGGCGACCGTGTCTTGGTCGACCGCCGAGAAGCCGGCCATCGTCAGGCATGCGGCGGCGAAGGAAGGAGGAAAGAAAAGAAAAAAGAAAAAATAATAAAAATTTCGATTTTTTAAAAATACAAATAATTAAAAATTCATTTTTAAAAAATATTTTAAAAAATAAAACTAATTTTTTGGTCAATTAAAAATATAAAAATTCAATTTTTTTTATAATTTTTCCCAAACAATTAAATTAGTTAGCGAACGGTGGAAAATATTTTCCACTCAAAATTTAAGTTTTAGCCGAACACCGGAAAATATAGTCATTTTTCAAGAAAATGACTTTCTAAAAAAATATTTTCCAAAAACATGATATTTTCCACGAAACGAACAGACCCTTAATATGCTTACCAAATTGGTATGGTCAAATGATTTTGCTTTAACACCGACCAGTCAAAAAAATAAATAAATAAATAAATAGTCTGCCTATCTCAAATAAACAGATGTGACATATTATTAGACACTAAAAGGGGTGGTTAAAAGAGGCGGGGACATTAAACCTAGGAAAGGTGGTAGGCCGAGACATTTGTGGAGGAGGAAGGCAAGCTCTTGCTTCCATAGGTGGTTGAGAAGGCATATTGAAGCATGGAGTAACATTGAATGTGCCTTCATGCTGTGGAGAGAGCTTTGTTCCATGACATGAAGGAGATGGCCAACATCACACCAGACCCTACTTCTTCAAAGCTGGTGGGCAATCTCGCCCACGTGAGCAGCTCACACGTGCACGCTCCTAATGGGAGAGGAAGCTCAAGGACATCGAGGTACGCCTATCCGTCCTCCTTCCCAAATTTTGTATTTCAAGAAGCGTGAGGTCTTAGAATCATAGAAGAATCGGTTTGCTTTCATTGAATATAGTAGCAAGTGACGAGAGAAAAATCACTACTATTACTTTCCTTGATGACCATTGAAAGCGTATGGTAATGTTGGACACACTTGGAAAAGACATTAAATACATGATCAAATCTTACACTAATTTGCACCATCTCCACTTGAAGTAAAGAATTGGCCAGCTATTAGGTAAGGTCGAGAAAACCTTAGACCATCAATTGTCAAGGGTCCCAGACCAGTTTGTCTTTTTTTCCTTTTTCTTAACCCCATCATGCTTTCTCTTTTAGGCCAAACACCCGTTTATGCAATTTGATAATTGCCGGTCCAACGTTGGAGGGATCACCTACTTTTCTTTTCTTTTTTTTATGAGGCCTTGTGCTCGATTCATGTTGCGAGAAAACCTCTAACTAGTTAGTGCTGATTATCTAATGATGTGTTTTGCTTGGCAATATTCCAGATTGCAGTATCTCGGTGGGGTTGCAGCGACAAGCTCACCAATTTTGGACCCTCAGGTTGCGTAGTGATTCAAAATTGTTATGACTCAAACTGGATATTTTGCGAAGGACATGACACCCTTTTTATAATGCTAGGAGGGATTACTAGCAATCTTTTCCCTTCCCGTCTTGTAAAATTAATCCCAAAAACAAAAAAAAAAATGAAAAAGGCGATCCTGTCTTGTAAAATTAATCCAAAAAAGCTAAAAAGAAGTTTGACTGCCTACTATTTTGCGCATTGTTTTAGTATTAAGGACTTGACAATATCAAAACAAAATGATTAATACCATGAAAAATCCCAAGCTAACACACCTAAGACAAATTAATCCCAATTAATTTTTTACCACTAAAAACTCCAAACTAGTACATTTGTGATAAATTTATCCTATGTTAGCTTTCGTTAAATTATATTGTCAAATTGCTATGTTAGTTGATATGTAATAGTTGACAGATGTACCAATTTGAGATTTTACCCATCATTTGTCACATGTATACTAGTTTGTGGCTTTTTATAGTATTAATTCAATTTAATGGAAACTAACACAAGATAAATCTGTCATAAATGTTCTAATTTTGAGTTTTTTAAGGTCAAAAAATTAATTTAGGTTAAATTTATCTTAAGTGTACCAGCTCTCAATCTTTCGTGGTCAACAAATTAGTTTGAGATAAAATTGTCACAAATATATCGATTTGAAAATTTTGATGTTATTAACCCATAGTAAATCTTAGGTTGCCAACCTCTTTCCGATGCATGGTCCTGTCCAGCGGAGGTCGATTAGGGAGCTGATGAAGCCCCCATCTAGGTTCCCTTTAGTCAATCGTTCTCACTGAAACTTAAATTGCAAGACATAATCCCTTTTCTTTTAGGAAAAGCATAGATAAACCATCCTTGCATCGCACGCGGCCTTCACCATTTCGCACTATCTACCTTTTGAAATCACAGCTTTACATCCTCACTTTTGTCATCAGACACTGATTATGTCTTCTTATGAGATAAGGATTATCGAATCATCACATCCGTTCGAATATAACCCTCCTGATCAACTGATTTGAAATCGTGGTGGCATCAGATCTAGAGAAGGACGAGGCTGACCTAGATTGGAGGGCATCGGCGGCGGCGGCGGTGGTGGCCGTGGCAACACAAGGAGACGCTCAGGCGCGGGAATGGTGGCAGCTGTGGGGGAGTGGGGGTAGTGGCTGGTGGGGAGATAAGGGTGTGAATGGGATTGGGGAAAGGGTTTATGGGAGAATTGGGACAGGAAGCGTAACTAAGTCCTTTCAATGTTGGATTTTTGCCCAAAGTTGCAAATTTGTACTCTTTTCTTTTCTTTTTTTTTTTTGCAAGTACAGGATGCAAAATTATGAAGATTGAGAAAACTTGGGTTGAATTTATGTGTTTTCTCTCAATGCTTCTCAAGTGCATAAATTGAGTCTTTCACATGAAGCATAATATGTGAATAAAGCCACATGAAACAAATAATTCGAAGCAGGAATAGAATACATAGATCACAATAACAACAAATAGAATATGCGATTAGAATCATATATTAGCACTGTGATAACGTGATGTAATTGACTAATATCAATCTCATTCCAAATGCTCAGGAGATCTATATCTTCTTTATGATTTGAATGAGGATCTTCTTAGCTTCTTAGCAATCTCCACTGTCAATATATTTTGTTATAAATAACTATTTCCATCTATATGGATCAACAGCTGAAATGATCGGAAGACATTATATGGAAACAAACAAATAATGATAGATAGGAGATCCCATTTCCTTTTGGCAATGATCTACCGCTTGTTTACTACCTCCTCCTCCACCTCCTCTACCACCGCCACCCTTAGAACTCGATGAAAATGATGGCATTTTACACAAGCAGATTCCCAGTGGAGCTGCAGACCGCCACCAGCATGATGGGCGCTCGCGAACATTACGTCCTGGAACAAATTCTTATGGAATCCCTCTCAAGTTGAGCCAATTGCTAGACGAAAAGGACCGTTAGAGGATCGACACAACCACGCTTTCAGTTGATTTAAGGCGTCAGAAAAGTAGATGCATGCCCCCAACCGGGACAATGACAAGTCATTCACATAGCCACGAGTGTGTTTCCCCCTGAAACTTTCTATCACGTACAGCTAACCCTGCAACCACTTGCAGGAAATAATTCGTCCAAATCGACCCCGATAGAAAAATTGTCGGAAATTCTTATAAAAGTTGAGCCAACACTGATGGAATGATATTTTTTGGTTTGTGAAAAATAAGTTGTTATGTAAAGTAAATAAAATATATAGGACAATGTCGGATTGCCTGAATACAGTCGTGCAATCATTTTACATTGGTCTTAGCACATCTCGATTTTCGGTATCAAAGTAGTGAGAGACGTTACTAGTGTATGCTCGTATTTTAGTAGTGACCCCTGATGGATGAGCCTGTTAGGATTATATGCTATAAATAGATTACAGCCCCCTTCCCCTCCTTATTCTATATACTTACAATTTATCCATCAAGAATATCTAAGGGAGGAGAAGGAAATGAAGACCTAGTCCCAAAATTCGTATGGCTTCATCCGTGTTAATCGATTCAACGGCAATGATCAGTCAAACCAAGTATGTGATTTCAATTCAATCTCATATACTCTAAATTATAATACACGGGCATTAGATTGTTGAATTTCTTACAAATGCCCCTGTCTAACTCAAAAGCTCGCAAAAAGATCAAATTGGAGATTTGGACCGTAGCTTATAGTAAGTCTTACTCGATGAAGTTCGAACTTGTGATGTCTAGCCAAAAAGAGAGAGTGAAGACAATCCATTAAAATCGATATATGACAACATAACGTGGCATGCTCTTATGAGATGTTAATCGCAGTCTACTTAAACATCGATTCATAACCTGTCGCGTTGCTTAATATATCGAATATGAACCTTGGTGTTTAGCACTTGTCAGATTATTTACAGTAAAGTATGAATGCATGTACATGTTTGGTCCCCCCCTTCCAAGTGAATTATAAGTGGGTGGATATGGATGAGACTGATCGTGCCAAGTACCCGGGGGCGAATCTTGTTGCCAATGTCTCATGACACCCATGACGCTTGCCTCCACGTGAACTTCACAATCCATTCCAGTTCAATCACTGCTCCCTGCAGTCTCAAGCCCCACATAGCTCCACAACCACTGAGCGATCCTGAACAAGTTTTGAACGCATTGCCACATCCTGCCTCCTGCTTTTCCGAAGAATAAAAGTCCCCTTAACGATGAAACCTTTGGAGTTTACGTAAGGGACATTTCAGCTTGACCCGAGTTAAGGACGGACCGGATGGTCGGAGCCGTCAGCTCCAACGTTCTCGACGGTGGTAATTTCGTTTTGCTCAATATTAGCAAAAAGCCATACGCTGCCTCCTCTTCGAGGTTCATAAGGAAGTGCATTGTCCCGTGTCGACGCATGGATTGTCCGGATCGGCCATCCGCCGCATTCATGCATATCTGGATCAGGTGGTCCAGCTTCCCCTTGAAATCGATTCCTGAGCACCCGCTCTCCATCTTTATCTTGCCTTAGTTTTTTGAGCCGAGAGAGCACACAACTAAGTTCAGACAGAAAGAACAATCTTTCACTATTCTAACCAGAATAATAATGAAGAGATTCCGTTAGGGTTACGGTCTAATGAGTCACAATATGTAATCAAGAACGATCAAGGGAATGTCTCGGCACCAAACTCCATAATGGCGCTCTTGAACGGTTGCTGAAACATCCGCGAAGATGCGTTTGACGGGTATGAGCCGACATGTCGGACCCGTCAATGAAAACACAAGAACAGCTCGTGCTGTTCAGCTCTCTTGTCAGACGGAATTATCACAAAGATCCAAGATTTGTTTGGCCGGGCATATGGTACGGACATCACCCCTTATGATTTCACGTAGGACTCACTCAAGAACCCTAAACAAAGATCGATTTGTGCTCTGATTCAAGCTAATCATGCTAATCTTGAGGGGTGTTTCTGCAGGAACTTTAGAGGGAATTCGACTATAGAAAAGACGGCCCGGTGAGGCCGGTCAAAGAAAAGGGGCGAGTGGGAAAAGGTGAAATGGCAAATTTGTTGACTTAATTATTATTAATCATTATTATCTACAGTGATCAAGACTTGAGGGTGCTCTAATTTGTAAAGAGCCCTTAAAAGTCAGGAGACAGGCCCAAAAGCATGTTTAATGAAGAAAATATGGTGAGGGGGGGTCTTGTCAACTCCTACCATAATTCACGGACTTTTCCATCTCCTCCTCTTCATAATTTCCTAGGAAGAAAATTGATGATGCCTTCTCGAAGTAATCATCTGACCGAATAAGATTTACCCAAAAACGTGGTGAATTATAATTAATCAAGATTTTGAGATCAATGTATTTACATTGAGAAGGATATGTTCCCTGTTTTACAACATGATTTACCCCAACAAACGCGAAATCTTTCAGACCTACTTAGCACATGCATCTTCTCTCTTTCTATCATATTGTCATTTGCCCTACTCATCATACTAGTAGTAGATTCAACCAAGAAGTGGAGCTAATCTCAATAGCTTCTGAAAATGTGCATCATATGGGTACTCTAAATTTCCACATAAATGTCACCAAGCGAGTTTGGTATTCCAAGCATTTCTTGGAAGTGTATTTGTTTGATAGGCCTCTAGGTGTCATGGTATCAGCAAGACATTGACGAGACACTAGTGATGTTAATAGTCCTGAACTATTTAATGACTTAACTTTCTTTTAGTTTGTCGGCTGAAACTTTTAGGTGTTGCATGACAATGTTTTTGTTCCTCCAAATTTCTGTTCTTTGATTCCCCGGAACAAAAAAAGAACAGAAACCCATTTGGTAACGCCAAGTTGTTTTTCTATTCCCGGGAATAGAAAGTTAGCCTGAGAATAGATTTGGAGCAAAAACGAGAAACAAAAAAAAATTTGCTTCTTGTCCTGGGAACAATTTCTAGAAATAAGATGATTTTCTTTTTTAATTTTCTTTTATTTCCTTTTCTTGCCGCGACCACCGTCAATGCCCGAGAACCACCACCGCCCACCGCCCGGCCACCCGCCGGCCCGCCGCCGCCGCGCCCGCCGCCGCCCGCCGCCGCCCGCCGCCCGCCACCGATTCCGCCCCCCCGCCGCCGCCGCCCGGTCGCCACCCCCCCCCACCGGTTGCCCGGCCACCGCTGCCGTTACCCGCCGTCATCGCCCACCGTTGCCGTCGCCACCCGCCGTCGCCGTTACCGCTTTGCCAATCGCGCCGCCATTGCCCACCAACGTCGCCGCCGCGCACGACCGCCGGCCGCCGACCGGCGATGACGGTCGGCGGCCAACAGTCGTGCGGCAGCAGCGGCTGGCGGGCCGGCGGCCGCAACCGGCGGGCGGGCGGCGGCGATCCGTCGGCAAGAATAAAAAATAAATAAATACAAAAAAGAAATTGTTGCGTTACCAAACGCATTTCTATTCTTTTTCTATTCCAAAAGTAAAATTTTGTGTCGTTACCAAACGGGTTCTTTTACTCAGAAATTGTTCCCCGGAGCAGAAATAGAAAGGAACCATTTCTAAAAAAAAACTCTTCCCGGAAACAGAAGCGTTGTCATGCGCAGCCTTAGAATAGTTAGCAGTAATCCTACTAATCTCACACCAGAAATAACTATTGGAGGAGTGGTAGATAAGTTGGTTGTGCAGATGTCGACAGAAGCTGGTGCAGGAGGAATACTTCCTTACGAAAGGGGACATGGGTTGATCAGATTCTGCAAATCCATGGCACGAACGTAACAAAGATGCTGATTTGCTAGCTATTGCTTGATCGCACGGAGTTGCTGTGGTGGCTCAGAGATTACAGGATCGATCATATCTACAGGGAAGCCAATTAACGAGCAGACTAGCTGAAAAGATGGGGATTGAAGGATCCATTGACATTGTTATTGTCTATCACATTCCCGATGATGTTGAAACTGTGCCATTAGCTGTAAGGGCCATGATGCCTACACTAGTCCCGTGGAATTAGTCTCCGAGAATGAAAGCCTTCTTAATTACAGATAAAATAAAGAGAGGAAACTGTTTGGTACAGCTTATAACACCGTTTATCATTTCAAGAAGCTGCAATGTGTGTCTTCAAGTTGCCTCAGCTTCGGAGCGTGTATCTTGCCCAACATTCTGCGCTTCCCAACGCATCACGGTAAAAGCGACGGCAATAAGTTCTTTTTTCCACACGGGGATGGGGAGAGAGAAAGAGAGAGTTGCGGGGACACAAAGACAACTCCATGAAGACTTGCCATTCTGATGCGTTCTCTCGATTTTTCCTCAGCTGTCCACATCACTGCTGGCCTTTTGGCCGACCCAACTTCAATGATGTCCCAACCTTCCCTTCTTCCTCCCAGACACACCGCCCTTTCACCGTCACCCTTTTTCTCTATCCCTTACAAATACTTTTATATTTCGCTTTGAGCCACCGAATATGTGCGCCCTTTCAGCTCCCACATTATCACCATTTCAATAGATCTCGCAGCTTTTTTCTTTGTTCTTTTTTCATGTTTGGGGGGTTCATCAGATACCTCTAATCTATGGATCTTCAACTCGGTCTAGCTCTCCCAATTCATGACCCTGCCAAAGCGTCCGAGCCGAAAGATCATGAAGGCTCGTACAAGAAGTGGGTCAACGACAAAAGGTGTCATGGAGAAGCATTTGGAGAATACTCCTCAGGGAAATTGCAGTTGCTGGCATGGAGCAGCGGGCCGAACGAGGACGACGACCTGAGTGCGAAGCGCAGCAAGTTTTCTTGTTCTATGAACAAGTATGTGGTGCCTAGCCAATCCTAATCTTATATTCTCACTATCGTCGATGGAGAAAACAGTTATCACTCGCAATATCAATATTCGTTGGAAGCGAAAATCACTGTTGTGTGCGTAATTTTTCAGGTTTAGGTATAGTGAAGGAGCTGATGACGATGATCAGGTTCTGGGGTGGCCACCCATCAAGTCCTGGAGGAAGGAGTTCGTGCACGGGCAGCGCCCACCACGCCAGGATCATTACGAGAATGTCCATCATGCCCAGAAAGAAAACGGCGAACCCGATCATAACATGTTCGTGAAGGTGAAAATGGAAGGAGTGGCCATCGTAAGGAAGATCAACTTGCGGACCTACCGGTCTTATAACAGTCTTAAAGGCGCCTTGATCGCCATGTTCTCGAGATGTAAGCAAACATCATCCCAACAATCTAATACTACGTTGTGCTACCTTAGATTTCCTACAAGACAACACGAATCACTAAAATCAGTCATTGTGCTTGCTCAGACAACAGAGATGACTTCAAAGATCATGCCAGCTACACCCTAACTTACCAGGACAAAGAAGGAGACTGGCTCTTGGCTGGAGATCTTCCATGGCTGTATGTCCATCATCCTTCTCAGCTCTAATTTATTGTCGTTTAATTGTTCGAACTCATGGAAGGGCACCTCATAGAGAAAAATAGGTGGTATTCATTAGAAAAAATACGAGCAGGTTAAATAAATTTCATTTTCAGAACGGACATGAATTGCGGCAAGTATGCGTTTACAGTAAACTAGGGTGGTCATTTATAGGGGTGTGCAAAATACCGGGAACCGCCCGATCGCCCGAAACCGGACCGGAACCGCCCGGAACCAATGGTTCTTGAGGGAACCGGTCCGGTTCCTAGTTCCAATTTATGGGAACCGATAGGTACCGGTCCGGTTCCCGATTCCATGGGCGGATCCGCCCGCCCGTCCACCTAGATCGGACCGGAAACTTTTTAATATTTAAAAAAAAAAATTACTAAAAGCAACCCTAGATCTCATCTCATTCCTTTCTAGGGCGTGCAAAATACCTGGGAACCACCTGGACCGTATTTGTGAATTCGTTGCGTTTACTTCTCCCGCCATACGCATCTCCATGTACTTAAATTTGGTTTTTTCTTTCTTTGGTTTGCATTGATGTCATTGATGTCTATGTTGAAAACCAAAATTGTTTCGCGTCAAGATCGGTTCAATGGATCCACCCGGGAACCGGACCGGACCGGCGGTTCGGTTCTCGGGTGGATCCATGTAACAAACGGGTGGATCCTGGTTCCAATTTTTCAGAACCGGTCCTTAGCGGGTGGTTCTCGGTTCTAGGTCAGGAACCGCCGGCCCGGACCATGCACACCCCTAGTCATTTAGCACGATTAACTGTTTTCGATTCTGTAATGCTTATAGAGAAAGTACTTTCTTCCAATGGACATTCACTGCCAATGTCAATTTTCACCCCCGAAGATCACCATCACCCTCCATGGAATTAGTCCATAAGCACGTAGCTTCGCTTAAGAAAGCAATTATGCAATCGACATTGGATTCACTGGCCATAGAATGTTACGTAGAGTTGAGCGAAAATATGTAAGCTGAAAATTTATTTTGACTATCTACCTGCAGGAACTTTGTGGAGTCGGTACATCGCCTGCAGATACAAAGGAGTAGAGATTAAAACCAGATTTAAAAAGTCCAAAACCATACCACGCTGAGCTCAAACATCATCAATCCCTTCTTACTTTGCACTAGGTTTCCAGCAGAAAGACATCTTCGATATGTCAATTTGCTTGAATAAGATGATTGTAATAGTATATTAGGTAGGCTAAGTTAGCTTGTTTACCAGCCAAAAACTGCTGATGAAGCCAAAAATTGGCTTGTTTACCAGCCAAAAACTGCTGATGAAGCCAAAAGTTGGCTTGTTTACCAGCCTCCTCCATGTAATGTAACTTGTTGATTTATAGCCTTGTAAAGTTGCTAGAATCGCAAGCTTTTCGCTGTCTGAAGAGCACAACCATAGAGCATTTTCATACTGACGTTGGATGGCAGCCTGTATTAAAGGAATTAGTGGGGACAGATGCAAACTCTTTAATACTGCAACATATCTGTTGTGATCCCGTAAAGGGATTGCGATCATCAGCTTTTGATTAGTCATTCATTTATCGGAAATTGGCAACTCATGCTATGGGATCTGACTTGCGGAATCTAGCAAGAATATGTGTCTTCTCGTTGATTTCTCCTTCAAGAACTTAAAAGTTCGGACAGATCAGAGATTTCTAAAATCTCTGAGTTGGGCAATGCATCAAGTTTGAGCTGATCTTAGTACTACTAATGAATTCCTTTAGCATCGGTTCCTATTATCGACAAGTACTAGATTCTGATTATCTAGGCACAGTTTATAGTCAGTGACGTAAGTAATAGAGAGCGGGCGGTGAAGGAGAATGTCAATGTGGACGGTGCCGGGAGTTAGTGATGAGAGAAATTTTCCAAGGACAATTTTGTTCAAAAACAAATTTTCCAAAGAAAAGTAATTCATTAACAAAAATTCGAACCAACCTGTGCTGTCTATCAATTTTTTAATAATCTTTTTCATTTGATTTGAAGTGGGCTGTCTTCTCTAATCTGAAGCAGCTTAAATTTTTCATTTTGATTGGATCTGCGATTTGTGCCTTGTTGGGAATCAATGATCTGGTTTCTTCCTGATGTGCAGAATGAAGAGAACAATTAGTTTTGTATTAAATCAAATACATTCGCCTAAAAAAGGAAAAAAGAGAAAGGAAAGGTTCGGTTACTCTATTCCAATTATAGCTTTGCTTATGTTTGATTTCACCTTTTCTTTCATTTCGAATAAATCGTAATCTCCAAACCGATTCAAAATGTAACGTCCACTAATCAACAGTGGAAAGCAAGACATAGTTGTGGTTACAGCAGTATAATTAGGGGTGTAAAAAAGAGCCGGACTAGTCTGGACTTAACCGGGTCAAGTAAGGTCACGTTAGTTTGCAAATGGGTCTCGAAAATTTTGTTTGTTCTGGTCCGGATTTTGGGGCCAAAGATACTTGGCTTATCTAAACAAAATTAAAGTACAGACAAAATTTTAAAGGTAAGTCATTTACTATATATAAACCTCAATAATAACACAATAATATAAAATCAACTATCAAACTTGAAATAAACCATAAAAAGATTTGCCATATTTAAATTGAGATGCTTGATAATTGCATGTTACCCTTTTGAATTGAACCTATTATGTTATGGAAAAGAACTTAGAGAAAACATAAGGAGCTTGGGCTATAAACTTTTTTCCGAGTAAAATGTACAATATTAGTTTTTAGATTAAAAATAGATATGTTTTAGTAACATGAGTTGGGTTCAGGTTGAATCCGTTATGGAGTGCTAAAATTACATAAAAATGGGTAAATGCAAATGGCATTAATCAATTTGAGTTGATTCCATTTTCGACCCATCCAAATTCGACTCAACCCATTCATGTAACGGGACTAATGTTGAATATCTTGTCCATTGGGAAACATGAAAGCGAAAGAAGAAAGAAAAGGGAAAAGCAAGTAAAGGAAAAGGACATTTTGTGGAGAGGATATCAAATGGTGCCTCTGTCAGCAAAGTTCAGGTAAGCAACTGCACTTGTATTGACTTTCGTTGAAGATCATAGCCACACATGGCTTGCATCAAACCTCTCTGATGCGTTGTCATGGCGGATCAAACAGTTCAACTATCAAGACAAAAGCCTTTCCTACCAACTCTGCTCTACATCTCCATCTTCCAGCTGCCGCATCACGCATTTCGGCATAATAACAGCCTGAAGTATCAGCTTGACTTGCAAACTGGACTCAGTAAACAACTCCAATCTTCAAGAGGTTTCGAGTCGAAAGCAACGGAGATGGCCTGTTGCAAGAAATTCACTCTACTTCGGGCCCGTTTGGTTCGGCTTTTGGGGAATGCATTTGCAGAAATGCAAATACCTTTGGGTAAAGGGGATTTTCCGAAATGCAAATGTCGTTTGGTAAAATTTGCATTGAGAAACAACTTTGGCCAAAATACCGTTTGGTAAAATTTATATTTGTAATTAACTTTTATTAAATTAAAAAAAAGCAAAAATATGTTTATATTTTTTATATAAACATATTTTTATATAAAAAAATATAAACATATAAACATACAATGTATTTATTAAACATAAAAAATATATAAAATATAGATATGTTTATATTTATAAATATATATATTAAACATAAAATATATTTATATAAAAAATGGATATTTTTATATCTATATAAAATATGTAAAAAATATATAAATATATATTTTATATAAATATATATTTATTAAACATAAAATATAAAAAATAGATATGTTTATATTTTTATATAGAAAATAAACATAAAATATATGTTTATATATTTATACCGGACCGCCGAATTCGGCGGCCAAACCGCCCTGAATAAAAAATATGTTTATGTTTTTTATATAAACATATTTTTATATAAAAAAATATAAAAATATAAACATAAAATATATTTATTAAACATAATATATATAATAGATATGTTTATATAAATATATATATATATATATATATATATATAAACAATAGGAGAAAAAAATAGATGTGTTTATATTTATAAATAAATATATATATATATATTAAACATAAAATATATTTATATAAAAAATGGATATGTTTATATCTATATAAAATATATATAAACATAAAATATAAAAAATAGATATGTTTATATATTTATATAAAATATAAAATATATATTTTTATATAAAAATATAAACATATTTATTTTTATATAAAAATATAAACATATTTATTTTTATATAAATATATTTATTTTTATTTTTATTTTTATTTTTATTTAGGCGATCGATTGGCTTCTCCACCGAAGAGATGAATAATATCGGAAGTTGCATTCCAAATATGCAACTTGTCAAAGGACCTCAAGAGCTGCATTGGGCTAAAAGCCCTTAGAGCTACTTGGAGATGCAATTGCATCTTGTCAAAGTCGCGCAAAAAAACGAACCAAACAGCTTTGCATTTGGCCAAGGGACTTTAGAGCTCAAATGAGCATTCCAAATGCTGAACCAAACAGGGCCTTCCTCTCTTGCTCCCCGCCCTGTCGTCCATAACTGGTGATGGAGTCAGAGTCCTCACTTCCCGTCGCCTTCTTGACGCAGGCTTGCCCGAGATTCCCAAGCTTCCCAAGCCTGAGCTACCTCCGGTTCCCACGATCCCAACTCTGCCTAAGCCAGAGCTACCGCCTCTGCCAAAACCTGAAGTCCCGACCTTACCAAAGCCCGAGTTGCCTCCGCTCCCAAAGCCCAAGGTCCCAAAGGTGCCCGAAATACCGGTCGTTCCTGAGCTGCCAAAGCCCGCCATGCCTACCATCCCTGAGCTCCCAAAAGATTTACTCGCTGCCATCCCTTCCCTTCCCCCACCCCACTCATCTAGTCCTTGATCAAGCAATCTCCTAAGACTAACATCATCTCTCTTGTTATTATTCAGTTGGTAATATAGGATATTGTTTCTGGCTTAAGGGTTATTACTAGGGGTTTGCTGAAAACTAAGCAAGAAAAACGAAGGCAAGGAGGAAGAACAGAGAATAACATGGGGAATTTTCTGTATATTGTATTATTAACCAACTCGATGTACAAGTCCCATATTATAGTACAAAGTATATACAAGAAAAAGGTAACCAAATAATCTACAAATCAGACGAATATTAAATTGATCTTGATTGATTTCATATATCAATCTTAATCTAAATAATATCCAAAAGATTCTCGCATATCTTCCAACACTCCCCCTTAAGCTAATGACTTATAGATATCCAAGACACCTAGCTTGCTCAAAAAATACACATGTTATCTTTGACATAAAGGTTTGGTGAAGACATTCGTTGGCTGTTCTTCTATCCTAATTCCTTGTGTCTCAATCACTCCTTGCTGAATCTTTTCTCAAGTGATATGGCAATCCACTTCTATATGCTTTGTTCTTTCATGCACAATGGGTTTTGATGCAAGTTTGAAAGCTGCATCATTATCGTAGAACAATTTGGTTGGTCCTCTAATTTGTACCCCAAGATCTCGAAGTAAGCCTTGTAACCACACTATTTCACATGCAGTTTTTGCCATAGCTCGATATTCTGCCTCTGCTGAGGATAGTGAAACAGTTGGTTGCTTATTTGTCTTCCATGAAAGTACATAATCCCCTAATTTAATGCAAAAACCAGTTATGGATCTTCTATTCATCGAACAGGTCGCATAATCCTCATCACAATATACGGTCATTCTCATATCACATTTCTTAGAAAGAAGAATCCCAAATCCTGGGCATCTCTTCAAATACTTCGTGATCTTCAATGCAGCATTCATATGAGACTGCTTTAGCTTATACATAAACCGACTGAATGTCTGCACTGCATAACATATATCTGGCCTGGTCATAGTCAAATATATGAGCTTCCTAACGAGTTTTTGATAATCCAACATCATAATCCGCCGTAGTTAACTTGACATTTTGCTCAATTGGAACAGCAGTTGACTTGCATCCTGACAAACCCACTTCCAATATGATCTCTAGGGCAAATTTTCTCTAGCCGAGAGAGATCCCTTGGTCTGATCGTGCAATTTCAATTCCAAGAAAATATTTTGGTGAACCTAGATCATTTATGTGAAAGGTAGAGTGCAAGCATTCCTTGAGGTCTTTGATAGCTACTTCGTCATTGCCCATAATGAGTATATCGTCTACATATATCAAGTAGATGGATGACATACCTTTAGTCCATGTAAAGAGAGCATAGTCATATCTGGACTGATGGAATCCGACAGCTATCAGAGACTCAACAAATTTGGCGTACCACTATCTGGAGGCTTATTTAAGGCCATATAAGGATTTGCGAAGACAACACACCTTATTCTCCCCTTGTCTCTGTAAACCCTACGGCACTTCCATGTAAATTTCTTCATCTAAATCTCCATGCAGGAAAGCATTGTGAACATCCATCCGATGCAATGACCAGTCTTGAAAGGCCGCTACCGAGAGGAATGAGTGGACTATAACGTCTTTCGCTATGGGAGAGAAGGTTTCGTGATAGTCGAATCTTTCCCGCTGTGTGAATCCCTTAGCCACTAATCAGGCTTTGTATCTTTCAATGGATCCATCTGCTCGATATTTAATTTTGTATACTCATTTGCATCCAATCGTCTTGCGATGTGGAGGTAATGTCACAAGTTCCCGTGTGTGATTATCCACTAAAGCCTGCAATTCTGCTTCCATAGCTTT
Source organism: Eucalyptus sideroxylon x Eucalyptus melliodora (assembly GCA_016097485.1). Classification (NCBI taxonomy): domain Eukaryota; kingdom Viridiplantae; phylum Streptophyta; class Magnoliopsida; order Myrtales; family Myrtaceae; genus Eucalyptus; species Eucalyptus sideroxylon x Eucalyptus melliodora. The sequence continues at coordinate 24,655,764 of CM027826.1, read as the reverse complement.
CTGCCATTGCTGATCAGTGCATGCCTCATCATAATTGAATGGTTCTTATTCTTCAGAGATGCGAGTGATGCAACATCTATGTTCCGGAGATAATTGATCAAAGGAAATATAGGAAGAAATGGGAAAATGAATGCCTGGTGAGTTCCGCGCACCACATATATAGTCTTTGTTCCAAGTTGATGGGTGCGTGGCTCATCTAAAACGTCGTGGTGAATCATGCTTTGGAGGTGAACGTGAAGGAGCTTCTGGAATTGCAAGGTTAGGTAGGTCTTTAGTAACCACGTCATCAGAATTATGGTCCATCACTTCCATGGAAGAAGTCATGTCCGTGGTTGATTTGGATGCCGAAGGATTCCTTGCATTCTCTAGTGAGGGAAACATAACATATTCTAGATTATCGAAGACTTCCTTAATATGAGAAAGATGAGAATGTCCCCTGTTGTCTATGTCTAATTCTTGTGCAGTGAATGGGAAAACATTTTCCTGGAACAAGACGTCTCTACTAACAAAAAATTCTCCTGTTGATGGATCAAATACATGGTATACTTTTTGTAGATTGGGATATCCCAAAAATATGCAACGGTGAGCACGAGGACCCATTTTGTCCCTAGGGCCCACTATTGTGGCATAACACAAACACCCAAAGATTTTTAGATGACTTAGCTCTGGTTTCTTTCCAAAAAGTAACTTGAAAGGAGTTCGTCCGACAAGTACCTTGGTCGGCATGCAATTGACCAAGTAAGCTACAATCATTACACAATCCCCCCAAAATTTTCTGGAATAGAAGCTTGAAATTTCAAGGCTTGTGCAATTTCTAACAAGTGACAATGTTTCCGTTCCACTACTCCATTCTGTTGTGGTGTATATGTACACGAGCTTTCATGTAATATCCCTTGAGATGAAAATAGGGTAGCACATTCATAATTGAAAAATTCTCTTCTGTTGTCTGTCCGGGCCCATTGCACAGATTTTCAAAATTAGGTCTTTGATAGAGAAAGAAAGGTCTTCAAATTGGATAAAACCTGACCTTTAGATTGTATGAGAAAAATCCATGTGACTCTTGAGTAATCGTCCACAATAGTGAGAAAGAAACAAGACCTATCATGATTCAATGTGTGATAGGATCCCCGGACATCAATATGAAGTAATGACAGGACACTATTTGTACGATTTTTGCTCAGTGGAAAGGGGACATGCGACTATTTTGCAAGCGAACAAATATGACATTAAGGATAAGGAAATGAAGAACTATGGCCTAATCTAGAATGTAAGAGAAAAGTTTTATCATTAGTAGTCAAATTACACAATGATTGTTTATTACAAGGAATGTTGGATAAATCAAGATCTTTTGGTAAACTAGTCAAAAAAATAATCCTTTAGAGAGATTACCCAAGCCCATCAATTTGCCAGTCGAAAAGGCCTAAAAGAAACAGGTATCATCATTGAAAAGAACTCGGCACGAATTTTCCTTACAGGCTCTAGACACGGAAATAAGATTAAATTGAAAGTCCAGGAAATAAAGGACTTTTTTTAGAATAATCTGGGAGTTAAGATTTATTGTCTTTGTTATAGTGACATGAGTAATATTTCTATTTGGCAATTACACAATAATAGGATTATCCAGTTCTTCATGAATAGTGGAAATAAACCCTTATCTCATGCAATATGATCACTGGCTCCCGAATCAATAATCCAAGTATGTCTCGATATGGTGTTTATCAGGCAATAAGAAATACCTGTGAACCTGCTTCCTTTGTTGGGAATATCTAATTTCCGCAACGCCTACATCAATTGTTAATATTGCCCACGTGTGAGAGGCTGATTTAAATTTGCACATGCTGATCCTGTGAGTTAATAGGCCGCTATTGATATTTCCTTCCCCTTTTTTTCTTTTTCTCTAGATCTATTGTGCAATTTCCAGCAATTTTCGATTGTGTGGTGGGGCCATTGGCAATATTCACAAAATAATTTCCCTTTGTTTTTCAAATTTGGCCCATAATTTTTTGAAAAATGAGCACCGTTGGATCCCTTGGATCCGAATCCACTTACACCGTCTAGATCAGGCAGATTGTGGGTGCCCTTAGAACCGTTGGATCGCCGTGATCGATCTGGGCCGTCGATTCCAAAGCCTTTAAAGGCTCACTGCTCTCCTCCAAACCCTAGCAAATCACACCTCTCCTTCTCTCGTTCTAGGGTTTTTTGCCCTCTTTCGCCTCTTGCTGCTAGCGCCAAGCTCTTAGCTCCCTTCGTGTGCTCCAACAAGGTAAGACTCTGTTGACACCTAAATTTTACTATTTTACTTAAAACTTAATCGCATACAAAATTAGGAATTAGTCGCTAAAAAAAAAAAAAAGAAAAACAAGACAAAAAAAAAAGAACAAAACAAAGCAAAGAAGAAACCAAAAAAAAAAGGGGGGTAAACGCTCATGGTCGGGTCGGGCCAGATCTAGCTTTGGCCCAACCCACCTCTTTTTCTCCTTCGCATGGTCAAGTCCTCTTCCTTTCCTTTCCACATGCGGCCCAGCCCAGCTTTCTTTTTCCTTTTTCTCCTTCGCGCAGCCCACGCCTGGCTGTCTTCCTCCTTCGCACACAGACCTGCAAAAGAGAATAGAAACAAGGGCAGCAATAAAGGAGCAAGCGGATCAAGGTGGCAAGCGAGCAGCGCGATCTGTGGGTCGAGGGCAGTCTGGCTGGCAAGCTGGCAGCTGCAAAAGCCATGTGCACCGACCGGTTGCTCAAAAAGGGGGGACGAAATCGACACGCCAGAGAAAACACAAAAAAAAAAAAAAGTAAACACCGAGAGGAGAAGAGGAGTAAGAGAGACCCGGAGCCATCGATCGCTACCGTTGGTCACCACCGGAATTGCCAATCGCCTCCGACTCTACCGAAGTCCAGGAGGCAGAACAGAGAGCGAGGAGAGAGAGGGAGGAAAGCAAACAGAGAGTGAAAGAGAGAAGAAACAGGTGGAGGTAAGAGAATCGGTCGCCATCACTGCTACTGACACGATTCCAGGTCACCACCGCCACAACCGACGCGTTCTCGAGCCGCCATTCCCGCCGGACTCAGGTTGGTATTTCATCGAACACCCGGTGTGCATTTTTGAATTCAAGCTCGCTAGAGCTCGTCCCGTCCATTTCAGGCAAGCTTCGGCCTCTGTAGGTTCCCCCATTGGACCCCGTTTATTTCTGGTTGTTTGCTGGTCACCGCCACCGTCGCCTTGAGTCCCGTTTAGGTCGAATCCCTCTTGGTTCGCCCTTGCCCTCCACCTATTCGCCATATGCCCGAGCGGGCTCTCCCTCCGCGAAGCTCCTCCATGCGAGACCATAAGGCCCCGGGTTGTCGGAGGGACGCCGTTGTGGCCAAGGAGGCCGCGCTGTTCCCCCCTACCTAGTCACCGCGGCGTCGTCACCGACGTGCATCTCGTCGGCACCCTTGGTCGCGACTGGGCAGTCGTGACCAAGGGGATGCCAGCTGAGTGGGCCAAACCACAAATCTGGCCCACTCGACTCCCGTTTTCGCTTGGGCCAGCGCTCAGGCCCAAGTTGGGTCGAGGTTAGGCCCGACTAGGGACGGTGGTCGGGCCTAACCCGGTCGAGCCGAACCCGATCAAACCCGACCCGGCCCCAAAAAAATTATTTTATTATTTTAAAAAAAATCAAAAAAAAATTTAAAAAAAAATTAAAAACAATTAAAAAAACTAATTTTTCAAAAAAAATTAAAAATATTTAAAATATTTCAAAAAATTAGAAATTTCGAAAACCCAAAAATGTTGGGGTTTGAATTACTATGCTTTCCCTTTTTAGTGTAATTACGTCTTTATTTGCTTGTATGTTGATTATATCATGTGTTTAATTCACGTCTGTTATTATGTTTAATTGCACGTGTCTAGTTTTAGGGCAATTAGGATTTTGGTAGCTATAATTTTCATGTTAATGATTGCACACCCGCATGATCACCTCACATGTTAATGGATAGGTATAAAACCAATCCGAACTACTTGACAAAAAATATTTTCTTCTAAAATGAACAAGATTATGTACTGAAAAAGCACTAATTAGTCAATTAGTGTAATCAAGTCCCTGATCCTAGATTCTCTGGTTGCATAGGAAGTGAGGTATACTCACATGTCTCACTTGATTTCTAGCCAACTTCAATAAGCTAGTAGCAACTCTTTTTATGCTAATTTCTTTAGAATACCCCAATGTCACACGAGGTATGGGCTTGGGAGAGCCTATGCCTAATCATGGGCTTTAGGCCCGTCCTTTAGGCAATATCCCTAAACATGTTCCCTCCCCTCGAGGGTAGGTCACGAAAGACGCTAACTCTCTTCCTGCACTGCCAGCTAAAAGATTCGGCCAAGGGACAGTGTAGGCTCCATAGCTAGGAATTGTGACCTGAAAGTAAGGTAAGTTTCATTGAGGATCAGCAGAAAACGTGTAGCTTTTTCTCTGTCTTTCATCGCCTTGTACTGTTGAAGGGTCGCCTCGAGCCCTTCAAGTTTTTCTTCAGCCGCTTCTAGCTCATTCCAAAGTGCTAAAAGCTTGTTAAAGCACGCCGTTATGGACATGTTTCCCTGCTTTAACTCTGTGAGGGCTTGATGTAGCGAGAATATTTTGGCCTAATCTAATTTCCCACACATTTCCTTTATGCTATCCCAAATGATTTTCAAGTCTTCTGTGGGAGGCAAACCAACAACGATTTCCAAGCTTATGCAATTTCCTATCCATGTCCTCCATTGATGTACCATTCTTTCGTCAGTCAGGATCAGAATAGTTCCGTCGATGAAGCCATCTTTATCCTTCGTGACGAGGGCTCGCCAAAATTCCCACACCCGGTTCAAGTAGTTCTCTGGCCCTATGAGAAGGTGGCTGATAAGCCGTAACTCCGGTCCATCGACGGTGGAGACGTATAGTGCGTCACCGGGTTCTAGGCAACCCATGGCAAGAACTCAGGTGGAAATCCCGGGTAGGGATTTGCAGATTGACTCATAATAAACCCGCCCGATATTCCTGCGTTTGATTCGCCTGACCCGTTAGGGTTTTCACCTGCATTAGAAGATCTAGTACCTTCTGACGAGCCTGCCTCGCTTATGGCTGGTGAGCCGTCATTGGGCTAGACGTTGTCCCTTCGAATCTAAATTCCTAAAAAGAAAAATTTGGGCTTGGCCCATAATACATGGGAAACGGCACCCATTGGTATCGTTAGCCTGAAGTAGGCTGCCTCAGATTGGGTTGCCACTGGAGAAATTGAGCTATAATGGGCTGGCCTTGAGCTCCAGCGGTTGTGTTCCTCACGGAATCTTGTATTTCTGAGGTAGGTGTCTCCATAGGGACCTGATCATCGGCCATGATGGTGGTAAAGAATCTCTTTCCTTCATTTGTTTCAAAAATTTAATCTTCAAGAGATTGATTTCTACACCGGAGTGCTAACGCTATTTTGCAAATTAGCTTGTTTCTTCTAGTAGGCAAAAGAGAAGGCTGAAGCAAGAATCAGATGCACAACCGAGCTCTGATACCATGAAAACTAAGCAAGAAAAACGAAGGCAAGGAGGAAGAACAAAGAAGAACATGGGGAATTTTCTTTGTATATTGTATTATTGACCAACTCGATGTACAAGTCCCATATTATAGTACAAAGTATATACAAGAAAAAGGCAACTAAATAACCTACAAATCAGATCCAATATTAAATTAATCTTGATTGATTTCATATATCAATCTTAATCTAAATAATATCCAGAAGATTCTCGCGTGTCTCCCAACAATTGCAGGTCAAGTATTTCTGATCGGTCATGCAGTTACTGTTATCGTCATTGTTCTTTACTTTGATCGACGATGATGTGAGATGTGGTATTCTATCGTTCCTATATTGTCCTTCCAGTCAGTGACAAGCATTGTGGATTTGTTCATGGCACATGCTCTCGAGGCGAACGACATGCATGATGTTGTTCTGTGACTCATACAATGCATTTTCCATAGATGACCGTCTTACGATATAGGTTTGCGAAGATAACGACGACCATGTGAGGCCAACTCAATATATAATTTGCAGAATGAAGAGACCATTGCTGCTTTCGTCAAGCGCATCCAACCGGATGGATGTGCAGTCAAGTTCAAGACTCCGGAAAATTATCGGCTCGACGCGCTAAATTGCTTACGAGCAATCATTTTACAGAAACACAAATTGCATGTCGCCCCATACAAATGCACTGTGCGTCACTGCTCCGTGTCTACGGCTCTTAAGGGTCTGGAGACGTCACTTGTCGCCTTTTCGCACGGGTAACCTCGGCATAACACGTAGACTCGACCAATCTCTTGAAAGTGAATTCGTCAATGCTCCCCACTTAACTTGCAATTACAACAAGAACCGCAATAAAAACAGCGAAAAGGTTTTGGCAAACTTCGCTTTTCGTTTACAAGTTGACAAGCCATGAATGCACACGGTCTTCGCTTTCTAGAATATGATTTGTTCCCACAGCAAAAAAAATGCTGTTCTGCACGCAAAAAATCCTCGATCAGATAGCTTCGCCGGCTGCTCTTCCTGCCATGGATGTCTATCGAAGAAAACAGTTGTTGAGAAAAAAAAAAAAGGATAAAATCTATGGTGGCGATCACGGTGGGACTCGAACCCACAATCTCCCGCTCCGGAGGCGAGCGCCTTATCCATTAGGCCACGCGATCGTGTTGATGTTTCTTCTGATATTTAAATTTATTTATCCCGTTTTCATAGAGGCGCCCAGGTTTTTATACTCTTTTTATTCAAGTATCATTCACTTTCTCCAAAGCCTTTACGAGTTTATTCAAGTGGATCTTGAATTTGAATGATACAGCTTCAGTTGCTCCTTCCCACCGAGCAACCCATTCCTCATTGTTCACCGAGCGAACCGTAACGTTTTCGCTTAGATCTAGTCCCCATTTGAGTAGGCGCAACTTGAAGCCTATTCCTTTGCTATGCTGTTCAACATTTATTTTGTACCCTTACATTGATGAAAGATTAGACGCCAGTGGCTTACGTTCTAAAGGTTTCCATCAATTAGAACTAGAATCATCTGTTAACTTGTGGCAGGGCAAATAGAGCGGGCATGAATCAGCAGGCCCCAATAGGTTTGAGGATTAGGGAATCACAAATTTGCCCGACACAATGTATAGGAGTGTGCAAAATGGATCGCCTAAACTAAGAATCACTCGAACCGAACTGAACCGTTCAGTTTGGTCCAGTTCTTGTTTCCTAGAAAGAGGAACCGGTGCTCGGGAGATGCAGTTCCCGATTTAAAAAGGAAACTAGACCGGACGGACTACATATGTTTTTTTCTTTAATTTCTTCAAAAAATAAATGTGACCAGCCTTTTTTTGTTTCTTTTTTATAGAATGCATCAAGCAATGGAAAAAAAAAAAAAAAAGTAGCCAGTTCCATGAGATTAGCCCGGTGGTTCTCGGACCGGTTCCCAATTCTTAATTTTTGGAACCGAACCGATCACCCCTAACATTATAGAAGAGGTTGTGAGAATATCCAGATTTGCTGCGGTAACTGGATTCTGTTCAATCAAAAAGCACCCAAGACCCCAGATAAACCTCAAATGCCTCACCAGTTTGCATAGTACGAGGACACAGAGGATTTAAGTTTCTTTTCCTTGTATCTTTTGCCAGAGAGTAGTAAGACAGCAGCAGGAAGGAAGGAAACAAAGACAAAATCACTTGCACTTATCGCTCTGGCTTTGAGCAGAGGAATAAATTACATCATGCTCTTCTTTACCCACTTCTCATTGAACTAAGTATTTACACATCTCACGGAGATGAATACAAAAATTCACACCCCCAAAAGAAATACAACTTGCTAGCCACTCAAAGAAACAGATCCTTCCCAAGACAAAAGCAACGAATCTAGAAGGCATTGGCAGAAGGCAATGCAGCAGCCACGGCCTCAGCAGCCGGCGGCTCAGAAGGGTTGGGACAGCAATAGTGGAACTCTACTTGCAGTCTTTGATGGGGAGAAAGAATAGAGGCGGACCCCTTTTTCTCGTCTTCCTCGAGTTCTTGGACCTGTATAGCTGCAAGAAACCTCTTAATGTACTCTCCACAACACTCCCTTCCTGCACACATGACCTCCTCCCACTCATCTTCTTTCTTCTCACTCTTGCCCTCGCCCTCCTCCTTCCCCGAGCCACGACTCTCGCCATTCTCGGCCTTTCTGTACAGCACAGCAGCTTCATCGAATTTCAAAATATAGGCACGGTCACAACCTTCGAAGAGCCGTTCCCCCAACGAGTCAATGACATAGTAGGCATGATCTTCCACCATCAAAACAAAGAAATGATCATTCCAGCTCACTATGTATATTCCACAACCACTTTCTTCAGCTTCATGCATCATAATTTTTGCCCATATGTCATCAAATGACATAGCTCCCCTAAGAGCCTCGAATTTCTCTGGGCTGAAAAACCCAATGAATGACTTATCACGACAGATTGTGAAAGGCCTCATTCGGGCTTCCAAAACGGCCTCGAGATCGAAGTGTTTATTGGGGAACCTCATGACATAGGTCTCATTGGTGCAGAGCCTCTGCCATTCTTCAGAACCTTCTTTGATGAGCGAATTGAACTGAGCTCTAGTCGGGAGGTTATATTGGTTTGAGTAGAGAAAATCGACAATCATGGCAGCTACTGTGGAACAAGCACTTTCTCCACATGCCTTTTCACTTCTCTGATCAAAGGAAGCAAAAGAGACATTTGTTCTCAGCTTTGTTTGCCCATCTCTGCTGACTAGTTCTTTCTCCTCCCAAAAGCAGTCATCTTCTTGACAGTCCATTTCCAGAGAAGTCTCCTCCGCAGCAACTTTCTGCAATTCACAGCCAATATCGACGCATTAGACCACCAAATCAAATGCATTGCATGATAATAATATTGCAACAGGGTGTGATAAATGCCATACTCGACGCCAAGATCAAGTGCCACATGCTCACACAGGATCCTATTGAGATGGGGTGGGTACATGATCAGGACTAGATCATAGTGACCCAGGGCAACGTGTGCATTGAATATGGCAACATTTCTATATTGAGTATGGTTAACAAGTGTCCCCGGTACTCACTAACAGGACCCCTTTGGGAAATAGGAAATATTTGTTTCTTAACATAAAAATACACAAGTAAATAGATTCACGATATCTGATAAAATTCTATTTCTATTGATCTCATATATAATAGTATTCATATATTTTAGTGTTATTTTCCATATCATCTGTTATCAATGTTCTTTTATTAAAAAATAAAAATCAATCAAACCTTTAAAAGTAAGTGCAGACAGATATTCATCTCCCTTGACAAAAATCTGGCTCTGTCACTGTTCTAAACACAGGTACGTGATCTCAGTAGCATAGTCAGCATAACGAATGAAGAAAACTATCTCGATGTAGACCTCAGAAGGGTAAGCCTGGGGAAGGCGATCCCGAAGTTGACTTGCAATGCATTTGTCCGTACGGCAAACGGCATGCTTCAAAAAAGAAAAAAAAAAGCACAGCGCAGCCAGCATTATTTGTGGTTAAGTTTGAATCGGTCGTCCAGACTATAACCCGAGTTATTTTATCTGCATCAAAAGACAGACCGCTGCGACATACAAGAAAGCGACCAGATTATCTATTATTCACATCATGCTGGACCATGTGAGTTTCGGTAGATTCTTTTGTCCATCATGAAATGCACATGGCACATGGAAATGGAATGAACCCAAAAAATGGACCAGAGGCATGCATCAAAAGCGACGAGCTTTCTCGTTCACTGCCTAGATTCAGATGATCGCTGAAAAAGGCAATGCTGCGTAAAGGGGACAGCGAAGGTTAGTTTTTTATACCGTTTCAGCACCGGAGGGAGGTGAGTCGACGGCGGAGGGGGGCAGATTGCTGACGTCACGCCCGTCCGGCCCGTCCTCGACCGTCAACGGCTCCACTTTGCTCCTCGTCGCCGGCTTCAGGCTCAGCCGCCGTCGCTTCCACGACAGGAACCCTCTCTGCTTGACCGGCTCGGAGCTCGAGGTCGACGACCCCGGCTCCGGGCCGGGGCTCAGCTCGCGGCTGCCGTCGCTCCCGGCGGCGGGGTCCGCCGGGCCGGCCCGGGGAGGCGACCCGTCCGATGAGTCGGAGGATGGGCCGGGTCCGGGTCCGGGTCGGGCCTCTTGACTTTTCTTCGGCCTCTTCATCACGGCGTTTACTATTTTAAAGAAACCGTCTTCTCTTTCTGACTTGGCCGCCGTCGCGTTCTGGCCTTGCACCACTACTTGCGCCGAGGCCACGTCGCTACAACTCCTGGCTTCCGAGAAGCTAACGCTCACCTGTACAAAAATCAATTAATACAAAAAAATAATAATAATAATGACCCCAAGTCTTTTTTTTAACGTATTAGGGTGACCCGAAAATCAAGGAAGTGATTATTTGCCCCAATAAATAAATAAATAAACTATGATGTCGAGGGTTGTTATAATTTAATAGACTTCTAGAGCAGGTCCAAATCAGCCTCCAAAATTTATTACGAGAAATTAGGTATGGTCGGAAAATGTAGGGGGAACCGGCCGGCAACAGCAGCACAGCACATGCGGATTCTCGATCGGATTGAACTAAAAATTTCAAGAAACTCGTTCGAACGACAAGAAAAGCTAGAACAGGAAGATGGGTATGCCTCAAAAAGGAGACTTTTTCGGAGGAAACGATGAAGTTCGAGGCTTTGAGGCGAGGGAGAGAGAGAGAGAAATGTTTGTAATTTATAGATGTTGGGAGTCGCTCACCGTAAGAGAAGCTTCGCGGGTATCGCCAGCGACCTGTAAGGCGATGGGAAGCTTCTTCTCAGCTGCGGACTCCATCTTCGACGCCATTTCCGCCAAATTCAAGGAAACTTTCCCGAGAACAGCCAGCCTGGGCTTCGGTTCCGCGCAATCCCCCTGCAAAATTTCGACCCAGTTTTCAGCATCGTCGCACGCGGTCCCCTCTCCTCGACATTAAATCGAACAAAAGGACGGCACGAACGCCAAGGCAATCTCGTTATCCGACTCGCACTTACGCATAAGACTTTGAAGGAAACTTCCCACGCGGCGGAGGAGCCGCCGAAGCTGCACGTGCCCTCGATCAGCTCCCCCTCGTCCCACTCGAAGGCCGCGCCCCCGCTCAGGAGCCTCTGGGTCGTGACCTGCCTGTGGCGCGTCGCCGTCCGCGGGAACTGGACGAGCCCTTGCTTGGGTCCTCGCCACTTGACCTCGAGGAGGATCCCCTTCTCCTTCTTCTTCTCCTTCTCCTTCTTCGCCTCATCGCCGTCGCGCTCCGCAAATGCGTCGAGACCCTCGAGCCTCAAGCGGCGGAACTTGACGTGGACTTTCTTGGTCTCCTCGGGCTGCCATGGCGGCCACTTTCCCATATCTCGTCCTCCTGCTAATTACCGAATCTTACCTACCCATGCAAGATGCAAGGACGGACGATGCGCAGGTATATACCGCTAGAGAGAGAGAGAGAGGGAGAGGTTTTACTTAGAGGCGAATCAAGGAGGAAGACTGGTTCTCGATTGGAGCGATGACGAAGACTCGAAAGGATTTTTCCTTTGTACGTCTCGAGGGGGGAGACGTTCAACCCGTGTTTCCGCGTGAAACGACGACGCACGCGTCCTTAGCAAGACGCTGCGTATGCACGTTTTTGTCTTCCTAGTGCTGAGGAGAAATTGCAAAGTGCCCCCCTAGAAGTTAGGTCGTGGGGCATTACACAATTTGCACGCGAGTCCCTAACTTTTTCCATTTTTTTTCGAAGTCGTCAAATAGGTTGCAATGTCCCCCCCTAGCATTGTCCTAGAGTAAAACATAGTGAAAAGATAAAAGGTAAAGATAAAAAAAAGATTAATAGAAGAAGACAGAGATATTCGAAGTGGTGTTAAACGATGGTGACCACCGATGTTGCCACCATGTTACCGATGAGGTCATTACAGTTTATTATAAACAATTTTTCCCTTATAAAAAAATCACATGATAAGCACATGATCAGAGCTCCGATTGCAAAATGATTGGAGTTCGCATTAGATGAGACACTGCAACTTAACTGACAGTCAAAAGGCAAATTGGTTGTAGTATCAATTTTAAAAAAAAAAAAAAAAAAGCTTGCTAGTAGTCTCAAAAGGACAAAGAATTGACCAGTGAAATGACATTTGGAAGTTGAAAGCTCACACATGCGTAATTTCGCCATTAGTATTAACTATCCTAACAGTCTTGATAATAAACATATTGAATATACGAAATTTAAATCGACTTAATATATGGCTCAGGACATTAAAAACTATGAAAATATTCTTAACTTTTTTCGTAATTGGTGCCCTTAAAATCTTTCTTGACAAAATTCGAACAAATATTTTTTTGTGAAGACATCGATGTAACATCATTGAAAATATTGCGTGACTGTGTTATTTGAAGGATGTACTAATGAGTTAAATTGTAGGTAGCAAGATTATTTCAATTGAGTTTATTTATGTGAGTAATGAGCATTTAGACCATGATAATCAATCTCTTGTACTTTCTCTATTTGAGTGTCTTGAATAAATAACATCTATACCTTCTTGAATTGAACCCTTTTCTCATGTTGTGGCAACCATCATTCCCATTGACACTCAACCTCAATTAAAAGAGAAAATTGTGCAATCAATTTTAAGCCTATTATTCTGATAAAAAAAATCTTAAACTTAATATACATATGCCAATTCAATATTAAATTTTTCAAATTAATCTTAGAATTTTACATGAAACTCCAATAAAGTCATTGCGATCAATTTTACTATAAACTACTAACATAAGAGTATATCACATGAGACATCTGACAACGACTAGATCGCCACATCAGTAATTTCTCATGAAAACCAACCAGAAGAGCTATTCCAAAATTTTGCCCAAAGATTTAGGATTAAATTAGTAAAATTGAAATTTTTAACACTCCATGTAATATGTTTAAAATTGATTGTGTAATTTTTTTCCAATTAAACTTAATATGTATGAACTTGTTTACGAGTGAATGAAACTCTTTGTGGAACCCAATCATCAACGATTATGCAATTCAAAATAAAAATTAGAATGAATTTCTCAAAAAGTAGTTTTACCACCAAAATATTTCGATAAAATGCTAAAACGCACAATGTCCTTGCGTTGGTTATTTTTGTTCATCAATATAAAAAAAAAATGACATGAGCATACTACGGATAATTTAAAATGAAATTATCTCTATGGTTATCATTAAGTACCCTTAAGGGAGAAAATGGTAAGAATCACGGAACTATTAACAGAGCAATACGAGTTAATAGCTAGCAAATGACCGCGCTAAAAAAAAAAAAGGAAAAAATGATTGAAACGAGAGGAATACGGAGGCATCGCAGTCTTTTTTTTATTATTATTAATCAAATCGAAGTCGTCTCCAAAAAAAAAATCAGAATGAGCTGCATTTCTCGGAAAGCCACGTCATACCAGACAGGTCGACACGTGGCTTACGCTCTTTTGACTTTGTCGCGTGGGAGAAGGTTGGATTCACACGTGTCTTGTCTGTGCTTTCTTGTCTTCTGCGTGTTTTAAGTCTTCGGTCTACCTCCCGTGGAGTTTCGCGGAACTGAGATCGCGTGTCGCCGCGCGCCTGGCGATTTTCTTCTTTTCCCTCGCGAGTTTATTGGTGCCGTACGATATACTATTTGTCGCAACACTTGGGCAAATAATTAAAAAAAAAAACCCAAAATTATGTTGCCACACAAATAAATCCAATTCTTACATTTTTTTTTTCTTTGCAACACAAATACCCCCATCTTTTTTTTTTTTCGGGTCACGAAATACTCGTAAATACTCTTAAATTCAATTCCATCTAGGGTGTATTTATCATACTAATATAAATTTCAAGTTTTTTATAACACAACAAAAAAAATTAGGTATTTTTGTCACAATAAATATAGTTTAAGTTTTTTAGTGATAAAAAAACTCAAGATATTTATGTCATGGTGAGTATAATTTAAAATTCTTTTTACAATATTAACTCTATTATTAATCTACAAAAATAAATTTAAAATTCCCTCTAGCGTTGACTCTAGCCAATTTTTAGCGGAATTCCGATCATGTGTTTGACATGGGAAGTGATCACGCAGAGCGGGCAAAATAATTTTCCTAAAGTAAAATATATTAACATAGTGAATAGATAAAAGAAAGAAAAAAGAGTAATGGAAAAGAAGATTGAGAGATTTGAAATGGTATTGAAACGACGGTGACTATCGATGTTGTGATTATCTTACGAATGAGGTTGTTAGGGTTTTTATGAACAATTTTGCCCTTATCAAGAGGTCACATGATAAGCATGGAATCGGAGATTCGACTGTAAATTCACCGGAGCTTGTGTTATGGGAGATATTACAACTTAATTGAAAAGTTATTAGACAAATTAGCTGTACTGCCAACTTTTGGGATCATTTTTTCCTGCTAGTAGTCCCCATGGGACAAAGAATTGACTAATGAAATGACATATTAAAGTTAAAAGCCAGCATGAATAGAATCTCACTGTTACAATAAAATAATATCATGATAATCACGATAATAAACATATTAAATATACTTAATTTAAAGTGATATAAATTATACACCAAATGATTGATCAAGACATTAAAAACTATCAACCTATTCTTAATTGATTGCTCAATTAGTGCCCTTAAAATCTTTCTTAACAAAATCCAATAACTATTCTTTGTTAGGACATCAATGTAACATCATCTTAAAGCATCACGTTAGTGTGTTAGCTGATGGGTGAATTGATGAGTTAAATCGTAGGTAGCATGATTAATTCAATTGAGTTCATTTAGGCGAGTGGTGAGCATTTAGACCATGATAATTAATCTCTTATACTTTTCTCTATTTGAGTGTCTTGAATAAATATCATCCATACTTCTTGTATCAAAACCCTTTCCTTAGGTTGTTGCAACCATCATTTGCATCAACACTCAGGCTCAATTAAAAGAGGAAACTGTCCCCAATCAATTTTAAACATATTGTGCGGATATCAATGTAATTTTTAATTTTCAATTTTGTTAATTCCATCCTAAACTTTCGTGCAAAATTCCAGTAGAGTCCTTCCGATCAATATGTGCTAGGAATTGTTGCTAGAGTAGATCAATACATTAGCAATTTTCGATGGAAATCGACCAAAAGAAATATATTGGAATTTCACCCAAAGGTTTATAACTAAATTGATAAAATTAAAGCGTTTAAGACTGAATTAACATCCATGCAATATATTTATAATTGATTGTATAATTTTTCCAATTAAAACACATTTGTATGAACTTTTTTACGAGCGAATGAAAGTATTCATAGAGCACAATCATCAACAGCTATACGGATCAAAACGACAACTAGAATCAATTTCTCAAAAAATGGTCTTACTATTGAAAGATTTTGACAAAATGTTGAACGGAACACTGTCCTTGCATCAACTACTTTCACTTATTAATACGGAAAAAGCGGCAAGGCAATACTATGACTAATTCAAAGAGAAATTATCTCTAAGGTTATCATCAATTTAAGTACCCTTAAGGAGAAAAAGGTCAGAATAATGTAACTAAATACTGAGTAATTCTAGTCAATTGCTAGCAAATTACCGTGCGAAAAAAGGATTGAAACGAGGAATAGGAAGGCATAGCAGTCTTTCAATTTAGGGTTAATCTTTCAATTTAATCAAAGATCGAATGTCACCACTAAGGGTAAACTTGTGACGCATGATGATTATAAAAAACCAAAATACATTTTTGACAAAACCAAATTTATTTATAAAAAACCCTAAACTAGTAAATTGATTTTAATTTTTATTTAAAAATCATAAACTGTGACAAACGGCGTAATTTAAAATTAAATTTGTATTTTTAACTATCAAATCATTTAACGGAATAATTTGAAATAAAATTTGAAAACTTAAATAAATCAAATTGTCATTCAAAGCGGATTTATAAATTTGTCAAAAATACCCAGTTTGGGTTTTTGATGGAATAAAAAAAGGGTAAATAAAAACAAAAAATTTTATCAATTTAATCAGATCGAACGTCACCACTAAAATAAAAGGAAGAAAATCAAAATGAGCTGCATTTCCCGGAAAGCCACGTCATATCAGAGAGCTGGAGACGTGGCTTTCGCGCTTTGGGGTTTGGCGCGTGGAGGAGATTGGATTCACACGTGTTTTTCTTCTTTTTTTTCCTCGTCTTTTGCGTGTGTTAGGTCTTCAGTCTACCTTGGAGTTGCGTGGAATTGAGATCGCGTGTCGCCGCGCGTGAGGCGATTTCCTTCTTTTCCCTCGCGAGTTTATTGGTGCCGTACGAGATACCATTTGTTGCAATATAATTAGTGGCAAATAATTAAGAAACCCCAAATTATATTACGACACAAATACGTCAAGCTAATCATAAATTCATCCGTTGCGATACAAATACTTCAAGTTATTATTTTTGTGTAGCAAAAAAAAAATTCAAAAATATTTACCTTCTATTTCATTGCCATTCGAGGTATATTTGTTATATATATAACTTTGAGATTTTTAATAAAACAAAAAATAATTTGGGGCGTTTGGATTTAGGGCATTTGTATCGCTATGAACGTAGTTTGAGATTTTTATGAACTGGCGAGTACTAATCCAATACCAAATGTAGAACTGCTCACCTGGATTGGCCATATCGGACTTGTACATATATAAATTTTTAATTTTTATGTTTTCACAAAACCCTAATTCCCAATTCTCTCGTCTCATTTGGCTCTCCATTGCCTCTTAACTAAGCTCTCACTTCCAGCCCTTTATCGCGGCATCACATCGCGACTTCGCCTCCGGCCCTTCCTCGTGGTCCCGAACTCACCTCCCTTCCCTCGCCTTATCTCTCTTGCAAGTCACTCTCTCAGTCTTTGTCAACTCTCGCAGCTCGCTCTTTAGTGCTCGTAGGTAACATCCTCGCTTGCAATGGTGGAAACAAAGACCTAGAGATTCAAATTGGTGTTTCTTTTTTTTTTTTTTTATTGGAAAAAGATTCAAATTGGTGTTGAAACGATCCACATTACCTGTGAGGTTACCATAATTCTTAGGGACGATTTTGCCGTTATTGAAAGGTCACGCGATAAGCACGTGATCGGAGCTCCCGCTGTAAATTGATTGGAGTTCACGTCATATGAGACATTGCAACTTAATTGAAAAGTCAGTAGGCAAATTGGTTGTAGGGCCAAATTTTCGGGACCTTTTTTTTCTTACTAGCAGTCCAATAGGACAAAAATTGACCAACGAAATGACGTTTGAAAGTTTAAGCTGGCATAAGTAGAATTTTACCTTTACAATAAAAATTGAAAGTAATAAACATCCCAATAATGGTAAATTGTTGAAAAAGTTATAAACCAATTACAAGACATTCTAATTTTATCAATTGAGTCGTAAACATTTTGATCTTTTGCTAATTAAATTTATTGGGTTAATTTTGCAAAAAATCATTGACGTAGACATCGACTGTCTTACGTGGTATGACTAGTACTAACGTGAACAAAATTTATTCATTCATTCATTTATTTTTTTAACTAATCTTACATTTTTAATTATTATTTTTATTTTTATTTCTCTCCTCCTTCATCTGTTGGTCCCCCAACGTTGATGATGGCCGGCAATCGATTAGAGGCTATAATCGGTGAGGCTAAGCCTCGAGACCCTTTCGAAACCTCATGAATTCAATGAGGTCTAGAACCACGAAAGCGAGCCTCGAAGGCCTTCAAAATCTCACAAATCCTTAGAGGTCCAAAACCACAAAACCTCGTAGCCATCAAGGCATGGCCTCACCTAAGGCTAGCGAGGTCGCCCCTCACAAGATCTAGGTGAGGGCAACTCTCGCCGGTCATAGCCTTTATTGACGTTGGGTGATTGGCAAAGGAGAGAGATAAAAACAAAAAAAGAAAAAATGAAAAAAAGAAATCAAAAATATGAAATTAGTTTTAAAAAATTCGAAAAAAATTAAAAGATTAATAAATTTGTCAACGTCCGCATGCGGCATTGCTAATTACCACATAAGATGGCCAGCGCTTACGTCAGCAATTTCAAGTTAAAATTAGTTAGATAAACTTAATTGACAAAAGATGAAAATGTTTAGGATTCAATTGGAAGAACCGAAAGATTTATGACTAAATTGGTTAAAGTACAATAAGTTTATGATTTTTTTGGACAATTTTCTCATCTTGACAATCATGATAATAAACATATTAAATATACTTAATTTAAATCAACTTAATTTATACACCACATGATTGGTCAATACATTTAAAACAATGAAATATTTTTAATTGATTCCTCAATTAGTGCCCTTAAAATTTTCTTGGCAAAAGCCAACAAATATTCTTTGTTAGGACATCAATGTAACATCATTTGAAAGTCTCACATTACCGTGTTAATTGATGGGCGTATTGATGAGTTAAATTGTAGATAGCACGATTTATATAAGTGAGTTTATTTACGCAAGTAGTGAGCATTTAGACCATGAGAATCAATCTCTTGTACTTTATGTAATGGAGGGTCTTGAATAAATATCATCTATGGAATGTTCATTTACTACAGGAGTTTTTGGAAGAGTGAATTGTCAAAGAAATATTAGCAACTCTGTTAAGCCTTTCACCCGGACTAGACAAGCTCATATAGACAGCCAACAACTCAGGCTTCTACATGGTAAAAGTGGTTATAACAAGCTTCGTGACTTAGACAAAATCCAAACGGTAAACCAGCCATCTACATCCTACTAGCCACCAAAAAAACTATGGACTAAGATCTAGAAGCTAAAGACTTACCCCATACTTAGATTCTTAATTTGGAGTGCGAGCAATAACGCTTTGCCTATAAAGGATAACTTATATAAAAGGAAAATGATACTTGAACCAATGCCCCTTCTGCGGCCAAGTGCCTTAAACAACATAACACATCTTCATTTTGTGTCCCTGGAGAAATCAAATATGGGCGGATTAGAGGATAAAGGTAGATCTATCTCCTCAGGTATGAAACCGAATGGACAGATGGGCGTGGGAAAACCTTACTGTGCGAGATACCCAAGAAGTAAAAGCCATATTTGTGAATCTGGTTTGGCAAATTTGGAAGGTGCAGAATAGCTTCATCTTTCAAGCACAAAAACCAAACCCGAGCTTAACGATTGAGGAAGCAATTTATACAACTCAACTGGTTACAAAGTATGGAGACGGCAAACTCACCCAGAATAAAGCGAACAAACCCGTAAAAGCTGACGAACAGCTAAACGAGCACGCTCCGACACAGATTAGCTACAAACTGAGCGTGAATGCGACATGGAATAGCTGTCCTCTGCAGAACCAGAGATGGGATGTTCACAGGTGGGTTCGTGCAGTGGATTTTCACTTCCTCAGCCTCAATCGCAGAAGCCCTAGTTGAGCGGGATGCTCTTCGGTGGGTTAAATAGCAGCAGGAAATAGGAAACGCACGAAGTAAAATACCAAGTGAAGCTGTACTTTCCTTTGATCTGCAAGTCCTCTTATCAATAGATAGCCTATTGACAGTTAGATGCATTAGGGGCTGCTGGGATGAAACGCCATGGGCCTCCAGGTCCATCATCAAAGATTGCACTAACCTTCTGAGCCAGTTAAAAAGAGTTTTCATCCGTTTTGAACCGAGAGAATGTAATAAAGCGGCCGACTGGGTTGCTAAAGCCCACCGAGCCGACTCTCTCTCGATGGATTGGGTTAAACATCCCCCTCATCCCCTTTGATTGATATTATGTTCGGATCTCGAACTTTTTTGTAATTTGGCATCTTCGGTTTAGTAATGAAAATTC
Source organism: Eucalyptus sideroxylon x Eucalyptus melliodora (assembly GCA_016097485.1). Lineage (NCBI taxonomy): Eukaryota > Viridiplantae > Streptophyta > Magnoliopsida > Myrtales > Myrtaceae > Eucalyptus > Eucalyptus sideroxylon x Eucalyptus melliodora. The sequence continues at coordinate 24,635,931 of CM027826.1, read as the reverse complement.
ATTTTTCTGACAAAAAAAATATAAATAAATGTCATCTATACCTTCTTGAATTGAACCCTTTTCTTGTGTTGTTGCAACCATCATTCACATCAACACTCAAGCTCAATTAACAGAGGAAATTGTCTAATTAATTTTAAACTTATTATAGGGATGTCAATTTAATACCAAATTTTTTAATTTCGTCGATTTAGTCCTAAAATTTATGCAAAACTCGAGTGTGGTCCTATCAATCAATTTTACCGGAAATTACTAATGTAAAAGTGTGCTACATAAGACATTGGCGATGGTTAAACCGCTACGTCAACAATTTCTAGTAAAAATTGACCGGAAGAACTATCACGGAATTTTGCCTTAAGATTTAAGATTACATTAATAAAATTGAATTATTTAATATTGAATTGACATTTGTATAATATATTTAGAAATTAGTTGTGAAATTTTTTTCCAATTAAAATAAGTATGTATGAACTTGTTTACGAGTGGATGAAACTATTTGTAGAGCACAGTCATCAACAGTTATATAGATCAAAATGATATTTAGAATCAATGTCTCGAGAAATGGTCTTACCACTGAAAGATATCGACAAAATCCTGATAGACACACTATCCTTACGTGGGCTACTTTTGCTCATCAATATGGAAAAACGGCACGACAATACCACCTTTAATTTAAAGTGAAATTATCTCTACCGTTATCACCAATTTAAGCACCCATAAGGAGAAAATGGTAAGAATCACGTAACTGATAACTGAGTAATACGAGTTAATTGCTAGCAAATTACCGCGCGAAAAAAAGAGGAAAAAAAGATTGAAACGAGAGGAATACGGAGGCGTCAAATCGAACATCACCTAAAAAAAAAAGTTAATACCCTAAAAAATCCCAAACCGATACACATGTGACAAATTTACCCCAAACTATTTTTTTGACCATGAAAAACTCCAAACTGGTACACTTGTAACAAATTTACCTCATTTGACCATAAAAAAACCCTAAACATATACATTTATGACAAAATTACCCCAAACTAATTTAATCGACTATAAAAAATCGCAGACTAGTAAATTTGTGACAAATATACTCTTCGCTAAATTGAATTAATAACACCAAAAAAAAATCACAAAAATTGTAAACAGTGACAAATGGAGCATAAAATCTCAAATTGGTATATCAGTCAACTGTCATGTGCCATTTAATTTAATAATTTGACAGTAAAATTTAACAAAAATTAATAGATGATAAATTTGTCACAAATGTACCAGTTTGGAGTAAATTTGTCAAAGGTATACCGATTTTGAGTTTTTAAAAATAGTTTGGGATAAATTTGTCAAAAGTGTATCAGTTTGGGGTTTTTGAGGGTATTAACCTAAAAAAAAAAAATTCAAAATGAGCTGCATTTCTCGAAAGCCACGTCATACCAAAGAGACCGACACGTGGCTTGCTTCGGGGCATGGCGCGTGGAGGAGATTGGATTCACACGTGTCTTGGTTGTTCTTTCTTGTCTTCTGCGTGTTTTTAAGGCGCGCATGGTAAAATTGAAAGCAGAAATTGATTTACGCTTTAAATCAATTTCTTAATTTTGATAGGACAAGTTTACGAAGCAAAGAAACCCGTTTGATAACGACTCAAAATTTCTATTTTTGAAATAGAAATCCGTTTGATAACAGAAAAAAATTTATATTTCTAGGAATAGAAATTGATTAGATAACAACATAGGAAATTCTCAAATATAAAATAATAGCCGAAATAATACTAAAACAATATAGAAAATCCTCAAATACAAAAAATAATCGAAATAATACTAATACATTAGAAAAGTTGAAAATACAATTTCATGGAATTTATATTACACGTGCTTACATTTCCTATTACGTAATATTTTCTTTCGAAAAATAAACAACGTGGCAAAAAAAATTGAAATTCAATTGTAGTGAATATATCGTTGTGTTTTTGCCGAAATTGATTTCACATTAATCAAATAAGTCTAATGATAGCTATGATTATAATAGTCTAATCTCCTAAAAAAATCCTAACTTCAAGTCTAATTCCAATTTCTTTCCAAATTTTGTTAAAAATATCCTCACCGTGTTCAAAAATCGTCACCAATTTTTTTCAAAATTATCAACACTAGGATTATTTAAAAATTTATTATCAAAATCTATATTTTCATCAACACTCTTACAAGAACAACATATTTCTTATTAGATCTCTTTTCCTTATAAAAGAAAAATCGGATGAAACCCTAATGATTTGACCCATTTTTACCGCCTTAATATGAAGTTTATGATTAAAAAAATAGTTAGCCAAATAGAGTCGTTGGCTGGCATACACGGAAGAGTAGGTGAAGAAAAGACTCATTAGATATGAATATGACCAATTGACTATTACCATGCATAAAATCTCTTACGTGCAACAAATGAAGCCTTGTTCATTCAATTCTCACCATCTAGCCCAATGGTTAAGATTTTCAATCAATATTGATTAGAATGATTATATTAAAAAATCATTAAAATATTTTGGACTAAATTAACTATTTCTATTTCTATTTCAATATTAGTGATCTAAAATATTTTGGACTAAATTGAAAAGTTGAGAAAAAAAATTTTCTATTTCTATTTCTATTTGTAAACCGAGAAGTTAAAAATTTCAGCTTCGATTTCTTCGATTTCTCTATTTCCGGAATAGAAATGTTTGAAAGAGAGAAATCAAATTGCGTTACCAAAGCGGATTGTTTCCAAACCCATTAAGGGAAACGGAAAGAAAGAAGAAATTGAGAAACATAAATTTTATCATGCACGCCCTAAGTCTTCGGTCTTACCGTGGAGTTCCGCGGAATTGAGATCGCGTGTCGCCGCGCGCCTGGCGATTTGCTTCTTTTCCCTCGCGAGTTTATAGGTGCCGTACGACATACTATTTGTCGCATTATTATTAAGGGCACATGATTAAATTGAAACCAAACTATATTGCGTAGATGTACTTCAATTTTATTTTATTTTTTTAGTCACAGAAAACATTAAGCTTTGCCCATTTTCGCTCGCAAAGTCGCTATTCTCGCATAGTCGCTTGTTCAAAATCATCATGACTCTCGCAACCTCACTCCCTCACGACGATTGTCGCTTCCTCTCTCATAGGTCTATTTTGTGGTACTAAAATCTTGTAGTGATCGCCTTGTTATGTGGACTAGTTCTATGAATTTACTCAAGATCGAACTGGATTGATGGTTGGGTTCATAGGTGAGTCTAGGAATTAATGGGCGATTCTCCATTCTTATTTTGTGAAATTGGCCCTTAGTATTGAATTTTTCAATTTTGTTAATTTAATTATAAATCTTTTCATGATTTATCAATATAGTCTTTGGAGCCATATAGGATAACCGAGATCCACATGGAATGTTTTAATGTCTATGTCAGTGATTTCTGGTGAAAATTAGTCGAAATGATCAAATTAGCAAATTATCGTAAGGTCTATGACTAAATTGGTATATCATTAAAATATTTATGATTAAATTGATAAAATTAAAAATTTAAGAACTGAAATATCCATCACACAATAAATCTAGGACTTTTCGGACCTAGTGGTTAATAGATAGCGTCGCTGTTCTTGGGTATACGGTGGTTTTGTGGGCTGTATGTTAATGTTGATGGACTGCTGATGCTATCTCTACTTGGTTAGTCGAAGTTGTTGAATTGGGCTTGTATGGGTTGTAGTCCTCCCTCTTTTTATTGGTTGTACGATACAATGATATTTACCCATGGAAAAAGATTTTGTAAAATCGCTTTATAATATCTTTTCAAAAAAAAAATTGCTTTATAATAATGTATTTGAATTATTCGTTAATGAAAAGAAATTATCGACTCAATATGAGGAAAGGAAAGAGAAAAATATTTTGAGATTATGTAATTAAGGATCTTTTGATGAAGGAAAAAAACGATTGTGATCCCTTGAAAATAGCACATCACCTATTTTAGAGGTCATCACAGCTGGTCCAAATTGAGCAAGCCTAAAATATTGTCCAAACTCGTCCTATCATACAGTCTTTGTACAGAAATTTTAAGGCCGGGCTGGGTGTCTCACAAAAAGCCCTAGCCAAGCCTGTCTAGAAAATACCTTTGGACCCTTAATCCTTACAGCTTAGGATGGGTCCATGGGCTGCGAAACTCATGAGCAAATCTAGTTGGTACAAAGATATATGGATCCTTCCTACAGAGTTTCGAAACTCATGATCTGTGCGGCCCCTTCTTTTTCCCTCTCTCCTCTCCTTCTATATTACTAGAAAAATGCACACAGCCGCAAAAATTCAACATTTAAAAGATGTTTGCAGGCGCAAAGAGCCATCGATGCAGCCGCCTTTTCTGTCGAAACTTCTTTAATTTGAATCCCTATTTCAGGAGGGAATTAAGAACGCTTGCTGCAGAAGCCAAGTGCCTTTGTAGGAATTGGCAAAGTGCAAGTGGAGTGAAATCCTTCCGGTGGAGTGAGAGATTGTGTTGTGGTTCAGGTTGTATTTCCTTGATGTATTGATAGCTATTGAGTTCCCTCCGTCATTGGATATATGGTGCTTTTGTGGGTTTTTTATGTTCCTGATGATGGGCTGCTGATGTATCTTTACTTGGGTAATTGAAGATGTTGATTTGGGCCTGTGTACGATGTAGTTCTCCTTGTTTTCACTGGTTGTGCAATACCAAGATATTTACTTCTAAAAAAAGAGATTTTGCCGTATTACAATATGTTTGAATTATTGATTGAAGATAAATTATTGACAAAATATTAAGAAAATTGTACAAATCTACGTGGAAAGGGAAAAATGTTTAAAGATTTGCACTTTCTCTAGAAGGTTCGAATTTTTAATTGAAGTGCATGAGATATAGAATAGTACCATTAATCTACACATATGTCCACTTATGGTTATTTATAAAATAAGTAACTATAAAGGAAGAAATAAAGAATTGTCATCCTTAAAAAAAAAAAAAGATCATTTTTGTTTTGTATAATGCAGTAGACATTAACTAATATTAGAGGTGATCATTAAGGGCGCGAATGATAAAATTTCTATTTCTCGATTTCTCTGTTTCTCTGTTCCCTGGAACAGGTTTGAAACAGAAATCCGTTTGGTAACACAATTTGATTTCTCTATTTTTAAAACAGATTTCTAATCCAAAAATAGAGAAATCGAATAAATCAGAAGCTAAAATTTTTAACTTCTCAGTTTCTAAAATAGAAATTAGAAGTTGAAATCAAACCATATAAAAGAACCTTACGCTTTCTTGCTAACTTAATTAACTCATAACCATAACTTCACAAATTATTGCTAATTTTCTTTTTCTTATTTTGATCGTGTTTTTTTTTTTCACTTTTTTATAACTTCATCTTTAGGATGAAAGGCAATCGAATGGGTCCCCAATTTTCAAAAAACAACCAAAGTTCTTAAATACTTACTTAAAAACAATGGGGCTCTTTCCTCCTAGAAAGGGCATGTGCATGGCCAGTTTTCTTACGCAATAAGATGAATAAAAAACGTGCTTAGAAATTTAACCTTATTTCTTTATAGATTCAAAATTTTGCAAAATCAAAATAATTAGATTGTTACACAATCTTGAATTTTAATTCGAAGGCAAGAGATTCAAGAGAATCTCTCTCTTTGCTATGCAAGGGATATTAAAGGTTCATTGAGCAATAATAAAGAAATTAGGGATGATCAACTGGACTGGTTCAATTTGAGAATCAAAATAAATTGACTTTCCCCTGATTGGTTCCTAACCATAAACGTTACTTCAAGGTAGAATTCTCATATATTCCTTTACACCATCAATTTTATTTTGTTGATAATCTTGTATAATACTAGTCTTTGATAAAATGATAGGGTTATATAGGTGCTATTGATGGCACCCATATTCATGCTTCCGCAATACTTGTTTGAACCTCCGTGGGATGAGCTTGTAAACGATACATTGACCGATGAGGGAAACCAAATAAATACGCTTAGGAAAACCATTGCCAATAAAATGGCAAGGGATAATAATATGCAGGAAATTCCATGAAATTGTATTTTAAACTTTTGTAATGTATTAGTATCATTTCGACTATTATTTTGTATTTGAGGATTTCCTATATTGTTATCTAATAAATTTCTATTCCTAGAAATAGAAATTTTACTATGTTATCAAACGGATTTCTGTTCCAGAAATAGAAATTTTAAGTCATTATCAAATGGATTTCTTTGCTCAGAAACTTGTCTGGGGAATAAAAGTTGAGAAATCAATTTCTAGTTAGAAATCAATTTCTGAAATAGAAATTTTGTCATGCGCGCCCTAAGCGGGTCCAGGTCTAGCCGATCCTAAAATTTTGCCCTAACTCATCCATCATAAATTTTAATATAGAAACCTTCATGCCAGGCAACTATCTCGAATGTGCTTGCCCAGAACTGTAAAGGAAGAAATAAAGAATTGCAATCCTTTAAAAGTAAGGAATCCTCTTTGTTTTGTATAACATGGTAGATGTTAACTAACATTAGAGGTGATCATTAAGCCGGTTCAAGTCTAGCCAAGCCTAAGATTTTGCCCAAACTCATCCGTCATAGATTTTTCCATATAGAAATCTTCATGCCGAGTAGCTATCTCAGGGGGTGAATGATAACCATTTTGGCCGGAAATTGATTTATAGAAGAGAAATAGATTTTTCTATTTTTATTTCTAGAAGAGTTTCTAAGCAAAAATAACCGTTTGATAACGATATAAAATTTCTACTCTAAAAATAGAAATTCGTTTAATAACGACATTAAAAATTTTCCTTTCGGACGGTGGCGGTGGCGGGCGACCAACGGACGGTGGTCGACGGTGACGGATGAAAGACTGGTTGACGAACAATGAGAAGAATTTTTATTTCTCATTTTTGTTCCAAAAATAGAGAAGTAGAAAATTTCTACTTCTGATTTCTATTCCAAACCTATTTCTGGAATAAGAATCTATTTCAGAAATAGAAAAATAGAATAGGTTTATCAAACGGATTTCTATTCCAAAAACAAGTCTGGAATAGAAAAACTATTTTTGGAATAGAAATAGGTGGTTGTCATGCACCCTCCTCACTGAATGCCCTAGCCAAGCCTATCCGGAAATGCCCATGGGCCCTTATGGATCAGGATGGGCACACAGGCTGCGAAACTTATGATTGGATCTATTTGGCATAAAGATTTATAAATTCTTTGGGAAAAAATACTATGCATGTCATAACTTTCGTGAGCACCATAACTTTCTTTTTTCAATTACTTGAGTACCATAATTTTTGAAAAATATTTATCACAAGTGCTATGTCGCGTTGAATTTTTAACATTCAGGTATTGGAAATTATGATACTCAAATAGTTGAAGAAAAAGTTATAGCATTCAATTGAGCATTGTAGAAAAATTATGGAACTTGTAGTGTCCTTAAAGTTCTTCCCATATTGTTCTGAATAGGAGCAATCTATATTTCACACTCTTAATGGCCATGTAACTTCCCCTTCTCACATACACCAAGTGATTATGAAGTGCGTGAGCTTCTAGCCATGCGATATGACCTCAAAGGAAAACATAAAACTAGCCATTTCCAATCCTGAAAGGGTCCTCCTCACAGAAGAATTTTAGATGTGGTATAATTTTAGAGGAGTTGGCAGTTTACTATTGTATTAACATGTTAATAAAAAGTGTCGGTATTTTTTTTTTTTTGATCGAGGAACAGTCGGAGATTACTCTTTAGGGATCACACAACTCTCCAATACCCGATGGCACCGTCGGGCCTCGCCGCAAGCCACTATTTAGACCAAGCCGCTATCTAGACGTAAATTTCAGGGGAGGCTAGCCTAGGACCCAAATACCAGGACCCCCACTTTAAACACTTTAGCAACAAGAGAGTTCGAACCCTCGACCTCTGCAATGAGGGAGAGAACTTACACCAATTGCGCTACCCGTGGTTGGGTTCGGTAGTTTACATATGGCACTTGTAAAAATTTCAATGGAGCTGGTAAGTTACTACTACGTCGGAAGGTCGGTGACTCCCAATACAATTGGTAAATTTTTACTACTAGTTTACCTAAAGTCTGAGCAATGCTATTGGTGGTACTCTTTTACTAATGAACAAAATCGGAAATCTACCGTCGACGGAAAACTTTCCGGACTTTAACATGACTCAGCCATGGAATCGTTCAAAACTCTTGCTCCGCCTTCAATTAATTTGAGCTCTTTATACCAGCCAAGTTAAAATAGGGAGAGAGAGAGAGAGACCTTTCTTCATTGTATGGTAATCCCACTAGAGTGTACCCTAATGTCAATGAATTGAAACACTAAAAAGCTCTTTTAAGGTCACGTACTGCATATTTTAGACGCAAGTTGGTGAGTGCTTTGTTATCAAGAAAATGTTGGGTTTCTTCACTGAAAAGAAAAAAAAAACGTCGGGCCACCTTCGCACGGTTTGACTAAATGACATCGCCATGTTCGAGTGTCAACACGGCGTAAATTCTACTGTGCAAGTCAAACAAGCAAATGCATTTATCTTTTCTACCGACGGCAATCGGTAACCTAACTAGCTCCCTCGCGGGAGCTGAAGTCCATCCCCTCTTGTCAACGGCAGATCATTCGCACCGAGTAGGAAATTTTTGCAAGGAATCGCTTCCCTGGAGAACGACCTTGTACGATCATGTCGAGTAATGATTGAACCTGAGACCTCACGCTGAGGTAAAAAAATTTGGGCTGCTTTCATCACTTAGCTGGCTCTTCCATACGCAAAACTTTGAGCTTTTTCTCATGTAGTTTGGCTGTATTCATACTCTTGTCTTTTTTCACAAGTTAACATCACAAAAAACCCAAACTAGTACATATGTAATAATTTTGACAATCAAAAACTCAAAACCGATAACCCTTTATTAATTTCTGTTAAATTTTACCAACAAATTTTTGAGTTATGACATGTGACAGTTGATAAGTGTACCGATTTGGGGTTCTACTAACTGTTTATCATATGTGTATGGTTTGTGATTTTTTTAAGTATTAAATTTAATGAAAACTAGCGGATGGTAAATTTATCACAAAAGTACTAATTTAGGGTTTTTGATTATCAAAAAAATTAATTTAAGGTAAATTTGTCATAGGTTTTTGATTGTCAAAAATTAATTTGAGATTTTTTCGTGATATTAACTCTTTTTTCACGGAGATGTTATGCTGAATTTAGTCCATCATGAATTGAGTTATTTAAGTAGTCGGGTACGATGGCAAACATGGGGGCAACTTATCCGATGATAGCTAATTTATGAAGGAATGAACTTACCCAGAGAACTCATCTGCTTCCACATATAAAAAGTTCTTGACCACTTCTTGAAAGTCATCTCCAGGAATCCCATAATGCTTCATTCAAAACCCTAAGTCAACATAACATTACATTTTTACATTACCTTATGACTAAAGCGTAACAGCATGACCATCCAACTACCCTTCGGCAATTTGCATAAAAAACCCAAAGCCAAATCAGATTTTTGAAGAAAACCAAATCGAATCAAACCATTGACATCCCTACTCCACCAATGCGATTGCTTTATGACAAATCCGACAAAGCAAACCTAACGTGCCACTGAGATTTGCCCATAATTCATATTTTTATGCAAAAGGTGGCTAGTGTTTTCAACCCCCATCGTCCACAAGTAATCTTAGCCAGCTCTTCTACGAACATCTGACTTTGACCCATCAATTGGGTGATAACTTAGGGAGACGATATGTAAAGTTCATCCTCACGAGCCATAATATATGACATCACAGACTTATTTGTTTACTTTACTCACATTTCTTTATATGAAAATTTCAAAATAAAAGGAAAATATTTTTCATGAAAATCATTTAAATAGTGGTTTCCATTTTTTTTGGTAATTTAAGAAAAGTAGTTTCATTCTTATTAGAAGGGAAATCATTTTCCTCCAATTTAAACTCATCGTTTTCTATTTATATAAAACGTTATTTGTAAAGCAATCAATTTTCCGTTATCAAAACATTGGAAAATTGGAAAACAATTTTCTTCACGAAAAATAAATAATTTAGAAAATATTTTTTTGAAAAGTAATTGTTATAGTGCTCATAAAAATGTTAAATGAAATGTATCTTTATGGTCCACAAAGACATATGGACGTAAATTACTATTGATGATGGAAATATTTTTTATTAATTAATTATTTCAAGTGATATCTTTTAAGAAAATATTTTATAAATCATTCATTTTTGTGAAATAAACGGACTCTTTTCATTATTTCTTAGAGATTGTGACTGTTGGAAAGGGGTCCAACGACAATTTAAGAAATTCTGGCATAGCCCAACATATCCTTTTATTGAGTCAAGGATGCCACGTGCATCATTGATCGCCTCTCCTCATTTCAAATCCACCGATGTTGACTCATTACCTGATTGTGAGACATCGATAGGGTTTTCCTCTGGCTCAAGGGGACATCCCTAATTGCCACCTGGGGTCGCTTTCATCACATGCAACTAGTTGACTTTTGAAAGTGCCACATTATCCACTACTTCCAAGTAGCGAGAACAATGTAAAGCTGCATCTGATTCTACTTTGAAAATGAATTTTGAAAAATTACAAATGCTTGAAAAAATGCATATTGTGTTTGGTAAAAATTCGTTTACAAAGTAACTTTAGCTTAAGTAGTGTTTGACAAAACAATTTACAAAGAGCTTTGGCTGTAATTTTTCTATTGAAAAACAAATTAAACCCTTTGCTAACTCAAGCAAAGGGTTTAGCCCACTGTTGAGTCAGGTCTGGCGTGGGCGGCCGAGGTCGCACGACCTCAACGGCCATCGCTTAAGGTCACCGACAAGCCCAAGCTGCCACTAGTGTTGTGCTACCTATGGTGATTGCCAATGGCATGTGCCCCCAAGTGATGCTTGGGCTTGCTGGCGACCAACCTCAATATGTCCTTAACGAGGGTAAAGGGGGAATTCAAGAAAGCTAGTGAGGGCAAGATGGAAAGATAAAAAAAAAGTCATTAAAATCTCTCGAGATAGCATTTTGAAAATGTTAAAAGCCTTAGGCAAGCGGGGACCTACCTTATACTTTCATCCTTCCAAGGCTAACTTTCAACCCCAAAACTCTTTAAGAATAGTTACCAAACACCTCAAATTTTTCCTAAAAGGCTAGGCTCTCAAGGATTTTTAAAATGCTAGACCAAACACACTTTAAGATTTTTCATATAATGAGAAAACCTGCCTTAAATAGGTAAATTCCGGGCCCCTAATATGCCCTAGGTGTCTATTAATTTCATGCACCAGGTAAGGCATGAACAGGAACCGGAGTAGGTGGCCTAATCATGAAATGGAATTGTTTTGCATAGAAATATTTCCATTCATATTTTCGTTCCTTAGCCATTGAATTGGCCAACTCCATGGAATTGAGAGTTATTTTGATGAAACAGAACTAGCAAGGGTGAATGGACTTGAGACTAGTTACAGGTGCGTTTGGTTCTTTTTTCCAATGGACTTTGTATGGGGAAATGATGGGGTATTTGATAATCATTTTGAAATAGTTTTCGACCAAATGCTAGCATTGGGAATGCTGAAAACCCAAAATAATGAGGGACTGACATTTTGAAGTAGTATTTGCAGAATGTCGAAATTAGAAGTAAATTTGTTTCTTCCAAACTTCCCTTAACAAATCTATAGTTTTTCTATTTTGCCCCCTCTTTATGCAAGGGTGGTCGTTGAAGGCCAACTAGACTTAGATCTGGCTGGCAATGGGCTAGGCGAGAGGCCGATGAGGAGCCAGTGATGATTGTGCTAACGTCACTTGAGGTCAAGCAACCTCAACCGACGGTCGCTAGTGCCAGATCTGGCTCATTGATAGCCTGAGCCCTTTGTCGACTCTAGTGAAAGGTTTGAGTTTTTTTAATAAAAAAATATTAAAAAATTGAGCCAAAACCCCTTGCAAAAGTTCTTTTGCCAAACATCACTTGAACTGAAAATAGCTTTGCAGAGAGTTTAGACTGAACACGATTTGCATTTCTCAAAGGGTTTTGGCTTTTTGTATTTGCATTACACCCAAAGCCTATTACCAAATTTAAACCAAACCCACCTTACGTAGGCTCAATTGGCACGTTAGAGCAACTCATGGCAAATGCAATTGGCAAAAGTAGGAAAGTGCTAAATAGTCCTCCCCAACAACAGTTGCACCTTCCACTAAATTAATGTGTACCTTGATTTATGATTCAAACGCATCGAGAAAATCTCTCTCTCTTCCTGGTCACGGAGTCTACCGCTGTCGAGAAGCCACTTTCATTGATTTGACCAAACTAAAGTGAATTTACAACTGGGTTTTAAATGAGTTTTAAATGGATTATAACTGAGTTACCTAACAAGCTAAACATTTTTTATTTTAAAATTTTTGATTTTTTGAACTTTTCATAATTGTTTCTTTTATTGTCTTTTTTTTTCTTTCTTTTTTATTTTTATTTTTTCTACAAAATTTGGCGAGGGTTGCCGATCGACTCTCTCCGATCATAGGCAAGGGTTGGCTAATCGCATCCCTTGCCCAAACGACGATTGGACAAGGGCCACAACCCTCACCCGGGCTTTGCAGCCCTCGTCAAATTTGGGTGAGGGCCCGACTCTTGCTCGTGGGCCTCGCCAGACTTAGAATAAAGGAAAGGAAAATAAAAAGAAAAAAATCAATTTTATTTTTAAATTATAAATATTATTCACTAGATTTGTATTGTACAAAAGTGTTTAAGCAATATAATTTTAAGAAAATCATAAGAAATATGTTTTTCAAAATTGAGTTAAATATGAAAGTGTTTTAATAATGATCGAGTCGGGTATGGGATGTTAGGTCTATATTGAATAGAACAAACCATTGTCGACCTGACTCGATCCATCCATTTAATAGGTCTAGTAGTGTTCAAGATCTCTGAGGATCCAACAAATCTCTACTAGATGTTGTAGCCTTCCAGCCCACACAGATCAAATAATTAACGGTGGTATACAAGTATGTAATTTTTGGAGTGGCCCCAAAACAATGCGCTGGTTTAATGGCTCGAGCCTAAGCCTTGCATGAGCAAAACAGGTACGCTGATCACTTGAACAATCCCTTAGGGTTTTTCGAGGAGTTGATATTGGCTTCGAAGTGTTTCACAAATAGGGACATTTCTTCTTTTTAGGGGCATAAACAGCAAATCGGATGCGAAGTGAATTGCTTTCTTATCTCCGATTTGCCTACACGACATGACTCCTACTAGTCGAGAGAACGGTCGCCCTTTCGAGCGTCATTGATTGATAGAGCAGCAGAAGTAGTGAGTACAAAGCACCGAGGGGGGTGGTTAAGGCCTCCCTAGGTGCGGCATTGGGATGATACAAATCGGTTCTCTTTCTTTAAGTTTAAGGATTCCCACATCCAACTTCAACTCATCTCAACCTCCGATTAAGGTTGCGAAATCGAGGCGAAGGGCCATTCCCGAAGCACATGCCACTCCCAATGCGAATCCGGCGAGCCTCATTGGCGGGATCTCCGACCGACACGGCCACGACCGGGGGCCGGCTTCGCGAACCCGTGGTGAGACGTCGGGGATCGAGAAGGGACACCTGATCATCGGAGCATGTTGAGTTCGCGGATCGTGCTTCGAGATCCCCCATAAAAAGCACAGAAGAATTCAGGAATGCACCGAGGCAAGCGAACATGCGCACGTCCGTACGGGGAGGTGATCAAGGAATTCCCTTGGGGTCGGGGAAGGCCGACGGAGTCCGTGGATCTGGTCCAGCCTGGACCGTGTCCCGATGCCTATCTTCCTCCCCAACAAAACAGCTAGATCAACCCTCAGTTACATTTCTTTAAATGTATATATTATTATGGTATAGTAAGAAAGATATCTAGACTTTTGTCTTGACTTGTTGATTGTGTTCTTATTTAAATGTGATGGAATCATTGCCTCACATGTTATCATATCCTTAGCTTTGCGAAAATCTTATATTTAAATGTCATTGAGATCGGTGTGTCCAAGAATTTAAAGGAAGAGTTGTTCAAAAAGATCTAACTCAATCCTAAACTTTTTTAATTTAATTAATTTAGTCCTAAACCTTTTAATAATTTGTCAATGTGGTTCTTTCATTTTTTTTTTTTGGCTAGAAATCACTAACACATAAATTTTGACTCATTTAAATCATAACATATGTCATCTAGAATGACTAATATTTTTTTTTTGATTTAGCCAATTTAGTTTTAAATATTTTAACAATTTGTTAATGTGATTCTTTCAGTCAATTTTGGTTAGATTTCGCCAACCCATCAATTTTTAGCCAATTTAAATCACATCATCTATCATGTAGAGTGATCTGCTTATACCAGTTCATAATAGCAACCTCTCCATTACAATGTAATAGGAAATCACACAAGAGGGAGGCCCTCACAGCGGTCAGAAGGGAATTATATTCATCAGACTTTGAGCGATCCATGATCGATACTTTCTTAGAAGTAATATGATTTTCAGGTCTAATGACAACCAACTCGCCAACCTATTGAGATTTTATCAATTGTGAACGACAAAGGAGAGAATTGAGACAATTCTCTTAATTTTTCTTTATAAAGTATTAGCATGGCCAATTATTAATGCCTTTTCTCTAGAAGGTTGGGGTGGATGAGACAACTGTGGTATTATTGCATGGTCGCGCACTCCATATTAAACTATTCAAGCATGCTGAATAGATGCTTTCTTATTAGATAATTGAAAAAAAAGAAAAAGAAAAAGATGGGGGCGTTGATTAAATTCATTCAATAGGGATGGACTCTCTGACACTGCTCTTAATGCATCTCAGTTGCCATAACATTTAAAATTATTGCTCTTTTCCAAAAGTATTTTAATTCATTTTTGAGAATAAAAACAGAGCCAGGTAAGCAAAGATTGAAGGTGTATTGGATCTACCGTACATACGTTCCACGTTGGAAGGTTTATACATACGAGTCATGTTAACAAGCGCCTCCGAAGGTACCTATCGACAGAATCCTAAACCGTAAACATGCATATGTACCGACGTGACATTGAAGACATATTCCTGATAAAATTGCAAGGTTTGTGGGAATTTCTGGTCTAATTCGCTAAGAAATAACTTTATATTATAGATCATTTTTCAATTTTGACTCGAGCTTCAAAAAATCCACAACTTTTACTCAAATCTTAAAGCTCCTCACGCATTCAAAACTCACCATTAATGTTTTCGAAATTATCAATATCGGGGTTAGGTAGAGGTTTATTATCGGAATTTGTGTCTTCATCAATACTCTATCTTTTATATGGGTCAACAGTAGTCTCCCAATATTGATAATCTCTTAAAAAACCAGTGATGATTTCTAGGCGCGGGGGCAAATTTGGGACTAGAAATGGGAGTTGAAATTTTATTTTAGATAAAAAAAAAAAACGATGGAATTGAGATTGGGCTTAAGGGAATATTTTGCTCAATTTTCGGTATTTGGTTCATTTAGGAAATGAGTCAATTGAAATTGTTTTTTTAGTTAACGGAAAATGTTTTCCTACCAAAATTTAAATTCAGAAAAATGATTTCTATTTTCAAGAACTAGAAAACATTTTCCAAATACATGACTAACTATTGGCACTTGGCCCCAAAACTCTATGTTTGAGTATGGAAATCCTATCGTTGGTTCTCAAGTTTTGGCATGTCTCCTAGTGGCGGGGCATGGGCCCCATGTGCCTGTGCTTGCACCACAAGGCCGGGCCTAAATCCCGGTGCTTGTACCCAATGGTTCGACGCTCGAACTCAGATCCATAAAAGCCGTGCTTAGGTCCCCGACGCTCGAGCTTTGTTCCCAACTCTTTGGCCCAGGTCCACAAAGACCATGTATGGATCCTCGATGCTTGGACTCGGGTTTTGATTTATGAAATGTTTATGAAAATATTTTTTAATAAATTTAATTTAATTTTTTAAAATCGATTTTTTTTTTATAATTTTATTCTTTTCTTTTCTTCTTTTTTCTTTTCTTTTCTTGTTCTTCCTCCTTCCTCTACCGACTGCATACTTTGGTGACGGTCGGCGAGCATGAGGCTCAGCCTATCCAAGCAAAGCTTGAGCTTAAGACTCGCTTGAGATTGGCAAGCTTGTAGTTTACCTAATCGAACAAGCTTGAGCTAGCCTATGGCCGTCACTAGGGGTGTGCAAAAGAATCGGGACTCCCTTGGATCGCCCGAACCGGATTGGAATCACCCGGAAATCGATGTAGTTCTTGAGGGAACCGATCCGGTTCCCAATTCCATAGGCAGATTTGTCCACCCGGATCGGATTGATTATATTATAATAATATATTAATTTTTAATATTAAAATAAAATTCTAAATTACTAATTAACAAACCTAAATTTTAGAGCTCTATCTCCTCTCATGGTTTCCATGTTTTTATAAGAATTTAGTATAGTGTGTAAGTTGCTTTTTAGCAACTCAACAAATTGTTCAATCAAATGATACTTTTGAGACTCACATAGGATGCTGTGTTCAAGAAAATATGAAGTTTCGGTGGAATTGTTTCAACAAAAAGAATTCAGTAAAGCAAATGTTGTAAGAGATTGAGCTTTGTTAGGGGATAAATGAAAAGACGATCTACATATGACAATCGTTTAGAACCTTAAACTTAAAGAATATTTTAGATTTTAACTTAAATGATTCAAAAACGGGAAAAAAAACTATTTCTCTTATTTGGTAGCGTTTTCCAATAAAATAAAGAAAAATGATATCCTTAATTACACCAATTCAATTTAAAGAAAAATATTACTCCATATGAAAAGAACTCATAGTAGGATTTAGAAAACGATATTATTATTGGTGAGAACGGTTCAATGGATCCATTCAGGAACTAAACCGGACCGGCGGTCCAATTCTCAGGTAGATCCACGCAACTAACGGGTGGTTCACAGTTCCAAATTTTTGGAACCAATCCTTAGCAGGTGTTTTCCGGTTCTAGGCCAGGAATCGTTCACCCGGATCATGCACACCCCTAGCTGTCATCAGCCATTATCGAGGCCTGGCGACCGGCTAAGGAGGAAGGAAAAAATAAAAATAAAAATAATTTAAAATTTCTATTTTTTTCTAAGATAAATTCGAGAGATTAAAAATTGTTTTTCGAATAAGATTCAGACACCCAAAAACGTTTTCGGTCACATATTACCAAATAAAGGAAAACAAACTATTTTTTTGAAAAATAATTTCCCAAAAATAATTTTTCTTTTTTATATATTTTTCTCTCCAAATAAATGCGCCCTAAAATTAGAGTTTTTCTTCTAGAGTTTTAGCCAAAATATTTAAGCGGGTTCCTACCAATAGGGGAGTGCCCTGATCAGAAGGGTGGGAGCAGTTGCCCAAGCGTTGACTCTGCCCCCCTCACACCCGTCCACCTTTCACATTAAATGTTCCACACCTCCCAACCCCCATCCGGCGCTCCCCTCTTTTCTCTACCGTCAATTTCAATAATATCCATAGCAAAGCTTTTTTCCTCTTGTGATATTCTAAATTTGAATTCAATCCAAACGTGAAAGCAATAAGTGATCATCTCAGTCACATCCAACAGCCTCTCATTCCATGCTGACATTTCACTCCTTTTTGAAGAATTTTTTAAGTTCATTACCCCAAGAAGAAACCCTAAGCGTATCCCGGAACGCCGTGGCTCCAGGTATGTCCAAACTTCATTTCCGCAATTAAAAGCCCGCAGCGAGTCGTTCTGCCCTGAATAGAGGAAATGGCGTTGTTTTCTTTGTTCAATGCCGTGCACATTAGCACCGTAAGCTACGTTAGCATTTGAATTTTCGCTTTTATAACTACGCCTGAAAATGAACATTTGTTCTCAAATTCTTCATTTTGAAGATGAGTACATTTTAGTTTTTAAGAACAAATATGTTTCTTGTGGTGCATTTGATTCAGCTTTCCTAAAAGATTTGGAGAAATGTAAAACAGTTTAGTCTAAAAGGTTTCAGCATTCCCAAAGTTAACATTTGGCCCAAAGCCCCTTGGCAAACCTTTCCAAACACCCTTCCTCAAGAAATTTTAGAGGTCAAAAGTCATTGCAAATGTTGAACCAAATGCACATAATAAAAGCAATACCATCATGAATGCTTCTATACTTATACACACACACACACATATATTCATGAATGAAACACAGTTTCCAGAAAAAAAAAAAAAAAATAGCCATCATAAGAAGCAAAGCACAAAAAATTCTATATAAATATTGAAGATGTGATTAAGTGCTAAAACTTGAAGAAATAAATACAACTAAATATTTTCGTTAGCTATTTCAATTTTGAGGAACGGATTAACTCAAAATGACTTTGTTAGCATATTCCTAGACCAACCCGCGAGTATTGATCTAGGAGTGCTAGGACCAAGGACCGACCAGTCTCCTTGGGAACCGGATCAGGACCGATAGGGTTGGGCTGGTCCAGAACCCTGGACCGATGCTCACCCCTAATACTGACACCAAGTGTTCTTAAAAATATTAAATAAATTTGCACCGAATAAATTTTGGATTTAATTATGCTTTAAAAAAAATGTAGTATTCATTGTACTTAGCCTCAGGACCTGAGTTTATCCTAAATTTATTTTGTTTGGGTCTCTTGTGGACTTTCTTCGGTATTGTTGGACGTAAAACAATTAGGGGTATTTCCTTTTCATAAGGAAGAGAAAGATACAGAAGAAAAATAAGAGGATTGAGGCGTGCTGACATTGGCACATTAAATGGAAGACACGCAAGCTTATTAGCCCACCTATGGTATATTTGTTGGATAGGCGGGCCGACTCTTAGTTGGAGTCTTCAATGCTTTGTGGGGGGACTTGAAAATAGTTCAGGATTCACGAAGTACCTCTATTTTCGAGAGTTTTTCTAAAAATTTTAGGATTCATTGTACTTAGCCTTAGCACATTTAATAAATTTATCGACTCTCAAATTCTTCCATGCCTTTTTTATGGCAATTCAAAGGAAGGCCATGATTGTACCCTAACCAGAAATGAATCTTTTTTATGCCTTCATTCTTTTCTTTCTTTCTTTTTTGGGATTTTGGCCTGAGCTAGGGACGGTTGATTTTCATGAATTTGTCATGTAGCAACGTACCCAGATGAACATAAAGCCGAAGCTGCTGCTGACGACTCTTTCTACGCCCGGCCATCATCAACCCAATTGCATTAAACACCATTTGAAAAATGGCGCAAGTTGACCATGATGTCGGATCTGTCATCCCCGCACAGCCGATCAGCTGTCACTTCTTAAATCCCCACGAAAGAGAACGAAAAGCAATCTTTAATGCACCATCTCCAACGCCGATCTTTCGAAACTTCGAACAGCTCCGAGCTCTTGAAAACACAACCGCAATTTCCCTTTTCTTGTCTGGAGATCGCACATGTGTGCAGGGATTTTTATTAGCGACTGGACGAGGTGGCAACAACCGACGCTTTCTTCGTGCTTCGCACTCTGCTCCTCTCCTTAGTCTTCTCCTTCTTTCGTCTTCCCGAGTCTGCCATCTGACTCTTGCGCCTGCGGCTTGAGGGGGAGGCTTTCTTCTTGGACTTGCCGCTTTTTCGCACGGCGACAGGATTCGATGAATTCGTGGGACTCGAACGTGAGGTCAATCGCAGCCCACGAGTTTATTGCTCCTCCGAAGATTCAAATGTGAATGCGTTCGGTGGCCGAGCTCTTTTTCCTTGCTCACATGTCGCGCGAGAGCCTGAAAAAGATTGATGATTTACACTGCTTTGGCTCGAAAGGTGAATGAATCGTCTTCTTCTCGTCAGAGCACTTCTTGAATCTTTCTGCTGCGCTCTGATTTCTGGAATTTCTGGTGTTGTCCCTCTGCAGAGCTGTGATTTCTCGGTCGAATTAGAGCTCGCAGTCGTTTATAGTTCGTGCCTGAATGATTGGCAACTTCAGCCGCTCACTTTGTAGATCTCTTCTCTCTCCTGGGTCCTCCCGGTAAAGGAGGATTCTTGTAATTGTTTTCTTGAATTTGGTTGTGGGTGGAGGAAGATGGGGACGCTGCACATCGTGGGCTTGTTGTGGCTTAATGCGTTTCTTCTGTTTGGGATTTGTCTGGCAAGCATTCAGACCGTCGGTCAAATCTCGCCGGGGTTTCAAGGCTCTGAAATGAACTGGATCGATCATGACGGCCTGTTTCTCCTGTCGAATGACTCGAATTTTGCTTTCGGTTTCGTTACCACCTCGGATGTCACTGCGTTTTGGCTGGCTATAATCCATGTCGGCACCAAAGCAGTGGTCTGGAGCGCCAATAGGGACTCGCCAGTCACGATGTCGGACAAATTCGTGTTCGACGCCACTGGCAACGCGTTCTTGCAGAAGGGAGGGAGCGTTGTTTGGTCCACGGATACAGGCGGGAAGGGAGTTTCGGCTATGGAGCTGCAGAATTCGGGCAATCTGGTCTTGCTGGGAAGCAACAGGGGAGTGATTTGGCAGAGCTTCAGCCATCCGACGGATACGCTGCTGTCGAACCAGGAGTTTGCCGAAGGGATGAAACTAGTGAGCCAGAAATCGAAGAACTTGAGCTATACACTCGAGATCAAATCTGGAAATATGATTCTCTCTGCAGCGTATGGAACGCCCCAGCCGTATTGGTCGATGAAGGATGATACCCGTAAGATCATCAACACTAATGGTGGCCGAGTCGCTTCTGCGTCGCTTGATGCAAATTCGTGGAACTTTTATGATCAAAACAGAACCTTGCTGTGGCAGTTTGTGTTCTCAACTAATACGGATTCGAACACCACTTGGATTGCAGTGCTGGGTAACGACGGCACCATCTCCTTCACCAATTTGCAGAGTGGTGAAGTTTCTTCGACGATAATACCGGAGAACCCGTGTGGCACGCCGGAGCCTTGTGACCCTTATTTGATCTGTCACAGCAATAAGGTGTGCCGCTGTCTTCCTACTCTTAGCTCTCACCCGAATTGTGGATCGGGAATTAATTCTCCCTGCAATCGTTCGGCAGGTCCTGTAGATCTCATTAATGCAGGGGACTCGATTAGCTACTTCGCTCTCAGTTACGTCTCGCCCTCGCTGAAAGCTGATCTAAATGGTTGCAAGACCTCTTGCCTTGCTAACTGCTCGTGCCTTGCAATGTTCTTCCAAAATAGCTCCGGAAATTGCTACATGTTTAATGATGTTGGAGCTTTCATAGCCTCTGAGAGCGGTTCCGGATTCACCGCCATGATTAAGGTATCGAGCAATGGAGGGGCTGGTGCTACTCCGGGAGGGAGCGGGAGCAACAAGAAGCGTGTGATTCTTGCTGTTGTCATTTCCATCGGGACTGTGCTCCTGATTTGTGGTTTAGTTTACGGAGGATTCAGATGGTTTGTGTTGAGGGAACAGTTTCCGGAATCGCCTCAAGTGACGTCAGAAGAGGATAACTTCCTGGAGAACTTAGCCGGGATGCCAATCCGTTTCAGTTACAGGGATCTTCAGACCGCGACCGACAACTTTACGAGGAAGCTCGGGCAAGGTGGTTTCGGCTCCGTGTACCAAGGAGTCCTCCCGGACGGAACGAGGTTGGCTGTGAAGAAATTGGAAGGCATTGGCCAAGGAAAGAAAGAGTTCAGAGCAGAAGTCTCCATCATCGGAAGCATACACCATCACCACCTGGTCAGGCTAAAAGGATTCTGCGCCGAAGGTTCGCACCGACTTCTGGTTTACGAGTTCATGGCCAACGGGTCTCTGGATAAATGGATCTTCAAGAAGAACAAGGACGACCTGCTCGACTGGGAAACGAGGTTCAACATTGCTTTGGGGACGGCGAAAGGATTGGCTTACTTGCACGAGGATTGCGATGTGAAGATTATTCACTGTGATATAAAACCCGAAAATGTGCTCCTCGACGACAGTTTCCAGGCCAAAGTCTCGGACTTTGGATTGGCCAAACTGATGACCCGAGAGCAGAGCCATGTCTTCACTACCATGAGAGGCACGAGAGGCTATCTCGCACCGGAGTGGATAACGAACTACGCAATTTCAGAAAAGAGCGATGTTTACAGCTACGGAATGCTGTTGCTCGAGATCATTGGCGGGAGAAAGAACTACGATCCTTCGGAAACCTCAGAGAAATCTCACTTCCCCTCGTATGCATTCAAGATGATGGAAGAAGGGAAACTGAGGGACATCGTTGATTCGAACATCAAGTTCGAGGACAAAGACGACCGTGTCTCGGTCGCGATCAAAGCGGCCCTGTGGTGCATACAGGAAGACATGTACGCCAGGCCATCGATGACCAAGGTCGTTCAGATGCTCGAAGGCCTTTGCACTGTCCCGATGCCGCCGATGACATCTCCTCTGGGTACTCGCCTCTTCTCGAGCATGTTCAAATCGATCAGCGAGGAGGGGACTTCTTCGGGGCCATCGGACTGCAACAGCGACGCCCATCTCTCCGCCGTTCGGCTCTCGGGTCCCAGATAACAGCTGTAGATGGTGTTTGTCCTTTCCTATCTTGTTAGGTTCTTTCCATGTACATCATTTTGATCCCCCAAACTTTTGTAATGCTAGAGTTAATACAGAAGAAGCTTTTGGTCTTCTACTTCTGTGCTTTTGCAGCATGTATATAGGGAGAAAGGTGAGATCAGATGGGAATGCTATTGAAATGAAGTAGACTAGAGCCGTTTTGGGAGAAGGGTGCCTAGCTTGAAAAGATTCTACAGCGGATTTTCCTTCTGAGCAAGCTTTTCAAACCATAAAGTCACTCCTGCTAGCATCACAGCAATCTGATTTTATCATCTTAAAAGGAATATGGCTTTGGCAGAAGGGCCAGAAAGGAAATCAATGACGGACCACCTGGACTAAAAAACAAGAGAAAATACAAAACCATGTGAAAAGAACTGTCATCCCTTTGAATCTGACAGCAGAACAGTCAGCATTTTTGTTCCAATCTTTTTGCTTTTTTGGTCATTCCTTATTTAGTTACCTATTATTAACAAAGGTGTGTGGGTCCTGTGACGGTGGTATGTTCGTCCTATCCGAAACCTATCCTATAAATATCGATTCCAAATTTTTTGCGCTTAAAATCTATCATATATACTTTTGGAATCACCCTAAGGGTGTGTTTGTAAGCTAGCTGAGGACGAGCCGCAATAAAGTAAACGAAAAACAAAAATAAAATTAAAAATTCAAAGTTTTAATTTTTAATTAAAAAATTCGAATTTTGTTTTTGCTGCGTTAAAGTGTGAAATCATTTTTTAATGGGATCCATACAGCATAATTTTTTTTAAATTATACATCACCAAATAAAGAAAAACGAAACTGTAGTATTCTTGGAAAATGCTTTCTTGGAAATTATTTTCCTTTATCATTGAGTTTTCCATAAAACAAACGTATCCTAAAATTTGAAACATATTAGGTTCCTTGAGTTCTAGTGTACCTTGTATATTTTCCAAATATTTTTATTGAATAAAAATCATCACAATTCTAGTGATTACATATTGAACACTTTGGACCTTAGTAAGTTCTTAAAATGCTACGTCTGAGGCCTCTTGCGGATCTCGACATCTTTCAAATATAAAACAACTAGAAAGTAGAATCAAGTATGAGGCTCAAAAAAAAAAAATTGTATTGGGAGCATAGGGCACGTGGGTATAGGCATGTTAAAATAAAAAATGCATTCTCGTAGCCCACTGAGTTACCGAACAGGCGAAGGAGGTCCCTATAGGGAGGAAAATCCTCTTGTAAACCAAGCCAAGAAACTAAGGTAGCCCCTGGCTACAACAGAATAATGTGGATTAAATGACAAAATCCATGTTCATGTCTGACGAAAACATAATCTTTAAACAACAGTGAAAGGTTAAAAAAAGAAGAAGGAAGAATAAACCAGTTTCCATCCATCATTTGAATCTGTGAGTTTACATAAGAGCTTATCAAACTCAAATGGGGAGATTCGTTGATCGGACGTGGCATTTGCACGTTTAAGTGTCAACATTTTGTAGAGAAAAAGAGAAGGTCATAAATAATGAAGTGCACATATATTCAATTAAGACATATTATGCAGGGTACAGTATGCCGAGTATCAGGTGATATGTCCCTAAATCTAGAAACCTACCTCATCTCCAACAGTTACTAAATTTGGAAACTTGAAACCTCCTTAACTATCCAGTAAATCCTACTTAAGTAATTGTCATCTTCTTCTATTATCCTTGGCTCCCTTTATTTCATGAAAAATGAATGATTTAAAAAAATATATTTTCTTAAAAATAATCGATTCTATCACATGCAAAAATAAACAATCAAAAAATATTTTTACAGTCTTGGAAATTATCGAGATTAGTGAAAACATTTCTCATTGACTATATATTTCAATTGATACAAGCGATTGATTTTACTAAATTATTCATTTTTTACGAAATAAACGGAGCCTTATTTTTATTTTTCTAAAAATAATTGATTGATTGCATACAAAAACGAACAAACAAAAAATAATTTCAATGCACATAAATTATTGTCGACAATGGTAATATTACTTGTTAATTAAGTATTTCAACTACTACAACCAATCGATTTGAGAAATTATTTATTTTTGCGAAATAATGGAATTTTTTTTTTTTTTTTTGTTCTATGTAGGAAAAAGAGGAACAAGAGATTGCAAGATAAATCAACGGTCTAGCTCCACGCTCGCACCAATCCAGATTCTCTTCCTCGCACTAGCCCACCTCTCCGCAGCTCCCCCTCCGGCGCCGGCGACGATGGCTTCACCGTCGCCGTCGACGACCCACCTCTCCCCCCTCACCTGCTCCTCCTCCTCCCCCTCCTCCCATCCCTCTTCTCGCAGGACGAAATTCGAATTCCCCGCCAAATCCCAACGGTCTTCTCCCTCCCCCATCAGCTCTCGCGCCGGAGCCATCGCCTCTCCCTCAAGCTCGACCGCCGGCGCCGCTTCTTCCGGCGAGCGCGCCCCCGTGCGCGGTCGATGTTTCGTGAACCCGGTCGATCGCGATCTTCCGGAGCTCGCAGCTGGAGACCGCGTCTCGAGGAGGAGGAGGAAGCTCATAGCCGTGGCGGGCCTGGCAGCCACATTGCCGCTTCTCCTTCAGCTGAGCGGTTGCGCGGAGGGAATCGTCGCCGACGCCGCCGAGTAAGCTCGAGGCTCTTTGCTTGACGAAAGTCCATGTCTTTATTGATTGGAACGAATGAAACGGGAATTTCGAGGGAGATTGAGATGCTTTTGAGCTTTGGAGTTGAGCCTGTTGGGCGAAAGAAGGCTATGTGTTTTTCGTCGGTGGCCGGATTATCGGTTTTGCAGCTGCTTCTTTCGGTGATCAGTTTGTGTGTATGCGTGCATGCTACGGAGTTGTCCCGCCGAAATGACGCCTTTTGCTTCCTTTAAAGGACTTACTTGCCGTTTAAAGTAGGAGGTCCAGGTGTGGTCCTTCGGATTATAAGATTTTAGATTGTGTTTCCGGCTGGCATTTGAGGGGTAAAAGGTAAAAACGTATCCTGGGATGGGTTTCCCGGTTGCTCATTCACTGACTTAATGCATTTTAGTATCTGTAAGTTGTAACTGTGAATTGTCTTGTTTCACAACATTGATGTTATGGACACCGCATTCAGCTGGGGAAAAACCATTTTGGGTGATGGTTTGATGGGTCGAAATTGCGATTTGGAAGTACTAATTGGATAGGGCTGTGAGTTTGATATTTTGTTTATCGTGACCTTGGGGCTGCATCTGTATTTGTGTTGACTTGGGGCATTTGGATATGTCCATGACTGTTGGTTTTTCATGTTCGTATATCAAAGATTAGATAATGATGAATACACGATGATAAAGGAAGAGGTCAGAAAGGTAGTTTCCAAGGTGAAGGCTGCCGGTGTGCTTCGTTTGGTATTTCATGATGCTGGAACCTTTGAAATGGGTGAAAACTCAGGTATTTTATATGGACAGAAAGTTGAAGTACTACAAATAATGATACTCGACATCAGTAACTGTGCTCCATATCTCTGGCTACAATTTTGAATGCCTACTAATCGATCCAAATTGTTTTATCCTCTTTTCCCCATAATTGAACTTTTGAGCTGAAGCTAAGATGATGCATATATTGATTTCATCTGAATTAGGGGGATATAGCTCTCATTTGCCAATAAAGTTAGATAATCCCTGTAAATGGGCATAACTTTTTTTTGTCATGGTGGTTTACTAAATGAACAAGGGCAAGTAATTCTATGACTGTTAAAGCAACTACAGACTCTAATGGACCTTTATAAATGAATGATCGATCTTAGAGAGCAGTAACATTCATACTACCTGTATTTGTGAACTAATGGTCATGTCCGATTCTTTTAATGCATGCACATACTTCTTTTGAGTTGAAAATTTTCTGCGTCATGCTCTTTTGTCTGAGTATGGATTTCAATCCTCATATTGTAATTCTAATATGTTTTTGTGTCAATATCCAGGTGGTATGAATGGTTCCATCGTTTATGAACTTGAAAGGCCTGAAAATGCTGGGCTAAAAAAGCCTGTGAAGGTATGTTTTCTTTTATTGTTACATCCTCAAGCTTAGCATCCATTCTGGAGATGCAACATTTCATTTCAACTGGTGTACTCCCTCATGCATTTCTGGACTGCTAGAAGTTCCTGTATCTTATATCTAGAACAGTCAACTCTGGTTCATCTTCAGGCTAACTCATCAGTCATTGTGTTGTTGTTTAGATACTAGAGAAAGCAAAGGGTGAGGTGGATGCAAAGACACCAGGTGATTTTTTTGAGTGTTATATTCTATATGCTGATGGTATGATTGTGGTGATATAGATGGAACTTTCCTCTCTCAGTATCCTGGGCAGACATGATAGCTGTGGCTGGAGCTGAAGCAGTTTCTGTTTGTGGAGGTCCAACTATTCCAGTTGTTCTGGGCAGACTTGACTCAATGTAAGAAGCTATTTCCAATTCAATTACTACTGTTCTGAAGATGCGTTGATGGCAGACAAAACATTATTTCACTCATTTAGTATTGTCAGTATTGCAAGATTCTTTGCATGTCTCCATCTTTGTGCATAGTCCCAAGCTAATATTGGTTTGGTTTCATTTCTTTATTGAAGGAAGCCTGATCCTGAAGGAAGACTTCCCGAAGAAACTCTTGATGCTTTGGGTTTAAAGCAGTGTTTTCAGAGGAAGGGCTTATCGTGAGTTGCTATCCCATGTACATGTTGAATGATGCTTGCAAATTAAATGAAGTATTGTTTATTGACTATTGCATATTGTTATGCATCTTACTGCTGATGGTTAAACTGTTTAATAGATATTTCACTGGTCAACATAGAATTGGTTGTTTAGTCAACTGTGATACATTATGTTTTGCAATTTCGGAATGATAGATTCAGAGAAAATCATCCCCCCCCCCTCCCACACACACACACACACACAAAACAACCCCCAAAAAAGCAAGACAACTATGATGCTTCCTTCTGTGGCAATAAGCATTCCTTCTTTGTTTTTCCCCTCCATTCCAAAAAAATTATGCCCCCTCTATGAGTTATTATTCTGACAGTATTAGCTGCATGATTACAAAAATGAAGCTTTCAAAACAGACTAAGAACATGTTTGATTGTTCCTGCTATGGACTCTGTTTGATTTTTTTTTGCTATAGAAATCTGTCCTTTCAGTTTCTTATACTATTCTGTAGTTTCTTCTCTCAGCAAAAGGAACATATTGATGTTGTCCTCATCCTCTCAGGACACAGGAACTTGTTGCATTATCTGGAGCCCATACCCTCGGCAGTAAAGGTTTTGGGAATCCGGTTGTTTTTGACAATTCATACTACAAGGTTCTTCTAGAGAAACCCTGGATGTCTTCAGGTAGCGAAAAAACATTGATGGTTCTCATGTTCTTCTGTTAGACTTTTTGCCGGACGTAGTTACGTTGGCCTACTGGTTCTAGTTTGTTGTAGGTAAAGCATTATTTGGCATGAAATTAGTCCTGCCATCAGCTTTCTAACCCAGGAAAAGATTCTATATCTGATACTATGGAGTCATAATTGTGGTATTGTTTCAATAGTTAGCTCTGATCCAGTGGAAATTTATTTAGTCTGTACTGGGAAAAGGTTATTCTCACTTTTTCTGTTGCAAAAGCGACCTGAGTTTTTCTCATTGGTAATAGTTCTCACTTAAGCTTTGCTCTTAATTATCCCTTGCTTAATTTCCTTTTTCTCAATGCAGCTGGTATGCCAAGTATGATTGGACTTCCTTCTGATCGTGCACTTGTTGAGGACAATGAATGCTTAAGGTTACTGATTTGATATCCCTACTATTTCCTTTTTAATAGGAAGATGGGAACAGTTTAGCCATATCTTTCTGGCCATAGACTATTATGGTGAGATATATATCGCTGTCACTGGCACTTGTCAACTTTCAGGGATGCACCATTATTGCCACTTTTGATTTTCTTTTTCTCATGATTCTGGATAAAAGTTGGCTTTTGTCTTAATGATCCAGTTAAATCCACATTCCATAAATATGGGAGGTGCTATATTATCATGGCCTGTTTATGCTTCTGAGAAAGCAATGTAGAAAGGAAATGTGCCGACACCACAAACATAAGTAGCCAGTCTGAAGTAATTAGTATCACCTGATTTACTACGGATATTTTGCATGAGAATGTTCTGTTTAATGTGATATTTATTCCTTTCATTTGCTCAATCATGATACCTATATATTTTATATGTACAGATGGATTGAGATATATGCAAATGATCAGAACTTGTTCTTCAAAGATTTTGAGAATGCTTATGTCAAGTTAGTGAATTCTGGTGCAAGGTGGAGGAGCTTGTGAAAACTTTCTATCACATGGGGGCAAAATCTTGCTGCTTTTGCATTGCATGCTGTTGGAGTCCAATCCTACTGCTAAGGGCGCATGCGAAGTTGCTTTCATACCTCCCAAATTCGCATCGGAGGATGAAAGTCAATCAGCAAATTCCTCCCCACTGAAGGCTGTTTAAAATGAAAAATGGGCCGAGCCACCGAGCATACATGGTTAACTGTAAAACTGACATGGTACGTCAGAAGTCTTATTTTGTGGTTTGAACATTTGTAGTTATGTTGAGCTTGATTTTTGTTGGCCACACTCTTGATATGGGTTTGCTCATATTATACAGAGATGACCATTGATAAAGAAATTAACAGAAGGTGTAGACACGAGTGCACGTTTCTCTTCAGTTATTATTGCCCCCTACAAGTTTTGATCAATACCATAGATATGATAGAAGAGTAACACATCACAGTTCGCGCAGATGATGGACAGGGAAGAAAAGATTTAAAACACACAGAAACCCAGTTGCAGAATGGAGGATTGCGCAAGATTAATACATTCACTCAAACGCTTTAAGCTTAAAGCGAGGAGCTTGTTTTGTTAAATCTTCTAGTTGAGCATCGACGATAAGTTTTCTTGAATAGGAAAACATAATTATTACCAAGTCTTGGTCGATCGAAGACAGCTGTGCTAAATAACCATTCCTAAATTCTGTACATTCACGTTGTCACCAAATAATTCAAAACAACATATGAAATGGCTTTTTCACTAGGAAT
The DNA here is from genome assembly GCA_016097485.1 of Eucalyptus sideroxylon x Eucalyptus melliodora. Classification (NCBI taxonomy): domain Eukaryota; kingdom Viridiplantae; phylum Streptophyta; class Magnoliopsida; order Myrtales; family Myrtaceae; genus Eucalyptus; species Eucalyptus sideroxylon x Eucalyptus melliodora. Next base: position 24,606,386 of record CM027826.1, on the reverse strand, counting down.
ATGCATCGTAGTAATCCCTGTGTAACCTTAAAAACAGAAACAAAGCATCACTGCTCAAAGGAAAAAAAGGATGTCTGAAAATTGGAATAGTAAAACTACGAGATGATGAACTATGTAGAGTCGTTATTAAGTCACCTGAAGTTTTGAGTTGATGCACAGCAGGGTGATTTAACGGTTGAATGGCTCTAAGAGGGCGAGATATATAAGACTCTGCACCTGACTAATTCGGCAAAGATACTACTAATGGGAGGTGTGTTTATCTTCCTAGCTTCTAGAGTGTATTCTATGTAAAGCAGAACATTGGCCAGCCAATGCCATTTGACCTTAGCAAATAGCAACCTAGGGATGAGACTCGTGGGCTACCGGAGCCATGGAAACCTCTTATCTCTTGGAGCAACCCCTAGGATCCAGGAACTTATACTTCTACCTGACGTGCGTCGGCTAGGGAATCGTCGCCTGCTGTGGGAATTCCTGTCGCTCGCTTTTGGGTTGTAATCGGATCTACTAGAAAATCATCCCAACCGCCGTTGTTAATATGTCCAGCATGGATGAGTGGACACCATCAAAAGAGAAGTCGATTCATGCCGATGAGTTTCCTAAATTAGCATGAATGAGATACAGGCGTGAGGTCTTTATCTGTCACTTGATAAGGAAAAAGAGGTAGTTGTCAAATATAATCATATGATTAATATCGTTTTAAGTGGTTCTGGATACGTGGGCAGTAGGAGTCCGTTTCCCACTTGGCTTTTAGAAAGGGACCTACGAGTTATTTCTTCGGTTGTGAAGTCCAATAAACAAAAGTGACTTGCTTGGCCCATCCAATCTCCTAGGCAAAACGTATTGTTATTTGATACCAAGAAAAGGTATGGCATATTCATTTTCCGTAATAAGCTTTCCTTGGCACAGATGATAATTCACTGCCTTATATTTGTCCAGAGTTCTAGCGGTAATATGATATTAAAACAGTGATGATAAAACCAAATAATTGCTAACTTAGTTTTAAATAAAGGCCTAAATTGATAATAACTCTCAAACAAGGGCATGAAGTGAGTCTGTTTAAAAAAAAAAGGTTCAGAGTAAACTTATCTCAAACAAGGGAATGAAGTGAGATTGGTTGGCAAATGATACTAGAAATACCAGAATTTTAGCGCCAAAATTTTTTATTGGATTACTTAAGTGTCAAATCAGAGAAAAAAAACACCACTTAGATGCCTCCAGTGACAAATTCTAACAAAAAAAAACAATACTATGTGGCTTTTATTAAAAAGCAAGTCCAACGTGGATGATGATCTAGCAATTCCTTAACTAAATCTCTGTCCCTCTCTCTGTTCATTAGGGCTTTGTTGGTGGTTGATGGGAAAAAGATTAGGGTTCGGTATCGAATCAGTAAGCATTCTGCTTTTTCTCACCTATGTCTTGGCTTTGTTGATACAAACTTGAGTCGTTTCTGCTTGTTCTCCACTCTATTGCAAGAATTAGATCTTAATTGCCCAAAAATCGTCAGTTTAAAATAGGGTTGTTAGGACAGGTGAATTTTGGGACAAATCGGTAAGGATTTTGCTTATTCTCACCTTCTTCTTGACTATGTTGACATGAACTTCAGTCGCTTATGCTTATTTTCCTCTCCATTGCAAGAATTAGATCTTAATTTTGCCCTAACATCATTGTTTTGAATTAGGGAGGAGAGGTGAATTTTTAGACAAATCGGCATGCATTCAACTTGGGTATGAAGAAGAGGGGAAATTTAAGGCTTTCCATGCACAACAACGTCATTGAATTTTGCCATCTCGGATTTTCAGTAAATCATGTAGGTTAGAAAAAACATTAAAATATTACCACATCGGGTTTCTAGCATTTCAAAAGAATTGCCACTTAAATTATCTAGCTAAAAGTTTTGGTATTAAAGTGAAAGTCGTACAAAAGTTATGGTATATCTAGTATCCGTTTCTTGAGACAATCTTCTCAAAAGGAGACATAATAAGGGGCCGATATGGCCAACTTCATCTCAATTAAAAGCATGAGTATCCTGGCTCGTTTGCACGTGTGACTCATGTGGTTGTTTCAGTGACAACATTTGTGAGCCTAGAACGACATACGTGTGACTCATGTGGTTATTTCAGTGACAACATTAGTGAGCCCAGAACGACATACGTGTTTGACACAAAGAAACTACATCAATGATATCGGGAGCAAATTTTCCATTAGAAGAATTGTCAAAGAACCCTAACTTCAATTTTGGGTTTCTTTAAATTGGCTCAAAGCATAAAGTTTAGTACAAAATTGCCCCCGATGTTTCCGTTTTGCCACCGAATAAGCACGTGAGTTGCACGTGTGAACCAACCAATTGATGAGCTCAAGCCCTTATTTGAGTCTAAGTTAGTCATTAGGCACTTCTTTGAAACAAGATCCACCTTTTATTAAGTTGGTCATCAATTGGTTGGTCACTTCACACTTTTATTTGAGACAATATTTACTTTGAGTTATTTTTTAAGAAAATGACCCCATGAAACTATATTGGCTATTTCAGGTCCTTATTTAAGGTCAAGTTCACTATATGCCATCTTTTGAGAAAATAACCAACTTTAAATCCTTATTTGAAATTCTCCCAAAATAGATTGATGCTTAACAGTTTTGGTCAAGATCCATATAGAAATGCAATGGAATTCTTCTTAAAATATGTAGATGTCATTCCTTTATACTAATGCCATGTAAATCTTACTCTTTTTTCAATGTACATATTGAAAATGCACATATCATCCAATTGATAACTCGAAAAGATTAGATACGCACTATACAGTAGTGGATAGCAATTTTATTAATAATTTATATATAAACTTTATTTAGGTCGTTTTTTTAAATATAACTGTTTATAAACACTTCACGGCTTCATGTATTAATCATATACATTCGTATGAAAGATGATAACTCATAGAATTTTTACACGGGCGACAATTATTAGAGGCTATTCTACCGAACTTTCTTATTGTGTATAGACATTGGGCCAAGTCTATAAGCAACGCTAGGAAAATACTGCCCAATTTTGCCGGACTAAGGGTAAGGCTCAACTACGACGACTTAAGTAGTTTTATGGGAAAAGTACCAAAAAAGTTCTAAACATATTATATTTGTATCAATTTAATTTTAAACTAAACTTTTTAATTGGACCAATTTAGTCATATATATTTTCATATTGGTATCGATTTAGTCCACGGCCAATTTTGGCTAGCCAGTGTTGACATGGACATCGATCGGTGGTTGCATACTGATGTGACAATTTTTAAATATTTTTTAAATATTTTTATTAATTTGTTTCTTTTTTTTTTTCCTTTTTTCTCTCTTTTTCCCCTTGGGACTTTTCTCATAGTGGTTAGCGAGCCTCCAATGAGATCTAGGCAAGCCGCCTTATTTGCGATCAGCAAGGGCTTTGTAGCCCTTGCCTAGTGGTCGGCAAGCCATGCCAGAGGCTTGCAAGCCACCGTGAGGAAAGTCTAAGGAGGAAGAAGAGAGAAAAGAAAAAGAAAAAGAAAAGAAAAATTAATAAAAAATTAAAAAATTGCCACATTAGCTTTTGGCCATCGGCTGGTGTTTACGTCAACATCGGCCAATCAAAATTGCCCGGATGTACTGAATTGATACTAATGTGAAAATATTTAAAACTGAATTAGTTAAATTGAAAGGTTTATAATTGAATTGGTATCGATGCAATAAGTTTAGTACTTTTTTAGTGATAGAGAACGCAAGAAGAATTAGTATGATCCTCAAGAATACGGGTTAGTCTTGAAAGCCAATCCAAGGAAACCATTTTCACTTGAGCAAAGAGAGCAACGAACAGCCCGAATTTTGACAGTAAATAAATTTTCCTTCCAAAGACTAATTCACTCGAATTTTGCTCCTCCCAAAAGTTCATTAGTCGAACTTTCAATACTTACAAATGCTAGTAATGATTATAATCCATCGATTGCACGTGAATGGCAGGTGGATTGCACGTGAATTGCCTAATTAACAATAATTGACTTCTTGTTTTCTTTTGCTGGAGAGTCCAATTTTGGTTGTTTGATTAACCTTCTGTTATTGCCAAAATGCCCATTGTGTCATCATCGACAACATTTTCCATCTAGTTCTTCCTCTTCTTTCCTTGGTGATGATTTTGGTGCCCCACATTTGGACACCTCGGTGAAGCTAATATTAGTGCCTAATAGATACATAATTATTTGGAAATACTTTATTTTATTTAGATTGTATAATAGGGTGTGAATTGTCGGTCTATGTGTGATTACATCCACTGAAATTCCGACTTACTAAATCCACACCAAGTATTGAAAATCTTTCTTCTTATATATATGCGGATGTCCTTCCTTTTTATTAATATCACGAGAATCTCACTCTTTTTCCCAACATCACCAAAAGACACTCTTTAGTGCCACAATAAATTGTGTCTATGTACATGTAGTTTCATAAATAATTGAGCAAAGGAGTAACGCTTATAGCCTACACCGTTTTACTAGTGCAAGTCACTTAACAAAATAATTATTTGACTACAAATAAGATATTTGTCTTTAAATTATAAAAGCAACTGAAATTTTATTGGTAATGTGGGCGACATATTAAGTAAATTACAAGATAATTTCTCTTTGAGCTCCACTGTATAAGGTCTTCAGTTAGCTCAAGCTCTCCTCAACTTGATTAGCAAAAACTAAATTCCAACCTAAGCTTGGGTTAATCTCGACCTTGAGTTTTAAACAATAAAATAAAATCAAAAGAAATAATGCGATATATATATTTAGGAAACTTACAAATATAATTACATAGATTTGGCTACACAAAAATTCAACTAGTTGCCTGGGCTCCCTGGCGAATTCAATCAAGTGTAAGAAAAAATAAAAGCCGAGTCCCTTTCAAGTTCTTAGAGCTTGACTATATCCATAAGAATGGTACGGTCGAGCTATCTTGAGTAGTTCGCGGGAAACGTGATATAATTCGGGTATGCGTGGAACGGGATTCTGCGAAAGTGCAATGGCACGTTAATCTCTTTTTAAGGGAAAATGGTCTGCGAAAGTGCAATGATAATAACGCATCGTTCATCTCTTTCTAAGGGAAAATGGTGAAGCTGCGATGCATGTAAATACGAGAGCGAACTTTTAAAGCTTGTCTGCAACTTCCCGTGCGGGATTACCCAGAATAATGAGTTGTATCTGTACGATGTCATGATCGAGGCCAATGAGTTTTGTTCAGACCATAACGTGGTCGGAGAAGGCCAATGAGAATGGAAAGATGGAGTGATGCTTTCAAAGTCACACGTTCAAGATCACACGTTCGTATAGGAAAAACATCAGCAAGAACAACCACTTTTAACATCGTTCATTAATGACAACAGATACTATTGCTATAATCGACAGTATTTGGAAGGACCCCAGCCAAATCTTTCTCTCTTTCATACGCACACACATTCAATTGGAGCAATTTTCGTATTCTGGGAAGTAAGGATCTATGCTTGAGTACATATGTTTCTTTTTGTCTAAGCATGATGATTAGAAATGGGATGAGATTCTTCATTCCCTTCATATGCTGCTTTTCGGTGTCTGAATAAAAGTAGTTATAACGTTTACGATCAAATGTACACCCCGAGATCAATTGACATCCCAATGGAATATCGTGCGGGTTAAATGTCGACTTTCAATGACAACAACAATGGGAATAATTTCGTTGATCAATCAAAAGCCTGGAATATAGTATTTGTGATGGAGGTCGGCAAAAATGTCGTCGTTAGGATTCATGTTTTTCTATCGATCCCATCTCGTTTATCATTCATGTATTAGTGTGCTGATGGGGCCGGTGGCTCGGCTCGGATGCCTTGGTGGTAGCTCAGCATGGATGCAGTGACACCGGGGGAGGCACGGTGGTTGTGGGCTGTAAACAACCTAGGTATGTGCCGAGCATGGCAGAGCGACTTGAAGAAGAAGACCAAGACAACCCCTAAAAACTTTTCGTTTCTTACATTTGCTTTTGCCATTTTCCTTGCTAAAGTACTGTGCAATGTTAGAATATTTAAATAATAACTTACGTTTTTATTTAATAATTTAAACTTTTAGAATAGTTGGCAGTGGTTCACACATTATTAATAATGCAATTTGGTCAATATATACTTTGGAGTAACTCAATTTGGTCTATGATGTGGTAATGAGTGTCATCACATTAAGGCCACATCAGGAAAAAAAAAATTGTTTGATGCACACACGTGCGTAGAGAGATCCAATGAGAGTCACTACATATTGTATTTCTCCTATATAAATATACTCTTCATTTAAATAATAGGGGGCATTTTTGCCCAATTCTCTATTTTTGACTATTTCTATAGTTGTGCTCTCTATGATAACATAATTTTTAGTAGGTAAATTGCCAATTTAAAAGTTTTTTTTTAACACATTCTCCATTGAATGAATAATATGCGGATAGATTCGGCGGCTACTTGATTATTTCTAAGTACATCCAATGATTAATATGTTGAAAAACTTTTACACCAATGGTGGACCTAATAATAGTCCACAAGGATTACTCCAAATTACTTTTATCACCAGTAATTAGCTTGTAAATCTAATGTGCTTTTTAACCTCGTAGTTATGTGCCTTTTTACCTCGTAGTTAGTGCTTGTTTGATGAAATTAGAAGTAAATGCCAAAAATTCTTGAATTTTAAGTGCTGATAATCTTAAATGCTGAAAATAGAAATTAACGGCCAGATTTTGATTGATTTCTTACCAAAGATAGAGCAATGAACAATTACTAATAGATTTTAGCGATAAATCCCACAAAATATTAGTTGCCATCTATTACTTTTGAAGAAATAAATAACCCCCATTTTTAAAAATAATAATAATAACCCCCATTTGCTTACCACATTAAGTGGATTTTTTACTTAATCAAGTATATTAAAAACAACACTAATTAAGATTACCGAACAAATTCAAATCTCATTAAACACCGAGTTTTCAATTTTCAGAGTTTAATTGAGTTACCAAAACAAACCCTCTATTCCTTTTCCTCACATTACGTACATATATGTATGAGAGAGATGAATAAAACTTATGAAGGTACCCAAAGTATATTGACTTTTCTTTTTATTATTTTTTTAAAATTATGTACCTTCATAAGGTCAATAAGTATTTGATTTTAATTACTTTTCTTGAAAATGCATATTGTAATTGATTTGGTGCTAGCGTAGACTCTGTAGAGTAAAATCTACCCAAAATCTCACCTCTCTCTGTCTCTCTCTCAGAGGTGACCTGGCAAGAATGGATTTGAAACCCACTGCAACTGCTATTTGTTGTTCCATGTCCCTCCAACAGTGACAGACCCCTTCCCCTTCCCTTCCTTTCCCCTGCTTTCCCAGTTCAAAAACCCGCACCCCCCCACCGATCCATCACTCCACAGTTCCCACAGCACCCCCCACCCCCCAATTTGAGCCCGGACATACCGGCCAGAGCTTCAAAATTTCGAATTTCGATCCCCGGGTCCTTGCCCATTTCCCTTCTTCCCCCCAGATCTCCGGGCTCGGGCTTGCAGATCTCCGCCCCTGTCCGCCGGGGAGGCCGTCGATGGAGCTTTGACTGCTTCTCTCCGCTTCTGGGTAAGAGCGCAAGCGAGCCTGTAGTGTGCTCTGTCTCTCGACTGCTGAGATGGGTCTGAGGAGCTGCGTGTGATATCGTGTCTGAAACTCTCGGATGGGTGGTGTCTGTTCTGGGTTTTCGGAGTCGAAGCGTTTTCTTGGCTTGAATGGGAGTTTTATTTACTGGGTTTCGTTGTTCTTGGTGCGGTTGCCATGACCGGATCGATGCCGCATTAGTGGAAGGACGTTTCTTTCTGAATGATTGATTCTCGGGTGTGTAGAGGGCGTGGATTCTTGCTTAATGTGCGTCGTTGCGATTGACATGCTTTTCTTGCGCTATCAATGCAAATTGAGTATATATGAAGTAAGAAACACCAGGATATGGACTTCCCTTTTAGTGTGTTTCGAGATTCACATGTTGGGCTGCGGACTAGGTGCTTCGACGCTGAGAAGGTGGTGTTGAGGCATGCTATAGCGAAAATCTGAAGCTCGTTTATTTTGGTCTGACCTTGTGATTTTGCAGCATGTTGTTTGTGGCACATTGGCTCACTTTTACTTCTTTTCTTATGATTTCTTTTCTTGTCGGCAGATGACTGATACATGATCTGCATACCTTCTGCCTTCTTTGAGCTTTCAGGAACTTCCAATTCCCTGTGCCCTTTTGGTTTCACATTGCGCCAAAGCTTCTAGTATAGTTCGGCATCAACAGTTCTATGGATATGGACGATACCATAGCTGATAATGGTTTTGAGGTGGTCCCTCAACATGGTGCTTATGAGCAATTTCAGGCCTGTGAAGGAGAGAATAAGGTTCCAACTGATTTTGATGGGGTTACAGATGAGACTGGTGCAATTGCTTCTGTCAATAAGAGCTTAGAAAGTGTTACGTTAGATCAGACTGATGCAAACAAGTCATCGCCTGGGGACTTAAAGGAGGGACCTGTCAATGTTTCCAAGGTATACACTTCTGCTTCTGCTTAGTTTTCAGAAGTGATACAACTCCTTATGCTTGACTGTATCTATCAATTGGTTCATAGGAAGGAGATAATTTAGATTCAGACCATGCAAAACATGTGAGGAGCCACAGGGGTCAAGGAACCAAAAACAATAACAAATCTACTGCGAAAAATGTGCTGGCACCTGGAGCAAAGAAGAACAAAGACGAAAAGGAAGCCAAAGCAGTTCCGAATGGCAATGGTCCTCCAAATTCCATTATAGAGAGGCCTATTAAAAGTAAATCATTAAATTATAAGCAGCCTCGTCTACCCAAGGTGAATGCTTTCTTGAGTGTAGTGTCACGATATTTTGTTTGAAAGTATTAGGTCATCATTGCCGACATCTGATTGCTAATTGTTATATTTTGGTGCGTTTTCTTTTGACAGCAAGCTGGAAAATCTGATAGAGACTCCTCAGAGGGCTTGAGGTATTCCTAGGTTGCCACGACTTGAATGTTTCTATTGTTGAAGAAATTGGTTTGAATATATCTGCTGCCATTATTACTGCTATGCTTATGATGGAGGATAGTGAAAAGGCTTTGAGTGGTCTTTCAATCCTAAAATGCTAGGCTTTATTTATTTGTTTTTCTCCTGCTCTGTGTAAATTTCCTGGTTTGTATCGATTACTGATTACATTAGATGTCTTTGGAATTTGAAACTAATAATTGCTTTCAACAGCGGGATTAAAAAAGAGAAGCCTTTGGAAGAAGGATCCGTCATTGAACCTGATGGGATTCCACAATCTTCGCCGTATCCCTTGCACATTTTCTTGTAGTTTGATCATATTTCCTTTTTGTCTGTTGCTTTGCATCTTCAATAATGATCCCTGATTTCTTTCTTTGCTGTTTACAATTAGTTTATCCTTAAGAATATCATAGAGATCTTACCACAGCTGATGCCGGACCCCATAGAGTGGGTGCACGTCCAAACTATGGGTTCAGCTTTAGGTGTGATGAAAGGGCTGAAAAAAGGAAAGAGGTGAGTTCCTGTTGTTTGCTTCATTTGCAATTGTGTGGTTATCAGTGGTCAGATTGCTGCAGATATGACTTACTTTCATCATCGTCTTGGGCAGTTCTACACAAAGCTCGAGGAAAAGATTCATGCAAAGGAAGTAGAACAGACAACCTTGCAGGCTAAGTCCAAGGTGGTATCCTTATAGCTTGAGTGGCCATGGAAGTTGCTTGCTTGTTCCCTTTTTGCTTATTTGAGAAAGTGCGATTTGATATCAGGAAACTCAAGAGGCTGAGCTTAAGATGCTGAGGAAGAGTTTGAACTTTAAGGCCACGCCTATGCCAAACTTCTACCAAGAACCTTCACCACCTAAAGTTGAATTGAAAAAGGTAGATTGTCTTATATCTGCCAGGCCTCATAATGGCAGCCTTGTAATTAGATTTTGTATGAGCCTCAGAAATATATTGTCTGTGTTGAGTAGAGATATTTAAGGCCTTCTTATAAATGGAGAGAGAATGTTTTAGATCATTTTCATTATCAAAAAGAATGGTTACAAAAACCAATGACAAACAAGACTTCCTCTCTGTTATTTATAAAACTATAACGCGACTTTTGGTTAAAAAAATCCACAATAGGATTTCTTTTCTTGATCTCTTGAGCAAGTATTTGGAATCTTTAACGTCAGTTAAATGTCCTACCAATTAAGATCCCCAGGATTGGAAGGGGTAACCCAGTTGCTCCAATTTTATTGCTAGTTTGAGTTCTGTGCTATTTCACAAACATGTTCTTTATTTCAGAAGGACTAACACAGGATGGAAGTGCAACTATTTGATGTTTTCCTTGATTGCACCTGGAGCTGCCTGAGTTCCGGCAGTTATTGTACACATTTGGTGTCTTAAAGTGCACCAAAAATTAGATTTGGAACTGAGTATTTAGCTATTCAAGATCATTATTTTAAGAGCTTTTCCGTTAAGTTACCCAATCTCAACTTCTATAACATGATAGGAGTAGGAAACTGTGTAAATAGAATTTAGCATTGGCTATATCTTTGCCAGAGCACTATCCTTTCTTTTGCTGCAAATTCTCCAGCTGCACTACAAATATGGTCATGATGCAGAGCATTTCGGACCGTGTTGCAAAAATTTCTAGTTTGTAGATTGTACTTACAAAATACAAATGATTCTGTGGTTGTCATACTCATGAGGTGGATTAATTCATTCGTTTCTCTTCCCTCTCCTGAATTTGATATATATTGAATTGCTCTATACTGATTTTTTTAATGTGATATTTGGCTATTTCTATCTCTTTCAATTATTTGTGCTACATTTCTCTCAATTTTATCATTACAAACTTCTGGATACAAATTGCTTGTTCTTGTGAGGATCTGGAACCATTTCTTGCCCCATTGAGTATATGAATATCTTTGTCTAACAGATACCCCCAACAAGAGCTAGATCTCCCAAGCTCGGGCGAAGGAAGAGCTCCTCTAGTGAGGGGTCTGAAGAAAATGGCGATGGAAACCGTCCATCTGGTCGTTTAAGCCTTGGTGAGGAAGTATTGAGAAACCAACAATCTAGAGTGCCTCCCATCAAAGCAAAGAAGCCAATTCGGAAATCGCTTCCCGTACTGCCTTCTGAGAGAAACAAGTCATCTAGTGTGAGAATTAAAAGTGCCGTATCTCAAGCAACTCATAATCAAGAAACTGGCAATAAAGCACATAAACCGCTTCTGGTGGATGACTCCCCTAGTGACCATCTGCATGACCATACACCAATCTTGGATGAGCTAGCGGAGCCAACTATAGCACAAGAAGGGACAGAATCAGGCGTTATGCAGGAGCAGCAATAGAGCTAGATTGAACTTGTTAGAGCCTTCACTTTGGCAAGAACTGGACGACAAGGGTTATTAGGGATAGTTATGCTTGAGGTATGGAAGATTTGCAGAAGAGTCGTGAGTTCTGGCGTCTTTTTGTCTGTGGAAGCATTGGGTTGTTTGTTTTGTACTTGTTCTTGGGATTGCTGGTTATCGTAAGAAATTCTGCATTCCTGCACCTTTTGTAAGTTCCTGATTTCCCAGTGCACTCTTTGATTTAGCATTCTTTGGTTGTCTCACTACAGCAATATTAGGAATATCGGTCGCTGTGAAGTTTAGTGTCCGAAACAATTTGTTGAGTCTGTTGGGGGTGTGACAATTGGATATTGTATTTATGTTTTTGATATTTTTGATTGGCTATATGACTTGATTATGGTCCTTTGCGTCTTTTCTTTCATTTATCCTTGATTTGATTTACTATCTATTTCTGAACTTTTCTACTAGATAGTACTTCCAGTTAGACGACAGCAAGAGAAATTAAGAACTCACCCAATGCTGTGTTGGAAATGATAAAGACATTCTGATGCTTCTGCTCCTGGCTTATCCCCCCATGTTGGAAGTTTGAGAATATAGTGTTCAGGCATGTTGGAGTTTTACCGGTTAACTGACATGGTTGTGCAAGTACATTACACCTTTTGGCTTTTAATCGTTGCATCGCGACTTTATTGTCTGGATTACCTCAAATAGGGTGGATGTAAGACACAACTTCTCTTTCTTGATCCTGTGTTAGCTATCACTTCAGATTGAATCCAAACGATTTGCCATTTATGCCCTGTACTCCCTGAAGTATGAAGATGTCTCAGACTTGTGTTGGTAAATTCATTTCAAAAACAAAAATGATTGAAGATTTCAATGCTTTGGAAAGCTTCGTAGTTGGTTGTCTTACTTGTGTTTTCTTACTTTTTTTCCCAACGATGAGATTTTTTTTTTTTTTTTCCCAACGATGAGATTAGATGGAAAAATATCTTGCCTGTTCGGTCTCCAATGTTCTATCCTTTCAAAGCTGCCTTGAGAGTTAATCCGAGATGGGGGCAGACTTTGCTTTTCTAACTCACCTCTACAACGATTGATCTTCCGTTCCTTGCGTTTTCATTCTGAGTAAGCTAAGATTTGAAAGACATCTATCAAAAAGAAAGATCTTAAGAACATTGAGGACAGATCTTAAGAACATTGAGGACCTATTGTGCTCTTGCACATAGGGATGATTGGTTCTCGATCCAATCTGATTCTACCTAGGAATCGGGAGGACCAGTTTCCAATTTTTGGGATTGAGGATTGGTCAGTCCGATCCGATCTCATGGAACCGATCACTTAGCAAAAAAAAATTAAAAAATTAAGAAAAATACAAGAGTAGCTACTATTTTTTAGAAATTATATTTTTAATAAAAAAAGAATCAGTCTAGTTTGATTCGATTCCCCTTGAGATAATAAATTGGATTGACAATCACCAATTCCATTTTTATGGAGCTAGGAACTGGACCAATCTTTCCAAGAATCGAACCAAACTTGCCAGTTTGATGTGGTCCGGGTGATTCCCTATTTGGGCAGTTCGACATGCTTAACCCTACTTATGTGAACATCCATCATATTTGTATACTTGAATTTATCATTTGGAAAAAGAAAGGTGTATGAATCTATGAATGGAGGCGAGATAAATGATAGTTTTAGGGCATGTTTGGTAATATTTTTGGGAACAATTGATTTTGTTATTTTATTTCTAGGAACAAAAAAAGAATATAAATTTGTTTAGTAAATTTTTTGTTATTAAGAATAAAAATTCATTTTTTTGTTTCGGGAAATAAATTTGGAATGGAATAAAAAAAAGTTACTTCTTATTTTTAGAAATAATTTCTAAAATCAAGTTTAATTTTCTTTTTTTTTCTTTTCTCTTCTTCTCTTTCCTTTTCCGCCATTGTTGGCCTCAACCATGATCGGTGACCGATTGATGAGGGCCAGCAACCTCTGCAACCCTCGGTGAGACTAAGCCACGGTGAGGCTTGTTGGCCTTAACCTTGATGTGGTTGGGTGAGGCTTGTTGGCCTCTTGACTAGTGGCCTAGTGAGTCCGGGTGAGTCTCAAACAAGACCTCGTCCAGTTGGTTGTCGGTCATCACCGTTGTCGGCAACCAACCACAAAGAGGGAGAAAGAAGAAGAGAAAAGAAAAAAAGAATATAATAAAAGTATTAAAAAATAAAATAAATAAGAAAAATAAGAATCCTACTAAATGCATTTTTATTTCAAGAATAGAAATTTGATGAAATTACCAAACATATTTTTTACTCAAAAATTGTTTCGGAGGATAAAGGAAACTCCATATCAGCATAGCAAGATGGACAAGTCATCTTACATCTTGCAAAATGCTACCATTAACAAGCAAAGAGCGCCAGAAACCGCAAGCTTGATATTGCTAGAGATGGACATTTATTGTACAGGTACTCTCTTTGGTTCTGAAGTCATTCTTAAAGTAATTCCAAAAGAAAAAAGGGGGGTAAAAATGAATTGTCTTTGAGTCCTCAATTGCCTAGTGCTCTAAAAATAAGGAACTCTTTGAAAAAGAGCTCAACCAAAGTCAGAAACTGTTTTCTCTTCTTTTTAAGGTTAAGAGCGTTGATCAGATGACCTCTGCGATTAATGATTGTGGTCATCATGTCCAACTAGTAGCTACGGAGTCACTGTCGTCTACTAAGCAATCAAGAGTGTTGAGTTAGGACCAGGCACAAGACTCCAGTGGGAGTAACTCCATTAAAATACTTGCAAAAGAACTCATCTTCCACAAACACAAGCAAACTTGAACCCCCAAAATGATAAATTAGGAAACGAGGAGAAGAAGAACAGAAACAAAAGCTAAGAAAGAAGAATGACCCAAAACTCAAAACAAAAGACATAGGCAAGTGAGACCACATGTCTCCCCTTAAAATGAACAGATCGCATCCATCACTGCAATTACAGGAAGAGAGCAGAGGGGCCCTGACCATTTTAGATGCTCTTTAGCTAGATTTCTATACAAGCGAATCGATGGACATCCATATGGAGATACTATGATGTCACTTAACTTAGTACATGAGGAAAATTACATAGGGTTTGATTTATCGTGTCAAGGTTGATAAAGCTTGTTGCCACATTTGCACTTCCAAGCGAGGAGGTAGTAGCTATCACTTCCCTCGTGGCTTGAAGCCCTAGCATCTCCTGCTCCTCCACCTCTTCCTGCAGGAGGATGAATCACCAGAGTGGCCATGCATGGCCTGCAACTCAAGCACCTGTTGACACATATCGGCGGCCTTGAACCCACCATCTCTCTTCTGTTCTTCAAACCTTCAGTCCCTTCTCCCACTACACAACAAAAAATAAGTCAGGCCAAAGCAAGATTTTGAGAAATAATGTAGGAAAAAGAGACGACAAGAAGGCAACTGGACGATGACTTCAACTACTAGGTAATATGATTTTCGCTGTTGGGAAATCCTTGTTTTCTTGCTTTACTCGCATTTTCACACGAGTGACGTGCTTCATTTGATTGGTATGTTTTTTGCTTTCGACAGCATGATGAAAAAAAGGCTTGATGTTTTTACCTGTTATGGGAGTGAAACAGAGCAGAAAACAAGCAAGGATCACAGAGGCTTTTAGCCCCCTTTGGTGGTATAGATAGTAACTTAAAGAAGCCATCGCTCGAGAGACAATTTGACCGACGCCCACCAGATACTTCGCTTCTCTCGGCAACTTTGCTTGTTGGGAGGGGACAATAGTGTTAATGAAGTCGCTGCTTGAGTTAACAGAAAAAACTACTATCGACAAGGAAGGTTACTTTTCTCTGTTTCTTCTTCTTCTTGTTTTTTTTATTTTTTTGGTTCTTTTGTGGTGCATGGAAAACTGGACAAAAAAATTGAATGGTTAAGAGGGTAGTGCAGGGACAAAATAGGTCACTGTTCCCATCACAGTGGACGCATCTGTTGCTGAGGCTGCTGTCCCAGTAATTAATTGCCATCCTCAGTGTACAGCAGCCGTGAAAAATGACTCCATGACTGGTCAACCGAAAATTTTTCTGCCGTGGGAAGAAAGAAGTCAAAGCAAGTCAGGGAGAAGGTTAAAATACCACGTGTTTCTTCATTTCAAAAAACTACAGTCGAGGCACAGGCCTCCACCAGCTAAAAGGAGCCTTCTTTATTTTAGCTTTTATCGATAGGGCATGTACAGGCTCTCCACTGAACAGAAAGTGCAAGAACAGTTTTCAATCTCAAAATTTTAAACCAGAATTATCATGAAGGTGTGCTTGAAGTAGGGTTGAGCTGTAGACCATATCATACTCTGTCTGTCATGGACAGTTTTATCTAATCGAAAGAACTATCGGCAACCCTCAAAGATTGGCATAGTTAGTTTGGGTGTCAAGAATTTCCATGTTAGGAACTATAATCGATTAATCAGATCCACCACGTATAATATTTTGGATTGGGATTATTTTGCATAGATCAAAAGCCTGAATTTAATTAGTTTATGAGATTTATAGGGGGTTTCATAAATCTCTACGTAACTAGGTTTATGTACTCATATTCCTGAATTATAAAAAAGAAGTCTTTTAAGTTCCTCCCATATTTTAAATTTAATGTTTGTACTCAATTGCTCTCCAAAATAAGTCAAATTTTCAAGAATTGTCTTCTCTCTAAAATGTTTTACAACTCTTTTTTATTCACATTACAAATGCAAATTTCATTTGATCATAGTAATGTTCCTTACTTTACATTACATCATGCCAATGTTTAGACATTATAACTCTTAAAACTCATTGTATAGTTAAGGTATCTTAAGAAAAATGTCACTTTATATCAACTTTGTTCTCTGTCTATCTAGCGAAAAACAAGTAATTTGAAAAACATTTTCTTAATTTCAATTGTTTTTATTGTTGCAAAAAACTAGTCAACCAAAAGTATGTTTATTTATTAACTAAAGTCTGTCTAAACATTTGTTGATAATAACACTTTTTTTTATTTTCATTGTCCTTAGCGTCAATCAAAATTCGGGATTATCCGTGTCATTTTTTTAATGTACTTCATCAATTGTTATGGCAACTTCTTTCACATCGCATTCGTTCAATGTATCTTTTGTTATCACGGTAAAAGAAAAGAGGTGATGATACGTGATGAAAGAGACTGATGAGAAGTGTAATGTGACTACACATTGCCCTTCTTTCTTTTTTTAACGTCCAATCCATCTTCTGCCACGTTTGTCAGCCAATGAGAAAGTACATTCTTTGACCACCCTGTAAATTCATTTTGTGCCATTTTGTCTTTCACGACTCGCGATTTCAAGTTCCCAATGCAAGTGAACTTTTGGTATAATTGTTGAAAGAAATGACTCTTTGGCTGCGCATGATAAAATTTTTTAAACAGAAATTGATTTTTGCTTAAATCAATTTCTCAATTTCTATTCCCCAAACCCAAGTTTCGAGCAAAAAACCCGTTTGATAACGACTAAAAATTTCTATTTTCAAAGTAAATCCGTTTGATAAAAAAAAAAATTTCCATTTCTATGAATCATGTTGTCCCCATCCTTTTACCTCACTCTTCTTGGTGCTTATAATGGTAATTTAATTTGATAAAAGTTGATAAATCACTTTAATTTATATTGGTAATTCGATAGAGTAGTTAGAAACTTCAAAACATTAGCAATTTATGTAAATAAAAGCTAGTAATTAGTATAAAAAATGCTAATATGCAAACTATAAAAGATTTGGTATTTTCAAATGCTAATATACAAATAGTGAATGTATTTATTCTCCTCATTCAAGATTCGAGTTTAAGTCATTACACTTTTTTACATTCTTTTGAGACCACAAAGTGATTTTATGTTAGGTACTAGTTGACATGGAGGAGGCGCAATTTGCGAGCGATTCAAAATTCATAAAATGAAAGTTGTACTAGAAATAGAAATTGATTAGATAACAACATAGGAAATCATCAAATACAAAATAATAGTCGAAATAATAGTAATACATTAGAAAAGTTGAAAATATAATTTCATGAAATTTTTGGCATATTTTGGTCACTTGCTATTTTATTGGCAATGGTTTTCCTAAGCATATTTATTTGGTTTCCCTCCTTGGTCAATTGAATGTTTACAAGCTCATCCTGCATAGGTTCAGCCACGTACATCGGATCTCCATATAGGGAAAATTTCTTATCTATCTTGTCTTGATCGCGGATGTAATTATGGATGGCACAATATGCAATTACGATATGTGCTTGCTTTCGAAGTGCAAATGAGGGCATGTGCCTCAAAATGAAAAGCGATTCTTCAATGCCCCAAATAATCTTTCAATGATTTTATTCTCCTCATTCAAGATTCGGTATGCAAATATGCAAATAGTGAATGTATTTATTCTCCTCATTCAAGATTCGAGTTTAAGTCATTACACTTTTTTACATTCTTTTGAGACCACAAAGTGATTTTATGTTAGGTACTAGTTGACATGGAGGGAGGCGCAATTTGCGAGCGATTCAAAATTCATAAAATGAAAGTTGTACTAGAAATAGAAATTGATTAGATAACAACATAGGAAATCCTCAAATACAAAATAATAGTCGAAATAATACTAATACATTAGAAAAGTTGAAAATACAATTTCATGAAATTTCCGGCATATTATTCCCTTGCTATTTTATTGGCAATGGTTTTCCTAAGCATATTTATTTGGTTTCCCTCCTTGGTCAATTGAATGTTTACAAGCTCATCCTGCATAGGTTCAGCCACGTACATCGGATCTCCATATAGGGAAAATTTCTTATCTATCTTGTCTTGATCACGGATGTAATTATGGATGGCACAATATGCAATTACGATATGTGCTTGCTTTCGAAGTGCAAATGAGGGCATGTGCCTCAAAATGAAAAAGCGATTATTCAATGCCCCAAATAATCTTTCAATGACATTCATTAAAGAAGAATGCCTATAGCAATAATATCATCATAATTGCAACTTAAAAACATAAATAAACAAAGTCTCAAATACATAAGTCATGAAATGAAATACATAAGTCATGCATGTTTCTTAAACAAAGTCTCAAAAAAAAATTTCTATTTCTATTTCAGAAACAGAGAAGCTATAATTTCTAGCTTTTGATTTCTCCCCCAAAACAATTTATGAAATAGAAATCTGTTTCGTAAATAGAGAAATCAATTGGCGTTACCAAACGGATTGCTTTCAAACCCGTTTGGGGAACAGAGAAACAGAAAAATCAAGAAATGTAAATTTTATCATGCGAAAGCCTTTATACACTTAGGATATATATGGTTATCATTGTATTTCCGATGAGAACTATTTTTGTGTTCTCAAGAATAAGTTAGAAATATAAATTCATTTAATATCGCAATTTCATTTTATGTATTTCTAATTTCTACTCTAGAAATAAATTTGAAATAAAAATGAGATTTAATTTTTTTAATTTTTATATTTTTAAAACATAAATGAAAAATAAAAATTCTTCTCATTACTTACCTTTATTACTAGCCAACTACCCATTTGCCACCACCGATTGTCTATTGTCACCGGTCTCTGCCACCGCTTCTGGTTGACGACCGCTGCCGCTTGAGAGGGAAAAATTTTATGTTGTTATTAAACACGTATTTTTGCTCATAAATTCGTTAAGGGAATAGAAATAAAAAATATTTTTGGAACAAAATGATTAATATTCTTAAGGAAAGCTTTTGGTTGACGACCATTGCCGCTTGAGAGGGAAAATTTTTATGTTGTTATTAAACACATATTTTTGTTCATAAATTCGTCAGGGAATAGAAACAAAAAATATTTTTGGAACAAAATGATTAATATTCTTAAGGAAAGCCTCATTGCACAATCAATATATTCTCAATTTATTTTGCAAAAATATATATTTCTAAAAATAATTGTTTATATCTCTTGAAGTTATTAGTCAATAAAAAATATTTTCGTGATAGATAATAATTTGCATTTAAATTATTTCATGGACGATGAAAGCTTTTTTTCGTTTAATTATTATAATAAGTGATATGAAAATAACTTCAAAGATTTTTTGAAAAATTAATTATCTTTCGCAAAATGAAGGAAATTCTAACTTACATATATTCTGTTGAGGTGGCCTGACTTGTTCCATTCCGTCCACAAAACCGGAATGGTTCCTTGTAAAAACTAAATGTGATAAATGATGATAATCATTGAAATAAACAATAATTTGTCCTATATGATTTACCCAGTCAACGAAGCATACTATTTTAGCCGTTCTTTTATAAATAAATATATATATATATATATATATATATATATATATATATATATACACCACTCATGCGTTGGTGCATCTTTATTCCCAAGAAATTTTCACATCATCACGTTTTGAATATTACCGTTTTTCCAACTTTGGCAATTTAGAAATTGCAAAAATATAGAAATAGTAAAATCTACAATATTCTTTTTGGTAAGACTAAAATCTATATTATTATATAAATCGAAGAGTCTTTCCCACCTTTAAGAGATTTCAATATTTTCTTCCCCAAATATCTCTAAATAACGTATTTTGCAAATATTGTGTCTATGGACATTAGTAATTCTATTTTATTTCTCAAATGTTTCAATCATAAGATTAGAATATTTTCTATCCTACAACAAATTTTCTGAAAAAAAGAAAAAAGAGAGTCAGATCTTGATATATCTTTCTCTTTCCAAATATATTTATTTATAAAATTTCTTTATATTATGGGTTTTTGTCAACAAATATTTCCATTAAAATTTGTAATAAGGTATTGTTGCTTAACTTTCGAATTATAAGTTTGCCTTGACGCAACATAAGTGTGCATTTGCTAGCATAACAAGAAGCATGAGATTGTTCGCTAAAACCCATGGCTTCCTGCCTCTGCCTAGTAATATGTGTGGCATGCTAGCTCACTGTATTGCCGACGTGGCAATGGCGCCCCGACATGCTCCATACCGGCAATGGCAATTTCACTCTAATCCCCATAGACCGCTTCTTGATTGTGATGAAATGGCGGAAAATAATAGGGGTGAGAGATTCCTGATTCTTTATAGGTTTCGTCTGGAACCTAAAACCTACTCTCGAGTACAGGTTCCTCATTTTTTGGAACTTGGAACTTACTCGTCAGAATCAATAACCTAAAACCTACCCTATCACAAGTTCCGAGGTCGGTTTCAACAGGTTCTCTTTTTCTTTTTTCTTTTTTTATTTTCTAAATAAACTATGGAACAAACAAAGTCATAAGATACGGAGAGAGAAAGCGACAGTGGCATGACCAGCCGTGACTACCCTCATAAGGGTCTCATACCCATGATAAGATGTTCAGCATTCACCAAACAAAGTCATAAGACTACTGATGCAAGCAAGGTTCAACCCTATAACTTGGAGATGGGAATATCAGAGTGAGACCAACCATAAAACATTACAACACATAGAAACTAAAATAATGCATTCCAGCTATCAAACATATCACAAAATCAAATGTCCCCTTCAAGCGCAACATGCAAGTCTTAGCAAATTCTTGTTCCTAGTTCTGTCGTCTAATTCGAAAGATCAATACCAGAGAATTCCAGATAATTGTAGCACCTTCTTGGGTTCTCAATTGTTCCTCCACAAGTTTGATTTGTTGTCATGCGAAGGGACTGATGAGAGCGGTGGTTTCTCCAAGTTAAGTAGTGGAGAGTTTGATTTTTGCTCCTTGACCTAGTCACTTTCTCCTTTTTGGGAAAATTTTGTGAAATAGTGCTGTATTCTTTCCTGCTTCTTGGTTATCAAGCTTAGCCCTCACTGATTGTCTCATAACTAAATTCTTAGAATGCTTAGAGATCCTCACAGCTATATATACTTCACTAGTTTTATATTACCACAATTACTAGAGTGGAAATGGATACGAAAGGAGTGCAATAAAGCCGAGGCTTCTTGTTTCCAGATTACATTGAGCTAAATACATCCTCTCCTCTCCAGCTAGTTTATAGTACTACCACTGAGCTCATGGTCATTTCATGGTTAACCGTGATTAAACTAAAGTCGACAAAAAAAAAAAAGAAATCGGCAATTATGTGAAATCGGGTGATGGATCCCGAAATCTCAGGATCTGAACATGTACATCCTAAAAAGAATGAAGGTAGCGACAACGCAGGAGTAGTTGGCATGTTGTATGAACAGAAGTGGAAAATACTAAAAATCTGTACAGAACAAGTTGGTGGAAGCGCCGAATCTGGGATTAGTCGTAATCTCACATTATCTTCATACGTGCAGGGATATGTTGCCATCAGCAATTACCGAGGATTAGAGCACTGCCAGCGGCACAGCTTCGGAAGAACCAGTTGAGGTTTCTGCAAGCAGCGTCAAGTGGAGCTGCGCATTCTAACATAGTGAAGTTGCATAAACAAAAAGGAAGCCTTTTCTCCCAAAGTGGAGCCAGCATTTTGTATAAACATTTTTCATCTAATCTATTAATTTTCAGCTCAAAAATTAGTCATGTGGTTCAAGCTTTTTGCAGGCAGAGAATTTGCTATTCAGCTACTGTATTAGTCTCTTAAAACTTCTCCCTCTACAGGATTCATGTTAAACCAAAAAATGACTAGAAGTTTTGAAGTGATATGGGATCAGAGTATCTATAGCACACACTGTTTAATGCACAAACCTCTGTCACGCATAGATTGCTGTAGATGTCTGGGGCATAAAGGCTGCAGAGGATCCTTTTGATCAGAATCAATATCTGTAACTTGTGGTTTCTCTAAAATTGTTGATATCTCATGAAGGCTTCCTTTTTCTGCTGTAACTAAAACCCAAACAAAATGATGCCTATGAGCAAATTTCACCATCTAATTACACTTCAGACAAATGTCTATGCTAATTAATCATGAGAGTGCATACTTCAATGCTCTATTAGATCAAGGCTGTTCCCGGTTTGGAGGTAGCAATCTTTCAGGACGTGACCAGCAAATTGACCAAAATTTTTTATACCTTTAGAACCTTTAAATTCTAACCACACGAGGAGCAAAATGAGCTCATCGTATCATCATCAGAACTTTGTATTGAGCCCCTAAAGGCTTCCTCTCTGGACTTTTCTTGAGGTGAGCTGGGAAAAATATAGACAACTCTGAGTTTGCATCCCTCTACTAATCTTCCACCACCCTTATTGAACTGGATATGACATTAATATCAAGTCAATTGAGAGAAAGAATGCTATTATCCAGTTTCTAGAGTTAATAACCAAGGTCAATTGTCAGAGAATTGATTCTCACAGTATCAGGCGGAAGTTCTTTGCCATCAGTATTAGAGGCACAATGGTGCTTCGGAGAAGAAATTTGTCCTTGCATTGCATATCAGGCGGGTATTCTTGTTGGGCTTGGAGAGTAACTTCGCATCAACATAAAAAAGGGACATCCAAAAATAAAAACAAGAAAGTCCCAGAGATATATCAATAGGCAAAGTGCCGAAAGAAGCATTTGTGGAAGTGCTGAAAGAAGCATTTGTGAAAAAAGCACATCCATCAGAGTGAACAGAAGCCATTAGAGCGAGCAAGCGGCCTCCACCGAGGGGACGAGCGGCGTCTAGTGGTGGCATTGACAGCCGAGCGGTTGAGCAACGAGTCGAGCAAGGGGTGATGGCGTCCAACGATGGCATCAAGGGAGGCAAGGGTGGCACGAGCACGGGCCGACTAGCATCTAGCGGCAGGGACGAGTGGGCATCTCGGCGGTAGCGTTGAGGGTCAGCGGCGTTCGGCAGCAGTGTTGAGGGCGAGCAACGTTCGGCGGTGGCATCGAGGGTGAGTAGCGTTGGCAACAAGGTAGAGGCCAAGAACGGGAGAGGACATAGGAGAAGTGAATTGAGGAGGGTAAACATTAAAATTGATTTATGGCTTTTTTTGGAACCCTAATCGGTTCGGAACCGGAATCAGTCTCTTTAGAACCGGGAAATGAACCAGACCCTCCAGTTGTTCTCCAATTCCTGTTCTACCAGGAACCGCGCTCACCCAATCTCCACCTCCCTGAATTTTTTTCCTTTTGTGTATAGAGTTTATCAATCATATAGCATGTATGATGACTAGATGATATTAAGGCTAGTTTTGACGATATTACAGCAATCTGCTTACGGATTCCAGGTAAAAGAGACCGTTCAACTGTCTCTGCGATCTTAGTAAGAAATTTCAGACCATCCTTTCGGGGCACTAACGTATATACTTTGGAACTGTTTTATGTATATGCTCATGTACTGGGAGTTAAGCAAACATCTTGGCACCATCTTGGATCGAATTTCTAAGTCTAATTGCACTTTCTTCTCAGTGAAGACGAACGACAATGAAGCATAAGACTAATCCTTATCGCCGACCTCTTTTGTGCGGTGAAAAAACCGGCTCGATCATTGTTATCGTCGTAAGTAGTACAGGTTAGTGATTCGATTTTGGCAAAGTATGTAGCAGCCTCACTTTTAGCAGCCACAGCAACAAAAAACTGCTACATTGAACTGGGAAAGATACAGCCTCTTAACAGTCAAGTTCTGTATTTCGTGTATTATCTGGATCACTTTGAATCAACTAGAGAGGGAGCACGAGGACCAAAGGCCATGAAATGAAACAAGCAAGCATTCCATTCACAGGCAAAACAACTGCACATCCATGAGAACATGAACAAGTACACTACTTTTATTTCACTTGACAAACTGTAAAACCAACATATAGTCAGGGGGGAGGGAGATTCTAACAACGTGTGGCGAAACGGTCGAAGAAACTTTCCACACCGCAATGCCCGGAAAAACAAGGCTTGGCTAGAAAAAAACAACCTCACGGGTTGTGATGGCAAGACTGCTTGAGCAGCTGCCGTGACCTAAGCCCAAGAATCCAAGGCATTGTAAGCATGAAAAGCAACCGTGACCGTCACCAAAACTCTGGAGAATGACCCGCCCGTGACATACAAGGATCTGGAACAAGAAAGACCTGTCAGAACCGAAATATTCCTGCAAGTGCAAGGATCCAGACGCGGAGAAAAGTTGATCACGAGCCAGCATAGTTGACCAGCATGATGCCGAGCTAAAACAGCAGATACCAACCCAGGCATCATAAAAACTCTGTCGAAATTGATGATGAACTGAACCAGAACTTGGTCAGGACATTCTCAGGAAAATCTGGCCATAAATGACTCCTCTCGTCTTGGAGAGGCAAAACTACTAAGAACAGATTCCCAATTCGGAAACCTGCCAAAAAAGAAAGGCCATATTCCCTGAAAAAAGGACCAAGCACCGGATTGCTTCAACACCCATATCCGCTGGATTCTGGATCCAAAAACTAACACAAACTGTAGCTGTCCACATAGGCCGAGTTGAACTCTAAGTCTTCATAACAAATAAATCCAATCTTCAGACGAAACTGCAATTTCCATCCACTCTCAATCAAGCGAGAATGTCACACCTCCAAAGCTCTTCCAAAAGCAGGTCCACCGAACGAGTGCTGATTGCAGTGCAATGTTGGAGATTTAAACCTAAAAGGGTGCGGCCCACTTTCTTAAGAGCAGGCAAGCACATGTCCGACACCAAAGAGCAACCAGACACGGAAAGGACTTGCAAATTCAGTTGAGTAGAACGAGCCAATGCCATCAATCCAAAATCCGAAATTGCACATTTCGAGACATCGAGATCAGATAGCAGTTGGCAATTTTCTGCAATAGCCAGCAAGCCCAGATCACTAATTTTTGTACAACCATCCAGAATTAGCACCTCAAGGGTCCTACCATGCAACTTAGCCATGGCTGAAACCACTTGATCTGTCAGGTTGATGCATCCACTGAGGTTAACCTTCACAAGACCAGCTTCACAGCATTCAAGCAGTCGTAAAAGCCCTTCATCCGTTATTCCGGTAAGCCCACTCAATTCTACTTGCTGCAGATGTGGGCAAATCTTCCCAAGTGCCACCAAGCATGCATCACCAAAGCCTGGGCAGTTGCGAACAGAGAAAGAGCGCAGGGACTTGCAAGGAGACACTTGAGGTGATCCAAAATCAAAGTCCTTAAATCCCCAGCAATTTGTCAAAGCAAGAGATTTCAGTTTATCCCCACAACCAACGACAAGACCATATAGTCCTGACAGGGTAATCCTGTGGCACTCCTCCAATTGCAGGCTCTCGAGTGACCTTGCTGACTTCATGAAAGAAACAAGGCCACCATCTGACAGGAATGCAGATGAACGGATGCATAACTGCTTAAGATTAGGGCAACCTTTCCCCAGAGATTCAAGTCCCAGATCGGTAGCACCCCGACAAGCGGTGACTATCAAAGACCTCAGCCTTTGCAAGCCATGACCATTGCCCATGACCCAAAACCCTCTCTCTGTGACATTGTGGAGGCTCGCAAGGGTTAAATCGGTAACAGCCGTGGCATAGTGCCCAATGACCGCAAGAGATACATCAGTTATGTTTAATGCCTGCAATTTGAACTTTGTTAAGGCACTACCAGCCCTTGAAATCAGACCAACAATGCCCTGATCTCCAACACTGGGGCAATTTTTGATTGAAATGGACTTCAGATTCTGGCAGAACTGTCCAACAGCAGCCAAACCTTCATTTCCAATGCTAGAACAAGACTCTATTGATATGTCGGTCAAATTAGGGCAGTTCCTCGCGACTGCAACCAAAAACTTGTTGGTAATGTTGGGACACTGGCAAAGATCTAGCTTCTCAAGCTGGTGACAACCATTTGCAACCTCGAGTAAACCTTCGTCTCCGACAGAAGGTAGGTGCCAAAGGGACAGGGCCTTAAGGGAGGGGCAACTGCGTGCTATTGCCCCAAGACCAAGGCTTGTCACATGGGACAACTTGCTACCCCTGATTGAAAGTTTGCCCAATCCCCCACGATCAGCAGTTCCCACAGCTATGGCAGCAAGACGGATATCAGTGGCCTTTTTCCCTTCCAAGCTCCTAGAGAGAAATCCATCGTCCTCTGAACTCACTTCCTCTCCCCCACAGGTAGGATCCAAATTGTTCTGAGATTTACCAGAGCTGCGTTCATTGGGGCATATATTGCTTAAAAGATTGAGCCAGCGCTTGGAGACACAAGCGCAGGCACTCCTCTCCTGGCCTCCAGGCAACCTTCTGAATATCTCAAAGAGGCACTCATCGGGAAGAACTTCGATTGTGTCCTGCCTTTTCTGCTCGAATAGGTCCTCACTGAAAACAAATGGAGCGCTGATGCGGGACCTCTTGCAAGGAGGAAAATACACGTCCACATGGTTACCAAGGGACAAAAAGAGGTTGGCCTCCTTTGGGCTTTGGTATATTGACCCCCCAGAGTAAAAATCCTCACCTCCTGAGAAAAAAATGAACATGTTCAGGTTCCAAATTCGACTGCTGCCGTGTCGCCTTCAAATTAAAGATACAAGGTTCACATACGCTTTTCACTTTGTCAAACAATTAAGTCTTGTACCGGATCAAGGTTCAAATTTACAAGTATCTTTCAATCTTCGAAAACAAAAACAGAAAAGAAATTGAAACCTCCATACACATAAGGTAACCACTGTGAATGACCTTCCAAATTAAGCAAAAGGGAAAGACACAGATCCTAGAAAACAGCCGAACCCCAAAAACCTCTATAATACCAAGTACACAATCAACTTATCCTAATATCAACTACCTTATCATTAACAGACAAGACCAATTCAGCTAACCAATAGATCACTCTATTACCAAACCCAAATCAAGCCAAGTTCCTCCAAACTCCACAAATTTGTTTCTAAGCAACTATGTCTCCTTAAAAACCTCCTAAATCGAGCTATCATCTAGAGCAAGTACCATCTAAACAACCTAAAAAGATGAGATTTTTCAGCTAACCCACAACCGCTAGCGAGCGATCGAGCTCAAACAAGAAAGCAAGAACCAATTTTACGGCCAGAGCTCGGGGGTCTTACCAGTGAATCTGAGGACCTTCGACATGGGAACAGCTCCGGTGACTCCGGGAGGCGGGTTCCGAACCGGTCGCGACCCGAAAACCCTCGAGAGAGAGCAAAAAAGGCGGATCCCGAGACGACGATCAAGAAGGTCAGGGCGATTTGCAGGGCCGGTAGCGGGCAAGAATGCATGAGAGGAGGGGGAAGAAGGGTGGGAGATGAGGAACCCTATCAGATAGGGCAAAAAGGAAGTGGGGGGAGAGGAAGATGGGGAAGGGGAGATGGAGAGGAGAATGATGAGAGAGATGGGTATAGGAAAGGTTGGAGCTTTTTATCAATGGCGGTGGGGGAAGGAAAGGTTTGACAGGACAGAGGGAAAGAGAGAGGAGAGAGAGAGTTAAGGGGGGAAGAATAAGGAGACACATGCAATGCATTTGCTTAAACAAATGTACAAATCCAATGTAAGATGCATTGCACCTGTGCATGGGTGGTGGCAATTTGCGGAATTTAATATCATATTACTCTCTCTCTCTGAATCTCTCTTTTTCTCTCTCTCTCTCTCTTGCTTTTTGTTTTTTGTTTTTTTTTTTTTTTTTGGGGTTGTGTTTGGGTGCAATGGATGAGAGAAATGCTTGGACAAATTTGTCCTCCCACGTTTTCTCGAGAAATAAAAGAAAAAGCTCCCGCAGGGGGGATGGACGCGGCCCACCCGCCCGACCTGAACGGGACAAACTTTTTTTTTCTTGGTAAAAAATGGAGATAGGGATAATGGTGAGGTGGGGTGTGCCGGGTCGAGGTGGATTTCCCCCCGTCAAAAATGGGGGTGGGGATTATTGAGAGATGAAAGCGAGGACGTTCACCCTGTTTATTTAATATATTATATATTAAGGATGTTCGGTTTTAGGATGGATAGGTTTCTATCTTATGAGTCCATTATTAATTTGTTGAAAAGGAAACCAATCATTTGATCTTGAAACCATATCGGTCTGGTTTTCAAGTGGGTTCAAGGAATTGGTGGTGGTTTTGGTCTACTTTCAAAGCCATTCTGGTTTGAATCCACTTGAAGAAACCGAGAGATATTTGAGAGTTTGTCTCAATCTTGCATTGGATTCAAAAGGAAGAGATGGGTTTGAGCGAGATCGAGGGTTTCAAGAACAGGGAACTTGTTTCGCCTCTTGAGGAGAGTGAAGATCAGGTCGTCCTTGTCTCGTGAAGTTGGCGTGGCCGATAAAATTGTCGTTGTCAGAGTTGATATCATCCATCATGCGGGTGATCTCAATAGGGGGAGGAGGCCAAAAACAGAGAGAGAGAGAGAGAGAGAGAGAGGTGAGAGTCGAGACTTGAGATGAGATGACGTGAGGGGAGGGCATCGAGCGAGACGGATGCGACTCAGGCGAGAGGATGGCGTCGAGGCTACGAGAGGCTTACGAGAGATTAAGAGTGAGTGACCCGTGAGATTAGGATTTTCAGGTTTGGGAAAGAGGCGTGTGCGAGGGTAGGGTGATCGAGGATTTGTGAAAGGAATAGGGGTTTCAGGTTTTCAGCTCTGTAAAAAAGTAAAAAAAAAAAAAAAATATTAAAAAGCTGTTTAGCCTAGGCAGGCGATTTCTCACTTGAAAATGGGAATCGAACTAAAATTCATCAATTTCAATTTTGCAGAATTGGAAATTGGGCCGATGCCATTGGGAATCGTCTAGAACTAACCAATCTGGTCTAGTTTGGATTAGGGGTGTGCAAAATACCGGGATCCGCCCGGACTGCCCGGAACTGAATCGAAACCGTCCGGAACCGGCGGTTCTTAAGGGAACCAATCTGGTTCCCGGTTTCAGTTTTTGGGAACCAGTGGGAACCGGTCCGGTTCCCGGTTCCATGGGCGGATCCACCCATCCGTCCACCCGATCCGGACCGGTTCCCTTTTAATATTAAAAAAAAAATTACTAAAACAAACCTAGGTTTCATGCTCACCGTCTCATCTCACTTCTCTTTGGTTTCTGTGGCTGCCTCTCTCTCTCTCTCTCACTGTCTCTTCCACTTCTCTTCGGTTTCTGCGGCTGCCTCTCTCTCTCTCTTTCTTCCTTGGTTCTTCTCGCTATTTCGATTTCTCCTCGGTGACCTATGTGTCCGCCTCACCACCCAAGCCGCAAAGCCACTGTAGCCTAGTCGTCCGCCACCCTCCTGCCGGTGCCGCTTCGATCTCATACCCACATACCCGCATGCCCGTCGACCTGCGACAGCTCTGCACCTCCACCATCGTCATCTTGCTAGATCCGCCTTCCCCCCGACGTGTAGCACCGCAACTGCCGCTCATTTCTTCACACCGGTGGCCACAACTCTAGCAACCCACGAGACCCATCCACAACCAACGCTCGGCATCCCTTGCTTTAGCCGCGCTGATCTCGCTCAACGACTACAGATTTGAGCTCATCTCAGCCCTGACGCCGTCACTGTTTAGCCGCCTAGCGACCCGCAATCCAGTTCAGCAACCCGCGACCCAGCTCCGCCGCTGCCTCTCGCCCAAGCAACCCTTCTGTAGATCCCGAAGAACCAGCGTCGCCCGCCTCAAGATCGGTTCCATGGATCCACCCGAGAACCGGAACAGACCGACGGTTCGATTCTCGAGTGGATCCATGCAACAAACGGGTGGATCCCGGTTCCAATTCTTCGAAACCGGTACTTAGCGGGCGGTTTCCGGTTCTAGGTCAGAAACCGCCCGCCCGGACCATGCATACCCCTAGTTTGGATGATTTCTTTTGCTCACCCCTATTATATACAAAGCGTTAACATAAATGGCAATCAGATAAACTATATTGATATAGTTGTTACAAAAAATATATATATGATATTAATTTATTTATTTAAAATTACGATTTTTCATAATTTCTATACATAATTTTATTATGTAAAAGAATTTTCATTTAACTACATTAATTCATATATCACGATAACATAGTTACCCAAGCATTAAAATGATAAAACTTTATAAATAACTAGTATACTACAATCTAATTGAAAGAACAACAAAGCAATCTTAGCAAAAAAATTGAAATTTTATTTAAACAAACTCGGCAAAAAGAAATATTGTAAGCAGCTTAAGTATGAAAAGGCATTTGTTAAAAATAAAATGTAAGTCTACTAAAATAAATTTAATATGCAAATAATAGTTACGATTTGCCATTATAATTAATAGATCCTAACCTACATTTGTACCTAATGGTATATCGCGTTAGTTGACATTGTCAAATTTATAGAATTGTCTTGTAAGTCTCATGCCAATAGCCTATCATAGGAAGAAACATGGATGTGGTGTGTACCTAATTATAGATACCGCCAAAATATTCTCGATGTATTTTTCATTCTCTATGAGGTTGGTTTCTTGAATGTATCCATACCTAATTTAGCACCTAATTTAGTAACTAATTTCCAAGATATATCAAGTAATCTTAGAAGAGAAAAAGTCCTTGAGGTGATGTAGAACTAATTTTCTATGTTACCAAAACATTCCAACTTCACGGTAGTGTACTGAAGTCCTTCATGCCCAGCTCGCTTAGCAATGCTTTGTAAAGCCTCCTTGAAGACATCTAATAGTTAGTAGCTCGCCTTGATTTTTCTTTAAGTCTCATTCGATGGTGTAACTATGATGAGCTCGCTCAAATGATTATCTGGCCATGAGTGTAAAACTCTTATGATAACTCTGTGAGAGCGTTGCCATGGTTAATTATTGCTTCCTTCCCTCTTGGCTATAGATAAACAATTTTATGTTATTGGTGTTCATATACCTATGAGATAAATTATGGAATCATAATAAACTTTTAATTGCAAGTCACTACTCATGATAGGAAAACTCCTTGATGGATGGTAAACTTCAAATCATCCCAGCACCCTTTGACATCACTTGTAACCATTCCTTTTTCAGATACGACATAATTCAATTTTCAGTGTTCATTGAATAAATAATGTTGAGTCGGACTATCGTCAAACTAATAATGAATCAATAAAAAGTGAATCCACCTATGACCTAACTTTGATTTGCTCTAATTCTTTTTTAAATATACTAAAATCTTAATCGTACTCAAATCGACAATATCTTTCTTTCCGATCATGTGTCCACTTGTACCATTTTCTATTGCAGCTCTCCATGGCCGGTGGTTCTTACCAAATGAAAATTCCCTCTCTCTCTCTCTCTCTCTCTCATTAATTTTTGATTTCCCACTTGAGAAATTAAGAAATGCAATCCACGTGGCTTCGCTCTTAAGAATTAGGGTTTTCCTAGTACCTGTTCGCTTCCCTAGATTCTCTCCCGACCCAAGTTGATCGTCCCCTCCTTCTAATTTTATAAGGTTTACCAGCTCATGACGGTCGGACCATGCACCTTTATCGGTTCAATGATGCATTTAATCTGCTCTAATTCGCAACTTCTTACAAAGAATGTGATCAACTTTGGGACAAAGCAAGTGGATCAATTTATCTTTTGAGATTTTTCTTTTTTATGCTCACCTCGAGATCCTTGTAAAACGTTTCCGACATTGAAAGCGAGGAAAGGTGAATAGTTGCCCGCGTCTCAAGAAACCAAGATATGCAATTTGCAAAAGATTGAAAAGAATAACATTGAGTGTAAATTAAGGGAGTCGCATGGGCGCTCAGTAACAGTCAATCCTTTTGATTTTTTTATTTATTTTTGGTTGGTGATATGATCAGTTGGTGATGCTCAATGGATCTGTCCAATTGCCTTCCATCACTTGCGAGAGAGAAAACCACGTGTTGATAGGGAAGCGAGCACATGCTTCGATAAGATAGCCATGGCAGCCATGTACATGCAGCGCTTAGCTGGATGTCTGTCATCTCTTTGTCCTCGAGCACGGTACTCGCACGCCCAAGGCATCCGTAATCTTTTTTCGCGGTTCTCGAGAGATTTCTCGACATTTTATTCTATTGGTAAGCTTTTTCGGCTGATATTTGATCCGTCGTGTCTCTCTTGATCTTTCTGATTTGTTGATTAATTGGAGGGTAGAATGATTTATGTGATCGAAAGTTTTACATTTGTGCACTACATTACAAAACTTGCATAGCATGCGTGAAGTATATAGTCAACGAGATTGTCAATCACAACCACGTCAAGAAGATACTATTGAATGCAACTTGTTTAATTAACAAGCTGGAAAACACCATCGGAATATAATCTGTTTCATAAACAAGTAATCCGAACATGTAGTACATAACTCAGTTTAATTTACTTGGATTGGAACATAATTTGAACTATACCCATAATCAAACTTTGGCATTAAAAAAATGCTTGCATATTTGCAAAATAATCATATTAGTCTAAAGTCACCAAATCATGTTCACCGATTTCGAAAAGTCAAAAGTGAACAAGTATAAAAAAATAGTTTTGGCCGGATAAAATACAAAAAGTCGCAAGATCCTAGCTCAGAAGTGGTTAAATATAGGGATTTACAGAACAGCATATATCTGCTAAGAATAATTCAAGGTAACAAACTTGAATTGACTAAACCTCTCGGAGGACGACGTCGTATACAGTTGATGTCTGTCTCCAAGTTGGCAAGTCAATCAGTACATTTGTTGCCTTCCTGATGTACTCATGGCATAGTTTGAATCCGTCAATGTCCTTCGACAGTTTCAAGATTATGTAATAACAGGTGGCAAATTCACCTCTAGAACGATCTGGACTCCATAAGCTAAGATGCTTTAACCAAATGAAGGTCTGAAGGAACCACACCCAAAAAGCCATCGCTTTCCTTTTGATAGGTTAATGCATCTAGCAAGTTTGCTTTACCTTCAAACATCGAATTATCTTTAGTTTAACACGTTCCTTTAAAAGTTTAAACAGTTAAGCAGGGGAAAATAGCATACATATATGATCCAGAGTCAAACCCACTAGTCAAGCGATAGAGGTACTTTTAACAACCATCGCACAAGCAAATTGAATTAAAACTTATTGTTAAAAGATACGTGAAATTAAAGGATGGAGAATCATATAAACATAGACTAAACTTGTTTTCCGAAGAATGCAAAATTTTGGTTCCGATAGCATGCTCGATAATTGTACCCAAAATTGTCAAGTCACTATGAAATTTTTATACCTTTTTTCCTAACTCTTGCCCAAATTCTGATTTTAATGACTAATGCCTTAGGCGTGCAAACCCAATGTGTATGGACAAAAGAATTTTGAAGCCCATTCGAGCATAACAAGAGGAATTGTAAGTGGGTGAAAGAAGCGAAATATTGAACTTAAGATCTCAAACTCTGAACGTTTGAGGTTGAGTGAGCAGCGATTTATTCAAAAAATTTAAGACAATAGATGCAAATTGGATCGAAACTATCCGAAGAAAGGCATATGAAATAGAAGAACCGAGAGTCTCACGTACATGGCATAAATATGGGGAATGGGGATTGCAAGACCTCGATTCAAATACCATATTAAAAAATCCAATTTGAAAAAGCAAGCTACTAGAGGGCGGTGCTTGAACGTATTTTATATCTTCACCTGAAACATCGTTACGGCAGTAATGAGTCAGAACAAAAGTTAGGAATTAAGAATCTTATCGCGATATGAATCGGTAAGAATCACACGTATGAGCATTAAAATAAGCACCCGCTTGCAATTATCTTTTAATTAGGAAGATGAGATCCGCGCCAATCTCCGGACGTGATCTGTCTATCATAAACTACCATAAATGGGGATTGGAATCGATCCGATTGCGTCATTCCTTTCGTAATCCGGATTCCAAAATGAAAATTCCATTCTAAACTGGGGAAAGTACGAAAGGACCTGTCCAAGTTCGATGGACTGTATGATGAATAGGAACCTAACCAATTTTAAAATGCCTGTGCCCCGGTCAAAGAAGGCCAGTGTCTACTTAGCTATCATTATTCAAAACCCAGTTTCCCATCCTAGGGTTTCGTGCATCGTTCATCCATCTCTTGCTTTGGAAACATCCCACTTAGGGCAAGATTTCACATGCCGTGATGAGAAAGGTCTCGATTCAGCTAGACAATCCGCATGGTAGGCACGACCTCCGTATAAAATTCAACCTCCTAAATTCTCCTTTCCTACCCTCGCTCTCGTTATGTATGTATGTGCATGTTCTCCTCAGCTTTATCTCGATTCATTTGGTAAAGTGCATGCATCGAACTATATACTTTTTCTCTTTTGTCACGGCCAACCCCATCATGCCATTTTTCACGACATGCATGCATCCTCTTCCGTGGCAGTCTTTCTTAACCAAATTCGCTTGACCAACTTGGAGATTTTCTCTCTGGCGAAATAAGAAATTCGATATTTTCCTTTTTTATTTTATTTTCTTTATTTTCTTTTCTAGGGTTTTTATTTTATTTTATTTTATAATTTTGGTGGGGGCCAACCAACATGGAGAATGACCAAGAAGAAAGCTAAGAGAAGAGCTTAGCCGAGCATAACATGGCTCAAGTGGAAGGATATAGAAAAATATAGGGAATCGAGATTGGTGATTAGCTGTTTGTATATGTTAGAAAATATGTAAGTGGATCCTGTTACTTTTTTGATATTTCTAAAGCTTAAGTCTGATATTCTGATGTAGATTGGTATTTTTTAAATTTAAGGATAGAACTTACGTCTCAAAACCTTATACTTTAGAGGAGGACATATCAACAATATCAATGTCGTTACATTGACGTGTTAAATTTTAATGGTTGAAACGCGTTTTCCTCGTTGAATTTTCATTTTTCTTTTCTTCTTTCTTCTTTCTACTTCCTTTGAGTAGCTTCATGTATTCCATGTGGCCATTGTTGTCACTCACCATCGCGATGCCACTCCATTGCCACCATGGAGAAGAAAGCTAAGAGAAGAGCTTAGTTGAGCATAACATGGCTCAAGTGGAAGGATATAAATATAAAATATATATATAAGGAATCAAGATTGGTGATTAGCTGTTTGTATATGTTAGAAAATATGTAAGTGGATCCTGTTACTTTTTGGATATTTCTAAAGCCTAAGTCTTTTGACCAAAATCGACCAAAAAAAAAAGTCTTTTGACCAAAAAAAAAGAAAAGCCTAAGTCTGATATTCTGACGTAGATTGGCATTCTTTGAATTTAAGGGATAGAATTTACGTCTTAAAACCTTATACTTTAGAGGAGGACATATCAACAATATCAATGTCGATACATCGGCGTGTTAAACTTTAATGGTTGAAACGCGTTTCCCTCATTGAATTTTCATTTTTCATTTCTTCTTCCTTCTTTCTACTTCCTTTGAGTAGCTTATTGTATTCCATGTGGTCATTATTGTCACTCGCCATCGCGATGCCACTCCATCGCCACCACCAGTTACGGCACCCATTTCTCAACCTTCCTCCCTTGCTTTCTCTTTTGGTCTCTGACTGTGCACAACTTCGATAACTTTTTCAAAATTTTAAAGAACTTATGTCTCAAAACCTTATACTTTAGAGGAGGACAACATATCAACAATATCAATGCCGATACATTGACATGTTAAATTTTAATGGTTGAAACGCGTTTTCCTCGTTGAATTTTCATTTTTCTTTTCTTCTTTCTTCTTTCTACTTCCTTTGAATAGCTTCATGTATTCCATGTGGCTGTTGTTGTCACTCACCATCGCGATGCCACTCCATTGCCACCATGGAGAAGAAAGCTAAGAGAAGAGCTTAGTTGAGCATAACATGGCTCAAGTGGAAGGATATATAAATATATATATATAAGGAATCAAGATTGGTGATTAGCTGTTTGTATATGTTAGAAAATATGTAAGTGGATCCTCCTGTTACTTTTTGGATATTTCTAAAGCCTAAGCCTTTTGACCAAAATCGACCAAAAAAAAAAAAAAAAAGTCTTTTGACCAAAAAAAAAAGAAAAGCCTAAGTCTGATATTCTAACGTAGATTGGCATTCTTTGAATTTAAGGGATAGAATTTACGTCTTAAAACCTTATACTTAGAGGAGGACATATCAACAATATCAATGTCGATACATCGACGTGTTAAACTTTAATGGTTGAAACGCGTTTCCCTCGTTGAATTTTCATTTTTCATTTCTTCTTCCTTCTTTCTACTTCCTTTGAGTAGCTTCTTGTATTCCATGTGGCCGTTGTTGTCACTCGCCATCGCGATGCCACTCCATCGCCACCACCAGTTACGGCACCCATTTCTCAACCTTCCTCCCTCGCTTTCTCTTTTGGTCTCTGACTGTGCACAACTTCCATAACTTTTCCAAAATTTTTAATTTTTTTAATTTTAATTTTTCTTTTCGTTCCTTTTTTGAGTTTTTTTTTTCTAACTATGTGGCCGACGGCTGCCCATGTTATCAATCGCGCTACGCAGGATGGCTGACATTCACGTCAGTTGTTTCCTATCAAAATTTGGTCAAGAGGACTAAATCGATAAATTGTCAAAATGTTCGGTACTAAATTGACGCAATTAAAAGGGTTAGCTTCTCGTATTCCATGTGGCCGTTATTGTCACTCGCCATCGCGGTGCCACTCCATCGCCACCACTAGTTACGGCACCCATTTCTCAACCTTCCTCCCTCACTTTCTCTTTTGGACTATGACTGTGGACAACTTTTATAACTTTTCCAAAATTTTTACTTTTTTTAATTTTAAATTTTCTTTTCATTCCTTTTTCAAGCTTTTTTTTTTTCTAACTATGTGGCCGACAACTGCCCATGTTAATATCAATTGTGCTACGCAGGATGACTAACATTCACATCAATCATTTCCTATCAAAATTTGGTCAGGAGGACTAAACGGATAAATTGTCAAAATGTTCAGTACTAAGTTGACGCAATTAAAAGGGTTAAGACTGAATCGACTGCAGACGACACATTCAGGACTTTTTTGAACAATTTTCCCGGTCTTTCTCACGAATACTCTTCCTTTTCAAGCACAACAGATTTTACCAAGTGAAAAAAGCACGTTTTCGCGTCGCTAAGCGTAACAAGGTCATCCTCCCCGTTTGTGGCTTCTGCATTTTTCACGAGGGTGAATCGAAACCGGGAGACAGGACCCGTCAGGTCCAACGCAACAGGAGACCGTGTCTGGAATTAGACATCATCCTGCCAAACACAGAGAGAGAGAGAGAGAGAGAGAGGAAAAGCAAGACACGGTTTCACATTGGACTTTCCACCGTTGCGTGGATGACGAACTGAACAGATAAAAAAAGTCATGCGGTACATGGAATGGAGCGCGTCTCAGCATTTCAAATTGGAAAGGACCTGCCTCCCCCTTTCTTATCCCCATCAGTGGGGGAAAGACAACTGGGGGTCCATCGCCCCCTCTCGTTCATGCATCTCTCCATCGCCCGTCCCTTTCGCTGCTGTTAACGTGGACATTGCTGGGAAAATTAGGCCCCCATCTAGAGATTCCGAGAAGCATCCGCGTGGGTGCTATCGCGTTTGGACCGACCTGGGCACAGGAAACCGATACCAGTCGAACCGCTGGCTCAATATGTGATGATGGCTCCGTGTTTGGTACTCCTAAAAAAAAAAAATCAAAAAAGTCATAAACTTATTACATTGATACTAATTTAGTCCTAAACTTTTCAACTGAACTAATTTAATCTTAAATTTTTTGTATTTATGTCAATTGAGTCATTCTAATCAATTTTGATAAAAACTCACTAATCAGATCCCTAGTTATGGACTGAATTGATACAAATACCCCAAATTTAGGACCTTTTCAATACTGTTGCCACATTACACATAAATTACAATGGAGTGGTGTCAGGGTTGATGGATTGTGAATCTTGAAGTTCTTGGCTGGTGTTAGTGAATGTTTTCTGCAAAATCGCTAGCTCAATATGTGAAAATAGCTCGATATGTGAAGATGGCTTAGCATTTGGCACTCCAGATTATGAGAAAAAATACCAAAAAAAGTTCTGAACTTATTATATTAATACCGATTTAATCCTAAACTTTTAATTGAGATAATTTAATCTTAAATCTTTTATATTTGCCAATTGAGTCCACCTAGTTAATTTTGACTGAAAATCACTAACTCAATCATCAGCTATAGACTGAATTGATACTAATACCAAATATTTAGGATCTTTTTAATGCTTTCCTCACATTATGCATAAATAACAATGGAATGGTGTTGGGGTTGATGGATCGTGAATCTTGAAGAGCCTCATGGAAAGAGTTCTCGGCTGGCGTCCGTGAATGTTTTCTGCTGGTTCGTTACATCAGTGTTGTCGATAATTCTTCTAATTCGATGGCGATATACCAAAAGTACCATGGCATTATTCACTTTCGCCTGTTCAGGCTTTGAATAATTTGTTTCTTAATGTTTAAGGTAGCTTAGACCTTCATCAATAAAGAAGTTTGCAAGGCCTAAAAACAAGGTAAATTGAACTGGCAACGACGACACGAACACAAACATTTTGTTCAGTCGTCCACACATTTGCAAGTTCCTGTGGATGCCCGGCAGGTAATACATCCAAGCCTCTATGCACATGACCAGCCGAGCATTTAGTCGAGTCAAATGGGCAACACAATGATATGCGGTTTCGCATAATAGAATTCTCAAGCAGCCCAGGAATGCTAACATTACCGAAATTGCCAAACAGTCAACCGTACAAGCCCTCCTGCTCCCAGACATCGACTAGAAAATCTATCATTTCCTGCCATCCGATCCAAAAGCAATTAGGGGCGACGAACTTGTAACGCCGGTGAGAAATAGAAAAACATCTTCCCCCTTAAAAAATGACTTACTGCAAGTGGAATGGGCTGTGGGAAAGGCTTGCTGGTCCCGAGTAGGCTCTTGTAAGTCGCATTCCAGCTACAAAAATGTTGCGATTGAAATTCAGTCCTTCAGCAATAAACTTGGGAAAAGAGCAAAAATCATGAAGCTTTTTCATGCGAACATCATTGTAAGGATACAAGTGACCCGCGCACGAGACAAGATACTCAAAGAGCTGCTTGGACGTTTTCGAAACGGATTTAAAATTTTGAACTAGCTCACAAGCCTAATTCTTGTAACTGGTACTCTTTACTCCTTTCCGTATACTTGGAGAAAGCATGGACAGTATATCCCTCGACATAGACCGATTACTATGGATGTGAGCCCAGACGAACAGGCCCATCATCTACTCAACTGCATGACATGCTCACGAAATCAAATATCAAGTCTCTTAGTGGAGTTTGACTGGCTCTCCATGGTGTTGATTTGCTTAAATAAGACCATAATCAGCAGTGAATAATAAGGTATGAGCTGGATGTAGCGACGTGACAGCTAATTCTAATGATTACCACCTAACTTCTACCTTACAAAACGAGTTAAGCATAGGCTCTGCTTTACTTTAGGTTCACTGAATCCTGTAACTTTGATCCTAGACAAAGGTCCTATCTCGAACAGATAAATGACTCAAGGAAGCTATCAACAGCATAATATACTTATTGTTTCATCAGAGTGACCATGTCATAATAGATGACGATAAAAGTTATTTCACCTGATTTTAGGTTCACGGACTTGTTTGTGATTCTGAGCTCCCTTATTTGCAGTCCATTGCTGCCTTGTCTGGTTCCACAGAAGAAGGCCTGCCCCAGCAAATTGCTCAAGTGAAAAGCATAAACAAAAGGGAAAACAAAGAACTTGCATGAATGCAAAGCTAAGATAAAATGTAAGGCCCTGTAAATTGTTTTAAGCGGTCAAGTAAAGTAACCAGACCAATATCAAAGAGAGCATCTTCTTCTTTAAATAATGACTGTACTGTTCTCAATCCCGAATCAAAATGTCATAGATCAAGAATTTACCAGGTTGACCATGTCAAAATACTCACCATAAGAGCATAGAAACCAACAAACTTTAGAAACCCAAAAAAAAAGAGCATATGGAGATGACATAGGAATGGAATTGGAGATAACAATATGCTTTGCCTAAAAAACTACCTCATTACAAAAAATAAGGACTCGTATAATTTCTCTTAGTTTATGTGTACAGGTGACAAGGTATATGAACCCAGCATGCCACCAATATTCATGTGAAGATTACTCATGTACCCAAATTAGGAGAGAAGCGCAAATTAACATTCTGAAGTACATTCCAGTAACGCCCAAGAAACCATTAACCTCTAGAAACAGTTAAATTACCACTGCATGACATCACATACTAATTTTGACCAAAAAGAAAGAAGACATTACATACTAATTAACATCTTCACAATGAGAAGCCAAAGGTGTTTCCGATATGTTAAACAAAATAATGCATGAAGCAATCAGACTTGCCGTGATTTACAAACTCAGTTGGGTTGCTCGGTTCACCAGTGTCGCTGTGAGGAGGATCAAGGATCTGGTTTAATGTGCTGATGGAGGATGTACTTATCTGAGAAGGTGCAACACTTTTATCCATTTCACAAGACCTAGTGCTCGAGGAGTTGTCTGCAAAGAATCGTTTCTTCACTGCTTGGCCTTGAATTTGGTCTCTTTTTGAAGGATCATCCACAGAGATAATTGATGCAGGTTTAGTAAAGCATCCGAGACAGCCTCTGCTCTGTTACAAATCAGGTCCGACCGAAAAAATGATCAGTACTGGATTAAAACAACTTGATGCTCCATCAACTACCAAACTAAAGAAAAGATTATGAGACCAACTATGCCATCATCAAGTACTAGTAATTGTTTAGATACCAGCATTTCACCATGAAAAGCGTATTCCCAGTGTAATAAAATGTTCCATCAAATAAATGATGTCCCCAAGTATGAAAGAATTTTAGCTAAATTTCCCTTCCTGTTATTTGACACAATTGCAAACAAAAAAAGAGTCACAACTTAAGGCCGCATATCTTCAACCCAAACTGGTCCAGCCTTTGCCTGGACTTTACGCATTGCAGGAAATTCTTGCACCAGGCTGCCCTTAAAAACTTGGTTAACAGTTTTGAATGTTAATCTCAATGCATGGCAAGTCAAAATTACCTTAGATCAACTGACCCAAGGGGAAAAAAGACAAAAAAAATTGCACGTCAACTTTGCAGATGCTAACATCTCAAAATACAATTCTTTCGCCTCCTAATACTTATAAAGACAATTCCTTACATTAAAAAGTGTCTTGAACCTTTCCTTAAACTTCTCCATTACGTGAAGTGCAAGAATACGAAAATAGGCTCCTAAAAACAAGCAGCCACTTCTCCTTCGAAAACATCTATCCAACGAAGAAATCGAACAGCATTTATTTCTAAAATGCATCGACCTCACAAAATCCTGTGAAAGGAAGGAAAAAGGACTCCCAGATAGGGCAACCAGATACGAAAGCTTTAAAGTGAAGAATGGCAACTATGAAAGGCAAAACAGATTCTTATTAAACATAGATTTACAACGTTCACAACTCTTGAAAGCTTTCACTTGCTGAACAAGCAAGCACAAAAGGATTCCATACCAGCTGCAAAGCAACCTTAGAGTGTGCATTACCAAACATGCACTTCGTTTGCCCAGGAAGTTAAGAACAAGAAACTAACATTCCCAATAAGAGCATATCAATGTGCATAAAAGATTCCTGGAACCAGAAAGAAAGCAAACTCTGCTGGAGCCGAAAAGTTGCAAACAAGAAACAAAGAGTGAAGAGCCCAAGTTCAAGAATCTGATGATAGATACTCTCAATAGGTTTGAACCAATAAAACCGAAATATTACCCTTATGTGAGCCATATCGAGCCCGGAATATAACACTTATCAATCAGTTCAAAGAAACCTTTTTGGTGACGTGAAACTCATACGGATAAACCTCATGAAATGAAACTCTCTACTTTTTCCACCTTAGAAGCAATCTAATTATCATTCTACATTTTTCAAGCTAGCCCCAACTGAGACCAAAGAATCCCAAAACTTTTTTTTTTTTTTTTTTTTTGAAACGTATCAAAAATGCATAATAATCCACATTACAAAGAAGGGATTACAAAAGTATCACATTCAACCGAGTGTGTTTGAACAGTAAACGGGCATCATGACCCCTGCATATCTGAAATTCCCGCAATAAAATCACCCAGCAAGAAAACATCTCTCGAGAACGAGCACAAACCCAGAGAGCAAAAGAAGCTCACCCCATGCATGCAAGAATTTGACAGATGGAAGGTGGGAGGCGTCCCCAGAGCTGCATTTACGGCTACAACCCTCGAGCTCGAGACCCTCTGGTAGAACCCAAGGCAGAGATCTCGCGACCCTGCGGAAAAAAGATTACACCTTAAACCATCTTCATCGGATTAAATCAAAACCCAGAAACGATTCTTCACTTCCGATGATGTTCGAGCCCACTCCGGCCACGAAGCACGAACAACAACAGAACCCACGAGGAAAAAAAGGACCAAGAACACCCATCACTTTCCCCTAAATTTTGCGGCTTTATAAACGAGAGGGAAGGACCGACACATCAAGATGCTTCGCCCAGTACCTCAAGCATGGCGTAGGCTTGTCCGCCGCCTTCTCCGTCTTCGTCTTCGAGTCTGCTCGCTTGCCTCCGTGGTCACTGGTTTCAAGAAAGAGTCTTTTTTTTTTTCTTGTTTTTTTTTGGGAGGGTCGGAAGGGAAGAAAGATTAAGGTACCTTCTGTGTCGCTGTCGAAGCCGTTTTTGATTTCTTCCTTTTCTTGATTTATGGATAATCTTTTGTTCGTGCTCTTTTTTAATCATTGAACTTTGATTTTTAATTAATTTTATTCGATTCGTTTTTCCGAACTCTTTTAACTTGTACCAGTTTCATCTTTCAGGCTCGTCTCGGCCATGAGACTCAGATTAGCAAAATTATTAGGAAAAAATTTAAAATTTAATGGACTGATAGCGCAAGTTGGATTAAGAGAGAGAGAGATGGCGCTGCCTCCGATCGCCGATGAGGTCCAGTGCTGAGGTCTCGGCGAAGGCGGCCGACCCTCGCATGGCTGCAGGCACCATCGCCGCGAGCAG
The DNA here is from genome assembly GCA_016097485.1 of Eucalyptus sideroxylon x Eucalyptus melliodora. Taxonomy (NCBI): domain Eukaryota; kingdom Viridiplantae; phylum Streptophyta; class Magnoliopsida; order Myrtales; family Myrtaceae; genus Eucalyptus; species Eucalyptus sideroxylon x Eucalyptus melliodora. The sequence goes on along the minus strand of CM027826.1, from coordinate 24,563,209 downwards.
CCATGCATTGGCTGGCCCTGGATGGAGAAAGCCAACACATGGCTCGGGCTCACTACGGAGGAGAGAGGTGGAGGAGGAGGTAGAAAGTTAGGCCATGCCGCCGGAGACCTGCTTGAGCTTGTAACGAGGCTGTTCTTGCGGTAGTAGCGGCGGCAGCGGCGATCTGCTCATCGTGTCGAGAATCGCTAACTATTCGATCATACTCTTTATGCATTATGAAACGAGTTTTTTGTGCTTTGCAAGCTAGTAAAGGTCGATGATTGTCAATTTGGGGGTGCTCGATAGAGCATTGTCACTACAGCAAACGATGTTTGCATCTGATACATCTTCTAAGTCGTCAGAATAGGAGGATATATATCAGATTTTGCTCCCAAGACTGGAGCCTTGGTGTCGGGAAATTGCGTGAACCCGGGCAAGGGCTTGACAGCTCCGTTTTCGGTGACCTGGATCGGGTAACATAGCAAGTGAGCCGGCAAGTCTCGGCCGAACGCGTCATCTGTGTACTGGTCCCAATTACGCTCAGCGAGCCCGTTCATCTGCCGAATGCAGTCCAGAGACTCCGGATGATCGTGAGCTTTCTCTGTACGGCCGAGGTGCTCGTGCCACAAGGACATTCGGAAGCCGTAGATTTGGCCCCTAGGCGGCCCATCAGGAGTCACCAGATGCTTCGGTTGGAACGCGCCCATTGCAATCTCCGTGTCCCGGGCGCCCTCCATGGACCTCTGGTTGATGTTGGCCGATCCGACGATTATGTACTCGTCGTCAACTGAAAAGGGGACACGAATCAGCACCTTCATAAAATAAAATAAAAATCCGACGCGATCTGATTGAAGTTCGTCGGTCGCTGAATCAATGAATGAGAATTTAGTGCTCAATGCCGGTTCACTCACCTATCATCATCTTCGAATGGACATAGATCATGAACCTTCTTGCTTGCTGGGCTCTGGAATAGTCACTATCTGGTGCGGGTTGCTCTTCAGGAACCGGCTCACCGCCCCTCCTTGGCTTCCTTGTTTCCAAGGCAGAAGAAGGCCAGGTACTCTCTAGGATTGGCTGCAACCCCCTTCCTGTGGAGGGCATGGGCAATGTCCGTGTACATCATCTCCATCGTCCTCCTCTGCCAATCCAGGATTGCCTTCACCGCCTCGCTCTCCGGTATGCCCTCGGGCCACATCGGGATCACCACGTACACGGCGAACCTCTCTCCAGCCTCGATCTTGCTCACGATCTTCAGCGACAGCTCCTTGGGGACCAGGTGCAGCGCCTGGATGTCTGGGACCACGATGTCCCCCTCGTCCTTCCACCCGTAGGAGCTGCCAAGGAAGTACTGGTTCTCGATGTAGATAAAGTTCTTGGCCCGTCGGATCGCGTTGATGTAGGCGTCCTGGATGCTCCGGTCGATGATGTTGTCCTTGCTGCCGACAAGGCCAAAGGCAGCTGCAGAATTGGGGTCTGTGGGGAAGTCAGCCACTGCGCCGGCATCGATGGACCGGAACAACTGTACATTCCATGTCTCCAGCTCATCCGCTATTGCGGCTTGCGATGGGTGGATCACAATCTCCTCCATCTTGCTTATCGGGATGAGGAATTGGTCCCCTACTTGCTTCCTCCACCTCTGCTCGAAGTTATAGAGGACGTCCCACGCGACGGGGCCTTCAAGACAGCAATGAACGTCGTGCCACGGTTCCCTTGGGCCGCCTTTCTTGATCGAAGCGCCTTCGAAATTCGGTTGATGGAAATCATTCCTGTGGATGTCTGAATACAGAGTCTTGAACAGCGGGTGGTCCTGGGTGTCGTACCGGCCATCGCACAGATCAATGCCGCCGATGAAGCTCACGATCCTCCGCTTCTCCAATCCTGCCTCAGGATTCTCGGCATCAACCACCACGATCTTCTGGTGATGAGTGAACATCGTTGCCACCTCCACGCCATGAATTATGCTCTCCGCGCCCTCTGCAGGATTCCGCGGGCACAGGACGCAATGCACTTTCGTGCCCTTAAAGTACAGTTCCGTGTTTTGGTCGTGCGTGCTCATCAGCCCGTCCCGTTTCAGTTGGTGGGACCGATGTCCGATCGTCCCAGACAAGCATCAGGACTGTCATGCCCTCCTCATCAGCCTTGTTCTTCAGCAGCTCGCCTAGCGTGACCCCAGTCCCTTTCCTGAGCCCGCGCGGGTCCCTTATCAAGGCGATGTTGGTGTGGACTGACCATCCCGCTATGTAAACGAAGTGCTTCGCGTCGTCGATCGCGTCGAAGATGTCCTCCCAGCACCGGTGGGGCTTGTACCATCCGCCGCGAGAGAGCGCGATGCGAGGACTGAAATGATCTGAAACGTGAGCATCTTGATACAGAGTGACCCTGCAACCTTGCCTCTGGGGGAAGAAGGTGCGCGGAACACCTCCGAACGTCGGGCTAATGATCCCGCGCGACCAGTTGCTGTCTTTTTCGGTGCTCGAGAATTGCATCCGGACACGAATCCGGCCCCCGCCGTAGATCGGGTTGTGCTGGTCGTCTTCGATCGGGACCCACCTGTCCACTATATAGCCCTTTATGACATCCTCGACAGGAATATAGGCCCTCCCGATCAAGGTTGCTCCGACAGGATCGTCATCTTTGATGGTGAGTGTGATCTGGGAGATCCAATGAGCACAGTAGATGTGGAAGTTCTCGTTCCACCGCGGGTGTGAGTTTTCGTTCTGGACCCGCCTCGTCCGCGCAACCCTTGCCCGGTCCAAATCCACAGACGCGTAGAGATACGATCCCAGGGCCTGCACGGTCAGGTGTTAAACAATCTTTTATCTACTCAGGCCGAGCGAAAGGATCAGGAAACGGAAGGACCGGCGAAGATGGAACAGTACCTCGGGACGGCACAACATCACCCTCTTGACCTCGGATAGGAATCTTCTCGTGAAACTCTGGCTAGTTGCGGTCTTGAAATTTCGAGTTCAAAGGCGAAAGGAAAGTAGATTCATGTTCATAATCAAACATAAGAGTCGAAACTAAAAGGAAAGTACTATGAGGTTTAGTGAGACTAGGGACATGCAAGGAAGCCCGTTCAATTTGGAAACTGAACCGAGCCAACTCGAATGAATCACTTCCAACCCGGTTCTTAGTAAACAAAAAAATTGGGATCTAACCTTGATCGGTTTGGTTTCCTATCTTAAACTGGTCGGTCAGTCAAGGCCGGTTATTGGGTATGAACAAAATTTGAACCGACTAAAACCAAACTTTAAAAAGCCTCCTCACTTTCATGTGTCAAATACAGGACATCCAGCTTCTCATCCTCGACTTTTCTATTGTGACTTTCCAAACAAAGCATGGAAATCAGGTAGCCCTGCTATTCTCTGAAAGCCCAAAATGGCCCAAACTAGTCTAGACACAGTCCATTCTTAAATAAGCAACAAACCTCGAAATTCCACCTGAAGGTAGGTGCGTAAAAAGAGGAATAATAAAAGAAAGGAAAAAAGGGGGGAAGAAGAGTCAATGAAATAGAAAGAAGAAAAAAAGTAGGTCGATTCCTTGATCGACCTCTTGGAACTGATATGAAAGTTAACGGGTTTGGTTTCCCCATTTTGAAACTGGAGACTGGCTATAACGAGGTAGGGCTCAAGTTGTTGGTTCAGAATCCAACTTATTATCTCTAAAACCAATAGCATTTAAGTGAGATCTTGATAGTGAAAATACTTGTTTGATTGTGAAAAAAGAAAATTTCATCATATACTATAGCGTGAATGATCACGAGATCATCAATTGCATACAATCTCAATGCTAGAAATATGAAGCATAGTTTAGATGAGGATGTGTCATTTGATGATATCTTACTTAGCTAATCTTATGTATAATATTAAAATGGGAAAAGTGGGTACAATTGTGGTCTAAGCAACATTTTTGTTTCATCAATTTCAGCAAAAAAAAAAAAAAGGAAGAAAAAGCAATGCCATTTATTAGCTTTAAATACAATGTCCTCTTGGTGGAATCCTCTGATTATTTTATAAAAAAATGAAAGTAGTATTTCTAGCAATAAAAATCAAGAAATAAATTGTAATACGAAATTGCGTACCTGCCCACAAAGCATAAATCCACATCCTAGTTGAAGTCTATCGATCTCAAATATTTCCACGTTGAGCACTCCATGAAGCAGACGTGTCGTCCTTTCCCCTTCAAAAACACACGCAACCATCAACCTAAACAAACTCGAAAATAATTTCACCAGATTCGCGAGGTATTTCAAGGACCGAACTCACGTACTCTTGATCCACATGTCCGGCCGCAAGGGGGAAAAAGAGAGGAAAAGACCTGAAATCAAAATTGGGGTCAAGAAGGAAGTAGAAAGGTGAGTCAAGCATCAACCAGAATGCTCAAAAAATCGAGAGAAGAGTAAAAAGAGGAAGACAAAATGGGAAAAAAAGAAAGGTCAGTTTAGCAGAGGAACATACTTTTGGTGTTTGTGTAAGAATTTGCAACTTTTTGGACAGAACGTGGGAGCACAATGGCCGGTAAGAAGTGTTTGGGTTATAAAGGAAGAAGCAGAGAGAGAGAGAGAGAGAGAGAGAGAGAGAAGAGATTAGGGCAATGTGAGATGTACAGGAGAAGAAAGAGATAATTCATGTCTTCGTACACCATGGAAGCCGGAATCTGTTGGAGAAGAAAGAGATAATTCAAGTCTTCGTACACGATGGAAGCCGGAATCTGTTCCCACCTTTGCTTCCAAGAATCACTAGCATGTCCCTTCATTTATTCCTCTTGCTACACTAATATTATCTCTCAAGCCTTAGTCCCTTCCTTCATCAGAAAGTCATATATCTAAAAGGGCAATGTCTTGATTTTTGCATCTTGTTATCTTTTTATATATCAATAGGTTGTCGTGATGACAAAATTCACATTCGAAAATTATGAAAATATGCTTTTATCATTATTATTCTACTAGAATAAACTTAGGAAATGTTATGTCAGAAATGGAGGAATAGGCCAAGTACGAGAGAAGAAATCAAGGTTTTCTTGTATTTCTGTATATCTGATTTACATTGTATGATGTCCTATTAATAATACATTAAATGTCTAACTAAAGAAAAAGAATATTCATCAAATCAAATCCAATAACAGATTGACATAATTAAATAATCACAATCTCCTGTAATCTTGGATTGATTGATTACAATCTTTAGCTCGATTTGTGCATATCTCCAACAGTCCCCCTCAAGTTGACGGCTAGTATATGTCCAAGATGCTAAGCTTGCTCAATAGATATGTGTGTTGTCTTTGACCTAATGGTTTGGTAAAGATATCAGCAGGCTGTTCCGCAATTCCAATTCCATTTCTCTTGATTACCCCTTCTTGGATTTTGTCTCGAGTATAGTGACAGTCAACTTCAATGTGTTTCGTTCTTTCATGAAAAACGGGATTTGCTGCAAGTTTAAGTGCTGCATCATTGTCGCAATATATGTTTGTTGGCCCTTTGACTTGTATCCCAAGATCTGAAAGCAAACACCTCGTATCCAAACTATTTCACAAACTGTCTTAGCCATAGCTCTATACTCGACCTTAGCAGATGAAAGAGATACAGTGGATTGCTTCTTCGTTTTCCATGCAAGTAACGACTCTCCCAACTTGATGCAAAAACAAGTGACTGATCTTCGACTCATAGGACATGTGGCATAATCTGTGTCACAATAAGCTGCCATTTCGAGATTGCAATCTCGTGAAAGGAGTAATCCAAGGCCTGGACATTTCTTCAAATACTTTATAACCTTCAAGGCTGCGTTCATGTGGGACTCCTTTGGACTATGCATGAATTGACTAAGTGTCTGAACTGCATAACATATATCCGGCCTAGTCATAGTGAGATATATAAGTTTCCCTATAAGCCTTTGCTATGGGTATGGATCTTTAAGCGGAGGATCGTCAATCTTAGACAATGATCCAGCATCATAGTCAATGGTAGTCAGCTTGATGTTCTGATCGATAGGGATGACAGCCGGTTTACATCCTGATAAGCTTGCTTCTGATATAATCTCTAATACAAATTTCCGTTGACTAAGGGCAATTCCTAGCTCTAATCGAGCAATCTCAATGCCAAGGAAATACTTGGGAGATCCCAAATCTTTAATACGAAAGCTAGAATGCAAATGTTCCTTAAGTCTCTTGATGCCTAATTCATCATTTCCTATAATAAGTATGTCATCAACATATATCATCAGGTATATTGAAGACATACCTTTAGTCCAAGAGAATAGAGCATAATCATGCTTGGATTGTTTGAAACCAATTGTTGTAAGGGCTGAAGTGAATTTTGCATACCACTGACGAGAAGCTTGCTTGAGTCCATAAAGGGACTTACGGAGACGACACACTCCAGACTCCCCCTGTCACCGTAATCCCGGTGGAAGATCCATATATATTTCTTCAACAAGATCTCCATGAAGAAAAGCATTGTGGACATCCATTTGATGTAGTTTCCAGTCCCGGAAAGCAGCAATAGAAAGAAAGGAACGAACAGTGACATCTTTGGCAACTGGGGAGAATGTTTCATGGTAATCAAAGCCCTCACATTGCGTAAAGCCCTTTGCCACTAAGTGAGCCTTATAGCGTTCCACTGAACCATCAGCCTTATATTTAATCTTGTATACCCATTTGCAGCCAATTGGCTTACGATCAATAGGCAGTGGTACTATATCCCATGTGTGATTCTCTTCCAAGGCATGTAACTCAGCTTCCATCGCCTTTTGCCAGCGTGGATCACGAACGGCCACATCATAAGATGATGGTTCTATTTCTTTAGAGATACGACTAATGCAGCACATATGTTCCGTAGATAGACAATCAAACGAGACATAAGATGAGACAGGGTATGGAGTACCTGATGAGTTGAGTGACGCACAAACATAATCCTTTGTCCAAGTTGGGGGACGAGTGGTTCGTCCTGACCGTCTTGGAGGAATATGATCAGGTGTTGGAGATGATTCTTCTGAATTAGATGTCTCTTCAATCGATGTTGTAGAGTTCAGAGCTGAGTATTCTGAGATAGGTAAAGATGCTGCATTTGTTTCGATCACGGGAGAAGTTGGAACATATATATAGTGTGGACTAAGTGATAAATCTTCCTCAAAGAGAAAATTTCTGTTATGCTGATTTGAGCTTGAAGATTCATTGGAAGATACTTCATCCTAGAAAGGGAACACATCCTCATGGAAAACCACATCTCTACTTACGAAGAAATCACCTGTCGATGGCTCAAAAACACGGTATCCCTTCTGAAAGGTTGGATAACCCATAAAAATGCATCGTTTGGCTCAAGGACTCATCTTATCACGAGGACCCAAAGCAGTAGCATAACACAAACAGCCAAAAACTCGCAAATGATCTACTTCAGGCCTTTTTCCAAATAAAATTTCAAATGGGCTACGTCCATTGAGAACCCTAGTTTTCATGCGATTGATCAGATAGGCTGCTGTGACCACACAATCTCCCAAAAAAGCTTCAGGAATGAAAGCTTGAAATTTAAGTGCACGTGCTACTTCTAGAAGATGGCGGTGTTTCCGCTCAACAACCCCATTTTGTTGAGGTGTATAAGTGCACGTACTTTCATGTATAATCCCATGTGAGGAAAATAAGGATTGACAATCATGACTAGAGAATTCTTTCCCATTATCTGTTCGAATGCGTTGAACAGTTTTTCCAAATTGATTTTTGGTTAGAGTGAAAAAATCTCTCAAATGAGAAAGAGCTTGACTCTTTGACTGCATAAGGAAGACCCATGTAGCACGAGAATGATCGTCAACAATAGTGAGAAAAAAACGAGACCCATCACGATGTGGTGTATGATAGGGTCCCAAAATGTCTACATGAATTAAAGAGAAATTTTCTGTAGTTTGGGACTTGCTTGTGGAAAAAGGGGCACGTGATTGCTTTGCGAGAGGACATATATCACATTTAGGATGTGGAAAGAAAGCACTGTGACCAAAACGTCGATGAGAAATGATAGCTTTATCATTGGTAGCAACGTTACACAATGATTCTTTATTTACAGAAAAACATGATAAATCAATATTTTTGGGAAAACTTGTCCAAAAATACAACCCTTGTGAGAGACTACCCAAGCCCATCAGTTTGCCAGTCGAAAGGGCCTGAAAAAGACATGTGTCAGAATTGAAGAGGATTTGACATGAATTATCCTCACAGGCTTTTGACACTAAGATAAGATTGAATTTAAACTGAGGAATATAAAGCACATTTTTAAGGGTAATGGAAGGGCTGAGAAGTATTGTCCCTATTTTTGTGACATTTATGATATTCCCATTTGGAAGTTTCACAGTGACTGGGAAAATATGAGCATGAGTATGAGAAAAGAAACTCTCGTCACAAATAATGTGGTCACTAGCACCTGAGTCAATGATCCATGCATCATGAGAAACAGAGCTTAGGCAAAATGAGGTACCTGAGAAGCCTGCTCTTTTTTCGGAAATTTCCAGCTGTTTTAGGGCCTTCATTATTTCCTGATACTGATTTTGTGTAATTGACTGGTTGACATTGTGCCCAGTGATTTGATTAACTGAAGATTCCTTCTTTCCTTTATCTCCGGGTTTACCGTGTAATTTCCAACAGGTTTCCACGGTGTGATGAGGTCGTTTGCAATAGCTGCAATATAATTTGCCTTTTCCTCTAATATTTTCCTTTGGTGCGGAATTTTTTGAGCCGTAGGATCCCCTAAAGGAACCGGAGCCGTTGGATTCAGCTAGGGCATTAGCTAAATAATGACCGTCAGATCTGAAGATTTGATCTGAGCCGTCCACCCTAAAAATAGGGTTTCCTTCCTCCTTACTTCTCTCACTCGTGCGATAGGGGTTTTCTCCATGGAACCGGAAGGGCTGGTCCGCCGGAGAGAGGGCGTACGAGGAGCTACCAGCCGGAGTGAGGCCAGATCCGGGAACGGCGAACGCCGGTGAGAGGTTACCGGCCGTCGGCAAGCCAGATCCGAGAGCCGCGAACGCCGCCCCTTCTCCGGTTCGCACGAGTCCAGTCGCCGCCATCCTCTGGCTTTCTTCTTGAACCGCTAGCTGGTAGATCCGCCGGAGCGATGGTGGCGGATCCATGGCGAGCACTTGGGACCTGAAATGTGAGTAACTTTCATTTAATATTAGTAAAAATCGAGTCGATTTTTCTCTGTCTCGAATAGCCCTATATTGATTTAGGGTTTCCTCCGGTCCCTCGAGTTTCTCTTCGGCAGCCTCGAGTTCATTCCAGAGGGCAGAGAGCCGATTGAAACATGTTGTGACAGTCTGATTTCCTTGTTTCAGGTCAGATACGGCTTGGGTGAGCGAGAAAAGCTTGGCTCGATCAAGCTTGCCGTACATCTCTCGGATCGCCTCCCAAATCGCCTTCGAGTCTTCAGTTGGTGGAAGCCCGGCGGCCACCTCAGGAGCCAAACAGTTGCCGATCCACGTCCACACGAGCTGATTGCACCTGCGCCAGTGTCGCTGTGAGCGTTCGTCGGTCGGGAAAGGTACGCTGCCGTCTATGAAGCCTTCTTTCTCCTTGGTCACCAGTGCCCGCCGAAGATCTCGAGCCCAGGTAGTGTAGTTTTCAGGTCCGGTGAGCTGCAAGGAAATGAGCCGTAGCTCGGGTCCGTCGCCCGGCGACGTGTAGAATGGGTCGCCGGGTTCCAGCCGGCCGCCACTGGCTAGAAAGATAAACGGCAGGTATCCAGGTCTTGCATTCGGGTAGGGATTCCCCCCTTGACCCGTCGAAGATGCTTCAGGTCTCGGGCTTGTGCCCGTCGAGCCTGTTCCGGTGCTCGAGAATCCTTCTCCAGATGTTCCGTATGGAACCCACGACTGAGCTGGTCCAATTCCCCACGGACCCTGAAAGGGAAACCACGGGATTGATGGCCATTGAGTTGGGCCGGAAACATTGACTGGAGCAAGTGTCGGGTTGGCAGTATGTTGAGCCGTCGAGTGGTCATCTTCAGAGGGGTCGACCAAGGCTGGATTCCTGCTTTGAGGTGAGTTTGGACTTTCCTCAACTGAGATTTCTCCTTGAGTATGCTTGGCCATGATGAATTCCTCTGCTTCTTTGTAGAAATTGATTTGTAAGAAGGGAACAGAGGCAATTTGAAGAATTTGGCGGAAGCTAGGTTGAAAAATAAAGCTCTGATACCATGTCAAAAATGGAGGAATAGGCCAAGTACGAGAGAAGAAATCAAGGTTTTCTTGTATTTCTGTATATCTGATTTACATTGTATGATGTCCTATTAATAATACATTAAATGTCTAACTAAAGAAAAAGAATATTCAACAAATCAAATCCAATCACAGATTGACATAAATAAATAATCACAATCTTCTGTAATCTTGGATTGATTGATTACAATCTTTAGCTTGATTTGTGCATATCTTCAACATGTTATAATCTCTCTAGGCCATAATTTCGCATGTCATGATTTCCAAAAGGACTTTCAAAACTATAGCTACTGTCCCTTAAAAGTATTGTAGGCGTCGGACGTTGATATCATTTATGGGCTCAAAGGTAAGTACCCCCGTTTAAGTAGGCCAGATAATAAAAGGAATTTGTCAATTTCAAAACTGAGCATGTATCATTTAAGAAAACGTCCTTCGTCTATTACATAAGCATACACTTGCATATTAGGGCTTATTCGTAGTTTGCATGCCAATAATTATAATTCAAAGTATAAACACAAACGGCACATGGAGTCATTTGGGGCCGTAAAGGCTGCGTTTGTTTATGTTCTTTTTTTTTTTTTTCTGTTTCTAAGCACTTTTTTTGTTTTTTTGTTCCTGGGAACAAAAAAGAAACAGAAACACGTTTGGACGCGTTTTTGTTTCTTTTTTGTTCTTTTGTTCCCAGGAACAAATATAGAACAGAAATAAGAAACAAAAAAATTGTGTTTCTTATTTCTGGAACACAATTGAGGAACAAAAGAGGAACAAAAACATAACTCTCGTGTTTCTTTTCTATTTCTTGGTCATTCCTTTGAACACCGCAGCCTCTCCTCCTCCATCTTCTCCACCGCCGTCTTCTCCGGCGCCTCCCACTCTCCGGCGCCGACAGCCGCCTCTGTCTCGAGACCATCCGGCTTCTCCACCGTCGTCCTCTCCGGCGCCGACAGCCGCTGCTCCTTCACCAGGTGAACCTGCTCACTCCTCTTCTTCACCGATTGACGAGGCCCTCGCAGATCTGGACGATGGCTGGTCGGAGCTCGAGCGGCTCGAGCTCCGACCAGCCATCTCCGGATCTAGGCACCGTTGCTCGCCGGATTGCGGCGCGGCGGCTCGTCTCGCTTCGCTCGAGATCGGACGAGCATGCTCGCCCAGATCTGGCGAGCAACGGTGCCCTAGATAGAAAGTTTGGTTGCAGCGAGCCCTGCTCTGCTCGCTCGCTGCAGAGCAGAGCAAGGCTCGCTTGCTTGCCTGCTCGAGCGAGCAGACGGTCGCTGCTCTGCTCGCTCGAAGCAGCGAGCGTTGACATTCCCTTTTTTTCATTCTAGTTATTGACATGTGAAGGGGTGAAGAAGATTAAAGATAGAATCAAAAGATTTGTGACTAATCCCTCCCCCTCTTTCTTGGACTAATTGGATCTTTAGCAATTCATGCAAGAATTGGTCTCGAGGTGGAGGGGCGACTTGCTTGGTTGAATTTTCTATTTTGGATATGAACTAATCACATAATATTCGCAGTAATTTGGATTTAGCTTTGGGAATTTTGGGAAGGAATCTCTTTTCTCCTACATAGAGCTCCATTTATTAAGATATTGGCTAAACTCATAGACTTGTTTGATGTCAAATGTGCCTATAATAATGTATTGCTTCTTCAGCCTACTGTACTGGAAATTTTTTTTTATCAAACAAAATTTTGAGCTGTCGTGTGACCATAGTGTTGAATGAGCATTGGCTTATGAAAATGTTAGGCTTTTATGTTGATTCAGAACATAATGAATGGGAAAACTTGTGAACTACTGCAAGCTGAAAAACTTATAGAAATTTTTTGACTCTTGCACATCTTTGAGACATGTTTTTGCATGTTGCATATGTGGAGACGTGTTGCATGTATTGAAATGCTAACATAAGGACTTTAGTCAAAAGTACACTATAGACTTGAATTATTTTGGTTGTTGATCGAAGCATGTCCTACGGATGGTTTTGATGTTTACTATATAGACGTGGTCGAATATGCAAGGCTGTGTAAGGAGTGCTTGTCATGTAGGGAAGAGTTGCATATACCAGTAATGCTTTTGATTTCTCCGACTAGTCCATTGTTTCAGTTATCTATGCTAATGTCAGGTATTTTAAATTTTCTTATCCTTGTGTCGAGCATAGGTTCCCTGGAAGAGTCTTGGGAAAGAGCCGTTATTGTTTTGATAGAACGTGTATTCATTCTTGCCCATCCCGCATCCGATCGGCATACTCTCAAGGTATGTTCTTCTAATCCTTGGCTGCAAAGGGACATATGGATCATTATTAATAATAGGGTTTTGTTAATGGTCTTTGGGGCTCTTGTTAATCAACTAATTAAGGAAGCTCAACAATTTCTAATCTACTAATTGTCCTTGTGTCATGCGCATGCGATGTCTTGAAAATTGAATTATTGGAGGTAAAGTATACTGTTAACAGTATCCTTAATAATAATCACATCGGTTTATGCTCCCCTCATACTCATTATAAAAGCATATATATTGTCTGCTGTAGGAGGAGGACAAGGATAAACTCTTTGAGGCCAAACTTCAACAGATTGAGGTGTGTATGTTGGATGCATGCATGATCGTTGCTTCCACATTTATTTGGTGTCATTTTCTTTTGATCATCATGATGTTGTTGCTTTTTACTTTTGGGTTTGTGATTTTCTTGTGCATTGGAGCATTCTGTGTTTGACTGTCAACTCTTTCTTGATGCATAAATTCCTTTTTGTGTGAACTTTTAGTATTTTTTTCCCATTATAGATTAATCTCCCATGATATTTATTTGTAACACCAGTAGAAAAAAGTGGTTGATTGTGGTTGGAGCTTTTAGGAACTTTTTTTTGGAGGGGGGGGTTTGGTGTCCAATGGCTGATTAGTTGCACCAGATTTTCGTTTTGTGCAAGAGTTGTATTGTGATTTTTTGCCGTAGTTTGATAAACTGAACTATTTACATTTGATCCATCACTATTGAAACTGTACACTCTTGTCCTCACAACATTAAGATTGCTCCCAGATATTGACTCCTTGACTTTTGTAACATTCTCAATTGATTGGCCTTGATGTTAAAGTAATCTCGACCAATCCGTGCTTAGACTGCAGCAAAAGAGCTTTTTGAACTGGAACACATTTAAGCTTGGCTGATTATCTTGTTACTCGTGTGCAAGTTGACACCATTGTCAATGAATCATCTCTTTGAAGAGTACATGGTACAAGTGCCAACATGTGATGCTTGATTGTGCATAATTTTAGAGAGCTGGCGTGGATTCAATGGTTCCATCGTCCTGCTAACTTCAATTTGTGGCTCAATGCAGGAAGCAGAATCAGCAACTGTTGAAGCAATATCAAAGCCGAAAGTTGGAAATGTATGTTTGGAGAGGACCTCCAGTCTATTTGATAGTATTTTTGTTTTTTTATAGCAGCTCCATGACCTATTGTCTCCTGTAATTTTGTTTTTAAGTACTCACTTATCAAATTCAATGTGATGAAGTTGAACAATAAACTCTATTACTTCATTATTGTGATGTTATATATGAAAGGGTCTATGTAGAGATCTATAAGATATTCTTCTTTTAGCTAGCTCTTATTGTACAAATTTTACTTACAAAATTTTGTTCCAAGTATACACATGATCATGTTCAGAATGTTTGTCTTCACCCACCATGGACAAAATTAAATTGATGAACATTTCATTAAAGTGATAATGCAATACCAAGTTTATACTTTATTTAAAGAAAAGGCACGTGACAAAAATTTGGTACAAAGTTTATTTATAAAATTTTCTTCAAAGTATGCACTTATAACCATGTTCGAGAATGTTTGACTTTACTCACCATGAAAAAAATTAAATTGATGAGCATTTTATGATAATGAGAATTCAAAATCAAGTTTACACTTTATTAAAAAAAAAAAACAATTGGGAAAATTTTGGTACAAACTTAAAAAAATTTCTTCCAAGTAAGCAAATATGATCATGTTTAGAATGTTTGTTTTCACTTACTATGAACATAATTAAATTGATGAGCATTTCATGAGAATGATAATTTAATATCAAGTTTACATTTTATTAAAAAAAAACACTTGAAAAACAAATTGGAACAAAAAATTTTGTGCGAGTTACCAAACGTGTTTGTTTTTTTTTTTCTATTCTAGAAACAGAAAATTTGTACGATTACCAAACGTGTTTTGTTCTTTTTCTATTTTAGAAACAGAAATTTTATACAGATTACCAAACGCGTTTTTTTGTTCAAAAATTGTTTCCGGAACAGTAAACACTTTTTTCTATTTGTTTCCGGAACAATTTTTAAACAGAAACGTTACCAAACGCACCCAAAATGACGAATGTGTTTCACTCGATTTCGTCTCCATGAAAAAAATTGCGTTAATAGTTTTTGAGAATTATTTTGACAATTAAGGACCTGCTAGAAAAAATGTGGTTCCAAAATGGCGTTGTGTGGACACTAACCCCTCCTATGCTTAACCGAATGCCCGGTCTGCAATTTTCTGGTTTTCACAAATGATGATACTTTTGCTTTTGCAGTTAGGCGTCCAATCAGCTTAATTTTCTTTAAAATTGGTTGTTCCCGACTCCCTTAAATTTGATATATTTCGAAACTTCAAGTTTACAAAATCTACCTTCACAATCTTACCTCGGGTGAACCACCCAGAGATTCAATTAATAAATTATTAAACCTAAACTTAACTTGGGTTCTTCCAAATCCACACTAATTTGTGACATTAGTCAAGTTATTTAACATGCAAATAATTTTTATCTAGAAGTCGCCACTAATCAATTTATGGTATGTCAATTAGATATCGAAATAAAGCATTGGGGAAATACTCTACTTCTACAAACTAGAGAGTAAATAAGTATAGTGACTTAATTACGCCGGTACATTTTATCTTTCATTTTTAAAAATATTTGGTAAGCCGTCTAGATTGATTTTAGCTTGAATCACTAACATGAAAAGGATTGATCATGCGAAGTGCGCAAGCATTAAAGACAACACTCAATAAATAAATAAATTGCAGGAAAGTAAACACCATAACATGTAATATTCTTTGGATTTTCTTTTAATTATGGAATTAAAATTAGCTTACATGACACGCAATTTCAAATTAAATGAACTTAACATGCATACTATGTGACACACATGTAACATGACCTAAACTACCTAACATGCATATAATATTTTGGTATTTTTATATTAAAATTCGAAATAAATAATTAATGAAAATGTAATACTAAACTTGATAAGTTATGCTATTTAAACTAGGAAATAATTTTATCAAATCCTATTTTAATTCGGAAACTTAATTAATAGATTTTACCCTAACATGCAATCTAATTTAAAAGACAAATTTAACTAGACAAATTTTAAACATGCAATCCTAATATGTTTAGAAAACTATCCTATTTGTCACACAATTTGGCCTTTTTGGTGTTTTCAAAAATAAGCGTTACATCCGATCCATCTTAAGATATTTCAAATGAAGGTTAAGATAATAGGAAAAAAAAATCCATTGTCCACGGATTAAATTAACAATTATAAACATCATCAACACATAGGAAGAATTAAAATAATTAAGGATCAAATTAATAATTATAATCATATGGATGAAATTAACAATTATCTTGCAAGAATAATCAAGATAATTAAAAAAATGATCCGAAGTCTTATGGATCAAATTAGTAATTGTAATGATTTTTTACAATAAAATTTTGTTGGATAATGCCCAAAATTCCAATAAAAATTAAAGCCAAAAAACAATTGTTTAAAATAGGTAATGAAATTTGAATATATTAATCATTACCTAGTTTGTGGAAGTCATTTCCGATTTCAGGCCGACAAGTGGATCATAGGACCGATCGGTTGATTTGATCTGGTTCTAAGGTGGAATCGGAAACTAGACTGGGAGAACCAGTTCCCAAATTCCATGACCAAGAACTGGACTAATTGGCCTGGAATCGGAAACCGGTAAATTTGCTGTTTTGGGCCAAAAATAAAATGAATAATTGGAGAAATTGGGAGGAATCAAGGTTTATATATATATAATCGATCCAATCTGGGATTGGTCCGGTTCCCACTTTAACCAGGAACCGAACCGACCATCCATTGGTTCCAAGAGTAGGAATTGGGAACCAGATTACCCTCTTTGAAAACCATTCAAAATTGGTAGGTCTAGTCCGGTCCAACCGGTCTCAATTCGAGTAGTTCTTGTTGCACACCCCTAGTGGATCATGACAGTGGCCAATGGTGGTGGTCTCGGCGGGGGCCAAGCTCACTGCCAACGCACCTGCAAAAGTAGAAGCTTCGTGGGTAGGGCCGCGTGGTTACGTCAGAAGTTGAGTCTTCAATGTTTGTATAGAGAGAACGGTGCGGTCGACAGCGTCGTTTCTGGTTGCCAGTCATCAGACGAGCTGCTGGTGGGTTGCCGGATTGCGACTAGACGTGACTGCGGGGGTTGGAGAATCGAAAAGGATCGCTGGGATGAACTGGTGCTCTCCCAATTCTGGCTGGACCGACAAAGACTCAAGGTGAGTGTTAGATGAGCTTCTTAGTCGTCGTGGTGTGGTGATGGGCCGCTCATTGTGATGAGGGGGCAAACGACTTGGCTGGTTCGGACTTCTGGTCACACCAAGCGGCTTGGCTGGTTTGAGCTTGGTCGCGGAGCAGCGATCGTGAAGGCCGAATGAGGAAGTTTCGTGACCACGCTGGTCATGGTTGAGAAGGGCATGTTTGAGGAATGGTGCGTTTGGTAACGTTTCTATTCCGATGAATAATTTTTGAATAGAAATAAACTTTTTTTTTTTAATGTTTCTGGGAACAATTTAAGTATAAGAACTCGCTTGATAACTATAACAAATTTCTACTCCAAAAATATAAATGTGTTTGGTAAACTTGTATAATTTTGTTATTTATTTAAGTTTTTTAATATTTTTTATTATGTGGCCTCGGTGGCCATTCGAGCCTCGCGTCGGCCGACGAGGCTGACCTCACACCGCTTGGGCGAGGTTGAGCCTTGCCGATGGCCTCGTGAGGCTCACCTAGCTATCAAGGTCACCCGCCGAGGCTCGGCCTCACCCAAGCGGCTCAAGGTTGGCCTCGCTTTGGCGCGAGGCCGAAATTTGGCCTAGCCATCGGCGAGGCTCGGCATCTCCGGGGCCGATGACGCTTCGAGGAGGTCGTTGGCCCTCATCTAATCGATCATTGGCGCCGTAGCCATGATCAAGGCCCGGTGATCGGCAAAAGGAAGAAGAAGAAGAAAAGAAATAGAAGAAAGAAAAATTATTTTTTGAAATTATTTCAGGAATACAAAATAGTTTTTTTTTTTACTTCTTTTTTTTTCCAAATTTATTCATAAAAAAAAAATAGATTTTTTATTTCCAGAAATAAAACTTTTACCAAACACGTTTCTTTTTTTTTTTAGAATAAAAAAATAAAAAAAATTTATATCGAAGAACAGAAGCAAAAATAAACGAACACGCCAAAGAAGACCCAATTTCCCCTCTCATCCCTTCGGTCTCCTTTTTGTCTTTTCATTAAAGGAGTGTCCCCTCGCGTGTCCGAGACGCAGATAGAGGACAAACTTTTCATTATCTCTCTGAAGACTCTTCCTCTCTCTTTTCTCTCCCTCTTCTCAATGCGGCCGAACTCTCCCTGTTTTTTTTTTTTTTCTCAATTCTCTTGTAGAAAGAGAACCCACTTTCTGCACTCAATCGACCGAGAACAACGTACTGGCGTACTGACCCCCGATTTTGCTTGTCCATAGGTAATCCTTCTATGGATAGGGAGGGGCTAGACTTTCTAGGAAAGAGAATTAGGTCTCCTCTTCCTGTGAATATATTATATTTTGCACCTTTTCTTTCTCTCGCTTTGCTGACATCTAGGCTCCATTTAACAACGTTTTCATTTTTCTAAATTTTTATTTTTTTCTTCAAAATAAAAAAAAAAACATAAATTCATTTAATAATGTTTACTAAATTTTCTATTCCTATAGAAAAATAGCCGAGGAGTGGATTTGGAATATAAAAAAGAAGTAACAAAAAAAAAGCTTCTTCTTATTTCCGAGAATAATTTCTAGAATAAGTCTTTTTTTTTCTTTTCTTCTTCTTCCTCTTCTAACTGGTTGCCGACATAAGTAGTTAGTCATAACCGTCAACTAGAGGAATAAGAAGAGAGGAAAAAAGAAAAGAAAAAACTAAAAAATAATTAAAAGTTAAAATAAATTCTACATTAAGAAATTCTAGGTCATCAAAACGCATTCCTTTTTTTTTTCTATTTTGAGAAAAGAAATTTTGTATAGTTTTTTTTTTTTTTGTCGTCCCCTACTCTATTCCTATCTTACACTCACTCCTTGACTTGGGCCCCGCTTTCTTGCAAGCGTGGGAGTCGCAACCCACTCTCGAAACTTACGCGTCCCTATCCCCATCCCCCCTTGAGAAGGTGGAGATTTGAACCCCTCACCTCCCACTTCCATGTTGGAAGGGTGGCCACTGGGGCGAACCCCCAGTGGTTAATTTTGTATAGTTACTAAATACCTTTTTTTACTCAAAAACTATTTCAAAAAATAGAAATAGGAAGAAAAGTATTTCTAAAAATAACTTATTCTCCAAACCAAAAATATTACCAAACGCACCTATACTTTCCTCCTTGGAAGATCTAAAAAAATATATCATATTCTATCTTTTTCCCTGAGAACTTGCACCATTTATTTCTTTCCTTTCTTGACCATGCAAGCATAATATTTTCCATTGATTTTATTTCTTTAAACCATATACCAGCCCACAAGTTAGTCAAATATCATGCCATAAATTCAGGATTGTGGAGATACAACCACAGAAGAATCAGCCGAAATTTCCTGAATTCCAACAAGATAAGCGCACAATAACTCCTTCGTATGCTTGCCTTTACTGCAAATATATGAATATAGTTTTTTTTCTTGTCCTTTTATGGTCGAATTGCTCTCCAAGTTTTCAAAATTTTCCAATTTTAATTATTGCGGCACATGATATTTTCAGCCACATGGGATATTCATGGGACTTGAATTTCATGCTTCGATGGACTAAGTCTAATTTGCTAAATTACAGCTCAAAACCATCAATTTAAACCCAGTGATCCAATACAAATGCAATAATAAAAATATATAAACTAAATGATAAAAGCTCTTAAAGTCTATATGTAATTTAACTTAATATTTTTATTAGGGGTTAGGATCGATCCTTAAATTTATATGAAATGACTTACTAAATGTGATGTCAAAATTTAAGTGTCAACACCTATTTTTACTTCTTTACCAACACGGCTAACACTCCTACCAACTATGGAGGGACGGATTACAGTGCTCGGTTGGTAGCGGTGGTCGACCTTGTAGTGGTGCTTGGTTCATCATGGCGGCGGTGGTAGTGGACTTAGAATTTCAAGGGAATCAAACAAAGCTGTAGGGAAAGAAGTGTTTTCATGAGTCTAAGGAGCTTTGCAAAATTATGCTATTTTAAGCACGTCTAGCAACGAAACCTACATTTGTAGCTAAGGGTGTGTTTTTTAACTATTATATTTCCAAAACAATTTCTACTTAGAATTAGTTTTTTTTTCTGATTCAATTTCCTAGAGGAATATCTAAGTATTCTATGGTAATTACACAAAATTTATTTTTCTAAAATTAAAAAAACCAAAATGCTTTTGATATAACCCTTAAATTTTTTTGTGACATATAATTTCTTTTAATTTTTAAATAATTTTCTGAGATTTTCCTTTTTTCTATTCTTTTTTTCCTCTCTTTTTTTTGGTAAAAGGTAATGATATATAAATAAAGCTAAGGCGAAATACAAAAAATCGGCACCAAAAACCTACACTCAATCCTAACAAGGAGACAAAGTGTAGGGGGGCCAATGTAAAAAGCCACAAAGGCAACCAAGAATGCCACAAGGCACAGCAACAGGAAAGAGATAAAAACAAGGCTAACAAACCCTCAGCCCCCCAAGGAGGCGGCTAAGAACAAAGAGCCAATAAAGAAAGGAGCAACTCGCGCAAAGCAACAACTAAGGAGCACTAGGCAGACGAGAGAACACCGCAGGGTCGAACCCCCAACCACGCTAAAGCCTCTTATTCCTCGGGGTAGGAGGAACATCTTTGAATGTTATAGCTTTATCCCTCACAACCTTAATAAGGTGGTTTTTTAGAGCCGAGACCATTAAGGATTCGCCCCGAAATATAATGGCATTCCTCTTTTTCCAAATAAGGTGACACATAGCTCCAAACGAGAACCGCGCAATGCGATGGAAGAAGTCCTTTCCGGATAAGAACTTTAATGCCCAACTGAGGATATCTTTCCAACATCTATTCCGCCAGGGAAGGTTACACCTGGTGGCCCAAAAGTAGGCCAGAGAAGCCGAGGTGCGACACCCGAAGAATAAATGTTCGACAGAATCTGGAACATCATTGCAAAAGGCACAAACATTATAGTCAATCCTTCCATAAGAAAGAAGCAACATCTGAGTCGGCAGGCGATTTTTGGTTATAAGCCATAGATTAAACTGGAACCGCGGGGGTATCGCATTGTCCCAAACAAAAGACGCCCAATCAACGCGATCCTTCTTGTCTCTAAAGGAATTCCATGCTGAAGTTACAGAGAAGGATCCAGAAGCGTCACAGCACCAGGTAAACCTGTCACAAGTCGAGGAGAGGACCGGGAGAGAGATCCCCCATCTTTCCAAAAAGCATTTAAATAAACAACCCCTAGAGGTAAACAGATTCGCAACAACAAAGCATACAGATCCTCTCTTTTTCTTCCTCCTCTAGCTGCTAATCTCGGGGGAGCCTTGCTAGCCCCCAATGAGGTTGGCCTTGCCGTGGCTGATCGAGGTGGAGCCTTGCCAAGGGCTAGCAATGCTTCGGCGAGCTCGCCAAACCTCATCTCTAGCTGATCGCTAGCCATTGCCAAGCCCAACAATTGGTTAGAGAAGGAAGAAGAAGAAAAGAAAAAGAAGAAAATGACTTGGTTTCATAATTTATTTATGGGAACAAAGAAGTAACTTTTTTTTTCTATATCCTATTTCTTTTTTAAATCTATTCTTTAAGCATTGATATATTCCCAGGAATAGAAAATTAACTGATGTTACCAAAGGAATTTTCTCTCTCTCTCTCTCTCTCTCTCTCTCTCTCTCTCTCTCCGGGAACAAAAGAATAGAGATAGGCAAGAATTGATTGGTTACCAAATACGATCTAAATGTCCAATGATGTCTTGCTATAAATGGCAAATCCGTTGATGAGGGTATTTTACAAGAATGGGTAAAAATACTGTTATGCAATGGAAACACAAGTTTTGTAGCCAAATCCCCAACAAATATCTACGAAAATAATTACTTTGTCGCTAGAAAGTACTTTTCTTGGCGACGAAATGTGTTTTGGAGCTGAAAGCTGATTTCGTCGGTAGAGGGTACCCTTGTAGTGAAAAACTTGACTTTTGTCGCTAAAAATTAGTTGGTGAAGGCTGGATTTCTAGTGGTGATTTCAATTAAATTTCGTTAGCCGATCCCAACATTTCTATGTTGACTCGGTTATTGATTGATGAGAATTGAGCTACTCTAAATAGTCGCTCTAGCCTAAAGAGCTTGATTGCAATTTTCATCAGTCATGTCAATTCTCACCTATTGACTCGGGAATATACCTAATCTCTTTTCCTTATAGATTATAGTGCTATCCAAGGTCTCGTTTGCTCCATTCATCATCTGTTACCCATCCATACTATGCCTTGACTTCATTTAAGTCGATCCTCTACTTGCTTTGACTTATGAGTTTCCCTTTTGCCTTATACTCTCCAGACTTTCTCATCGAGCCGGGCCTCGAGTCGATACCATATTTTAAAGTCGTAGCAAGTGCTTAATTGACAACACCAATTGCTTATCTGCTTTAATTTTTTAGATATTAAGTTTGACAACTTTAGGGTGCCAAGATGTCTTCATGTCATGATAAAGAAAAATATTTTTTAAAAAATCATTTTATGGGAAAATATTTTCCTTTTTTAGATTAGAGAAATTTATAGTTCTAACTTTAAACTAAATGTCGCAAATATGTGGATTGAATTGGATTTGAGTGGGTCATAAATAGGTTCAATTCAAATTCACCAATTTATCTCATTTGACAATTTGGATGGCCCATACCCAATCTAACTCATGTCTAACTCACACCCACCCAAATAGCTTATATTTTACAATTATATTGAGAATTTAGCAAATTTAGAATATATTTAAAATAAAGAACAAACATTCAGCCAGATTGACTTCCATGGCCAGGCACGAAGTGAGCAATGTCTCCGCTCCTTCCTTCGCCGCTGACACCACCTTGAACTGCTACAGCACCCCCCGCCACCACCCTCTTCATCTGCAGGAATGCCACTTCTTACCGCTGTCTTCCCCAAAAGTCTGCCAATGCTCCGGCCTGTCCTTTCCCAGCATTTCCTCTAGCCTCCCCAGGGCGTCCAGTTGGTACGTCTCCCTCATCATCGCATTCGGATGGCCTTTCCTTTAACGAACAATCACATGATTGAGAGCTGTGCCGTGCGAGGGAGGAGATGGCCACAAATGACCGTTAGATTTGGTCCTCAATGATCGGTCACCGCCGGAGCCGTCGTCTCCATCGTCGAGCCAAGAGCTCCTCGCGAAGGTGGCATTCGGCTGCTCCTTCAATGCCTTCTTCCCACACTCCTCTGCCCAGGTTTAGCCTTGCCTGCAGGCATGTCTGAGCTTCTCCGCTTCATCGAGAACCTCTGTAAGCGCGAGTCGGTCCTCGAGCGCAGGCTTGTACGAGTGACAGCGTCCCTCGTCCCGTTGCTCAAGGACACGATCTGCACTAATAGAGCCAAGCATGCCAAATCGGTGAAAAGAATGGAAGAGCAAAGCGTTAAACGAGAGGCCAAGGGACTCAAGTGAGAAGACTACGAGTGAAGAGGGAGAGAGGAGAGAGTTTGAGCCTTTGCAAATTGGAAATGGGTTCATTGTAGAATCCATTTGTTTTGGGCTTTAAATTTTACAACACATTATGATTAGGTTCTTCAAATTTGAAGTGTCGTATATAAGGGGTGAGCAATCCTATGTTTCGTATAAACTTTAGATGGAACCTGAAACTTATCAACTATAACAAATTCCTTTTTCTTTTTTTTTTTTTTTTTAAACCTGGAACCTATCATGCAAATCCCATAACTTAAAACCTATCCTGTCAAAGCCTTTAAGGTCTGTCCAAATTCTACCCAGGTTTTACTTATATTATTAGTTATTACTTTTAATGACCACCAATTGCTACTACAATCTACTGACTACAATTTATACTTGGATACACAAAGAATATGAAATATGAACAAGATAAAAGTCTCAATCATAAATTAAAAGCTCAGACTCGTCAGACTCATCATCAGATGTCATGAAATATCGCAAGATCGCACGAAAACAGACTAAAAAAATACAAAAACTTATTTTAGGTTTTATGCTCCATCTATTTAGAACTTGGAACCTATCTAGTATAATAGGTTGCTTAATTTTTTGAACATGAAATCTATTTGTCATAATAGATTCCTCAATTTTTTTAATAGGAAATCTATTTTACATATCTTGAAACTTGAAATTGAATAGGTTCCCACTGGTCTAATTCTTTAATTTCAGGTTTTATCTTTGAATTATGCTCACCCCTAGCGTGTATGACCCATTCCACCAAGTTTGGGTTTATAAATGAGTTTAACACTCATATTTTTTTTTTTTGGTCAAATGTTTATGACTTGACAAATCTACTTTAAGTATTTATATTTTCTTTGACTGTTAATAGTTTTTCGTCGACTGATTGTTTTCGACAAATCAAATGCGTGAAAGTCTAGAAAACCAATTCATGAAAAATTCTTTCACTCAAACGTACCAATCACTTCCTATCCTTGATCAACCCCTGCTCTCGCCTGGTGTTTCTCGGGATTCAATCAAGCAAAACAGAAGCTTCCCCATTTCTCACCATATGGACTCGTTTAAAATTCATCATACACGCTCAAGCCAAATGTTTCTGCGTGTAACGACGCATCGGCCAAACGCATCGAGTCGTGTCATTTCTGAATTTCGATCGCCTTTGGTTGCAGATAATGTTAAAATTTCATATATTTTTTTAAGTAGGCTCACGCCGCGTTTGAGTCATGATCTGGAACCAGTGGTGATTGTGTCGAGAGCTGATATCTACTCTGTCTTCCTGTCGGAGGTTACGAAATCAGGGGGAGGAAAAGAACAAAAGGAAAAGGAAGGAATGAAGAAGATCCAAACCACCGGTCTGCAGTGGTTTCGATGGATAAGAGCTCCATTGATCCTTATTCAAAGGTGAGGGGTTTGAAACCCAGTAGAAGCATTTGATGTCTTAAGTGTGATGCCGGGTGGTGAGTCTTCTGCTAGCGTCACCCAAGTTTGCTTGGCCGGCCGTCAGCTATAAGAGGTTCCTTGCTAGCGTCACCTAAGTTTGCTTGGCCGGCCATCAGCTATAAGAGATTCCTAGGTCATAAAAAAAAAAGGAAAAAAAGAGAGAAGATCCCAAGCATGTCTCGTCTTCCACCTCGTCAGCATAACGGACAACAACGTTCGTTCGCTTCCCGGAAACGGAACTTCAACGCCAACGTTTTCGCCAGCTCCAAATGTTGGAAGAAGTAAACGAAGTTAATCCAATTATATATGTCCGATGATATCTCCCAGGAACACCCGAGAAACCCGAGAAGAAGGACTAGGCTCCAGTCCGAATATTCTCACCCGTGTTCTTTCACCCTCTGTCTCTTTCCCCTTCCTTCAAAAACCAGAGAGGGACCGTGAGACACCATTGCGATTACCAATGAAGTTCTGGAAGATCCTGAAGAGGCTGATCGATGAGGCACAGCCCGATTGGCGTGACAAGTTCTTGTCCTACAAGGACTTGAAGAAGTGGCTCAAGCTCACTTACCCGAAAGACAGCAGCTTGCGCCAGGTCAACCGCCTACGCCCGGATTCCGTGGAGGCGGAGGAGGCAGTCAAATTTGTGGAACTGTTGGATGGTGAGATCAACAAGATCAATGAGTTCTTCATGGACCAAGAGGAAGGGCATATCGTCAAGTGGGAGGTAAGTAATTTCTTTCTCACTTTTCTTGCTTGGTTTTCATCTCCCTAGATTTTTTTATAATTTTGAATTAGAAATCTGTGGGTGAGATTTGAGGCAACGGAATCCAGTGCACCAGGAGTGAGATTTAACAATTTACGATAGCTTGTTTTCTGTGAATGGCAGAGGGTGTGATTCATACTTGTTGAATTAGTCTGGTAATCAATGAATGAATGAAATAGCTCTGTTTTCTAGCATCTTACTGTGAAAGTGCTTTCATAACATGCAAGAGCTTTACCAATTGAGGGCTTGATCAAATTACTCATGGGGTTGAGCTAGAAAGACGAAAGGATCTGAGCTGGATGGTAAATTTCAGAATAACGAGCGGCACGATCAAATTGATTGGTATTTGTGTTTCAATGCTTATAGAATAGCACGGTGGAAATATCAGAAGACATCATCTTGGAATTTTATAATCAGGCCTGCACATCACTATGAATTCCTTTCTGTTTCTTGAGGACAGAACCTATTTCAAAACTGAGATTTTGCTCGTGTTCGGTATATGATACGGAACAAAGGTGCTTTGGACTGATAAAATGCCTTAGGAAGGACCAGAATTCTGAAAGCCGGCAACTTCATTAACACGGTGCTGCTGTTTGTGATAACTACCCCCTTTTCCAACTTTTTCATGCGTGTCTTTGTTCGGTGTCTTTCCTACTTTTCTTCTAATTTAAAAGCAATCCATTGGTTTTGCTACTGTGATACTCTTAACTTGAAACTCCAGTCTCATTCCTCATGGGTCTCTTTGGAGTGTAGGCATTGCAAGATCGGGTAGCAGAGGTCGAGGGCAGAGACAACGAGCTGATGGAAGTGCATAGAGAAATAGTTGATTTCCATGGAGAAATGATTTTGCTGCAGAATTACAGCGCTATTAACTGCATAGGTATCTAATAGGTGATGGATTTTTGTAGGATAAAGCTTGTGCTATGACAACGTGTAAAATAGTCTGGTCACTGAAGCTCCATTTAAGTGCATACATCCACAGAAACATATAGCAACGGACATGAAGTTCAGAATTTGTGAATTAGCAATCATGCAGTATTAGTCCATAGTTACTTGGAACATGGTTTCTGTCCATTTAGTTATCTGGAAATCTGGTCTAGATGATGCATGGAGATGAATATACGTTTTATCTCAGGATGATTTGCTTGGGTGAAAGCCTTTTCTAAGAATAGCATTGGATTACTGTAATTTGGTAAGTGTTATTGTAATTAGTTTCTGTAGTGATAGGCCGACTACACTGCTGGTGACCTTTCATAATTTTGTGGAACCGAAATCATAATATCTGCTAGTTGCGGCAAAAGGCATGCTGATTAAATCATAACTACAGAGCCATCGAGTAGATCTGTCTCATAATATCAAAACGGCTTAACATCTCACTTGAAAGAAACTTCCTGCTTGAAGGTTCAAGATGACTGCTTCGGCGCTTCCCTTGTTTTTCTTGCCTTAGATCATGTTTCAAACCGCAGGATTAGTGAAGATAATAAAGAAGTACGACAAGCGAAGCGGCGCTCTGATCTGCTTGCCTTTCATCCAGAAGGTTCTGCAACAGCCATTTTGCAGAACGGATGTGCTCAAAAAGTTTGTGAAGGAGTGCGACATAATACTCAATCAACTTCCCTTCAAGATTGACCACCAGAGGGTAAACTTCGAGGCGAAGTGCGACAAGACTATGGCTGATCCGAAAGATAGCCTGGTTAGAGTTCCCAGTGAACTCGTTGGGATTGAGATCATGGAGAGCGTGTACAAGAAGCTCACTTTATCGGCTTTGCGTGTATTTGAGGAGATTCAGAGCAGGAGCTCAACAGTGAGCATGTTCTCGCTACCGCCTCTGCATAATAATCAAAAGGGTGAAGATTAGAAGAATCACCCATTTTGGTATCACACAAGCTAATTAGTGATTTGGAAGGATCCTTGGCTTCTTATTATGAAGTCTCTTTTCTCTTCCTGCTTGAAAGGTCTACTGATGTCGATGTTGGTTATCCTTCTTCTTTTCCAGAGTTAGTTGGTGCTGCTTGTCCTAAAATTATCCTTGAACAAGCAGAATAAAACATTGAACTTCTAGTGTGGAATTTAAGCAAAATATTTTGTTTCATCTTTGGCAACACTCTTCATTGCTTCATTTTCTTGATTGCTCGCTCTTCTGTGGAGCAAGACCTTGCTATTTTTCACGTCCTTGCTTCGAATTTCTCACGAGTGTCTGAAAGATCAAATTATTGCAGAATGTTTTGCCTTTTATGAACTAAAGTCGATTTTTATAGGGATTTAGTTGCTGTCGAGACTGCATCGGGTTCTCATATGAAGCTTTTGTAGCAATGCCACAGTTCCGCCCCCTTTTGTCGCGTCACCATCTTTGCATCGCACCTATAATGTAATAGCCATTTGACTCTTTGCATCTGGTGTTCCATGTTCTTTTCATGATCTCCATCGCTCACGCTCTTCATGAACGAAACTGAAGCAACTCACACCTGGCATGAGACTTACCAAACATCAGGTTTAATCCTAGGGGCAAGTTCCATGTGACAGGCTCCAACCTTTTTCCATTATGACGCCCTATATATCAACCTATGCCTCCTTCCAAGTTCTTCCAACTCTGATTTTTCTTCTGAATGCTCCGAATCTTCTGAGCCGTGTGGATCAGTTCAAAGGTTTCCAACAAGATGTCCATTGGTGAAGAAGTGCCCGGTTTCCTTCAGGTCCTGTCTGACGGATCTGTCAAGCGCATCGTCCCCGAAATCGCCCCTCCCTCGACTGATTCTTCCCTTGGGTATTTCTCAAAGGATGTGACGATCGACCCGACCAAACCAATAACTGCAAGAATTTTTATCCCCAATGCTCCTCCTACTTCCTTAGCCCGCCTCCCCGTCCTAGCCTATTTCCACGGCGGCGGCTTCTGCATTGGCTCCACAACATGGCTGGGCTACCACCATTTTCTCGGGGACTTCTGTCTGGCGTCCCAGTGCATTGTCCTCTCGGTAGACTACCGACTGGCGCCCGAGAACCGCCTTCCCGTTGCCTATGAAGACTGTTACGCCTCCCTGGAGTGGCTAAGCCGCTCTAAAGGCACCGACCCTTGGCTCGAGCGAGCCGACCTCTCCCGCCTGTTTTTGTCCGGAGACAGCGCCGGGGCAAACATAGCTCACCACGTGGCGATCAGGGCGCTGCAGGATGCCGCCTGCCCCGTGTCAATCGTGGGGTTGATGTCGATACATCCGTACTTTGGCAGCGAGAGAAGGACCAACATGGAATTAGCAGATGAAGGAGGCAAAAGCGTCAGCACAAACGACCTGTTCTGGAGACTGAGCATACCGGAAGGCTCAGACCGCGACCATCCCGGGTGCAACTTCGAGATGGCGAGAATGTCGGCCGAGGAATGGCAGCGGTTCCCCGCGGTGGTGGTTCACGTGGCGGAGCTGGATTTTCTCAAGGAGAGGGGGGTGAAGTATGCAGAGTTCCTGAAGGGGCAAGGAGTGAAGGAGGTGGAGCTGGTGGAGGCTAAGGGGGAGCAGCATGTTTATCATGTGTATCATCCTAAATCTGAAGCCACTTCTTTGCTCCATAAGCAAATGAGTCACTTCATGAAGAGATTTTAGCATATCTTAGATGGGTCATTTAAACTACTAATGTTTATGGAAGTGGACCCAATTCGAGGAAAATTGGAGAGTCAATCTCGAAAGTCCCTCGAGTTCTTGTTAGTTATCTAAAGAATAAATAGAGCGTAATACCCATTTTAGTGGGTTCGCAACACAATGAGTTGACATTTCTAGCACTCTAGCTTGCCTTGGTGAAGCATTCCATGTCCCCAAATGCGAAATCAATGTTCTTGACTGTATTAGGTGGAACTCAGA
The DNA here is from genome assembly GCA_016097485.1 of Eucalyptus sideroxylon x Eucalyptus melliodora. Classification (NCBI taxonomy): domain Eukaryota; kingdom Viridiplantae; phylum Streptophyta; class Magnoliopsida; order Myrtales; family Myrtaceae; genus Eucalyptus; species Eucalyptus sideroxylon x Eucalyptus melliodora. Next base: position 24,534,030 of record CM027826.1, on the reverse strand, counting down.
ATAAGAATCTTTGAACTTTATCGTGTAGAAATTGTAGGAAAAAAAGTTCATGAGAATAAATAAATTTGTCTAAGGCATGCAAGCATAAATACCATCCTTAAGGATAATTCCGCCCCTCGGAGTGCGAAACTCGGTGCGATAGGCTTCTAACATCTATCCTCCCAAGATACAACATGCATTTTTCTATATTCCGCATTGAATATTAGAAGGAATAGAAACAACATTGTGTATAACCCAGCAAGGAAAATGAAAGGAAATGTTTTTTAAAGAAAGAATATTCTCTGTTTCATTCGGTGTATATATTTTTAAGATTGTTTTATGAGATTTTATATTCAAACAAAATAGAGCCGTTATAAAATAATGAAAGATTTATTTGAGAAATAAATTAAACATTATAAAACGATTGAAAAGCCGACTGTTAAAAAACCGTTATGTGACCGTTCAAAATAATAATGATTTTCAATGCGGTCATAACTTTTATCGAAGCTATTATTATAAATATTTCAAAATATTATTGAAATATCCAATTGGACTAGGCTTGAGGGCCTCTAAGTCGAGATCTACTAGTCTGATCACATGTGACTTAATGGCAAATTTAACTTGACAATATACGGTGCAGTTTTTTGAACGGGATCCGTTCTCGTCCTAGAAGTTAGATTTGGGATCTAGTTGATGCCATTGTCAACTTAACGTGGTGCCCACGCTAGCTTATTTGGTAAGAAAATAATGAGTTGGAGGATGTTTTATAGTTCAAGATATATCTTTTTATGAAAGGTGTAAAGTCAAGGGCTTTCGATGATGTCTTGCCCAAAAGAGATCGTAGTTTAATACCAAAACACACGCCTAAATAATTTTAGGGATGAGGACGCAAGTGCCTTGGACTTTTTCCAGTTGATTTATTAATGCCATTTGAAATTTTATATTTATTTGTGCAGATTGGTACTTCTATAAACTAACAAAATTGTTGACTTAAATCCACACCAATGCCACATCAGTATTATCGTCCAACTAAGCATCATTGTGAAATGAAAGGACAAACTAAAAATCTAGAACTAGGCTAGGCATGCCGTTGTTGTTGTATATGTTTGCTCTTAACTTTTTATGATGAAATAATTTTTCTTTATTTATGGACAACGAGTTACCATGTAATAACAAGTCGTCGAAATCTTTATTTTTATTGCTTATCTTTATTGTAGGTATAGTTTATGGACGGCGAAAAGCAACATGAAATAGTCTTAATTCCTATATATCTAGACAAATAAAAAAGCAAAAAAATAAAAAAGAATTGATACTGAGACAATTATGAATTCCATAAAAATTTCCTTTACTTGCTCGAAATAATTTCAAACGATGCCTCCAATTTCTTCTTCATCCCTAACCTAGTCACCATCGGCCCCCTCTCATTGGTTCTTGGTTACTAGATTTTTTTCCTCCTTCGCCATCAATGGTCAATCAGATGAGCAGACTAACGTGGCATAGGCAACCGCGATATCAAGCATCCTCATAAAGTTTTCTAACGGCACGGGCTTTTAATGGAACATAATTCAAAAGTCTGATCGCCGATCGGATGATTAAAATTGAATAGCACGTTACTTGGCATCAAATCATAGGACACATGAATTCTTTAATTTTTTCCTTCCCTTTGTGGTCAAACATAGGATCCACGATCGTTTTGCCCTAAATTGGCAAAAGCACGAGACCAAATGCTCCCGCACATCCCCCCTAATCCTAAAAAAACATCAGAGAAAGATGATGATGATTGGCGATTTCCGCAGCGGACTGCGGGAGGGGCAAAATGGGGAAACCAGGAATTTCCCCCTCGCGGTATAAATAGGACCCGCTCCGTCATCGCCATACCAATCGAGACCGAGAAAACCCTAATACGCTCCTCCTCCTTCTTCCCGATCGAGGTCGTCTTCCTACTCTGCACAAAAACCAGAGAGATCTTCGCCCCCTCCGATTTTTCTCTCTCTCGCAGCAGCTAACCTTGTGTTTCCATTGCAGACGCTCCGTGTGTGTGTGTGTGTGTGTGTGTGTAAAACCCTAAGCCCCTCTTCTCGCCGAGCTCGGAGGTACTCGCTCTTTCCCCCCGCTGTAAAGCCCTAGTTTTTCTCCCACTTCGCGGCTTCCGCGGTCGTGGGTTTCTGTCGGTCGTGTGGGTTTTTTTTTTTTTTTTTTTTGGGTTGACGTGTGGAGTGTTCGTGTTTTGCAGGAGAAAAAAATGGGGGATGCTAGGGACAACGATGCCTACGAAGAAGAGCTCCTCGACTACGAAGAAGAGGAAGACAAAGCCCCCGACTCCGTCAACGCTAAGGCCAACGGCGAGGCCGCCAAAAGGTTTGATTTTTTTTCGTTTTTTCGGTTTTTTTGGCGATGGGGTCCGTTCTAGTTCAGTTGCTGCTGTTGTTCTTGCTCGTTGAGAAGGGGGATTTAGTAGATTTGGGTCTGGTTTTGGCGTGGGATGAAGGGGAACGGAGAGTAGAAGCTGGAGTTTCGGGGCTTTATAACAGTATGTTCTTTTGGGAGCGTGTCTAATTGGGTTTTCATGTGCCTAATGCCAGGGGATACGTGGGAATTCACAGTTCAGGATTCAGAGACTTCCTTTTGAAGCCAGAACTACTTCGAGCTATTGTTGACTCTGGATTTGAGCATCCCTCTGAAGGCAAAGTTTTTTAAATGATTTGTTGCTCTACTCTTTTATCTGAATATATCTCTTTTCGCCTCGTGTAAAGGTTTGTGTTTTCCTGTCGTGTGCTTTGTTGAAGTGGATGGCTTTCTGGGGATGTTGTACTGGTCCAATTAAGTATTTAACCGGCATGCAATTTTAATTCTAAAGCCTGAGTAGCCATTTAAACAGTAACAAGCACACAAGAACTGACAAAGATATAGCCATTAGATTGTAGAAGAATTATCTGTTGATTTGTTAGTAAGAGGCCTTGAATTCAGAACAGGAGACCTTAATCGAGATTTTTGAGCTATATCTTAATTATATTATTCCATAACAAAAAGTTACAGGACAATTAGTAGAAGTTCCCTCCCCCCCCCCCCCAAAAAAAAATAAAAATGAAAGGATGTGTACATCAGATTAGACAAAATGATCTGTCAATTTGCTTGTAAGAAGCTTGAACCTCAAAATAGGGACTTAGAATGAGTCTTTCAAAAAGATATCTCTGTCTAGTTGCTGCTTCAATTTTTAACTTCATCCTCTTGAATTGCCTTACTTTTATTGGCTTTCCTGGTGAATGTTCTGCTTCAATGACTTTCATTTTGGTCTTATTTTCTTTCAGGTAATATAACATACTAAAGCCATTCTCTTGATTTTGGAGAAATAACCTGGTTTGATAAACCTTTCACTTGAAAGGTTCTGGGAGGTTATAATTTTACTTACCGACGGTTCCTTCCATCCAATTTTCTTTGGTTCTTCACCAGTTCAACATGAGTGTATTCCGCAAGCCATTTTGGGCATGGATGTCATTTGTCAAGCTAAATCTGGAATGGGGAAGACTGCCGTTTTTGTCCTGTCGACTTTGCAGCAGATTGAGCCTGTGGCAGGGCAAGTTGCTGCACTTGTCCTCTGTCATACAAGGGAATTAGCTTATCAGGTTCTTGCTAGATCCGAGATTGATTTAATGTTTATTGTTGTAAATTTTGTGGGCATCACATTGAAGTTTTCTAATGCTTATCTGCTCTGCAGATATGCCACGAGTTTGAGAGGTTCAGTGTATACTTACCTGATATCAAGGTTGCTGTGTTCTATGGTGGTGTCAATATCAAAATCCATAAAGACCTATTGAAGAATGAGTGCCCCCATATCGTTGTTGGAACTCCTGGCCGGATACTTGCTCTAGCGAGAGATAAGGACCTTTCTTTAAAGAATGTCAGGCATTTCATACTTGATGAGTGTGACAAGATGCTTGAATCACTTGGTATGATTCTCGTCCTTTTATGTCTCTAACTTGGTATGCTGGTCTACTTAATATTTTGCCGGGCCTTTTTTTATGGCTTACTTATTCATGTGCTTTTGCAGACATGAGGAGAGATGTGCAGGAGATATTCAAGATGACCCCACATGATAAGCAAGTCATGATGTTCTCAGCAACACTCAGCAAGGAGATCCGTCCAGTTTGCAAGAAGTTTATGCAAGATGTAATTTCTCGTGGCCAGTTATCGCTTCAATTTAGAAGTCTCTTCTGTTTTCCAAGCTACGTCCATGGGTTTTAAGATAGTCATAATTCAATTTGGGTGCTACAGTTGTCTGCTCTCACTGTCACATTATTTCATTGAGTCATCTTGTCGGAATCGCAGCTTGATGGTGGAAGAGTTGGTGAAAGTTGAGGATGTTGAGATGCACGTAGTGACGTGAGTTGATTGTCGAGGTCTTGAAGATCGTTCAGTCTGTCCCTGCACTAGTTTTGCTTTATATAGTTGTTTCGACTTTGGCTGTGCATAGCTCAAGATGACCTTTTTAACTTTTTGCCACCCATAGAGGGGTTTGTCTAGCTTGGGGTTAGTTTTGCAGCCTCTTGTGGGATGGCTCCTCCTAGGTAGGATGTGTAAAAGGATTCTGGCACTTGCGTGGTACACATTCTGAAAATCCAGCAAGGAGGCACCAGATGAAGCAAGACTAAGCGATCTGCTTCCATGAGTCATTAGCACTGGATTCTGTTAGCTTCGAGAAGGCATCTAATATTATTTTGCTATGACCTTTGTTCCTTTCAGCCAATGGAAATATATGTTGATGAGGCCAAGTTGACTCTTCACGGTCTTGTACAGGTATGAGTTGATTCCTTTGTTTTCCACTTAATTGGTCTGCTTTGTGTGAAGTAATATTTTAACTCGGAAATTATGCAGCACTACATCAAATTGAGCGAAGCGGAGAAAAATCGCAAACTGAATGACCTACTTGATGCATTGGACTTCAATCAAGTTGTCATATTTGTCAAGAGTGTGAATAGAGCTGCTGAGCTGAACAAGTTATTAGTGGACTGCAACTTCCCCTCGATATGCATTCACTCTGGCATGTCCCAGGAGGAGAGGTTAGTCATGGCGAGCTTCCTTTCACTAGCTCTTGTTCGCTTGTTTAATGTTGTCTTGGTGTATAGTTTTTATTTTTGTATTTTATCTTGACCCCTGCTTTATACTAAGGATTTTGGGTGAGCACTATCAATGTGTGCCTGTGGAAGAGATCCTTGTGGTTCATTTACTGGTATGGTGCTTATAGAGTGGAGGTGGAGGTGTTTTCATGTATCTTTTCGATTTGTGACATTTTATTGTGTCTACAACAGATTGAGATGAGAACCCATCTAGGAGACACGACACTGTCAGTGTTATTCAAGACTTGTTAAGACTTCTCATCACCTTTTTTTAGCTACCGTCTGGGACATAATGGTGCTAGATGAGTTTTAATTTTGCCAACAGCCTACTCGCAGCAGCTCTAACATCCTTAGTAGCTTTTTAATCTTCACTCTTGATTTTTTATGTAATCTGAGTTGCATTAGGAGCAATATCTGATTAAGTTTCTGCACCGTGATAACAGTTCAGCTTTGGGAAATGTCTTCTCATTTGTGGAAAACTTGCTTAATGTAATGGTATGGGGGCCATATAACTTTATCAGCCTCATGTGAATTTCAAAAATTTTATATCCAATTTATAGGTAGTTGAGGCAATTGGGAATGTTGACTGTGTGGTTTTATTCTTGATCTTAAGGGAATGAGAAGCTTTTGTGGGCTTCATGTTAAAGAGCCATCACTCGTGGTAGTGCAAGACTAATGTGTTTTTATTTCTTATAAGTATACTGGAATGGCATGTATGTGTTGCTTGGGCTTGATTAGCATCATATCTTTTATTCTCTTACAGACTGCTCCTTTAAGTCACCCTATAGGAAGCTGGTTGGCTTCTTACCCATTGACCCTTAAACAGATTAACTCTTTAGATATCCTTAGTCTAAAGACTGTAACTAATGTTTAATGTATAGCCAATCTCGAGGATTGTCGCTAATGTTCCTTTCTTGAATGTGTATTATATTATTCTTTTTCTAGCGTGAATAGTTTCACTTGTGTTGGTGTGGTAATTCTGTTGCTGTTGACTTCAAGGGCTGGCTTTTTTAGTCTAGGATTTAGAGGTTAGCATTGCTTGGTGTTTTTGTTCTCTTTCCTGTTGCTAATACTGATGTGTGATTCCTTTTAGGTTTATTTGTTGGTTTAGTCTGCACAGACAATTTCGCACTGAGCTACACATGTTGCCCCTATGTCGTTTTTGTGAATGTGCACTGCTAAAGTGAATATTGGTATCAGTTGCGAAAAGCCTTTAACTAGTGTCCTGTTCTATTTTTGCCTTTGATGTTGGGAATGCTGTTTTGGTGTTCACCATGGTGTGCTAAGAAGTGATTGACCTTAAGCTGAATTTAATGTGGTTGTAGGTTAACACGCTACAAGGGCTTTAAGGAGGGGCATAAAAGAATCCTGGTTGCTACAGACTTGGTTGGTCGAGGAATAGACATTGAGCGTGTCAACATCGTGATCAACTACGATATGCCAGATTCTGCTGATACTTATCTGCACAGGGTATACTAGTGACTTTTGCAACGTGAAGTTTTATTTTTTGAACATATTCATAGTACTCTCAAAATGATATTATGGGCCACTTAAATGACAGGTTGGTAGAGCTGGGAGGTTTGGGACTAAAGGACTTGCAATCACATTTGTCTCCTCTGCCTCTGATTCTGACATTCTCAATCAGGTAGATTTGGTGTTCCTAGTCTTTTATTATCTTGATCCATAGGGATGTGTTTTAAACTTGTTGTCTGGTTTTAGGTACAAGCACGATTTGAGGTCGACATAAAGGAGCTTCCTGAGCAGATTGATACTTCTACATATAGTATGTTTTCTTTTTCCTGAATTCATTCAGAAGCTTTGGTTTTTCAATTGACGATTGCATGAGTGTCCGGTTTTAGTGTTGCATGATGTATTTTAGCATGTCTCAGCCTCACACTGTAGGACAGGCTGTTTTTCGATAGACTTCTTTCCTTTCATCTTGTTATCAAGTTCGTATGCATGGCATTTGATCTCCTCTTTTATGATTTTATATTGTATGAGTACGCTTTGTTGGGGTCATAAAGGATTTCTAATGAGGACTTTTATGTATGATTTCCGTTGTGCAGTGCCATCTTAGAGGATTGCTTGGCGATATCGAAGGCTACACCGTTCGCAGAGGCATTGTGGGTTTTGTTCTTCGAACTTTCTGACAGACTCTTGCGTTGTGGAGAGAGTTGCATGCTTCTGGCGCTCACCCTTTCTTTGAGGAATTTGTAATTTTTAGTATTAAGCCATCTCTACTCTGCTTTTATCATATATCCGGTGTGCCGTTAGAGTTCGAGAACTATTTTTGACATTTAATTGCAGTAATACTTTAGTGACTTAGTCCTTAGATGTTATCCGTATATCTCGTTAAATTTCAGATCAAGTAGATGAGACGATTCCAATTATTTTGGGATTACGGGGTTTTGCTCGGGGTCGTTAGGAGCCTGTTCAAAACTGACTGTTAAAAACTTTTATTGCACGGCTGCATTTCCAACTTGTGAACTTAATCATGAAAGTGATGAGGTCAATCTGTGAATGTCACATCTTTCTTTACATTCTAGTGGAGTGATTCTTGGACTACCCCGTCTGGTGTTAACTTTTAGCGATTGGTTTCTTAGATTACTATGGTCATGGGATGGTAGAGAAAATTGTCATTCGACATTTGAAGATGACGTGTTTTTCTTTAATTTTTTTGGTAGGAATAAGTAGTGTAAAAGGGAACTAAGAACTTACACTCAAGATGATATGTTTTTCATTTTGCGGAAAATAAACGAATGAATGAATTGAAAAATGTTTTCCTTAGAAATGATCGTATTATTATTTAGTATAATTGATCGTAAAAAATCATCCTCACCTTGGACACGTCGCCAGTAGTCCGTTCAGGGTTTCAAATTCAATGTTGGCAACGAAACGTAAGGGCTGCTTGTTGCGAGGCAATACCCTACACCTCATGGCATGAGCCAGTGCGAAGGCACACCTTTCTTTCAAGAAGTTTATTTCATCATCCGAACAATATTTTTCTTTCATCCAATGTCGTGAGTACTATATGTAATTAGTTTTTACAAAATGTTTTTCAATTCTTCATTCTTCATGAAATGAACGGTGCTATGGTTGCTTTTTGAGATTTTACATAATGGTCACCTTTTACCGTTTCTATTTTCATGGTTGTTTTAAGTCCAACTTGGTCGTCGGTAGGGTGACAGGCTCACCACCGCCAACCATTGACTCTCATTGACTGTCCTCGGCCATTGCATCGGTAACATCGTTTGGCGGTCGCTGGATGTCAGGTCGATTCTCTCGGATGCGTAAGCTTTGGCGGTTGCTAAATCCAAGTTCTTATATATCTAGTGACTAGAAATTACGTCATAATCAGAGGTCTTATGCAAAATGCTATGAATCAACTAAATTATTTTTCAAGTAGCAGTTTAATGTAGTTCTCCTTTCATTGTTTCCTTTTCACTATGAGAAGGAAAACAATATATATAACTTGTTTCCCTAAAGTAATTTAACAACTTCGTGGATTATGTAAGATTCCCAAGATGGAGCAACTCCTACGTGAAATTGATAGCATTTGATAGTACTAGAAAAATTGCGCTTAAAGCACATGCTTGTGTGTACCCCAAAGAATAACCAAGCGTCTCAGTGGTTAAAAACTATAGATTGAAGATATAAATCTAATCAGGACAAGAAAATTAATTTGAACTTTCAAAAATTGGAGTTTATGGAGAATTATATTGGTAAAATAGGATCTTGCTCATTATTGGATGAAGCAAAAGGGACTCGAATCGTTTCGTTTTGTATCACTCTATATCATATACAGAGAGAATGTGAAAAGGTAAAATAATTTTTTTTCAAAGAAAGCTTCTGAAAAATGGAGTGGGTGTGTAGTGGTTAATTCATGTGCAGAGTGATAATGAAATTTTAATTTTTTTAGTAAAAGAATTAAAAGAGAGTTTAGTCATTTTGTCCATCGACACTCATCGTCGTGGCAACTCTTATTTCATATAGCAAAGAATTACAAAAGCTAAACGTACTCAAACAAAAGGAATGGGATCATATGGAGTTAATGTAGAGTAATTAATGCGCGGATTTTAAGTGGGACTTTCCTTAATCGTCCAAACGAGAAAAAGAAGGATTCGAGGCACTTCCCTTATATATATATAAAATTAAAGTCAAACAAATCAACACTCGTAAAAAGCCAAAAATGTAGTTGGCAGAGAATATTCTTGTAACATATGGGTAATTAAATTTGCAGTAATTTATAAGAACAGATATTTTTCTTTTCTAAGTCATTGAGTTGACTGCGTTGATTCTATATTGCTTCTCGGATTTACGAGCAAAAATTGAGCTAACTACAGGTTTAAGCACAAAATCTTCATTTTCAACTCTAAAAGCAGTCGGTGTCCTCCGCCATGGAGTTTCCTCTCTACCGAGTGTGTAGTCCCCCTCTACCAGCTGGGTAGTTCCTTGTAGCTTCACTCAAATCCCACCTCGAAGCCACTATTTGCTTCGATTCTTCGTCTCTCTCTCTCGTTGATCCTTGGGCATTGCGGTGTCTAACCATGCACCCCCTTGTGACAGCTTCGAAACCCTAATTTCTGCCCTCTCCTCAGCAGAAAGGAACCACTCCTTTGTTCACTCTTCTGAGCTCCCTTCAACCCACAAATCCACGAACCATTAACCCACAAATCCACAAATCCACGAGCTATCAAGAAATCCACTCCCCTACAAACAAATATGGCAGATCAGAACAATGAAGACAGAAGACTCGCGGCTCTGTGTAAAAGCATGGGAAATCTCTAGAACGCAGTCGAAGTCGTCGATCTCCCAGGTGCTATCTCACCCGAAAAATTAATTGAGTGTCGCAAAACACTTTTCGGCTAATTCTACACAAACCCAGCCTTGAACTATAATGCTTTCTTAACCCTAATGAGGAAAGCTTGGAAGATGGAGAACTTCACCTGCGCAAAGTTGGAACCAGGTTTCTTCTCTTTCTCCTTTCATTCGGAAGCTGAGGCTCGGAGAGTGCTTCAATCGGGACCTTGGTCATTCTCCAGCCATCTCCTCATCCTTAGGCAGTGCGAACCTGATACACCGGAGTTTTGTTATGACTTTAATCACTATGATTTCTGGGTAAAATTCTTGGGTTTACCCTATGGGAGAGTTACCAATGATGTGATTGAAGAAATAACCTCCAAACTAGGAACAATTGTTGAAGTAAAGCTGGAGGAAAAGGGAAATAGCACCTACAAAGTGGGTAAAGCCCGAGTGACACTGCCATTAGAAAACCAGTTGAAAACTGGTGTAATTGTGAATCTATATAATAAGAAGATGTGGGTCGAATTTAAATACGAACGACTTCCCTACTACTGTTACTCTTGTGGCAGAATTGGCCATTATGCAACGGAATGCACCGAAATACCCTACAAGGAGTCAGGGCTGGAACAGAACTTACCGGCCAGATGCGGGGATTGGTTGCGAGCTGAGGTGAAGGCACTAAGTCCTTATGGTCAGATATTCTATGGAAAGAAGGAACTTCCTCCCGATGAAGTGGATGTAGTGCTTGAAACCCCATTATCTTCGGCACCTGCAACAGAGCAAATCAGCTCACCATCATCCCAGCAAACCCAGGTATGCGATCCTCGCCTAAAAGGAAAGGAAACTTACCAGCCTTCCTTAGCTCGGGAACTAGTTCTGATTGAAGAAAGAAGCCCCCAGAAGAGGGGAAATAGTTGCATTGATGAGGAATCAATCTTGACACTCCATGAGGAACATATGAAGGAAGCTGAAGTTGGGTTAGGGATGACCCCCCCTGCAAAGCCGAAAGGGAAGTGTGTGAAGTTAACAAATTCAAAAAATGTTAAACGATTCTGTCCATATGGAGCACAAACATCAGCTCAACTTTTAGAGAAACTAATCAACTAGTGGATACACCTATTCGGGTGGCAGAGAAGTCAAACCAATGGGCTTTGGTGGCTAGCCCTAATAAGCCACCAACCTACCCATGAAAATCTTAAGTTGGAATTGCCGACAGGGGAGTCACCGTGACTCAAGAACGGCCCAACCTAGTTTTCATTATAGTCTAAAAACTCAAAACCGGAGAATAAAAAGGAGGCTAAACAGTTACAGAGGGGGCTTAGCTTTATTCTGGGATGATCATCTGCAGGTATCTATTGATTCCTCTTTAGCCACGGCCATCTTCACCCAATGTCATATGAAAAACAACAATCAGGAAATGAAAATTATTTTTCTCCATGCTCCAACTGTTTTCAGGGAAAGAATCGAGTTATGGGAACAGATCTCCTCAGTCAGTATGCATTACCGACTACCATGGTTGTGCTTGGGAGATTTTAACGAAATATTAAATCACTGGGAGAAAGTAGGCAAATACAGAGCTGAAACTTACAGGCTAACTACTTTCAGGGACTTCGTTAATCAATGCTCCCTCATGGATCTAGAATGCAAAGGGTGCTCATTCACCTGGTCAAACAAACGTGAGGGAGAAAATCTGGTAAAAAAGAGACTAGATAAGGTCTTTTGCTCGCTTCAGTGGAGAATTACCTACCTAGAGGCCGAATGCATTGCTCTCCCGGTGATAGGCTCGGATCATACTCCTCTCCTGTTATCCCTGGCTCAACCAAAGAGCAGGAAAAGAAAGCAATTTAAGTATGAAGCATACTTGACTGATGATATAGAAAGAAAAAACATAGTCACAGAAGCATGGAACGACCCTGTCACAAAGGATCTTACCTTGGTCGATAAATTGAAGCAAGTACAGCAGAAGTTGACACAGTGGAGCAAGAACAAATTCGGCCATGCAAAGAAAAGGGTCACCTGGCTAAAAGGAGAACTCTAGAACCTGATGAACAACACTCAAACCACTGGAGAATCAGCTAAACAGAAAGAGATTACTAAAGAAATTGATAAGCTATGGCGTCAAGAGGATATGTATTGGGGTATACGGTCACGAATCAGCTGGATAAAGTGGGGTGATAGAAATACATGGTTTTTTCATGCGAAAACAATTCAGAGGAGAAGTCGAAATCATATAACAATGCTGAAAAATGAGAATGAAGTATGGATTCGAGGGGAAAAGCAGATACAAGGGATGATAGCACAATATTACAAGAATCTATATTCATCAGTGGGCTTCCGCGATTGGCAACCTATTATACAACTCATCCCTACTTTAGTAGATGACCAGATGAATCATACCTTGATGGCTCCACTTACCGAGGAGGAAATCACCACAGCGATGCAGCAGCTGGGAGCTTTCAAGGCTCCTGGTCTTGACGGGTTTCACGGAATATTCTATAAAGAGAATTGGCCAGCAATCTCCAAGGAGATCTTCCAAGAAATACAACTATTCTTCAACTCTGGTCATCTTGATCCTGCTTTAAACAGAACACTCATTACACTGATTCCCAAAGTCCCACAGCCTGAAAAACTGGAGCAGTATCGCCCTATCAGTCTATGCAACTTCCTATATAAAATCATTTCCAAAGTTCTCACAAATAGGCTCAAACCAATTTTACCACACATCATTGCAGAGGAACAGAGTGCTTTTGTGGGAGGCAGGTAGATTCAGGATAATATACTGATGGTTCAGGAAGTGCTACATAGACTACGGACCAGCAATAGGAAGAAAAAATTTCAAGCAGTCTTAAAACTAGACATGCAAAAGGCGTACGATCGCATCAAGTGAGACTTTCTTAAGGCTTGTCTAACAAAACTAGGCTTTTGTGACTTCTGAATTCAGAGGATCATGCAATGCGTGAGCACAGTATCTTTCAGCATAAACTTAAATGGAGAGCATTTACCTTTCTTCAAACCTACCCGAGGATTACGCCAAGGAGACCCTTTCTCACCTTACCTCTTTATCATCGTGGCCAATGTGCTATCCATCCTAATGAAGAAAGCTGTACAGGAAGGTTCACTTACTGGAATCAAGTTGAACAACCACTGCCCTACTCTGTCCCATCTACTCTTTGCTGATGATTCTATCTTCTTCCTGCATGGAACAATTGTTGAATGTCAGAACTTGGCTGGTATCTTAAATCAATACTGCTTTGCCTCTAGCCAGGCAATAAATCTCAACAAATCAGGCATCTACTTTAGTAAAGGATGTCCTACAGCTCTAAAGAGAAACATGGCATTAGCACTTCAAGTACTAGAAATCACAAAGACAGGCAAGTATTTGGGCATACCTTCAGAATGGGGGCAATCCAAGAAAGACATGTTCGCATGGATCCTAGCTCGGGTCAACTCCAAATTGGATAGCTGGAAGGAAAAACTGTTATCAAAAGCAGGTAAAGAAATACTTCTGAAAGCAGTAATTCAAGCAATCCCTCAATATGCTATGTCAATATTCAAAATTCCTATATTGATTTGTAAAGCAATTGAGAGAAAGGTTGCAGCGTTTTGGTGGAAAAGCAATGAGAAAAAGGCTAGCATTCACTGGAAGAAGTGGGATTTGCTAAAAACCAGGAAGAGTGAAGGGGGTATGGGTTTCAAGGATCTATAGAATTTCAACACAGCAATGTTAGCAAAACAGATGTGGCGCATAATTAAAAATCCAGACTCACTGGTAACTAAATTATTGAAAGGGCTTTACTACTCACATGGAGATTTTTGGCATGCTGGTAGAGGATCACGGCCCTCGTGGGGATGGCAAAGTATCATCAAGGCAAGGGATTTGGTTGCTCCTCAAGTGATGAATAGGATAGGAAATGGAAAAAAAAAACATCAATTAGAACAAAGAGATGGCTAAAAAGTGGCCCAATAGGAGGCCCAGCATCAAACTACGAACCAGGCAAAGTCTCAGATCTTATCAATCCAGGCACAGGAACATGGAATGAGCCTCTTCTACATTCTATGTTTGACGAAAGAACGGTACGGGAAATTTTAGCCACACCCATTGGCTTACTTGATGAAGAGGATCAACTGGTATGGATGCACACAAAATCAGGAAATTATTCAGTAAAAAGCGGTTATTTCACATTCAGAAACGCCTCCGATTCATCACAGAACACACAAGCAACATCATCTTACATAGCCAATCCCGACCTTTGGAAATACATTTGGCAGTCCACAACCCAACCCAAAATAAAATTTTTCCTCTAGAACGCATGCAACAATGCCCTAGCAACTATGGAAAATCTGCACTACCGATGGATCGTACCTTCTCCTTTATGCCCCTATGCAAACTGGAAGTAGAAACACTGGAACACACTTTCCTCCTATGCCTATGGACAGCCAAGGTTTGGAAGTCAGCCCCTCTGCATCTACGGATATCCAGGTTTGGCCTGACCCGATTTGAAGACTGGATCTGCAGCATAAAACAGAACCCAGTTATCTCGGGAAATTTCAACCACATAGCGGTGGTACTATGGAGTATTTGGAAGGAAAGAAATCGGTGTATTTTCAGCCATCAAATCCCAAGATCGCAAGCAACAATAGCCAGAGTAGAGGCGTTCGCAGAAAGCTTCATAGATCTAAATAAAAAACCAAAAAGCAAGAACAATATCGAAGTCTTATCTGAAGCCTGGTGTCCACCTCCTCCAGGATCGATTCGAATCAACATCGACGCATCTTTCGATCTTGATTTGGACAGAAAATGAAGCACCCAGCGAAACGAGCGAACTTCCTCGACACAGAGCTGCCATCGCCTGTGTTTGTCGAGATCACAGAGGTTTCCTCGTGGACGGATTTGCGACGCCAGTCGAGGCCACTTCGGCTTCTCAAGCGGAGGCGATTGCGATGGAAGAAACCCTAAAATTTGTCGAAAGCCGCGGATTTCTCTCTCCTCAAGTACACTCTGACTGTTTGCCTTTAGTGCACGCGTTGAAGACTTCGACTGAACTGAGTTGGGAACTGCAACCGCTCGTGAACCGGCCCAAGCAAAACTCGGTCATCTACCGGGCCTATCCCTGGCCCACTGCAACAAGAGTATGAACCGATCCGCGGATTTGATAGTGAAGGCATGCCGAAACAACATCCTACCCCAGAATTGGATTTCTAATTCCCCCCGCTTTATTTGATCTTCTATGCACTGATGCTCTAAGTGTAACTTTCCCTCATATTAAATAGTAAATCAAGCGATGATGTTTGCTGATAAAAAAAAAAAAAAACTCTAAAAGCAGTCTCTTTTAAGAAGATATTGTTCAAAAAGCCTTTAGCCTATTATATGGAGGCCAATTTAGTCCTAAACTTTTAATTGTTCCAATTTAGTTCTAAATTTTTTGATGATTTGCCTATTTTCTCATTAACCTTTTGATGATTTGTCAATGTAGTTCTTCCGGATAACTATCCAAGACTAAATTGGTAAATCTTCAAAGGGTTTAAGATTAAATTAGGAAGAAGTATACCCATAAATGCCAAAACTTGGGAACACTTAAGTACCACTTCTAGCGAATTTCGTTGGAAATCTTATGTGGCAATTTTTTATTTTTTTTTTTATTGCTTATGTGGCTCGTCAAAGAGCTAACTTAGCAAAGAACTGCAAAAACGACATTGTTTTGGCATGTATTTGAATTTTAATATAAAAATTAATTAAATTAAATAAATAATTAAAAAACAAAAAAAAGAGCCAAGGGAGGAAGAAGGCAATTGAGGGCTGAGCCTCGCCACCACTGCCTCCTTGCCATTGTCGGGAAGGGCTTGCGACGATGGGGGGATTAGCCAGGGTTAATGGGCTTTGGCCAGGGGCCGACGACCCCAGTCGATCGGTAGCAAGGGCTTGCAAGCCCGCGTCTAGATCTCGACAGTGGCGGGGAGGACTTAGCTTTCAATTGCCTTCTTCCTCCCTTGGCTTTTTTTTTTTTTTTTTATTTAAATTTTTTTTTGTTTTTTTTAATGTTTTAAATAAATTTAGTTTTAAATTTAATTAAATTTATTTTTATATTAATTTTTTACTATGTTAGTAACAAAATGATATCATCTTTGTATTTGTCTAGCCACATCAGTGTGCAAAACGATGTTGTTTTGTACTTACTTTGTCGGAAAATCACCATGTCAGCATTTTGGCAGGATTTTATTGCTATTGGGTAGTTAAGTGATTCATTTTGTTCTGATTTTGATACTTAAGTGTCACTTTCCTAACTTTTGGCACTTAAGTGTCCATTCGTGCTAAGTTTTGGCACTCTTAGTGTTTGACACTCGATTAAATTGATACAAAAAAAAGTTAAGAAATAAATTGATAAATTATTAAAATTTTTAAAACTAAATTTGTATAATTGAAAGATTTAGGGTTTAGAAATTTTTGGACGATTATCCCCTTTCAAAATAAGGATAGATCCAATGAGAATAATGAAATTTTCGAATAACCACGCTATGTAGGATTTGAATACCTACAACATAGGGTTTTTGGAGATCCACCGATTCTCCTGTAGTAGAATCCTCCGGAACCATCGTGTTGTAAGGTGTGGGTTAAAGTCTTGCAACAAGTGGGTCAGTGAATGAAGGCTTACTTTTAAGCAATGGTGTCGCGACCAATTTTTTGGGGTATGAACCACCGAGGGTTTGGCTAATGGATTGTTAAGTTAGACTTGACTCGGGCTCTCCCAAACCCATACCAATTCGCGACTTAGGTTTGAATTTTTAACATGCCATTGAATTTTAACTAGGAGTCGCCACTAATCTATTTATTGGTGGGTTGATTAGAAACCTTAGTAAAGTAACGGGAGATTTACTTTACTCATACGAACCAGAGACTAAGGGTACGGGGACTTGGTTACGTTAGATTTCTCTAACGCTATTTCGGTACCTTTCTTTTTATTTTTGAAAAAATGTTTGGCAAGCAATTTGGATTGATTTTAAATCTATTTCCCTAACATGTGAGATGTTCATGCAGGTGCGCAAACCACCAATTTAACACCCAAGAAAGCAATTAAATGATGTAGAACTTATCTCAAAGCAACGAAAGCATCTGTATTGTTAAATTAAAATCCACATCAACAACCCTAGATATGGTTTCTAATTAATAAGCAATTTTTTTCACTTATTAAACGAGACTATAATCCATATGCAATGCAATGCTTTTAATCTAATATGAAATGATATGGTAGGGCAACATGTCCTAAACATATGAATAAAAATTCTATGATCTCTTAATGAACATGCAATTGTTAAATATGCAATCTAAATTAACCAAAGTGATTTAATTCTAATGATGTGCAATGCAATGCAATGACGTACAAAATTATTTCAACTAAAATGACATGCGACATATAATTTAATATGCAAACTATATGTCATGCAACATTCATCAAATGACCTAATCTAATGACGGACAATTTCTAATTAGAAATGAACCTAACAATAATCACTAAAATGACATGCATTTCATGAACCTAAATCTATATGACATGCAAATGATATTTTTTATTTTAAAAATGCAATCTATCCTAAAAATTGCAACTAATTTATCCTAAGACAAATTTTATGAAATTTGAAATGATCTAGCTAGATTAAGATTCATTCTAATTTAAATTAGGGATTAAGTCATATTAAATCCTAATTTAAACTAAGACATTATCTAAATTTAAAATGCAATTTATTCTAAAAAAAGATGATCTAAATTTAAAATGAAACGTGCAATTATAATCTATATCTAATGATCTTTTTTGTGTTTTTCTTTAAGAAATTCGAAATTAAAACTAACACTTAATTAAACATGCAATTCAAATAAAAAACTAATAACCTAAATGAATGCACTTTTTTTTTTTTTTTTTTTTTGGATTTTTTTATTTAAAAATTCATAATAAGGTTGCAATCCTAACATGCAAGATAACAAAAACAAACCTAATTCTTATTCGGATTTTTCTTTTTTGATTTTTCTTATTCGAAATCAGATTTGCGATTTTAACCCTAAGACTAAGAATATTCTAAAACATACTTAATCCTAATTTGAATTTTTTTGATTTTTTTCCTCTTATGAAAATAAAATTGATCCAAACACACGATATCAAATCAAGCAAGACAATATTGATATCCAAAAATTGGCGAACCATATCTCGCACATGAGATCGGGTTGACCAATTTTTATTTTAAATCGCGAATCAAATCTCGGGCTTGAGATTGGATTGTTGATTTTTATAAGGGATTACGAGTCGGATTTCGGGCGCGAAAATCGGACTATCAATCCCTCACTTGAGGGGCACTTTCATTTTGAAACATCAATCATATATTTAAGAATAAACCTACTAAAAAAAGTAAATAAGTGAGAATAACATTTTAAAAAAAAAAAAGTAAATAAATAAAAAAAAGGAACTACCTAAATGATTTCCCTTTTTAAGCTTTGTGTCCGTGCGGCTGGTCACCGGCTCCGGTGAGGGGCAGCAGATCAGAGGTCTGGCAGGGAAGAAACTCCGGCGAAGGGACTCGGCAGACGAGCGGAACAGCGGGCAACAGAGACCGATGGAGCAGGGGCGCTCGGGCGAAGCAGCCGGCGTTCGGGCACCGGCGAGGGAGACATCTCGGCGTTGTTGGTGTCGGGCAGACCACCGGATCTGCAACAGCGACTGGTGGAGATGGCTCGGCGGAAGGCACTGGGGTCGTCGGGTTGGTAGGCGAAGCAGCAGCTCGGACCAGGAGGCGCGGCGGTGGCTTCAAGCGGCGGCGGCGGGAGCAGAGGCGAACGGAGCAGGAGCAGCGTCGGTGGTGCTCGGTGATGGCGAGCGAGAGACCTGCAGGTTGCGGGCTTCGGAGGTGCGGCAGAGGTGGGGCGAGGCGGCGGCGTCCGGAGTGCAGCGAGCGCGGGAGCCCACCGGAGAAGAAGAACAGTGCTTTTCCCTTTTTTTTTAATTTCTTTCTCTCTCCTCCTGTCTCCTCTCACGTCACTTTCTCTTTGTACCTTCTCCTTCTCCTTTTTTTTTTTTGACTTTTCTCTGCACTCTCTCTCTCTTTCTCTCTTTGCAGAGGCAAAACTCCTCTTCACTTTTTCTTTCCTTGTTTTTTTTTTTCAAAGAAGCCCCTTCTGGTCATCGTACACGGTTGCTTTTATAAGGGGTAAAAGATAAGCTTTCAATTTCCCATTCAAATCTACATCCGCGATACATTTTCACCAACCGATCACTATTGATAAAAATTTAAGATTACGATAAATATTTTCTCGAAATCCAAATCTCGCAAAGATAAATCGCAATATTTTTTCACACATGTGCTCTATCCAAAAGATTCATATCCGGAAAATTTTCAAATTTTTTAATTTTTCACGAGATAATTAAAATAATGGGCTTGGGCCAACTAGCTCGCGTCGTGGGCTTAGTCCAACTAATTTGAACCCATTCGCGCTAGTCCAATAAATAAAATGCCAATAACAAACTAAATGCAAATATAAATCTATATGCTATAAAATTAACCCCTAATTTCCTATGTAATAAATGAACTAAATCGTCAAAATTTAGGTGTCAACAAATGGATATGCTAGTTTTTTTGGGCGGTGCTGTTTTCATCCCCTATATGATTAAATCCACCAAATTTTTACCAAAATGACAAAATCTCCCTAACCAATCCACCGTAGATTAAAGTGGCGGCTGATTTCAATTTGCATGTAGGATTTAGTTGTCATGATTAAGAATTTCACGTGTTGTTTTTGTTTATTGTAGGCAATATTTTTTCATCTTTACTTTAGAATTTTACCTTCATAGAAATTAGTTTTGTTGAAAAGAAAATTGTCAAGAAACCTAATTTATTCTATGTTGGCAAACAAATTGAGACTCGTACTCCTAGAGTGCCAAAATTTGGGACAAAGAGATATTTAAGTGTCAAAATCGGAGTAAAATGGATCGGTTAAGTACTAATGATGAGAGAATCTAGCCAAAATACTAATGTGGCATTTTTTTAGAGAGACAAGTGCAAAACGACATCATTTTGCACTCTAACGTGGCTAGATAAACCAAAACGATGTCGTTTTGCTTTCGGATTTGAATTTTAATATAAATATTAATTAAAATAAATTAAAACTAAATTATTTATATAAAAAAAGACAAAGATGAAGATTGTAGAATGTGAGGGCTCAACCCTCTCCGTCGCCTCCCCATCATCGCCGAGAAGGGCTAATGACGGTAGGGGAAGAGTTGGTTAGGACTTAGTGACCTTGATTTGGGGTGAGGGTTGTGGCCCCTCACCCAAATTTGGGGCAAGGGTCGCCCTAGTAGATGGCAGCCCTTGGCCTAGTTGGGTGAGGGCTTACACGCCCTTGCCATCGACCAGGCGACACCGACCCCCTTCCCAGTGATAATGGGGAGGCGACGGCGAGGGCTGGGCCCTTGCATTCTACAATCTTCATCACTCTCTCTCTCTCTCTCTCTCTCTCTCTCTCTCTCTCTCAATTAAATAATAAAAATAAATAAATTAATTAATATTTATATTAAAATTCAAAAAAGAGGCAAAGCAATGTCGTTTTGGCTCTTCTTTGTTGACTCAGCTCTTCAGCGAGTCATGTAGGCAAATTATATTATTCAAAAAATTGCCACATAGGAAGTCACTGGACTTAGCATTCAAGTATCCCAATTTAAAAAAAGTAGCACTTAAGTGTACTTTTCGTAACTTATCACTTAAGTGCCATTCTATGTCAAGCTTTGACACTCGAACTGTTCTTTTGCCCATATGAATGGGTCAATCGTCAAGTAGAATGTATACAAATTTTGAGCTAGGCGATTTCTTAACGCAATCACTTGTTTATAAACTTACACTTTTATTGGGCATTTCACTATCAAATATTTCCTTATCAATTGTCATTTATATACATACATATAATGGGATCATAGGATGAAACAAAAAAGAGACCGTTGTGAAAATTTTTCCAAATTATAATCATAGTTACTTTTTTGAATGTGAGACTTTAAAAGGTAAAATATAATTAAATCAATTGCATAAAAATAGATTTTTTAAAATTATTGGATGAATAGAAAGTGATATCATTGATGACCTGTTTAAAAAAATATCAAAATGTCTTATTATACATAACTTTTTCTTGTCAATGTTTTTAGTGTAATCCTACATACTCCAATATAGTCCTTACATGTTATGTGTAAAGATATCTACTAATGGTAAAGAAAAAAGACAAATTATTTGATTTAGTAAATTAAGAGAGTTGATATACATTTTCTTGGAAATATCTCTTTTTGATAAAACTTATTTCAATGGAAGTAAGATTTAAAAATAGAAAAGAAAACATAATGCCCTTTAGCATATGTGGGGAGAGAAGTGTTAAAAAAGTCCTAAACCTTTTGCATTTGTGCCAATTTAGTCCTAAACCTTTTTTTGGTGCAAATTTAGTTCTAAACCTTTTTTACGTTGTGCCAATTTAGTCATTTCTTGCCAATTTTGGCCGGAATTTGCTGATTGGACGCCGGCTCGACTAACATAGCATCATTTGTGCCGACGTGGACAACTTTTAATAATATTTTAATAATTTTAAATTTTTTTTCTTTTTCTTTTTTCCTTCTCCTCCTTTCCTCCAGCTGGCGAGGTTAAGCGTCGGCCACCTCACCAGTGGCCATGAGGGCAGCCTGTGTTGGGTGGTGAGGCTCGCCCGCCCAGTGCTGTCATGGGCGAGGCTTCGACCCTCGCCAGATCCGGCGAGGGCGAGCTTGGCCCGCTCGGCACGAGGCTGCCCTCGAGGCTTGGGCAGTGAGGGCAAGCCTCACCTAAGCGAGGCTCAACGCCGAGTGGGTGAGCCTCGCCGGCCATGGGCGAGGCTCAACCCTCGCCACCTAGTGTGAGGCCACCCTCGCGGCCATTGGCAAGGCGGCCGGTGAGGTTGAGCCATCGCCTTTGGCCGATCGCTGGGGTTTGGCAACCGGCTGGAGGAAGGAGGAGGATGAGGAGGAGGAAAAAAAAAAAAAAAAAAAAAATTAAAAAATTCAAAAATTCAAAAATATTATTAAAAATTGTCCACGTTAGCGCCGATGAGGCCACGTTAGCTAACCGGTGTCTAGTCAGCATAATCCGGCCAAAATTTGCTAGAAAGGACTAAATTAGCACAACATAAAAAGGTTTAGAACTAAATTGGCATAAAAAAAATGTTTAGGACTAAATTGGCACAAATACAAAAGGTTTAGGACTTTTTTTTAACTTTTCCCATATATGTGGGATACCACAATAAACAAAAATGAAACATGTGAAATGCTTAATTATAATAACCAAATCCTAAATAGAAATAAATAAATTAGATGGGATCAGCGTATCGAATTGCAATTAAATGATTGAAGCGTATTGAATTGCAATTAAATGATTGAAGGCAATTTATTTTTATTTTCTTTAGTGAAAGTAAGGGTGGATAGTCATATATGTAGGGTGGAAATATCGTTGCCCACTCTCTTAACAAAACTTGATCCTGATTCAAAAAATGAAGTAAATCTCCCAGTGAGCTATCTAATGCCCAATTGTCATTTGCATCGTATGATCGAAGTATCCAGATTTGCTGGTTAATCTGCCCCTTAAAGTATGACCGATTTCAATCTATCGGGAATACTCTTTAACATTTTCCCAATTAGGGAGAGGAGAGTGTTGCCAAAATTGGATATACATCTCACTTTGGAGAAAATATCCAAAATGAAAAAAGGAAACTAATCAGTGAAGATAAGATATATTGGAAAGAAAATTTTGTAGGCATCCACGAATTAATTAAAAAGGGCGTAAAAGATCTGGTAAGCATCAGATCATATCAGAAAATAGGATCACCTCGTAAAAGGAAAGTTGTAATTCCTGCCTTTCATGTTTCATTTTCCTGGTTATTCTCTAGGACGAGTCCCCAATAAATATATAGAGGAAGAACGAAGAAGAAGCACGTAAAGAATTTCTCAGTTTCTTCTCGATACGATAATGGTGAGACATGTTTGTATATGTCTCCCATCTCTCTGTCTCCTATCTCTATCCTCAACCCCATCTCCACCCGTCTCTACTTTTCTTGCATTTTGCTAAATGATTTTTCTTTTTTTAAAATTTTGGCAGGGATTTTTGGCTGGTATCGTGATTTTATGTGTAGCTTCGACAGCGTTTGGAGCTCGTGGTGCATATGGAGATGGCGACAGCGTCTTCAATGTTTTGGATCACGGTGCCAAAGGAGATGGCAACTCCGATGATTCCCAGGTAAGTCCTCTAATATATTTTCAATTCTCGTACATGCATGGATCTCATAGATTTTTTTTTTTTTTTATTTTAATTGGTCTTTGATCGTTAAGCTTTTACCTGTTTAAGATATGAGGAGATGCGTGAATAGGTGTGTCGATACTAAAGTTGCGAGACTTTTGGGTATGTTCTTGAAAAGAAATAATCTGTTACTAGAGTGAATCGAAGTGTAAAAAGTAACCACACATCCAGTTCTTATAGAACGTGATTAGACCTGTCAAAATGGGTCATACACCCATTTTTAACCCATATTTGATGAGTTGAGTCCTTATAAATGTCATTTATATTCAATAAATGAGTCATAAATATATTTAAACTAATAAAGTCTAAAATAATATAGGTAGAAAATGAGTTCTCAACTTACTTAGATCTAATGTCCTCCTATGACTCTTCAAATTCTTTTGCTTGTTAGATCTCGCATTTAATCAAGATTTGGTAAATATAAGAACATTTTAGCAATATAGATCGATTGGGTCGAGTATGGGTTGATTATAAATCGCTAGATTTACATTGTATGTAAATTTGTCAATTTGTGTTGGATCATTTTCGACTTGACCCAATGCAATAATTAACTCTTTAAGTTTTCACCTTTTGACTTTTTATAATCCATCATTTATGGTAATTTTCCGTTTAAATTTCTGTACTCGAGAGTTCTATGGAAGTATAATCTTTTCTAATCGTGATAAAAAATTTCCAAGATCATATTTTTTGAAGAGCTCGCCAAAAGAAGTTGAGAGAAAATGTAGATTTAAGCTAAACTCTAATGTCGATATGAAATTACTTCGACGAAGAGAATTCAAGATTAGGGGATGTGACATAACATACTCAATCAAAACACCATATGTATAATTCACTTTTTATTTAGCTAAAATTAATCAAAGGATTGACCTAATTCTCATATACCCTATTAAGATCCAAGAGGTGGTAAGTTCAATCCCCATCATCTCTTTTCCCTTGTGATACCTATCAAACCCTGAAAAGACACTAAATGAAAGCTACATTATTTGCTTTATCTTGCATTTTTCTTTTCAAAAAAGAAACTTAAACCCTCTATGAAGGTTTTATTTACTTATATTACATTAATGAAGAACTAATTTTTTTGTGTGTGTATTGAAAGGCCTTCTTGAAAGCGTGGGAAGCAGCATGTACAGGTGACGAAGCAGGACAAACTCCAACAGTTGTGGCTCCTGCTGGGAAATCATTCTTAGTCCATCCCCTCCATTTTCAAGGCCCTTGCAAATCCGCCGCCATCAATTTTAAGGTATTTGGGGAAAAATAAATAAATAAAAAGAAAAGAAAACGCTAGAGATGGCCATAAAAAGCCAATTGTTTTTTTTTTTTATATTTATATATTATGGACATTTTTCTTTCATGA
The DNA here is from genome assembly GCA_016097485.1 of Eucalyptus sideroxylon x Eucalyptus melliodora. Lineage (NCBI taxonomy): Eukaryota > Viridiplantae > Streptophyta > Magnoliopsida > Myrtales > Myrtaceae > Eucalyptus > Eucalyptus sideroxylon x Eucalyptus melliodora. Next base: position 24,509,442 of record CM027826.1, on the reverse strand, counting down.
GGTTTCAATTTATTCAAGTTGTCTTAGTACATTTTATGGGGCTGTTCTCACAGCCATTCTCAATCACCTCTTAGGTTAATTTTAGTGAAATTGTTCCTTAATCAATACGAGATAGTCAACTTTAGATTGGGTAATTGGATAGGCGGAGCCACGGCTCCGTTTTAGATTGGAGTGAACAGAAAAATGGGCCAACTTGGACAAGCAATTTCTTGGGCTCGACTTGCCCACTTCGGCCGGCCTGGCCCAGTAAAATTTACATGGGAAAATTAGTTTTTTCTTATTCATGACAGAGATTTTTGACTCAATTCGCCATCGATCAAATCATCTCTGACTGTTCAAAATAAAAGATAAAAAAAAAATGAACTTTAATTTCCCAGCAATCTTGGCTAATCGTTTCATTGAATTATCAATTCTTCTGGGGATTTGAATATAATTTTCTTTAAAACAGATTTTGGGGAATATCACGGCGCCCGCCAAAATAGAGGAGTGGAAAAATTGTGAATCTCAGAGCTGGATTCTCTTTTCGAAGATCACCGGTCTGGCGGTGACTGGGGAAGGGACTGGATTCCTCGACGGTCGTGGTCAGATTTGGTGGAACAAAGCCAAGTCCGACATCCTTCCACATGATGACAGCAACGGCGATTGCGAAAGACCTAAGGTCAGTCCCCTCTTTTTATTTCCTTTTTAATTAGCAAATATGGTTTTTTTTTTTTTTTTTCTTTTGGGTAAGAAAAAGAAAAAAAAAAGAAAACCCTAGTACACCATTTATCATTTAAGTCTACAATAAATTAATTTTATATAGAAAATTGCATTTACATTGATTCTTAATATATATAACACCGGAGGCATACAAGTCCAGCATTTTGTTCATGACCAGATCCATTGTAACGGTTGATTATGTGAAACCTCACTTAAGGCCCGTCGATTTGGGTCCAAACAAGAGTCTTTTGCCAAATGGACGGACCTGCTGGAATTAAAATCGAAGGGGTTTTCTTTCCTTTCTTGGCTTGATCATGGGTGGAATTTTGCAGGGAGTAACCTTCCACCAAATAGAGAACCTTGAACTCAGTGGGCTCACCCATTTGGACAGCCCAAGGGTCCACATAAGACTTGAGAACTGCACTGGTGCAAAGCTCACTTCCCTTCTAATCCAGGCCCCTGAAGACAGCCCCAACACCGATGGGATCGCCATTGGTGCCTCAAGCCACATCCAAATCTATGACTCCACCATCAGAACTGGTAAGCCCCGCCATGCTCCGTCTATTTCGTAAGAAAATAAATAATTTAAAAAATATCTTTCTAAATAATGATTGATGTTTTCATTATTTATGTCAATTTTTGTTTGAATATTTTCGTGGGATGATGTAAATATCTTTCATTCATTCGTTTTTTGTTTTTAAAGTGATACGGACGATTAATTTTAAGAAAATATTTTTCTAGATCATTTATTTTTCACGAAACAAGTTGGGCCTTTTGACTTAAAATTTTGCATCATTTTGTTGACTTTTTGACTACCCTGGTGAGCTAATGAGAGAATGTGAGCAGGTGATGATTGCATTGCCATCAAGGGTGGGACCTCGTTCCTCGACGTCAACCGCGTTAAATGCGGGCCTGGCCATGGAATTAGGTTTGCCATTCTTCCTCCTCATAACATAGATCCCCACAAATTCTTTGTATCTTATTTACTTCGACCCAGAATTCTCAGCCCTTCGTTTGGCGTACCATGTATAAAGTGAGGATAAATCTCGTAAACATGCCACGTTTGAATGTATTGAAAACAGAGATTGCCAAACAACGAAAATGAAGTATAAATGGTAGTTTAGTATTATGATTTTAACCTTCCAAAAATGTTATTTGATACCCTTTTCCAATGACATTATTGAAGTCCCTTTTCTTGCTGAGTTGAGTGCATACAAATCAATCACAGTGTGGGAAGCCTAGGATACGAAGGAGAATACGAGACGGTGGAAGAAGTCAATGTTCAAAATTGCGAATTCAAATCATCTGATAATGGCGCGAGGATCAAGACATGGGAGGTCGGTTGGGATACATTAATTTTCAGTAATCAATAACAAAATTAGGGGTAACACAAATTTTAATCATAATACCCAAATCGACGTCTGTATTAATTTGTATTAATTATTTTATATTGAATTAATCATCTTTGTTTTGTGTTGTGTAGGGTGGATCTGGCTATGTTAGAGGTATCCATTTCGAAAATATTGTTATTTCTGACGCTCGTAACCCAATCATAATCGATCAGAACTATTGCGACGATCAAAAGAGCAAGTGCAAGGTAAACACCATGATTCCAGTAATGCTTGCATGGCTCTTTAGGGAACTTTATCAAATAGCTGCCATCATAAGTCTATCTATATAGAATGCATTAAAACAGCATAATTTGTGATCCGTGTCGTGTCTCATTCGAACCACGATTGCAGATGAGTTCGTCGTCGGTAGTGGAGGTGAGCAATGTGACATTTCGAAATGTGCGAGGAACTTCAGGGAACCAGCCGTCGATCAAACTGCAGTGTGCGGGAGGCAAAGGTTGCACGAACATCGTGCTAGACCACGTCAAACTCAACCCTCTGGAACCTGGGGAGAAGAGCTACGCCGATTGTGAGAACGTGGTCGATGGTGATTTCAACGACGTTGATCCTCAAGTTTCTTGCCAAACTTCGGGGGGTTAATTGTTGTAGCTGATGGCATCCATGCAATAAGTTGACCGAGGTGGTTTGCATTTTCAGGTCCAAAAATAAAGATAGGTTATATGGTTAATTTAATCAGACTTATATGTGTCTAGTGGTCGAGATGACTTATGCAATTTGTAATTCAGGGAATGGAGGTACTAGAGCTGATGTTCGGGTGAAACTATTTTCATTTATATCTGAATAACTCGTGCCTCTTTTTGTCTTTGTATAAGTACATTTGTTTTGTTGAGTTCTACCTTTTTGGCAGGAATAGACCCATTACATCAATATAAACGTAAGTACACAAAGAAAGAGCTCCTCCAAGATCGTCGGCAATGCTAAAATAGATAGTGCTAGAATTATAGACTTAGTTCGCAGAATTATTAAAAGAATCTTGTTAGGTGATTGGATATTACTTGGTAAATCATTTTTATTAATGAGTTTTAGTATCTTTAGCCAGTGGTGCACTATATGCAATTTGAGTATTCAAATAGTGATGTGATAATTCGTTCGTATATTAATAATCACATAAGCAAAGATTTCAAGGACAATTAGAGTGTAAAAATCACATGATTACGAGACATGGGTGAAATAATAGTTAGAATTCATAACTTATATAGGAAAAAGATAAAAAGGATGAGATGCATCTTCCCAATTTCCCCCATACATTTTTCTTCCCGGAAAGAAGGGAATACTGGAGTATGCAGCAGGGAGTCCCACCTCGTGAAGGTATTTTTCTCGTCATTTCTGCCTTGAGCCTTTCAAGGATTTGTCCAAGTCGAGAATTCTTAACTTATATAGAAAAAGATAAAAAAGATGAAATGCTCAACATTAAGATTGAGATGTACTATGATACCCTATTAAAAAGAGGAAAAATTACCAGATACCCTCCTCATTTCCTTCACTCGATTACAACTTTTCTCTTCTCTATTTTTTAAAATACCGTTCTGCGTATTAACACAAACCACATTATTAAAAAAATCAAATTACCCTCCCTTATTAAATTGTCTCACCCTAACTCTAAAATGACTAACCACAAACCCATAACAAATCTCCAAAGCCCAGTCTCCCGCACCCACCACCACCACTCGCCACCGCCGAACGTGATTACCTATCACAGGCACCGCAGCGTTGCTCTCCGGCGCAAGCCCACTGTGGGATCGTGAAAGGGCGTGGCGACCTCACGTCTCGGTTGACAAGGGTGTCCCTCAAACAATGACCAAGTCAATCCATGGTTAAAGATTTAAACTGAAGATGTAAAATCTGTCGGGAAGAAGTCCAACATGTACCTATAAAAGGTTGATTATACAAAGATTGTATAGCGTGCGTTATTGCAATTCCACTGGATTGTAAAAAGAAACAAATTTGAGCTGCAATTGAAATGCATTCAAACTTGCAGAAAGTGGAGTTCATGGAAAGTAATTGATGAAAAAAATTGGTAAAATATGATTGTGCTCTTTGCTAAAAGAAGAAAAACGGACTCAAATCATTTCGTTTAGTGGAATCGATTAATAATTAGATTTTATATCTTTCAAGTAAAAGAATAACGGGGAGTTTAAGTCATTTTAGTTTGTTGTGACATTCGTTCTCAAGGAAAATTACCAAAAATAGTCTTAAATCTAGTGCATTTTTTTTTTTCAATTCAATCATAAACCTTTTGTTAGTCCTATACGTTTTGCATTTATGCCAATTTAGTCCATATGACCAATTTTGGCTGACCGTGTTAGCTGTCTAGTTGACACTAATGTGTCAATATTTTTATTTTTATCTCTCTCCCTCTCCCTCTCCCTCCCTCTCCTTTCCCTTTCCTCCTTCCTACAACAATCGACCAGAGGTTGGGGCTAGCGAGGTCAACCTTGTCGGCCACTGGAGAGGCTTGCCCTTGCCCAACCTCGGCCACCATTGGGGAGGCCTTGCTATCTCTGGTGAGGTCAAGTCTTGCCCTCATCCAACCATGGTGAGGCTCGTCCTCGCCAGCGGTGGCTGAGGCTATGGGAGGGCGAGCCTCCCTAGTGGCTGGTAAGGTCGACCTCGTTGGCTAGAGGAAGAAGGAAAGAAAAAACAAGAAAATCGAAAAAAAAAAATTGACATGTCATCGTCGGTCGGATGATTGGCATCCACATTAGCATTGATTGGCCAAAATTGGTAAGATGAATTGAATTGACATAAATGCCAAATGTTTATGATTAAATTGGAAAAATTGCAATAAGTTTATGTCTGTTTTGGTAATTATCCCCTCATCCTCAAGGTAGCTCTATTTCTATATACAAAGAACTACACAAACTAAAAATAATCACACAAAAAAATGGGATTATATGGAGTTAATGTGGAGTAATTACTGCGTAGATTGATAAGTGGACTTTGTCAAAAAGGGTAAAATTACCAAAAAAGCAATAATTCTATTGTACTCTTACTAATTTTGTTCAAAACCTTTTAAATGTACTAATTGAGTTTTAAATTTTTTCATGTTTTATCAATTGAGCCTATTTTGGCCGAAAATTACTAACGTAAATGCCTACCATCCTATGTATATAGTTGTTAGTGATGTGGAAATTTTTAATTTTTAAAATATTCGTTGAATTTTTTAATAATTTTTTTGGTTTTTTGTTTACTTCTTTGTTCCCCCTTTTCTTTAGTTCTTTTTCTTATTCTTGTTGTGAGGGTTGGCAAGGGTCACCGGCTATAGGCAAGGGCTGCGACACCCTCACTAGCGGTCCTTGCTAGGGATCTAGCGAGGGCTGGCATGCCCACGCGTTGGCTGATGAGGGTGTCGTGGCCCCCACTCGAGGGCTAGGGCGAGGGTAGCCAAGCCCTCGCCGGCTTGCGGTCCTCATTGCAAAGAAGAAAAAATAAAGAAAGTAAAGAAAAAGAAAAAAAACCATACAATTTATAAAATGTTCAAAATTAATTTTAAAATATATCCATGTCTGCGTCAGTCATATAACGTAAGATAATCGACATTCATGTCAACAATTTTTGATTAAAATTGATTGAATGGACTTAATTGGCAAAATGTGAAAAATATTTATAATTTAATTGACACAATTAAAAGATTTATGATTGACTAGTAAAAGTGTAATAAGTTTAGTACCTTTTTTAGTAACATACAAGGCCATTTCCTTTTTATTCTCAAAATAAAGAAGTATATAAAGAAAAATAAAGTCAACCAAATTAGTATTCGTAAAAAGTAAAGTGGATTTGGCTGGGCATATTAATTTGTCATGGATAGAAGCATTTCAGATTGTGAGTGGATATTCACATTAATCACATAGTGCGATCGATTGTGGTACAAAGAGAACTTAGGATTGCTTCTCCAACGTATCTTGTCAGATCACATTTCCTTTTGGGAAGTTGCAACTGTTGCCTCTTGCCTTTCATGGTTTTCTTTTTAATCTGGTCTAAGCCTTTCATGGTTCATTTTCCTATTTATATTCTAGGACAAGTTGTTGGACGCAATTTACGCAATTCCAAGATCTCCATAATTAGAATAGGAACATGTATAATTGAGTAGAAAGATTAACGCATCTGTTTTGTGATCCATTTTTCTTGAAGTGGAAGTGGAAACACAATGTTCTACACGCAAGTTCTTCTCCTTTATTGCTTTTCAAAAGGCTCAATGAGGCTTTCCTCACGTTTAGCGTTAGGTAAACGCTTCTTAGGTGATGATACATGTGAGAATTAAGGTTAGGGGAGAGACTTAAACACTATTTATAAACTTTCCAGCCCACTATTTATAGAGTTTCCAGCCATACCCATTATTACGGGTGGTGGGAAGTTGCAACTGTTGCCTCTTGCCTTTCATATTTAATTAAGAAACTTTTTATCTCACCTGGTCAACCATGTTTTCACGGTAACCGTAAAAATAGTAAATTACAATATCAATTAATGTAGTCCACGTTAGAAAAACTCTTACACAAGTCCCCAATTAATCTAGAGAGGAAGAACGAAGACAGCGCCGGTACCCCGACTTCGGACCCATCTTGTTTGCACGGTCGCAAGCACCTAAAAATCTCTCATCTTCTTCTTGATTACAACAATGGTGAGACACGTTCTTCTACCCCATCTTCAACTAACTTCGCTTTTATTGCATTTTGCTTAATGGAAATTTCTGATTTTGGCAGGAATTTTTGGCTAGCATCATGATTTTATGTGTAGCCTCGACCGCGATTGGAGCCCGCAGTGCATATGGAGATGACCTCAGTGTCTTCAATGTGTTGAATTATGGTGCTGAAGGCGATGACCAGTCCGATGATTCCGACGTAAGTCCCCTAAAATTCTCATATTTCTCATGGATGCATGGATCTCACGGAATACAAGGAGACTCGCGAATAAGTGCGCCAACACTAAAATCACGAGACTTTGGGGCGATCTTTTATATATCCTTGAAAAGAAACCATCCGCGACACGAGCGCATTGAAGTGTAAAAGAGCAATAATATGCTCGATTCTTGTCGAACCCAATAACTATCTTATCTTTTTAAGTGTTGATACTTAGGAGTTTTATGGAGGTAATTTTTTTTTCTAATGGTAAATCTATGGATTATCCTCTAAGATGACGTAATTAGCATTTCTAGTTACTAAACGTGCTTCATGTGACATTTATCTAGGGATCACCATATTTTTCGAACAAAATAAACTAGCAATGTCCGAACTTGCCAAAAGAAGTTGAGAGAAAAATTGGGTCCAAGCAAAAAATTTGTTACAAAATTACCCGAAGGAATGTCGGACCAAGAATTCGAGATTAGGGAACACGACCTAACCTATTTAATTAGAACATCATACGTATGATCTGCTTTTTCTTTACCTAACCAAAGGATTGACCTAATACTCATATACCCTATCAAGATGCAATAGGCCGTGAGTTTGATTCATATCACCTATTTCCCTTTGTAAAACCTATCAAACCCTAAAACGACACTGAGTGAAAGTTACATCACGTGCTTTATCTTTCTTCCTTTTTTTTAATACTAATCTTAGCTTAATGACGTCTTAACCTTTGATTTCCCTTCTTTTTGTGTGTGTGTATTGAAAGGCCTTCTTGAAAACATGGGAAGCAGCATGTACAGGTGACGAAGCAGGACAAACTCCAATGCGTGTGGTACCTATTGAGAAATCATTTTGAGGATGCTTTTGGTTCAACGTTTTGAAAATGTATTAAGAACATGCAAAATAGTGTAGCATAAAAGACTTTGAGTAAATGCAAATACCATTTGGTAGAAAACAAATTTGAAAAGTTCCGTTAGGTGAGGAATATTATTATTTTTAATTTTATTTAATTAAAATTGAAAAAAAAATAATATATGCAACTTTAAAAAAAAATATATATATATATATATAAAGACCAAACCCTTCGACGGTCCGGCAAAGGGTTATAGTCGTCGACGAGCCAGTTTTGGTGCTAGTAGCCGTTGGTTGAGGTCACCCAAAGGCAAATTTTGAAATTTGATTTTTTAGTATTTATATATTATTTGATTTTTTTAGCATTTAAAAAAATAATAACAAGGGAAAAATTAGAAATTTGAAGAATGGGTGGGGGTGGATTTGGAAGAAAAAAAATGAGTTTCAACATTTGATCAAATATTGAAAGCTTAATGTTTTTTTTTTTTTTTGGGTAAAGGTAAGTAGTATTATAGCAAGAGAACCAAGGAGCTACAACAAAGAGCACAACAAAACACATCTGACTCCAAGAGCACATACACTCAACTAGACACATGCGTCAAGATGAGAGGATGGGAGTGAGGACGCGCTGCACAAAGGAGGAAACAAGCAGAAGAGAAAAGCGCCAAAAACAAGGCAGTAGGAACAACAATAGAAAGGAAAGGCCAAACAATACGGCCACGGGGAAGGAGAGAAACCATCCCAAAAGAGGAAACGGACACACTCGCTTCAGTCAAAAATAGAAGGATGGATTCCCCAAGCCATTTGGAGCATACGGTTGCAGGCGCCTGAATAAGTGGATGCTTTATCTTTGACGGCATTTCGTAAATGCTCCTTTAAGGCCGGAAAGAAGAGGTTTTGGTTACGAAAAATGATATTATTTCTTTCCTTCCAGATGAGGGAGCATAAGGCACCAAAGGAGAAGCGAGCAATGGCTTGATGAAAGCTCATATCCAAGAGATGGTTTACCACCCAAAGAAGGTTGTCTTCCCAAGATCCATTCCTCCAAGTCAAATTACAATTAGACGCCCAGAATGAGGCTAGCCGACCCGTGACTGAGCATCCGAAATATAAGTGATCGGCTTAATCCGGCCTAGATGAACAAAAGGCACAAGAGACATTCTGGATCCTTTCATATGATAGAAGCCGAACTTGGGTTGGTAATCTATTCCGAGTAATCAGCCATAGGTGCGTTTGGTAGCGCGGGGGGCATGAGGGGCTCCAAATAAATCGAGACCAGCTGACGAGGGAGCCTCTTGGACGAAGCATACTCCATGCAGATGCAGTAGAGAATTGGCCAGAGGAGTGGCCAAGCCACACCAAACGATCATTGTTAATGTTAGTCCCTATTACTATTAGTATTGAGCTTTCAGTGTTCCCAATACTGATTTTCACTTGAAAGCTATTTTAAAATGATTATCAAAAGGTTCAGTATTTTTCGAAAAGGCTTTTAAGGTCGAAATGTCTTTTGAAATACTAAACCAAATACACCCTTAATCAATTCCCTCCATTTTCAAGGCCCTTGCAAGCCCACCACCATAAATTTTCAGGTACTTGTGGAGGATAAATTAACAGCAAAAAAAAAAAAAAACGAAAAGAGAACATAAGAGATGGCTATAAAAAGTTGATTTTTTTATACCATTATTTTCACTTTCCTGAGATTACGAACAATTTCTTTTCTCAAATGTCACTTTATTCAAATTATCTTAGTACATTTACACAGCTGCTCTCATGGCGATTTTGATACCGGGGAAATTACAATCCCCTTTAAGTTAATTTTAGTTAAATCGTGTTTTTAATCAACATGAGATACTCAATTTTAGATCGGGAAGTTGGATGGGCGAGCTGTGGACTGTTTCATATTCAACCGGAGCAAAAGCCAAAATGGGGTGACTTGAATTGGCCACTTTGGCCGGCCCAAGCCCAATCAAGTTCATGTGAAAAAAATTAGTACTTTTTGAATGTGGGAGATATTTTAGGCTCGACTTGCCCATCAATCAAATCCCCTCAATTTCCAAAGGGTAAATGCTGCTCATTATAGAAAAGAAGAGTGCCGAAAATATTTAATCTGAGTTTATTGATTTATGTAATATGATATTTTATCTTTTTAATGATTTATCAAATTTTGGGGACTAAAAAAATGTAAACATAAATGCGAAACAGGTTTTGGGGAATATCACGGCACCCATCGAAATAGAGGAATGACAAGACTGTGAATCCAAGAGCTGGATTTGCTTTTCAGAGATCACCAATCTGACGGTGACCGGGAGCGGGAGTGGAGTCATCGACGGTCGTGGTCATATTTGGTGGAGGATAGTCAAGGCCGATCTCCTTAAGCATGATAGCAACAATCCTTGCCAAAGGTTAAGGTCAGACCCCTCTATTTATTTTCTTTTATTTGGCATTTTTTTCTTTTTGGGGGTTTTGTTCCCTTGACAAAAATGAAAGTAAAAGTAGAGGGGAACCATCTGTCATTTGAGTCTACAATAAATGAATTTTCACATATGATGGAGCACATATATAAAAGATTGCATTAACATGGCAACCAACCAAAATGAGAAACTAAATAAATACAATAAAAGTTAGCAAGGATTTAGAAGAAGACTTCCATTTCCTAGCCAACTATTACTTGGTGCACCGGTGAATCTACTGTTTAATAAGGGGTCAATTCCATAAAAAAACCCCAAATTTTGGATAAAGTTACAAATTTACCATGAACTTTTCTTTTGTCTAAGAAAAAATCCTAAACTTTAGGTCAGGTCTCAAATTTGCCATGAACGTTTTTCTTAGATAAAACCCTAAACTTTAGTTCTAGTCTCAAATCTGTCCCAAATTTTGTTTCGTCTAAATAAAATCACAAACTTTTAATCTATTACCAAATCTAATCCAGTCCTAACTTAACATGGTATTTCCACATTGATAATAAATATACATCGGCAAGGTGACATGAAAAATTATCTTCAAAATAAAATTGTTCGGAGATATAAAAATTAGGGACTACTAATCGTGACTTTTTGATAGAGGGCTAATGGGGCAGATTTATGACTAGAGGAAAAATGATTTTCCTTTCAACAAAAAGATTAGGGTAAATTTGGGATTAGACTTAAATTTTGAAGTATGGGGTTTTTCTAAGATAAAAAAATTTCGGAGTAGAATTGGTACTAAACCTAAAGTTTGAAGTTTTTTTTTTCTAGACTAGACATAAAGTTTGAGATTTTTTCTAAGACAAAAAAAAGGTTCAACATAGATTTGAGATTGAACCTAAAATTTAGGGTATTTTCAAGGAATTAGCCTATTTCATAACTAATAGGTTGTGTATGACTAAATTCATCATAACCGTTGATTAAGTGAGTCTCAGTCGAGGCCATTTGGATCCATGCAAGGTTCCCACCCCCTGGCCCCAGGGACCCGACATGGACCCACCAAGTCTGAAAATCCAGTGCCGCATTGGGCTCACGGGCCTCTCGGTGCATCCGAAAGGTTTTCCTTTTGTTTTTATTTTCTAATTTGGTTTTCTCATGGGTGAAATTTTGCAGGGGATGACCTTCCTCAAGATGGAGAGCCTTGAGCTGAGTGGGCTCACCCATTTGGACAGCCCAAGGGCCCACATAAGACTTGAGAACTGCAAGTCTGCAAACCTCACTGCCCTCCAAATCCACGCCCCCTCAATACAGCCCCACCTTAATTGCTGCCTCAAACCACGTCCAAATCCACAACTCCACCATCAGAACTGGTAAAATCTATTAGAAAAAAAATTATGACATTTAGGCTCCTTTTATTTCATGTAAATGGAATGATTTGACAAAGTATTCTCTCAAAAGTTGTCATTCGTATTACTTACAAAAATGAATGACCGAAAAAATAATTTTTTTTCATCTATGAAAATGTTTAGACATAATTGATGCCGGTAATGAAAATATCTTTCCTTAACTTATTATTTCGAGTGATACAAGAGATTTTTTTTTTAGATTATTAATTTTTTATGAAACAAAACGGAGCCGTTCGCTACTCAAATTCCCATGAATTTGTTGAGTTTTTTTTACTTTCTTGTTGATCTAATGACAATGTGAGCAGGCGATGACTATATTGCCATCCAGGGTGGGTCCTCGTTCATCAACATCAGTGGCATTCAATGTGGGCCTGGCCATGGAATTAGGTTTGTCATTCTTCTTAACATGCTAAATCCCTACAAATTCATCATATCTTATACCCTTTGACTTAGAATTCTCGATCCGTCAGCCGTTTTGGCGTACTAAGTATAAAGTCTGGATAAATCCCTTAAACAAGTCATGGTGAATGTATTGAAAATGGAGATTGCCAAACAATGAAAATGAAGTATAAATGGCACTTATAGTGTTATGATTTTCACCTTGCAAAAATGTGACTTGGTAGCCCTTTTCCAATGACATCATTGAAGTCCTTTTTCTTACTGAGTTGAGTGCAATGCATACAAATCGATTAGTGCAGGAAGCCTTGGATATGAAGGAGCATACGACACGGTGGAAGAAGTCCATGTTCGAGATTGCGTATTCAACTCAACTGAAATTGATGCGAGGATCAAGACATGGGAGGTCAGGTGGTATACATTAATTTTCACTAATGTACTTATACTCAAATTCATGTTTTGCATTAATTTGTTTTATAGCGAAGTAATCATCTTTATTTTATTTGGTGTAGGGCGGATTTGGCTATGTTAGGGGTATCCATTTTGAAAATATTACCATTTTCAATGCTCATAACCCGATCATAATTGACCAGGGCTATTGCGACGATCAAAAGCGCCGTTGTAAGGTAAAAGTGATGTTTCCAGTTAATGCTTGCATGGCTTATTAGGGATCTTTTAAACTGCTGACGTGCGTGCTCTTATGGTTGCAATCATAAATCTACATATGGAATGCATTAAGACAGCAGCTCATAATCTGTGTAGTGTCTTATTCGAAGCGTGATTGCAGATGGCGTTGTTGGTAGTGAAGTAAGCAACGTGACGTATCGAAAAGTGAGGGGGACTTCGGGCAACGAGCCGTTGATTGCGTTGCGATGCACTGGAGGGAGGGGCTGCATGAACACCATGATGGGGCACATCAATGTTGACTCTTCAGAACCTAGGAAGAGGAGCTATGCCGATTGCAAGGACGTCATCGATGCTAGTTTTAGTTCCTTCAGTCCTCCCGTTCATCATAGCCAACAAAGTTGATCAAAAATAGTTTTTCTTTTCTCCGCCAAAGATGAAAATAGGTTATATCATTAGTGTTGTATTTTATTAATACGTCCATGATGTGGTGCAATTAAAATGCACCATTACATCTTGATATGTTATAATGGAAATACACTCTTTAAAATGGTACGATGAAATCATACAAAAAAATATTGAAGATAACCGTTAAAAAAGTTAGCAGATAGAATGTTTAGAAAGAAATTGTCCTCTCTTCCTCTCCCTTTTCCATCAAAGAAAAAAAAGGTGTTTCATTACTCATTTACGAAAACAATTAGCATTTATGTTGTGAAAAGTGGATGTTTTCCTCGTGACTGCATCCAGACCATCGTGAAGTTATATTGTTCATTAATCACCTGTAATTCAACGTTTGTTTCGAGATAATTGTTCATTGTGCATCCGAAAGAGGTTAGTCGTCTTCTGCCGACTTTCCTCCAACAGTTAGTTTGATCAGATTTGTACATATTTGATGGTCATGATGATTTAGACTTTTGTAATTTATGGGAGAGCCTGAATGGTATTAAAGTTGATGTTTAGGCCATTCTATCTCAAATCCCTTTTTACTTGAAAACACACCTTTTTCGGTCTTTTTATAAATACATTCGTTTTGTTGACTTTTACTTCTTTTTTTTGGGTAGAAATAGAACCATAACATCAATATAAACACAAGTACACGAAGAAAGAGCTCTTCAAGAAAGGTTGTAGGCAATGCTACTGCTGTAAAAATGGAGAGTGCTAGAATTATAGACTTAGTTCGCAGAATTATTAAGAAGAATGTTGTTAGGTGATTGGATATAACTAAGTAAACCATTCTTATTAGTAAATTTAATATTTTTAGCCAGAAGTGCACTGTATGCGATTTGAGTAATTAGATAGTGATGTGGTGCCTCTATTCATATATTAATAGTCACATTAGCAAAGATTGTAAGGACAATTAAAGTCTAAAAAGTGCATGATTACGAGCAGCTAGTGAAATGATAATGGGAATTCTTAACTTACATAATAATAATAAAAAAAGATAAAAAGGAGCAATGCACAAAATGATAATTGAGATAACTATGTGACACTATATTAAAAAGTAAAAATACTGCATACCCTCCTTATTTTTTCATTATATTACCACTTTTCTCTTTTTTTTTTTTTTTTTTTTTTTTAAAATACGTTCTGCATCTTAAGACAAACCTCAGTATCTAAAGAACCAGATTACCGTCCCTTATTAGGAAAAAAAAAATCCCCCTTAGGGGTGAGCATATAAAATAGCCCGAATTGGAATTGCTGATTCGAACCAAACTGGCCGATTTCGGGCAGTTCTAGAAGGCGCTAGTTCGGATCTTGATTCCATAAAATTTAAATCAGTGATTTTTGGTCTAGTTCTCAATTTCAAGGAAAGAATATGATTGATTGAACCATACCAATTTAATTATATTTTTTCATTTTTTAAAAAGTAAAGTGTAAACCTAAACTCTAATATCCTCTCACACCTCGCTTATTCCAAATGATGAAGTAAATCTTTGTTTCTTTCATATTACTGCACCGACTCATCCAAGTTGCTCCTTTTATTTCTTGCTTCCTTCTTCATTTTACCTTTCTTTTCTTTTCCTGCAAAGATTCACCAATTTTACCTCCCTTGCTTACTCCTACTTTGTGAGTCCATCATTTATAAAAAAAAAAAAGAATCCACCGAATTGTCCTCCTTTTTATGAGCATGCCCCTATAAGCACGGCCCCATCATCTCTCAATCTTCTTTGCAAAATTTTGGATGAAATCCCAAATTTGAATTGCGACATGGCTTGGCAATTCAATTAATAAAATTTTTTTGACCAAGATATGGAATCTATCAGTTCTATTGGATTGCTCGAGAAACAGACCGGTTTGGTTTGGTCCCAAGACCAGGTGATCTTCTTCTTGGTTCCTAGTTCCTGAATGAGACTGAACCAAATCACGAACTGATCATCCCTAATCCCCCTAACTCTATGTTGCAAACTCACATTTCTAGAAATTATTAATACATAGTGATAATGACTTGAAAAGTAGCAAAATATTTGTTGTTTTTCCTAGAGATAAGGCTATGTTTGACAGTTAAGATAAAATTCAGAATATGATAATATCATATCCTGCGTTTGGTATTTGCTCAGGATAAGATAAAGTTAGATATAAGAATGATATAGCTTGAAAAAAATTATCATAGGGGGAGGTAGGATAAAGATGAATAAAATTTATAATATTTTTTTTGGTAAAGGTAATGTATGTATTAACTTTAACCCACAAGGAAACTATACAAGAGAAAGGAGACCTAACACCAACAACAAGGACTTGCACTCATGGTGACATTAGTAAATGTCAATAAGAGTGCAAGGGTGTCATGGTACCCAAATGAGAGAAACAGGGGAAAACAGCCCTGGCAAAAGAGGAGATAAACAAAAAGGCCAAGCCATAGCTCACTCAGAGAAGATAGAGGGGCTAAGGCTCTAGCTCTGTTGCATCCTTCTATTGGCAGAGGTATCCGGTGCTTGTTGGAACGTCATGGCTTTGTCTTTGACAATCTTGTGTAGATAAATTATTTTTATCGAATATTTTTTTTAAATTAATAAAATTACAAATATATGTAAATATAAATGATATTTGGATTCTAATATAAAAAATTCAAAATAAAAAAGTGACAATTTATTTTTTAAATTTAATCTTATTATTTATAAATTCAAAATTTATTCTATCTTATAATATAAATCCAAAATATAGATATAACTTTAGGTATTTTAGTATTTTAGGTATATCGGTACAATTTACTATTCAATAAAATTTTATTAGAGAATGATGGAAGGGGAAAAAATATAAAATAAAATAATTTTTTTAAAAAAAGGACAAAAAATTACAAAAAAGCAAATAAATATAAAGTAGGTAAGAATGTTGCAAGAGATTTTTATTATCTCCATTTGTGAACTTTTACATTCATTTACACTAATATGTTATTTATGTAAAAAAATGTATATGATACAATGTGAATATATTCCACTTTTTTTATTGCGATTTACCAAATAATGGGTAAGATATAACAGAATCCCTAAATTTCATGCATTATCCTATCAAGCCTTATTTTGGTTAGAAATCTAGACAATCAAATATAGCCTAAGTGCATTGAAATTTCTAAAATTTGTTAAGAAAGTATAATCAAGTCCTAAAATTTACCAAATAATGGATAAGATATAACAAAATCCTTAAATTTCATGCATTATCCTATCAAGCCTTATTTTGGTTAGAAATCTAGACAATCAAATATACCCTAAGTGCATTGAAAGTTCTAAAACTTGTTAAGAAAATATAATCAAGTCCTAAAACTTTCAAAAAGTGCAATCGAGTTTTAAAATTTATCATATGAGTATAATCCAAGTCTTTCGTTAACTTCGTCCAACATGATTAATGAAAAAGATTGGCGTGACCTTTTTTCTTTTTTAATTATTTTCTGATGTGGCTAAAATATGAAATATATAAAACTAAGATGATGTCGTTTTGAATGTGGCTAGCCCATTGGCTTAGATCCAACGACCCTCGCCAGTCATTGCAGACCCTTTTCAATGATGGTGAGGCAGTTGCTTGGTTTTTGTTTATGTTTTTCTTTTTTTGCATTCATTTTTAAAATTAAAATAAGACTTAAGGCAAAATGACACTGTCACATTTCATGTTTTAGCTATGTCAACATCATGAAAGAGAGAAAATATGAAAAAAAAAAAAGGTTATGTCAGCATTTTTTGATAATTAAATTGGATGGAATGAATGAAACGACTTGATTGCATTTAAAAAAAATTAAGTGAGCTTATCTCTATTTATCATTAAGAAAGTCTGCACCTTATTGGACTACTTCAGAAGTGCAAGCTACCAAGAACTGGCGCTCAAAAATTCATTATATATCTCTAGAACTTTCAATTGACACGTCTAGAGGAGAGAGTTATGACCAAGTAAACAATTTATTATGCTGTAAAGAAGGCTCGCAAGAGAGGAGAGGAACAAAAAGTACTCGCCCCACGCTGAAGAGGTCAATTGCGCAATGCAATGAAACATTTCATTTTCTAACGTGCAAGGACGCCCCCGCATTGAAAATGTGCAAGGACGCCCCCGCATTAAAATTCCCTGGCTTATTGAAAACATGGGAAGCAGCGTGTGAATGTGACAAAGCAGGACAATGTCCAAGACTTGTTGTTCCTGCTGGGAAATCACCCTCAGTCCATCCCCTCCATTTTAAAAGGCCCTTGCAAGTGCCCCGCCGTCGATTTTCAGGTACTAAAAAGATAATAAAAAAACTAATTGGAAAAAATTAAAATGCCAAGAAGACCCAAGAGATGGCCATAAAAAAGTTAATTATTTTTTTCCTTTTATTGTTATTTCAATTGTTTCGCGATCACAAATAATTTCTTCTGTCGAGATTGTCTTTACATTTTTAAGGATGTTCTCATGGAAATCTCAGTACCGGGCAAATTACAATAGCCTTTCAAGTTAATTTTAGACTCAGTTCGTTTAGCAGAAAATGTAGTGTTTCTGGAAAATATTTTCTAGGAAACGTTTCTTCTAGAAAAATGACGATATTTTTTGGTATTCTATTTAAGTCTAAAAATAAAGTGGAAAATATTTTCCGCTGTTTGGTGAAAAAAAATCTTTTCCTTCATGAATTACTTTTCAATAAATTTTTTATTAGTTTTTAATTTCTTTTCTTTTCTTTCTTTTTTTCTTCTTCTTTTTCAGCCATGACGATCAATCACAAGTGAGCTCGAACCTTGCCATAAGCCGATGAAGACCCAACTTGCTGGATACAAGTGAGGTTGAGCCTCACTAGATCCAGTGAGCTAGTTGAGGCTCGAGTCCTGCCTAGCTCATCGGATCTAGCAAGTCCTGAGCTCACTTGAGGTTGTTGGTCGAGCTCGGGTGAGTTGAGGCTCAACCTTGCCGGCTTGTGGTGAGGGTTAATCTCACCTATGGATGGTCCCTGATCATTGCTGTGGTTGACCATTGGTTGAAGAAGAAGGGAAAAAAAATAGAAAAGAAAAAAGAAAGAAAAAAAAATTAAACAAAAAAATATTTTGAATTTTTTTAAAAAGTATAAAATAAAAATAAAAGGAAATGGTGTTGGGTGAAAAAAAGTGTTTGGTTTAGAAGTGCAAGAAAGAGGATGTAAAAAGTTTTCTACTTTCTAAAAAGTGAAAAGCATTTTCTCTATTTTAGAAAAAAAATTTCTATAGATGAAAAATATTTACCAATTCATATTCCATTAAACGAATGCTGAGAAATCAGGAAAATGTTTTTTTTAGAATTTTTTTCCATGAAATAAATAAAATCTTAGTTAGACAATTTTAGACCTGACCAAAGTGAAAGGCAAGATGGGTTGACTTGGACAAGCAAAAATGTTATCGAGCTTTATTTGACCCACTTTGGCCCGCCCAAGCCCGATCAAATTTATGTGAAAAAATTAATACTCTCTATATAAAGTGATTTTAGGCTCGACTTATCTATTGATCAAATCCCCTCAATTTGTGAAGGTAATATTGCTCATTATAGAAAAGAAGAGTACCAAAATATGTAACACGAGTTTATTGATTTTATGTAATGTGTAATATTACGAGTTGCAACAATCTTTTCTAATTGTTTTATGGGAAAATCTCAAATAAGGACCCAAAGTGAGCCTATTTTCTTAAATAAGGACCCAAAGTGACCGTTGTCTTAAATAAGGACCCGAAGTGGCTAACAAGTCTCAAATAAGGACCTAAACTTGCCGGCGGACCAAATGTTCACCGCTGGCGAGTGTGTGACATTTCTGGTGGTCGGAATATGGGCAATTTTGTCCAAAAGAAATATAGATAGAAATGAACAAACCCTAAAAACCACCCCTCAAACTCTTCACGTTCTTTTGACCTAAAAAGAAAAACTCTTTATGTTCTCACGTTTTTCTTCTTATGCTCTTCGTCTTCTCCGTTCTTCGTCCTCTTTCGCTTGGAGCATGAAAATTTTCTATTAATGGAACACAAATTGAAATACAACAAGAAACCCCTACCTTCATTTCTTCACATCTTCTTCTTTTGTTTTTTGTCTTCGTTTCTTTCCAACAAAGAAGACAAATCTTGAGTAAAGCCACTTTTTCGTTATTGAGACACTCGTGTATAACACAAGGGCCTCGATGCTTCATTATCTTTTCCTAGGTTCCCCATACATTTTGATTCACACTCTTGTTCAACCGAGGTCGGTTTCGTTCAAATTGAGAGAAAGGGCACGTACCTTTGGAACTCAGGGAGATAGGGATCTTGCTCCATCAATAGAGAATTTGGGTTCTCCAAATGAGAGGGGACAAAGAACGTAAAAGATGAAGAGTGGAAGAAGAAGAACGTGAAGAGTTTGGAGAGTTTTGTTTTTAGGGTTTGTTAATTTCTATCTATAATTTTTTGGGACAAAATTGCCATCATAAATGTTATATGCTTGCCGATCGGTGAACATTTTGGCCGGCTGGCGGGTTCAGGTCTTTGTTTGAGATTTGTTAGCCACTTCGGGTCCTTATTTTGAACAACGGTCACTTCGGGTCCTTATTTGAGAAAGTATGCTCACTTTAGATCCTTATTTGAGATTTTTCCTTGTTTTATTGATTTATCAAATTTTGAGAACTAAATTTTTTGTTTTTGGTCGGTGAGAACTAAAAAACTTAAAAAGTTAAAATAAAACAGGTTTTGGGGAACATCACAACGCCTACCGAAACAGGGGAATGGGAAAACTGTTAATCTAGAGGCTGGATTTGCTTTCTAGATATCATTAATCTGACGGTGGGAGCGAGCGTGGAGCAGAGTCAAGTCCAAGCTCTTTTCACGTGATAACAACCACACTTGCCGAAGCCCTAAGGTCAAAACCCTCTTTTTATTTTCTTTTTATTTGGCAAATATTTATTTTTGTTTTGTTTTGGGTCTACAGGATAAATTATAAAAGATTGCATTTACATGGCTTCCTAAAACATACCAACCAACCAAAATGAAAAAATAAAAAAAGTTACAAGGAATTAAGAAGAAGACTTTTCCATTTCCTTACTAGCTATTACTCTGTACACTAGATGCAAGTGAGTTCGATGTTCTATAATCGATGATAGGCTGTGTATGATTGGATCTATCGCAATGGTTGATTACATGAGCCTTAGTTGGAGCTATCGATCTAGATTCAGGCAAGATTTTCTCCTTAAATGGACCCACCGAGATTAAAATATGTGCCGAATAAGGTTCATGAGTCATTTTTGTTTCTAGGAAAATGTTTTCTAAATCATTCACTATATGTGAAATAAATTCACCCTTAGACTTTATTTATTTCCCAAAAATTAAATAATTTAGAAAATATTTTTCTAAAGTTGATTGTTTATGTAACTTGATATAATCATTCAATGAAATATATTTTTATTATCGACTAAATCAATTACCATTCTATGGGATAGATGCCTTCCGAACCTTAGGGCTTAGTGACTCCATCTCTCTTGCCAGCTAATTTATGCTCGAAGATTGTTGTGGACGATAAACATATTTTTATTTCATGTATTTTTATAAGTAATATGAATAATTACTTTCTAGAAAAATATTTTTTAGATCATTTATTTTTCACTAAATAAATGGAGTCTCAATCCTCAAATTCTTATTATTTTGTGGAAAAATCTAAAATAAGGACCAAAAGTGAGTTTATTTTCTTAAATAAAGACCCGAAGTGGCCGTTGTCCCAAATAAGGACCCGAAGTGGCTAACAAGTCTCAAATAAGGACCTGAACTTGCCGGCTGGCCAAAATGTTCACCGGCCGACGAGAGTGTGACATTTCCGGTAGCTGGAATATGGGCAATTTTGTCCAAAAAAAAATATAGATAGAAATTAACAAACCCTAAACCCCCCAAACTCTTCACGTTCTTTTGACCTAAAAAGAAAAACTCTTCATGTTCTCACTTTTTTTATCTTTTGCTCTTCATCTTCTCCGTTCTTTGTCCTCTCTCTCTTGGAGCACAGAAATTTTATGTTAATGGAACACGAATTGAAACACAACAAGAAATCCCTACCTTCGTTTCTTCACATCTTCTTCTTTTGTTTTTTGTCTTTGTTTTTTTCCAACGAAGAAGACAAATCTTGAGTAAAGCCACCTTTTCGTTATTGAGACACTCGTGTGTAACACAAGGGCCTCGATTCTTCATTATCTTTTCCTAGGTTTGCCATACACTTTGATTCACACTCCCGTTCAACCGAGGTCAGTTTCGTTCAAATTGAGAGAGAGAGAGAGAGAGAGAGAGAGAGGGAGGGAGGGCATGTACCTTTGGAACTCAGGGAGACAGGGATCTTGCTCCATCAACAGAGAATTTTGGTTCTCCAAATGAGAGGGGACAAATGACGTAAAAGATGAAGAGCGGAAGAAGAAGAATGTGAAGAGTTTGGGGATTTTGTTTTTAGGGTTTGTTAATTCCTGTATTTTTTGGGAAAAAATTATCATATTTTGGCCACTAGAAATATCACATGCTTGCCAGCCGATGAACATTTTGGCGTCGGCGGGTTCGTGTTTTTATTTGAGACTTGTTAGCCACTTCGGGTCTTTATTTGGAATAACGGTCATTTCAGGTCCTTATTTGAAAAAGTAGGCTCATTTTGGATCATTATTTGAGATTTTTCCTTATATTGTTGACTTTTTTTTTTTTTTTATAGTTGTTGATCTAACGAAAATGTGGGCGAGCGATGGCGAATGCCACCATCGGTGGGTCCTCGTGCATCAACATCACTGGCGTTCAGTGTGGGACCGGCCATGTAATTAGGTTTGCGTATTCAACTCAAATGAAAATGGTACGAGGATCAAGACACGGGGGGTTGGTCGGTGTACATTAATTTCACTAACTAATAACAAAATTAGGCAAAAGAAAATATGCTTATACCCAATTCATGTTTGCACTAATATATTTTATAGTAAATTCATTATCTTTATTTTATGTCATGTAAAGTGGATCTAATTATGTTAGCAATATCCATTTTCACAAATGTTACTATTTCCTATGCTCATAACCCGATAATAATCGACCGGGGCTATTGTGATGATCAAAAGTATTGTTGTAAGGTGAAAAGCTATGTTTTTAGGTAGTGCTTGCATGGATTATTAGGGATCTTTTAAACTGCCGATGTGTGCTTGTGTGGTTGCAATCATAAATCTACATATGAAAAGCATTGAAACAATAGAACTTGTAATCCACGTACTGTCTTATTCAAGTTGCGATTATATATAGCGTTGTCGATAGTGAAGGTAAACAAGGTGACACATCAAAATGTGAGGGGGACTTTGGGGAACAAACTCTAGGTCATGTGACATTGTGTTGGAGGGGACAAGTTGCACGGACATCGTGATGAAGCACATCAACCTTGACTCTTCGGAACTCAAGAAGGGGAGCTATGCCAATTGCAAGAACGTCGTCAATGCAAGTTTCACTTTTGTTGATCTTGCCATTTCTTGCCATACTTCGTAAGGTTAATTGTCGTAGCCAACAACATCCCTACAATAAGTTGACCGAGGAAGTTCTCTTTTCTTGACCCAACATCAAGATAGGTCATACCGTTAGTTTTATCAAACTTAAATACGTTTGGTGGTCAAGATAATTTGTGTGAGTTTTGTAATTCATGGAAGGGCCCAATGGGTGTTAGAATTGATGTTCAGGTGAAATTATTTCAGGTCCCTTTTCATTTTAAAACGCATCCTTTTGAGTCCTTCTATAAGTACATTTGTTTTGTCAACTTCTACGTTTTTGGTAGAAATAGAATCATAACATCAATATAAACACCAGTGCATAAAAAAAGAGCTCTCCAAGCAAAGTTGTCAGTGATATTATTGTTGTAAAAATGGATAGTGTTGACACCTGAATTTTTTCGACCAGTGCCCCCGAGAAAATTTTGTTAAGTACGAAAGATTACAAAGACTTAGGTCAACTCAGTTTGACCCGAGATTGACCCTGGCTCATTAGGCCCAGATCGATAGAACTCGACGCAATCAGGCCATAAAACCGTGGCCCCCTCTCTTTAGCCACAATTCCCATGCCACATGACTCACGTTCCAATTAGTCATTGTTCTCACTGTTCACAATTATCACTTGGGTGTCTATTTCTTTTGTTCATGTGGCGCGAGGATACAAAACCCTAGCGAGGACAAAGGCGTCTCTTTCCGTGGGGTCAGTGCCACAATTCCCATACCACATGACTCACGAATGCCTTCTTGCGTTCACCGTGGGGTCAGTGGGAAAACAGAGCTGTCATTGGAATTAAAGAGCTTGCACGTTCAAAAGGAGAGAAGGACAGTCACAAGGAAAATAGGTCTTATTTTATTCCAAAATATCTTAGAAGAAGGACAGCACGGTTTTTCCCTAGGCCAATTCTCCCTAGCCTTATCTCGTTCGCTCTTCATTAGCTAGCAGTAACCCCCTGTCCGCCATTACCGGCCACTGACGATTCTCCTTTTTAAAAGAGAGCAAGAACAGAGAGCATGGACTGAGGAGACTTGCGGCCTCTTTGGGCGTCCAGAAGTCGCTGCCTCGAGGATTCTCTCTGAGCCATTTCTTTCCTTTTCGTTGCCGATCCTCGCCGTCACAGGAACGCTGTGTAGTTATCGTTGGCCCAGCAAGCGCGGTAAACCCTGTTTTGCCCCTTGTTTTTCTGCTGTCAACATCCGAAGCAACTCGTGCGCGTTTGAAGCTTCATCGCTGGCGTGCACCCTCGTCGGCAACACTTTTCAGACGTGTGAGTTTGACCAGCAACCGCAACCGACAGCTCCTCCATGACAAGGTATTGTTGAACCCCCTGCGTTTCCCTGTTAAGAGTGAAACGCCGACGCTTGGTTTCTTCCGTTCATGCTCGTGTTGGATCTGAATAGGTTGGTTGTGTTGATTTCGAGCATTTCTGAGCGATTTCTTTCGAGTCTGGATGTGAGTTCAAGTCCTGAAACGGTCAAGCACTTTTTTTTCCTTGAATCCACGTTCATAACCTATCCGAGTGGTGCGTTTGGTGATAAAACCTATTACGAGAATAATTTTTATTTAGAAATATTATTTTATTTTATTTTTTCTCTGAAAATAAAAAAGTAAGTATTCATAACTTTTTATTTTTATTTCAAATCTATTTTTCAACTATTTTTATTTATTTTGAAAAATAAAAAAAATTAATTGATATTATCAAATTTATTTCTGTTTCAAAAAACAAAAGAACAGAAAATTGAAAAATAGGATGTTACCAAACAGACCCTAATTGAGTGCAAGTTAATTTCCTTTTTTGTCTAACTCAAGAGCATATTGCCCCGGATTAAGTCACCTTAATTGATTTTCAAAATCTTTCCAATGATTGAGCGTGCTTTTTTTTTTCTCCATCATCCGTTTTCTCTCGGATTAAGCTCCTGAGGTCACCGGTGGCGATTGTTGGTGAGTTGATGATGTTGTATCCGTGGCCTGAGTGTTTGACCATCTTGTGCATCTAAATTGGTTTTGCTTATGGTGTCCCTTTATCTGCTTCGTCCTAACCATGCTGTGAATGTGTGAATGGGGTTTTGATGATCGAGGGGGGTATTGATGGCTGGCGGTCCCAGGTGTGGGTGACCGGTGAATCCGGTGGTGGTTTCGGGGTGAGTGAAGGCTATGTCCGTTTAAAGGTTCGGAGGTGTAAATCATGGACCGTCTTTTTAAGGGTCGGAGGATAGTCATAAAAATTTTCCTTCCCCAACACAAGCACGTAGAAATTGCCAAGCAAAATACATAGCTTTCTCCCTCTTATCGAAAATGTATGATTGAGAGTTTACCGTCCATTTTCCAAGCTAACGGTACTGTTAGCCAATCAATTCCCTTCTTTTGTCGTGGGTCCCTCTTTTTGTACTCACAAATGGTCAAAGGAGGTTTATGGTAAAGGGAATTGATTGGTTAACTGTATTGTTAGCATGGAGAACAGATGGCGAACCCTCAGCCATACATTTTTCATGAGAGGGAGAAAAATTTGTATTTTGCTTGGCAATTTCGACAGGAAAAATCGTCAGATGGTGACATCATCATGCTAGCATCACCCTATTGTAAAAGAACGGTGGTTGGAGTTCGAGGAATAGGAAGTGAGCGTGGAAGAGGAAAATGGGTTTAGTCTAGATGGGCTTAAGTGAGATTTTTTGACAAATTTGGGGAGTTTAGGCCCAATTCGGTATTGATAATTTTTGGGCTTAAATTGGTTTGATATTATTTGCGCTTGGTTGTTCTAGTTATGATCTATGAAGACGGACACTCTTCGGAAGCCTTCGTGTCGTGTCCGACACTCCGACACGTGTCCGACACGCTCCGACACGTCCCGACACGCTCCGACACGCGGTCAACGAGTGTCGAAAAATCCGACACGTGGTCAACTCTTTCCGACACGCTCCGACACGCGAGTCTAGAATTTCGACACGCACGGGGTCAATTTTAAAAATTTCTAATACTTGAGGGATCAAAATATAAATATACACAAAAGAAGTAATAAAATTGCTATAAATATACACACATGGGGTCATTTTTTTCAGTTTTTTTTAGAATTGTTTTATTTTTTTTAAAAAGTCTTTTACTATGTAAGAAGTAATAAAAAAATGCTATATATGATAAATAAATAAATTTAAAAATATCATTTCAGCATTTTTCTTTAAACAATGTTTTTTCCTCTAAGTTTTGTGTATTATTGTAACAAATTAAAATAATGAATGATATTATTTAATATTTTTCGTGTAAATTAATTCTAGGCTATTTTTATTATTATTTATTTATGTATTTATATATAAAAATATATTTAATATATAACGTGTCGGAACGTGTTAATTCTCTATTTTTAAGAAATGACGTGTCGGCGTGTCGTGTCGTGTCACGCTATGTCACGTGTCACGTGTCCGTGTCGGTCTTCATAGTTATGATTGGGTCGGTGATTTTCGGGCTTGAGAATAGGCTTGATGGATCCAGCCTTAGTGTGGGCTTGATGCTTCCCTGTAGTGAAAATGGGCTTACGTTCTGGTAGGTTCAACTGGGTCTACTTGATTTGGGCCTAATCTGTTTCTAGTAAATAGGGGCTTGGTTTATTTCTAGAGGAAACTGGGCTTTTGAATTTCTAATGGAAAGAGGCTTGACTAGTAAGCCCTTTCGCCTGCGGCGGTCCGTGTCCATGTGAAGCCCATGTCTAATCCCACAAGCGAGTAATAATTTTAAAAAGAAAAGGGAAAAAAATTCGAAAAAAAATAATAATCAGAAAATGGCTAGGAATAGAAGCCTTGATTAGGTTGTTAAATCTTAGTGATATATTTAGCTTAGTTTCAGTTGTATAGCATAACTTTTAATTTTTTGAGTTTTGGCAGTTACTTTTCATATAGCTTAGACTTAGATTGATCAATCTTTAAAGTAACAAATTCAACCCAATTTGAACTCATGGGGCTGCTATCCTGGGGTTTAATAATAATGCCATGTATATTTTGTACTTGTTGCTTCCATGAGTCTACTTTCCTACACTTTAATTGCATTGATTATGATTGTCTACCTTTTTTTTTTTGTGCACTCATGCATGGATAGCATTTAGTGGCATAGATTAATTAAAAATGGTCAAAGATTGCTTGAATCATTTAGGGTACTGAAAGAGCACTAGTTGGTTAATTATTTTAATCAAGCTTTTTTTCTTAAATCTCTAATTGCATAGGATATGAAGTATCCTTCAATGCCTCACTTGACTCGTAGTTGATCTCATAGGCTAGTGTTGACTCCTATTTAGATTGGGCTTCATGGATAGATCAATTTCAATCATAGTTTCCTAATGTCGAGCAAGGTAATAGTTTGGGAAATCCACATCGATTGAAGACTGTTGGTCCCAAATTCAACAATACCTCCAAACCTATCATCTCCTTGACATGCCCGTTGGGAGGGTCGCATTAGATAGTGCTAGATTATGAGCCACTTTTTTTTTTTTGGGGGGGGGGGGGTGTCTGTGTTAGTATTTTAGACTTAGTTTGTAGAATTATTAGAAAGAATCTTATTAGGTGATTGGATATTACTTGATAAATCATTCTTACTTCTAAGTTTTAGTATCTCTAGCCAGCAATACACTATATACAATTTGAGTAATAAGGCTGATGTGGTACTTCCACTCATATATTAATAGTCACATAAGCAAAATTGAAAGGGCGTTTAAAGTCTAAAAACACATGAGTACAATAAACTAGTGAAAATAATTGTTGGATTACCTAACTTATATAGAAAAAAGATAAATAGTAGAAATGCACAAAACGAAAATTGAGATGTACTATGATATCATATTATAAAGGACGCATAACAAATACCCTCCTCATTTATTAACTTTTTCACTCTATTACAACTTTTTTTCAATTTTAGAAATATTAAAACTTGTTACAAAAGTACAATTAAATTCTTAAAAATTTCAAAAAGTGTAATCAAGTCTTAAAACTTGTCTAATTGATGCAATTAAGTCCTTCCATTAATTCCATCCTTTTTTTTTTAGTCAAAAGCTCCATCCTACTTGGCTAACATAAAATGTTTATTACTATTTTCTCTCTCCCGTGTAACGTCACTAAAACATGAAACATAAAGATAAAATGATATTGTTTTGATCCGAATCTTTCTTTTTAAGCCAAAATTTGAGTTTAAATTCGATTAATAATAAAAGGTTTAATTTTTTTTTTTTAAATAAAAGAACACAAAACAAATCAGCCCTTGTCGTTGTTGCCCCACCATTACTGAAATTGGCCGGTGATGGTGGGGCGATGCAGGATCGCTTAGGTCTTTAGCTAACAACCGCCTGATCTTGGGGTTGAGAGGGTTGCAGGGCATCATTCTTTTATTTTCTCTCTCTCTTTTCTGTGTCCTTTTCTGAAAAATGTAACCTTTTTATTTAAAATTTGGGTAAAAAGAGTTAGACTTGGACCAAAACGATTTGGTTTTAGTCTTATGTTTAATGTTTAGTGATGTCCACATCATGTAGCATAAAGAAAATAATAAACAAATCATGTCATTTTTTTTTATTAGTCAAGTTGGATGAAGTTAACAACATAACTCACGTCTTAGGGCGGTGGAGGCTGTGGAGATAGACAACAGTCGGTCGGAGGTTGTTGGGGGTGGACAGGAGTTGGGGAGATGGGAATTTGTACTGAAGGATGAAAAACGGTTCTATAAGCAAGTTTAGTCCGTCAACTGCTATGAGGTATATAGTTAGGTATCCAACATAAAACTTATGGTACAAACTCATATTTCAATTAAAAAAAGAAGAAGAAAGGATACAAAGCGTATGCTCTAAGCTTTGTAGTCATTAAGCCGAAAATGCAGTGAAACATGTCATTTTCCAACGTGCCTGGATGCATTATGCTTTCACTAGGAAAAGAAAAGAACCGCAATGTGTTCTTTTTGGCTTCTGCTCCTGTTGCATCCAATTAAATCGAATTGCCTCTTTAGCATGTCATTGTGCAAGTCTTTGTCCCTATATCTCCATTTCTTAACGAGTCAAGAGATAGCATTCTTCTTATCATTGACAGTCAATTCTTGGGGAAGAAAAAACCCTAGATCCGAATGCAGCCAAGAACAAGAATTCAGTTCTTTCTCATTCCATCAATCCACAACACTTGTAACTTAAATTACATCTTTATCACTTGACTCGTGTCACAACCCAACATAAAAAAAATTAGGCACTAACAATCCCTCATTTGGTGTTGCAGGGTATCTCGTGTCCAAACCATGTTCTTGCTTCTGATCCTAGTCTCACTCTTCCTCGGTTCTCAGCAAGCTTATTCTTCAACTTCCTCTTCAAGTCTGGAGTCTACAAGTTTCTTTTTCCCTTCTTTCAACCCTGGCTCTTGCACCAGTAAAGAGCTCATTTGCATGGGCTCGGCAAGTTCGCAAGATGGGTATTTGAACATCACGCCGGAGCGGGGTAATTCAAGCTTTGCATCAATGCCAACAAACCAGATAGGGCGGGTTCTTTATTCCCGGCCAGTGGTTGCTTGGCCTGCCATGATCTCCACCATGTTCACCATCAGGATTACACCGTCGCCAAATTCCACAGTCTCTGGTGACGGGATGGCTTTTCTTTTCGCACAGGACAATAGACCCTCTCCGCCGAACAGTTACGGCTCATACATGGGGATTCTTGATCGGTCCACTCAAGGTACTTCCACCTAATCTTTTGTTAAATGAATATGAAATTTGTGGTACTTTGCTATAGAGTGTTCATAAAAATATGATTTCTCTTCAACTGAATATATAGGCGGCGTTGTCCGTCAACTAGCTGTGGAGCTGGACCCTTTCATGAATGAGTTTGATATTGACGGGAACCACGTAGGCATAGACACGACGAGCACTATGGACCCAGTCGATGCCCAGACCCTAAACAACACAGGAGTGAACCTAAAAAGTGGAAAGGACATCAAAGTCAAAATTGACTATGATGGCTATAATCATGAACTCCAAATCTCTGTGGCATATTCTGGAAATTCGCTAATAAGCGTTCTCAATCATTCGATCAAAATGTCGGAAATTGTCCCTAGTCTCGTGTACGTGGGCTTTTCGGCAGGCACTGGTCCTCTTCCCGAAAGCCACAAGGTCATTAACTGGGCATTTAGCTCTTTTCCTTTATTTTCGGCGGAGGACCGGCTTAGGAGAGACAACAGGATCCAAACCATACTAGTTCTGGTTGTGCCAAGCGTGATGACGGTATTGTTCATCATTATATGCGTCTACCTCGTTAAGAGAGCACCAAGGAGGAGAGACAAGAAGGACGCTGACATAGAGAGCCAATCGAGGGAGGCGCGAACGTTCCAAGGATGTTCACCTGCAAGGAGCTAGCAAAGGCCACTCGCAACTTTAGCAAGGAGAACCTTCTCGGCACCGGTGGTTTTGGAAGCGTTTACAAAGGGGTCATCTCAGATCCTCCAATCGAAATAGCCGTGAAAAAGATATCCGCAACCTCGAAACAAGGTATGTTTCTTTACTTGTCATGTCTTGTAGCACTCTTTTTTCGAACATGGTCTCGTAGATAAGATCTAAACATCACAGAAACATAGTGCTAGAGCAATTTTATAATTGCTGTGAATAAAGTAGAAGAGAGAAATTCCATATATTTATAATGTATCTAGAAAAAGTGTGCGTGGAGCTTAATTATAGGCTTGAATAGACGGCAACCTACGGAAATAAGATCGGATATATATCATTATAATAATTAAAGAAAATACCTTAAATATCTCTAGAAAATACCTAAATATCTCTAATACTCCCCCCTCAAACTAGAGCATAGATATTAATTAGATCCGGCTTGTTATAAATATATTCTATCCTCCCATGATCCAGAGATTTAGTAAATATATTTGCAAGTTGTTCACCAATCGTAATGTGATTTGGAAGGATCACTCCACTCTATAGCTTCTCTTGTATATAATGACAGTCGACCCTAATGTGTTGTGTTCTCTCATGAAATACAAGATTGTAAGATATATGTACTGCATCCTTATTGTCACAACACAGAGGCATAGGAATTGAAGTTTTAAAGCCTAATTTAGTCAATAGCTGCTAAATCCACACTAAGTCACATGTTACTTATGTCATGACTCTATATTTTGAGTCAACACTTGAGCAGACAACAACACTCTATTGCTTACTCTTCCATGGTACTAGATTTCCTCTAACCAAGGTACAATAGCTAGTAGTCAATCTCCTCTTATTTGGAGACCTCGTTCAATCAGTGTCAGAGAATCCTTCTACTCTACTATGGCCATAATTTAGGTAAACAATTTCTTTCCTCAGAACCTTTTTCAAGTACCTCAAAATCCGAATAATTGCATCCCAATGAAATGTACAACAAGAAGACATAAATTAACTTACCACACTAATTGGAAATGCAATGTTTGGTTGAGCAACTGTGAGATAGTTTAGCTTGCCTACCGGTTTTTAATATCTTTCAGGATTATCATGAATCTCTCCTCCCTCAACAGCTGGATTATCTCCTTGTTCCATTGGTGAATCAAGATGCTTTGATCGCAACATGCCTATCTCTTCTAGAAAAACTTTCGTTGTAATAGAACAATACCTTTTTGTGACCGTGTCACCTCAATTTCTAGGAAATACTTCAACTTGCCCAAATCCTTAGTATGAAATTATTGCTGAAAATAGAGCTTTAGTTCAACTATATTGACCAAGTCATCTCTTGTGACAATAATGTCATCAACATACACAATTAAAAACAACTTGCCTCCCCCTAACTATTTATAAAAGGAGTTATCATTTCCACATCTAGACATTCCAAAAGAGAGGACAACTTTAGAAAATCTTCCAAACCACACCTAATGGGATTGCTTCAAACCATACGACTTTTTAAACTTGCAAACTAGTCATCTAGACTTCCCTTAAGCAACAACTCCAAGAGGTTGCTCAATATACATTTTTTTCATATGCAAGAAAGCATTCTTGACATCAAGCTGCAATAATGGCCATTATAAGTGGGTATTAGAGAGATCAAAATACCAACAAATGTGAACTTGGCAACATGAGAAAAAGTGTATAATGAGTCAACTCCATATACCTGAGCATACCCTTTTGCAATAAGTCTTTCTTTTAAGCAAGCAAGAGGGCCATCGGGAATGACTTTGATAGCATACACCCATTGACAACCAATAGCAATTTTGCTTGAAGGAAGAGGTACCAAGTCTCAAGCTTGATTAATTTGTAAGGCCTTTAATTCTTCTTTCATAACTACTCTCTAGCCAAAGTTATGTAATGCCTTGGGTGCAAATTTGAGGATAGAATATTGTTCAACAGTAGATAAAAAAGATCGAAAGAAAGGAGACATAGAAGAGTATGAACTAAAGTCTACAATGGAATGTTGAGTACAAGCACGATACCTTTGGGATGAACAATATGGGTAGGCTAATGAAGGATCTGGAGTTGAAGATGACCTAGTAGTGGTTGTAGGAAGGGGGGAGCAATATCTACTCAAGGGTGTCGAGTATAGACCTTGAGAGAAGTTGGTTCTTGTGCAAATATTAGAGAAATAGGTGGATCAATTGACCAAATGGTGATCACATGTAAAATTTCATCCACCTTATAAACAGTAACTGGAACATCGTGATATACAATAGATTCAAAGAAGGAAACATTGGTAGTTATAAAGTAATTTTGCAATGATGGAGAATAACAATGGTATCCCTTTTAGGTATGAGAATAACATAGAAATGTATACTTGATGGCCATATGATCAAATTTTGGTTCTCCAGGTTAATGACCACAAAAAGAATAGACATAATAAAAAATACAGGGTGGTAAGAAAAATAATGATTGATTGAGAAACAAACAAGAAAATGGAATACCACATTGTAAAATCAAACAGAGACAGAAAGCCCAGCATCTCTCTCTCCTTTATATATATATATATATATATGAATACCACCTTGTAAAACAAAAGAAGACATGTGATTAACAAGATATCAAGCAATTAGGACAACATAAAAAAAAAGAAGAAGGTTTTGGGGGACTTCATCTTAGATAACATGGATGTGGTGACTTCCAATAGTGCCTATTCTTCTTTTTAGCTACATCATTTTATTGTGGTGTATTGAAACAGGAAGATTCATGGATCAAACCATGTTGAGTCATAAAATCAGAAAAGGTGCGGAAAAGTGCTCTTAGCATTATCAAAACGCAAAATTTTAACATGCACACCAAAGTGAGTGAATTTTAGAATTAAAAGCACAAAATTTAGAAAACAATTTTGAATGACTTTACATTAGATATAGCCAAGGGACTCTGGAATAGTCACCGACAAAAGTAACAAAGTATATAAAACCAACCAAATATTTGAATGAACTAATGAAAAAGGAGGTATTGCTTGCTTAATGACTTAAGGCAAGTAACTAATACGATGCAATTTGCCAAGTTGACATGACTCGCACTCTAAACTAGAAAGAGATTGAAAACTAGAATCTAAATTTTGAAGATTGTGAAACTAAGGATGGCCAAGATGACAATGGATTTGATGTAAGGAAGCAACACTAGAGCATGGAATAGATGGATCATTTTCAAGCACGTAGAGCCCCCTACCTCACATCCTCTATCAATCATCATCTTTGTAGCCAAATCTTAGCAAATATAAGAATCAAAGTAGAATGTCACTAAACACTGAAAGTTTTTGGTTAATATACCAACAGACATAAGGTTCAATGAAAATTGTGGGAGATAAATCATCGAGAATAATGGCAATGAAGAAGTTGGATGAACTGCATCAACCCTATTAACATGTGTAGATGAACCATTAGCTAAGGTAATAGTGGATGATGATGAAGTAAAGAGACGAAAAAAAAAATACTTGAAAGACCTGACAAAGGACGAGATATAGCTAAAAGGCATGCGGTAGCATTACCTGTTTGTACCCAAATAGTAGTGAAAGAATTAGGTCGTGAGATCTGAAACTAGCTATATTGAACAAATTCCTCATCAAACATAACCACTACGTTGCCTTCAGAATACTGTGGCAAAGAAGAAGAGTTAGTACTAGATGTAGCATTTGCAAACTGTTGTTGCTATCCTAGTTTCCCAAGTAACTTGTAATAAGATTTTCAAATGCGGTCAAGTTTGCCACATTAATGATATGTCCAAATGGCCCCTAAGCTATTAGTGGAATTATGGGACTATCCATAAAGCCGTTCTTGGCCTTGGCCTCTTCCTATTCCTATGCCTTGGCCACCACCATGGCCACCATGACCATTATGTCGTCCATGAGTTCCCCTTTCATTCCCACTACCAATACTGGTTCAAGACTAGGACACAAGAACTTACTATCTACCACAAACATGGTGTCCTTGAGAAGAGTCACGAGATACCCAAAAAACTCAAGCAAATGTATCTATGAGTGAGCGATGGTCTCTCTCTTAGGAATTAGAGATATGACAGTTTCATTGTTCGGACTGAAACCTCCTTCGAATCCCAATACAACCAATTATTCTCTCTAAAGATGCTTTTGGTGAACATTGGCTAAAATTGAGATAAGATGATTCAAGTCCTATACGCCCTCTTAAAATCAGCAAAATATTGTGTAATGGAACACCCCTTCCTATTAAATTGGTAAAACTCTTGTGATAGCTCATAAATTCGTGAAAGGTTATTTTGGCCAGAGTACAATATAGCCAAATACTCCCACAATTCTCTTTATGGAGTTCAACATTTGACCAAGAATATGTGAACCAACTACATTCCAAGTTGCATCAATACTAGGTTTAGGCTTAGTCAAGTGTATAGGTTGATTTCCGCCTATTAAAGTTAGCTTCACAATTTTCTTCTATTGTTGAAAGTTGGCACTATCCTCAAGCTTTTTATTGGTAATTCGATTAGAAGTAGAGGAAATCGCCTCAATCATCATAGTATTACTCTTCTCAAAATCACCCATTCTTTAATAAAAATAAGAAAACTACTACAATATTTTCCTTCAAGCAACTCAACTTCAATAGTTCAATAATTCAACACAATTGACAAATATCATCAATGGACCATTAACGATGATGTCACGGCACTAACAACCAATTGAACCAACAATGCAGACATATTAATAGAGTACTTGTAGCATTCGAAGGTTCTTTAGGTAGAAAGTTCATGCACCCATGGTCATTCCAACTGACCAATCATAGAGAACAAGAGCAACAAAGGCCAAATTAGATAACCCTACCAGATTTCGTATAAATCTCACTGAGTTGATCATTGCAAAATCATTTCTTACAACCCAATTTCCTTGAATTTGCCCTTGAGATTCCAAACATCTCCACCTCCAGAGACCACAGCGATTAACTTCACCAAACTACGCAACAGTTCACTGCTCACTCACCCGTTGCATTGCATAATGAAAGATCTCAATCGGTGCAAGCTAAAACTACCATAAAATTAAGATGTAATCCAATATAGCTTGACCATTGGACAAAAGGCATGATCTAGGTGGCCTTGGAAGACTTTGAAAAAATAGCAAATAGAGGGAAACACCAAATTGACATCAACGAAGCGAGAGTTAAGCCCAAGAACCTATACTCGAGTGGTGAAAAGCTGAAGAGACGGAGTAGGCGACATTTGACGATGCCAAATCTGACATAGGTTGTCAAATCTGACCTAGGTTGGATGGCAACCTAAGATCTAAGCTGGCGACTTTTTCTTTTTATAATAAGAATTTCTGCAACGTGTGACGACTTTAATATCATGTCAATAAAGTGGGAGAGAGAAATTTTGTTTAATTTCAATGTATCTAGAAAATAGTATATGGAGCTTATTCATGGACTTGAATACATGACAATTTAGGGAAATCAAATTGAATATGCATAATCAAAATAACCAAAGGAAATATCTTAAATATCTCTAGAAAATACCTAAATATATCTAACAACTGCCATAACTGCGAAGATCCTTTGTGAAAAAGTTCTCAAGTATTCGTTAATTAACCTTAGGCAATTTTTCAACCTCAAATTCAACAGGTGAAAGACAGTATTTAGCAGAGATATGCACAATTGGGAGGATGAGGCACAAGAATATAGTGCAACTCCAAGGTTGGTGCCATGAGGGGGAACAACTCTTGCTAGTCTACCAATACATGGCCAACGGTAGCCTTGACCGCTTTATTGGCAAGCAGTCCCTCAGTTGGGAGACTCGGTATGAGATCTTGATTGGTGTGGCCTCGGCACTACTCTATCTCCACGAAGAATGTGGGAACCCCGTGGTCCATCGAGATGTCAAGCCCAACAACGTCATGCTGGATGCCAACTACAATGCCTACTTAGGTGACTTTGGGCTCGCGAGGCTGATCCAGAGCGATGCCTCAGCGACAACCATGCTCGCGGGCACCCCCGGGTACCTAGCCCCAGAGGTGGCATACTCAGGGAAGGCCACGCCAGAGTCAGACGTGTACAGCTTTGGGATGGTGGTCTTGGAGGTGGTGTGCGGGAAGAGGTCAAAGGGGATCACAGAAGAGGACAACTTGGTGGATTATGTGTGGAGTCTCTATGGTGAAGGCTTGATCCTGGAGTGTGTGGATGAGCAAATGGAAGGCCAATTTGACGAGGAGCAAGTGGAGAGGGCACTAATAGTGGCCCTTGCTTGCTTGCACCCCTACTCTGCGTGCAGGCCGAGGATGCGAAAGGTGGTCCAGATTTTCCTGAACCCAAACGAGTTGCTGATGGAGTTGCCCAAGTCCCGACCCAACATGGCCTTTGTGCCGGTCTCATTCTCAGGCTTGACCACCGTCGGCTACTCCTCCACCTACAAGACCAATTCCACCTTCACTCACTCACAGCTCAGTTCACCCTTAGAGATAGAACTCAATCATGAACAAGGGATGCCAGGATTGCGTTAATGGTCTCGAGAATTAAAGATCATATTAGAATACTTCAGGTGATTCATATCCGAGTTATACAATAATAAGTTTTACTTTGTATTATGTTATGATGTAGTGCATAATGGATACTCTTTGAAGCTAACTGTACTGTATTTACATACCTCTATGAATGTTACGTTCTTATGTGAAATTGAGTTGAAGTGGTTCAAGTCATGCCACCTCATTGCAGGAGTTACATGGAGCCATCGAAGAAGAAGACCCACTTAAATTAGGAACAATTTACATATGTCGATTCATATATTTATGAATTTCAAGACTCACGACTCAGTTTACCACCAGAGATAAAACTCAATCATGAATAGGGGATGTCAGGGTTGCGTTAATGGTCTTGAGAATTAAAGAACATATCAGAAAATTTCACGTGATTCATATCCGAGTCATACAGAAATGAGTTTTACTTAGTATTATGCTATGATGTAGTGCAAAATGGATGTTATTTGAAGCCTGTGTTGTATATACATTCCTCTGTGAATATTACATTCTTATATGAAATCGAGCTAGAGTGGTCCAAGTCATGCTTGCCGCCTCATTGCAGGAGTTACATGGAGCATATGAAGAAGAAGGCCCACTTAAATCAAGAATGATTTACATATGTTGATTTGCGTATTTATGAATTTTAAGGCTCAAATTAATCTAATGAAAGAAAAAATAATGTGTAAAATGAAAGAGAAGTATTTCACTCGCTCACGGCACAGTTCACTATAGGAGATAGAACTCGATCATGAAAAGGGGATGTTAGGGTTGCATTAATGGTCTTGTGAATTAAAGATCATATCGGAAAACTCCACACGATTCACATCTAAGTCATATAGGAATGAGTATTGTTCTATATTATGCTACGATGTGATGTAGAATGGAAATTGTAGCTACAGGGAAGTCCCACAAAAAAATAAAATGCAAATTGACGTGCGTTTGTCGGGAGTCGAAATCTTTGCTTTCAACAGTCGATGCACGGCTAATGAACCATTGGGCGGATTAGGCTTGAGCATCGTGGTTGAGATAAAAGCAGCAGCAAACATTTAATGAATGCAGGTGAGCATTTAGGGCCACACCTGTGCCGACTGACATCACATGAATGGGTTGGTCCGTCTTCACCCAATCAAGAACAAGTTGAAAAGCCGAGATTCTTAGGTTAGCCTCGGGTTCTCCACACTGGATTGCCGGTGACAAGCGGTGAACACTTTTTTCGCGACCGCATAAGTAGTTCGCCAACTCTACATTTAAGTAAGGCATTGGAGGGCTTATTCAGTGGACGGGCCTCGGCTCGCGCCTAACCCTGTTGTGGAGTGTGAGTTTTGACTCCAAGGATCAAGTGTAGCACACCCAATCCTAAATCATATAATGAACTTTACGCATCACCGACGTTTAGGAGAAATAGATATACTTCATATCCTGAATGGTATTAAAGTTGATGTTTGGGCCATACTATCTCACATCCCTTTTTACTTGAAAACACACCTTTTTGGGTCTTTTTATAAATATATTCGTGTTGTTTACTTTTTACCTTTTTGGTAGAAATAGAACCATAACATCTATATAAACATAAGTACATAAAGAAAGAGCTCTCCAAGCAAGGTTGTCGGCAACGCTACTGCTGTAAAAATGGAGAGGGCTAGAATTATAGACTTAGTTCGTAGAATTATTAAAAAGAATGTTGTTAGGTGATTGGATATTACTAAGTAAACCATTCTTATTAGTAAGTTTTAATATCTTTAGCCAGCAGTTCGCTATATGCGATTTGATTAATTAGATAGCAATGTGGTACTTCTATTCATATATTAATAGTCACATAAGCAAAGGTAGTAAGGACGATTAAAGTCTAAAAAGTGCGTGATTGTGAGCAGCTAGTGAAATAATAATTGGAATTATTAACTTACGTAAAAAAAGAAAAGAAGAAGAAGATAAAAAGGAGAAATGCACAAAATGATAATTGAGATGAACTATATGATACTATATTAAAAAGCAAAAATACTGCATACCCTCCTTATTTTTCATTCTATTACCACTTTTCTCTCCTTTAGTTTTAAAAATACATTCTGCATCTTAAGACAAACCAGATTATCTAGAGAACCATATTACCATCCCTTATAGAGAAAAAAAAAAAAATCCCCTTAGGGGTGAGCATACATAATAACCCGAATTGGAATCGTTTGAACCGAACCAATCCGGCCAATTTTGAGCAGTTCTAGAGGGCACCGATTCAGTTCTTGATTCCATAAAATTGAAATCGGTGATCTTCAATCCGGTTCTCGGTTCCAAGGAGAGAACCGGACTGACCACACCGGACCAATTTAAATATATTTTTTCATTTTTTAAAAAGTAAAGTGTAAACCCAAACTCTAATACCCTCTCACACCTAGCTTATTCCAAATGATGAAGTAAATCTTTGTTTCTTTCATACTATTGCATTGGTTCATCCAAGTTGCTCCTTTTGTTTCTTGCTTCTTTCTTTGTTTTACCTTTTCTTCTTTTCTTGCAAATATTCACCGATTTTACCTCCCTTGCTTACTCGTACTTTGTGAGTCCATCATTTATATAAAAAAAAGAATCCACCGAATCCTCCTCCTTTTTTCGAGCATGCCCCCATAAGCACAGCCCCATCATCTCTCAATATTCTTCGCAAATTTTGGATGAAATCCCAAATTTGAATTGTGACATGGCTTGGGAATTCAATTAATTAAAAACTTTTGACCAAGATATGGAATCCATCAATTCTATGGGATTGCTTGAGAAAGAAATTGGTTTGGTCTAGTCCCAAGACTAGATCATTTGCTTCTCAATTCCTAGTTCCTGAATAAAACTGAATCAGATCACGAATCGATCATCCCTAATTCCCCTAACTCTATGATGCAAACTTGCATTTCAAGAGACTATTAATACAAAGTGATAATGACTTGAAAAGTAGCACAATATTTGTTATTTTTCTTAAAGATAAGGCTATGTTTGGCAATTAGGATAAAATTCATAATATGATAATATCATATCTCACATTTGGCGTTTGCTTAGGATGAGATAAAGTCGGATATAAGAAGCATATAGCCCTAATAAAATTATCATATGGAGAGGTAGGATAAATATGGATACGATTTTTAATATTAGTGATAGGAAATTATTTTTCTCGAATATTTTTTTTAAATTAATAAAATTAAAAATATATGTAAATATAAATAATATTTGAATTCTAATATACAAAATTCAAAATAACAAAAAATAAAAATTTATTTTAAAATTTAATCTTATTATTTATAAATTCGAATTTAAATTTTTTTCTTATAATATAAATCCAATGTTATATGTAACTTTAGGTATTTTAGTATTTTAGATATATTAGTATAATTTACTATTCAATAAGATTTTATTAGAGAATGATGGAAGGGGAAAAAGAAATATAAATGAAAGTAATTTTAAAAAAAAAAGATAGGAAAAATTACAAAAAGCAAATAAAAATAAAGTAGGTAAAAATTTCACAAGAGATTTTTACTATCTCCATTTGTGAATTTTTACATTCATTTACTAATATGCTATTTATATCAAAAATATATATGATATAATATGAATATATTCAACTTTATTGTTGTGATTTACCAAATAATGGACAAGATATTGCAAAATCCCCAAATTTCATGCCTTATCCTATCAAGTCTAATTTTGGTTATAAATCTAGACAATCAAATATAGCCTAAGTGCATTGAAAGTTCTTGTTAAGAAAGTACAATCGAGTCTTAAAACATTCAAAAAGTGCAATTAAGTTCTAAAACTTATTAACTAAGTGTAATCTAAGTCTTTCATTAACTTCATCCAACATGATTAACGGAAAAGATTAGCGTGACCCTTTTTTTCTTTTGTAATTATTTTCTCTCTCACACATAGCATTGATGTGGCTAAAATATGAAACATAAAACTAAGACGATGTCGTTTTGGATGTGGCTAGCCCATTGGCTTAGATCCAACGACCCTCACTAGTCATTGTAGGCCCTTTCGATGATAGTGAGGCAGTCGCTTGGTTTTTTTTTATTATATATATTATGTTCATTTTTTAAAATTAAAATAAGATTTGAAGCAAAATGACATTGTTATGTTTCATGTTTTGGCTATGTCAACATCATGTGAGAGAGAAAATATGAAAAATAAATAAATCACCTCCGCGTTTTTCGATAGTCAAATTAATTGGATGGAATGAATAAAATGACTTGATTGCATTTTTTTATTAAAAAAAAAAACTTTAATTGAACTTATCTCTAATTATCATTAAGAAAGTCTGCATCTTATTGGACCACTTCAAAAACCGCAAACTACTAAGAACTGGCGCTCAAAGATTCATTATATATTTTTAGAACTTTCAATTGACAGTTCTAGAGGAGAGAGTTATGATCAAGTAAACAACTAATATGCTGTAAAGATGGCTCGCAAGAGAGGAGATGAAAAGTACTTGCCCCACGCTGAAGAGGTCAATTGCACAATGCAATGAAACATTTCATTTTCAAACGTGCAAGGACGCCGACGCATTATGCTTTGAATAGGAGAAGAGAAGAACCACATTGTGTTCTTTTGGGCTCATATGCATTACCCGCATCCAATTAATTCAAAAGGCATTCTTAGCTTGTCATTGAATAGATTTCTGTCCCTATATCTCCATGTTTTCGCGAGACAAGAGACTGCATCTCTTTCCCATCCCGCCAATCCACAGCCCTCGTAACTTCGACTGGATCCTCATCTCGATTCATGTCACAACCCAAGAAAACAAATTAGGAAGCAAACCTGCGAACCGCATGAGAATTTATGAAATCAAGAATACAGAGGATGAAGATGAAGATGAAGAATGATGACAGAGGATCTGTGAATAAGTATTCGATTCTTATTTCATTGTATCTTCATTCATTGAACAAGAAGAGATCAAAGAAAATACAGCAGAAACCTTCTGAATCATCTTGTTTATTCTTAACACTCAACCGATCACATTCACTCTCTATATACGGATAGAAAACCAGAAGACTAACTACTACAAACGAACTAACTAACTCCAACTAACAAACTTTACAGCTGAATATAACAGAATAGTAATCGTGAGACTTGGCAATCCGTGTCTCTGACATTTGCATGATCTCCACCGTTGATAAAACTCGTTATCCATGAGTTATCCATGTCCTCAGCTCATTTACTTCTCGATTGCCTTCTGGTGATCCATATCGCCTTCTGGTGATCCATATCTATCATAGTTGAGGACCTCCTGTGGCTGACTTCTTGATGTAGCAGAATATGGTCTTGATCTTGATTCTCTAACATTCCCCCTCAAATTGGGAAGAGTAAAAGATTCCATTCCCAATTTGGTTTGGAGAGTAAGATGAGACAAGCGGGATAGTGACTTAGTAAATATATTAGCTAATTGAAGATGAGTAGAAATATACTGAACACGAATAGATCCAGAAGAGACTTTCTCACAGACGAAGTGAAAGTCAACTTCAATGTGCTTGGTTCGAGCATGTAATATTGGATTGGCTATGAGAGAAATTGCTGATCTGTTGTCACAATATATAGTGGTAGGTGACTGAAGGGAAATTTCTATATCTCGTAGCACAAACGTGATCCAGGTGAGTTCAGCAGTGGTCGAAGCAAGTGCACGATACTCTGCTTCAGTTGAGGATTTGGAAACAATAGGTTGTTTCTTGGCAGACCAAGATAGTAGATTGGATCCAAGAAACGTGCAAAACCCTGTTGTTGAACGTCATGTTGTTGGACAACCAGCCCAATCCGCATCAGAGAAACCATAGAGATGTACTGAACTTTGAGAATGGAGATAGATTCCAAGATGTATAGTACCTTTGACATATCGAAGTACTCTTTTTAATTGATGAAAATCTCCTACAGTAGGCTGTTGCATTTTTTGACAGAGAAGATTAGTAGCAAATGCCAGGTCTGGTCGAGTAATGGTTAAGTATTGAAGAGCACCAACCAAGCTTTTGTACTCCATAGGATCTGTAAGTAGATTTGCAGTGTCAGCCATGGAAATTGATCGAAGAGGCAGGGGCGTTGAGATTGGTTTACAATCGGCCATATAAGCTCGTTTCAGCAAGTCGGTAGCATATTTTGTTTGACACAGAAAGAGATTCTGTGAAGTTCGTTTGGCCTTAATGCCCAAAAAATAGTGAATATACCCAAGGTCCTTCATATGAAACTGAAGACTAAGTTTCTGAATAAGGGTAGTTAAGAGATGTGGTGAACTGCCAGTCAAGATGATATCATCAACATATAGGAGCAATAGGACGGTATGTGAGTTTGTATGAAGAACGAATAATGATGGATCGACTGTGTTGCAGAAGAAACCATTTTCGAGTAAAAATTTGCTAAATTTATCAAACCAAGCTCTTGGTGCTTGTCGAAGACCATATAGAGACTTGTGAAGCAAACAGACATGGCTTGGCTGTTGAGGATTGATAAAGCCAGGTGGCTGTTCCATGTATACAGTCTCATTCAAATCTCCATGAAGAAAAGCATTCTTAACATCAAGCTGGTGTATTGGCCAATGCCTTATCATAGC
Organism: Eucalyptus sideroxylon x Eucalyptus melliodora; assembly: GCA_016097485.1. Classification (NCBI taxonomy): domain Eukaryota; kingdom Viridiplantae; phylum Streptophyta; class Magnoliopsida; order Myrtales; family Myrtaceae; genus Eucalyptus; species Eucalyptus sideroxylon x Eucalyptus melliodora. The sequence goes on along the minus strand of CM027826.1, from coordinate 24,466,440 downwards.
TAGAGATACCACTATTCGAATTGTTGTGTGTTTCACAACTGGACTGAAAGTCTCAGTGAAGTCAAGTCCTTCTTCTTGGTGAAAGCCTTTGGCGACTAGACGAGCTTTGAGTCTGTCAAGGCCTCCATCTGGTGTGAGTTTGGTCTTATATACCCACCTGCAGCCTATTACATTCATTTGGTTAGTTCTAGGGATCAATGTCCATGTTTGATTTTCAGCAAGAGCATCCATTTCTTCTTTCATAGCTCTGTACCAGGCTTCATTGGCTAAGGCTGACTTGATAGACCGTGGTTCCATAGGAACTGGATAGTCAGCTGAATAAGCATACTTTGGATTTGGTTTTCGAATCCCAGACTTTAGTCGAGTCTGCATATGATGATTATTAACAGTACCTTGAGAAGAAGACAGAGTGGAATTGGAATTGCAGTGCCCTTCATTAGAACTGCTTTCAGCTAGTAGATCATTGTGTGAAGATAAAGAGCTGGTAGTATATTGTCCCTGAGAGGTAGATAGATCTGGAGGCATAGCATCTATTGATGCCATGACAGATTGTTCTTCTGTCATTCTCTCATTCTGCATAGTCCTCGAGGAAATGGTCTGAGATTGTTGTCTGTGACATAGATGATGATTATAGCAATCATGGAGATCAGGATGGATCTGGTTTTTGGCTGACTGATGAAAGGATCCATTGGCTGGTGACTTGGTTCTTGAGGGTTCAAGGAAATGTATTCCTTCAATCCATTGTTTGTATAAGTTTGTATACTGTCCATATTCATTGACCAGCTTCTTTATAAAAGGATAAGAATGCTCATCAAAGACAACATGCCTACTGATGTATACACGATTATTAGTTGGGACCAAACATCGATACCCTTTGTGTTGATTGCTATAACCCAAGAAGATACAGGGGAGAGATCGAGGATCAAGTTTATGACTTGTATATGGTCTTAGGCAAGGATAGCATGCACAGCCAAATACTCTTAAATGATCATACCTTGGCTATCTATTATGAAGTTTGTTATAAGGTGCGTCCATCTACAGCTTTGTGGTGGGAAGAATGTTTATGATGTAATTAGCTGTCACAAATGCATCCACCCAAAATTTTAGTGGAACTTTTGAGTGATAGAGCATAGCTAATCCCAGTTCAATGATGTGTCGATGCTTCCTTTCGGAGACCCCATTCTGTTATGGTGTGTAAGGACATGATATGAACTGTCTTATTCCATGGTGTCTCAGAAATTTTTGGAATCTATTGCTTACGAACTCTCCTCCTCCGTCACTCTGAAAGATTTTAATCTGATGATTATACTGTCGTTCAACTAACTTCTGGAATTGAACAAATATGTCATAAAACTCAGACTTCAACTTCATGGGATATAGCCAGCAATATCGAGAGAAATTGTCAACAAAAATCACATAATATCTAAAATTTTGAAAGGAACAGATTGGTGATGGTCCCCATATGTCACAATGAATTCTTTCTAATGGAAAACTTGATGTAGAATCCGAACAAGGGAACAATAGAGCTGTACTTTTAGCTATTTGACAACTGCTGCAAACAACCTGAGATGATGAAACAAATTGTATAAGCTTCTGTTTTTGCAGATGCTTAACTACTTGAGCATTTGTATGAGCCAAACGCTGGTGCCATATGTCTTCATCGATTGTCTTTTGCCGCTGAGTAAAGAAGGCTTATGTAGTCTGTGGATTAGCTTGATAAAGCCCTCTAATTTTCCTTCCGAGCTTCACCATTGTGTTGGTATTGTTGTCTTTTACATAAACACTAGTTTTGTCAAAGATAAAGGAACAAGGGAAGTCATCTGTGAGTTTAGATACTGAAAGGAGATTCTTCTTTATCTCTGGGACGATTAGAACATCGTTAAGAGGTAATGTATTGTTCTTTGTTTTGAGCCAGGTGTTGCCAATGTGAATTATAGGTAAACATGATCCATTGCCTATCATAACAGTATCATGTCCTTGATATTTAGAAAGGGTATGGAGCATACCAGGATTGGCACTGATGTGAGCTGTAGCTCCAGAGTCAGGATACCACTCACTTCCTGTTGAGTCTTCAATATGCATTGCTGTCAATGCTGCTGGAATATCCTCTGCTTGATAGGAATTGTCAAACCGATACCAGCAGCGAAGAGCATCATGTCCAGACTTTTTACATATTTGACATTCTAGTTGAATGCTACTTGTTTCTTTTTCATCCTGCAAGTTCTTACTCGAGTTTGCAGATGGATAAGTCTTGACATTTTGATACCTTTGTGAATAAGTGGTATAGGGTCTAAACCCTTGGTTTGTTGTAGAGATAACATTTCTCTGTCTAGGGTGTTGATTTCCTTGCCCTGGACTGAAGATATCTATTCTGTAATTCTGATATCTTTCGAAACCACGACCCCTATTGTTACCAATTCTGCCACGACCATAGCTTCGACCACCTCTGTAACCTCCTCTTTGAGATATAAATCCAGAGGCTTGAGAAAAGTAGTCTTCATTTGTGATATCTTTAGACTGTACTGAAACTGTCTTTGTCCAAAATATGCCAAATTCGGGTTGCCCGACTCTGGAAAGGTTCTTGAGTCTTGATTCAAACCTTTCTAATTGAGCAATAACCTCATCATATTCTGGCTGAGGCTTCAAACAATATATGGTAGTCCGAAAGTTTTCATACTCAGGACCTAAACCTTCCAACACACCAAACATTTTGGTTATATCATCCACAGGTTTGCCTATTGCATTCAACTGATCACATATGGATTTATATTCCCTGAGATAATCAGCAAGGGTTTGTTCATGCTTTTGACATGTTTGTAGTTTCCCCCTTAATTCAAACTCTCTAGCAATTGACTTCTGTGTAAACCTTTTCAGAAGGTTTTGCCATACTTCGGATGATGTTTCTAATCCAATTATCAGGCTCAGAATATTTTCAGTAACGGCTCCAAAGATCCATGATGAAATCAACTGATCTGTTCTAGTCCAGTCAGTGTAATTTGGATTAATAAGATCAGTTTCACAACCTTCACCCTCTGTTTGCAGCATTCGAGAGGGTGAAGGAATATCTCCATTAACAAAACCAAATGGATCTTGGCTTTTCAAAAACCTTTGGATTTGAGCTTGCCACGATAGGAAGTTGTCCTCAGCAAGTTTGATTGTGACGAAGTTTGTGATATTCACATGTATCGGAAAAGGATATTTTGGAGTTCTAATTGCCATTATTATGATCCTTTGACTTGAAGAAGATGATAACAGTAATGCTATGAGCCCGAGCCCTTACGAGTTTACCTTGATCCAGAGAGCTTCATTGTTCGTTCACCTCTTCTGACTTGATGTACGAACTGATTACTGGACGGATTTCATTCTGATGTACGTCGATCTTCCTGCTCTGATACCATGAGAATTTATGAAATCAAGAATACAAAGGATGAAGATGAAGAATGATGACAGAGGATCTGTGAAGAAGTATTCGATTCTTATTTCATTGTATCTTCATTCATTGAACAAGAAGAGATCAAAGAAAATACAGCAGGAACCTTCTGAATCATCTTGTTTATTCTTAACACTCAACCGATCACATTCACTCTCTATATATGGATAGAAAACCAGAAGACTAACTACTACAAACAAACTAACTAACTCCAACTAACAAACTTTACAGCTGAATATAACATAATAGCAATCCTGAGACTTGGCAATCCGTGTCTCTGACATTTGCATGATCTCCACCATTGATAAAACTCGTTATCCATGAGTTATCCATGTCCTCAACTCATTTACTTCTCGATTGCCTTCTGGTGATCCATATCTATCATAGTCGAGGACCTCCTGTGGCTGACTTCTTGATGTAGCAGAATATGGTCTTGATCTTGATTCTCTAACACTATATATGCGCCAACAATGCCTCATCTGTTTTGCAGGGTCTCTCGCGTACAAACCATGTTCTTGCTTTTGATCCCGGTCTTAGTCTTCCTCGGTTCTCAGGAAGCTTATTCTTCGACTTCTTCTAGCCTTGAGCCTACAAATTACTTTTTCCCTTCTTTTGACCCCAGCTCTTGCACCTGCAAGGAGCTCATTTGCATGGGTTCGGCGAGCTTGCGAGAATGGTATTTGAACATCACACCAGAGCTGGAGGAGCAGGGTAATTCGAGCCTTGTGCCCATGCTGACGAACCAAGTAGGGCGGGCTCTTTATTCCTGGCCGGTCATGGCTTGGCCTGCCATGATCTCTACCACGTTTGCCGTCAGGATCACCACATTGCCGAATTCCATAGCCTCTGGCGACGGGATGGCTTTTCTTTTTGCACAGGATAATAGCTCCTCACCACCGGATAATTACGGCTCATATATCTGGATTCTTGATCGGTCCACTCAAGGTACCTCCACCTAATCCTTCATTAGATGAATATGAAATCTGTGGTACTTTGCCGGAGTGTTGATTGAAAGACAATCTCTCTTCGATTGAATATATATAGGCGGCGTTGTCCGACAACTAGCCGTGGAGCTGGATACTTTCATGAACGAGTTTGATCCGAATGGGAACCACGTAGGCATAGACACGACAAGCGTTATTAATTCAGTCTATGCTGAGAGCCTAAACAGCACGTGAGTAAACCTAAAAAGTGGAAGGGACATCAGAGTCAGAATTGACTATTATGGCTATAAATATAATCTCAGTGACATATTTTGGGAATTCGCTAATAAGTGTTCTCAATCATTCGATCAGAATGTCGGAAACAGTCCCCAGTCTTGTGTATGTGGGCTTTTCAGGATCTACTGGGCCTCACCCGAAAGCCATCAGGTCATTAACTGGGTATTCAGCTCTTTTCCTTTATCTATGGAGGAGCGGCTCAAGAGAGACGACAGATCAAAACTGCACTGATTTTGGTCGTGCCAAGTGTGATGACAATATTGTTCATCGTGATATTCTTCTACCTACTTGTTGAGAAAGCGCCCAGGAAGAGAAACAAGAAGGACGCTAACATAGAAAGCCAATGGAGGCAGGTTGTGAACGTTCCAAAGATGTTCACCTGCAATGAGCTAGCGAAGGCCACTCACCTGCTTGGTATTGGTGGTTTCGGAAGCGTTTACAAAGGATTGATCTCAGATCCTCCGGTCAAAGTAGCCGTGAAAAAGATCTCGGCAACCTCAAAATTGGGTCTGCTTCCGTACTTGTATCACATCCTTTTAGCACATTTTCTTGAACATGGTCCTGTCGATAAGATCTAAACATTACGGAAGCATAGTGCTGGAGCAATTCTGTATTTCGCTTTTGTTCATATTCATCGCTAATCACCACAACTGTGAAGATCCTTTGCAAAGTTGTTCTCAATTTCACTATCAGCCAATTAACTTTAGGGCAATTTCCCAACCTCAAATTCATCAGGTGAAAGACAATATTTGGCAGAGATATCCACCATTGGAATGATGAGGCACAAGAACATAGTACAGCTCCAAGGTTGGTGCCACGAGGGGGAACGACTTCTACTAGTCTATCAATCCATGGCCAACGGTAACCTTGACTGCTTTATTGGCAAGTAGTCCCTCGGCTGGGAGACCCAATACGAGATCCTGATTGGCCTGGTGTCGGCATATCTTTGCCTCCACAAAGAATGCAGGAACCCCATGGTCCACAAAGACGTCGAGCCCAACAATGTCATGCTGGACTCCAACTACAATGCCTACTTGAGTGACTTTGCTCCAGAATGACGCCTTAGTCACGACCATTCTTGCGGGCACCCCCGGGTACCTGGTCTCGGAGGTGGCATACACAGGGAAGGCCACGTTGGAGTCGGATGTGTACAGCTTCGGGATGGTGGTCCTGGAGGTGGTGTGCGGGAGGAGGTCAAAGGGAATCTTGGGAGAGAACAGCTTGGTGGATAATGTGTGGCGTCTCTATGAAGGGCTCACTCTTGGAGTGCGTGGATGGGAAAATGGGAGGCCAATTTGAGGAGGAGAAAGTGAAGAGGGCATTGATAGTAGGTCTTGCTTGCCTACACCTGAACTCTGTTTAGGCCAAGGATGCAAAAGGTGGTCCAGATTTTCTTGAACCCGAACAAGCCACTGATGGAGTTGCCTGAGTCCCGACCCAGAGGGGTCTATGTGCCGGTCTCATTCTCGGGCTTGACCACCGCCAGCTTCTCCTCCATGACCAGGTTCGCCTTCCATCCCTCATAGCTCGATTCGCTGCATGAGATTGAACTTGAGCATGAATTGGGGACATCGGGATTGTGATGATGCCATTGAGAACTAGAGACTAAATTGGAAAATTTCAAGCAGTTCATGCCTGAATTGTACGGGATTGAGTTTTCTTTATGAGTACTTATTATTACACATGTTGTGCAGAATGAATATTCTTATAAAGCTAGGTGTGTTAACGTTCCTCTGTGAAAATTACATCCTTACATGAATTAGGGAAACATCCTTACATGAACTAGGGAAACAACAGACGTACATAGTTTGACCAAAATGAAATTGAGCTTCAGTATTTCAAGTCATGATGCCTCATGGTGGGAATTACATGGAGCACACAAAGAAGAAGACCCATTTGAATTAGGAACAATTTACATATGTCGATTCACATTTTTTCATTTTTTAAATCAAGGCTCAAATTAATCTAGTGAAAGAAAATGATTAACACCACGAAACACCCTAAACTCATATACATATGAAAAATTTACATAAAATAATTCTTTAATCACAAAAAATCCTTAACTTATTGAAAACGTGGGAAGCAGCGTGTAAATGTGACGAAGCAGGAAATCACCCTTAGTCCATCCTCTCCATTTTCAAGGGCCCTTGCTAGTTCCCCGCCGTCGATTTTCAGGTACTAAAAAGATTATAAAAAAAAGCTAATTGGAAAAAATTAAAAAGAAAAGAAGACCCTAGAGATGGCCATAAAAAGTCAATTGTTTTTTATTCTTTATTGTTATTTCAACTTTTTCAAAATCACGAACAATTTCTATTGCTGGGATTGTCTTTGTATGTTTACAAGGCTGTTCTCATGGAAATTTCAAATACTAGGCAAATTACAATGGCCTTTAGTTAATTTTAGGATCCATTGATTTCACGAAAAATATAGTGTTTCTAGAAAATGTTTTCCATGAAATATTTCTTTTAGAAAAATGACAATGTTTTCCGGTATTTAACTAAAATCTGAAAATGAAGTGGAAATAATTTTCCGTTATTCAATAAAGAAAATTTTTTCCTTCATGTATTCCTTTTCAATTATTTTATTTTATTTTTTAAATCAATTTTTAATTTTTTTTGTCTTTTTTTCTTCTTCTTCCTCGGCCACAACAACTAACCATAGGCTAGCTTGAGTCTTACTATAGGCTGGCAAAGTTCCTTGCCCTAGGCCAGCAAGCTCTAGCCTCACCATATCCAATGAGATAGGCAAGGCTTGAACCTTGCTAACTCATTGGATCTAGCAAGGCCCGAGCTTGCTCGAGGTTGTCGGGCTCACTTGGGTGAGGTGAGGCTTGACTTTGTTGGAATCTAGCAAGCTTGAGCCTCATCAGCTTGTGGCGAGGCTTAAGCTCGCCTATGGTTGGTTGTCGGCCGTCGTCGCTTGCGACCAACCATGGTGGGTGACCAGTCGAAGAAGAAGGAAAAAAGAAAAGAAAAGAATTTAAAAATAATTAAAAAATCATTTAAAAAAAAAGGAAAAAGTATTGGGTGAAAGAAAAAAAATACTAGGTTTAGAAGTAAAAGAATGAGAATGGAAAATGTTTTACACTTTCTAAAAAGCGAAAAACATTTTCCCATATGTTAGAAAAATTTTGTTGATGGAAAATGTTTACCAGTTCATATTCCGTTCAACAAATGCTGAAAAATCCTAAAAACGTTTTTCAAAAGGTTATTTTTTTATGAAATAAATGAAGTCTTAATTAGACCATTTTAGACTTGACCGGAGTGAAAGGCAACATGGGTTGACTTGGAAAGCGAAAATGTTCTCGGGCTTTATTTGACCCACTTTAGCCTGCCCAAGCTTGATCAAATTTATGTGAAAAAAATTATGCTTTCTGTATGGAGCGATTTTAGGCTTGGCTTACCCATTTATAAAATCCTTTCAATTTGCAAAGGTAATATTGCTCATTATAGAAAAGGAGAGTGCCAAGATATGTAATATGAGTTTATTGATTTGATCTAACATGTAATATTATGAGTCCCAAAAATCTTTTTTAATTGTTTTAATGATTAATCAAATTTTGAGAACTACAAAATTTAAAAAGTTAAAATAAAACAGGTTTTAGGGAATATCACAGCGCCTACCGAAATAGAGGAATGGGTGGAAACAAAAAAATAGAGGAATGGGAGAACCGTTAATCTAGAAGCTGGATTTGCTTTCTAGAGATCACGAATTTGACAGCGGGCAGGAGCGAGCCTCGAGTCATTGACGAGCGTGGTCATAATTGGCGGAGCAAAGTCAAGTCATATCTCTTTTCACATGATAACAACAACCACCCTTTGTAAAAGCCCTAAGGTCAAACCCCTCTTTTTTATTTTATTTTTATTTGGCAAATATTTGTTTTGGTTCTTTTTTTAGGTCTATTATAGATGAATTATAAAATATTGCATTTACAGGGCTTCCTAAAACATACCAACCAACCTAAATGGAAAAAATTAAAAAAGTTACAAGGAATTAGAAGAAGACTTATCCATTTCCTCATGAGCTATTACTCCGTGAACCATACGCATGTGAGTCTGATATTCTATAATTGACGATGGGTCGTGCATGACCGAACTCATCATGACTATTGATTAGTCAAAGCTATCGATCCAGATTTAGGCAAGAATTTCTCCCCAAATGGACCCACCGAGATTAAAATCGATGCCACATTGGGCTCACGAGACATTTTTGTTTCTAAGAAATTTTTTTCTAAATCATTCACTTTCGACAAAATAAACGCATCCTTAGACTTTATTTATTTCTTGAAAATTAAATAATTCGGAATTAAAATTGATTGTTTATATCACTTGTTATAATCATTCAATGAAAAATACTTTTATTATTGACACAATTTATGTCCGGAGATTGTTGTGAATGATGAAAATATTTTTACTTCATATATTTTTATAAGTGATACGGACAATTATCTTTTAGAAAAATATTTCTTTGGATCATTTATTTTCGCTAAATAAATGGAGTCTCAGCTCTCAAATTCCTATGATTTTGTTGATTTTTTATTTATTTATTTTATTGATGTATTGATCTAGCAAAAATGTGGGCGGATGATGGCGATCGCCACTTTGGGTGGGTGCCCATTAGACCTGTTAAATGGGTGGGTCGGGTTGGTTTTGGATCGGGTCATAAATGTTCGACCCAAATTGACCCATTTATTTAACAAAATTTTTGACCCATTTATGACTCATTTATTGTAATGCAAAATTTTAATTTTAATTTTTTTATATATTAAAAATTCAATTTTTAATTATTTTAATTTTTTAAGAATATATTTTTAATTTTTTAATTTTAAGAATATAAATTTTTTTTCTTTTTTTTTTTTTTTCATTCTCCTTCTTCTTTGGTCGGCTGCGGCCATGACAATATCGGCAACGGCCACAGGCGAGCCTCGAGCTCGCCTGACATTGGCAAGCTTGAGTCTCACCGATTGGCGAGGCTCGAGCTCGCTGGATGTCGGCGAGGCCTTCACCTCGCCAAATCTGGCTCCACCTAGCTAGACCCGATGAGCTTGAGCTCGCCCCTCGCCAGATCTGGCGAGGCTCGAGTCTTGCCCAACGCCGGCGAGTTCGAGTCTTGCCAGATCCGGCAAGCTCGAGCTCGCCTGACCCCGACGAGTTCGAGTCTTGCCAAATCGGTGATGCCTCCGCCTCGCCAGATCGGGAGAGCTTGAGGCTTGCCTAGCCGATCACTGGCCATCACCGTGCCGGCCACCAGAAGAGGAGGAAGAAAGAAAAAAAGGAAAGAAAAAAGAAAAGAGAAAAAAAGAAAAGAAAAATAAATTAAAAATAATTATAATTTCAATTTTTATAAAAAAAATATTTTTTAAAGTTAAAGAGGGAAAAGAGAGATTGTGAGGTTTTGGTTAAAAGTGAGTTCTAAATCTAACCCATTTAAGATCCACTTAAAACTCACATATCTTAAATCTTTAATTGTTAAACTCATTTAACTACTTTTTCTCAAAAACTAATTGACCCATATATGACCCATTTATGATTTAAATGGGTCATATATGAGTCTAAGACCCATTTTGCCACCTCTAGTACCCGTGCATCAACATCATTGGCGTTTAGTGTGGGACCAGCCATGGAATTAGGTTTGTGTATTCAACTCAACTGAAAATGGTGCGAGGATCAAGACATGGGAGATTGGTCAGTCTACATTAATTTTCAGAAACTAATAACAAAATTAGGCAAAAGAAAATATACTTCTACCCAAATTCATGTTTGCATGAACATATTTTATAGTGAATTCATCATCTTTATTTTATTGCATGTAGAGTGGATCTAGTTATGTTAGCGGTATCAATTTTCAATATTATTACTATTTCCTATGCTCATAACCTGATAATGATCGACCAAAACTATTGTGATGATCAAAAGTAGTGCTGCAAGGTGAAAAACAACATTTCTAGTTAATGCTTGCTTGACCTATTAGGGATCTTTTACACTACTAATGTGTGCTCATATGGCTGCAATCATAAATCTATGTATAAAATGCATTGAAGAAGTAGAGGTAAATAACGTGACGTATCAAAATGTGAGAGAGACTTCGGGGAATGAGCCATCAATCACGTTGCATTGCGCTGGAGAGGATGGGTTGCATGGACATTGTGATGAAAAACATCAACCCTGACTCTTCGGAACCCGAGAAGAGGAGCTACCCCAATTGCAAGAATGTTGTCAATGCTAGTTTCACTTCCATCTCATTTCTTGCCACAGTTCATAAGGTTAATCGTCGTAGCCAACAACACCCATAAAATAAGCTGACTGAGGTAGTTTTCTTTTCTCGACCAAAGATCAAGATAGATCATATCATTAGTTTACTCACACTTACATATGTCTAGTGGTCGTGATAATTTGTGCAAGTTTTGTAATTCATGAGAGGGCTCAAAGGGTGTTAGAATTGATGTTCGGGTGAAATTATTTTCACACCCCTTTTTATTTTAAATCGCACCCATTTGAGTTCTTTTTTTAAGTACATTCGTTTTGTCGCCTTCTACTTTTTTGGTGGAAATAGAACCATAACATCAACATTAATGCAAGTACGTAAAGAAAGAGCTCTCCAAGCAAGGTTGTCGGCAATGCTATCATTGTTAAAATGGATAGTATTGACACTTGAAAGATAGCATTAATTTTTTGTTAGTTATGAAAGATTACAAAGATTCAGGTCAACTCAACTTGACTCGGGATTGACCCTGCCCATTAGGCCCGGACCGATAGGACTTGATCCAATCCGGCAATAAAAGCGTGCCCCTCTCTCTTTGGCCAAAATTCCCATACCACATGGACTCACGTTCCCATCAGTCAAAGTGGCGCAAGGATGGAAAACCGTAGAGAAGACAAAGGCGTCTCTTTCACACTCGATTGTTTTCTTTCGTTCACTGTGGGGGCAGTTGGAAAAACAGAGCTGCCTTTGGAATTGAAGAGCTTTCACGTTCGAAAGGAGAAAAGGACAGCGTCAAGGAAAATAGGTCTTATTTTATTCCAAAAAATCTTAGAAGGAGAAGGAGAGCACGGTTTTCCCTAGGCGAATTTTCCCTATCCTTATCTTGGTCGCTCTCCATTAGCCAGCAGTAACCACCAGTCCTCCTTTACCGGCCACTGACGAGCCTCCTTTTTAAAAGAGACCAAGAACAGAGAGCATGGACTGAGGAGAATTGCGACCTTTTTCGGGCGTCCAGAAGTCGCTCCCTCGAGGACTCTCTCCGAGCCATTTCTTTCCTTTTCTTTGCCGAACCTCGCCATCGCAGATAGCCGTGTCATCATTGTTGGTCCAGCAAGCGCAGTAAACCCTGTCTTGCCCCTGTTTTTCAGCTGTCAAGATCCGAAGCAACTCGTGCGTGTTTGAAGCTTCATCGCCGGCGTGCACTCTCATCGGCAAATACTTTTCAAACATGTAAACTTAACCAGCATCCTCAGCCGACAACTCCTCCTTGGCAAGGTAATGTTGAACCCTCTGCCTTTCTCTGTCACGAGTGGAACGCCGAGACTCGGTTTCTTCCGTTCATGCTCGTATCGGATCTGAATAGGTTGGTTGTGTTGATTTTCGAACATTTCTGAGAGACTTCTGTCGAGCCTGGATGGGAGTTCAAGTCTTGAAACGGTTAATTTTTTATTTATTTCTATTCTCGAAAATAAAGATGTAGATGTTTTTTTACTTCTTTGGTTGCAAATTTATACTATCTAGTGCAAACAAGCCCTAACAATCTAGTGCAAGTTATTTTCCTTTTTTTGTCTAACTCGAGAGCATATTGCCCCCGGATTAAGTCACCTTAATTGTTTTTCAAAGTCTTTCCAATGATTGAACGCGTTTTTTTTTCTCCATCATCCGTTTTCCTCGTGTTCTATGCTTCCGAGGTCACCAATGGCAATTGCCGGTGAGTTGATGATGTTGTATCCACGGATTGAGTGTTTGACCATCACGCGCATCTAAACCGGTTTTGCTTACAACGTACTCTGCTTTGTCCTAACCATGTCGTTTATGTGTGAATGGGGTTGATGATAGATGTGGGTATTGATGGCCGAAGGTCCGAGGGGAGGGTGATCGGTAAATCCAGTGGTGGTTACGGGGTGAGCAAAGGCAATGCTCGGTTTAAAGCTTTGGAGGTGTAAATCATGGATGGAATCCTATGTCATTTTGAGGTGATGCTAGCATGATGACCGTCGGAGGACGGCAACAAAAACTTTCTTTCTCCAATACAAGCGCGTGGAAATTGCCAAGTAAAACTCAGAGCAATCTCCCTCTCATGGAAAATATATGGTTGAGGGCTCACCGTCTACTTTCGAAAAACTTTCTTTCTCCAACAAGCACGTGAAAGTTGCCAAGTAAAACACAGAGCTTTCTCCCTCATGGAAAATGTACGGTTGAGGGTTCACCCTCTATTTTTCAAGCTAACGGTATTATTAGCAAATCAATTCCCTCCTTCTGTCCTTTATTGCAAAGGGGTCCCTTCTTTTTTATACTCATACATGCTCAAAGGTGATTTATTGTAAAGGGAATTAATTGGCCGGTTGTACTGTTAGCTTGGAAAATAGATGGCGAATTCTCAGCCATATATTTTTCATGAGAGGGAGAAAAATTTGTATTTTACTTGGCAATTTTCCACAGGAAAATATCGTCCGATGGTCACGACTCACGACATCATGCTAGCATCACCCTATTGTAAAAGAAAACGGGGTGGAGTTCTGGGAATGCGAAGTGAGCGTGGAAGATCTGTTCAAAAAAAAAAAAAAAGAGAAGTGAGCGTGGAAGACGACGAGAACACAAGGAAAAGAGACTGGGATTGGTGTAGGTGGGCTTAAGTGAGATTTTCGGGCTTAAATTCGTTTGATATATTTGGGCTTAGTTGTTCTAGTTATGATTGGGTTGGTGATTTTCGGGCTTGGGAATTGGCTTGATGGATCCAGGCTTAGAGTGGGCTTGACGCTTCCCTTTTGCGAAAATGGGCTTACGTTCTGGTAGGTTCCAATGGGTCTAGTTGATTTTGGGCCTAATTTGTTTCTAGTAAATAGGGGCTTGGTTTAGTTCTAGAGGAAATTGGGCTTTTGAATTTCTACTGGAGAGAGGCTTAACTAGTAAGCCCTTTTGCCTGCGGTGGCCCGTGTCCATGTGAAGCCCATGCCTAATCCCATACGCGGGTAATCATTTTTCAAAAAGGGAAAAAATCGAAAATAAAAAAAAATCAGAAAATAGATAGGAATAGAATCCTTGATTAGGTTATTAAATCTTAGTGATATATTTAGCTTAGTTTCGGTTGGATAACATAACTCTTAGTTTTTCGAGTTTTAGTAGTTACTTTTGATATATCTTAGACTTAGATCATTCTTTTAAGTAACAGTGCTAGGTGTATCTTGTAATTGGTGCTTCATTGAGTGTACTTTCTGATGCTTTTATCTTTATTGCATTGATTATGATTGTCTACTTTTCTTTGATTGCGCAATCATGCATGTATAGCGTTTAGTGGCATAGGTTAATTAAAAATGGTCAAAGATTGCTTGAATCGTTTAGGTAACAAACCAATCAAGTTAAGAGTACCAAAAGAGCACTAGTTAGACAATTAGTGTAATTAAGTCTTGGTTTTAAATCTCTGATTGCATAAGAAGTAAAGTATCCTCCCATACCTCACTTGGCTCTTAGTCAACCTCATAGACTAATGGTGACTCCTATTATGGATAGATCAATTTCAATTGTAGTTTCCTAATGTTGAGCAAGTTAACAATTTGGAGACAAACGACGATCAGAGGTTGTTGGGGGTGGACAGGAGTTGGGGAAATCAGAATTTGTGCTAAGGAATGAAAAACAGTTCTATAAGTCTAGGCTATCAACCGATACGAGGTATATGGTTAGGTATCCAACATAAAACTTATGGTACAAACTATTATTTTGATATTAAAAACAAAGGATACAAAGTGTATTCTCTAAGCTTTGTAGTCATTACGCTGAAGTGGTCAATTGCACAATGGAGCAAAACATGTCATTTTCCAACGTGCATGGACACATTAGGCTTTGACTAGGAAAATAAAAATCACAATTGTTCTTTTGGGCTTATGCTTCTACTGCATCCACTTAAATTGAGTTGTCTCTTTAGGACAACACTCATAACTTAAATTGCATCACCATCTCTTGACTCATGTCACCACCCAACACAAAAAATTAGGCACTAACAATGCATCATCTGGTGTTGCAGGGTCTCTCGTGTCCAAATCATGTTCTTGTTTTTGATCCTAGTCTCACTCTTCCTCGGTTCTCAGCAAGCTTATTCCTCAACTTCCTCTTCAAGTCTTGAGCCTACAAGTTTCGTTTTCCCTTCTTTTGACCCTAGCTCTTGCACCAATAAAAAGCTCATTTGCATGGGCTCGGTAAGCTCACAAGATGGGTATTTGAACATCACGCCAGAGCAGGGTAATTCGAGCCGTGCGCCGATGCCAACAAACCAAGTAGGGCGGGTTCTTTATTCCCAGCCAGTGGTTGCTTGGCCTGCCATGATCTCCACCACGTTCACCGTTAGGATCACCCCATCGCCAAATTCCACAATCTCTGGTGATGGGATGGCTTTCCTTTTTGCACAGGACAATAGCTCCTCACCGCCGAATAGTTCTGGCTCATACATGGGGATTCTTGATCGGTCAACTCAAGGTACTTCCGCCCAATCTTTTGTTAGATGAATACGAAATCTATGCTACTTTGTTGTAGAGTGTTGATCCAAAAATGATTTCTTTTCAACTGAATATTTAGGTGGTGTTGTTCGACAACTAGCCGTGGAGATGGACACTTACATGAATGCATTTGATATTGACGGGAACCATGTAGGCATAGACACGGCGAGCGCTACTAACTCAGTCGTTGCCCAGAGCCTAAGGAGGACAGGAGTGAACCTAAGAAGTGGAAGGGACATCACAGTCGGAATTGAATATGATGGCTATAAAAATGAATTCCAAATCTCAATAGCATATTCTGGAAATTCACTAATAAGCGTTCTCAATCATTCGATCAAAATGTCGGAAACGGTCCCTAGGCTCGTGTATGTGGGCTTTTCGGGAGGCACCGGCCCTCTTCCTGAAAGCCACCGGGTGATTAACTGGGCATTTAGCTCTTTTCCTTTATCTATGGCGGATGAGCGGCTCAAGAGAGACAATAGGATCAAAACCATATTGGTTCTAGTCGTGCCAAGCGTGATGATGGTATTGTTCATCATGATATGTGTCTACCTTGTTAAGAGAGCACCGAGGAAGAGAGACAAGAAGGACGCCGACATAGAGAGCCAATCGAGGGAGGCCGCGAACGTTCCAAAGATGTTCACCTACAAGGAGCTAGCAAAGGCCACTCGCAACTTCAGCAAGGAGAACCTACTTGGCACCGGTGGTTTTGGAAGTGTTTACAAAGGGGTGATCTCAGATCCTCTGGTCGAAATAGCCGTGAAAAAGATCTCTGCAACCTCAAAACAAGGTCTGTTTCTTTACTTGTATCATGTCCTTTAGCACTCTTTTTTATAACATGGTCCTATAGATAGGATCTAAACATCACAAAAACATAGTGCTGGAGTAATTTTATAATTGCTATGAATAAAGTAGAAGAGAGAAATTCCATATATTTATAATGTATCTAGAAAAAGAGTACGTGGAGCTTATTTATAGGCTTGAATAGACGACAACCTAGGGAAATCAGATCGGATATGTATAATTATAATAATTAAGGAAAATGTCCTAAATATCTCTAGAAAATACCTAAATAGCTCTAATACTCCCCCCCTCAAACAAGAGCATAGATATTAATCAAATCCGGCTTGTTACAAGTATATTCTATCCTCCCATGATCCAAAGGTTTAGTAAATATGTTTGCAAGTCATTCACCAATCGTAATGTGAATTGGAAGGATCACTCCACTCTATAGCTTCTCTCGTATATAATGACAGTCTAAATGTGTTGTGTTCTCTCATGAAATATAGGATTGGAAGCTATATGTACTATAGCCTTATCATCACAACATAGAGGCATAGGAATTGAAGTTTTAAAGCCTAATTTAGTCAATAGCTGCTAAATCCACACTAATTCACATGTTACTTGTGTCATGACTCTATATTTTGACTCAACACTTGAGCGGACAACAACACTCTATTGCTTATTCTTCCATGGTACTAGATTTACTCTAATTAAGGTACAATAGCTAGTACTCTATCTCCTCTTCTTTGGAGACCTTGTCCAATTAGCATCAACTCCACTATAGCCATAATTTTGGTAAACAATTTCTTTTCTTGGAACCTTCTTGAAGTACCTCAAAATCCAAATAATTGCATCCCAATGAAATGTACAATGAGTAGATAAAAATTAGCATACCACACTAATAGAAAATGTAATGTCTGGTTGAGCAATTGCGAGATAATTTGGCTTGCCAACTAGATTTTTAATATCTCCCAGGATTATCAAGAGTCTCTCCTCCCTCACCAACTGGATTATCTCCTTACTCCATTGGTGAATCAAGAGGCTTTAATCCCAACATGCCTATCTCAATTAGCAAATTATGGACAAACTTTCGTTGTAACAGAATAATACCTTTTTGTGACTGTGCCATCTCAATTTCTAGGAAATTCTTCAACTTGCCCAAATCCTCAGTTTGAAATTATTGCTGAAAATATAGCTTTAGTTCAACTATGCTAACCAAGTCATCTCTCATGACAATAATGTCATCAACATACACAATTAAGAACAACTTGCCTCCCCTTGACTATTTATGAAAGGAATGATCATTTCCACATCTAGACATTCCAAAAGTGAGGACAACTTTAGAAAATCTTCCAAACCACACCTACGGGGACTACTTCAAACCATATGACTTTTTTAACTTGCAAACTAGTCTCCAAGACTTCCCTTAAGCGACAACCCCAAGAGGTTGCTCAATATACACCTCCTCATATGCAAGAAAACATTCTTGACATCAAGCTGAAATGATGGCCGGTTATATGTGGCTACAAGAGAGATCAAAATACTAACAAATGTGAACTTTGCAACAGGAGAAAATGTGTATAAAGAGTCAACCCCATACACTTGAGCATACCCTTTCGCAACAAATCTTTTTTTTTTTTTTTTTTTTTTTTTTTTTAAGCAAGCAAGAGAACCATCGGAATGACTTTGATAGCATACACCCATTGACAACTAACAACAATTTTGCCTGAAGGAAGGGGTACCAAGTCTCAAGCTTGATTAACTTGTAAGGCCTTTAATTCTTCTTTCATAAGTATTCTCTAGCCAAAGTTATGTAATGCCTCGGCTACAAACTTGAGGATAAAATATTGTTCAACAGTAGATATAAATGACCAAAAGAAAGGAGACATAAAAGAGTATGAACTAAAGTCTACAATGGAATGTTGAGTACAAGCACGATACCTTTGGGATGAAAAATATGGGTTGGCTAATGACGGATCTGGAGTTGAAGATGACAACCAATTGAACCAACAATGTAGACATAGTAATAGAGTAGTTGTAGCATTCGAAGGTTCTTTAGGTAGAAAGTTCATGCATCGATGTCATTCCAACTAACCAATCATAGAGAACAAGCGCAACAAAGACCAAATTAGATAACCCTCCTAGATTTTGTATAAATCTCACAGAGTTGATCCTTGCAAAATCAGTTCTCGCAACCTAATTTCCTTGAATTTACCCTTGAGATTCTAAACATCTCCATCTCTAGAGACCACACCGATTAGCTTCACCAAACTATGCAACAACTTACTGCTCACTCACCTAATGCATTGCATAATGATACATCTCAATCAATGCAAGCTAAAATTGCCATAAAATTCCAATCTAATACAATATAGCTCGACCATTGGACAAAAGGCAGGATCGAGGCAGCCTTGGAAGACTTTGAAAAAATAGCAAATAAAGGGAAACACCAAATTGACCTCAACAAAGTGAGAGTTAAGCTCAACAACCCATACTCGAGTGGCGAAAAGCCAAAGAGATGGAGTAAGCGACATTTGACGATGCCAAATCTAACCCAAGTTGGATGGTGATGCCTAGATCTAAGCTAGCGACCTTTTTTTTTTTTTTTTTTTTAATAAGAATTTCCGCAATGAGTGATGGCTCTTATACCATGTGAATAAAGTGGGAGAGAAATTCTATTTAATTTCAATGTATCTAGAAAAGAGTATATGGAGCTTATTCATGGGCTTGAATACATGATAATTTAGGAAAATCAAATTGAATATGCATAATCAAAATAACCGAAGGAAATATCTTAAATATCTCTAGAAAATACCTAAATATATCTAACAACCGCCATAACTACAAAGGATCCTTTGTGAAAAAGTTCTCGAGCATTCGTTATTAATTTTAGGCAATTTTTCAACCTCAAATTCAACAGGTGAAAGACAGTATTTGGCAGAGATATGCACGATTGGGAGGATGAGGCATAAGAACATAGTGCAACTCCAAGGTTGGTGCCATGAGGGGGAACAACTTCTGCTAGTCTACCAATACATGGCCAATGGTAGCCTTGATCGCTTTATCGGTAAGCAGTCCCTTAGTTGGGAGACTCGATACGAGATCCTGACTGGCGTGGCCTCGGCACTACTCTACCTCCATGAAGAATGCGGGAACCCTGTGGTCCACCGAGACATCAAGCCCAACAATGTCATGCTAGACGCCAACTACAATGCCTACTTGGGTGACTTTGGGCTCGCAAGGCTAATCCAAAGCGATGCCTCAGCAACAACCATGCTCGCGGGCACTCCTGGGTACCTAGCCCCCGAGGTGGCATACTTAGGGAAGGCCACGCCAGAGTCAGACGTGTACAGCTTTGGGATGGTGGTCTTGGAGGTGGTGTGTGGGAAGAGGTCAAAGGGGATCACAGAAGAGGACAACTTGGTGGACTATGTGTGGAGTCTCTATGGAGAAGGCTCACTCCCAGAGTGTGTGGATGAGCAAATGGAAGGCCAATTTGACGAGGAGCAAGTGGAGAGGGCACTGATAGTGGCCCTTGCTTGCTTGCACCCGTACTCTGCGTGCAGGCCGAAAATGCGAAAGGTGGTCCAAATTTTCTTGAACTCGGATGAGCCGCTGATGGAGTTGCCCAAGTCCCGGCCCAGCATGGCCTTTGTGCCTGTCTCATTCTCGGGCTTGACCACTGTTGGCTACTCCTCCACCTCCAAGACCAATTCTGCCTTCACTCGCTCACGGCTCGGTTCACCCCCAAAGATAGAACTCGATCATGAACAGGGGATGCCAGGGTTGCGTTAATGGTCTCGAGAATTGAAGATCGTATAAGAAAATTTCACGTGATTCATATCCGAGTCATACATGAATAAGTTTTACTCTTCATTATGTTATGATGTAGTGCATAATGGATACTCTTTGAAGGTAGATGTGTTGTATTTACATACCTCTGTGAATGTTATGTTCTTATGTGAGATCAAGTTGGAGTGGTTCAAGTCATGCTACCTCATTGCAGGAGTTACATGGAGCATACAAAGAAGAAGTCCCACTTAAATCAAGAATGATTTACATATGTGGATTTGTATATTTATGAACTTCAAGGCACACAACTCAGTTCACCACCAAAGATAGCACTTGATCATGAACAGAGGATGCTAGGGTTGCGTTAATGGTCTTGAGAATTAAAGAATATATGAGAAAATTTCACGTGATTCATATTCGAGTCATACAAAATTGAGTTTTACTCAGTATTATGCTATGATGTAGTGCAAAATGGATACTATTTGAAGCTAGCTATGCTGTATATTCATTCCTATGCGAATATTATGTTCTTATGTGAAATTGAGATGGAGTGGTCCAAGTCATGCTTGCTACCTCATTGCAGGAGTTACATGGAGCATATGAAGAAGAAGACCCATTTAAATTTTGGATGAATCCACCAAATCCTCCTCATTTTTTCGAGCATGCCCCCAATAAACATGGCCCCATCATCTCTCAATCTTCTTCGCAAATTTTGGATGAAATCCCAAACTTGAATTGCGACATGGCTTGGGAATTCAATTAATTAAAATAGAGTGAGTTGGACTTGTTGGAGTTCCAGTTCCATTTGATGTCTCTGAAAGTTCCTTAGGTAGAGGTATAAAACCTTTTTTAGTTACACAGGATCAAAGTGGTTAGGTCTAATCGGGGTGACAAGTAAAAACTTTTAACCAAGATATGGAATCCACCGATTCTATTGGATTGCTCGGGAAACAAACCGGTTTGGTCTAGTCCTAGGACCATATGATCTGCTTCTCGGTTCCTAGTTCCTGAATGAATTGAGACAACTCACAAACCAATCATCCCTAATCCCCTTAACTCTATGATGCAAATTCGCATTTCGAGAAACTATTAATACAAAGTGATAATAACTTGAAAGTAGCCAAATATTTGTTATTTTTTTTAAAGATAATGCTATACTTGGCAGTTAGGATATAATTCATAATAGGATAATATCATATCTTGAGTTTGGTGTTTGCTTAGGAGAAGATAAAGTTGGATATAAGAAAGATATAGCCCTAATAAAATTACCATTTGAGGAGGTATGGTAAAGATGGATATGATTTCTAATATTTGTAATAGAAAAATTATTTTTCTCGAATAAAAAACTTTTTAAATTAATAAAATTTAAAATATATGTAAATATAAATGATATTTGAATTCTAATATAAAAATAAAAATTTATTTTTTAAATTTAATGTTATTATTTATAAATTCAAATTTAATTCTATCTTATAATATAAATATGATATATAAATGTAACTTTAGCTATTTTAGTAACTTAGGTATATTAGTACAATTTACTATTCAATAAAATTTTGTTAGAGAATGATAGAAGGGGAAAAAGAAATATAAATTAAAGTAGTTTAAAAAAAGACAGGAAAATTACAAAAAAAATAAAATAAAATAAAGTAGGTAAGAATGTTGCAAGAGATTTTTATTATCTACATTTGTGAATTTTCATAGTCATTAACACTAATATGCTATTTATACCAAAAATATATAATATAATATGAATATATTCGACTTTATTACTACGATTTACCAAATAATGGACAACATATAGCAAAATCCCCAAATTTCATGTCTTATCCTCTCAAGTTTTATTTTGATTAGAAATCTAGACAATCAAATATAGTCTAAGTGCATTGACAGTTCTAAAAGTTGTTAAGAAAGTACAATCGAGTCCTAAAACTTTCAAAAAGTATAATCAAGTTTGAAAACTTATCAATTAAAAATAATCTAAGTCTTTCGTGAACTTTGTCCAACATGATTAATGAAAAAGATTAGCGTGACCTTTTTTCAATTATTTTCTCTCTCACACATAGCACTGACGTGACTAAAATATGAAACATAAAATTAAGACGATGTCGTTTTGGATGTGACTAGCCATTGGCTTAGATGCAACAACCCTCGCCAGTCATTGCAAATCCTTTTCGGTGACAGTAAGGCAGCCGCTTGGTTTTCGTTTATGTTTTTCTATTTTTGTGTTCATTTTTTTATTTAGTTTATTTTTAAAATTAAAATAAGATTTAAGGCAAAATGACATTGTTACGTTGCATCACGTGAGAGAGAAAATATGAAAAAAAAAAAAAAAAATTACCTCAGCATTTTTTGATAGTCAAATCAGATGGATTGAATGAAATGACATGTTTGCATTTTTTTATTAAAAAAAAAAAGAGTGAACTTATCTCTATTTATCATTAAGAAAGTCTGCACCTTATTGGACTACTTCAAAAAGTGCAAGCTACTAAGAACTGGCGCTCAAAATTTCATTATATATCTTTAGAACTTTCAATTGACAGGTCTATAGGAGAGAGTTATGACCAAGTAAACAATTAATATGCTCTAAAGAAGGCTCGCAAGAGAGGAGAAGAAAATTACTTGCCCCACGCTGAAGAGGTCAATTGCGCAATGCGATGAAACATTTCATTTTCAAACGTGCGAGGACGGACGCCCACGCATTATGCTTTGACTAGGAAAAGAGAAGAACCACATTGTGTTCTTTTGGGCTCACATGCATTACCCGCATCCAATTAAATCAAAAGGCCTCCTTAGCTTGTCATTGAATAGATTTATGTCCCTATATCTCCATGTTTTGGCGAGACAAGAGACTGCATCTCCTTCCAACATTGGTAGTCAATTCTTTCTTAACAAACCCTAAAATCCGAATACAGCCAAGAACAAGAAGTCACTTCTTTCCCATCCCGCCAATCCACAGCCCTCGTGACTTCGACTGGATCCCCATCTCGACTCATGTCGAAGTCACAACCCAAGAGGACAAATTAGGAAGCAAACCTGCGAACCGTTCTATATATGCGCCGACAATGCCTCATCTGTTTTGCAGGGTCTCTCGCGTACAAACCATGTTCTTGCTTCTGATCTTGGTCTTGGTCTTCCTCGGTTCTCAGGAAGCTTAGGGCGCGTTTGGTAACGATTCTGTTCCCGGGAGTAGATTCTGATCAGAACTGATTCTTTTTTATTCTGTTCCCGGGAACTGATTCTGAGTAAAAGAATGCGTTTGGTAACGAATAAAATTTCTGATTCTGGAATAGAAAAAGAACAGAAACGCGTTTGATAACCGTATAAAATTTCTATTCCAATTCTTTTTTAATTACCTTTTTAGATGAATATAAATTTGATATTGAATTTTCATAAACCATTCATTGATTAATTATATTTTTATACTAAGTAATAAACAATAGTATAAACTATACTAATATCCCCAAAATATGTAATAAATATAAATGCTAAATTATAATATAAAATTAAATATGTATTATGTATACATCAAATATATTTTTTAAAATAGGAAGAAATTAAAATAAAATATAGAAATAAAAATAGATAAAAATAAAAACAAAATTTGTTGTTATTTTAAATTTGGTTTTCTTATTAGAATTTCAATTATTTATATTTAAATAAGAGTTTTTTTTTTATCATGGCTATTTTCATTTTCAATTAATATTTACTTTTACATGATTAAATATCTAATCCATTTTGAATTTAATATGAATGAATGTTAATTTTAATTTAGCCAATATACTCTCTCTCTCTCTCTCTCTCTCTCCCTATATATATATTCCCTTCCCCAAAACCGAACACCCAATGTTTAAGAAGATAAAAGTCTTCAAACCAACATGACTCTTTGAAATAAAGAAAAGGCTTTGACGAGAAACTCATCACTACAACTTATCCATAAATGAATAATGAAGTAACGTAGTCCATTGTTCAACTTTGAATATTGGCTTTGATAAGTCAATAATTAAAAACAATATTACAAAGGTCGTAAACATAAAGTTATTGAATCTCCGGCATATTGTAATCCCTTGCCATTTGATTTGCAATTCTTCTCCGAAGCATGTTTATCTCCATTGCTTCCTCATTTGATGTATCATCTACTACATCCATGTTTGACTTGTATGACTTTTCATTTACTCCAACCACAAACATAGGTGCATCGGCTGAAGGAGCTGATATGACCACTTTCTTGGCGCCAGCCTGCAGTAATAATCAGCGGGCATGCGTGCACAGAACAAATTAAATAATTATAGTAACCTTCAGGTGTGCGGAAGCCTTGTCCAATGTAGTGAAAACTCCAGAGGATTCAACAACATACTCAGCCCCATGATAACCCCAAGGCATCTCTTCTGGATTTCTGAGAAGAAAGAAATATCAAACTTTACCCCTTCCTGCTGCAAGTTTAGAGGTTGAAATTTGCAAAAGAGAACTTTCTACAAGCATAGTCTTTCGGACGAGTAAGAAAACACCTTTTGCTTTCAACTTTAATTTGCTTTCCATCAATCTCCAAGGTGGAATCGTCTATAACATTGATCGTTCCAGTGAAAACTCCATGAGTAGAGTCATACTTTAACATGTAAGCTTGGACAGATCGAAAAAAGAAATGTCAGTATCTCCTGTATCTCCTCAAGGAGCAGACCTGCTATAAAGAATTGCGATATTCCTCCAACGATAAAAAATTCCAAAGCTGTCACATCTTATAAATTCTCTCGGCTCGTTAATTATACACAAATACCACAAGAGTCGGCTATAAGTTTTATCATAGGATGATTTTTCAAAAGGCAAAGTAAAATGAGGTAACCCTGAGCAGTAGACATTAATATGGTAGCAAAGCCGACGTGGTAAAAGATAAATCTCATGCGTCTTAAGTTGAAGGCTGATTTGAACATTCACCAAAGCGTGGTGGATGAGTCAGCAGTAGCTTAATTTAAGTTATGAAACATTTATTGAAGAAAAACAATAATCTGGCTTGCAGAAACATTTAAACAAATGGTCAAGTCAATCATTTCCAATTTAAGCTAAAGCAGAAACAAGACTAGCAGCAAATCAGAAATTTTTAGAATACTGCAATGGATATTCCAAGTCCACTACCAAATAACAGACATAAATGAGATTAAAACATCCATATACCACATAAGTGACACAACATTAATGCTATAACCAACAGAACCACTCAATCATGTAAAGGAGGGAAGCCACGTGACATTTCCTTGAAGGACTAAGTAATTTGCATTAAAAAAAAAAAGGTGACTGCACATACCATGTATTTAGCATCGATAAAAGGATCATTGATAGCTACTACATCAATATCATCCCTAGCGGTTGCTATCCGAAGCACCAATCTTCCGATTCGACCAAATCCTGCATGAATGTAATGCCACCATGCTCAAAAAACACTTCCACCAGACCCATTTCATTTAAACTGTACACCTCGTGCAACAACTACATATTCTTCTAGACATTCTTCTATTTGAGCCGATATATGCGAACGCCTGCAAACAGCCCCTATCTTGCAATCCCTATGGTATATGTTAAAAAACAATTCAGAATGCCCTCTAAATATACCAACACACAACTTCGCATGGAATGAGATTACAGGCAAAGCACAGCAACCACTTAGCATAACTCCTATCAGCCCCGGAACATACCATTAATTCCAATCTTTGTCTTGTTGCTGCCATCTGATCGTGCACGACAACATCACCCCTCAGACTCCGGTCCAATCAAACCATTTTTAAAAACCAATTGAGATATGCTACAAGGATTCTTACTTAGAACAATAGGCCACACATCAACAGCGGTAGCTCTAACGGGTTGAATGCTCCTGACAGAGGATTTCCTATCAATTTTTGTTTTTTCGGGACAAAAGATAGTGTCAACGACAGTTACTAGAGGCCACAAAAACCGGGAGCGGCAAATTTAACAAGAGCAAGGGAAAGATTAGACTCAATTGTAAGGAAATGGATCCGGCGGGGACAGGAGTGTTGTTGAAGCTGGAGGGAAGGCGTGAAAGGTTGACGCTGCTGGACGAGACCTGCAAGAAACCGAAAAAAAAAAAAAAAGAGGTTGAAGTTGGTGAGCCGAATGGGACGAGCCACCTCCCAAGATTTAGGAAAAGAAAAAGGGGAAGCCGGGAGTAGGTCGCGAAGACGGTGTCCGCCATAAATCCAATAGCAAATGCAGAGGAAAAGACAAGATCATCAAAAAGTGAGAGAAAAAATATTAAAAATTAAAGGAAACAAAAAGAAGAAGCGGAAACGAGGGAACAGGAATCGCAAAATTCACAATTCGCGAGCGACCCCTCGGCCAGCTCGGCGTCGCTCGCCCTCGGCCAGCTCGGCGAGGGCGCCCGCCGGCGAGCGACCTCGGCCAGATCGGCGAGGGCGCCCGTCGATTCGGGCCCAGGGGTCGCTCGCCGAGCGAGCGCCACCCGTCGCAGACGCTGAACCACCCATAGAAGGGAACTCACCTTGAACGACGCCCTTCAAAGATGAAGAAGCAGCAGTCGCCGTCGCCGTTCTTGCGGAGGGAGGAGCAGCAGTCGCCGTTCTTGAGGAGGGAGAGAATGAGACTGATGAGCAGAGGAGACGAGAGGACGAGAGAGAGTAGAGAGGAGATAAGGCTCCGCGTTTTGATTCTGTTTTTGATTCTGGGATGAAGAATCACAATTTTTTTGATTCTCAATTCTGGTCCAAAACTGATTCTGGGAACAAATTTGTTCCGGGAACAAAAATTTTACCAAACACGATTCTTGGCCCAAACTGATTCTGGGAACAAAAAATCAGAATTTGGCCATGTTTGGATGGTTACCAAACAGGGCCTTATTCTTCGACTTCTTCTTCTAGTCTTGAGCCTACAAATTTCTTTTTCCCTTCTTTTGACCCCGGCTCTTGCACCTGCGAGAAGCTCATTTGCACAGGTTCGGCGAGCTTGCGAGATGGGTATTTGAACGTCACACCAGAGCTGAAGGAGCAGGGTAATTCAAGCCTCGTGCCCATGCCGACGAACCAGGTAGGGCGGTCTCTTTATTCCCGGTTGGTCGTGGCTTGGCCTACCATGATCTCCACCACGTTCGCCTGTCAGGATCACCACATTGCCGAATTCCACAGCCTCTGGCGACGGGATGGCTTTTCTCTTTGCACAGGATAATAGCTCCTCACCACCGGACAGTTACAGCTCGTATATCTGGATTTTTGATCGGTCCACTCAAGGTGCCTCCACCAAATCCTTCATTAGATGAATATGAAATCTGTGGTACTTTGCCGGAGTGTTAATTGAAAGACAATCTCTTTTCGACTGAATATATATAGGCGGTGTTGTCTGACAACTAGCCGTGGAAATGGATACTTTCATGAACGAGTTTGATCCCAATGGGAACCATGTAGGCATAGACACGACAAGCGTTATTAATCCGGTCTATGCCGAGAGCCTAAACAGCACAAGAGTGAACCTAAAAAGTGGAAGGGACATCGGAGTCAGAATTAACTGTGATGACTATAAATATAAACTCCACATCTCAGTGGCATATTCTGGGAATTCGCTAATAAGCATTTTCAATCATTCAATTAGAATGTCGTAAACGGTCCACAGTCTTGTGTACATGGGTTTTTCGGGATCTACTGGGCCTCTACCTGAAAGCCACCTGGTCATTAATTGGGTATTTAGCTCTTTTCCTTTATCTTTGGAGAAGCGGCTTAAGAGAGACGACAGGATCAAAACCACACTGATTCTGATCGTGCCAAGTGTGATGAAAATATTGTTCATCGTGATATGCATCTACCTACTCGTTGAGAAAGCGCCCAGGAAGAGAAACAAGAAGGACGCCGACATGGAGAGCCAATCGAGGCAGGCTGCGAACATTCCAAAGATGTTCACGTACAAGGAGCTAGCGAAGGCCACTCACAACTTCAGAAAGGAGAACCTGTTTGCTACTAATGGTTTCAGAAGAGTTTACAGAGGTTTGATCTCAGATCCTCCGGTTGAAGTAGCCGTGAAAAAGATCTCGGCAACCTCAAAACAAGGTCTGCTTCCATACTTGTATCACATTTTTTTAGCACATTACATTTTTTAGCACATTTTCTTGAACATGGTCCTGTCAATAAGATCTAAACATTACGGAAATATAGTGCTGGAGCAATTCTGTATTTCGCTTTTGTTCATATTCATCACTAGTCACCGCAACTGTGAAGATCCTCTGTGAAGAAGTTCTTGATTTCACTATCTGCCAATTAACTTTAGGGCAATTTTTCAACCTCAAATTCAACAGGTGAAAGATAGTATTTGGCAGAGATATGCACCATTGGAAGGCTGAGGCACAAGAACATAGTATAACTCCAACGTTGGTGCCATGAGGGGGAACAACTTCTACTAGTCTACCAATACATGACTAACGGTAGCCTTGATCACTTTATTGGCAAGTAGTCCCTCGGATGGGAGACCTAATACGAGATCCTGTATGGCCTAGCATTAGCGTTGCTCTGCCCCCACAAAGAACGCATGAACCCCATGGTCCACCAAGACGTCAAGCCCAACAACATCATGATGGACTCTAACTACAATGCCCACTTGGGTGACTTTGGTCTCACAAGGCTACTCCAGAACGACGCCTCAGTCACGACCATTCTTGCAGGCACCCCAGGTACCTAGCCCTGGAGGTGACATACACAAGGAAGGCCACGTTGAAGTCGGACGTGTATAGCTTCGGGATGGTGGTCTTGGAGGTGGTGTGCGGGAGGAGGTCAAAGGGAATCATGGAAGAGAATATCTTGGTGGATAATGTGTGGAGTCTCTACGAAGGAGGCTCACTCTTGGAGTGCGTGGATGGGAAAATGGGAGGCCAATTTGAGGAGGAGCAAGTGAAGAGGGCATTGATAGTAGGTCTTGCTTGGCTGCACCTAAACTCTGCGTTTAGGCCAAGGATTCAAAAGGTGGTCCAGAACCTGAACAAGCCACTGATGGAGTTGCCCGAGTCCTGACCAGCGGGGTACCAGTCTCATTCTCGAGCTTGACCACCATCGGCTTCTCCTCCAGGACCAGGTCCGCCTTCCATCCCTTACAGCTCAATTCACTGCATGGGATTGAACTTGAGCATGAATTGGGGATGCCGGAGTTGTGATGATGCCATCGAGAACTAGAGATTGAATTGGAAAACTTCGAGCAGTTCGTGTTTGAATTGTACAAGATTGAGTTTTCTTTTTGAGTACTTGTTATGTTACACATGTTGTGCAGAATGAATATTCTTATAAAGCTAGGTGTGTTTACGTTCCTCTGTGAATATTACATCCTTACATGAACTAGGGAAACGGTCGACGTACATTATTTGACCAAAATGAAATCGAACTTCAGTATTTCAAGTCATGACGTCTCATGGCAGAAGTTACATGGAGCACACAAAGAAGAAGACTCATTTGAATTAGGAACAATTTACGTATGTTGATTCACATTTAAAAAAAAAATAAAATCAAGGCTCAAATTAATCTAGTGAAAGAAAATGATTAACACCACGAAACACCCTAAACTAACATATATATGATAAATTTACATAAAATAATTCTTTAATCATAAAAAAATCGCTAACTTATTGAAAACGTGGGAAGCAGCTTGTAAATGTGACAAAGCAGGAAAAAGTCCAACACCAGTTGTTCCTATTGGGAGATCACCGTTGGTCTGATGGCTGGGTCCACCTTCATGTGGAGCCTAGCTAGCATTAAATATAAGAAAAAAAAAGAAAAAAAAGAAAAGAAAAGAAAAGAACAGAAATAAGTGGAAGTGGTGATCGTGCGTGTGTGTCCAAAAAGTGAAGAGAAGACAGAGAAAACAAAAATTGCAGAAGCAAGGGAGAAGAGAAGAAAAGAAGAGGGTTGCAACTTTGCGACTGTGGTTCGAATGCCAAATATTGACAGAATAGGCTCAAATTTCAGTATGTTGTTCATGAGATCAAAGGCTACAAGTTGATGATTTTTGTTCGTCGAGAACCGTCTCCGAATTCTCCAATTGTGGTTAAGGTTTTCTTGCTCCAAATTTATTTATCTACCTATGTGGTGAGAAAATGATGATTGTAAATTTGATATTGAACCTCTAGTGTGTGATTAGAAAAGAATACTTTGTGTATCATACTATTCATGGTGATTAGTGGATTTTTTGGGTTGGTCCGTGATTTTTCCTGCATCGGGTTTTCCACGTTAAATCCTTGGTATCGTTATTTGCTTTGTCTACTTATTATTTCAGCATTATATTTGCATATTGTGAGGCTATACATTGCTGATTGTTGTTGGAAGTTAAGAGAATTTTAGTTGATTTAGTTTCTGGGAAAAATTGATCCTGGATTGCATTTGGCTATGGTGAATTATTGTACCCGAGTTCTCCCCAACATGGTCCATCCCCTCCATTCTCAAAGGCCCTTGCAAGTGCCCCTCCGTCAGTTTTCAGGTACTAATAAGATTAAAAAAAGCTAATTGGAAAAAATTAGAGAGAAAAGAAGACTCTAGAGATGGTCATAAAAAGTCAATTGGTTTTTTTTCTTTATTGTTATTTCAACTTTTTCGAGATCACGAATAATGTCTATTGCCAAGATTGTCTTAGTGCATTTACAAGGTTGTTCTCATGGAAATTTCAATACTGGGAAAATTACAATGGTCTTTCAAGTTAATTTTAGGCTATATTCGTTTCATGAAAAATATAATGTTTTTGGAAAATGTTTTCTACCAAATGTTTCTTTTAGAAAAATGACAATATTTTTTGATGTTCAATTAAAATTGAAAATAAAGTGGAAAATATTTTCTGCTGTTCAATAAAGAAAATGTTTTCCTTCATGTATTCCTTTGCAATAAATTTTTTATTATTTTATTTTTTAAATCAAATTTTAATTTCATTTTCTTTTCTTTCTCTTTTTTCTTTTCTTCCTCGGCCACGATGACTGGCCACAGGCTAGGTCAAGTATCACTACAAGTTGACAAAGCTCCTTGCCCAAGGCTAGCAAGCTCTAGCCTCACCAAATCCAGCGAGATAGGTGAGGCTTGAGCCTTGCTAGTTTGTTGGATCTAGCAAGGCCCGAGCTCACTCAAGGTTGTCGAGCTCACCTGGGTGAGGAGAGGCTTGACCTCGTTGGAATCTAGTGAGCTCGAGCCTTGTCGGCTTGGGGCGAGGCTTGGAGCTCGCTGTGGTTAGTTGCTGGCCGTGGTGGCTTTGACCAACTACGCGCCGCGACCAATTGAAGAAGAAAAAAAGAAAAATTAAAAATTAAAAATAATTTTAAAATGAATTTTTTAAAAAAGAAAAATAAAATAAAAATAAAAGGCAAAGGTGTTGAGTGAAAAAAGAAGAAGAAAAACTAGGTTTAGAAGTAAAGAAAGAGGATGGAAAATGTTTTTCACTTTCTAAAAAGTGAAAAACATTTTCCTATATTTTAGAAAAAATTTGTTGGTGGAAAATGCTTACCAGTTCATATTCCGTCAATCAAATGCCGAAAAATCCTAAAAACATTTTCAAAAAGGTTATTTTTTACGAAACGATTGAAGTCTTAATTAGACCGTTTTAGACCTGACCGGAGTGAATGGCAAGATGGGTTGTGACTTGGACAAGCGAAAATGTTCTCAAACTTTATTTGACCCATTTTGGCCCGCCCAAGCTTGATCAAATTTATATGAAAAAATTTATACTCTCTGTATGGAGCGATTTTAGGCTTGACTTATCCATTAATAAAATCCTCTCAATTTGCAAAGGTAATATTGCTCATTATAGAAAAGAAGGGTGCCAAGACATGTAATGAGTTTATTGATTTGATCTAATATGAAATATTACGAGTCCCAAAAATCTTTTCTAATCGTTTTATTGAGTAATCAAATTTTAAGAACTACAAAATCTAAAAAGTTAAAATAAAACATGTCTTAGGTAATATTACAGTGCCTATCGAAATAGAGGAATTGGAGAACTGTTAATCTAGGAGCTGGATTTTCTTTCTAGGGATTGCGAATTTGACAACGGGCGGGAGTGAGCGTGGTCATAATTGGCGGAACAGAGTCAAGTCGTATCTCTTTTCACATGATAACAACCACCACCCATCGTAAAAGCCCTAAGGTCAAATCCCTCTTTTTATTTTATTTTTATTTGGCAAATATTTATTTTGTTTTGTTTATGGTCTACTATAGATGAATTTTAAAATATTGCATTTAAAGGGCTTCCTAAAACATACTAACCAACCTAAATGGAAAATTTTAAAAAATTTACGAGGAATTAGAAGAAGACTTTTCCACTTCCTCACGAGCTATTACTCCGTGCAACAGATGCATGTGAGTCCGATGTTCTATAATTGACGATAGGTCGTGCATGACCAAACCCAGCATGACCGTTGATCACATACATCTCAGTCGAATCTATCGATCCAAATTTAGGAAAGAATTTCTCCCTAGATGGATCTATCGAGATTAAAATTGACGCCACATTGGGCTCACAAAGGCATTTTTATTTCTAGGAAAAAGTTTTCTAAATCATTCACTTTCAGCAAAATAAATGCATCCTTAGACTTTATTTATTTCCCAAAAATTAAATAATTCAAAAAATATTTTTCTAACAATGATCGTTTTTTATCACTTAATATAATCATTCATTAAAAATACTTTCATTATCAATATAATTTATGTCCGAAGATTGTTGTGGATGATGAAAATATTTTTATTTCATATATTTTTATAAGTGATACGGACAATTATTTTTTAGAAAAATATTTCTTTGGATTAATTATTTTTTGCTAAGTAAATGGAGTCTCAGCTCTCAAATTCCCATGATTTTGTTGACTTTTTTTTATTGTTGTATCGATCCAACGAAAATGTGGGCGGGCGATGGCGATCGCCACTATGGGTGGGTGCCCGTGCATCAACGTTACCGGCATTCAGTGTGGGACCGGCCATGGAATTAGGTTTGCGTATTTAACTCAACTGAAAATGGTGCGAGGATCAAGACATGGGAGGTTGGTCGGTATACATTAATTTTCACAAACTAAAAACAAAATTTGGCGAAAGAAAATATACTTATATCTAAATTCATGTTTGCATTGATATATCTTATAGTGAATGCATCATCTTTATTTTATTGCATGTAGAGTGGATCTAGTTATGTTAGTAGTATTGATTTTCAAAATTGTTACTATTTCCTACACTCGTAATCTGATAATAATTGACCAGGACTATTGTGATGATCAATAGTATTGTTGTGAGATGAAAAACTATGTTTCTAGTTAATGTTTGCATGGCTTATTAGGGATCTTTTAAATTGCTAATGTGTGCTCATATGGCTGCAATTATAAATCTATGTATAAAATTCATTGAAGCAATAGAACTTGTAATTCTCGTGGTGTCTCATTCAAACTGCGATTGTAGATAATGTTATCGACAGTAAAGGTAAACAATGTGATGTATCCAAACGTGAGAGAGACTTTGAGGAATGAGCCATCGATTGTGTTGCATTGCACTAGAGGGGATGGGTTGCATGGACATCGTGATGAAGCACATCAACCTCGACTCTTCGGAACCCAAGAAGAGGAGCTATGCCAATTGCAAGAATGTTGTCGCTGCTAGTTTCACTTCCGTTGATCCTCCCATTTCTTGCCACACTTCATAAGGTTAATTGTTGTAGCCAACAACACCCATGCAATAAGCTAATCGAGGTAGTTTTCTTTTCTCGACCAATGATCAAGATAGATCATATCGTTAGTTTAATCACACTTACATACGCCTGGTGGTCAAGAATTTGTGCAAGTTTTGTAATTCATGGGAGGGCCCAAAAAGTGTTAGAATTGATGTTCGGATGAAATTATTTTCATGCCCCTTTTTACTTTATATCGCACCCTTTTGAGTCCTTTTTAGAAGTACATTTGTTTTGTCGTCTTTTACTTTTTTGGTGGAATAGAACCATAGCATCAATATAAATGCAAGTACATAAAGAAAGATTTCTCCAAGCAAGACTGTCGGCAATGCTATCGTTATAAAAATAGATAGTATTGACACTTGAATTTTTTCGGCCGATGCACTGAAATTTTTTTTGTTAACTATGAAAGTTAACAAAGACTCCGGTCAACTCAACTTGACCCGGGATTCACCCTGCCCATTAGGCCCGGACGGATATGACTTGATCCAATCCGGGAATAAAACCGTGCCTCTCTCTCTTTGGCCAAAGTTCCTATGCCACATGGACTCACGTTCCCATTTGCCAATGTTCTCACTATTGACAATGATGGCTTGGGCGTCTATTTCTTTTGGTCAAGTGGCGCAAGGTTGGAAAACCCCAGAGAAGACAAAGGCGTCTCTTTCACACTGGACGTCTTCTTCCGTTCACTGTAGAGCAGCTGGAAAAGTGGAGCTGTCTTCGGATTTAAAGAGGTTTCACGTTCGAAAGGAGAAAAGGACAGCACAAGGAAAATAGGTCTTATTTTATTCCAAGATATCTTAGAAGGAGAAGGAGAACACGGTTTTCCCTAGGCGGATTTTCCCTATCCTTATCCTGGTCGCTCTCCATTAGCCAGCAGTAACTACCAGTCCACCATTGCCGGCCACTGACGAGCCTCCTCTTTAAAAAAGAACAAAAGCAGAGGGCATGGACTGAGGAGAATTGCGGCCTTTTTCGGGCGTCCAGAAGTCCCTCCCTCGAGGATTCTCTCCGAGCCATCTCTTTCCTTTTCTTTGCCAATCCTCGCCGTCGTAGGATCGCCCGTGTCGTCATTGTTGGTTCAGCAAGTACAGTAAACCCTGTCTTGCCCCTGTTTTTGGGCTTTCAAGATCCGAAGCAACTCGTACGTGTTTGAAGCTTCATCGCCGGCGTGCACTCTCATCGGCAATACTTTTCAAACATGTAAACTTGACCAGCAACCGCAACCGAGAACTCCTCCTTGGTAAGGTAATGTTGAACCCTCTGCCTTTCCCTGTCATGAGTGGAACGCCGAGACTCGGTTTCTTCCGTTCATGCTCGTGTCGGATCTGAATGGGTTGGTTGTGTTGATATTCGAACATTCCTGAGAGACTTCTTTCCAGCCTGGATGGGAGTTCAAGTCTTGAAACGGTTAAGTACTTTTTTTCCTGAATCCACGTTCATAAGCTGTGTGAGGAAATGCTATAACGTTTCTATTTTAAGAATAATTTTTATTTAAAAATAATTATTTTATATTTCTATTTTCGAAAATAAAGATATAGATGTTTTTTAATTCTTTGTTTCAAATATGTACTATTTTTTATTCTGAAAAATAAAATAAAAAATTAATTAATGTTATCAAATTTATTTGTGTTCTAAAGAACAAAAGAACAAAAAAAGAAAAAAAAAAAAAGAAAAATAGGATGTTACCAAACATGTCCTAATAATCCAGTGCAAGTTAGTTTCCTTTTTTTTTTTGTCTAACTCGAGAGCATATTGCCCCGGATTAAGTCACCTTAATTGTTTTTCAAAGTCTTTCCAATGACTGAACGCGTTTTTTTTTTCTCCATCATCCGTTTTTCTTGTGTTCTATGCTCTCGAGGTCACCAATGGCGATCGTTAGTGAGTTGATGATGTTGTATCCGTGGATGAGTGTTTGACCATCATGTGCATCTAAACCGGTTTTGCTTACAACCTCCCTTTATCTGCTTTGTCCTAACCATTTAGTTTATGTGTGAACGGTGTTGATGATAGAAGTGGGTATTGATGGCTGGCAGTTAGAGGGGAGAGTAAGCCGTAAATTTGACTGTGGTTCCGGGGCGAGCAAAGACGATGCTTGGTTTAAAGCTTTGGAGGTGTAAGTCATGGATGGAACCTTATTTCTTTTTGAGGTGATGTTAGCGGTGCGGAGGATTGCAACAAAAACTTTCTTTTTCCAACACAAGCGCGTGGAAAATGCTTAGTAAAACTCAGCTTTCTCCCCTTCATGGAAAATGTATGGTCGAGGGTTCACCGTTTATTTTCCTAAAACTTTCTTTCTCCAGCAAGTGCGTGAAAGTTGCCAAGCAAACACAAAGTTTTCTCCCTCTGATGGAAAATGTTTGGTTGAGGGTTCACCCTCTATTATTAGCAAATCAATTCCCTCATTTTGTCGTTTATTGTATTTATAAGGGGTCCCTTCTTTTTGTACTCATAAATGCTCAAGGTGATTTATTGTAAAGGAAATTGATTGGCCGGTTGTGCTGTTAGTTTGGAAAACAGATGGCGAACCCTCAGCCATATATTTTTCACGAGAGGGAGAAAAATTTGTATTTTGCTTGGCAATTTTCACGGGAAAAAATCGTCAGATGGTCACATCATCATGCTAGCATCACCCTATTGTAAGAGAACACGGGGTGGAGTTCTGGGAATGGGAAGTGAGAGTGGAAGACGACGAGAACACAAGGAAGAGGAGACTGGGTTTGGTGAAGGTGGGCTTAAGTGAGATTTTTGGGCTTCAATTCGTTTGATATATTTGGGCTTAGTTGTTCTAGTTGTGATTGGGTTGGTAATTTTCGGGCTTGGGAATTGGCTTGATGGATCCAGGCTTAGAGTGAGCTTGACGCTTCCCTTTAGTAAAAATGGGCTTGCGTTGTGGTAGGTTCCAATGGGTCTAGTTGATTTGGGCCTAATCTGTTTCTAGTAAATAGGGACTTGGTTTATTTCTAGAGGAAATTGGGCTTTTGAATTTCTACTGGAGAGAGGCTTAACTAGTAAGCCCTTTTGCCTGCGGCGGCCCGTGTCCATGTAAAGCCCATGCCTAATCCCACACGCGGGTAATAAACTTTTTTTAAAAAAGGGAAAACATTCGAAAAAAAAAATCAGAAAACGGCTAGGAATAGAATCCTTGATTAGGTTGTTAAATCTTAGGGATATATTTAGCTTAGTTTCGGTTGGATAACATAACTCTTAATTTTTCGAGTTTTAGTAGTTACTTTTGAGATAGCTTTGACTTAGATAGATCAATCTTTTTAAGTAACAACTTCAAGCCAATTTGAACTTAACTCATGGGGTTGCTATCCTGGGCCTTAATAACAGTGCTATGTGTATTTTGTAATTGGTGCTTCATTGAGTATACTTTCGGATGCTTTATCTTTATTGCGTTGATTATGATTGTCTACTTATTTTTGATCACGCACTCATGCATGGATAGCATTTATAGGCATAGGTTAATTAAAAATGTTCAAAGATTGCGTGCATTATTTAGGTAACAAACCAATCAAGTTAAAAGTACCAAAAGAGCACTAGTTAGACAATTAGTGCAATTAAGGCTTGGTCTTAAATCTCTGATTGCATAAGAAATAAAGTATCCTCCTATGCTTCACTTGACTTCTAGTCGACCTCATAGACTAGTGGTGACTTCTATTATGGATAGATCAATTTCAATCGTAGTTTCCTAATGTTGAGCAAGTTAACAGTTTGGGAAAATCCATGCTTATTGAAGACTATTGGTTCCAAACTCGACATTACCTCCAAACCTATCATCTCCTTGACATCAACATATAGTGCCAGAATTATAAGCTTCTTTTCATTTTTGGTTTGTGCTAGTATTTTAGACTTACTTTGTAGAATTGTTAAAAAGAATCTTGTCAGGTGATTGGATATTACTTGGTAAACCATTCTTATTAGTAAGTTTTAATATCTCTAGCCAGCAATACACTATATGCAATTTGAGTAATCAGATAGTGATGTCTTCTATTAATATATTAATAGTCACTTAAGCAAAAATTGAAAGGACAATTAATGTCTAAAACTCATGAGTACAATAAACTAATTAAAATAATTGTCGTAATCCCTAACTTATATGGAAAAAGATAAACAAGGGAAATGCACAAAATGACAATTGAGATGTACTATGATATCATATTATAAAGGAAGCATGCCAAATACCCTCCTCATTTTTTCACCTTTTTGCTCTATTACAACTTTCTCTCCTTTATTTTTTTTTAAAGGGATAAGTGCACTAGAATTCTTAAAACTTTTTAAAAAGTGCAATTAAGTCCTTAAAAGCTTATCAAATGATACAATCAAGTCGTTCTATTAATTCCTTCTTATTGTTTTTAGTCAAAAGCTCCATCCTACTTGGTTAATGTAAAATGTTTATTGCTATTTTCTCTCTTCTATGTAACGTTGCCATTACTAAAACATGAAACATGTAGCTAAAATGACATTGTATTTATTTCAAACCAAATTTGAGTTAAATTAAATTAATAATAAAAAGGCCATTTTGTATCTTGAAAAAAGAACACAAAACAAATCGACCCTTGTCGCTATCATCCCACCATTACTAAAATGGCTAGCAATTGTGGGGGTGATGCCCAATTGCTCAGGTCTCTAGCTAATAGCCACTAGTTCCTAGGTCTTTAGTCCTCACCTAAGGTTGAAAGTGTTGCAAGGCACCATTCTTTTTTTCTTTCTCTCCTTTTTTTTTTAAATGTAACCTTTTATTTAAAATTTGGGTAAAAAAGAATTAGATTTAGACCAAAACGATATCATTTTAGTATTATGTTTTTTGTTTAGTGATGTCAACATCACGTAGTATAGAGAAAATAGCAAACAAGTCATGTTAGTTTTTTTTTTTTTTTTCCATTAGTCAAGTTGGATAGAGTTAACAACAAGACTAGATTACATTAATTTATAAATCTTCGAACTTAATAGCACTTTTGAAAATTTTAAGGCTCAATTTCATTTTAGTTATAAATTTTAAAATTTCAAGTATATTTATCCCTTTTTTAAAATACTGTTCTGCTTCTTATCAAACAAATTATCCAAAGAACCAAATCAGTCTCCCGTAAAAAAAATATCAACCTAGATCTAATATTACCAACCACAAACTCATAACAAATCTCCAAAGCCTAGTCTTCTGCACCCACCGACACTTGCACTTGTTGATCATGGCTACCTATCATAGGCACTGCAGCTTTGCTCTTTAGCGCAAGCCCACCATCTCTCTCTCTGTCTCTCTCTCTCTCTCTCTCTCTCAAGGATTGTGAAAGGGCATGGCGACCTCATGTCTTAGGGTGGTGAAGGCCGTGGAGACAGATGACGGTCCAAAGTTGTTGGGGGTGGACGGGAGTTGGGGAAATCGGAATTTGTGCTAAGGAATAAAAAAACGGTTCTGTAAGTCTATTCTGTCAACCGATATGAGGTATATGATTAGGTATCCAATGTAAAACTTATGGTGCAAACTCTTGTTTCAATATTAAAAACAAAGGATACAAAGCATATTTTCTAAGCTTTGTAGTCATTACGTTGAAGTGGTCAATTGTGCAATGAAGTGAAACATGTCATTTTCCAACGTGCATGGACGCATTCTGCTTGGATTAGGAAAATAAAAACGGAATTGTTCTTTTGGGCTTCTGCTTCTACTGCGTCCACTTAAATTGAGTTGCCTCTTTAGCTCAGCACTCGTAACTTAAATTGCATCACCATCTCTTGACTCGTGTCACCACCCAACACAAAAAATTAGGCACTAACAATGCCTCATCTGGTGTTACAGGGTCTCTTGTGTCCAAACCATGTTCTTGCTTCTGATCCTAGTCTCACAATTCCTTGGTTCTCAGCAAGCTTATTCCTCAACTTCTTCTTCAAGTCTTGAGCCTACAAGTTTCTTTTTCCCTTCTTTCGACCCTGGCTCTTGCACTGGTAAAGAGCTCATTTGCATGGGCTCAGTAAGCTCGCGAGATGGGTATTTGAACATCACGCCAGAGCAGGGTAATTCGAGCCTTGCGTCGATGCCGACAAACCAGGTAGGGCGGGTTCTTTATTCCAAGCCAGTGGCTGCTTGGCCTGCCATGATCTCCACCACGTTCACCGTCAGAATCACCCCACCACTGAATTCCACAGTCTCTGGTGATGGGATGGCTTTCCTTTTCGCACAGGATAATAGCCCCTCACCGCCGAACAGTACTGGCTCATACATGGGGATTCTTGATCGGTCTACTCAAGGTACTTCCACCCAATCTTTTGGTAGATGAATACGAAATCTGTGGTACTTTGCTGTAGAGTGTTGATCAAAAAACGATTTCTTTTCAACTGAATATTTAGGTGGTGTTGTTCGACAACTAGCCGTGGAGTTGGACACTTACATGAACGAGTTTGATAGTGACGGGAACCACATAGGCATAGACACGACGAGCACTACTAACTCAGTCGTTGCTCAGAGCCTAAAGAGCACAGGAGTGAACCTAAGAAGTGGAAGGGACATCACAGTTGAAATTGAATATGATGGCTATAAAAATGAATTCCAAATCTCAATAGCATATTCTGGGAATTCGCTAACAAGCGTTCTAAATTATTCAATCAAAATGTCGGAAACGGTCCCTAGGCTCGTGTATGTGGGCTTTTCGGGAGGCACTGGTCCTCTTCCCGAAAGCCACCAGGTGATTAACTGGGCATTTAGCTCTTTTCCTTTATCTACAGTGGAAAAGCGGCTCAAGAGAGACAACAGGATCAAAACCATACTGGTTCTGGTCGTGCCAAGTGTGATGACAGTATTGTTCATCATTATATGCATCTACCTCGTTAAAAGATTACCGAGGAAGAGAGACAAGAAGGACACTGACATAGAGAGCCAATCGAGGGTGGCTGCGAACGTTCCAAAGATGTTCACCTACAAGGAGCTAGCAAAGGCCACTCACAACTTTAGCAAGGAGAATCTGCTCGGCACTGGCGGTTTCGGAAGCGTTTACAAAGGGGTGATCTCAGATCCTCCGGTCGAAATAGCTGTGAAAAAGATCTCGGCAACCTCGAAACAAGGTTTGTTCCTTTACTTGTATTATGTCCTTTTAGTACATTTTTCTTGAACATGGTCCCTTAGATAAGATCTAAACATTACAGAAACATAGTGCTTAAGCAATTTTAGCACATTTTGCTTTCATTTTTATTCATCGCCAATTGTTGTGAATAAAGTGGGAGAGAGATATTCTAATATTTTCAATATATCTAGAATAAAGTACTTGGAGTCTATTTATAGGCTTGAATAGACGACAACCTAAGGAAATCAAATGGGATATGCATAATCATAATAATTAAAGAAAATGTCCTTAATATCTCTAGAAGATACCTAAATATCTCTAATACTCTCCCTTACGTTAGAGCATAGATATCAGTCACATCTAGCTTGTTATAAATATATTCTATCCTCCCATTACCTAGAGGTATAGTAAATATGTCTAAAAGTTGTTCACCAGTCGTAATGTGACTTGGAAGGATCACTCCACTCTATAGCTTCTCTTTTATATAATGACAGTCGATCTCAATGTGTTTTGTTCTCTCATGAAACATAGGATTGGAAGTTAAATATGCTACAATCTTGTTGTCACACCACAGAGGCATAAGGACTTAAGTTTTAAAGCCTAATTCAATCAATAGCTACTAAATCTACACTAATTCATGTGTCACTTGTGTCATGACTCTATATTCTGACTTAGCACTTGAGCGGACAATAGCATTCTATTGCTTACTCTTCCATGATACCAGATTTCCTTTAACCAAGGTACAATAGCTAGTGGTCAATCTCTTATTATCTGGAGACCTTGTCCAATCAACATTAGAGAATCCTAAAACTCTACTATGGCCATGATTTTAGTAAACAATTCATTTCCTCAGAATCTTCCTCAAGTGCCTCAAAATCCAATGATTGCATCCCAGTGAAATGTATAAAGAGAAGACAAAAATTAGTTTACCACACTAATTGGAAATGCAATGTCTGGTTGAGCAATTGTGAGATAATTTAGCTTGCCTACCGGTTTTTAATTATCTCTCAGGATTATCAAGAATCTCTCTTCCCTTAGCAACCATATTATCTCCTTCTTCCATTGGTGAATCAAGAGGTGTTGATCCCAACATGCCTATCTTAGTGAGCAAATTATGGGCATGCTCTCACTATAATAGAACAATACCTTTTTGTGACCGTGTCACTTCAATTTTTAGGAAATACTTCAACTTGCCCAAGTCCTTAGTCTGAAACTATTGCTAAAGATAGAGCTTTAGTTCAGCTATACTAACCAAGTCATCTCCCGTGACAATAATAATATCATCAATATACGCAATTAAGAATAACTTGCCTCCCCTTGATTGTTTATAAAAAGGAGCAATCATTTCCATATCTAAACATTCCAAAAGAATGTTAACTTCAAAAAATCTTCCAAACCACGCCCGTGGGGATTGCTTCAAAGCGTGCGACTTTTTTAACTTGTAAACTAGTCTCCCAAATGTCCCCTAAGCAACAAATCCTAGAGGTTGCCCCATATACATGTTCTCATATTCAATAAAGCATTCTTGACATCAAGCTAAAATAATGGCCAGTTATATGTGGCTACAAGAGAGATCAAAATACC
Source organism: Eucalyptus sideroxylon x Eucalyptus melliodora (assembly GCA_016097485.1). Lineage (NCBI taxonomy): Eukaryota > Viridiplantae > Streptophyta > Magnoliopsida > Myrtales > Myrtaceae > Eucalyptus > Eucalyptus sideroxylon x Eucalyptus melliodora. The sequence continues at coordinate 24,424,208 of CM027826.1, read as the reverse complement.
AACATATGTGAACTTGGCAATAGGAGAAAATGTGTCTAACTAATCAACCCCACACAACTGAGCATAGCCTTTCACAACAATTCTTTCTTTTAAATGAGCAAGAGAACCATCGGGAATGACTTTGATAGCATACACCCATCGACAACCAATATCAATTTTGCCTAAAGGAAGAGGTACCAAGTCTCAAGTTTGATTAACTTGTAAGGCTTTTAATTCTTCTACCATAGCTAATCTACAGCCAAAGTCATGTAATGCCTCGGCTACTAGCTTAAGGAAAAAATATTGTTCAACAGTAGATAAAAAGGATTGAAAGAAAGGAGACACGGAAGAGTATGAACTAAAGTTTGCAATAGAATATTAAGTACAAGCATGATATCTTTGTGATGAAGAATATGGGTCAGCTAGTGGCAAATCTAGAGCTAAAGATGACATAGTAGTGGTGGGAGGAAGGGAGGAGCAATAGCTACTTGAGGATGCCGAGTATAGACCTTGAGAGAAGTTGGTTCTTGTGTAAATATTAGGGAAATTGGTGGATCAATTGATCAAATGGTGATCACATGTAAGATTTCATCCACCTCAAAAATAGTAATTGAAACATCATGATATGCAATAGATTCAAAGAAGAAAACGGTAGTACGAGAATAACATAGAAATGTTAGAAGAATAACAATTATATCCCTTTTAAGTACGAGAATAACATAGAAACGTAAACTTGATGGCCCTAGGATCAAATTTTAATACCCTAGGTCAATGACCATGAACAAAACAGACACAACAAAAAATACAGGGTGGTAAGAAAAATAATGATTGATTGAGAAACAAATTAGAAAATGGAATACAACATTGTAAAACATAAGAAGGAATGTGATTAATTAGATAGTATGCAATCGGGGCAACATAAAAAAAAAAAAAAAAAAAGGTTTTACAAATCATCATCTCAAATAACATGGACCCGGTGACTTCCAATAATGCCTATTCTTTCTTTCAGTTACATCATTTTGGTGTGGTGTATCGTAACAGGAAGATTCGTGGATCATACCAAGTTGAGTCATAAAGTCAAAAAAGATGCAAAAAAGTACTATTAGCATTATCAAAACAAAAAAATTTAACATGTATACCAAACTGATTATGAATTTCGGAATTAAAAGCACAAAATATATAAAACAATTCTAAACGACTTTCCATTAGATGTAGCCAAGTGACTTTGGAATAGTCATCAACAAAAGTAACAAAGTATCTAAAATCTACCAAATATCTAAATGAACTAATGAAAAAGGAGGTATTGCTAGCTTAATGACTCATGGCAAGTAACTAACACGATGCAATTTGCCAAGTTGACATAACTCACACTCTAAACTATAAAGAGATTGCAAACTAGAATCTAAATTTTGTAGATTGTGCAACCAAGGATGGCCAAGACAACAATGGATTTGATGTAAGGAAGCAACACTAGAACATGAAATAGATGAATCATTTTCAAGCACATACAACACCCTACCTCACGTCCTCTACCAATCATCATCTTTGTAGCCAAATCTTGAAAAATACAAGAATCAATGTAGAGTGTCACCGAACACTGAAAGTTTTTGGTTAATATTCTAATAGACATAAGGTTAAACAGAAAATGTGGGAGATAAAGCATCGAGGATAATGTCAATGAAGAAGTTGGATTAATTCCATCAAACCCCTTAACTTGTGTAGATGAATCATTAGCTAGGGTTACAATGGATGATGATGGAGTAAGAGACAAAAAATAAAATAAAAATGAAAGACCTGACAAGGGACAAGATATAGCTGAAAGGCATGTGGTAGTATTACCTGTTCGTACAAGAGTAGCAGTGAAAGAATTAGGCTGTGTTGAAACTAGCTGTATCGAGCAAATTCCTTATTAGACATAGCCATCGCGTTGCCTTTTGAAAACTATGGCAAAGAAGAAGAGTCGCTACTAGATGCAACATTTGCAAAATGTAGTTGCTACCCTAGTCTCCCATGTAACTTGTAACAAGATTTTTGAATGTGACTACTTTGCCACATTAATGACAAGTCCAAATGGCCCTTAAGCTATCAGTGGAATTGTGGGACTGTCCATAAAGCTCTTCTTGGCCTTAGCCGCTTCTTGTTCCTACGCCTTAGCCAACACCATGGCCACCACGAGCATTACGTCCTCTACGTGTTCCTTTATCACTCCCACTACCGCCACCGATTCAAGACTAGGACACAAGAGCTACCTACCATAGACATAGTGTCCTCAGAAGACTCACGAGATACCCAAAGAACTCAAGCAAAGGTATTTGTGAGTGATGCAATAGTCTCTCTCTCCTAAGAATTTGGAAACTAACAGTTTCTAGTTTGGACCGAAACCTCCTTAAATCCCAGTACAACCAACTATTCTCTCTGAGTGAGAAGATGATTTAACTCCTCAACAGTGGCTGAAATAGGGAGAAGATGATTTAACTCCTCATAAATCTTCTTAAAATTAGCAAAGTATCGTGTAATAGAACACCCCTTCTTATTAGATCGGTAAAACTACTGCAATAGCTAATAAATTCGTGAAAGGTTATTTTCGCCAGAATGCAATATAGCCAAATGCTGCCATAATTATTTAATTGTGTCGACATGAGTTACGAGATCAACTATATTACTCTTCATAGAATTCAACATCTGATCAAGAATACATGAATCGACTACATTTTAAGTTGCACCAATACTAAGTGTAGGCTTAGTCAAGTGTGTAAGTTGATTCTGTCTATTGAAGTTAGCTTCACAATTTTCTTTTATTGTTGAAAGTCGGCACTATCCTCAAGCTTCTTATTGGTAATTTGATTAGAAGAAGAGGAAATCAACTTGGTCATCATAGTATTACTCTTCTCAAAATCACCCATTCTTTAATAAGAATAAGAAAATTACCACAATATTTTCCTTCAAGCAACTCAACTTCAATAATTCAACACAACTGAGAAATATCATCGATGGACCGTCAACAATGTTGTCACAACACTAACAACCAATTGAACAAACAATCCAGACATAGGTATGGAGTACATGTAGCCTTTGAAGGTTCTTTAGGTAGAAAGTTCATGCAGCGATGGTCATTCCAGCTAATCGATCATAGGAATAAGGGCAACAAAGACCAAATTAGATAACCCTCCCAAATTTCGTATAAATCTCAAAGAGTTGCAAAGTCAATATTCGCAATCCAGTTTCCTTGAATTTACCCTCAAGATTCCAAACATCCATACCTCCAGAGACCACACCAATTAACTTCACTAAACTGTGCAATAGCTCACCACCCACTCACCTAGTGCATTGCATAATGAAAAATCTCAATTAGTGCAAGCTAAAACTACTAGAAAATTCCAATCTAATCCAATATAGCTCAACCATCGGACATAAGGCATGATCTAGGTGGTCTTGGAAGACTTCGAAAAAATAGCAAATAGAGGGAAGCACCAAATTGACCTCAGAGAAGAGTATGAGTTAAGCCCAAGAACCTATGCTCCACTGGCGAAAAGCCGAAGAGAGGGAACATGTGACATTTGACGGCACCAAATTTGACCTAGGTTAGATGGCGACGCTGGGCGACACTAGATCTAGGCTAGCGACTTTTTATTTATTTATTTATAAGAATTTCTACAATGGGTGGCAACTCTAATACTAGTGAATAAAGTGGGAGAGAGAAATTATGTTTAATTTCCAAAGTATCTAGAAAAGAGTACATGGAGTTTATACATGGGCTTGAATAGATGGCAATCTAGGAGAATTAAATCGGAGATGCATAATCAAAATAATTAAAGGAAATATCTTAAATATCTTTAGAAGATACCTAAATATCTCCAACAATTGCCACAATTGTGAAGATCCTCTGTGAAAAAGTTCTCTAGTATTTGTTAATTAACTTCAAGCAATTTTTCAACCTCAAATTCAACAGGTGAAAGACAGTATTTGGCAGAGATATGCACAATTGGGAGGATGAGGCATAAGAACATAGTGCAACTCCAAGGTTGGTGCCACGAGGGGGAACAACTTCTACTAGTCTACCAATACATGGCCAACGGTAGCCTTGACCGCTTTATCGGCAAGCTGTCCCTCAACTGGGAGACTCGATATGAGATTTTGACTGGCATAGCCTCAGCACTACTCTACCTCCATGAAGAATGTGGGAACCCTGTGGTCCACCGGGACGTCAAGCCCAATAACATTATGCTGGACGCCAACTACAATGCCTACTTGGGTGACTTTGGGCTTGCGAGGCTGATCCAAAGCGACGCCTCATCGACAACCATGCTCGCAGGCACCCCTGGGTACCTAGCCCCGGAGGTGGCATACTCAGGGAAGGCCACACCGGAGTCGGATGTGTATAGCTTTGGGACGGTGGTCTTGGAGGTGGTGTGCGGGAAGAGGTCAAAGGGGATCACAGAAGAGAACAACTTGGTGGATTATGTGTGGAGTCTTTACGGAGAAGACTCGCTCTTGGAGTGTGTAGATGAGCAAATGGAAGGCCAATTTGACGAGGAGCAAGTGGAGAGGGCACTGATAGTGGGCCTTGCTTGCCTGCACCCGTACTCTGCGTGTAGGCCGAGGATGCGAAAGGTGGTCCAGATTTTCCTGAACCCGGACGAGCCACTGATGGAGTTGCCCAAGTCCCGGCCCAGCATGGCATTTGTGCCGGTCTCATTCTCGGGCTTGACCACCGTTGGCTACTCCTCCACCTCTAGGACCAAGTCCGCCTTCGCTCGCTCACCGCTCAGTTCACCACAGGAGATAGAACTCAATCATGAACAAGGGTTGCCAGGGTTGCGTTAATGGTCTTGACAATTAAAGATCGTATCAGAAAATTTCAAGTGAGAGTCATACATGAATAAGTTTTACTATGTATTATGCTACAATGTAGTGCAAAATGGATACACTTTGAAGCTAGGTGTGCTGTATTTACATTCCTCTATGAATATTATGTTCTTATGTGAAATCAAGTTGGAGTCGTTCAAGTCATGCTGTCTCATTGCAGGAGTTACATGGAGCATGCGAAGAAAAAGACCCACTTAAATCAAGAACGATTTACATATGTCAATTCATATATTTATGAATTTCAAGGCTCATGGCTCAATTCACCACCAGAGATAGAACTCGATCATGAATAGGGGATGTCGGGGTTGCGTTAATGGTCTCGAGAATTAACATTGGATCGGAAAATTTCACGCAATTCATATATGAGTCATATAGGAATGAGTCTTACTCTGTATTATGCTATGATGTAGTGCAAAATGGATACTCTTTGAAGTAAGCTATAACGTATTTACATTCCTCTATGAATACGTGAAATCGAGTTGGAGTGGGTTGAAGTCATATCACCTCATTGTAGGAGTTACATGGAGCATACGAAGGAAGACCCACTTAAATCAGGAACAATTTACATATGTCAATTCCTTTTTTTTTTTTTTTAATGAATTTCAAGACTCATGGCTCAGTTCACCACCAGAGACATAACTTGATCATGAACAGGGGATGTCGGAGTTGTATTAATGGTCTTGAGAATTAAAGATTGTATCGGAAAATTTCACGCAATTCATATCTAAGTCAAACAGGAATGAATTTTACTTTGTATTATGCTACGATGTGATGTAGAATGGATACTCTTTGAAGCTATCTATGCTGTATTTACATTCCTTTGTGAATATTACGTTCTTATGTGAAATCAAGTTGGAGTGGTTCAAGTAATGCCGCCTCATTGCAAGAGTTACATGGAACATACGAAGAAGAAGACCCACTTAAATCAAGATCGATGTACATTGGTCGACTCATATATTTACGACTTTCAAGCCTCAAATTAATCCAATGAAAGAAAAATAATGTGTAAAATGAAAGAGAATTGTTTCATTTGCTCACGGCTCAATACACCATAGGAGATGGAACTCGATCATGAACGAGGATGCTAGGTTTGCGTTAATGGTCTCGAGAATTAAAGATCGTATTGGGAAATTCCACAGGGTTCACATTTGAGTCATATAGAAATGAGTTTTGTTCTCTATTATGCTACGATGTGATGCAAAATGGACTCTTTGAAGCTAGCTGTGCTGGATTTACATTCCCATGTGAATATTGCGTTCGTAAGTGAAATCAAGTTGGAGTGGTTCAAGTCATACCACCTCATTGTAGGAGTTACATTGAGCATAAGAAAAGGAAGACCTACTTAAATCAGGAATGATTTACGTATGTCAGTTCATATATTTATGAATTTTAAGGCTCATATTAATCCAATGAAAGAAAAATAACGTGTAAAATGAAAGAGAAGCGTTCAGGCGAAAGAGAACTTGGTTTTGCAGCTACAGGGAAGTCCCAAAAAAGAAAAAGCAAACCGACGTGCGTCTGCCGGAAGTCGAACCCACGTCTATTGCTTGGAAGGTAATTATCCTAACCGTTGGACTACAAATGCTTACACAAATGCTTTTGTACTATACAATTTTATAAATATTCTATCTGTTTCTACCCTTTTACATTAAGGCTGCACGGCTAACGAACCATTGGGCCGACTGGGCTCGAGCATCGCGGTTGAGATAGAAGGAGCAGCAGACATCTAACGAATGCAAGTGAGCATTTAAGGCCACACCTGTGCCGACTGACACATCACATAAATGAATTGGTCTGTCTTTGCTCAATCTAGAACGAGTTGAAAAGCCGAGATTCTCAGGTCAGCCTTGGATACTCCACACTGGATTGCCAGGTGACAAGCGGCGAGCACTCCTTTTGCGACTACATAAGTAGTTCTCCGACTCTACATTTGAATCAGGCATTGGAGGTCTTATTCAGTGGACGGGCCTCGGCTCACGCCTAACCCTGTTGCGGAGTGCGGGTTTTGACTCCAAAGATCAAATGGAGCACGCCAATCCTGAATTATATCATGAACTTTATGCATCACCGACGTTCAGGAGAAGGATCGCCGTATAGTAGTTGGCGAGACTCCTGTGATCTTGTTGGTGGTACAGCCAAGTTTAGGCCCATTATAAAGTGACTCAAACCGATGTACATGACAAAAATCTTCTGTTCGTGCTGCAATTCACTCTCACTCTGTGGAAAAGCTTATACATGCACTCTCCGAAAACGATCAGGATGACGTTCCGAAAACGATCAGGATGACGTAAGATGAGTTGAATCACAGTGAGATCCTATACAAAGTCGTCGATGAAGCTAAGGATATCTGTGATGCTGAGTAGCAATGCATGCTACTCCAGGGATCAAGCTCAAGATTAGAAAAATAAAACCCTTGTTGTCTGGGTTTGCACTCTCAGGAAGATGGCCTTTGATCTGTTTCAACGCTCCAGAGAGCTTGATGGTTGAGAATGGTTTCTACTTACGGAGTAGCTGGTGAGTCATTCTCTCATCTGATATGGGATTAGCCTGTTATCAGAATAGATCTCGATCCATGGAAGCCATCAGAGTCCTCCTCTCTTTCTGAGTAAGTGCAGAGGCACAGTGGAAGCTAAAAGCTGATAGTTAAGAATAATAATACAGAAAAAAAAGGAATATGGAAATTTATGCATATTTCGATGTGTATTAATGAAGACTATATTGGTCTATATTAGATAATTATTCTAAAATAGTATCTCAATCGAGATTTGCATAATCATAGAGATATATGCAACCTTGAGATATAAGGATAACTAACATAGAATATTATTATAAAAAAATCCCTAATTATCTCTAACAACCCACTCGATTGTAAGCGATTGAGACATGGCAAATGAGGCGGCATCCAACCATTGTTCATGGCGAAACTTCCTGATCTAGCTAGTTTGAGGGCAGTAAGTTTGGTGGTGTTTTTGGATTCTCGACACGCAAAAGGTAAGAATTGGAGGGGAAACAACAAGTGACCGATATAGTTAACAGTAACTGAGTGATGTTGTGACACTCCGAACCCTTCGCAGGTCGTCACCAGCGCCAATGTTACTCCTTATTACCTTTCTCCTTAGAAGATGCGTCGTAATTTATAGACACATATATATATTTTTTTAAAACAAAACGGTCCCAGCACGACTCATTAGCGGAAGCAAATTAGATATCACGTCTCTCCCCCTACTAACCATGATGCAAATACACACCACTAAACATCAGGATTTTTATAAACATGCCACGACACTTTATTTACATATATTTTTAAGATGGGACTACTCTCAGGTCGGTACATCAAAAGGAAAAGCTAGGAATCAGCCACGTCTAGCCTAAAACCTCAAAAAGAACCCTCGACCCTCAACATCTCACGTGTTCAATTCCCCCTATCATAAGTGTCGGCTAACTAACTCCCAAAAAAGATCCAGCTCCTACTCGTCGCGCACGGTCTCATACCCAACCCGGTGCATCAGGCGGTGGCGGTGGCAACATCCCTCGCATCGCTCCATCCCGACGAACATGTACGGATATAAACTCCTGAATAACAGGGCCCCCAGCCAGGCCCACATCGTACATCACTAGGTAACGTACTCAAATAAAAGTCAGTCTGGGAACAGAGGGACAATCTATCTCAGCACACTCCACCTCTACATCGGATGGTATCCCGTAAAATGTACCCCGCGTGACGGCAGGAATCGGCATACTGCTAATCTGAAATGTTATCCCCAAAAGGGGTGAGTACAACCACTTAACAGATAGGGAAATCCAATAACAACTCAATGCATCAGGCAAATCATACATGCATTGCAGGCGTTACTTACCTTAAAGCCATGCGCATACTTTCATGCATCATTATATCATACATGTCATCATCAATCATAACATCATCACATTATCATCCTCACCATCATCATCATGCATGTCATCATCATTAATCATCATCATCATCATGCATATCATCATACATCATCCTCACCATCATTATCATGCATATCATCATCATCAATCATGCATATAGTGTCATGCATATATCATCATGCATCATCCTCACCATCATTATCATGCATATCATCATCATCAATCATGCATATAGTGTCATGCATATATCATCATGCATCATCCTCACCATCATTATCATGCATATCATCATCATCAATCATGCATATAGTGTCATGCATATATCATCATGCATCATGTCACACATATTTCACCATGCATGATTTAGTTCCAATTTCATCTTGGACAGCCACATTTCTCATTCCCGGGACTAATGTTTGTGTCCCACATGTATCCAAGATACAATTACAAATCATCCAGCTCCCCCACTCTCCGGGCATCTCGTACCCTAACTGGCATCACGAGGACCCTCCGGTATCCAACCATTTAAGGCCACCGGGCAACCGGCTGCACCCTTCAGGCCAGGCATCTCGCACCCAATCTGGCATCGCGAGGTATCCCTCGGCATAATTACCATGCCGAGCTTCCAACTCCCCCACTCTCCGGGCATCTTGATACCACTCGGTCTCCCGAGGACCCTCCGATATTCGGCCATTCATGACCACCGAGCAACCGGCCGTACCCTTCTAGCCAGGCATCCCGACACTCCCGAGGCATCGTCGGCTCACCCCCGACGGTTTCCTCATTTATCTCAATTCACATCATTATGATTCAATTTATTATGACATGTGAGGTGATGACAAATCAAGATCATACTCATCATTGAATTCATCCATGCATTACACTTCCATGTCATATATGCATACCAAAACTTTATCACAAATGCATCTCGATTCAATGCCATACACATACCAAGACTTTATCATACATGCAACTCAATTCAATATCATACACATATCAAGACTTTATCACACATACAACATGAGTTACTTGAATGGAATTTATGGCCAATAGAATAATTCATTTTATTTATTTATTTATTTATTTATTATTATTACTATAAATTCCCAAAATTATCAAAATTCAGGAAATTATTAATCAAACCCATAGGATGGTAATTATTTGCAAAATTCGTGGCCAAATTGGATTTTTGACAAAATCTCATAATTTTCCCAAAACATCCTATGCTTCTCGGATAAAATCAGAATGCACGGTTTCCGAATAAATTCAATTAAAATATTCATATGGCCTCCAAAAATTATAAAATTTTACTGGATTGTAGCCAAGAAATTTTCATACAACTTTCATGATGAACTCCAAGCCAGATTACTTAGATATTATTTTATTCAACCTCACGAAGCTTCTAGATCTATTACCGCATCGTCCAGTGTACATATCTCCGAAATACTGAGGTTTAACCCATATATTCTCTTTGGTTTTCTCTGAAATTTGGATATGTTATGTATCAAGGTGTCCTTTACAAGTTTCATGAAGAGATATAGGTCAAATAACCAGATTATAGTCATCATTTAGGTCCTTGAAGTCTTGGGTGTCTCGGAACACATCACCAGAATCATCGTCTTCAAGATTTAGTCGATTAACCAAGCTATACTTTTTATTTTCACCTCAAATTTGATTATGTTGTATTTTAAGATGTTCCCTACAACTTTCATGAAGAAACTAAAGTAATATTCTCAACAGAAACCAACATGCAACCATGAATCTAGCGAAAGGTCAGTAAAAACTCTCCAGATCTGAGGTCTCCGTAAGATGTGACTTTAACCCCTCAAATATCCATAATTTTCCACGAAATTTCAGTATGTTATAGTAAAAGATGTTATATACAACTTTCATGAAGACATAGAAGTAAGATTCTCAACAAAAACTAACATGCAAGCTCAAACAAGTTACTGACTCACACAACCTGAGCGGAAACAGTCACACGACTTAAGAACAAGCCAACCTTTCCTCGGTTTTTCGCACTTAAAACACCTAAAATCTAACATGCAATCAACAATATAGGCATGCAAGAGAAGTTTGAGGACTCCACTTGCCTCTAGGACGGACGACGACGACGTAGGGTGGCGAACTCGGCGGACGAACGGCGGCTCCTCCTTGGCTTTGCCTCCTCCCTCTCTCGGCCTCTCCCTCTCTCTCGTGATTTCTCTCTCTCTCTCACCCTCTCTCTCGGCCGAATGGAGTAAACCGGCCACTCTCCTCTCTCTCTCCCTTCTTATACCCCCTAGAGCTAATGATTACATTGCCTCAACCATGGCCAATGCATAGTCTTCCCCTTTGCCACTTGTCCAATTGAATTTTTGAATTTGAATGGGCTTCTTGGGCTTGGGCCATCCGGCCACTTATCTTGGGCCTCCATTGGGCCGGTCGAATTCCCCTCTTGGGCCGCTCATCTTGGCCCATTAAAGGCTTAGGCCAAATGGGCTTAAGGCCCATTCGAAAATTAACCCCTTTTTCCCTTTTTTTTTGAAATTCCTTCTATAAATACTTCTAAATTTCAATTTTCAATCTTGGCCAAAGTCTTGGGACATCTTGTCTATTGAAATTTAATTTATAAATCCTATGGCAAAGCATAGATTATTAATCTATTGAATTTGAATTTTCAAAACCATATGCACACATCATTTCAATAAAAAGACTAATGACTAAAGCACAAGCCAAGGGAAATTTTTATCACCTAATTAAAGACTTTAACACACCTTATGGCTTAGCTCTAGATTTTGGGATGCCACAATTCTCCCCTCCTTACAGAATTTCGTCCTCGAAATTCAAACACCACTCGTGCCTTCTTGAAATAAGTAAGGGTACTTTTCCTTGATTTGATCCTCACTTTCCCATGTGGCTTCCTCCATATCATGATGTCGCCATAATACTTTAACTAATGGGATCTTCTTGGTCCTAAGAATTTGCTCCTTACGATCCAATATCTGCACAAGCTCTTCAATGTATCTAACTTTCTCATCCATTTTGATGGCTTCATGATCGAGTATGTGACTAGGATCCGGCTGGTACTTCCTCAACATCGATACATGAAACACATCGTGCAGATTTTCTAACTTAGGAGGTAATGCTAAACGATAAGCTACGTCACCTATCCTCTCGAGAATTTCAAAAGGTCCAACAAATCTAGGGCTTAACTTACCCTTCATCCCAAATCGAGATATCCCTTTCATTGGAGATACCTTAAGGAATACATGGTCTCCTACATTAAATTCCAAAGGCCTTCTACGTCTATCTGCGTAGCCTTTCTGTCTACTCTGAGCTGTCCTAAGTCTTTCTCTGATAATCTCAACAGCCTCAGTGGTAACTTGTACTAGTTCAGGTCCTGTCAACTTCCTTTCACCTACTTCACTCCAACAGACAGGAGTCTTACATCTCCTTCCATATAATGCTTCATAAGGAGCCATGCCTATACTCTTCTGAAAGCTATTATTATAGGCAAACTCTACCAAATGCAATTTTTCATCCCAATTTCCTTTGAAATCAATTACACAAGCTCTTAACATATCCTCCAATATCTGGATTACTCTTTCAGTTTGTCCATCGGTTTGGGGATGAAAAGTAGTACTAAATTGAAGCTTAGTCCCTAACGCAACTTGAAGACTTCTCCAAAAATTCGATGTAAACCTCGAATCTCGATATGAAGTAATAGTCACTAGAACACCATGTAAGCGTACCACTTGACTTACATACATGTCCGCATATTTATCCATTGGGTAGTCCATGCGAATCGCTAAGAAATGTGCCGACTTAGTCAAATGATCCACTATCACCCAAATTGAATCATGACTACTTGATGTCCTTGGCAATCCTTGCACAAAGTCCATCGTTATATGTTCCCATTTCCATTATGGAATATCTAATAGTCTCAAGAGTCCTGCAGGTTTACGATGTTCCGCTTTTACTTGCTGGCACGTCAAACATTGAGAAACGTGCTTAGCCGTATCTGCCTTCATACCATTCCACCAAAATTGCTGACGCAGATTCTTGTACATCTTTGTACTACCTGGGTGGATACTATAATTACTTTTATGTGCCTCCGACAGAATTTCCTTCTTTAATTCCTCATTGTCGGGAACACAAAGTCGTCCTTGACATCTTACTATTCCATCATCAGAGATTTGAAATTCTGATCTTTTCCCTAAAGATACAGCATCTTTCACTTTCAAAATCTCTAGGTCAGATTCTTGCAGGATTTTAATTTTTTGGATAATCTCTGGCTCAATCCTTAATGCACTAAGCATACTAGTGAGACAATCCATTTCCAATTTAAATTCTGAATTTGCTACAGATTCTAACAGTTTCCATTCTGCCATCCTTAAACTAGCTATCTCCATAGCCGACTTTCGACTAAGAGCATCTGCTACTCTATTCGCTTTCCCTGGATGATATCTTATCTCACAGTCATAATCCTTCAATAACTCCATCCATCTCCTTTGTCTCATATTCAATTCCTTTTGTGAGAACATATACTTCAAACTTTTATGATCCGTATAAATCTCAAACTTTTCCCCATACAAATAGTGTCTCCATATCTTCAGGGCAAACACTATAGCTACTAGCTCTAAATCATGCGTCAGGTAATTCAGCTCATGGGGTTTCAATTGTCTGGATGCATAGGCTACAACTTTCCATGCTGCATCAACACACATCCCAGTCCTTTGTGAGATGCATCACTATACACCGTGAAACCATCAGGTCCAGTAGGTATAGTCAAAATTGGAGCCGAAGTCAATTTCCTTTTGAGCTCCTGAAAACTCCTTTCACATTCTCCATTCCACTCAAATTTTACATTCTTTCGGGTCAATTTAGTTAAAGGTCCTGCCAATCGTGAAAATCCTTCAATGAACCTCCTATAATAACCAGCCAATCCTAAGAAACTTCGTATTTCAGTGGGTGTCGTGGGTCTCGGCCAATTTACTACCATTTCAACTTTTGCCAGGTCTACTGCAATTCCTTTTCCTGACAACACATGCCCTAAAAATATTATCTGGTCCAACCAGAATTCACACTTACTAAACTTGGCATACAACTTATGCTCTCTTAGGGTCTGCAACACTATCCTCAAATGTTGCTCATGCTCTGTAGATCCTTTTGAATACACCAAAATATCATCAATAAACACAATCACAAACTGATCTAAATAAGGCCGAAATATTCTATTCATCAAATCCATAAATGCAGCCGGCGCGTTAGTCAATCCAAATGGCATAACAAGGAACTCATAGTGTCCATAACGAGTCCTGAACACAGTCTTAGGAATGTCCTCCTTCTTAATTCGCAACTAATGGTATTCCGACCTCAAGTCAATCTTAGAGAAGACTAAACTTCCCTGGAGTTGATCAAATAAATCATCAATTCTAGGTAAATGATACTTATTCTTAATGGTCACCTGATTTAACTGCCTATAATCAATGCACAAGCGCATCGATCCATCTTTCTTTTTCACAAACAAGACCGGTGCACCCCAAGGTGAAGCACTTGGTCTAATGAATCCTTTGTCAAGCAATTCTTGCAGTTGCACTTTCAACTCCTTCAATTCAACTAAAGCCATCCTATACGGAGCTTTTGATATTGGTCCTGTTCCAGGCATTAATTTAATTTCAAATTCAATCTCCCGCTCTAGCGGTAATCCAGACAATTCCTCAGGAAATACATCTTGAAATTCGTTAACTACGCGGACTTCCTCAAGATTAGGCTCCTCCCTTGCAAAATCTCTAACTATGGCTAGGTACCCTTGACATCCTTTGTCAAGTAACTTACATGCTTCTACTACCGAAATAAGTGCTATAGGTAGGTGGGTCTGACCTCCTAAAAATTCACAACTAGATTGATCATGTAAGGTAAATTGGATCACTTTCTTATAGCAATCCATATGCGCTCGATATTTACAAAGCCAGTCCATTCCTATGATAACATCAAAATCATACATGACCATTACAACTAAGTCTATTCCCATATCCTTTCCTCCCATTGTTATCTTACAATTTCCACACACTAGCGTAGACAATACCACATCCTTTAGAGGCGTAGAAACACAAAGAGGCGTCTCAAGAGGCATAACTTCTATCTTATTCAAATGTCTATATCTTTCAGACACAAACGAATCCATTGCACCCGTATCAAACAATGCATATGCCTTTTCACCATTAATAAGAATCGTACCTGAGATAACATTTTTGGAAGCTTCCGCTTCCTCCTAGGTAATTGCATATACTCTTCCTTGTGCTGGTGGCCTCTGGGGATTCCTTGGTAAGTTTGGCCTAACAGCATTCCGCAGCGGCTGCTGCACCGAGCCCATACTCGCGTGCGATCTCTCTTGAGGGCAATTTCTCTTAATATGGCCTATTTGTCCACAACCATAGCACTTTGGTTGTCCAATACAAGGTCCTGGGCCATGTCTCCCATTACACATTCGACACTCCGCATTTTGATAAGGTGTCCTTCCCAAACTCAGGCTACCCTTGTCTCTTCCATAGTTCCCAAAATTTCCCTTCTTCTTAGATCCCCAGGTCTGACCTTGACCTGTATAGGGTCTCTTGCCCCTTCTCACATCACTAAAGGACAATGGTTTCTTATCCTCTGAATGTTCCCTCAACAACTCCTGCTCCACCAACTGTGCCCTTTCATAAATTTCATTATAATCTCTTATGTTCAAAGGCACTAGTTGTCTCCTGATATCCGTCCTTAGCCCTTTCAGAAATCTCTTAGCTTTCTCTTCCTGGTCCTCAACTAGCCTAGGAGCGTATCTAGACAGTTCAGAAAATCTAGCCTCATACTGATCTATTGTCAATCCTTTGTGTTCTAGCTGAACAAATTCAGTAATCTTCCTATCCTTAGCACAATCAGAGAAATGCTTCCTATTGAAAGCCCTAACAAACTCCTCCCAGTTAACCTCAGTACCTGGTGGAACGATTATGTCCTTTGAAGCTCTCCACCAAAACTTCGCATTTCCCTCCAACTGGTACTCTGCTAAAACTATTTTCTTAGCATCAGTGCAGTCCAACAACCGGAAAATTCATGCCATCCCATCAATTCATTGCTCCGCCTCCTCAAGACTTCCCATTCCATTAAACTTAAGTGGCTTCAGCTTCAAAAACTGCTCCACTAGTCCTTGAGTGCGGCGTTCTACTCCAGGCTGTTGCTGCGCCTGCCTCTCCATCAGATTTCCAATATTGGCTAATGCCTGCAGGATATCTTCCATTCGGGGTTCAGCCCTTGTAGCAGAGGTTTCAGCCCTCAATGGATGAGCACTTCCAGCTCGCACCATTACTTTACTACAATTTCCAAGCATTGCCTTAAGAATAATCTGAGACTCACTGCCTCCACTCAAAGCAACTACTATCATTACATAAGTAACATATACATGTTACTGGTACCTAAAGACAACTCAAAATAAACTACTAGGGATCTATGAGTGAATACTCATCACCCGTTATTCAATTATTTCGTTTTAGATCCTATGGTGTGCATTGTCATCATGTTCCTCAATTTTCAAATGAGACTCCTTATCACTCCACCTATAACCATTCGCTCTGATACCAAAAGGGGCGGCTGTGACACCCCGAACCTTTCGCAGGTCGTCACCAGCGCCAATGTTACTCCTTATTACCTTTCTGCTTAGAAGATGTGTCGTAATTTATAGACACATATATTTAAAAAAAAAAAAAAAAACAAAACGGTCCCAGCGCGACTCATTAGCGGAAGCAAATTAGATATCACGTCTCTCCCCCTACTAACCATGATGCAAATACACACCACTAAACATCAGGATTTTTATAAACATGCCACGACACTTTATTTACATATATTTTTAAGATGGGACTTCTCTCGGGTTGGTACATCAAAAGGAAAAGCTAGGACTCAGCCACGTCCAACCTAAAACCTAAAAAAGAACCCTCGACCCTCAACATCTCACATGTACAATTCCCCCCCATCATAAGTGTTGGCTAATTAACTCCCAAAAAGGATCCAGCTCCTACTCGTCGCACACGGTCTCATATCCAACCCGGTGCATCAGACGGTGGCGGTGGCAACATCCCTCGCATCGTTCTATCCCGACGAACATATACGGATATAAACTCCTGAATAACAGGGCCCCCAGCCAGGCCCACATCGTACATCACTAGACAACGTACTCGAATAAAAATCAGTCCGGGAATAGAGGGACAATCTATCTCAGCACACTCGACCTCTACATCCGATGGTATCCTATAAAATGTACCCCGCGTGATGGCAGGAATTGGCATACTGCTAATCTGAAATATTATCCCCAAAAGGGGTGAGTACAACCACTCAGCAGATAGAGAAATCCAATAACAACTCAATGCATCAAGCAAATCATACATGCATTGCAGGCGTTATTTACCTTAAAACCATGCGCATACTATCATACATCATTATATCATACATGTCATCATCAATCATAACATCATCACATTATCATCCTCACCATCATCATCATGCATGTCATCATGCATGTCATCATCATCAATCATCATCATCATCATGCATATCATCATACATCATCCTCACCATCATTATCATGCATATCATCATTATCAATCATCATCATCATGCATATCATCATGCATATCATCATACATCATCCTCACCATCATTATCATGCATATCATCATCATCAATCATGCATATAGTGTCATGCATATATCATCATACATTATCCTCACCATCATTATCATGCATATCATCATCATCAATCATGCATATAGTGTCATGCATCATCCTCACCATCATTATCATGCATATCATCATCATCAATCATGCATATAGTGTCATGCATATATCATCATGCATCATCCTCATCATCATTATCATGCATATAGTGTCATGCATATCATCATCATCAATCATGCATATAGTGTCATGCATATATCATCATGCATCATGTCACACATATTTCACCATGCATGATTTAGTTCCAATTTCATCTTGGACAGCCACATTTCTTATTCCCGGGACCAATGTTTGTGTCCCACATGTATCCAAAATACAATTACAGATCATCCGGCTCCCACACTCTCCGGGCATCTCGTACCCCAACTGGCATCACGAGGACCCTCCGGTATCCAGCCATTTAAGGCCACCGAGCAACCGGCCGCACCCTTCAGGCCAGGCATCTCGCACCCAATCTGGCATCGCGAGGTATCCCTCGGCATAATTACCATGCCGAGCTTCCGACTCCCCCACTCTCCGGGCATCTCGATACCACTCGGTCTCCCGAGGACCCTCCGGTATTCGGCCATTCATGACCACCGGGCAACTGGCTATACCTTTCTAGCCAGGCATCCCGACACTCCCGGGGCATCGTCGGCTCACCCCCGACAGTTTCCTCATTTATCTCAATTCACATCATTATGATTCAATTTATTATGACATGTGAGGTGATGACAAATGAAGATCATACTCATCATTGAATTCATCCATGCATTACACTTCCATGTCATATATGCATACCAAAACTTTATCACAAATGCATCTCGATTCAATGCCATACACATACCAAGACTTTATCATACATGCAACTCAATTCAATATCATACACATATCAAGACTTTATCACACATACAACATGAGTTACTTGAATGGAATTTATGGCCGATAGAATAATTCATTTTATTTATTTATTTATTTATTTATTTATTATTATTATTACTATAAATTCCCAAAATTATCAAAATTCAGGAAATTATTAATCAAACCCATAGGATGGTAATTATTTGCAAAATTCGTGGTCAAATTGGATTTTTGACAAAATCTCATAATTTTTCCAAAACATCCTATGCTTCTCGGATAAAACCAGAATGCACGGTTTCCGAATAAATTCAATTAAAATATTCATATGGCCTCCAAAAATTATAACATTTTACTGGATTGTAGCCAAGACATTTTCGTACAACTTTCATGAATAACGCCACGCCAGATTATTTATAGATTATTTTATTCAACCTCACGAAGCTTCTGGATCTATTACCGCATCGTCCAGTGTACATATCTCCGAAATACTGAGGTTTAACCCATATATTCTCTTTGGTTTTCTCTGAAATTTGGATATGTTATGTATCAAGGTGTCCTTTACAAGTTTTATGAAGAGATCTAGGTCAAATAACCAGATTATAGTCATCATTTAGGTCCTTGAAGTCTCGGGTGTCTCGGAACACATCACCAGAATCATCGTCTTCAAGATTTAGTCGATTAACCAAGCTATACTTGTTATTTTCACCTAAAATTTGAGTATGTTGTATTTTAAGATGTTCCATACAACTTTCATGAAGAAACCAAAGTAATATTCTCAACAGAAACCAACATGCAACCATGAATCTAGCAAAAGGTCAGTAAAAACTCTCCAGATCTGAGGTCTCCGTAAGATGCGACTTTAACCCCTCAAATCTCCATCATTTTCCACGAAATTTCAGTATGTTATAGTAAAAGATGTTAGCTACAACTTTCATGAAGACATCGAAGTAATATTCTCAACAAAAACGAACATGCAATCTCAAACAATTACTGACTCACACAACCCGAGCGGAAACAGTCACACGACTTAAGAACAAGCCAACCTTACCTCGGTTTTTCGCACTTAAAACACCTAAAATCTAACATGCAATCAAAAATACAGGCATGCAAGAGAAGTTAGAGGACTCCACTTGCCTCTAGGACGGACGACGACGACGTAGGGTGGCGAACTCGACGGACAAACGGCGGCTCCTCCTTGGCTCCGCCTCCTCCCTCTCTCAGCCTCTCCCTCTCTCTCGTGATTTCTCTCTCTCTCTCACCCTCTCTCTCGGCCGAATGGAGTAAACCGGCCACTCTCCTCTCTCTCTCCCTTCTTATACCCCCCTTGAGTGATGCGACCTATGCAGGTATATTGAAAGAAAAATCACTTCTGTGAAAAATGATCAATTAGGCAACACAACCAATGCGATTCGAGTCAAAACACAACAGTCATGAAATGCACTCAATTAGATGTTTTGTTAGATGAGACTTGTGCATATAGAGTGAAACTTGTTGAGCGGTAGGGATGGATTTATTTGGGTTGTAACTAATGTTCTCAAGGTGCACACCATGCATTTAAGGTTTCCTCAATATTAGTAACTCTGGTACCAAGTCAAGAATAGTAAAGCTTAGAAGAGGAATGTAAAAATTTCTATGTACTTCAATATATGTTAATAAAGAATATATCGATTTATTTAAGTTTTATTAGATATGCACAATCAAAAGGAGATATACGTGCAATATACATGCAGTCTTGAGAGATACAAATAATCAATAAAAATATCATAATATCTCTAACATATAAAATTATCTTAGAAAAATCCCTAAATCTTTCCAACGCTGTCATCGTTTTTAGCTGTAGGAGGATATTGAACTATATTGGAAAGGCAGTTGTGATATGTTTTTATTTAGGCCTCTTATTTAGGCCGTTTACTTAGGAATTTTTTGTGTACATATCTTTTTTATTGTGTTGTCCTTGTATTTTTGGTAGTTTAGCCTAATTAGGAGATTGTTTGATAGTTGTATCTTCTTGTATATATGTAGCGTTTCTATGGTAATGAACGACATAATTCTTATTCCAAAATTCCTCAATTCTTTTACATGGTATCAAAGCCATGGTTGATGGAAAAAAAAAGGTGAGGAGAGTTCTAGAATAGACAAGAAAACCTCTAGCCCTTACACATTGAATTCAAATGACAACTCAGGTAACTTGATTGCCCAAGTTCAGTTGAAGGGCGAGAATTATGAAGAATGGGCGTGAGCTATGCGGACTGCATTAAGAGCCAAGAAGAAATATGGTTTTATTGATGGATCTGTCAAGCAACCAGTAGATGATTCGCTGGAACTTGAAGATTGGTGGACGGTTAATTCCATATTGGTTTCTTGGGTGTTTAATACCATTGAACCGACACTTCATTCGACTATCTCTCACTTGGAGAACGTGAAAGATTTGTGGGAGGATATCAAACAGAGATTCTCAATTGGGAATGGTCCACGGATGCAGCAACTGAGATCAAATTTGGCCAATTGTAGGCAGGATGGTCAACCCATCATGTCCTATTTCGGTAAACTTAAAATCTTGTGGGATGAAATAAATAACTATGAACAAATACAAGTGTGTGTTTGTACAGGTTGCAGATGCAATATAACCATTGAATTGGAAAGAAAGCGTGAAGAAGAGAGAGTTCATCAATTTTTGATGGGCTTAGATGGCTTAGATAAAGAAGGATATGGAACAGTGCGCGCTAATATTTTGAGCACTGAACCTTTGCCTAATCTAAATCATGTCTATGCTATGGTTGTTCAGCAAGAGCAAATGCGAACTATGACATGAACCAAGGATGAAAGAGGCAATCCCATGAGTTTTGCAATCTGAGCAGGTGGTCAAAATTCAAGGGGGGATAAAGATAAAATCCCATTTTGTTCTAATTGCAACCGAGAGGGACATGATGCTGAAAGTTGTTTCCAGCTAATAGGATATCCAAAATGGTGGGGTAATAGACCACATGGAACCTCTGCTAGACAAGGTAGTGGTCAAAAGCGTAGTAATAGAGGTGGACGTAACAAGGGAGGTGGTGCTCGTGCCAATGTCTCACAGGTAACTAGAGTTGATGGTGGGCGAGGAGTTGTGATGGATTCAGATTGAAAGGGTCTTAGTGGATTGAATGATGAGCAAAGGGCAACTTTATTGGGAATGTTAAGTTCTCATCAGAATGGTGCGCATGAGAGGCTGACAAGTAAACATAGTATTTTTCCTTGGATTATTGACACAGGAGCTTCCCACCATATGATAGGAATGTTGGCATTTTTTAGAGAATTGCGTGACATTGTGCCATGCTCAATCAAGTTACCCAATGGACAAAAAACCATGACAATGAAAGAAGGAACTGTGTTTCTTGGAGGAGACTTGAAATTGCGATGAGTTCTTTTTGTGCCCAA
Source organism: Eucalyptus sideroxylon x Eucalyptus melliodora (assembly GCA_016097485.1). Lineage (NCBI taxonomy): Eukaryota > Viridiplantae > Streptophyta > Magnoliopsida > Myrtales > Myrtaceae > Eucalyptus > Eucalyptus sideroxylon x Eucalyptus melliodora. The sequence goes on along the minus strand of CM027826.1, from coordinate 24,402,458 downwards.
TTTGAAACGCAATCTGATTTATGTATCACAACTTCTTAATGATTCAAATTTGGTTATTCAACTCACTAACAAAATATGTGCTATACAGGACCTAAATTCGAGGAACCTAATTGGAGCAGGTGAGCAACGTGAGGGGCTTTACTTTCTCAAGGGAGTGACTTTAGTACATGCTTGCACGGTGGTTGATATGGAATCCTTTGAGCTTTGGCATAAAAGAATGGGTCATCCTTCTTCTAAGGTGGTGGAGTTAATTCCAGAAGCTGGCAAAATGTTAGGAAAACCAATAAAACTTGTGAGGTTTGTTTTAGAGCAAAACAAACAAGAGAGATCTTCTTTTCTAGTAACAATAAAGCTAAAGATTGTTTTGAATTAATACATTGTGATTTGTGGGGACCTTATAGAGTGCCAACTTCATGTAGAGCAATTTATTTCTTGAAAATTGTTGATGATTACTCCCGTGTTGTGTGGATATATTTGCTGAATGGAAAAAATGAAGTGACTTGTGTTCTTAGGAAGTTTATTGCGATGGTTAGATGCCAATTCAAGACAAATGTGAAAATTGTTAGAAGTGATAATGGGAGTGAATTTTTGTGTTTGAAAGAATATTTTGATGAATATGGGATATTGCATCAGACTTCTTGTGTTGGAACACCTCAACAAAATGGCTAAGTGGAAAGAAAGCATTGCCATATCCTTAATGTTGCAAGAGCTTTGCGTTTCCAAGCAAATTTACCCATAGAATTTTGGGGAGAATGTGTACTCGCAGCTGAGTATTTGATTAACAAGACTCCATCTATATTATTGAATGGTAAAACCCCATATGAGATTATTTTTGGCCAACCTCATTCTTACAAACATATTCGGATTTTTGGTTGTTTGTGCTATGCACATAATCAGAATCGGGATAAAGATAAATTTGCTAGTAGAAGTTGTCAATGTGTTTTTGTTGGTTATCCGTTGGGAAAGAAGGGGTGGAGATTGTATGATTTAGGCCGCGCATGATAAAATTTCTGAAACAGAAATTTATTTCTCAATTTCCATTCCCTGGACAAGTTTCTGAGCAAAAAAACCTATTTGATGACGACTCAAAATTTCTATTTCTGAAACAGAAATTCATTTGATAATAGAATAAAATTTCTATTTCTATGAATCATGTTGTCCCCATCTTTTACCTCACTCTTCTTGGTGCTTGTGATGGTAATTTAATTTGATAAAAGTTGGTAAATCACTTTAATTTAGATTGGTAATTCGATAGAGTAGTTAGGAATTTCAAAACATTAGCAATTTATGTAAATAAAAGCTAGTAATTGGTATAAAAATTGCTAATATGCAAACTGTAAAAGATTTGGTATTTTCAAATGCTAATATGCAAACTATAAAAGTTAAGAGCACCTCCGCGACAACCACCATGGGTGGTGTTTCGGTTTCAAGGAGTACTGCTGCTGCATCTTCATCGATGTTGCCCTCATCGTGTGCTGCTAGTAGCAGCGATGTAGCACCGACGCAGTCGAGCTGTTGTTGCCTCACGAGGCTTGTGGTGAAGCTGAAGAAGTGGAACAAGATGTTGCTGCGCCACAACAATAAGAACAGGTAAAGCTCATTCCAGTGCTTATATGATCCGCTGAGCTATTCTCTCAACTTTGATGGGAGTGGTAAGGGAAGCGTGTTGGATTAGGAAGACGGAGATTATTACCGGTTCTTTGCTTTTTCATCGAGGTTTGTAATGGTGAACTCGAGAAGTATCTCTGCGAGCCCAAGACAAATTGCCATTTCTCACTAGTTTAGGCTCTCGAAGATCCAAGTTTTGCTTTACGCCTTCCCCCCATTCCTTTTTCCTTCTTTCTTTATTTTATTTTATTTTTTTCTTTTTGGTATTCCTATTTACATTTTCTGGCCATGTTTGTATTTTGACAGTGCAATGGTCAATGACTAGTTGGAAAAGAGACTAGTTATCTTCATTTTCCTTTATGATTGAAAAGATTAGTAAGATCGGTACATGCTTACGACGGTGAATGTGCATTGACGTGACATCAATCAGACGTTCGATTGGGATTGCTAACAGAAGCCGTTGTATAGGTTGTAAGATTACAATTGGATGTTCTAACTAAAAGGGATAGTTTGTTGAATCACCTACGAACAAAGTCCAGGCACCTTTACCATATTTCATATGAACCTTGTGGGGAGTGGAGGACCCTCAATCTGGCGTGAAAACTAATTCTTTGATGACACGAGGTTCATTCTCATCTCGTGGAATGTGAGATTAACTATATGCAGGACAAGGCTGGTCCTTTTCAACCGTTTGTCGTCCTCTGTGAGTTTCTGGTGGGGACTTTAAATGATAAGTAATGTTGTTTTGGCTAGGCAGAGGACATGCCCTGTTCTCCATAGTCTTTTCCATATTGTACAACTTAGAAGCAAAGGCATTCGAATCAGCACCTTACCATACCATCAACCTTACCCAAACATTCCACAATCCAAGCAAAGAACTCTCCCAAGCCTTTTAATTCGAAGGGGGCGCTTTGCAAATGGCTTGCATCAAATGGAAGTGCAAAAGAAGAAGATAACAAACCGGGCTTTGAATATTGTAAATTATGAAAGCTGGAGGTGAATCCCACATACAATTGTTTGCTATAAATAAGTGGACTAAGTCAAAAACATGCATTGATACAATTGACTAGCCCAGGAGTTCAGAGTCATGCGCAGCTTGATTTTCAGCTACTGCCAAAGTCCCCATCTAAAGCTGTCGATACAGTATGTTGAATTGTGCCATGAGGTGATTGTCCCCTTGAAAAAACTGGCATATGAAAACATAATGCTCTAGTTCCTGCCTCAAAGCCGCAAGTTACCATACATGTCAAAACATGTGATCGTTTCCACCAAGGACCTAGAGCTACTGAAGACATCATCTAGCAATATGCCCCCTTGATATAGAATGGCTTCACCAACAATTATGCTAAGGCAACACCAAAACCGGGCTCTTTGGTTCCATTCAGTCTCCTAACTGCCGATAATCAAGTCACCGTCTTAGCTAAATTTTGACCATGAAATAGAAGGCATCTTGGCCTAGAAACCAAAGAATCATGCATGAAATTTCAAAAAATGCTGTGCCCTTCCTTGGCCAGTCCCAATTATCTAGACTGCACATACATCTAAATCAACAGTAGAAAGGCATGATAGCTTCTGCAAAGGAAAGGTTAAACTCAAATGAACTCGTAGATAAGCATAACCTCTTTTTGTTAGGAAATTGCCTTAATGACAGATTGATCATTCTGGCATTACTAAAGCATATCTAAAGCACAGGGGTTACTTCCAGCAGAATGTTAGCCTTACATAACAGACTAGAGGAGAGCTTGAATACCACTGTAAGACTGAGAAAAGAATTAGGATACGCAAGGAAAATGTTGAGTATAGTTCAGTCTTTTAGTTGGAAAAGTGCAAAAAATAAGAGCATTAAGTGAAAGTTTTTCCAGTGACATGAAAGAATGCACAAACATCCTTATGCATGGAAAGCAATATAAGATCTTGATGAACAGATTGCATGACAAGATTTGTAGACAAAGCATGACAGATATCCGATGAAAAGCAGTAAATAGCTCTCGTTCCGTAACCCCATCAAAGTCACCCGACGGAGTTATGAAGGTACAACGCCTAAAAAGAACCTAAACCCTTGAGCCACACTCTCTGCAGCACAGATATCTCTCAACAACATATGACAATTCATCCACAATCACAACAAGCAAGCAAGAAGATAGGTTCTCTCACAGATTGCTAGAGCAATCACAAAGCTAAACACCAACCATTGCTTCCAAAACACCATTTCCAAGACCAAGCACGACAGTTCTCGACTTCGAAACAGATCCACAATCCGCATATCCAATCAACCCTCGACTCACACACAACCGTTCCACATCACGCATCAAACGCCATCAAACAAAGTTCCAATGTAAGCAGAAACTTAATCAGGGAAAGCATTTTTGTCCCCCATCTTGCATTGGCCAAGATGAGAAACAGTCGACGGCCGAACGCTGAAACATGAAAAGAGAGGCGAGAAGGGAAGGATTGATCAAACCTCGTGAGGAATCGCGGGGGAAGTTCCAGAGAAGGCCACGAATGAACGCCGACGCGAGTGGATTAAGGAATTGAGAGCGAAAAGGGGATGCGGACAAAGGAGGCGAGTCCGACGGGACGACCTGAGCAAATTGGACGGTATGTGGACAGCGATAATGAGATGAGCGACGATCTGACTGGCAAGAGGACGGCGACGATGTTGATGGCGAGGATGGATTCGGAGTCAACAGTTATGGCACCCCTCGATGGCCCCCGATCCGTTAAGGTCGCCACAGTTTGCTTACCTTTCACTTTCCCTAATAACATGTCACTCTGATACCATTTCAATTGCAGCGGGTCCATACAACCATGGGGGTTTACATCTTTTAGATCGGTCCCTTGCGTAGTTCATATACTAAAGCACATCCAACAACTCCCTTCCTTATATTCAAAAAGCGATGCACACCTAATAAACATTTATAAGTAAAAGCTGACCACTTTTATTTACTTAAACCAAATGGATATCATTCATTGGTACATCAAAATGTCTTAGTCTTTTATACTTGGCTATACTTCAAAAGATGACCAACATCTCATTCAATAGTCGTATACTTAAAGTCCATCAATCAGTGTCGGCGTCCAAAAGTTCCTTCCTTTGCTATCCTCCTCCTCGCGGTCATATCCAACCACTCAATCCATTTACCAGTGGCAGTGGCAGCAGATGTATTTTATCTAGTCTGAAATATTAGTCCCCAAAAGGGGTGAGTACAACCATTCAGCAATAAAGATCCACCAAATTACACAATGCGTCAAGCAGAGCAATCAAGATATCACGAGTAAAGCACATATCAGCCATACTATCGAGCGTACATCACCATGCAGTCATGCATATATTGTCATACGGTCATGCATATCTCACTATGCCATCGTGCATATATCACCATGCACTTATACATATATCATCAAGCAGCCATGCATATATCACCATGCAACGTGCATATACCACTATGCACTTCATGCTTGCATTTCCATGAGGTTCATCCAATGCCATATGCACATACATATGCATGATTCATATCATCCATGCTATCATGTATACATCCCCATGAGATCCATTCAAGCCTCCATAATCGCATTCTCAATGTCAAATAGCATCAGTTTACTTTCATAAGCAGATTATGCATCATGCCATATGCATACACCAATGCACATGAGTCAATTTCAATATTTATCTTTCACAAGGATCTCATCATTTTTCTTCTAGGGACCAATGTTTGTATCTCTCAATTTATCGCTCACATCCAACCTGGCATCGCGAGGAACCTCCGGTACACACCTCCGAGCATTCGACACACACACTCCGGGCATCTTGTACCCCAACTAGCATCACGAGATCCGGCACACACCTCCGGGCATCCCGAAACTCCCAAGGACATCCGGTACACACACTCCGGGCATCCGGCAGCCACACTCCGGGCATCTCGAAACTCCCGAGGCATCATCGGCTCACACCTTTGACGGTCTTGTTGTTATCTCAATTTATATTCACACATGTATCTCAATTTCAACATGGCATTTGATGTGATGGCAACAAGGTCAATTTTAGCTTTGGATTTTATACGTAATGCCATATATCATCACATATGCAGCAAGATCAATTACTATTATTTTAGAAAACATAATGCATTCTTTTTAATTTTCATTTCCTAAAATTTAGTAATTGTCTCTAATAATTTCGAAGAATTTAGTACATCATAGACAAACTCTAGGGGCATTTGTCTCATGGAGAACACAACACCACCAGAATTTCATACAAAATAGGATAGTCCATACATGACAGCTTTTGAAATTTGCACAATCCAGCTAGCACAATTTTAGAAAACATTTTCATTAAATACCCAAATGACATTAAAAAATTATGAAATTCGAACATGTAATATTCAAGACATAAAGGAAGATACTTCATGAAGAACACTACACCAAAAGATCCCCATATAGTTCAATACAGACCACGCATCACAGCACTACTAATTATGTCCGTTCCACTTGCACAGTTTTTGAAACTTTTTTGGTTAAATAGGCAAATGAACTTTAAAAATTACGAAATTTGAATATGTTGTAGGCAAGACATAAAAAAAAGATATTTCTGCATAACAATTTTCCAAAAGAATGTTATAAAAAAAGGGTATAGACCACGCATTGCAACATTACCAAGTCCGAACACATCAGATTACACAGTTTTAGAAGCATTTTCGATTAAACACCCAAATGACATTCAAGACTTATGAAATTCGACTGTTTGATAGCCAAGACCATAAGGTAAATACTTCATGAAGACATCAAATTCAGATACGTCCTAGGTAATGAAATATAGGCGGTTAAAACTTCTGTTCCTAGTACCGAAATTTCCAGATCCAGTCTTTCCAAAGAATAACGATTTCAGCCACTTATACTTGTTTGTTTTGTCCCAAATTTGAGTATCTTATATTCCAAGAAGTCCTTTACAAACCAAATTTGAGTATGTTATATTCCAAGAAGTCCTTTACAACTTTCATTTAGAGGTCGAAGCCAAAATTCAACTAGAACATTACATGCAAGTCGCTAGAACATCCAAGGTCGAGCTGTTTTTCTCAAGAATAGTACACTAGACTAGAGCACCACTCTTATAACTTCAATTTTTCGCATTCTATACATCCGAAATTGTCACCATTCGATCACACACACTAAACACAACATGCAAGAGTAGATCAAGAGATCCCACTTGCCTCCAAACTGAGCAAACGGCGAGCACAATGGCGAGACACGGCGGCGACGGACGACGGTGGACTGCCCTTCTCCTTCCTCTCACATGCACGGCCTCCTTCCTTCTTCCCTTCTTCCTTTCTTCCTTTCTTCCTTCTCTTTCTCTCCTCTCTCTCTCTCGGACAAACTCTCTCTCTCTCTCTCTCTCTCTCTCTCTCTCTCTCTCTTTCTCGCTTAAACCGGCCACTTTCCCCTCTAATTTTCCTTCCCTCCATCATTAGCCAGCATTAGTTTTGCATGGGAGACACTTGGCCATCACCATGGGACAAATGGGGGGAGGCATGCAAACTGGACTTCCCCCACCCCCTCCTTCGTGTGACAGCAGCCCTTCATGGGCTTATGGGCCGGCCATTAAGGCCCATCTTAGGCCCAACACTCTTGGGCCTAAGACCTAAGCTTAAATAAATCCAAGATTAACCCCTTTAAAAAAAAACAGCTTAATCCCTATTTATACAAAGTACTAAATTGCAAATTAAATGGCTATACACTTGCAATCATAAATCCATAAGTTCCAATTTATAATACATATGGCCAAAGATAGAACTTTCTTTCCCAAAATTTATCCATTAATAGCTTGGCCATAAATCTCATTGCGAATCATGGATCAAAAGGCTACAAAAATACAATAACGGTGTTTCCATCGTGTATCCATGACTCATGGCATACTTAGGGATTTTCATGAAATTCTAGGATGCCACAACGGCGCTAGGGTTTTTGGTTGGAAGCGTTGAGAGGAGAAAGAGAAGGAATGCCCAAATAGAAGAAAAAGAGAAGGAACACCCAGATAGAAGAAAAGCCCGTGAACAATGAAAGGATGCCCAAATAGATGAAAGAAGAAATAATTTCTATTTCTATTTCAGAAACAGAGAAGCTAAAATTTTTAGTTTCAAATTTCTCCTCCAAAACAATTTCTGAAATAGAAATTTGTTTCAGAAATAGAAAAATTAATTTGCGTTACCAAACGAATTTCTGTTCCAAACCTGTTCCGGGGAATAGAGAAATAGAGAAATCGAGAAATAGAAATTTTACATTACACAGTCTTGTGCGCATGATAAAATTTCTGAAACAGAAATTGATTTCTAGCCAGAAATTGATTTCTCAATTTCTATTTCAGAAACTGAGAAGTTTTAGCTTCTGATTTCTTCTTCAAATCTATTTCTGGAATAGAAATCTGTTTTAGAAATAGAGAAATCAAATTGCGTTACCAAACGGATTTCTGTTCCAAACCTGTTCCAGGGAACAGAGAAACAGAGAAATCAAGAAACAGAAATTTTATCATGCGCACCCTTAGAAGCTGGTGAATACTTTGTATCAAGAGATGTAGTGTTTGCTAAAACAGAATTTCTGATGAGAAAACAGTAAGTGATGAACTCATTAAAAATAGAGTTATGGAGTTGGGTGATGAAGTTGATGATTTAAAAAGTGACTTGAGAGAGGAGCACGCTGAAAGTGTAGATAGAGAAAATGAGGTGAGTCATGAAATTGAGGAATTGATCCACACAAACAATGAGAATGTGGAAAGAAGTGAAGTTGTTGAAGAGCAACTAGGTAGGGGACAAAAGGTCAAGCAACCGTCTATTCGTTTGAAAGATTATGTGACAAATTCCATCAAAATAAGCCCCTCGACATGCTCATCTGCCCAATCTGATTCCTCAGGTATGCCTTATTCTATAGCACATTATGTGAGTTATAAAAAAAATTTCTGCGCAACACCAGTTTTTCTTGGTAGCAATTACAACAAGACATGAACCAAACTCTTATGCGGAAGCAATTAAAGATGAACGGTGGAGAGAGGCCATGAGTAAAGAAATACAGGCTTTAGAAGATAATGGCACATGGACAGTCGAAAATTTGCCGCCTGGGAAGAAAGCAATTGGGAGCAAGTGGGTGTATAAAAGGCACGGTTGGTGATACTAGGAAATAAACAAGTTGAAGGCATAGATTATCAAGAGACTTTTTGCTCCTATGGCAAAAATGTGCACTGTACGCACATTTCTTGTCGTTGCGGCTGCAAAGAATTGGGAACTTCATCAAATGGATGTTCAAAATGCTTTCTTACATGGCGATTTAGAGGAAGAGGTTTACATGAAGATGCCGCCTGGATTTGCCTATCAATCGTTAGGGAAGGTATGTAGACTTCGGAAATCTCTATACAGTTTGCGGCAAGCACCTAGATGTTGGTTTGCAAAATTGGCAGCATCTTTGAAAGCTTATGGATTTCGGCAATCATATTAAAATTACTCCTTGCTCACTTTTCGAGTTGGGACTGCTCAATTGAATGTGCTTATTTATGTTGATGATCTCATTATCTCTGGTAATGATATTTCCATTGTGCAAAAGTTCAAGAACTATTTAAGTTGTTGTTTTCATATGAAAGACTAGGGGAAGTTGAAATTTTTCTTGGGGATTGAAGTGGCGAGAAACTCAAATGGTATTTTCTTGTGTCAATGTAAGTATGCATTGGATATGATTTATGAGGTCGGATTGCTGGGTTCCAAGCCAGCTAAAACTCCTCTTGAACAAAATCACAAGTTGGCCCTTACTGAGAGTGATGATGTAGACAACCTTGCTCAGTATAGACGCCTAGTGGGTCGGCTTATTTATCTAATAATAACTCGACTTGAATTGTCTTATAGTGTACATATTCTTGCACAATTCATGCAGCGGCCAAAGAAAGCTCATTGTGAGGTAACTATGAGAGTTATGCGTTATTTGAAAGGAAATCCAGGTCAAGGTATTATGTTGCGTGCCAATTGTGACCTCAAATTGTCTGCTTACTGCGATTCTGATTGGGCTAGTTGTCCTTTGACAAGACAATCTTTACTCGGTAACTTTGGTCTTTTGGGAGAATCACCTATCTTGTGGAAGACTAAGAAGCAACAGACAGTGTCTCGCTCATCCGCTGAAGCTAAATACAGGTCTATGAGTACTACAGTTTATGAACTTAAGTGGTTGAAAGGATTATTGGATTTTCTTGGTGTGGAACATTCTTAACCTATGCAGTTGTATTGCGACAGTCAGGCAACCTTACATATAGCTGTCAATCCTATTTATCATGAGCTTACCAAGCATATTGAAGTGGATTGTCATTTTATTCGTAATGAGATACTTAATGGTAACATTCAAACAAATTACGTACGTAGTTCAATGCAGCTAGCTAATATCTTCATGAAGGCGTTGGGAAAGGATCAATTTAACTTTCTTCTTCGCAAGTTGGGCATTCGAGATCTCCATGCTCCAACTTGAGGGGGGGTATTGAATTATATTGGAAAGGCAGTTGTGATATGTTTTTATTTAGGACTTTTATTTAGACCGTTTACTTAGGAAGTTTTGTGTACATATCTTTTTTTATTGTGTTGTCCTTGTATCTTTGGTGGGATAAGTACACTAATGGTGCCATAAGTTGTGTATGGCGCTCACTTTGGTGCCAAAATTTTCCGCCGGATCACTTAAGTGCCAAAAAATTTGAAAAACCATCACAATTTGCCCGCCAGCTGCACCACATCCTGTTGATCGATCCACCACATCCTCTGCTGGGCCATGGTGAAGCAGACTTCCCACGCCAACCTGCACCATGAGTCTGCACTATCTTGAGCTTGCATCGATGCATCTCCATCATGATCACCTCAAACCAGCCGCGAAGTTGCTTGACGATGAATCAACCAACCCATTGCTCTTGCCGTCGCCTACACCGTTGGCTAGTCACAAACCCTACACTTGGCTCGAGTCACAAACCGAACTTGATGCCCTCGCGACGAAGCTATTGTCCCTCACTACCGGTCTCTGCTATGAACACTGACATCTTGGCCCCATCGTGACTTGCCACCGAGAGCTCCATCTACAGACGCCCTGCCACCGACTCCCATGATCCACCGTCTTTGGTTTGTTTAAGAAACGAATATTCGAATTAGGTAATCATCCGGTCCAAATTTGAATTCGATATTTTATTGCCTAATTTGATATTATTGTGATCTAACTTGGCTATTTTGAGAATTTAGGCATATCACATCCAAAAATTTCTGATTCCGGAGTCTGTGCAGGGACGATAATTCGATCTTTGGGCATTAAGATTGTGTTATGGATTGCATGAAATCAGCAATTCGATCTTTAGGCATTAAGATCGAGTTGTCTGTTTATTTCTCTCCAATTTTGAGATTGGTGGATATATTTGATTTGTTTGAGCTTATCTTATCGTTATCTTATCGCTTCTCTAATTTTCTTGATTTAAAGATTGCATTGCATGATCAATTAGGATAGTTTTCTAGATAGGATTGCATATTTAGATAATATCTAGCAAGTTAAGATAAGATTCCCAGTTAGAATAGGATTTAATTTAAATTATTTACTAATTTCAGTGAGTTAATCCTTCCCTTTAGATAGTTTCTTTTTATTATTTATTTTGAATTTCAATAAAAAAAAATAACATGTGCAGGATTTAGTTGCATCACACGCGTATCCTATTTGCTATGTCATATTGCCATGTTATGCCATGTCACATACTATGTCATATGCCACGCCACCTATACGTGCCATGTCAGCAATGCCATTCATGTTGCCATATCATCGTTATGTGTCATGTCATGAATGCCACGTCATTGTCATATCATTGCCATATCACCATCCCTGCCATGTCATCTACGCCATGTCTTTTAGTAATTGCATGTTTAAGGTCATTTAATTTATAATAATGTCATAGTAGACTAGTTTATATTAATTTTATCCTTTGTTAGAATTAGGCCATGTCACTTGCCATCAAAGTAATAAATCATGCATGCAAAACCTAGATTAGAATTTCATATAATTATTCTTCATAAATAAAGAGGAAAATAAAAAAAAATAAAAGGGAAAAACCACGAAAAACCCTGAACTTTGCCCAAAGTGACACATTTACCCCAAACTTTTTTTTGTGACGTGAAAAACCCAAACTTTCGTTATGTGACACATTTACCCCAAAATTAGAGGGCATTTTGGTCTTTTCATTTTTAAAAATTTTTAATTTTTTTTAATTTTTTTTTTTTTTTTTTTTTTCTCTCTTCCCTCCACTAGCCGGCCGGTGAAGGGAAGCCGGCGTCTGGCGAGGGCTGCCCTCGCTGGCGTCGGGCGAGGGTCACCCTTGCCGGCCTCGGGCTAAGGCGGCCCTCGCCAGCGTCGAGTGAGGGCGGCCCTTGCCTGCGTCGGGCTGCGTCGGGCGAGGGTGTCCCTGCCCTCGCCCGTTGTCGGTGAGGGCCGCCCTCGCCTACGTCGGGCGAGGGGTGCCCTCGCCAGATCTAGCAAGGGTCGTCCTCGCCTAACGCCGGCGAGGGCCGCCCTCGCCTGCGTCGGGCGAGGGTGTCCCTGTCCTCGCTAGATCTGGCGAGGGCCGCCCTCGCCTGTGTCGGGCGAGGGTGTCCCTACCCTCACTAGATCTGGCGAGGGCTGTCCTCGCCCATCGCCGGCGAGGGCCGCCCTTACCTGTGTCGGGCGAGGGTGTCCCTGCCTTCACTAGATCTGGCGAGGGTGCGTCGGGTGAGGGTGTCCCTACCCTCGCCCGACGCCAGCGAGGTCGCCGAACGCCTGCTTCCCTCCGCCGGCTCCGCCATGGCCAACAGAGGGAAGAAGAAGAAAAAAAAAAGGAAAAAAAAGACAAAAATGCCCTTGATGGGGGTAAATGTGTCACGGTTTGGAAAGTTTGGGGTTTTTCACGTCACAAAAAAAAAATTGGGGTAAATGTGTCACTTTGGGCAAAGTTCAGGGTTTTTCGTGGCTTTTTCCCAAAATAAAAATAAAGGAATTGATTAGAATTGTTAACTAGTTAGTGAAATCACGGTTAGGGTAGGTATAGAATATTAGCACTTATACTTAGGAAATCAAGTAACCAGAGTTGTTTGAATTTTTGCTTTATTTCTAGAATTTTATTTATTCAATGCTTTGTTTATTGAGTGTCATTTTATTAGCTGTGTACCCACATGATCATCTTTCATATATTAGTGGCTAGGTCACAAGTATTTTTTGAGAATATAGAAAAGATACTAAAAGGGCATAATTAAGTCAAAAAATCCATTAAATCTATAGTTTGTTAAAGTAAAATATGTTCCCATACTTCGCTTGGATTTATAATTGACCCACCAATATTAGATCAATTGCGTCTCCTTAATAAATTAATTTGCATGTTAAAATTGAATCGAAAGTTGAAATTGGTATGGGCTTAGAAGAGCTCAAACTGTGTGAACTTAGGTCTTGTTTGGTAATACTCTCAAGAATAACTGATTATGTTCTTTATTCCTGGGAGCAAAAAAAGAACAAAGATTCGTTTGATATTTTTTTGTTTCCGGAATAGATTTGGAACATAATTAAGAAGTAGGAAAAAGTTGTTTTTTGTTATTAGGAACAATTCTTAAAATCAATTCCAATTTTTTTCCGTTCTTCTCTTTTCTTCCGGCCTCGACCATGGCCAGAAACCAGCCAAACAAGGGCTAATGACCTTGCTAGAGCATCATTGGCCCTCGGCAACACCAAGCCATGGCGAGGCTTGTTGGCCCAAGCCTCGCCTGGCCACCTCCAAGTCGGCATTGCCTGGTGGTGGCCTGGTGGGGCTGAGTCTCGCCGATGGCTAGGTAAGCTCAGCCTTGCCAGATCTAGACGAGGTTGATCTCGCCTAGCCAAGGCGAGGTCAAGGCTTGCTCGACAACCGGCGAGGCTTGCCGTCACCCAAATCTAGTGAGGCCGAGGCTCCCCTTGGCAAGGCAAGCCTCTGGGAGATTCACCAAACCTTGCCCAACTGATTGTTGTTCACGATGGTGGCCAAGGACTTGCTACAAAAAAGGAGAAAGAAGAAGAGAAAAAGAAAAAAGGCGAAAAGAAAAAGGAAAAAGAGAAAAATAAAAATATATATACATATAACAAAAGTATTAAAAAATTAAAAGAAACAAAAAGTTTTAAGAATAATACCAAACGCATTTTTATTCTGAGAATAGAAATTTTGAACAGTTACCAAACGAGTTCTTTTACTTAAAAATTGTTCTCAGGAGTAGAATAAAAAAAATCATTTCTAATAAAAAAAATTTCTCAAGAATAGAATCATTACCTAACGCGCCCTTAGTAACCCATTAGCTATCTCTCGAATGGTTCATCGGAGAGAAGGTCGTGACTAGAAACCTCAAACTACAATAGCAAAGGTAATCATGCAAGGAAAAACATGCAAATAAATTGACTGAAAGTAAACAAAAAATATCTTGAGTCAAGAAAAAAAATAACAATATTTTCTAATGTTCAATTGAAATCTGAAAATGAAGTGGAAAATGTTTTTTCTTTTCTTTTCTTTCTCTTTTTTCTTCTTCTTCCTTGGCCACGACGATTGGCCACAGGCTAGCTCAAGTCTCACTACAGGTCGACAAAGCTCCTCGCCTAAGGCTAGCAGGCTCTAGCCTCACTAGATCTAGCAAGATAGGTGAGGCTTGAGCCTTGCTAGCTCGCTGGATCTAGCAAGGCTCGGGCTTGCTCAAGGTTGTCAGGCTCACCTTGGTGAGGAGAGGCTCGACCTCGTTGGAATCTAGTGAGCTTGAGCCTCGTCGGCTTGTGGCAAGGCTTGAGCTTGCCCGTGGTTGGTTGCTGGCTATCGTGGCTTCAAGCAGCCACAGTTGGCGACCAATCGAAGAAGAAAAAAAATTAAAAATATTTTTGAAATGAACTTTTAAAAAATAATAATAAAAATAAAAGGCAAAGGTGTTGAGTGAAAAAAAAAAAAAAACTAGGTTTAGAAGTAAAGAAAGAGGATGGCAAATGTTTTACACTTTCAAAAAAGTGAAAAACATTTTCCCATATTTTAGAAAAAAATTGTTGGTGGAAAATGCTTACCAATTCATATTCCATTAAACAAATGCCAAAAAATTCTAAAAACATTTTCCAAAAGGTTATTTTTTATGAAACGATTGAATTCTTAATTAGATCATTTTAGACCCGACCGGAGTGAATGGCAAGATGGGCTGTCTTGGACAAGCGAAAATGTTCTTAGACTTTATTTGACCCACTTTGGCCAGCCCAAGCTTGATCAAATTTATATGAAAAAATTAATACTCTCTGTATGGAGCGATTTTAGGCTTGACTTACCCATTGATAAAATCCTCTCAATTTGCAAAGGTAATTTGCTCATTATAGAAAAGAAGGGTGCCAAGATATGTAATATGAGTTTATTGATTTTATCTAATATGAAATATTACAAGTCCCAAAAATCTACAAAATCTAAAAAGTCAAAATAAAACATGTCTTAGGTCAAACCCCTCTTTTTATTTGACAGCGGGCGGGAGCGAGAGTGGTCATAATTGGCGGAACAGAATCAAGTCATATCTCTTTTCACATGATAACAACCACCACCCTTTGTAAAAGCCCTAAGGTCAAACCCCTCTTTTTATTTTATTTTTATTAGGCAAATATCTATTTATTTATTTTTGTTTTAGGTCTACTATAGATGAATTATAAAATATTGCATATAAAGGGCTTCCTAAAACATACCAACCAACCTAAATGGAAAAATTTTAAAAGTTAGAAGAAGACTTTTCCATTTCCTCACGAGCTATTACTCTATGCACCAGATGCGTGTGAGTTTGATGTTCTATAATTGACGATAAGTCGTGCATGACCGAACCCAGCATGACCGTTGATCACATAGATCTAGGTCGAAGCTATCGATCCAATTTTAGGATGGACCTATCAAGATTAAAATCGACGCCACATTGGGCTCACAATGCATTTTTGTTTTTAGGAAAAAGTTTTCTAATTATTCACTTTCGGCAAAATAAACGCATCCTTAGACTTTATTTATTTATTTCCCAAAAATTAAATAATTCAAAAAATGATCGTTTTTATCACTTAATATAATAATTCAATGAAAAGTACTTTCATTATCGACACAATTTATGTCCGAAGATTGTTGTGGATGATGACAATATTTTTATTTCATATATTTTTATAAGTGATATGGACAATTATTTTTTAGAAAAATATTTCTTCGGGTAATTTATTTTTTGCTAAGTAACTGGAGTCTCAGCTCTCAAATTCCCATGATTTTGTTGACATTTTTTATTGTTGTATTGATCCAACGAAAATGTGGGCGAGATATGGCGATCACCACTATGGGTGGGTGCCTATGATGCACGGACACGTCCCACATGCCTCTGTGTCGTGTCCGACACGTGTCGGACATGTCGACACGCTCGGACACGCTCCAACACGTGGTCAACGCGTGTCGGATTTGTCGACACGTGGTCAACTTTTGTCGACACGCCTCGACACGCGTGTCCAAAAGAGAATGGAGGGCGGAGGTGAGGGAAGTAGAGATGAGGCCGCGAGCGAAGGTGAGCCCGTGACGGCGAGAGACGGCCAGAGAAAGAGGGCGAGGGCCGTGAGGAGAAACTTTAGGAGGGAGGCGCGCGTGGGGGAGGGCGGTGTCGTCGAGTGGGGCGGCGGCGGCAGCGGCAAGGGGGATGAGGAGGAGGAGGAGGAGTTCGCGGCGGTGTGCAGCCTCTTGGCGCACAAGGACCGCGTGTTCCGCCTTCTTTTCCAATTCCTTTTCACTGAAACTTTTTCTGGGTTACTCCCTTTTCCGCTCCTTCGGCGAATGCTAGTGCTATTCTTGATCGAGTCTTTGATGCTTTCGGAGATAGGTGTCGTGCGGCGAGGAGGAGGAGAAGAAGGGGCCGCGCTGCTGGGGTTTTGAACTTTTGAGAAGGAAAATAATAAAAAAAAAGGACGCGAGGAGGAGGAGAAGAAGGCGATGTGCCGCGCTGCTAGGGTGTTGAAAAGAATAAAAAAAGACTTGGCGTGTTGGAGGGAGGGGAAAGTGACAGGAGGGAGGGGGAAGTGATGGGCTGTCAGGTGGTGGGGAGAGAAAAAAAAAAGTGAAAAAAATTTGGGGGAAAGAGACGAGGGAAGTTTGGGCGCAGGGGGTGGTTTCGAAAAATAAAAATAAATTTGGGGGAGGGGGGAATTTTGAAAAATAAATGTAAATTTGAGATAATTAAATTTAAAAAAAAAGTGTTAGATTTATTAATATTATTAGTATAAATTCATTGTAAACTATTTATTTATTTATTTGTAAATTTGAATCAAATTAATTAAAATTAAAAATATTTATTTAATATTTAACGTGTTGGAACGTGTCGAAATTCTCTACTTTTTGAAAAATGACGTGTCGCATATCGCGTCGTGTCATGTCACGTGTCGTGTCGCCGTGTCTGTGCTACATAGGTGGGTGCCCGTGCATCAACGTCACTGGCGTTCAGTGTGGGACCGGCCATGGAATTAGGTTCGGGTATTTAACTCAACTGAAAATGGTGCGAGGATCAAGACATGGGAGTTTGTTTGGTATACATTAATTTTCACAAACTAATAACAAAATTAGGCAAATATCCAAATTCATGTTTGCATTAATATATTTTATAGTGAATTCATCATCTTTATTTTATTGCATGTAGAGTCGATCTAGTTATGTTAGCAATATCAATTTTCAAAATTGCTACTATTTCCTACACTCGTAGCCTGATAATAATTGACTAGGACTATTGTGATGATCAATAGTATTGTTGTAAGGTGAAAAACTATGTTTCTAGTTAATGCTTGCATGGCTTATTAGGGATCTTTTAAATTGCTAATGTGTGCTCATATGGCTGCAATCACAAATCTATGTATAAAATGCATTGAAGCAATAGAACTTGTAATTTCCATGGTGTCTCATTCAAACTGCGATTGTAGATAATGTCATCAATAGTAAAGGTAAACATTGTGACGTATCGAAACATGAGAGAGACTTCGAGGAATGAGCCATCGATCACGTTGCATTGCACTGGAGGGGATGGGTTGCATGGACATCGTGACGAAGCACATCAACCTCGACTCTTCAAAACCCAAGAAGAGGAGCTACGCCGATTGCAAGAATGTTGTCAATGCTAGTTTCACTTCCATTGATCCTCCCATTTCTTGCCACACTCCATAAGGTTAATTGTTGTAGCCGACAACACCCATGCAATAAGTTAATCAAGGTAGTTTTCTTTTGATAGATCATATCATTAGTTTAATCACACTTACATACGCCTGGTGGTCAAGATAATTTGTGCAAGTTTTGTAATTCATGGGAGGGCCCAAAAAGTGTTAGAATGATGTTCAGATGAAATTATTTTCATGTCCCTTTCTACTTTATATTGCACCATTTTGAGTCCTTATAAGAACATTTGTTTTGTCGTCTTTTACATTTTTGGTGGAATAGAACCATAGCATCAATGTTCCTATACCACATGGACTCACGTTCCCGTGAGTCAATGTTCTCACTATTCACAATGATCGCTTGGGCGTCTATTTCTTTTGGTCAAGTGGCGCAAGGTTGAAAACCCCAGAGAAGACAAAAGCGTCTCTTTCACACTCGAACGTCTTCTTGCGTTCACTGTAGGGCAATGGGAAAAATGGAGCGGTCTTCGGATTTAAATATGTTTCACGTTCGAAAGGAGAAAAGGACAGCACAAGGAAAATAGGTCTTATTTTATTCCAAGATATCTTAGAAGGAGAAGGAGAACACGATTTTCCCTAGGCAAATTTTCCCTATCCTTATCTTGGTCGCTCTTCATTAGCCAGCAGTAAATACCAGTCCGCCATTGCCGGCCACTGACGAGCCTCCTTTTTAGAAAAGAACGAAAGCAGAGGGCATGGACTGAGGAGAATTGCGGCCTTTTTCGGGCGTCCAGAAGTCCCTCCCTCGAGGATTCTCTCCGAGCCATTTCTTTCCTTTTCTTTGCCAATCCTCACCGTCGTAGGATCGCCGTGTCGTCATTGTTGGTTCAGCAAGCGCAGTAAACCCTGTCTTGCCCCTGTTTTTGGGCTGTCAAGATCCGACGCAACTCGTACGTGTTTGAAGCTTCATCGCCGGCGTGCACTCTCATCGGCAACCGAGATCTCCTCCTTGGCAAGGTAATGTTGAACCCTCTGCCTTTCCCTGTCATGAGTGGAACGCCGAGACTCGGTTTCTTCCGTTCATGCTCGTGTCGGATCTGAATAGGTTAATTGTGTTGATTTTCGAACATTTCTGAGAGACTTCTTTCGAGCCTGGATGGGAGTTCAAGTCTTGAAACGATTAAGTACTTTTTTTCCTGAATCCACGTTCATAACCTGTCCGACAAAATGTCTAAAGGATTGTGTTTGATATCGTTTTTATTTTAGGGATAATTTTTACTCAAAAATAATTTTTTTAATTTTTATTCTCGAAAATAAAGATGTAGATGTTTTTTACTTCTTTTTGTTCCAAATTTATACTATTTTTTATTGAAAAAAAGTTAATTGATGTTATCAAATTTATTTGTATTTCATAGAACAAACAAATAAAAAGAATAGAAAAATAGAATGTTACCAAACATGCCCTAACAATCTAGTGCAAGTTAGTTTCCTTTTTTTGTTTAACTCGAGAGGATTGCCCTAGATTAAGTCACCTTAATTGTTTTTCAAAGTCTTTCGAATGATTGAACGCGTTTTTTTTCTCCATCATCTGTTTTTCTCTTGTGTTCTATGCTCCCGAGGTCACCAATGGCGATCGTTGGTGAGTTGATGATGTTGTATCCACGGATGTGTTTGACCATCATGTGCATCTAAACCGGTTTGGCTTCCGACGTACCTTTATCTGCTTCGTCCTAACCATGTCATTTATGTGTGAACGGGGTTGATGATAAACGTGGGTATTGATGGCCGGTGGTCTGAGGGGAGAGTAATTGGTAAATTTTGTGGTGGTTCCGGGGTGAGCAAAGGCGATGCTCAGTTTAAAGCTTTGGAGGTGTAAATCATGGATGGAAACCTGTTTCTTTTCTAGGTGACGTTAGCGGACGACCGTCGGAGGATTGCAACAAAAACTTTCTTTCTCCAACACGAGCGCATGGAAATTGCCAAGTAAACTCAGAGCTTTCTCCCTTTCATGGAAAATGTATGGTTGAGGGCTCACCGTCTATTTTCCAAAAACTTTCTTTCTCCAACAAGTGCGTGAAAGTTGCCAAGCAAAACATACAGCTTTCTCCCTCTTATGAAAAATGTACGGTTGAGAGTTTACCCTCTATTTTCCAAGCTAACGGTACTATTAGCAAATCAATTCCCTCTTGTCGTTTATTGTAAAGGGTCCCTTCTTTTTGTACTCATAAATGCTCAAATTTATTGTAAAGGGAATTTGATTGGCCAGTTGTACTGTTAGCTTGGAAAACAGATGGCGAACCCTCAGCCATATATTTTTCACGAGAGGGAGAAAAATTTGTATTTTGCTTGGCAATTTCCACAGGAAATATCGTCAGATGGTTACGACATCATGCTAGCATCACCCCATTGTAAAAGAACACTGGGTGGAGTTCTGGAAATGGGAAGTGTAGGTTGGCTTAAGTGAGATTTTTGGGCTTAAATTCGTTTGACATATTTGGGCTTAGTTGTTCTAGTTATGATTGGGTTGGTGATTTTCGGGCTTGGGAATTGGCTTGATGGATCCAGGCTTACAGTGGGCTTGACGCTTCTCTTTAGTAAAAATGGGCTTACGTTCTGGTAGGTTCAAATGGGTCTAGTTGATTTGGGCCTAATCCGTTTCTAGTAAATAGGGGCTTGGTTTATTTCTAGAGGAAATTGGGCTTTTGAATTTCTACTGGAGAGAGGCTTAACTCGCAGCCCTTTTACCTGCGGCGGCCCGTGTCCATGTGAAGCCCATGCCTAATCCCACACGCGGGTAATAATTTTTTTAAAAAGGGAAAAAAAATCCGAAAATGGCTAGGAATAGAAGCCTTGATTAGGTTGTTAAATCTTAGTGATATATTTAGCTTACTTTTGGTTGGATAACATAACTCTTAATTTTTCGAGTTTTAGTAGTTACTTTTGATATAGCTTAGACTTGGATAGATCAATCTTTTAAGTAACAACTTCAGCCCAATTTGAACTTAACTCATGGGGCTTCTATCCTGGGCCTTAATAACAGTGCTATGTGTATTTTGTAATTGGTGCTTCATTGAGTGTACTTTCGGACGCTTTATCCTAATTGCATTGATTATGATTGTCTACTTGTCTTTGATTGTGCACTCATGCATGGATAGCATTTAGAGGCATAGGTTAATTAAATATGGTCAAAGATTTCTTGAATTATTTAGGTAACAAACCAATCAAGTTAAGAGTACCAAAAGAGCACTAGTTAAACAATTAGTGTAATTAAGTCTTGCTCTTAAATCTCTAATTGCATAAGAAGTAAAGTATCCTCATATGCTTCACTTGACTTCCAGTCGACCTCATAGACTAGTGATGACTCCTATTACGAATAGATCAATTTCAATTGTTGTTTCCTAATGTCGAGTGATTTAACAGTTTGGGAAAATCCATGCTTATTGGAGATTGTTGGTCCTAAACTCGACATTACCTCCAAACCTATCATCTCCTTAACATCAATAGATAGTGCTGGAATTATAAGCTTATTTTCTTTTTTGGTTTATGCTAGTATTTTAGACTTACTTCGTAGAATTGTTAAAAAGAATCTTGTTAGATGATTGGATATTACTTGGTAAATCATTCTTATTAGTAAGTTTTAGTATCTCTAGCCAGTAGTACACTATATAAAATTTAAGTAATCAGACAGTGATGTCTTCTATTAATATATTAATAGTCACATAAGCAAAAATTGAAAGGATGATTAACGTCTAAAAACTCATGAGTGCGGTAAACCAATGAAAATAATTGTCATAATCCCTAACTTATATGGAAAAAGATAAACAAGGGAAATGCACAAAATGAAAATTGAGACGGACTATGATATCATATTATAAAGAAAGCATGCCAAATACCCTCCTCATTTTTTCACCTTTTCACTCTATTACAACTTTCTCTCCTTTATTTGTTTAAAGGGATAAGTGCACTAGAAATCTTAAAGTTTGTTAAAAAGTGCAATTAAGTTCTTAAAATCTTATCAAATTGATGCAATCAAGTCATTCCATTAATTCCTTCTTATATTTCTTATTCGAAAGCTCCATCCTACTTGGCTAATGTAAAATGTTTATTGCTATTTTTTCTCTCCTATGTAACGTTGACATTACTAAAACATGAAACATGAAGCTAAAATGACATTGTTTTTGTCCAAATCCTTCTTTTTCAAACC
Organism: Eucalyptus sideroxylon x Eucalyptus melliodora; assembly: GCA_016097485.1. Lineage (NCBI taxonomy): Eukaryota > Viridiplantae > Streptophyta > Magnoliopsida > Myrtales > Myrtaceae > Eucalyptus > Eucalyptus sideroxylon x Eucalyptus melliodora. Next base: position 24,380,491 of record CM027826.1, on the reverse strand, counting down.
AAATTTGAGTTAAATTAGATTAATAATAAAAAAAGGCTTTTTTTAAAAGAAAAAATAACACAACAAATTGACCCTAGTCACTATCATCCCACCATTATTGAAAATGCCTGGCAATGGTGGGGTGATGCTCGATTGCTCAGGTCTCTAGCTAACAGCCACTAGTTCCTAGGTCTTTAGTCCTCACCTAAGGTTGCAGGGCACCATTCTTTTTTTTCTCTCTCTCCTTTTATGAGTCCTATTTTTTTTATATATAAAAAATGTAAGCTTTTATTTAAAATTTGGCTAAAAAAGAATTAGATTTAGACCAAAATGATATTGTTGTAGTATTATGTTTTTTGTTTAGTGATGTCAACATCACGTAGTATAGAGAAAATATTAAACAAGTCATTTTTTTTCATTAGTCAAGTTGGATAGAGTTAATGACAAGACTAGATTACTTTAATTTATAAATCTTCTAACGTAATTGCACTTTTGAAAATTTTAAAGCTCAATTGCATTTTGGCGATAAATTTTAGAATTTCCAGTATATTTATCCCTTTTTTAAAATATTGTTCCACTTCTTATTAAACAAATTATCCAAAGAACCAAATCAATCTCCCATACAAAAAATTATCAACCTAGATCTAATATTACCAACCACAAACTCATAACAAATCTCCAAAGTCCAATCTTCTACACCCACCAACACTTGCACCCGTCGATCATGGCTACCTATCACAGGCACCGTAGCTTTGCTCTCTAGCGCAAGCCCATCGTTTCTCTCTCTCTCTCTCTCTCTCTCTCTCTTGCAAGGACCATGAAAGGGCATGGCGACCTCATGTCTTAGGGTGATGGAGGCCGTGGAGATAGACGACGGTTGGAGGTTGTTGGGGTTGGACAGGAGTTGGGGAAATCGGAATTTGTGCTAAGGAATGAAAAACGGTTTTGTAAGTCTAGTTTGTCGACCGATATGAGGTATATGGTTAGGTATCCAACATAAAACTTATGGTACAAACTCTTATTTTGATACAAAGCGTATTCTCTAAGCTTTGTAGTCATTATGCCAAAGTGGTCAATTGCGCAATGGAGTGAAACATGTCATTTTCCAACATGCATGGACGCATTATGCTTTGACTAGGAAAATAAAAATCACAATTGTTCTTTTGGGCTTCTGCTTCTGCTACATCCACTTAAATCAAATTGTCCACACCAATACACTTGAAGTGCCAAAACTTGGCATGGAAGAAGATTTAAGTACCAAAAATTATGAAAGAGATACTTAAGTGCTAAAATCGGAGTAAAATGGATTAGTTAAGGCCAACAACTAGAAAATTTGGCCAAAATGCTAATGTAGTGATTTTCCGATGAAATAAGTGCAAAATGATGTCATTTTGCACGTTGATGTCGTTAGATAAGTACAAAAATGACGTTGTTTTGTTGCTGACGTGGATAAATAAGTAATATAAAAATTAGTTGAATCAAATTTAAAATCAAATAATAAAAAAGAAAGAGGAGATTATGAATAGTGGCTAATGGCACCGCCAGCTCCCTATCGTCACTGGGAAGGGCCAACGATGGTGGGGGTTGCTAGGCCTTTGCCAGGGGTTGGCGACCCCGACTGACCAACGATGAGGGCCTGCAAGCCCTTGCTTAGATCTGGGGTGAGGGTCTCGGCCCTCGCCACTAGTCTGCCGAGGTGGCCAACCCTCCCTCCATCGTTGCCGACCCTTCTCGGTGATGACGGGGAGGTTGTGACAATGAGGGCTGAGCCCTCAACCGCTATTCGTCTTCTTCCTTTTTTTAAAAAAAATGATTTTAAATTAAATTTAATTAATTTTTAAACTAAAATTCAAATCAAAGCCAAAACAAGGTCGTTTTTGTTTTTTTTTTTTTTTTTGCTGAGTAAGCTCTTTGGCGAGCCACGTAAGTGAGCAAAATTAATAAAAAAAAGTATCACATAAGATTTCTAGCAGCATTCACCGAAGGTGGCACTCAAGTGTTCCATTTTTGTTAAAAATTACACAAATGTCACTTTCCTAACTTTTGGCATTTAAGTGTCCCTTGTGCTAAGTGTTGGCATTTAGGGTGTTCTTTTGCCTCGAATTGCCTCTTTACCATAGCACTCGTAACTTAGCTTGCACCACCATCTCTTGACTTGTGTCATTATCCAACACAAAAAATTATTCACTAACAATGCCTCATCTGGATTTGCAGGCTTTCTCGTGTCCAAACCATGCTCTTGCTTCCGATCCTAGTCTCACTCTTCCTCGGTTCTCAGGAAGCTTATTCTTCAACTTCCTCTTCAAGTATTGAGCCTACAAGTTTCTTTTTCCCTTCTTTCAACCTTGGCTCCTGCACCAATAAAGAGCTCATTTGCATGGGCTCGGTAAGCTCGCGAGATGGGTATTTGAACATCACCCCAGAGCGGGGTAATTCAAGCCTTGCTCCAATGCCGATAAACCAGGTAGGACGGGTTCTTTATTCCCAGCCAGTGGTTGCTTGGCCTGCCATGATCTCCACCACGTTCACTATTAGGATCACCCCACCGCTGAATTCCACAGTCTCTGGCGATGGGATGGCTTTCCTTTTCACACAGGACGATAGCCCTTCACTACCGAACAGTACTGGCTCATACATGGGGATTCTTGATCGATCTACTCAAGGTACTTCCACCCAATCTTTTGTTAGATGAATATGAAATATGTGGTACTTTGCTATAGAATGTTGATCAAAAAACAATTTCTTTTCAACTGAATATTTAGGTGGCGTTGTTCGACAACTAGCCGTGGAGATGGACACTTACATGAATGAGTTTGATATTGATGGGAACCACGTAGGCATAGACACGACGAGCACTACTAACTCAGTCATCGCCCAGAGCCTAACGAGCACAGGAGTGAACCTAAGAAGTGGAAGGGACATCAGAGTCAAAATTGAATATGATGGCTATAAAAATGAATTCCAAATCTCAATAGCATATTCTGGGAATTCGCTAACAAGCGTTCTCAATTATTCGATCAAAATGTCGGAAATAGTCCCTAGGCTCGTGTATGTGGGCTTTTCGGGAGGCACTGGTCCTCTTCCCGAAAGCCACCAGGTGATTAACTGGGCATTTAACTCTTTTCCTTTATCTACGGAGGATAAGCGGCTTAAGAGAGACAACAGGATCAAAACCATACTGGTTTTGGTCGTGCCAAGCGTGATGACGGTATTGTTCATTATTATATGCGTCTACCTTGTTAAGAGAGCACCAAGGAAGAAAGACAAGAAGGACGCCGACATAGAGAGCCAATCAAGGGAGGCCGCGAACGTTCCAAAGATGTTCACCTACAAGGAGCTAGCAAAGGCCACTCGCAACTTCAGCAAGGACAACTTGCTCGGCACTGGCGGTTTTGGAAGTGTTTACAAAGGGGTGATCTCAGATCCTCCGATTGAAATAGCCGTGAAAAGGATCTCGGCAACCTCGAAACAAGGTTTGTTTCTTTACTTGTATCATGTCCTTCTAGTACATTTTTCTTGAACATGGTCCCCTAGATAAGATCTAAACATTACAGAAACATAGTGTTGAAGCAATTTTAGCACATTTTGCTTTCGTTTATATTCATCACCAATTGCTGTGAATAAAGTGGGAGAGCGAAATTCTATATATTTTCAATATATCTAGAATAGAGTACTTGGAATCTATTTATAGGCTTGAATAAATAACAATCAAGGGAAATTAGATCAGATATGCATAATCATAATAATTAAAGAAAATGTCCTTTAATATCTCTAGAAGATACCTAAATATCTCTAATACTCCCCCTTAAGCTAGAGCATAGATATTAATCACATCTGGCTTGTTACAAATATATTCTATCCTCCCATGACCTAGAGGTTTAGTAAATATGTCTACAAGTTGTTCGCCAAAAGTAATGTGACTTGGAAGGATCACTCTACTCTATAGCTTCTCTTTTATATGATGACATTCGATCTCAATGTGTTATGTTCTCCCATGAAACACAGGATTGGAAGCTATATACTGCAACCTTGTTGTCACACCATAGAGGCATAGGAACTTAAGTTTTAAAGCCTAATTCAATCAATAGTTGCTGAATCCACACTAAGTCATATGTCACTTGTGTCATGATTCTATATTCTGACTCAACACTTGCGCGGACAACAACATTCCAGTACTTACTCTTCCATGATACTAGATTTCCTTTAACCAAGGTACAATAGCTAGTGGTCAATCTCCTATTATCTAGAGACCTTGTCCAATCAACATCAGAGAATCCTTCAACTTTGCTATGGCCATAATTTTGGTAAACAATTCATTTCCTTAGAATCTTCTTCAAGTGCCTCAAAATCCAAATAATTGCATCCCAATGAAATGTACAAAGAGAAGACAAAAATTAGCTTACCACACTAATTGGAAATGCAATGTCTAGTTGAGCAATTGTGAGATATTTAGCTTGCCTACCAGTTTTTAATTATCTCTCAAGATTATCAAGAATCTCTCTTCCCTTAGCAACTAGATTATCTCCTTGTTTCATCAGTGAATCAAGAGGTGTTGATCCCACCATGCCTATCTTAGTAAGCAAATTATGGGCATGCTCTCACTATAACAGAACAATACCTTTTTGTGACCATGTCACCTCAATTTTAAGGAAATACTTCAACTTGCCCAAGTCCTTAGTTTGAAACTATTGATAAAGATAGAGCTTTAGTTCAGCTATACTAACCAATTCATCTCCTATAACAATAATATCATCAAAATACGCAATTAAGAATAACTTGCCTCCCCCTAATTGTTTATAAAAGCAGTAATCATTTCCATATCTAAACATTCCAAAAGAATGTTAACTTTAGAAAATCTTCCAAACCATGCCCGTGGGGACTGCTTCAAACCGTGCGACTTTTTTAACTTGTAAACTAGTCTCCTAAACGTCTCCTAAGCAACAAATCCTAGAGGTTGCTCCATATACACCTCCTTGTATGCAATAAAGCATTCTTGACATCAAGTTGAAATAATGGCCAGTTATATGTGGCTACAAGAGAGATCAAAATACCAACATATGTGAACTTGGCAATAGGAGAAAATGTGTTTAACTAGTCAACCCCACATATCTGAGCATACCTTTTCGCAACAATTCTTTCTTTTAAGTGAGCAAGAGAACCATCGGGAATGACTTTGATAGCATATACCCATTGACAACCAATATCAATTTTGCCTAAAGGAAGAAGTACCAAGTCTCAAGTTTGATTAACCTATAAGGCTTTTAATTCTTCTTCCATAGTTGTTCTCCAACCTAAGTCATATAATGCTTCTGCTACAAACTTAAGGACAGAATATTGTTCAACATTAGATAAAAAGGACCGAAAGAAAGGAGACATGGAAGAGTATGAACTAAAGTTTGCAATAGAATATTAAGTACAAGCATGATATCTTTGTGATGAAGAATATGGGTATGCTAATGGCAAATCTAGAGCTGAAGATGACATAGTAGTGGTGGGAGGAAAGGGGAAGCAATATCTACTTGAGGATGCTTAATATAGATCTTGAGAGAAGTTGGTCCTTGTGTAAATATTAGGGAAATTGGTGGATCAATTGACCAAATGGTGATCACATGTAAGATTTCATCCACCTCAAAAATAGTAATTGAAACATCATGATATGCAATAGATTCAAAGAAGGAAACATCAATAGTTATAAAGTAATTATGCAATGATGGAGAATAACAATGGTATCCCTTTTAAGTACGAGAATAATATAGAAATGTATACTTGATGACCCTAGGATCAAATTATAATACTTAAGGTCAATGACCACGAACAAAACAGACACAACAAAAAATACAAGGTTATAAGAAAAATAATGATTGATTGAGAAGCAAATTAGAAAATGGAACACAACCTTGTAAAACATAAGGAGGCATGTGATTAATTAGATAGTATGCAGTCAGGGCAACATTAAAAAAATAAAAAATAAAAAGGTTTTACAGATCTTCATCTAAAATAACATGGACCTGGTGACTTCCAATAATGCTTATTCTATCTTTTAGCTACATTATTTTGTTGTGGTGTATCAAAACAGGAAGATTTGTGGATCATACCATGTTGAGTCATAAAGTCAAAAAAGATGCAAAAAAATACTCTTAGCATTATCAAAAACACAAAATTTTAACATGTACACCAAACGAATTATGAATTTCAAAATTAAAAGCACAAAATATAAATAAATAAAAAAACAATTCTAAACTACTTCCCATTAGATATAGCCAAGAGACTCTAGAATAGTCATCAACAAAAGTAACAAAGTATCTAAAGTCTACTAAATATCTAAATGAACTAACAAAAAAGATGCATTGCTAGCTTAATGACTCAAGGCAAGTAACTAACATGATGCAATTTGCCAAGTTGACATAACTCACACTCCAAACTAGAAAGGAATTGCAAACTAGAATCGAAATTTTGAAGATTGTGTAGCCAAGGACGGCTAATATGACAATGGATTTGATGTAATGAAGCAACACTAGAGCATGAAATAGATGGATCATTTTTTAGCACATACAACCCCCTACCTTACGTCCTCTACCAATCATTATCTTTGTAGCCAAATCTTGAAAAATACAAGAATCAATGTAGAATGTCACCGAACACTAAAATTTTTTGGTTACTATTCCAATAGACATAAGGTTAAATAGAAATTGTGGGAAATAAAGCATCAATGACAATGGGAATGAAGAAGTTGGATGAATTGCATCAAACCCCTTAACTTGTGTAGATGAATCATTGGCTAGGGTAACAATGAATGGTGATGGAGTAAGAGACCAAAAAAAAAAAAAAAAAAACAAACAAACAAACAAACAAACTTGAAAGACCTAACAAAGGACGAGCATGTGGTAGCATTAATTGATCGTACCAAAGTAACAATGAAAGAATTAGGCTATGTTGAAACTACCTGTATTGAGCAAATTCCTTATTAGACATAACAATTGCGTTGCCTTTTGAAAACTAAGTCAAAGAAGAAGAGTCGGTACTAAATGTAGCATTTGCAAAATGTAGTTGCTACCCTAGTCTCCCATGTAACTTGTAATAAGATTTTGAATGCAACTAGTTTTGCCACAGTAATGACAAGTCCAAATGGCCCTTGAGCTATCGGTGCAATTTTGAGTTTGTCCATAAAGCTATTCTTGGCCTTAGCCTCTTCTTGTTCCTATGCCCTAGCCAACACCATGGCCACCACGAGCATGATGTCCTCTACGAGTTTCTCTATCACTCCCACTACCACCACCGGTTCAAGACCAAAACACAAGAGCTATCTATCATAGACATAGTGTCCTCAAAAGACTCACAAGATACCCAATGAACTCGAGCAAAGGTATTTGTGAATGATGCAATAGTCTCTCTCTCCTAAGAATTTGAAAACTAACAGTTTCATAGTTTGGACCGAAACCTCCTTAAATCCCAGTACAACCAACGGTTCTCTTTGCAGTTGCTTTTGCTCAACAGTAGTTGAAATAGAGAGAAGATGATTCAACTCCTCATACATCCTCTTAAAATTAGCAAAGTATTATGTAATGGAACACCCCTTCCTATTATATAGGTAAAACTTCTGCAATAGCTCAAATATCTGTGAAAAGTTATTTTGGCCAGAATGCAATATAGCCAAATACTCCCATAATTTTTTAATTGTGTCAACATGAGCTACGGGATCAACTATATTACTCTTCATAGAATTCAGCATTTGACCAAGAATACGTGAATCAACTACATTTTAAGTTGCATCAATACTGGGTTTAAGCTTAGTCAAGTGTATAAGTTGATTCTGTCTATCGAAGTTAGCTTCACAATTTTCTTTTATTCCTGAAAGTCGGCACTATCCTCAAGCTTCCTATTGGTAATTCAATTAGAAGAAGAGGAAATCACCTCAATCATCATAGTATTACTCTTCTCAAAATCATCCATTCTGTAGTAAGAATAAGAAAATTACCACAATATTTTCCTTCAAGCAACTCAACTTCAATAATTCAACACAATTGAGAAATATCATTGATAGACTATCAACAATGTTGTCACAACACTAACAACCAATTGAACAAACAATCCAGACATGGGTATAGAGTACCTGTAGCCTTCGAAGGTTCTTTAGGTAGAAAGTTGATGCACCGATGGTCATTCCAACTTACCAATCATAGGAACAAGGGAAACAAAGACCATATTAGATAACCCTCCCAGATTTAGTACAAATCTCACAGTCAATTCTTGCAAAGTTAATTCTCACAACCCAATTTCCTTGAATTTACCCTTAAGATTCCAATCATCCCTACCTCTAGAGACCATGCCAATTAACTTCACCAAATTGCACAACAACTCACCACCCACTCACCTAATGCACTGCATAATGAAACATCTCAAACTACCAAAAAATTCCAATCTAATCCAATATAACTCAACCATCAAATAGAGGGCATGATCTAGGCAGTCTTGGAAGACATCAAAAAAAAAAAAATAGCAAAAGGGAAGCACCAAATTGACCTCAGCGAAGAGTGAGAGTTAAGCCCAAAAACCTATATGCCAATGGTGGAAAGCCAAAGAGAGGGAGTAAGTGACATTTGGCAGCGCCAAATCTGACCTAGGTTGGATGGCGACACTAGGCAATGCTAGATCTAGGTTGGTGACTCTTTTTTTTTTTAATAAGAATTTCTACAGCAGGTGATAGCTCAAATACCATGTGAATAAAGTGGGAAAGAGAAATTATGTTTTTTTTTTTTTTTGGTAAGTGGAAAGAGAAATTATGTTTAATTTCAATGTATCCATAAAAGAGTACATGGAGTTTATACATGGGCTTGAATAGAGGACAATCTAGGAAAATTAAATCGGAGATGCATAATCAAAATAATCAAAGGAAATATCTTAAATATCTTTAGAAGATACATGAATATCTCCAACAATTGCCACAACTGCGAAGATCCCCTGTGAAAAAGTTCTCTAGTATTTGTTAATTAACTTCAGGCAAATTTTCAACCTCAAATTCAACAGGTGAAAGACAGTATTTGGCAGAGATATGCACAATTGGGAGGATGAGGCACAAGAACATAGTGCAGCTCCAAGGTTGGTGCCACGAGGGGGAACAACTTCTACTAGTCTACCAATACATGGCCAATGGTAGCCTTGACCGCTTTATCGGCAAGCTATCCCTCAATTGGGAGACTCGGTATGAGATCTTGACCGGTGTGGCCTTAGCGTTACTTTACCTCCATGAAGAATGTGGGAACCCTGTGGTCCACCGAGATGTCAAGCCCAACAATGTCATGTTGGACTCCAACTACAATGCCTACTTGGGTGACTTTGGGCTCGCGAGGCTGATCCAAAGCGACGTCTCATTGACAACCATGCTCGCAGGCACCCCCGGGTACCTAGCCCCAGAGGTGGCATACTCAGGGAAGGCCACTTTAGAGTCAGATGTGTACAGCTTTGGGACGGTGGTCTTGGAGGTGGTGTGCGGGAAGAGGTCAAAGGAGATCATAGAAGAGAACAACTTGGTGGATTATGTGTGGAATCTCTACGGAGAAGGCTCGCTCCTGGAGTGTGTAGATAAGCAAATGGAAGGCCAATTTGATGAAGAACAAGTGGAGAGGGCACTGATAGTGGGCCTTGCTTGCTTGCACCCGTACTCTGCGTGTAGGCCGAAGATGCGAAAGGTGGTCCAAATTTTCCTAAACCTAGATGAGCCACTGATGGATTTGCCCAAGTCCCGGCCTAGCATGACCATTGTGCCGGTCTCATTTTCGGGCTTGACCACCGTTGACTACTCCTCCACCTCCAGGACCAAGCCTCCATTCACTCGTTCACAGCTCAGTTCACCACAGGAGATAGAACTTAATCATGAGCAGGGGATGCCAAGGTTGCGTTAATGGTCTTGAGAATTAAAGATTGTATCAGAAAGTTTCAAGCGAGAGTCATACATGAATAAGTTTTACTCTGTATTATGCTACGATGTAGTGCAGAATGGATACACTTTGAAGCTAGGTGTGCTATATTTACATTCCTCTATGAATATTATGTTCTTATGTGAAATCAAGTTGGAGTCGTTCAAGTCATGTTGCCTTATTGTAGGAGTTACATGGAGCATACGAAGAAAAAGACCCACTTAAATTAGGAACGATTTACATATGTCGATTCATATATTTATGAATTTCAAGGCTCATGGCTCAATTCACCACCAAAGACAAAACCCAATCATGAACAGAGGATGTCAGGGTTGCATTAATGGTCTTGAGAATTAACGATTGTATCGGAAAATTTCACGTTTAATACACGAGTCATACAGGAATGAGTGTTACTTTGTATTATGCTACAAGGTAGTGCAGAATGGATACTCTTTAAAGTTAGTTGTACTATATTTACATTCCTCTATGAATATTATATTCTTACGTGAAATCGAGTTGGAGTGGGTTCAAGTCATGTCGCCTCATTGCAGGAGTTACATGGAGCATATGAAGAAGAAGACCCACTTAAATCAGGAACAATTTACATATGTCGATTCATATATTTATGAATCTCAAAACTCATGGCTCAGTTCACCACTAGAGACAAAACTTGATCATGAACAGGGGATGTCGGGGTTGTGTTAATGGTCTCGAGAATTAAAGATTGTATTGGAAAATTTCATGCAATTCATATCTAAGTCATACAGGAATGAGTTGTACTCTATATTATGCTATGATGTGGTGCAAAATGGATACTCTATGAAGCTAGCTATGTTGTATTTACATTCCTCTGTGAATGTTACGTTCTTATGTGAAATCGAGTTGGAGTGGTTCAAGTAATCCCGCCTCATTTTAGGAGTTACATGGAGCATACGAAGAAGAAGACCCACTTAAATCAGGAATGATTTACATATGTTGATTCATATTTTTATGAATTTCAAGCCTCAAATTAATCCAATGAAAGAAAAATAATGTGTAAAATGAAAGAGAATTGTTTCATTCGCTCACTGCTCAATTCACCATAGGAGATGGAACTCGATCATGAATAGGGGATGCCAGGTTTGCGTTAATGGACCCGAGAATTAAAGATCGTATTGGAAAATTCAACACAGTTCACATTTGAGTCATATAGGAATGAGTTTTGCTCTGTATTATGCTACAATGTGATGTAGAATGGATACTCTTTGAAGCTGGTTCTGCTATATTTACATTCCTATGTGAATATTACATTCTAAGTGAAATTGAGCTGTAGTGGTTCAAGTCGTGCCGCCTCATTGAAGGAGTTAGAAGGAGCATATGAAATGAAGACCCACTTAAATCAGGAACAATTTACGTACGTTGATTCATAAATTTATGAATTTTAATGCTCAAATTAATCTAATGAAAGAAAAATAATGTGTAAAATGAGAGAGAAGCGTTTTGGCGAGTGAGAACAAAAAAAAAAAAAGGCAAATTGACGTGCGTTTGCCGGGAGTCAAACTTGGGTCGATTGCTTGGAAGGCAATTATCCTAACCGTTGGACTACAAGCGCCGAGCTAAGCAAATGTGTGTTATATATTTTATAAATATTCCGTCTCTCCCCTTTCCATAATGGCTGCATGACTAACGAACCATTGGGCCGATTAGGCTCGAGCATCGTGGTTGAGATAAAAGCAGCAGCAAACATCTAACGAATGCAGTTGAGCATTTAGGGCTACACCCGTGCTGACTGACACATCACATAAATGAATTGGTCCGTCTTCGCCCAATCTAGAATGAGTCGAAAAGCCGAGATTCTCAGGTCAAACTCGGGTACTCCACACTAGATTGCCGGGTGACAAGCGGCGAACACTCCTTTCGCAACCGCATATGTAGTTCTCCGACTCTACATTTGAATCAGGCATTGGAGGGCTTATTCAGTGGACAGGCCTCGGCTCGCACCTAACCCTATTACAGAGTGTGAGTTTTGATTTCAAAGATCAATTGGAGCATGCTCAATTCTGAATCATATCATGAACTTTATGTATCACCGACGTTCAGGAGAAGGATCACCGTATAGTAGTTGGCGAGCCTCCTGTGATTTGTTGGTGGTACAGCCAAGTTTAGGCCCATTATAAAGTGACTCAAACCGATGTACATGACAAAAATCTTCTGTTCGTTCTGCAGTTCACTCTCACTCAGTGGAAAAGCTTATACATGCACTCTCCAAAAACGATCGGGATGACGGAAGATGAGTTGAATCACAGTGAGATCGTATACAAGGTCGTTGATCAAGCTAAGTATATCTGTGATGCTGAGTAGCAATGCATGCTACTCCAGGGATCAAGCTCAAGATTACAAAAATAAAACCCTCGTTGTCTGGGTTTGCACTCTCAGGAAGATGGCCTTTGATCTGTTTCAACGCTCTGGAGAGCTTGATGGTTGAGAATGGTTTCTACTTACGGAGTAGCTGGCGAGTCATTCTCTGATTTGATATGGGATTAGCCTGTTGATGGTTTTATATGAGATGGGCTTAAGGCCCGTCCGCCCATGTTGGGCCTAAAAGCCTGGCCCACAAGAGTAGGGCCCATGGATGAAGGGGCACGATTAATTATTTTTGGAAGGACATATATAAGGGAGGAGAGAGAGGGAGAACGTAACTTTTGGCATAATACCGTACATACGTCTCCCTCTCCTTCTAACGCTCTCTTTTCTTCCAAAACGCTCAAGGCGACGCTGTTTCCCTTTTCAAGGCAAATTGACATTATCGAATCAGAATTTCTTCCTCGATCTTCGGCATTGGTGTTTAATCTGTGGCTAACAACGTACGCTCGAATCCGTGGTGTGCTTTACGATCGGTGATACGTGTTTTCCCGGGCCTCGTCTTCCGCATTGATTTAGGGGTTCGATTCAGTGTCGAATCCGGTTTTCGGGGATCAGTCATTCCCAACATTGGTATCAGAGCCTTAGTTCACGTTTTCCCGATCAATTTGATGTTTTTTGATTGATTTTTCGCGAAAAACTTTCGGCTGTACGGATCGGGGCGAGAAATCCCGACACCCGAGCGTTGTTCGGCCATTTTTCTGAGTTTTAGTAAGTCAAAATCAAATTCTAAAGGCACTGGGAGAAAGGTGACGTCGAGACGAGTTCAGCGACATGTCGCACGCCGCCGTACGACGCCGCACGCGCCCACATGCGCGGCCAGAAGCCGCTCCGCGTGAGCACGGAGCACCTGGAAGCGCTGGCTTCACCAGCGCGTGCGCCACACGCGCCGGTGGCAAACCGGCACGTGCGCACCGGCGGCCGGCGAACCAGCACGTGCCGGTCCGCGGACCGACGCGTGCTGACGTCACGATGACGTCATCCACGGTCGGTAACCGCTCGGATGACGTCACCGATAACGTCATCGCCAACGACGTTTCGCCGGGCGGTCACCGGCCGACGACCCGACCCCACCGGCGACCCGACCCGACTTGCAGACACAGGCATGCGCTCGGCACGTGCCGAATGACGTATGCGTGACGTCATCCCCCACACGCGCGAGGCACGTGCGGTCAGTCCGCGCGAGCGGTCCGACCGACCCGACCGGCCCGTCCGGTCCGACCGGTTCGACCGTCGCAACCGGTCCGACCCGCGCACCCGTTGACCCGACCCGTTGACCGACGATCGTTGACCGTTGACCGACCGTTGACCCGAAAAAAATAAAAAAAGGAATTTGTTTCTTTTTTAGTCATGCCTATGTGGATTATAAGTAATCCATTTTTAATTATGCATTTGTTGCATGAATTTTAGAAAATTATGTATTTTCTCTTATATATTAATTATGGATTATAAGTGATCCATTTTTAATTCTGCATTTGTTGCAGGAACTATGATGCGTTATGCAAGGATACTTGCAATCCCGAGAACGGACGAGGGAAATGCAAGACTTAAAAGGCTGATGTCAAAATTAGCTAATTATCAATGGCATGATGGTGATTTAGTATCACATGTGGTCAGGGTCAATCAGATGATACAGGAAATCATCTGGAATGGTTATCTTATGCCAGATTTTGAGAATGTGCCGACTTTGATGAACACTCTTCCACCTGAATGGCAAGCAGTGTTGGATCGGCTATGGGAGGTCAACGTGGTCCCGGGTTATAAGAGGCTAGTGGAAGCTTTTGTAAGAGAACACTATATGATTGAGTTAGCCAAAACTTCAACCCTTAGATTGAGCGCCACATGGCGCCGAGTGAATGCGCCTTGGAGGCGACATGAAAGCTCTCCAAAAGTTTTTCCATGGTTGGCAAATGTGCCTTCAAATTTCTCAGATATTATGGCTGATAGATTAGAAGGGACATTCCCTATTTATTTCTTTGATTAATTATGTAATGTTTACTACCTGATTATTGTTGATGTAGCAACTGATATATTAGTTGTATCATGTGAAAGCATTGTTATTTTATTGGATGTTAAGATTTTTATTTGTTTTCTCGCTATTGCTGGTTCTTTGTGGGTAATTAGTGTGGGTAGTAATAGAAGTTTTTGTAACTTCATAGAATTTATTTGCATAAGATAATTATATTAATAATAATTTTAAGTTAGGATTTTTGGAGGATGATTGGAAATATAGTGACATTTTGATTCTGAAGCCTTACTTGAAATTATTTATTAATATGATGGGTTTATGCAAATAGGGATGCATAAATGATAGGCATTAATTATTCGTGCATGTATGTCTGATGTGTTCAGAACAATGGTTCAGCAACTAAGAATGTAATTGCTGATATAAACGGCAATAATTGTGAAATATTGAATATGAAAATTCAATATGTGCTGAAAAAGCAAGAAGCACTAGAAGCTCTTGACCATGTTGTGGAAGATCTTAAGGATGCCATGCGCCACCTTGAGCTAGCAGAGGACCGCCTAATGGTATTTGAGCCGAAAATAGACATTTGCTATGATGGTTCTAGCTCAGAAAGGGCTTTATGCTCTAAGCGCAAGCGTATTGATTCATTCAATATGTGGGAATGCAAAGGATCAAGTCCTTATTGCAAGAAATCAAGAGTTAACCAACACAAGAGAGGAAAATGTCCTCAATGGAAGAAAATGTCAAGGGTGAGATGTTACAATTGTGACAAGAGAGGTCACTATGCTTGCAATTGTTGTGAGCCGAAAATGGTCAACACCTCTTGTACATTTGAGAACTTTGCTTATGTGTCAAGTTCAATATTATTAGTTGAATCCAATCCTCTGTGGACTGTAGATTCAGAAGCGACAGACTATAGAGGGAAGGATAGAGAATCTTTCGTGGAATTCCGACGAGTACCAACTGGAACTGAGTGGATCCATATGGGAAACAACTCTAGAGCTGATGTAAAGAAATTGGCACCGACCAATTGAACATGAGTGGTGGACGCACCTTTGATGTTCTATATGCTCTGGAGATTCGTCGAAATTTAGTATCTGTCTTAGCGTTGGTTAAGCTTGGTTTTGGTATGAACTTCCATAATAAATGTGTAGATTTGTGTTTAGATACAAACTACTATGGTTGTGGTCACTTACTGAATGGTTTTATTGTACTAAATGTTGATTGTGATGATGTCAATATGTTATTCCCTTGTTTCACGTCTTCTACCTTATATGATAATGATGTGAATATGGTGGCATGCTAGACTTGGTTATATGGGCCAACAACATATGAATAGACTAGCCAAAGAGGGCTTGTTGGGCAATATTGAAAAAGTTGATTTGTCCATATGTGAGTATTGCCTAGTAGGGAAAATGATAAGGAAACCATTTGGAAAATGTAAAAGAGCTGAATTTCCTCTGCATTTAATTCATTTGGACGTATGTGGTTCAATGAATGTGAGAGGAAGGCAATGAGCTATTTATTTCATCACTTTTTATAGATGATTATACTCGAGTCGGATATGTTTATTTGATTTCTTATTAATCTGAAGCATAAGTTGTTTCAGAAGGTTTATGAACTTGGCAGAAAATCAATTAGACAAGAAAATAAAGGTATTTAGATCTAATCGAGGTTGAGAATATTTATCTGATAAGTTCAGAAAATTATGTGATGAAAAAGGAATAGAAAGATAGTTGTCTATTCCATATACTCCTCAACAAAATGGTGTTGCAGAGAGAATAAACAAAACCCTACTGGAATGATTAGGTCTAAGATAGCGCATGCTAACTTACCTATCACTTTTTGGAGTGATGCGTTATTAACTGCTGCCAATATACTTAACCGGATGCCTTCCAAATCAGTTATTTCCACTTCATATGAGTTATGGACAGTTAGAAAACCGGACTTAAGTTTTCTTAAGCCATGGGGTTGTGCTGCCTATACTCATGAGTCCTCTCACAAGTTTTGAGAAATTGGGTCCCAAAGAAAATAAGAGTATTTTCATGAGATACTGCGAACACTCAAAAAGGTATATGTTCATAGGTGAGCAGGAAAGTGGGAGTATAACTGAATTTGAATCACGGGATGTCACATCCTTAGTGGATGAATTTTCTAAGAGGGGCGAAATAAGGGAAAATAACTCCCTATTTGAAACCTTGGATCAAGATAATGATGTCAGTGGAGTTCGTCTAAGTGGGAGTAATATGAGATGTAATGAATTGAATTCAACCCATTCTCAATTGTAACCACCTGATGTGACGACATTATCATTACCTAATCCAAGTGGGAGCATGATGGGGAATGATGTGCTAAGTGTACAATCTCCCATACGATGAACAAGTTGCCAAAGTATTCCTCGTCGACGTTTTAACATTGAAGGGGAAACTTTTATGGTTGCTCCACAAGATGGGGATGAGTTAAGAAATATTAATGAGGCTCTGAAATGCCCTAGTAAGGAAAAATGGATTTATGCAATGAAAGAGGAGATAGAATCAATGAAGTCAAACCAAGTTTGAGAACCGGTTGAGCTTCCAAAAGGGACGCAGAGCTATTGGGGACAAGTGGGTTCTCAAAATAAAGCAAAATGCTGATGGCTTAATAGAAAAGCATAAGGCTCGCCTTGTGGCGAAGGGATATAATCAACAGGAAGGAATTGATTATCAAGATACATTTTCTCCTGTAGTGAGATTTACCTTGATTCGCATAGTTCTGGCAATAGTGGTTAGTATGGATCTTGAGTTACATCAAATCGATGTAAAGACTGCTTTCCTCAATGGAGAATTAGAGGAAGGAACATATATGGAACAACCTGCTGGTTTCATAATGAAATGCCAAGAAGAAAATGTATGTCGACTTTGAGGGTCGATATATGGCCTTAAGCAGTCATCGAGACAAAGGTATATACATTTTCATAATGCCATAATGGCATATGACTTTGCAATGATTGACGAGGATCATTGTGTATATATCAAAAGATCCAATGATCAATTTGTGATCGTATCATTATATGTTGATGATATACTAATTGTCGGAAGTAATATGGAGTTTGCATACATTCTTGGAATTAAGATTTCAAGATTGTAAGCCCATAGACACTCCTATTACAAAAGGTGAAGGGTTGAGCCATAGTCTGTGTCCAATGACTCCACAAGAGAAGGAACAAACGAAATATGTTCCTTATGCTAGTGCTGTTGGGAGCTTGATGTACGCTATGATGTGTACAAGACCCGACATATGCTTTGCAGTCAGAATGGTGAGCAGATACCAATCCAATCCAGGTCAAGCACATTGGAAAGCCGTTAAGAGAATACTAAGGTATCTAAAGGGGACTGCTGATCATACGTTGAGTTATTAAGGAAAGGATCTGCAACTCAAAAGCTATTCTAATACTGATTGGAGATGAGATTTAAATGAAAGAAAATCTACCTCTGGGTTTGTTTTCTTACCGAATAATAGCACCATATGTTGGAGTAGTAAGAAACAAAAGTGTATAGCCTTGTCCACGATGTAAGTTGAGTTCGTGGCATTATCAACAGCAGTATAAGAAGATGTTTGGCTTAAGAGATTTTTGGATCATTTAGGTGTTATTGGAAGTGCTGTAGATTCATTGTTGGTTAACTGTGATAGCCAAGTAGCAAAAGTGTACACCAAAGATTCAAAATATCATGGCAAGATCGAACATATAGATACCAAGTATAATCTTGTCAAGGATATGGTTGCATGAAAAGATGTGAACTTAGAGTACATACTACGCATGGAATGGTAGCAGATCCTATGACAAAGCCAATACCTAGAGATGTGTTTTGTGGCCATATGAAATCTCTAGGATTGCGTAAAGACTGATGTACTGAATATTGTAATTTCCCTAAATGTTCACAATTTGATGAATTTGTGTTTTCATCATTAATGCCTATGAATCTTTGTTTGATCTTTATGCATCTTAATGCTTAGTGCATTGCTTTAAGTTGAGAAGTATGTCGGACAGATATAAGATTAGCCCACTCACACGGGTAATCGCCTCTATTTATTGTGTGATAAATAGAGATGAGACTGTTTATAAGCTTATTATCTAGGTGATAATCGAGAGCTCAAGCTTAAAACACGTATGTCGCCTTAACTAAGTGTTAAGATGAGGACATAATACTTACTATGTCCGAAAGTAAAATACCCAACATGTTTTACTTTATCTGTCTAAGATGCCAGATGTGAGTTCTGATGAATTTTGTGAATGAATAGATACGTGAACTCAAGTTAGACATTGGGTATATCTGAACTATCATCTGTTCGGTATTGAAAGGTATAGACATACGCTCAATGGGAAAGGAGTTAATACCGTAATACGTATTTCATACTACGTATGCATGAGACGACCAATAAGAGTGGCAAAAGTTTGACCTCAACTTTTATGTCGTGTGAGACTCTTGAGGAAGAGAGTTCCTCAATTTCTTAATCCCCTCATGACTCTTACTTATTCTCAAGATTTCTATTTAGTGTTTGCTATCTTAGGATGTTGCCAATGGTCATGAGTGATTCGATCTAATGGGGCATTTCTAGAAAAGCAAGCTGGATTGAAATTGAGAGTTTGAAGGAAAGAGGAAGATCAATTTTGAAGAATCACATTGTAGTTTTGTATTCACCGGTTAACCAATTATGACTCTCTTTGTGATAATCATAATTGTGAATACAATATATATATATATATCATTGTTTAAAAGAGATCAAGAGAGATATAAATGTGATCGATCGATCTAGGGTACTGCATACTAAATCTACTCGGAGTGTGATGCCCATTATGAGCTGATATATATTCCTAACAGATGTATAGCAACGAGCTCTCAAAGTATCTTTGGTCGCACGGATTATTCACCTGGTATGAATGTTGAAGAGAGGAAAAGAGGATTCTGTTTGGCCCACCATGTTAAGTGAGAGTCTATGATGGATTTTTCTTTGATGGGGTTGAGTAGGGCCTGTCCGCCCATGTTGGTTTTGGACCACCATGTGCGAGTGGGAGATGATGGTTTTATATGAGATGGGCTTAAGGCCCGTCCGCCCATGTTGGGCCTAAAAGCCTGGCCCACAAGAGTAGGGCCCATGGATGAAGGGGCACGATTAATTATTTTTGGAAGGACATATATAAGGGAGGAGAGAGAGGGAGAACGTAACTTTTGGCATAATAACGTACGTACGTCTCCCTCTCCTTCTAACGCTCTCTTTTCTTCCAAAACGCTCAAGGCGACGCCGTTTCCCTTTTCAAGGCAAATTGACATCATCGAATCAGAATTTCTTCATCGATCTTCGGCATTGGTGTTTAATCTGTGGCTAACAAGGTACGCTCGAATCCGTGGTGTGCTTTACGATCGGTGATACGTGTTTTCCCGGGCCTCATCTTCCGCATTGATTTAGGGGTTCGATTCAGTGTCGAATCCGGTTTTCGGGGATCAGTCATTCCCAACACCTGTTATCAGAATAGATCTCGATCGAGGATTTAAAGCTTTAACCCCTCATTCTACACTTCAAGTAATTCCATGGAAGCCATGAGAGTCCTCCTCTCTTTTTGAGTAAGTGCAGAGGCACAGTGGAAGCTAAAAGCTTATAGTTAAGAATAATAATACGGAAAAAGGGAATATGGAAATTTATGCATACTTCGATGTGTATTAATGAAGACTATATCGGTCTATATTAGATAATTATTCTAAAATAGTATCTCAATCGACATATGCATAATCAAAGAGATATATACAATCTTGAGATATAAGGATAACTAACATAGAATATTATTAGAGAAAAATCCCTAATTATCTCTAACAACCCACTCAATTGTAAGCCATTGAGACATGGCAAATGAGGTGGCATCCAACCATTATTCATGGCGAAACTTCCTGATCTAGCTAGTTTGAGAGCAGTAAGTTTGGTGGTGTTTTTGGCTTCTCGACATGCAAAAGGTAAGAATTGGAGGGGAAACAACAAGTGACCGATATAGTTAACAGTAACTGAGCGATGTAGCCTATATAGCTGGCATCATAACGTCAAGTGGTCTATATAGTAGGATTGAGAAAATAGTTATTGAGTGATGTGACCTATGCAGGTATATTGAAAGAAAAATCACTTCTGTGAAAAAGCATCAGTTAGGCAACACAACCAATGTGATTCGAGTCAAAACACAACAATCATGAAATGCACTCAATTAGATGTTTTGTTAGATGAGACTTGTGCATATAGAGTGAAACTTGTTGAGCGGTAGGGATGGATTTATTTGGGTTGTAACTAAGGTTCTCAAGGTGCACACCATGCATTTAAGGTTTCCTCAATATTAGTAGGGTTAATACCCTGAAAAACTCCAAACTGGTACACTTGTGACAAATTTACCCCAAACTATTTTTTTGACCATGAAAAACCCCAAACTGATAAACTTGTGACAAATTTACCCCTAAACTAATTTATTCAAACTAATTTATTCAACTGCAAAAAAACCCTAAACTGGTAAATTTGTGACAAATATACCATATGCTAAATTAGATTAATACTACAAAAAAATCGTAAAAATTGTAAACTGTGATAAACGGAGCGTAAAATCCTAAATTGGTATATCGGTTAACTGTCACGTGTCAATTAACTTAATAATTTGAGAGTAAAATTTAACGAAAACTAACATATGGTAAATTTGTCACAAGTGTACCAGTTTTGGGGTAAATTTGTTAAAGGTATACCAGTTTGGGGTTTTTGGTGGTCAAAAAAATAGTTTGTGGTAAATTTGTCATAAGTGTACCAGTTTGGGATTTTTCAGGGTATTAACCCATATTAGTAACTCTAGTACCAAGTCAAGAATAGTAAAGCGAAAAAGAGGAATGTTAAAATTTCTATGTACTTCAATATATGTTAATAAAGAATATATCGGTCTATTTATAAGTTTTATTAGATATGCACATTCAAAGGGAGATATACGTGCAATATACATGCAATTTTGAGAGATACAAATAATCAATAAAAATATCATAATTATCTCTAACATATAAAATTATCTTAGAAAAATCCCTAATTCTTTCCAACGCTGACATCTTTTTTAGCTGTAGGAGGAAGAGGGTCAATGGTGGTTTCCATGGAAACCATGCTGAGTCCTCTCTTTCTGAGTAAATGCGCGAGCGACTATGGAAGCTGAAAGCTAATTAGCTGACGTCTTTTTCAGCTGTGAAAGGAAGAGGGTCGATAGAGGAACCGTGTGACTCGTTGCCCACAGATCCGCCTGCTTAGTCCCCCAATGAACGGGTCGCTGGCTGTCCCCACCGGTCTCAATGCGCGGTGGGCATTCCTTCTTGCTGTCTTCCACGAGCGCATCATGTGGAAAGGTTATCTGAAACTGCAAGTTCGAGGAAGAAGGGAGGGGACAACGGAAGAGCCTGATTCCACTGCTCTTTCTTTGTTTAGTTTCCCGAGCTGATGCAGAAAAACTGGATAAACCCTTCTCAGGCTCACACGAGTCAACGCATTTAGCATCGCCCCTTAAAAGTTTTACTGGTGGAGGCTTTTGTTTCAAGATGAAACCTCATGTTGTAATCTAGTCAGGTTTTATATATCGCATGAAATAGAAAAACTGTTCTTTCTTTAGGGAAATAATAGTCGGTCTGCACTCTTGATTATGTAAATAGATCCGACAATCAGGGACAATACATTGCACTATCAGTGTCAGCACAGTTGTAGGATCTGTGAGGAAATCCGGTTCGAGAATTTAAAGTTACCTATGTTGATCCAACCAATTATATGCGACCTGCTCTAAATCACGATTTGACTTGACCAGTTTAAGGAGTTTGTGAAGTATAGTCGGGTCTCTACCCTTGTGCCCCCATGTATTAACAAAAAACTTAAGGATATGCTCGTTTTGATGGAAATTAACCAGCAAATAACTTTCCCTCGTTTTCTTACCGTTTGGCACCTCATAAACATTGGTTATAAATAAATAAATAAATAAAAATCTTGGCGACAAATGAAAATTTGTATTAGAGTTTGAAAAATCGGCTCATGTTTGTTTGCTAAAAATTGTCAATAGTAACTACCGACTGAGCAACATTGAATAACAACTGCGTTAATGATATCGGAAGATACACTGCAGTCCTTATACTTAATTGACAGACAATTCCAACCAACAAAGGAACATGAACTTGGCTTATTGATTCACTACAAAGTATGACCACAGTTTGTCGACAACATGAAACTATTGACATCTAAATTTTGTCAAACCATTTAAGTATTAATTACATAAAAAAATTAGGGATTACTCCCAGCCTCAAAACAATTTTTTTTAATTAAATTGTATATGATTATTAGGAGCATTTGTGTTAGTAGAAATTTGATAAGTCCATATAGTTTGCATTTAAATTGGATCAACTGCGGATAAACTCAATTAAATCATATAGTCTAAGCCCAGAAAAGAATAGAGAGAACGAAGAGAATAGTTTATAGCCAAATCTCCTCTCGGCCACGCTCTCCTTGCTGCACCACCATTGCAAGCCAGACACTACACCATTTTCTCCCAACCACGCTGCAGTCTCCATCAAAGAAGCAACAGCCTCAAGACCAGCCTTATTGCCGGTTGGAAAATATGTCTTCGAATTGGATAGAATAATCAAGTTAGACTTCAAGGTGTGATATCACTTTCTTTAAAATTTTATTTACCCCATAATGTGGCTAATGGTTACAACAAATTTTCTCCAAGATACAATAAAGTTTCGATTAAGAATGCTATATAGCAATTTTAGTATTTTTCTATAGCCTCTTTAATAAATAATTAAAATAATGGTAGTAGTTTAGAAAAGATGACTCAAACCTAACTTGATTCTCACTTATACCAAAAAGTGGCATATGTATGGTCTTAAATAACATATGCAACTTTTCGAGAAAGATTGCAAAATGGACAAAGGCAACTATTTAGGAAATATCGTAAAGTGAACAAATGCAACCCTCGGAAAATGTTTCAACTAAACAAGTATAATTTCAAAGGTTATCTTGAAAATACACATATAAAATTCAAAATAAAATAATTAAAAATAATAATTTTTTTAATAAAATAAAATTTTGAATTTTGTAATTTCTAAAAACATTGAATGAACAAATACAATCTTTCAACTAATAGGTTAACAAGATAATCATACGAAATAATATTAAAAATAAAGATAAAGAGGTTAATACTAATTAAATGGCGGGAGCGCAAGCATGCCAAGTGCAAAATACATCTAATAATTGCACACGCGCATGCTTGTAGGTTTAATCCCCACCCCAACCTTGTTCTTTGAACACATTAGAAAAGGCTCTAACCCATTTCCTCTCAACTTTCATATGTGGGACAATGAAAAATACATTTTGTTTGTTTTACAAACAAACAAACAATACTACCTAGCCAAGACGCAACTTCCCTAGCAATTTGCCCGCCAGCTGCACCACAACCTGTTGATCGATCCACCACATCCTCTGCTGGGCCACGGCGAAGCAGACTTCCCGCGTCAACCTGCACCACGAGTCTGCACTATCTTGAGCTTGCATCGATGCATCTCCATCGTGATCACATCAAACCAGTCGCGAAGTTGCTTGACGACGAATCAACCAATTCCCATTGCTCTTGCCGTCGCCTACACCGTTGGCTAGTCACAGACCCTACACTTCCGCGACGCCTCTACCTGCTCGTCGAGCCATACCAGTAGCGCAAACCGAACTTGCTGCCCTCGCGACGAAGCTGTTGTCCCTCACTACCGGTCTCTGCTATGAACACTGACATCTTGGCCCCATCGTGACTTGCCACCGAGAGCTCCCATCTACAGACGCCCTGCCGCCGACCACTGTGAACCAACCGCCGACTCCCATGATCCACCGTCCTTGGTTTGTTTCAGAAACGAATATTCGAATTAGGTAATTATCCGGTCCAAATTTGAATTCGATATTTTATTGCCTAATTTGATATTATTGTGATCCAACTTGGTTATTTTGAGATTTTTAGGCATATCACATCCAAAAATTTCTGATTCCGAAGTGTGTGCAAGGACGATAATTCGATCTTTGGGCATTAAGATTGTGTTATGGATTGCATGAAATCAGTAATTCGATCTTTAGGCATTAAGATCGAGTTATCTGTCTATTTGTTTCCAATTTTGAGATTGGCGGATATATTTGATTAGTTTGAGCTTATCCCATTGCTTCTCTAATTTTCTTGATTTAAAGATTGCATTGCATGATCGATTACGATAGTTTTTTAGATAGGTTTGCATATTTAGATAATATATATTAAGTTAAGATGAGATTCCCAGTTAGAATAGGATTTAATTTAAATTATTAAATAATTTGAGTTAAATAATCCTTCACTTTAGATAGTTTCTTTTATTATTTATTTATTTTAAATTTTAATTAAAAAAATAAAAAAAAAAATTAACATGTGCATGATTTAGTTGCATCACACATGTATCCCTATTTGCTATGTCATATTGCCACGTTATGCCATGTCACATGCTATGTCATATGCCACACCATCTATACGTGCCATGTCATCAATGTCGTTCATGTTGCCACATCATGATTATGTGTCATGTGATAAATACCACGTCATTATCATATCATTGCTATATCACCATCCCCGCCACGTCATCTACACCGTGTCTTTTAGTGATTGCACGTTTAGGGTCATTTAATTTGTAATGCATCTCATAGTAGAATAATTTATATTAATTTTTCCCTTTATTAGAATTAGGCCATGTCACATGCCATCAAAGTAATAAATCAAGCATGCAAAACCCATATTAGAATTTCATATAATTATTCTTCATTAATAAAGAGGAAAATCAAAAAGAAAAAGAATTGATTAGAATTGTTAACTATTTAGTAAAATCACGGTTAGGGTAGGTATAGAATATTAGTGCTTATACCTAGGAAATCAAGTAACCTGAGTTGTTTGAATTTTTGCTTCATTTCTAGAAATTTATCTATTCGATGCTTTGTTTATTGAGTGTTATTTTATTAGTCGTGTACTTGCATGATCATCTTTCATATATTAGTGGCTAGGTCACAAGTACTTTTTGAGAATATAGAAAAGATATTGAAATGGCGTAATTAAGTCCAAAAATCCATTAAATCTCTAGTTTGTAAAAGTAAAATATGTTCCCATACTTCGCTTAGGTTTATAATTGACCCACCAATAATAGATTAATGGTGTCTCCTTAATAAATTAATTTCGCATATTAAAATTGAACCAAAAGTTGTAATCGGTATGAGGTTTGGAGAGTTCTAGCTGTGTAAACTTAGTAACCCATTAACTATCCCTTGGCTCACTAGAGAGAAGGTCATGACTAGAAATCTCAAACTACAAGAGCAAGGGAAGAAATGCAAGGAAAACATGAAAATAAATTGATTGAAAGTAAACAAAAAATATCTTGAGTCAAGAAAAAAAATCTTGTGCTTAATATAATTCTCGTTGGAGTTGGTTTTGATACCACTTGTAACATTGGTTTTCACGATTTTGTTCTTTTCGAGATAGCCCATATTACCCAAAAAAAAACACGCCCATTGCCTTATAAGGCAGCTCAGACCTCCCTCCCTAGGAGATGTGGGACAAGAGATGAACCCCTTCCTTGTGCACGTCCAAGGATCGAGGCACGGACGCATCGCCATCTCTCCTCCCTACGCACCGCCACTTGGGCCGTCACACTCTCCTCGCCAGCATATAGCTAAGGCGATCTTAATCTATTCCTCCGTACTACCTTGGGTCTGGGTCGTCACACTAAAAATCAATATCTTAAACTAAACAAATAACATTTGCGACATAGCACATCATCTATTGTATATCCATTCTCAAATCATCATAAACATTTTTATAAATCAGTCGCAAAGTAATTTCAAATATATTTCTCCACTTACTTTGTATAATACGCTTTTCAAACATCCACAATCAACTAAAGAGTAGCAATTGCTCGATTTGGCTTTGATTCAATATATATACATATATACTTCAAGATATGATTTTACAAAACCAAAGAAGATATAATACCACTCACTTCATCATCTACGAGCAAATGACGAACGATACTTGTATCGTTGAACTCAAGGTCTGTCGCATCGTGATCAAATTTTCAAGTGTGAATCACCTAGGGTTTGGCTAATGGATTGTTAAGCCTAAATTTAATTCAAGCTTTCCCTAATTCACGACTTATGTTTAGATTCTTAACATGCAGATAGATTTGATAGATTTTATCTGGGTCGATTAAATATAGACTAATCTATTTTTTCAATGAGTCAATTAAAAACCTAAGTAAAGTAATAGAGGAGATTTTTTACTTTTGAGAGCTAAACTTCCATATGTTTCGAAGCAAGCAAGCAAGTCTCAAGAGTCCATGTAGGGGAATCTATGCAGTTTTATGGGGAATGATGTTAGATTTCTTTAATGCCCTTTCAGTACCATTTTTTTATTTTCAAAAATGCTTTTGCAAGCAGCTTAAATTGATTTTAAATCTATTTTCCGAACATATGCGCAAACCACCAATTTAACACCCATATAAACAATGAATAAATTACAAAAACTTACCTCAAAGCAACGAAAACATCTACAATGTTAATCTACAATGTTAAATTAGAATCCACATCAACAACTCTAGATATGATTTCTAATAAACACACAATTTCTTTTTCTTTTCTTTTTCTCACTTAATTAATGACAATCATGCAATATGCAATGCAATACTAACTAAATGACTTAATTCTAATGACATGAAATTTCTAATTGAATGGATCTAGCAACAACCACTAAATGGCATGCATTCATGAATTTAATCCTAATGACATGCATATGGCATTTTTTTCTTTTTCTCTTAAAAAGAATGCAAGTCATCCTAGAAAATAAAACTAATTTATTCTAAGACATTTTTTGTATTTTTCATGAAATTCGGAATTAGATAAAATGTGAAAATTATCTAATTAGATTAAGGTTCTATTCAATTTGTATTAGGAATTAGGTTGAATCAAATCCTAATTTAAACTAAAATATTATCTTAACCCAAATAATCCTAAAATGCAATCTACTAATATCTAAACTTATAATAAATTAAGAAAATTATTATCTAGAATTAAACTAAATGCAATTTTATCTAATATACAATGACGTACAAAAAGATGTCCTAACTCTACATCATGATTTTCTTTGTGTTTTGGTTTTCTTTTTTTTCTTTTTAATTTCGAAAATAATAATTGTCAAATAATTAAACATGCAATCCAAAAAAAAAAAGCTAGCAACCTAAATTAAACATGCAAACCCTAAAACTAAATTTAAAAAGAAAATTTAAGAAAATTAATTTAAGTAACATCACAACAAATCAAGTAATATTGATATCCAAATTGGGGAATTATATCTCTCGCATGAAATCGGATTGGCCAATTTCACATAAATCACAAATCGAATTTCGGGCGAGAGATTGGATTGACAATTTTTTAAGCGATTGCAATTGCGGGCGCGAAAATCGAACTTTTTTTCTTTTTTTTTGGTATCCGGAGAGTAAAGCTCGGGACACGAGATTGGACGCGTGCACCGGGTAAGTCACCTAGATGTCTCTGTCAGCCTCCTGCGCATCACCTTACGGGAGCCCAAGGGAGTCGAACACTTGACCTCTCTTTCGGGAGAGGGAGCGCCCTGCCAGCAGAGCCACTCGAACTGTTAATCTCAAATTTCAGAGCAATTTTATGCCGAACATCTCACCCTCACACTAAGGAATAATTATACTAAAAAAGAACAAATAAAGTAAAATAACAAAAAAAATAAGAT
The DNA here is from genome assembly GCA_016097485.1 of Eucalyptus sideroxylon x Eucalyptus melliodora. Taxonomy (NCBI): domain Eukaryota; kingdom Viridiplantae; phylum Streptophyta; class Magnoliopsida; order Myrtales; family Myrtaceae; genus Eucalyptus; species Eucalyptus sideroxylon x Eucalyptus melliodora. The sequence goes on along the minus strand of CM027826.1, from coordinate 24,352,404 downwards.
AAATAAAAAAAAAACTACCTAAATTGATTTTTTTTTCCTTTTTGTTTTTCTTTTCTTGCTTTCTTCACCCACGGCTGAGCAGCTTCGGTGGATCACCGGGGGTTGGGTCGCCGGCGTTCAGAGCTCCGGCAAAGACCGGCAACGGGCAGATCGGCGGCGAGCGGTGGCATCGTGAGGAGCAGCAGCGGGCAGCCTCGCTCGGGCTCGGGCAGAGAGCGGAGCAGCTCGACTCGGGCTCGGGCAGAGGCGTCGGGTCGCTGGCAGGTCGCTGGCCAGAGTAACACCGGCGGAGAGCTGCAAGCAGAGACAAGACAGGGACAACAGCAGCGTCGTCGGAGCGGAAGGGCTGCGATCCGGTTCGGGTCAGGCTCCGGGGGAGGTGCAGCGACGACCGGCACGGGGAAGAGGCAGCAGGAGGGTCGAGGGCGGACCAGCAGTGACCGGCGAGAGCTGCTGGACGCCGGAGCAGAAGCGAGCTACTGGTGGCAGTGAGGAGCTCGGCTGCTGGCGTCGTTGACGCTCGGGCAGAGGTGGAGGCAGCAGCGACTGGTTCGGGGCCTGCTGGCGTCGGGGAACAGCAGCGTCGAGCAGAAACGGTGGCAGCTGCGGAGGCGAGCGGCGCTCAGTGATGGGCGGCAGGCGCGGCGACGAGTGGGCGCGGCAGCAGCAGGCGTCGGCGAGGCAGAAGCAGCGGGTGGAGACGTCGGGTCGTCGGGAGCGGCAGAGGCTTCGCGAGCGTCGCAGACGGGCTGAGGGCGAAATCGGCGAGGGTTTCGACTGCCGGCGGCTCGGGCAACAACGAGCGAGCAGGAGGAAGCGCCGGGGGGACGCGGCGGGCGCTGGGTTGAGCAGATCGCGCACAGAGCAGGGGCAGCAGTGGCGTCACGGTCGAATCTCGAGCGGCGGAGACCGGCGAGGGGGTTCGACAGGCGGTGGTGACACGCGGCGGCCGGCACAGCCGAAGCCTAGCTGCTGATGCGCGGCGAGGGGATCGGGCAGCAAAGGGGACGCCGGCAGAGGACCCAACGAAGGAGAAGAACAGTAGTCTCTTTTTTCCTTTTTTTTCTTTTTTTCTCTCTCCTGCTCCTGGCCGAACGTCCCTTCTCCCTGCTGTCTCACTGTTGCTGCTTTCTTTTACTTTTTGACCTTTTCTCTTCTTTTTCTTTCGACGAAGGGAAACCCTAGAAAATGTCCCTTCGACGTGAAAACTAAAAACCTTGGCCGTGTATTTTTATCGTGTGGCCTCCCCCTTAAAATCCACGCAAATTAACTTATTTATAGGCCACAAATTAGGATTTCTTTAATCTTTCCAAATCGGTATCCACAAATTTTTTTTTTCTAAATGCAATATTCGTTTTGCCGAACACAATATTCATTTTTCACTTTCCCTATCCGAAAAAATTCCATGATATCTTGAAAAATTTCAAATTCTTATTTTTACGAGATAATTTCCAATTATCATAAAAACAAGCTTCGGCCAATTCGCTCGCTTCGTGGGCCTAATCCGGCCTGTTAAATTAAAGCTCAAAATCACTAATTTGAACCCATCCACCACCGGTCCAATAAATGCAGAAAATGTAAATTAAAAATAAATGCAAATAAATTTATATGCTATGCAATTAATATTATTTTTTTAGGGATAAAATTAACTCATACTTTTTTAATGCGATAAATGATTAAACGAGCTGCCAAAAGTTAAGTGTCAACAAGGTCTTAACAAATAACCGAGAAAAATGTTAAAATCTAATAAAACTCAATCTCAACTACGAAACAACTAAATTATGCCTTAACTCTAACAAAAGAACTTCTTCTACGCGCTAACAAATTGCATAACCAAAACGATTGTTCAAGCCATTCGTGATGTGGAGTTTAAGCACAAAACTTAGTTACGTAATAACTTCTTCCTCCAAACCCCGTTCTGAACGTACTTATAGTCAATAGAGAGCTCTTGACACATGTTACAAGAATCCCAACTTGACCGTTCCAAAATCAAGCAGAAAAATGACAAAATATGGGCTCAAAGCTGCTGGACGCATACTGCTCACTGCACGCGGGAAACTTTGAAATTTTGTTTCGGACAAACCATAAGCTCAAATCACGATCCGTAAAATTCGACGACTCCACAACACCATAAACTACCATTTCTACAAAAATACATGGCTCAACGACTCCAAAATTAGACTTCACCGCTCGATTTTCCAAAAATTCCGAATTTGAACTCTAAACCCATAAATTACTTCAATTGGACGAACGAGAGGCCTAATCTCTTACCGGGTGCTGCATTATGGAGTCGAGTCGGCTTGGCGAGGCGTCCGAGGCGTGCACGTGCCAAAACTCCTTTCTTTTCTTCCCATTTCTCTTCTTTTTCTTCTTCTTCTTCTTTTCTTTCTGGTTGAGAGACCTCTCGGCTTCTATTTAGCCGAGCCCTCTCCCCTCTTCTTTTTGCTTTATTGACTTTTCAACTTCTTTTTCTTTTTCTTCTTTTAGGGCCCACTAGTCAAATATTACACTATCAATTGATAGATGGAACTATTCGCCTCAAGTCCACTTAACTCTATTGGCTTCTCAAAATCAATAATAGTGTTTAACTATCCACTATATTCACAATCAAAATAACATTACATTTGTTGGTCAGCATTTACTCAAATGGTGTTTTACTTTTGTAGACGCTCGATACGTTCAATTTCTCGGTCAATACTCACTATTGGTCTTGATCTTATTTGGCCAATAACTTTGCTTTTATCATTACTACTAGACTATAAGAGCTTCTTATTTGTAGGGGAAATTACAAAATAAAATAAAATAAAATAAAAAGCCCTAAACCTATTGCTTTTGTTTAAATTTATTTCTAAACATTTTTAATTTAGCCAATATAGTCTTAAATCTTAAGAAAATTCATTAATGTAGTCCATTCGATCAATCTTAGTCGAAAATCACTTATGTGAATATTGGTTATCTTACGTGACATCGCTTATGTTGCCATGGACAATTTTTGCAATTTAAAAAAAAAAGATGAACTTTTTCAAATCATTTTTTTCTTTTTGTTTTCCTCTCATCTTTTTTCTCCTTTGTTGCAGCCGACAAGGGCTGACTTATGACCAGCAAGGGTGATCCTTGCAAAGTCCTTATCGGCCATCGCCAATGGCGAATCTTCAACTATTACTCGAAAATCATTTTCTAAAATCCCCTTTCATCTCCATCGCATCCATACCCATCCCAATAGTGACGAAAACTTCAAACCTGTGCAGTCGTTAATCGGTGAAACGCGTTCTCTCCTCCCTTGCGGCTACTTCCAAACCCACAATTGGAAGTCTCCATGTCTTGTTCGCCGAGGATATGCTTTTGGAAAGTCAGCTTATTCCCGTCGCAAGTTTGATCCTCGGAACATTCCAATCTCTACCGAGAAGTATATATATAATCCCACGAAGGTTAGAAGAGAACTAAAAAAACCCTAAATTTGCCAAACGCCGAAGAGTCAAACCTCGAAACAATACATGCACGAACGTACGAAGTCATGATAAGGTTTGGTGCGAAGGCGTTATCAGATGAGCTGTTTTTTATTTTTATTTATTTTGTTTTTTCCCAAGCGATTTGCAAAAGGGACAGAACTGGCTATTCGAAAATCTGGGCACCAACTTAATTTAAGGGAGAGTTAGAGTTTAATTAACTGCATTTATTTCACGAAAAAAATAATCTAAAAAAATATATTTTTAAATTTATTACTTGTACTACTTGAAATAATTACTTAATAAAATATGTTACGGCAATTCACATTCGAAAATTTTTATGGACATTGAAATTTTTTTCGTTTATTTATTTTTACAAGTGATATAAATATTCATTTCCATTAAAATGTTATCCAAATCATTCATTGTCCAAGAAATAAACAGAGTTTGAGATATATTTTTCTAGCACGTCTAGACCATTAATGAATTTTTGTTGACAGTATGATACCTACTCGATAAACGATCGAATAAAGAAATATTATGATTTTCTGTGCACTCACATCCAATTATGAATTTTATACGCTCAAAGTTAATTTCTTTTTATATTGGACACGCTTAATAAGTGGCACCAAGCACTCGTTAGTGTCATGCCACATGACAATATTTAACTGCATGTCTAAACTGCCCGAGGCACGTGCTTGTCACGTTGCGGACTAGGCCGGCAGATGCAACGCATGCATTCCAACCTCTGTCTTCCTCTGAATTGGATTATGCAAATATTTTCATTTTTTTTTTTTTTTTGGTGGTGCAGTGTGATTAAACAATTGTGGTGGTTTTCTCTGTCTTTTCCGATGGCACAACCATAAAATTGTTGGTTCTTTCGGAATTACTCATCTAGGTTTATCTTTATAACCAAAACATGACAGTTAGGCTAGACAAATCGAATCACATATATCCAAACTTCGCAAAAAGATTAAGTGACTCCAAATCCGCCCTTCTGATGTTCTCACGTCATTGGGAAGTTCGAGCCCATATCGATGAAATTTAAGTAAAACGTAATTGACGGTGCAGGACATCATATTGATTCATGACTGTAAAAGCGCGTCAGCCCCAATTTCAAGTTTTGGATATTACTGATCGTACAAAGCTACTCGACGAGTCAAGAACCGCGTCGATCGTTAGTCACGACTCCCTAAATTCTCGACTCTCTAATGTTTTGTTCTTTCTTTATTTAAAAATGGCTTTTGAGAGAGGACCAAAATAGGGTGAAACCGGGAACTGCCCAAACAGGTAACTCAGGACAAAACAAAGACAAAAACGCAAAAAGAAAAAAAAATAAAAGGGAAAAAATAAAAGCCACCGGAGGTGCGAAACCTTTGTACGTACATCGAAGCTCAGCTCAGAACCTTAAAAAAAAAAATCCCCTGTTCCTGTTCCTGTTCCTGTTCTTCTCTCTCTGTCCGACACCATCTTCTTCTTCTTCTTCCCCAAACCCCCTCCACTCGCCTTCCTAATCCTCCACTCCCTGCTTATCCAGTGCGCATCCCCTGCTTATACTGCGCGCATTCTCCTCCGCAGTCCTCCTCCGCCGTCCCGCCGCCGCCGCCGCCGCCGCATTCGCCGGAGGAGACAATGGGGAAGGGAGGGTCGCTGAGCGAGGGGGTGGTGCGGAAGATCGTGCTGTCCTACACCTATGTCGCCGTCTGGATCTTCCTCTCCTTCACCGTCATCGTGTACAACAAGTACATCCTCGACCGGAAGCTCTACAACTGGCCCTTCCCCATCTCCCTCACCCTCCTCCACATGTCCTTCTGCTCCGCCCTCGCCTTCCTCCTCGTCAACGTCTTCCGGGTCGTCGAGCCCGTCGCCATGTCCCGGGAGCTCTACCTCTCCTCCGTCGTCCCCATCGGCGCCCTCTACGCCCTCTCCCTCTGGCTCTCCAACTCCGCCTACATCTACCTCTCCGTCTCCTTCATCCAGATGCTCAAGGCCCTCATGCCCGTCGCCGTCTACTCCATCGGCGTCCTCCTCAAGCGGGACCCCTTCAAGTCCCAGACCATGCTGAACATGGTGTCGATCTCGCTCGGCGTCGCCGTCGCCGCGTACGGCGAGGCCAAGTTCGACGCCTGGGGCGTCGCCCTCCAGCTCGGCGCCGTCGCCTTCGAGGCCACGCGCCTGGTCCTGATCCAGATCCTCCTCACCTCCAAGGGGATCCAGCTCAACCCCATCACGTCGCTCTACTACGTCGCCCCCTGCTGCCTCGTCTTCCTGCTCGTGCCGTGGGTCTTCGTCGAGTACCCGGTGCTCGCGGAGGCCTCCAGCTTCCGCCCTGACCTCGTCGTCTTCGGGACCAACTCGCTCTGCGCCTTCGCGCTCAACCTGGCCGTGTTCCTGCTCGTCGGGAAGACCTCGGCGCTGACGATGAACGTGGCCGGCGTGGTGAAGGACTGGCTGCTGATCGCCTTCTCGTGGTCGGTGATCAAGGACACGGTGACCCCCGTGAACCTGTTCGGGTACGGGCTCGCCTTCCTGGGCGTGGCGTACTACAACCACTCGAAGCTGCAGGGGCTCAAGGCGAAGGAGGCGCAGAAGAAGGCGGCGCAGGCAGGCGATGGGGAGGCCAGGAAGCTGCTGGAGCAGAGGGAAGGAGAAGGGCCGATGGGAGAGAAGAGGGATCCTCAAGCCTGAGGATGATTCCTTGAATGTATGATGCCCGAGAAGGCGAAATCGGGAAATTGGTTCGATGGCCACTCGAACAACGAAAATGGATGACTTCTGGGCAATGCGGTTGAGTATTGAGTGCATGCAAGATCTAATTTGGGGGGTTGATTTCTCTCTCAACGTGCTCTTTGGGTGAATTCTTGTTGATTATGCAGTGTCTGCAAATGCATTCTTGCAGTTTCTTGCTCTGCTTCACTTGCTAGTTATGAGGTTTATTTCTTTTATTAGTGTGCTCAAAAGCCTTATTTACTAGAGATGAAGAATCTCTTATTGTTAGTCAATTTCCTCTGTTGCTGCAAATTTTGTGGTTCCTTCTTTTGTATCCTAAACCTCCTTGTCACTTGTGGAGATTTACTCCTGATTTTGCCCTTGAATAATCTCATGTGCCCTGTCCTGTGAAGGCCTTCTTTTGTTGTCACTGCTTCATGTGGACACTCAAAGCATGTTTGTCACATTGATTAAACACGGTGCCTTGGCTCTTTTAATTTTGAACACTAACAAAACACTTGGTCTGCTCAGCAATTTGTCTGACTTGGTGGGCGATGAGTTCCTGATTTTTTTGACGAGGGATTATCTTCCAATTGCTTTACAAGCCATGAGACCCTGTCTTTCTCTTGACTGAAATGCGTGTGTATTGTGAAATTGGAAGAAACAAAGGGCGATAATAGAGGACTTGAGAACCGACAGAATTAATGGTTGAAGCCAGTGAGAACGCTCAGCACCGCACTTGCGGTTGTTTACATCTTCCCTTGCGAGGGTCGCTTTGATACTCTCTGTTGCTCTCAGGAGTACACGTTCGTTTTTAATTGCATAGGAAAGTGAAGTTCACCTGTCTTCTCTGGGTACGACCTGGGCGCTATTTCGGAGACAGCCTCTTAAATTGTGTCAGTGAGGTTAAAGAAGCGCTCTCTCTGATTGAGTTTCGGGTACCATCTGTGACTAATGCAAGAGAAAAAGGCTCCCACCTAAAATAGGAACTGTATGGGCAAAATGCAGACGCGTTCAATAGGACAATTTTCGGTAAATAAAGAAGATTATGCAGACATTCTTGTCCCTGCTCCACCGCAAGGGGATTATTTGTCTTAATCTGTGTCTTATCATGGCACCGTTCGAATACATGAAGAGCAAATGCGGAGTTTGATCGTTTTATCTCGATCTATGTAATAAACAATGTCTTAGCCCTGTGAAACTCCCAGAAGTTCGTGCAGCATTTGTGTTCAAAAGGCTAAAAAGCATCTTCCCGTGGTCATTCACCGCAAGAAGATGCTTCTTCCGTCAGAGGTTTCCCATGTGGAGTTACGATCTAGATGGAACCATCCAACCATCCACGAGAATAGCATGCTGCATTCTGTTCTCTTCGTTCCTGGCCCGACCTTGCAAAACTGTGCATTCTGTCCTCTTCATTCTTGGCCTGACCTTGTAAAATTGCAGAGAGCTAAAGGAAATTACCCTGATAAGAAACATGCTGTGGATCCCCACAGCACAACTGATCTCAAGCGAACTGTTACCATTAGACCCGTAGCTCTGTCCTTGGATCTAGGTCTGAGTGGCAAAGCTTAATTACATTGTAACAACGATGGTCCATGTGATGAACCAATTTATTCTTCTCGACAAGAGCAAGGACAGACCACAATTTGTACTCCCTTACCCACCAAGTGTATTGGCAGCCCATCTCCCCCTTAATTCTCAAAAGCTCAGCGTATGCCTTCGGATTTTAAAGATGAATTTTTCAGCTCTGGGGACATCTTAATTTCCATGACTTTTGCAGATCCTGCTTACCCAACCCTGACTCAATCAGGCCATCTTTACTATTTTTATGGTGTATTACATTGTTATTCCCATCTGGTGCCCTGCCCAGAGTGTAAAACACATTGCTCCTCCCAGACAGCACTCAAGATGAAAAACCAGGCTGCCAATTCCTGTTTCTCAGTTCATAAATCTCACAAGGATCCTCAAGAGAAGATATGTGGAGGTGGCCTTAGCAAGATTCTCCAGGTTTATCCAACACTCAGTAGTTAGTATACAAGATAAAAGCATATAGCACCTTGTCAAGACACAGGTTCCTGCCGAAAATGAATGTTTCATGAAGGTCTCTGGTGAGAAAGAAAGCCAGCTCCAACCCATCTTATGCTCCAATCCATGTTTTTCTGCGTTCAAACAAGGAGATCATCACAATTATACTGGTTGGACTATCGTAGACGCTATGATTCCCAATTGAGGTTTCTGGCTAATAATTTCCGAGTGAAGAACTTTTGTGCTTTGCAAATGACATTCTCTCTCTACAAGTAAAGCATTTGAGTGGACCTAAAACATTTGATCCCAAGCAATGAAACATGATGTTTCACTTGATGTGAGTCCCACAATGCAGGGACATTTCACCAAAAGTCTCCACACGAGCACATGCCATCCTTGAAATGGTGAAATCTATTTCTGTCCCTCACAACTATCTCTCGATCATAAATTTTGGAGATGAACTTGGTAGCAGAGTGACAATCCTCACAAACTCGCAAGTTCTTCACTATGCGGATAGAGGTTCCAGGTGGTGTCCTGAGAAGAGCAAATGCAATTGCCAACTTTTCGCTGTGCCTATTCAAAGCATCTTCCTTATCCTCGTCATTAATATCGAGGAGCACCTCCGACGTAGAAGGAAGATATCCAGCCTTCTTTATCTCCCTCCCCATCTCATCCAACATCTCATAGATTTCCTTATACTGATCATGTGACTTGTCGCCAGCAACAAATTCATAAATCTCATTCTCTAGTTCAATCAAGGTACTTCCAGGAATCTTTCTCATCCCCTTGGTGTCCATAACCTCTCTGATCTTGGTCTTCTTTTCCCAATGCGACATTTTGGCGTATATATTCGAGAGCAAAACATAATTTGACTCGTGCATGGGTTCTTTTCCGATTAACCTTTTGGTGATGTCCTCCCCAAGCTTGAGCTCACCATGTGCACGGCAAGCATTAATTAGGGTTCGCCAAATAACTGGGTTCGGTTCAAGGGGCATTTTCTCAACAAACTCTATGGCCTTTTGGATGAGACCGGCCCGACAGAGCAGATCTACCAAGCAACCATAGTGCTCTATCTTAGGTTCAATGCCAAATCTCTTTGTCATCAAGCTGAAATAATCTCTGCCCTTCTCAACCAAACCAGAGTGACTACATGCCGAAAGCAACCCAATGAAGGCAACATCGTCCGGTACCACCCCAGCTGCCATCATCTCATCAAAAAGAGAAACAGCCTCCACGCCACGGCCATGTACTGCAAGACCGCCAATGACAGAAGTCCACGAGACAATTGTTTTGTTACTCATGCTTCTAAACAACCTTAATGCACTATCCACATCACCGCACTTGGCGAACATGTCGATAAGAGCATTGCACAGCTCCACGGTCTTTCGAACATTTTCTCTCACAACATAGGACTCAACCCACCTCCCCAGCTCAAGGGCACCTAAATCCGCACAAGCCGACAACACCAAAACCATAGTAATCTCGTCAGGCTTGACCCCAGCAATCTGCATCTTCCTAAATAAGGCGACGGCATCCCCCGATTCACCCAAACGTACATACCCACCGATCATGGCACTCCACGAAACAGAGTCCAGCTTCGTCATTCCATCGAACACCTTCCTTGCAAACTCGATCCCCCCTCCTCCACCACAACAGCTGTACATGTGGACCATCGTGTTCTGCACATGAACATCTTCATCGAACCCGAACTTGACCACCGAGCAGTGGACCGCCCGGCCCAACCTCAAGTCCCCGATCCCGGCACAGGCCTTAAGAACGAACGGGTACGTGAACTTGTTCGGCGAAATGCCAGACCGAAGCATGAGACGGTAAAAACCCAAGGCCTCTCGGCGTTTGCTCTGGGCACAGGCCCGGACGACGGTGTTGAAAAGGAAGGCGTCGTAGAGGCGAGCGTCGGCGTCGGGCGCGAAGACGAAGGAGCAGGCGAGGTCGACGGCGTCGAGATCCGAAGACGCGGAGGCGAACTTGGTGAGGACGAGAGGGTTGCTGCCGAGGCCCCATTTGATGATGCGGGCGTGGACCTGGGCGAGCTTCGGGACGGCGTCGCAGAGTCCAAGGGAAGCAAGGCAGCTCTGCTCCGCCGCCCGCCCGTTCGCGACGGGGGTGATGCCGCCGCCTCCACTGCCGCCCCCGCCGCCGCCGTACGTCGAGAGGCAGGTGAATCTGCGTGCGAGCTTGCCGGCTTTGGTGGCGGGTGAGGGTTGCATCTGAACGGTCGGTTCGGACTCGGAATCATTTCTTGAATTTATGTGATCGTTTGAAACGAAAGCGTTGGAAAGAAGGACAATTGCCAAAAGTTGTGCATCAGGCTTTGCTAAAAGTTGTCTACCCTGCTCACTCAAGTATGTTAGGGCGAGAAATTCCGAAATAAAATAATTACATAATTTTTTTGGTAAAAAAATAATTACATAATTTTTATGATTAAATTTTGGAAAAATGATATTACAAATATCAAAAGTTGTGTACGATGTCCACTTTAAAACTAAAAGATTTTCTAGGATTATTTAAGTGTTTTTTTTTTTATATCAACTATAGTTTACGGGTACGTTTGGGAACGCTTTTGGGAAAAGTCCTTAGCAAAATGCAAAGACCTTTGAGTTTAATGTATTTTCCAAAATGCAAAGTGTGTTTGGTAAAATTGTAGTTTGAAAGCCCATTTGAAGTATCTTGAGCAAAATGGTGTTTGGAGGAATTATATTTGCAAAGTGCTTTGGTGATAAAAAAAAATTATCAAAAGAAAAATAAATAAAAAATTGACCGGAAGGGCAGATCGCCGGGAAGGGCAAGTGGCCGTCGACGTCCATTGAAGACCACCGGCGAGGGTCGCCGGACGTCGGCGACCATTGAAGACCACCGGCGAGGGTCGCCGGACGTCGGCGACCACCGAAGACCATCACGAGGGTCGCCCAACATCCGGCGACCACTGAAAACCATCGGCGAGGGTCTCCGGACGTCGGGCGACCCGCCGCGACCCGCATCCGGGCGGCGAGGTCCCCGCGACCTTGCGGCCCCGGATCCGGGTCGCGGCGGGTCACGCGACCGCGCCGCCCGGTTGGGTCGCGCGAGGTCGCGCGACCTCGCAACCGCCGTGACCAAGATCGGGGCGGCGAGGTCGCGGAGGACCTCGCCGCCCTCGGATCCGGGCTGCGGCAAGGTCGGCGACCTAAACCTCGCCGCGACCCACAGCGATCGCTGCGACCCAGACAGGGCGGCGGTCGCACCACTCCCCGGCGACGGTCGCCTGGGCCATCGCAACCATGCCGAGCCGTTGGCGGCCACTCACTCACAGCTTCGAGGAACACGTTGCCGGCCTTCAACGGAGAAGAAGATGAACAGTACAACAACGAGGGCAAAACCGGAAAAATCGAGAGTAGCTGAGGATATTTTTGGAAGAAAATAAAAAAAAAAAGTGAACAGTATCACTTGTATGCCGAGAAAGCTGAAAGCCCAAGGCACCCCTTCACCTGCCTTGGGCTTTCAGCCTTGGGAAGGCCAGCTTTGGCCTAATGGAAATTCTAAAGTTGTTTCCAAACACCCCAGCTTTAGCCCAAGTATCCTTAGAAGCCCAAAGTCCTTTGCAAAGCTGATTCCAAACGCACCCTACATCATCGAAAATTCAATGTGATCATATTTTATTAATTTATCAATTCTATGTTGCTCGCTAGCATACTTTATTAGTATATAAACCCTAGATGATGTCACGCATACAAGTTGACGAGTAATTATATGAGTGCCAATTATTGTTAAAGTGCTAGTCATTATTAAAAAATAATCACTTCAGTACTAATCATTGTTGAAAAATGATGTGTCAATCTCAATTACAAAGTGATCATTGTGCACGTTGTTTTGAGCGTCCACATGGATTGCTTTAAAAAATTGTGCCAAGTCATATTAAAATTTTAATTATAAATGCTAAGTAATTAATTTGGCTGAAATTTTTTGTCGAAGGCACTTAATTAATAGTTTTTCTTTGATTTAGACTCCGTTCGTTTCATGAAAAATGACTTTTAGGAAAACACTTTTGGATTTTCCAATGGTCATTTTAAAGAAAATGAATTAATCAAGGAAAATGCTTTCCATCATTTAAATAAACAACATTTAAAAGTGAGGAAAATATTTCCACTTTTCAAAAGTGGAAAACATTTTTCATAACTTCTTCCACCTTGCTTCTTTTCACCAACACATTTTCATTTTATTCTTATACTTTCTTGTTCTTTTTTTTTTTTTTTAAATCAAGTTTTTTTTTTCTTTCTTTCCTTTTCATCTTCTTCCTTGGCCTTGGCCGGTCACCGACCATGATGGCCGTCGGCAATTGGCCTTGAGCCAACTCGAGCCTCACCCCAAGTTGGCGAGGCTCTACCTAGCCCAACTTGGGGCAGCTGAGCTTGCCTGAGCTTGGCGAGCTTAAGCCTCACTAGATCAGGCGAGGTAGAGCGTTACCACCTTGGGGTAGAGCTTGGGCCTCGCTAGATTAGGCGAGGCAGAGCATTACCGCCCTGGGGCAGAGCTTGGGCCTCGCCAAATTCGGTGAGCTGGGCGGGACTCAGGTCTCACTTGAGCTCGCCAAAGGTTTGTTGGGCTTTGGCCGCCACGAGCTCACTAGATCTAGTGGCGAAGCTCGGGCTCCCAATCCAAGCGAGCCTGAGCTCCACCACCAGATCCTGTGAGCTTGGGTGAGATTGGCCAAGCCTCGAGCTCGCCAGATCTGGAAACTGTGTCTTGGTTAGTCGCTGAGCAACCAACCATCGTCAGGCCTGCAGCGGCGAAAGAAGGAGGAGGAAGAAGGAGGAGGAAGGAGGAAGGAAAAGAAAAAGAAAAAAGGAAAAGTAAAGAAAAAATAATAAATAATAAAATTTTTGATTTTTAATTTTAAAAAATATATAAAAAAATTAATTTTTAGGTTAATTAAACATATTAAAATTTAATTTTTTGATAATTTTTTCCAAACAATTAAATTAGCTAACGAACGGTGGAAAATATTTTCCACTCAAAGTTAGGTTTCAGCCAAATAACAAAAAATATAGTCATTTTCCAAAAAACTGACTTCTAGAAAATATTTTCCGTGAAACGAACATATCCTTAATCTCCCGCTTTTTTTTTTTTTTTTCCAACTTTTGATATTCTTCTTTTAATCAACTACTTTGTCTAGAGTTACTTTAGAGAGTATTCTTTGCATATGGCACGATTTCTTAGTGAATGGTTTTTCAGATTGGGATTTTTATTGATAGTAGTCATCATTTCGAAAATCATCAGAAATTCAGCAGGCGGTGAAATACAAGAATAGTAAGAGTTCCCACCAAATTGGTAGCAGATGTCGAACTGTGAAAGTACAGCATGTTTTCTACAAGAACGACGATACATCCAGGCAATAGGAACAAAGTAAGCAACTTGGCAGCACGAAGCATTGATCTTCATGACATGCTGAGTGTGGATTGGGACTTACTGTGCCGCAGTATCACAAAATCAGAGCATGAAAATTTGACACCAATGGAATATGGATGGATCGTTCTTGGTGGATGTCTGATCAAAACGAGAGTTCAGGTCCCGCAATGGAAAGCGTGCAATAACCTTTTGTGCTCGATAATTTGACAAGCAACACTTCAATGATCATTTTGAGGCTGATCCGAGTGCCCAAAGTCGTTGCAATTGTTTTCACTGAGCTTATATGCATCTGATCGAAATCTGTGTTTTGTTTCTTATTATGACTTTGCTTGGCATTTGGCTCCGGTCCATATGAGAAACTTTCGTCAAAACAGGGATCAAGAAACAGGAGATTCTTAGTAAATAATACTTTACTGATCAATTACTCATACAAGAGGTAAAAATACCCATTGACCACTGACATAAAGCAGTGTTTTTATTCTTGGAAGTCTCTCATGGAAACAAGGAATGCTTGCTTAAGTTAAATGGCTTAGATGCTCTGTTGGTGTTTTTCTGGTCATCCATTCCATTTAGTTGTTGTCGTACCAAAACTGTGCCTGGAGGTAGTCAACAGTTTTCTTGTCCACTTGGAAGGCCTTGGTGAGAACATCAGCAGAAATGGGTGGCTTTGCTCCAAAGACGGAGTTAGCAATAGTAATGACTCCTGGATTTTTGCTGCTCAAACCGGCAAAGGCCAGCGCAGGGGTCTTTCCAGTATTCAACTGGAAGTGAATGAGTCCAATTGGGAAAACAAACACATCGCCTTTGTACAAGACTTTGGTGAAGAGAGTGTTGTTCAATTGGTTGGATGTGACGAAGCCGACAAGGAGTGTGCCCTCGATGACGACCAAGACCTCAGTGCCACGAGGGTGAGTGTGGGGAGGGTTTAAACCTCCAGGAGCGAAGTCAATGCGAGCCATGGATATGCCCAAAGTATTGAGTCCTGGAAACTCGTTGACGGTTGCAGGTGTGACTTTCGATCCAAGTGGGTTTGCAGTATTCCCAGGGTTTCTGAACCCCATAAAGGTGAAGTCATCTGCATTGGCTTGCTTAGGGTCCTTGCAAAACTCCCCGTTCACAAACACTGCATAAGAAAACAGAACTCATCTTAATATGCATCACTCAATATGCGATGACTATTGTATTAGTTATAGTTGATGACAATGTTGTCATGCTACCAAAACAAAACCTTTTTGCATGTTCTGTTTATAGCATCATTGACAAGAAGAAAACAGTATGTCAATAACGCTAGAATAGAGGTTTAACCTGCAGACTTCGGGTCGTTGATGGCCACGCATATGTCCTGAAGAGGACTTGGGTCATAAGCAAAGGCAGTTGCCGTTGCCAAAGCCAAAATGAGAAGGCTAACTGGAAAGGACTTCATTGTGGGCGGGAGTTGGGGTTGATCTCAGGTTCTATTTCCTAGCTCAGAGTATTATTGCTCGAGGGAGGAGTGAGGTGCCTTGCATGACATGGTCTCTATTTATACATGACAGTGCTTGACCTGGTAAACAATTTATGCAGCAAGTTTCCCTGCAGAAGACCAAGTTTTCAATGTTTCTATCTTTATTTCCCCTTTCTTAATTCCAAACAATGAACCGTTCCATAACCACTATGACCGGGTGGCAGTCAATTTGATTTTCTCATCTCCAGCTTAAACAATGCATATTATCAGCTATGGAAGTGTTCATTCATAACTTTTACAACCTTGCATTATTCCTCCTTCACTTCTTCAGCTCTTCAGCAGTAATTTGGAGCAGCATGATTAAACAAGGACTGTTTTGTGAACACAGTTTCATGCGTCCAAAGTGGATTGAATTGACCCTTTCTAGAGTAGGAAAAACTCTTTTCACACTCATCTTCACCATGGAAATTTTTGGGCTGCAGATATTTCCTATCAGTAATAATTAGGGGACTTCGTCTGATTTAACATCCCAAACACTGAACTTAGTAGCAATCCACATAGCAGTGATTCACTCTCCTGTTGCTCAAAACTTGATTCATTAAGTACCTTTGGGAACACAAGTTCATGGGAGGTCAGAAATAAGATGCTGTTGTCCAAAGCTGCGACTGCTTTACAACCTTATGAGCAGAAAAGTTTTACGAAAGTTAGAACTTGTGAGCAATATCTTATTCCGAATTCCAATGGCTTCTAGAACTTACATGACATCGCTTACTTGAGGATCAAGGGCGTGATTGTTTCCATGTTGAGCTGGTGGATATTAATTAAGTCACCTAATTCTGTTGGAAAAACGAAGCTTCGAAAGGTTATAATTCAAAAGAGGCTTTTGCTATCAACACCAAAGAATTTTAGCTAATTCCCTTGAAATTACCAAATGTCCCTCTATTGTTTCTAACCTCGAAGCTCCTCTACAGATTTTCTCAGAGAAGTGAGAGAGTTGTTAAAGATGGGTAGATGATTAAGGCAACTTTCCAATCATAATTTTGTCATGATAGATTTTGTGCTTTATGTAACAATGGCATAATATACTGAAGAACAGGAAGCAAATAACCAACTAGGCAAGTCTTTTAGTGGTGAAGATGTATTTGGAACACCTAGTAAATGAATTATTTGATCTTTTCAGGATATGATGCCCTTTCTGAAGAAATGGTCCGCACTCCATTCTGGAGATCGCTGCCATATCAGATTCATGCATCTCTCAGCTGGAATGGAGGAAATTCAATCTGATTGGAGTTTCGTCAAAGCAGTTGCAGAACGATTTGTCCCTGGAATAAGAAGTTTACTCATGACCCCTGTAAAGCAGACTGGTCAATTGGAGAAGAAGGGGAAGAGATGTCGAGAGTGCTCACTCCGTGGTTGATTTCTTAAAACGGGATCTCTGGTGCTCCAGCCAATGGTCCATTGCAGAACTTCTCAAACGCTGAACCATTCAGAGAACAGATTTATTTTTATCCTTCCCTCCGCATCATGTTTTGAACTTAACTACTCCTGCACCCTCTATTCTCCGCCTGCACCAATAAAATACACGTGGCAGCATCACACATTTTGATTTGTCTGTGATCGTGACCGTTACTCTTCTGGTTTGCATATTTTATTGTCACGGTCAATCAGAAGAAGATTGAGGTGGCCATCGAGATTGTTTGAGGAGAAATGTTCCGCATCTGCAGCATGAAGACTTTCAAGTCGCTGATATATCCCCGTTAGTAATGATTAACAATGTACGAATTAGCACCAAAGTACATGGGATGTACTTAGAAACCAAGCTTTCTTTTTTTTCTGCAAAAATTCATGAATATGGACTTGCTTCTTTTTTGGGGTTTCGAGGCGAACGATGATAAATAGGAGCACAATAGTTTAGCTTCTGAAGGAGGCCCACATAGGCAAGACCCAGTCAAAAAATTAAAGCGGGAGAGATTGCTGAGATGGTTTGATTATGGTGACTTACTGCCCATATCTCTGTTCAACACCTTTTAAATACTGAAACTTCAGCAATTTAAATTTTTCTTTTCTTTGTTAAATAAAACTACAGAAATTATGAAGAATTTCACGACTCAAACGTTTTCTAAGCGTGGAAAGGCACCTGCTCCTTAGAAACTAAGCTAGAAGAGCTCAATTTCGTTGTAACAAGTCTCTGTTTCCATAGTTTCTTAACTTGACATTGTGATTTGCAAATTATCTTGAGTAAAGTTCTAGGAGAATCTTATCTATGATAGTTTGAATACTGAAGAGTTTTGCCAATCATAATTCTTGGTAAAAGCTAGTCATCCTTTAGACCACGTTGGCATCACCATGCCAACGGAGTTGGAAACACAAGTCAAACCGTGAATTATACCTCTTTGAACGTGAATCTGCACCGGGCATACGAAACAGTAAAGCAGAAATAAAAAGACGTAAATTCCATCGGAGAAGACCACTTCCATATCAGATTAACGGAAAAGAGGACAGGTCAAAGTGATGGGTGCTTCGACGTAGCAGCTGTGGAACAATTCTTTTCTGGAGTAAGAAATTAACCAGCACACCGGAGACTTGGTACCTGTCAGGCGTTCCTTATCATAGAAACATAATACCAGGTCAGCACTACTTTCATCTATAAAAAGGAATCAAGTGTCCATGCTAGACATCTCACTCCTATCTCAAGCAAAGAAAAGAAGAAGATATCCAGGCCTGTAACTCTCCTGTCTGCAACCGCAATGAAGTTCCTTCCAACTAGCCTTCTCATCTTGGCTCTAGCAACCGCCACCGCTTTTGCCTTTGACCCAAGTCCTCTTCAGGACTTCTGTGTGGCCATCAATGACCCCAAAGGTTGGAGCTCTGCTCTAGGGACAGTCGAATCTTTCCGTTCTGATGATGCTAAAAGAACTACCCTGGCAAGTGTTTATGCTTAGATAAGCCTAACAACGTGAATTCTGTTTCTTTTGCAGTATTTGTGAATGGAAAGTTCTGCAAGGATCCAAAACAAGTCACAGCAGATGATTTTCTCTTCAAGGGGTTCAGATACCCAGGGAACACCGCAAACCCACTTGGATCAAAAGTCACGCCTGCTTTCGTCGACCAATTTCCAGGACTCAACACTCTTGGCATTTCCATGGCTCGTATTGACTTTGCTCCGGGTGGCCTGAACCCTCCCCACACTCACCCTCGTGGGACCGAGGTTCTGGTTGTCACTGAGGGCACACTACTTGTCGGCTTCGTCACGTCCAACCAATTAAACAACACCCTCTTCACCAAAGTGTTGTACAAAGGGGATGTGTTTGTGTTCCCAATCGGTCTCATCCACTTCCAGCTGAACATTGGAAAGACCCCTGCACTGGCCTTTGCTGCTCTGAGCAGCCAGAACCCAGGAGTCATTACCATTGCTAATGCAGTATTTGGATCAAAGCCACCCATTTCGGCTGATGTTCTCACAAAGGCCTTCCAAGTGGACAAGAAGGTTGTTGACTATCTACAAGCACAGTTTTGGTATGACAACAATTAAGTTGATACACTGATGTCCAAGACGTCGGATTACCCCTGTATGCTCCATACATGATTGCTGGGATTGATTATTGCTTTGCAATAAAAGAATTGCTCTCTATGAAACCAATGATGAATGTTTGAGTAATAAAAGATGATTCTTAATAAGAATCTCTCTCTCTCTCTCTCTCTCTCTCTCCCTCCCTCCGCCGCAATATAGGCATTGAAAGGATTCCGAGTAATGCCTGACAACAATTACATTCACACCTTGGCTAGCGGGTTGAGTTTGCTAAATATTCTGGTGCAATAACAACTAACGAAAAAATATGAAGTTTGGCCAAGCTAGAATATTACATAAGAAGAACCTCAATAACACTATTATTTTGTCTTGACATTTAAATGTTACAGGGAACAAGCATATGTTTAATACTATAACAGTGGCTAATTCATGATTTTTTACGCTTCTTGACTCTCGAAGCACAAACACCACTTTTGAGCTTTATCAGAGGCCAAGCAGAGCCATCCTCTTGAAGGAACTCCAAGCGCGTGTCATCTCTTCTTGCGCTGAAAAAGTGGAGTGAAACAGGCAAACCACTATTTATTGACATTGGAATAAAAGGAGGATTAATGTTTGGTGGCCCCATTGCAAAGTCAGTCTTATACAAACTCTTAATCCTTGTAGAAAATTAACAAAACAAAGTAAGGCAGAAAATTACATAAGGTGTACTTCTATATCAGAATGATGAATTTACTTGAGTTAAACAATGCTATCAAAGCAAAATTATTCACACGCTGATACTTGAGATTAGTATGCAGTGATCAAGTGACATATCCCGTTTGGAAAATTAGTCAGAGACCTGGAGCGAGCAAGATGGATAGAGACCTTTGAATTAATTTTTCATTACAGCCCTCGAAAGATTTACGAGAGAGAGAGAGAGAGAGAGAGATAACAAACAGTGGAACCTTATCAAATATTAGATAACAAACGATTGTACTAGTACCCAAAGTTCAGCATGTTATTGGAAAGAATTCTTCTTTGTAATATAATGAACAAACACAATTACTCTTGTGAACATCTGCCTAATGGTTGTCAAACTAGTTCTGTGCTTGCAAATAATTGATCAGTTTATTGTCCACTTGGAAAGCCTTTGTAAGGACATCAACATTGATCAGTGGCTTCGATCCAAAGACTAAATTTGCTATGGTTATGAGACCCAGATTCTGGCTGCTCAAGAAATCAAAGGCCAGTGCATCAGCTTGTCCAATATTCAGCTGGAAATGAATGAGGCCTTGTGGAAACACGAAAACATCTCCTTTGGTCAAGACTTTGGTGAAGAGAGTGTTGTTCAATTGGTTGGATGTGACAAAACCGACGTAGAGCGTACCCTCCACGACCACTAGCATCTCGGTGCCACGAGGATGGATGTGGGGAGGGTTTAGACCGTACGGAGCAAAGTCAAGGCGGGCCATGGCGATGCCAAGAGTGTTGAGTCCTGGGAATTGGTCGACAAAGGCAGTCGTTACTTTGGATCCGAGCGGATTCGATGTGTTCCCAGGATATCTGAACTTTGTGAAGGAGAAATCATCTCTACGGCAAGCTTTGGGTCCTTGCAGAACTTTCCATTCACAAACATCACAGAGTTGCTGTCGTTGGTGGCTACACATAAGTCCTGAAGAGGACTTGGGTCGGAGGCAAAGGCATGGGATGATGCCAAAGCCAAGAGGACAAATGTTAGAAGGAACTTCATCATGGAATATTTTCTGAGCTTCGATTAGTCTGTCTCGGAAATTCTGTCCTGTTGAGGATTGTTGTGAAACGCGGCTCATCTATTCATAGTAGTTAGTCATTTGACTTAGTCCCAGTCAACGGGCCTGCAGGAAGCAGCTGAAGCAAGGAACAGTGCTAAGTCTATAACAATTGTTTATTCTTCCGTGTGATTGGTGAACCATTCTACAACTTCAACCCCCTATTGTTTCTAAACCCGTTCTAATTGAGAATTAGTCATTCGATGAAGCATTCCCACTTTACTTCTTGTCTTTTTACATTCTCAGATTTTTAACTTTAGACGCCATGTTCAAATTTTACATTCTCACTGCCCTTATTTGATTGCTGTGATTATATTGGAGGGAGAATCGGTCTGTACTCTAGGCTATCTAACAACATAAAGAGAACAATTTATTTTTCACATGATCTCCAAGGATTAGCCTTATTTGTTGGATGTTATCGAAAAATCGATCTTCAGGACTATTGAAAAGTTATATACTTGATGATATTCTCGGTAATCTTCTTGGGGAATCGTATCGATAGTAGCTTGAATAGTGAAAAGTTTGTCAGGTAATACTTTTGGTGGAAGCCAGTTGTCCCAATGATAAGGTGTAAAATTTGGCATGTAGATATGGATGGATCATCTGAGTTTTGTGAAATATAGGTTTACAAAATGTTCACAGCAGCAAATTTAAAAACGAGTCAAACCATTCATTTCACCTCTCCGATGCAATTCAAACAGATTTTGATTATTAATCTTATATCATCCAGATGGTGTGAAAACCCTGCATGTTTTATATGAGAAAGTAAACATAATGTCTGTAGGAAGTAATTCGGCAGCTTGGCAAGTGTTTCACGGTGAAGGATGGAGATGCATGTGAAAACACTTGTACCTACATCAATTTCATTTGACAGTTTGGTATGATCATCCGAAGCACTTCCAGAAGAATTGGCCCTCGCTCCATCCAGCTGAATCTGCATAGGACGTCAAAACAGTAAAGAAGTAGGAAACCGGAGATTTACATATTATTGAAGAAGTCCACTTCCATATCAGATATCATGCTTTTTCTTAACAGGGAAAGAGGATAGGTCAAAGAAAGGGGCATTTTGTTGCGGCAGTTGTGGAACAATTCATCTCTCGGAATAAGAAATGAACTACCTTATCGGAGACTTGGTATAGCTGTAGATCTGGGAAGTGTTGCTTGTCAGGGAAAATCAAATACCGGGTCAACACGACTGTCATCTATAAAAGGGGGTCATGCGTCCATGCAAAACATATAATATCATCTCAAGCAAACAAGTGAAGAGGTAGATATCAAAGCCCTGACCAGAGACTCCCCATTCCACCACAATGAAGTTTCTTCCAATTAGCCTTCTCATCTTGGCTCTAGCAACTGCCACCAGTTTTGCATATGACCCGAGTCCTCTTCAGGACTTCTGTGTGGCCATCAATGACCCAAAAGGTTGGAGCTCACTGACGCATTATTCGTATCTTTCTGTTCTGTGTAATGATGCTGTAAGTATTTCCGTGAAGGGAGTTTCTGCTTAGATAAGACTATTAACATGAATTCTGTTTCTCATGCAGTATTTGTGAACGGAAAGTTTTGCAAGGACCCAAAACAAGTTACTGCAGATGATTTCCTCTTTAAGGGGTTCAGATATCCTGGGAATACTGTGAACCCGCTCGGATCGAAAGTCACACCTGCTTTCGTCGACCAACTTCCAGGACTTAACACTTTGGGCATTTCCATGGCTCGTATTGACTTCGCTCCAGGTGGCCTGAATCCTCCCCACACTCACCCTCGTGGGTCCGAGATTCTGGTTGTCGCTGAGGGCACACTGCTTGTCGGCTTCGTCACATCCAACCAATTAAACAACACCTTCTTTACCAAAGTGTTGTACAAAGGGGATGTGTTTGTGTTCCCAATTGGTCTCATCCACTTCCAGCTGAACATTGGAAAGACCCCTGCGCTGGCCTTTGCTGCTCTGAGCAGCCAGAACCCAGGAGTGATTACCATTGCTAATTCAGTGTTCGGATCAAAGCCACCCATTTCGGCCGATGTTCTCACCAAGGCCTTCCAAGTGGATAAGAAGGTTGTTGACTACCTTCAGGCGCAGTTTTGGTATGACAACAATTAGGTTGATGCATTGAACTCCAGATGTCGAACTACCCTGTATTCTCCATACATGATTGCTGAGATTGATAATTGGTTCCCAATAAAAGAATTGTTCTTATTGTAACTGATCGTGAACGTTTTGAGTCATAAATGATCATTCTTCATAAGAATCTCTCTCTCTCGCGCCCGCGCACCTGGCTCTCGAGTGAGTTTCTGTATATACCCTGCAATAACACGTAAACTATGAAGCGCCAAGCTGAATATTACATCAGAAAAACTTTAATAACACTATTCCTTTGCATTTAAATGTTACAGGGAACAAGCATATATTTAATTTCATGACACTGGCTAATTCATTATTCTTTTTAGCATCTCGACTCCCTAGTACAAACACCAGTTTTGAGCATTATCAGTGGCCTAGCATAGGCATCCTATATATAGACTCTCTCTGCCTCTCGAAGGAACTCTGCGCGCATGTCATCTCTTCTTGCGTTGAAGTCGAGTGAAATAGGGAAACTGCTATCTATGGACAATGTGAAACATTTCTTTTCTGCATTGGAATTGTTTGGATAAATAAATGAAGATCCTCAAGATATACCACTCATGGTCATTGTAACATTTTATGGGCATGAATGAAACAAAGAGATAATTAATGTTTGGTGGCCCTATTCCAAGGTCAGTCTTAAACAAACTCTTAATCCTTACGGAAAATAAACAAACCCAAAGTGAGGAAGAAAATTACATAAGACGCAGCTCTATATCAGAATCATGAAATTGCGTGACTTAAACAATGCTATGAAGGCAAAATTATTCACAAGCTGATATTTGAGATTGGTCTGGAGTGATCGAGTAATATGTCTCGTTTGGAAAGACAGAGACCTGGAGCGAGCAAGATGGAAAGAGACCTTGAATCAGTTTTTATCTGAGCCCTCTAAATATTTACGAGAGAGAGAGAGAGAGAGAGAGAGAGAGAGATAAATCTTATCATAAATCGGATAACAAACAAATGTACTAGTACCCACAAGTCAGCATGTTATTGGAAAGAATTCTTCTCTGTAATGTAAGGAACAAACACAATTACTCGCGAACATCTGCCTAATGGTTGTCAAACGAGTTCTGTGCTTGCAAATAATTGATCAGTTTGTTGTCCACTTGGAAAGCCTTTGTAAGGACATCAACATTGATCAGTGGCTTCGATCCAAAGACTGAATTTGCCATGGTTATGAGACCCGGATTCTGGCTGCTCAAGAAAGCAAAGGCCAGTGCATTAGCTTGGCCAATATTCAGGTGGAAATGTATGAGGCCTTGTGGAAACACGAAAACATCTCCTTTGGTTAAGACTTTGGTGAAGAGAGTATTGTTCAATTGGTTGGACGTGACAAAACCGACGTAAAGCGTACCCTCCACGACCACTAGCATCTCGGTGCCACGAGGATGGATGTGGGGAGGGTTTAGACCGTACGGAGCAAAGTCAAGGCGGGCCATGGCGATGCCAAGAGTGTTGAGTCCTGGGAATTGGTCGACAAAGGCAGTCGTTACTTTGGATCTGAGTGGATTCGATGTGTTCCCAGGATATCTGAACTTTGCGAAGGAGAAATCATCTGCTACGGCAAGCTTTGGATCCTTGCAGAACTTTCCATTCACAAGCACCGCAGACTTGCTGTCGTTGATGGCTACACAGAAGTCCTGAAGAGGACTTGGGTCGGAGGCAAAGGCATGAGATGATGCCAAAGCCAAGAGGACAAATGTTAGAAGGAACTTTAGCCTTTAAGTAAGCCAGTGAAAACTTTCAGTATTTTAATAAACGTTATATGTAACTTTTGACATTTTTAGTGTAATTTTACCATTAAAATTTTAATATGAGTTAACATATTTTTATCAAAACCAATCCACACGGACATGCAAAAAAAAATGTTGCATGGTCCGAAGTGGTTGGCTTGCCTAAAAATGACATCGTTGCCCTCTTCTCTCTCACTTGCTCACACATAGAGACAGCCTCCTTTCTTCTTTTGGGATTTCTGCCCATGGCAGTCACCGACGCGTCCTCCTTGAGGCAGAGGATATTCGACCACCTGATCTCTTCGACCAATTCCAACATGAAGCGGTCGTTTCTCTCCTTCGCTGGGAGGGAAACCGGGTCCTTTGCTTGTGTTTGATTACCACCTTTGTCGCCTGCAACTTCCTTTTTATCCTCAATCCAGCCACTCGCTTTTCCTCGACTTGTCTCACCAATTAGGGTTTTAATGGAGATTTTCTATCGAATTGCAATTTAGGATTTATAATTTGGAGCAAACGCTATAAACAACGTGATTTGGGGTCTATATATTGATTGGGCACGTTGATTAAAAAAATTAATAAAAGATTGCTACGTCGGATTTCCAGTTATCGAAGTTGGAATTGATACTTGAGTAATCTTTTTTTTTTTTTCAAATGCAGTACTTAAGTAATTTGAAAAAAAAAATTAATGCTAAAGTGAGCGCCGTGCATAATTTTTGACACTTCTAGTATACTTTTTTGAAAGAATTGGGATGCTTTCATAACGTAATTATAGTGCAACTCTAATTTCCTATATGTTTTTAACTTAGAATTATGAGAATATTCTGCAATATTCAAGAAATTAGGCATTGATAATCCCAAAGCACTTTGGGCTTTGCTAATATTCCTAAGTTTCCAAATATATCCCTGAAATAACAATATTAATAAAGAATTGTGAGATTTCTGTATATTATATAATAAAAGTATTTATATGATTTACAAGATGATTATTCAAGGTAACATAATATCACAATATTAATTACAATCAATTGGATCAATCATAAATATGCACAACCTGGAAAGATATATGCAAAACCTTACATATCTATATATATATTCCTAAAGCGTCTCATTACTTAAGTTGGACAATCATTTTTCCCTTATTACTCATGTTTCGTTACACGCTTATCTAGTAGTATTTTTTTTTTTTTTTTTTTTTTGGGTCTTATATCTAGTAGTAATTATATGCTAACCTATTGCCGTTAAGTTCAAACAATTCATACGTTTATGTTGCAAGTCTAAATCCCATTAAAAAAAAGTTAATAAAAAAAAGTTAGTACCACAAAAAACCCACTATAACATTCTCAATTTCGATCCTTATTCTAACCTTGACCAATAGGCCGAGGATCGGTGTGCCAATAGCGAGACTGGGCCATGAGCTGGCTCGAGGGTCAGTCATGAGCCGAGTAATCCATTCGAGAATCGGCAACCAAATGATTTATTATAAAGTGTTCGACCATGGAAAGGTTATTCGACCATAAAAATCGGTTGCAAGACGATCACACACCATTACGGATCAGCACACGATCATGGCTCGATTTTGCTCGATCATTATACTGGCCACAAGTGATTCCACCCGGTTGTTGTATTGGTCATGGACAACCATGAATTAATCCAATTCGATCGTGAGTGAGGCGAATTGATCGATTCCACACGATTACATGACAACCGAAAACCGACCATAAATTGAATAAGCTCAATGCGGTTCAGTTCTAGACTAGCTATAAGTTGTGATGCAAAACCCTGGATTGGCGCATGGACCAACTAGAGGACCGGTTGACTGGCCAAGGCCTAGCCCTTGGACCAACTAGAGGACCCCATTTACAAGGTACGGGGGAAGTTCGAGCTCGGTTTCACCAGTTAAGTCTGGTTATGTCTAGCTTCGTTCGATCATGGCTTATGCACGAATTTCAAGACAAATGAGGCAGTTAGTCGTGATTAGACTTGATTAACTCCGCCCAATGAGATGGCCTTTAAACATATATATTTTCTCTTGGTGCATTTAATGCCTTTGGCATGTAGTCATTTAATGCATGTTAAGTAAGGGGAAACACTTGGCACCGAATAATCTTGTCATTTAAAGGTAATAATGAACTTCAGATTCTTGCACATTAAAAGAGAGTGAGTTATAAGTCTATTAAGAAGATTTAGAAACCAAGCTAGATAGGTTAATCTTCTTGAAAAACAAGAATCAAATGCATTAAATGGGGATAATGAGTATAGAGGCTTAGGTGTCTCAAGTAGTTAATAAAAGGATGTGACTCATGACTTAAGGAAATAATGGCAATGATCTTGCAAGCCAAAGTAGGGCGCCACGTCTCCTCCATAGACTTGCCACTTTTGTTCTCCTAGGTTTTGACTTCTTAGTTTTTCGAGACTGTTGGATCTTTTCTACTTTCCAATTTTATAGAACTCTTTGTGGTTTGAATTTGGAGAAAATTTTTCTATGAAAGTTGTTCAAAACATCTTGGCCTACAACATATTTCAATTTCATATTTTTCTAAGGTGAGATGTTGGGACAAAAACCCAATCATTTACCATCTAGAACCTGCTCAGTTTAGTAAAAATAGTGATCAAATTGCTTTCTTGAATTTTTATAAAATTTTCTCTTTGTAATTTGGATATACTTCCTTCACAAAATTTTAAAGGACATCCACATCTACAATATACAAAATATTCTAAAAGTTTTGTAAAGATTTAGATTTCAAAATAGATCTCTCTTTACGGTCATTACATCTGCTCCAAGGGCAAATTGTTGGGTTGTATTCAATGATTTACTGTTCTTTCCACAACATGAAATGGATTTAGCTTCCTTCATAAATAATGTTTTATAAGATTTTCTCTACAACATATTAAAATTTCATAATTTTTTAAACTTATTTGGTAAGGCAATGACACTGATTTAGGAAATTGCTCAAAACTATTTTGCTCCCTAGGATGAGAGAGTCACACACCCAAACTTGGAGGGGAGGGGGCTACATGCTCAACTTGAGGAGCAAGCCATTTTGGAGGCTTATTGAATTAAGATAATGATGCATTATATACCTTTGGACTCTAGTTCTTCAATGCCAAGTTGAGGTATTCCCTAAAAGGGTAGGCCATGATGACTACTAACCTAGAACTTAGAGATCAAGTTTGCAATATGAACATATCTAGCCTAATGATTACTTAAAGTCTAAGTATTAAATGAGAGAGACTTAGTTATTGGCTTAGGTGTCCCCACAATAATTACATGTAATTATTCAATGACGACTCAATCCCTTAGATGGACCAATGGAAAGATGAGTAAGTGTCTCCCATAGAAACTAGACTTGCCATCCATATCTTTAGCTTGCTACCTCATATTAGGTTGTCTAGCTAAATGAACATGATTGATCCGCTTGGAAAGATCATCATAAGAAGTTTGCCTATAAATAGCTACATTTCCTCCCTCATTTCCACACCACCTCCTCTTCCCCCCTCACTCTCTCGACCTTACCCTCATCATCGCCCTCTCTCTTCCTCTTGTGGCCATGCCTCTCTTGCTCGTCCGCTTGCGTGCACAGTGTGCAATCACCTAAGCCGTCCCTTGAAATGTTGTATGTAGAATATCGAACTCTTGGTCAGGACAATAGCTTACATCATCAAGATTAGTGGTGTACTCACCTGTGTAAGCTGTATGTATGTTGTGTTGTTCTTTTGTATGGTTTGTTCATGTTTGCATGATTGAATGTGTTCACGCCTTGGGACGAGATCAAGGTTCACTAAGCTTGAAATCGATGTCAAGTTAGGATAGCTTAAGGCCGTGAGGTCTTTGATCGGCATTGAGGCACATCAAGTCCAAGCCTTGGTGGGTGTGGGGATCACCCAAGGCCGCAAGGCCTTAGATTGGCATTGAGGCATGCTGGTTGCAAGTCTTGCTCAGTAGGAGGATCGCTCAAACCCACGGGGTCTTGGTACAACATTGAAGCATACTGATTCCAAGTCATGCATAGTACAAGGACCGGCCTATGCATACAGTTCAAGTCACAAATTAAGAATCATGCTTGGCATATTATATAGTATGATGTTGAGAGTCAAGATACACTCACTTAAATGAGCATGTCCTCGGGTCTTGCATACGTTGGTTAAGATAAAAGAAGAAAAGCCAACTTGTGTGATACATTTGTGTGATCATTTAAAGAAGAAAAAACATCCATCGCTACATAGCGTTGGCAGTGATACTTCGTTCATAGAATGAGATGCTTTGGTTGAGTTAAGATGCCTGGTTCTTAAATCCGAAAGCCTCGGGAAGCTAGCCCCAAGAAGCTTCGATCGAGCTGAAATGTCCTGGCTTAGCTAAGAAGCCCAGCAAGAAGCTAGAAGCCCTAGTCGAGCCAGGAGGACCTGGTCAAGCCAAAACGACGGTAACAAAATCATTGTATGCATGCCGATATATATATATATTTGATGTGTGTGTGTGTGTGTGTATAAGCTGAAGGTAAGCCTCCATTGAAGTATACCGTAATAGACACATGCATCTAGTAGAGATGCAGCAATAAGTAGGCATTAAGGAGTTGCAATCTCACTAAAGGAGTTAAGGTTTACCTTGACCTTTTGAGTATAGAAGATGTAGTGATTGTAAATATAATAGCCCGTGATAGAATGGCTTGTAAACATAACTGATGTAATTGTATATTTGCAAATGGTTATTTTTCTTCACTGCTTGTTGTTATTTGGGTGTTGTTTGTAATGCCTCCACATGTGCTTAATGAAAAGATAAAAAGAGATACGGGTTGATGTCGCACGTGGAACGTCACAAAAATAATTGCCGCTGGTCGTGACCCTAAGGAAGGAGTTTGGGGTCATTATACCTCAAATTTGTATATTTGTAACAAATTTATCATAAACTAATTTTTTGACCACCAAAATTCCGAAATTTGTACGCATATGAAAAATTTACTCCAAATGATCATAAAAATCTTAAACTTATACATTTGTAACAAATTTATTCTAAACTAATTTTTTTAACCGCCAAAAACTCTAAGCTAATATATTTGTGACAAATATATCTTCTATCAAATTAGATAAATATTACAAAAATGAAAAAATTGGTACAACTATGATAAAAGAAGAGTAAAATCTCAAATTGGTACACCAATAGACTATTACATGTCATCCAACTCACATTTTGTTAGTAAAATTTAACGAAAACTAACAAAGGGTAAATTTGTCATAAATATATCAATTTAAAGTAAATATCAAAAGTGTACCAATTTGAGGTTTTTGGAGGTCAAAAATTAGTTTAGGGTAAATATCACGAATGTACTAATTCGGGATTTCTTGTGATATTAACCCCAAAATCAAAACTAGGCAATATAAGAGTTAACAAATAAGTTGGAAATCATATGATACAAATCGAATGAAGAAATAAGTATATGATCATTTTTCATAATTCTCGTTCGATGATTAGTAAAATGAGGATGTATGCTAAAGAATGATCATTTTTTCCAAATATCTGTCCCTTTCCTTCCTTGTAATTTCTTCTAAAATTTGTTCATGTACCCATGTCGTTTTAGGAAAATTTTAAATAAGAGCTTGAAATGCCATCATTTTATTAAATAAATGCTTAAAATGAATATTATTTCAAATAAGGGCCTGAGTGAATCTTATTTTAAATAAAGACTTGAAGTGATCATATCAATCTCAAATAAATGTCTTAACTCACTATTTGATAATGGCAATTTTGTCTATTAATTTTTTTTTCTTTTTTTACATAAAAAACTATTTTTTATTTTTTATTTTTAAAAAAAGAGAGAATAGAGTCGAGAGGGAAGGCTCCCTCTCATTTGTGGCCACTGCCCCATAATCGGTGGGCCGGTGACAACGGTCAGCGGGCTTGTCGGCACCTGGGCGAGGGCCGATGACCCTCGCTAGAGACAAGAGAGGGCGGCAACCCTCTTTTAGATTTAGTCCTCGCGCAGGTGCTTACGATCATCGCCCAATGCCACTGGATCCCACTTCTAGTGAGAGCTAGTAGGCCCTCGCCCAAGTGCCGACGACCTCATTGGCCAGCGATGCCACCCCACTAGTGATAGGGTGACAGCCACATCCTCCTACCTTTATTTTTAGTTTAACTTTTTTTAATTATTAATCTAATTATCAAGCCAAAAAATTATAATTTAATCTAAATTTAAATTGTGTTTTGACAAAAATACCTCCAATTAGCTAGAATTTTTTACTAGCTGGTGAGTCAGTGAGGCTAGACCTCTATTTGAAATAAATATAACCATTTTATGTCATGTTTTTAGATTGAGATGATTACTCCATGCCTTCATTTAAAATAAGACTCACTTCAAATTTTTATTTGAGGAAAAAAAGTACACTTTGGGCATTTTCTGAAATTTTCCCTATGGTTTTGATTAAAATGTTACATCCGAGTTTTACCAGCGAAAAGAAAAAGGAAAAAAAGTTGCAGACAAAAAACCTAGTAAAATATCCGAAATTCTGAAATTTTACTTGTTTCCTCTATTTTTTTTTTTTTTTTTTTTGTCTTTTGTCGGAACCTTGTTTCCTCGTTAGCTCCGAAGAGAGATTGGCGGACCCGGAATAGCAGTCCAATTTCGAACCGTATTCCTCTCACCTCAGCAAACAGTGAAGCAGCCTCAAAACTATATAAAAGGAATAACTTTGCAGAACGATTCATCCAGCGACCCAGCTGGAGGGAACGGGAGAGGGGAAGAGAGAGAGAGAGAGAGAGGTGCTATTCCGGGTCCTCCAATCTCTCTCTCGGCGAACATTCCTTGATCCCCCATCGCCTTCTCTCTCGTAACGTCCGACCCCGATCAGAATCTCTCCACGTCGGGTTCGTATTCTCTGCTCTCGACTCTTTATCAACATGTATTTCGGTTTCCTCCTTTGTCTCTGCGGTTAAAGCTCCAGTCTTTTCATTTTTTTTTTTTTTTTTTTGGGAGTACCCATCTCGTCAAAATCTAGTCTTTGCCTCTCAAGCTCTTGAATTTTGGCTGTGAGATTGAGTGAACCTTGTCAAGAAGCTTGCTTCTGATATACCCTTTTCTCGCGTTCGCAGGGAGAATTCTCAACTGTCTGAAATTAAGAGGGGGGGTTCTTTTATTTTTATTTTTAGAAGGATTTGATCGAAAAGTCGGAAGCAAGTGCTTGTGGACAAAGGGTTTTGATCATGGGTAGGAAAGATTTGCAGCTTTTTGATGATAGGAAGGATGGGTTCTTCTCTATTAATAACTTGGGCTATCAGTGGAGTTCTGTCGACCCTGATATGTGTCCTGTAGGTGGGTTATTTGCCAGTGTAGGCCAAATGGGGATGAATTTCGGTTTATCGCCGAATTCGCCTAATAACTGTGATGTCGGGGGTGTGAATAGCATAAAACTGACCTGCCCTGATTTTATGATTAAGTACGTGTCATCTCCAGAGGGTATTCGGATTGTTGGTGTCCCAGAGGAGGAAGAAACTGTGCGCAATAAAAAGAGTGGGCTTAAATTGAAACTAAAGGTGAAAAACCCTTCGTTGAGGAGGTTAATTAGTGGGGCAGTGGCGGGGGCTGTTTCACGGACCGCAGTAGCACCTTTGGAGACGATAAGGACACATCTGATGGTAGGAAACAGTGGGCATTCTACTGCTGAGGTGTTCCAGAATATTGTGAAGACTGATGGGTGGAAGGGATTGTTTAGGGGTAATTTGGTTAATGTGATTCGGGTTGCCCCTAGCAAGGCCATAGAGGTAACGTTGTTTTATTTACTTTTTGAAAGTTAAATTGACTTCTTGGGACTTTTTTGCGTCTAATCGGTTGACATTATGCATGCTGTCCTGCTTTGTTCATTAGTGCCCTCAATATTCTCTGTTTAGGAGATCTTTGGGCAAATCTTCTGACGTTTGTTTGTTTGTTTGTCATCCAGTTTGTCCATTGCTCTCTTTTCTGGCCATGCCATCTATGGCACTATTGCTTCATGTAGTTGTTTATTTCTGGTAGAGGTCGTGCATCGTCTGCTTTGCTATTGTCAATATTCCTGCAAAGCCACTGGCAATCTCTGTCTCTTTGTAGTCTCTCGATTTGACAGCACTGTTTCTTAAATGGAATATTGTGCCTTTGTAGAGCTGAGAATTGTCCATCTGTGTTTAACCAGGCCAACAGGACATAGTAAACCATAAGACGTGCTTTGCTTAGGATTTTCTGTCAACTTAAGCTAGATGAATCTAATGTATTGTTGATTGCATGTTTGTGAAAAATTTTATGACTTAATTGGTCGATTGGAAAGACTTTGACTGAGTTGCATTTTGCACTTACTTGATGACTCACGATGCTTTTATCCTTATGTTGGTCAGTTAAATAACCTTTGCATCATTTGGGGCTTGTGACATGTCTGTAGCATTGATAATTTAGGCCCATGCATTGCTCATCATGGTTGAGTACATGTCCAATATCACAATTAGTTTCTAGCTTTGTGCTTTATAGGATATTCTGTCAACCTTCTTTTTTGCATATAAGCATTGCGTTCCTTGTGAGACAAGTTGAAATGGTGTCTTTAATGGGAATTTATAAAATTTCTTCACGCTCACATGAATAGTGAGGAGGGATGGTCCTAGTATCCTTTACACTGAAAATACTCTGGTGACAGTAAAGGCTTGTAACCTTACTGATTTGGTTACAGTTCTTGAACTAATGAATGCATCACTTTTTTCTTAAGATTTAATTTAGAAAATTTATTCTGCATAATTAGATTGGTTTTTGGTTTTCACATTTATCACGCAAATGTAGTTGGGGTAATCATATTATCTTTATTCCTTATGAAATGAAAGATATGATATCCTTCACTCAAGGGATGATGCATTGTATTGTTAGCATCATCAGGTATTGATTAGTTTCTTGAAAGCCAAGGATGATAATGTTTCCTCTTTGGAAAACACTCTATTTTGCCAGCTTGCACAATTGATGGTGCTATTATGTTGATTAGAGATTAGGGTGGAACCAATGCTTTTCTTTCTGTTTTCTGTTCTCGTTCATTTAGAGTGGAACCAGTGTTTTCTTTCAGACATAGTTGATCAATTGTCAAATATCACACTAAATTATACTTGACAGCAGAATATCTCTTTGATAGACCTGAGCACTAGTACCTGTTGCTCTATGATTAATTACATAAACCTCCTAGGTTGGTCTTTTGTGTCAAGTGTTCAAATGCTACCAAATGTCTTGAGGTCTCTTAAATGTGTTGGTCATGGGTACATAGAATGGTTGAGAAGCTGCTTGCTATTTAAGTCTATCATTTGGTGGATAATCTTGTTATAAATCCATTCCTTATCCCATTCTGTTCCTAAGAGGGGAAATAAGGAGGAAAATGACCTAGAAGAGGGGGAAAAACAACTTCAAGAGTTACTAACCGCGATTCACTGAGCTCCTTATTTTTAAGTTGACTAGGTTTCTTCCTTTATCTATGCAATCAAACGTTTCAAAGGCAGGGGTAGAGCTACTTCCTCACTAGGCATATCCTCACTAGTACCTGTTGCATATCATCTTTGACAGCAGAGGCAAGTCTTGAGAAAAAAATAATATCATTGCTTCCCTATCTGCCCATCATTAGTGCAGAGCTTTATTACTTTGACTAGCCTCTCATTTAATAAGCCAAGGTTCCCTTTTCTCTTCATGCATTAAGACAAATTGAGTCAGGGAATTCCTTTTGTACCCCTAAGGGACGTTCTTTGGTTACATGTACTTAGAAGGTTTCTATTCTTCCGGTGCAGCTATTTGCATATGATACGGTCAACAGGCAGCTGTCACCCAAACCTGGGGAGCAGCCGAAACTTCCAATCCCCGCGTCATTAGTTGCTGGGGCCTGTGCTGGTATCAGTTCGACGATATGCACATACCCTCTTGAGCTAGTCAAAACTCGTCTGACGATACAGGTACCGGTAAAAAGCTTGCTTGGTATTTAAAGTGTGCATACTTGCATCAATTTATATGTTCCCGCTGAAACTGCAGAGAGGGGTTTATGATGGTCTCTTTGATGCGTTCGTGAAAATAGTAAGAGAGGAGGGTCCAGCAGAGCTCTATAGAGGCCTTGGGCCTAGCATCATTGGGGTCATCCCTTATGCTGCCACCAACTATTTTGCCTATGACACATTGAGAAAAGCGTATAGGAAGTTTTTCAAGCAAGAGAAGATCGGAAACATCGAGACCCTCTTGATTGGCTCCACGGCGGGGGCTATTTCGAGCAGTGCAACTTTCCCACTGGAGGTGGTGCGTAAGCACATGCAGGTT
This sequence comes from Eucalyptus sideroxylon x Eucalyptus melliodora, assembly GCA_016097485.1. NCBI lineage: Eukaryota > Viridiplantae > Streptophyta > Magnoliopsida > Myrtales > Myrtaceae > Eucalyptus > Eucalyptus sideroxylon x Eucalyptus melliodora. The sequence continues at coordinate 24,317,920 of CM027826.1, read as the reverse complement.
GGGGCGTTGAGCGGGAGAAAGGTATATAGGGATGTGATCCATGCTTTCATGAGTATCCTTGAGCAGGAAGGAATCGGAGGCTTATATAGAGGTTTGGGCCCGAGCTGCATGAAGTTGGTGCCTGCTGCTGGGATATCATTCATGTGCTACGAAGCATGTAAGAGGATATTGGTGGAGGATGATGAGGATGCTTAGAAATAGATTTTGCAAGGAGCATGTAGTTTTAGGTTTTCGGTTTGGCAGAGAGGAGCTGGTTTTGAGCCACCTCTTAGTTTACTAATCGCAGGCATGTATTTTTTGCATCTTTTTCACATAAGGAGGTCGCAGTTGACGTGATTGTCACGATTTTTCAAGGTGAGTTATGATTTTCAGTCTCTTTCATTGTAGCGGTGACGGTGCATTAGATTTACATAGTGAGGCTCTCGAAAGTACAGGAGAAAAATTGACTTAATGTCTCAAAAATGGGTTTTGTGTATTATCCTCGAGAGCATTGGGACGTACGAGATATGTTGTCGGCTATGAAGCACGGACACGCTGTCCATGCTCGCGTATCGTGTCCGACACGTGTCGGAGCGTGTCGGACACCTCGACACGCTCGGACACGCGGTCAACGCGTGTCGGATTTTCCGACACGCGGTCAACTTTTCTCGACACGCGTGTCGACGCGTGTCCGAAAGATTGATAGAGGGTGGAGGCGAGCGAGCAGAGGCCGCGAGCGCCGGCGAGACGAAGCCACCAACGGACCACCGCGACGGCGAGAGACGGCTAGAGAAGGAGCCGAACAGAGAGAAAGAAGAGAGAAGGCAAACTCCTGCCGGCGAGACGCAGCCACGAACGGACCACCGCGACGGCGAGAGACGGCCAGAGAGAGCGGCGAGGGCCACCACTGTTGCGATGGATCGGCGAAGAGAGGAAGAGGAGAGGAGGGAAGGGGGTCGTGCGACGAGCGGCAAGGAGGAATAGGAAAAGGAGGGCTCGGCTCGCTAGGTTTTTCATAAAGAAACCCAAAAAAATAAGAAGAGATCTGATGGCGTGAGGGGGAGGAGAAGTGACAGCTTACCTGTCATTGTCAAGTGGTGGGAGGAGGGAAAAAAGTGAAAAAATTTGGGGTGGAGGGAAAAGGACGAAGGAAAGAAGGGGTGGAGTTTGGGGATTGTTTTTTTAACCGAAAAATTAAATAAATAAAATTAAAAAATAATTTTGAAAAATAAAAGTATTAAATTTTAAATAATGATAAATTTTGATCATGATAGAAAATTATGGATTTATTTAAACAAATTGATTCTAATTTTTATTAATTATTAATTTCATCGATAACTTTTGTTAAAATTTAAAAAATGTTCCTCATTAACTATAAATATATCTTTTGAATTTCAAATGAATTGATTTGTTAATATTATTAGTGTAAATTTATTATAGGCTCTTTTTAAATTAATTAATTATTTATGAGTTTGAATCAAATTAATTTAAAATAAAAATATTTATTTAATATACAACGTGTCGCAACGACGTGTCGAATTCTCTATTTTTTAGAAATGACGTGTCGACGTATCGTGTCGTGTCGGACACTCGTGTCGTGTCGCGTGTCGGTGCTACATAGGTTGTCGGAGGGAAGCATCGGTTATTCATATTTTCGGGTCGGGTCGGGTCGAGTCGAGTCGAGTCGAGTCCGGGTATGGGTGATCGGGTAGGGTCTAGATTTGGACCATGTATTCGATCCTGTTATAACAGGTTCTCCTTTTTCCAACCTTGTACTCGACCCTGTTTGCATTGGACCTTGTACTCGATCCACCTTGTTTTTCCGGTCCAATTCTAGGGTCAATTATGTTTCTTCCACTGGAACTTATTTTGCAATTTCCCGATATCTTATATGATTTCGAATTTTATATTAATATGTAAGAAAATAACGCAATCATCATAATTTGTATTGAAACATTAAGCACTTATAATAAATAAATACATAAATTTTTTGACTAAACGAAAAATTAAGGATCCATAGGCTAATTATAATAAATAAAATCATAAGGTAAAAAATTAGTAATAAACATGGGTCTAATATTAATTTGATTTCTACAACTACTACTAAGCATAACTCATAAAAAAGAGAAATTAAACAAGTCAATACATGTGGTACACGAGAATTTGGTAGCGATGGACGGTGTTCATCGCAAGAGGGAGCCAATGAGGGACGAGAATTTGGTAGCGATGGACGGTGTTCATCGCAAGAGGGAGCCAGTGAGGAAGGGAAGCAAGTAAGGAAGAGGAACGACAAGGAAGGAGTATCGTACTGATGAGGGAGGGAAGCAAGTGAGGAAGAGGAACGATAAGGAAGAAGTACCGTGCATGTTTGAAAGAGCCAGGAGAAAAAATGTCGTGTAATTGTGGGAGTAAGAAAAAAAATCAGGAGGAAAAAAATGGGTTTTGAATCTCTACTTACAAAATCGGTCCAAGAATCAATTTCAAAACCGGTCCAAGAATTGTTTTTCGAGTGGGTGATCACTCGGAACCTGTTCCCAAACCGGTTTAAACCGGTTCCCAAACCAGTACCTGGACTGGTTTTAATTGGAACCAATTCCCAACCTTATTTTTCGGATGGGCCGGTCCGGTTCCCGAGTATATCCAGTCCGGTTGCACACCCCTAGATCCAAGTAGGGATGACTATACCCATGCCAGGCCGGTGGAAGGACTAAATGCCCTATGGTGCAAGGCGGTGCCCACCGCACTATGATGATGCAAGGCCAAATTATTTTTTCAGCCACTGGATGCATTGCAAGAATGAGCATAAGAATGTACTGATCCATGTCCGAAGGAAACAACTCGTACCAAAGAGCCCTCAATTTTTTTGCTTATCAAATTCAAACAGGCTTTCGGAAGCCTGAACTCCTCAAGGGCTCGCAAATGACAATAAACTTACAGGTAAGAGCCAGCAATTTTCACGACGAAATATTCATTTACCATTGACCAGTCTCGGAGGAACAGTGAATAGACCATATTTTTCTTAACTGAAATACTGACGAGACAAGGGATTTAGAGCAATCTCCTTGAAGGACTATAGACAACTCCATGACTAATGTTCACTAAAATTTCAAGTCCGAAACCCTCACTGTAGTAGTACAAGCTGGAACCACGAGTAGCGGAAAGCACAGCTCCCCCTCCAAGATACAACATGAATTACTTCATCGCATGAACCCAACTGGTGGCTTGGTATCTATTATTTACATCACAACAAGCACGAAGTAGTCGGCTCTTACCAGCACCATAAACAAACGTTACTACTCCTGACTAGCAATTGATGCCACATTGACCTTTTGCAGTAGCTTTCATAGCGTCGGAGGTGAATGGATCAATGCGCACCCAAAGCAGAGAGAAGATGGAAGCAAGCAGTATCGACCACACGATCACGATGGTGGGGGTACGATTCTGCCGGCCTACCAAACCCTTCAAGAATGGATAAAGATGAGCAATAACCCATATGGCAAAGAAGAGCTTTCCGAAGAGTGGACCCCATGACTGATAGCCACTGTTGATGGCGTATGAGACTCCGGCTACGATGCCCACCAAGTTCACTATGAGGACAGTGGTTGGGGGAATGAGAAGTGATGTCCACTTGAACACATAGAGCTCTGCGAAATCCCCATCTTCGTCCGATGCCTTTGAAGTGACAGTGAAGTTGGTGTCGATTCCGGCGAGAACTTTCAAGAGCCCTTGAAACACGGCAAAAAGATGAGCTGACGTACCCCCGATGACCCAAAACTGTTCATTCCTCCACCAGTCCTCGATACTCACTCCACTCCATCTGAGCTCAAGGATTCCGGTAGCAAAAATGGAGACAAAGAGGAGAATGAACCACATACTAGCAAAGTTGCTAATCTGCATTAACAAATTAGTAGATATTTGTTACAGCAGCATAAAAATGAAACAGCATTGAGGTTGGTGTTTTAAGGTACACATACACCCATACTAGCTTAAAGTCCTTGCCACATCAAGGGCTTGTTTGTTTTGAAATAAGTTCAAGTAAAAAAGCAATGTTTTCCAAACTCCCAGAGGTTGAACTGGTTATCAAACCGGTTTCCGGTTCATCTGGTTTAACCGGGCAAGTCAAGTTGGTGACATCATTACTACAAAAAAATAAAAATAAAAATAAAAATCTGGAAGATTTAGGAAAAAAAAAATCCGGAAAACATCCTGAATACTTAGCAAAATGATGAATGTCTTTAATGAGATGAACTTAATGTCTTAATGATAATAATGACAGAACATTCTAAAAACACAATTATGTTCACATATAAGAAAATATAATGTCACAACTTAAATGGACACAAAAAATTTCTTGAAAGGGTTCTTGAAAGGGGCTCCTTTGAGTGGCAAAATGCCTAATAAGACATTACATCACAAGAAAAGTCAAAGAAAGGCTTCATGGAAGAGAGAGGTCATTCATTTTTGTTTTTTCTCATGAAAAAGACAACGTGACCCTAGTTTCTTTGTGGCTTTTACTTTTTCCAGTTTCGGTCGACAATGTGCTGAAGATTTGATTGGGATTTGAACCATCGGGTCCCAAAATCAAGCTTTTCACTAAAATCCTGGTCCAACCGTCCAAATTCAGGTCATACGGTTCTTCTGGGTTTGACCAGGTTTTGACAAAAATAAGTCTAGGGATTCAACTGAAGCGGACTGACTGGCTCCTGGTTCAACCAGCTAGTCTGGTCTAGAATTAAAAACACTGGCAAAAAGTTATGGAATAAGTATGTGACTCTGATGTGTTAATATACATATATAGTAAAAGTTTCAGAAGTTGTCTGCCAGAAAAAAGTCAAAAGTAAATCCATCGTAAGATTTAGACCAAGCAAAAAGCCTATATTTAGACATACCCTAAAACAGCAGTAGAAAAAGCCGAAACAATTGTAATTGATGGGAGCCACTTACCTCTGGGATGATAAATTTTCCAGTAAGAAGGCAAAATGCAGGCAGAATGCAATAAGCAATCAGAGGGATTGAAGTGAGGGGATACACAATGGTATTTATATATGCCAATCTCTCCAACCACTTCAGTCTCCCATTGTAACCATACCATATAGGACAATGCCTGCTTAGTAAAATCTCAATGGACCCCAATGCCCATCGAAGAACTTGGTTCAGACGATCTGAAAGATTTATGGGAGCAGAACCCTTGAATGCTGGGCGGGGAGGCATACAGTAAATGGAGATCCACCCTCGAGCATGCATCTTAAACCCTGTTAAGATATCTTCTGTGACAGAACCGTATATCCATCCAATCTGCCAGCAAATAAAATGTAAGTGCCCACAAGAAAGACATTGAGAATGTGGTTATGATAATATAGACGCCGTAGTAAATTGCTATGTAACCAACCTCTTTGCCCCACTCAGTCTTGTCCTCATAGCCACAGCTGATAACATGAATCGCTTCCTTCAAAAGAGTTGCTGGATTAGTAGATGGTGGAAGCCCTCCCTGTTCCATGAATGTTGCTGCAATGAAGACTGGCGATTGACCAAAGCGCTTCTCTAAGCTTTTCTGGGACATAAGCAGTGATCTCTCCTCATCATAACCTGCACGAAAGAAGCAAGACATTTAGCCAAAGTCAACATGGAAGCTGTATTTATTCACCTTCCCATCATTAAGTGACGGATGCGACTATCCTAGAAATCCTCAAGGGGGAATGGGAAGTGAGCTAGACCAAAAAGTGTAAACCTTATTGATGAGCTGCATAGACCAAAAACAGCAGCAAAAGCAAACCACATCTCAGGCCTGGCACAGATGGGTAGGTAGCGAATACTAGGGGCCTGAGATAACTCTAAAGAATTTGGCACATCAGTCATAATAGCCTTACTTAGAGAAAATTTACCAGGTTGAAAGTATATAAACCTTGTCTCTAATAAACCTATTGGACTTCTCTTTCTGTTACTTTAATTAAACAAACTGGGGAACTGTATCTAAAAACTAAGACACACTGAATTTACTAGGGCTCCTACCTTCCATCCCCTCCTCAATATCCTCCATGTTGAATATTGGAATGTTGGATTCAGTTCTTTTGACAGCTCTCTTCTTGTCGATGTAATTCTTGTCACCACCCTTTCCCTTCTTTCTGGGACCACAGCAGCTTTTAACAATAATATTTGGTTCCAAATCTGCCTCAGTCAATACTGGGTCATACCCATATAGGGCCTGCCTGTTGAAACAGCATCCAGTTCCCACATAGACAGGCCCTTGGATTCCATCAAGTCCTTTCAAGTTAATCTACATAAAATGGAGAGTCACAGAGCAATATAGTTGAGGATAACAGAACCTGAGATAACCTACTTTGAAAATGAAGTTAACCTACATCAAAGAAGACAATATTCCGGTTAGCATATCGATCGTGCAAGTCAATGCCGTCAAAACGCTGTGGAAATTGGACATAGCATGTCTTCTTTCCAAGAGCAGGATCCATCATAAAACACATCGCTTCTTTAAGAGCTTTGCTGTTGTTGAAGTAGTGATCACAATCAACATTCAAAAGATATGCTCCATTGGTTAGGACAGCTGAAACACGAATCTGTTTAACAAAGATAGTAATGAATTACAATGCTACAAATGCATACAAGAAAAAGAAATCAGCAACTCTTTGCTTATATCATATGAGAAGAATGATACCATCTACAGCTGCAAATATTTGCAGAGTGACACCTCTCACACCAACAAAGCATCATTATAAAGAAATATTTTAGACTCCTTATTTCCTATAATTCTTCTGGGAGTTTGGGAGCATGGCAACACAAATGATCAAAACTAAAAGGGAATATTGGATGTAGTAAACAATAAAAATGAAGTTCATAACATTCAGAATAAGCTTGATGACCATGCCCAAGTAATACATGTGACTTTTGCAACTTTAAAAGCCATTCACATGATCTTTTCTTTTCAAGGCTATATTAGAAAGCTGTGTAAAGAGGAACTAGAAGAAAATTATACCAAGGCATTCATTGCCCCAGCCTTTTTGTGATGCTGAAAACCAGGTCGCTTTTCTCGAGAAACATAGACAAGTCTTGGTAACTCATTTCCATCTGTATCAAGCCCACCACTGTGACCCAAGAAAACCTGCATCACCAATAAAAGATTAAGAGAAGTCTCCTCACGGACTTAAATTGACTCTGGTCATGATGAAGTCTCAATTCATATAATTGTAAATGTATCCAATTTTTCTTTAGTAAAATAAATCAAACTGAGCTTGCTGCTGTAAAATGAAGCAATTTAAGCAATTCACTTCAAAACATAATGGGTGAAAATCAAACGTTTTGAGTAATTTCAAAACACACTGGATTATCCCTCAATCCTTCTTAAATGGAGCTATCCCGCTCAAATCTAATAGTAAGTATCTAAGTGTACCTGAATCATTCCTGGATGATCCCTGGGGTTGTTTCCAGGCCAGGGAGTGCCATCTTGCATTGTCCATCCTTCTTCTGGCACCTTCTGCGCTTTGGCAACTAAAGCATTGATCCGCACCTTAAACTCTTCATATTCTCTCTGTAGATTATATGCAGGAAAACATAAACTTTTAGGTTTGTCACTGTAGGTAAGAGACTAACAGGAAATTTCTGCACAAAATTTTTAAGTATTAAAACAAAACAAGAATAATTGCACGTTAATTTCAAAAATATGGAAGCACAAACCCCCACAATTGAGAAATAAATTCCCTCAAGAATTTTGAAAAACCACATGAGCATTGGTTGATTTTTCAATTGTTTAGTTTTATGTCTTATCATATGGACATCTAGTTCAAGTTGTTCTGCTCTATAATGCTTCTTTACATAACAATATGCCTTCACCTTCACAAAAGTCCTAGGTAGCTCACTTCAGGGGTCAAAGTACTTAATTAAACACAACATGAGAAACTATGAAGTGCTCAGTCCAGCATTTGTATTTTAGTTTTTCATAGGGCTCGGTTTTGGTGGGCTTGTTGGGAGGACGCTCAAAACCAAAGCCACAGCAGTGCTCTACCTTTCTGAAAGCAATGATTGTTACCAGAAATTTCTTTTCTCCATGTAAAAACAGACATCTAGTTGTCCCTCATGAACTCATGATAACTAAAACACATTGGCAATGCCAGTAGACATCACGTTGTTAAATTTAATTCCCAGTGGGAACTTCAGAGCATTCATCCACAATCTTCAACTTTACAAAACATGATGATGTGATGTAGAAGCAATGGTTAGATAAACAAATTGACATAAAGAGAACCCACAAATGGTGTACTGCCACAAAACTAACCTTCATTGCCCTGCGTTCCTTTACAAAAGATGGCTGTATCTTGTCCTTCAAGTAATCTATTTTTTGGGCAAAGTAAAATTCAGGGGCCCTAGGTTCGATGTTGTGCTTCTTGCAGAAGGGCACCCACTTCTTTGCAAATTCCGCAGTCTCTGAAAGTGCTTCAAAGGTCAACATTGCAGATCCATCATCAGAGACATAGCATGAAACTTTATCTACAGGATAATCCACAGCAAGTATGGACAAGACAGTGTTGGCAGTTATAAGAGGTGGCTCTTTGAGTGGATCCACCGTACTAACAAAGACATCAATAGGAGCCAATTGAGAAGGTTCCCCCTCACGGTCATATCTGTGATTGAAAATGATGATTAAGATGATGAAAATACTTGCAAATATACTCATTTTAAAATACAGTGAAGATAAAATTAGCTCACCTCAATGCTAGCCTGTCAAGGTAAGTCTCACGGTTTATCGGAATCCATTTTGGGAACTGATCCAAAAGCCAAGATAAGGCAAACCAGATCTCACAGATAACTGATGTTAGCCACAGTGGATAAGCATCTTTCACAGGGTGTGTGGCACGATATTGCAAGAAGAAGCCCAAAATAATCAGACGAAGAATAATCACAACACGATAAGGGGTGAGATGTGATGATGATATAGGCACTACGCGGCTCAAAGGTAGACGAGCATCATCAGCCCTGAAGAGATCAAATGAAAGTCAATTTTGCTTTGCAATGAATGAAAGCTATGATCAGCAGTCAATAACATTCGCGCCCAAAAATAGAACTGTTACTCCATGGGCATATTGGGACACAAACGCAGTTTCTTTATCTCTTTGGGGTTATGAATGCAAGAAGTGAATGCATACAAACTGTATATTGATAAATGAACCGGCATATTCCTCCTGAAACCTTATATATTCTACATGAAATTTCTTACATCTGAAGTTCTTCTCCATTAGAGCCAGTTCCTTCTATGTCTCCTTTTCCTTCCGGGAATCTACTGGTCATGTGGGGGATGTTCTTTTCCTGCTTGAGTTTCCAACTTTCAACCCTTTCTTTCCAATCAACATTTCCAAGGCCATAAGAGTTCAAGTCCCTGGAGGGGTCCACAATTCGCACAGGAACTATAACAACAGAAAGCATCGTCAACCAATATAATCCATGCTTATCCAATGCAAGTGAACAGCTGCTGAATTAAAATTAAAATTACTATTTACCTGGCTGTCTAGGATCAACAGAATGAACTGAATGCCTATCAGAAGGGCCCAAAGGTCCAGATGTTGTCCGAACAGATTGGTTGTCAGGTGTAGCACAGGGGTTTTCACCAGATATCTGAAATATTTTGTTTTATCAGGATAAGGAAATTTTTGCAGCTTAGCTGCTTTAGATGGTCTTCAATAACATATAATATTCTGGGACAAAGTCTCGGTTGCAACGTAACTAAAGATAAGTCACTAGGTTTTATGACTCACAAAAAGCTTGAGAAACATTTCTTCGTTCTGAAAGATTGAATGGTAAGACAGACATAACTTGATTCTCTAAAGAAGAAAGGATTCTTTTCACACTTCATCTAAAGCAATGTCAAAGCATCTATCATTGAATATAAATTTTTGACTTTTCCACCGGAACAACAAAGCTACCATGCAAAAGATAAAATGGAATACAAAAGAAGAAGAAAATGTTATTACACAGTATTTGTTAGCTACTTATGGAAAAAGGGGTTTTTCGATAAGTTCCCACACTATATATATGCCCAAGTAATGGAAAGACTATTGATTGCCCATATTTATGTTTCCAGTGCATCCTGGTCCCCTGCAAGTTAAATGCTTTTTGCGAGTTTTGGCAGTACATAGTAAGTTTAAAGATCAGGTACATATGTAATCTCAAAGATTAGTATATTTAAATTAGACATTTATAGTGACAATTGTGGAATATGTGAAGTTGCATTTTAATGGCCCCAATCAGTATTATTACTTGGAAGCAGCCACGAATTATGCATTGCATTCTCATTATTATCATGAACTATGTGTTATGTGGTCATGAACTCAAATAATGGACCAATGTTCTTTTCCCATTTTGCGATAAATAGCCAAATGAATGCTGTTAATGTTCCTTTCACTTTTCGCAATAAAAAAGACTATTGTTTCCATTGATATGCTTATGCCTATCACTGTTGCTTTGCAACAGTGTAAGTATGGAGAGATAGCTCTGAAGAAGATGGCAATAGCCTGGTTCACTCTTCATGATGCAGAGGAGTAACCACTTGATAGGGTATTAACTGGCAGGAAGAAAAAGACAGATTTGCTCTGCTGGTCTAGCAATTAGGATGAGGGAGCTGTCTCAAGTATCTACTTTTAATCCCTTGTGCAAGTCCTTTAGTACATTAACGAATGCTTCAAGTTATCAGCTGGTCTAATTTCTTTAATCATTGAAGGTCAACCAAACAATATAATTTGAGAAGGAAGCTTGAGGTGGTCTAATTGCTTACTGGCAGCCCATTAGTGAGAAGGGGGACTGGATGTTGAGATTCACGTCTAGAAGAAGACGAGAGATCAGGATCTTCTCCCTGCCATTGGCGCCTCCTGGCATTTCCTCGCGTGTAGCTGAACTCGTTCTCTAAATCATCGACACCATCTTCGTCATCATCTCCTTCCACTCGAGGACTCCCTGAAAGACTTTGCCTTGTTAACTCGATCCGAGTTAAGAAGGATGAGGAACAGGATAGGTACATTTACAAATAAGATAGAAAGAGCTAACCTTTTTGCCTTTTGTAGCGAGTCTTACACTGAGGACAACACTGGTTTCCATCTTTCCTCTCATACTCATAACAGGGACGGCACACTGGGAATGCGCACTCATTACACGCAACAAACACATCACCACTGGCCGAAAGTCCAACAGTATCACCACAAATCTGACACATCTGGCCATCCAAGTGCTTCAGGGGCTTGGGCTGCATAATGTACGGCAATCAACAATTCAGCCTCCACCACGGAAAGATGGCGACCAATTCTCACGCGTGTGAGAATATAAAAGGCATTACTCGAACCAAGGATCAGAAAGTCTAAAACTAGATTTCCATATCCTTGACGCACTTACCAATGGCCGCATCATTTACTAAATAAATCGTAAAGACAACAAAGGAAATCTTAACGAAGCCCAGTACAAACTATACGCTAGAACCCATTAACGCTCTCAAAAGTAACAGTCCAAATGAGACGAGCAATCAGCAGAAAGAGAAGAATCAAAGCCAAATCTAAGAAAACGTCGGCCCCTTGGCCAGGGAAGCAGGGCCACTAACGATCTAATGGCAGGAACGGAGAATGCAGATTCTGACCCAGAACAGTAATCACAAGAAATACTCGATCTTTCCAATAATGCTCGCAAGGAGCGACCGACCACCCAAAAGTAGTCTCCACCGCTAGAGTTCCCGAAAATTCCACGGCGCCTGGGAACTAAAACCCAACAGCAATGCCAGGATCTACACCGCTAACTTCGACGCGAACAAAGGACACCCACGAGAAATGAAAACAGAGCAGAGAGGGGAACAGCGGACTGAAAGAGACGAACCGCGCTGTCGGAGTCGTGGCGTATCCGGACCAGCTCGTTCCGCTTGTAAGATCCGGCCACCATCCCGGCATTCGCTTCCATGTCCTCCCCTCTCGCTCTCGCTCGGGGGGCGATCCCGGTCCTCCACTCGCGGTTCGCGATTCCGGGTCTCGGAGAAGAGGAGATCGGCGGCGAGCGGCGGCGACGGTGCTGCGCAATGGGGTGGCAGCAGCGAAGGAGGTGTCGAGAGGGAGAGAGCGAACGCTTGGTGAAGAAGGGAGGGGAGGCTTCCTCGTCACTCCATCTCTATCTCAATTCTCTCTCTCTCTAACATCAGTCAGTCACTTCAGTTCCAGCTCTCACTCAGTGCTTTTTGTCTTTTCGTCATCTTATGTTTTCGTTTTGTTTCGCTTTTCTGTTTTTTTTTTTTAATAACAGAAAATAAGGGTTTTGTCGGCACTCGTGGTGCTCTCTGTACATAATTTTAGATTAATATCCTCAATACTCTCAAACTGATATATATAAAAAATAAATTAATCAAATTAATTTTTTAATCATAAAAAATCTCAAAATGATATTCATATGTCAAATGCACCCCAAATTACCGTAAGAAAACCTAAATTAATATATTTATGATAAATTTACTCCAAATTAATATACTCTTCTATGATAAATACACTTTCAATTAAATTGCATTAATACTATAAAAAATCACAAAAATCGTACAATTGTGACATATGAAAAGTAAAATCGAAAACCGATACATTAATTAATTGTCACATGTTATTAAACTTAGATTTGATAGTAAAATTTAACGAAAATTAATGGAAGGTAAATTTTTCACAAGATAAATTCGTCAAAGATGTACTAATTTGAGATTTTTAATGATTAAAAAATTAATTCAAAGTAAATTTATTACATATATACCAGTTTAAGATTTTTTTAAAGTATAAACCTATAATTTTTCAAGGGAAAAAGACACTAACAACTCTAAATTATACCCTTTGTGATACATTTACTTTGCCCAAGTGAAATATTTACCCTCAACTCATACTGATGTGACACATTTATCACAAAAAATCTAAGACTTGTATCTGTATGACACAATTTGGATTGTCACATGGATATAAGTTTGGAATTTTTTTGTGTTACAAAAAAAAAAAAAACTTTGGAATAAATGTATTATAATGGGTATAGTCTAGGGTTTTTAGTGACTTTTTTTTCGAATTTTTTTAGCAGGGTCTCTCTCTATATTCAAACTCTACAAAATTTACATCTGATGGCAAATGTACTCGATTGCATGAAGTAGTCGAGTGTTTATCCAAACAATCAAGACATGCCAAACTCGCCAATGAAAGGATACTTCATCTTCTTTTCTTCTATTTTAATGCAGTGCGCATCTAATCTTTTTCGAATGCAACGACTGCGTGTCTTTATGCATGTTGAATGTTCATGAGACACTCAAATCTTTACTTGTAGGATAAGAAAGCATGAGTATGGTGATCTGAATACATACTCTGAATGATGTTGTCCTAAGCTAAACATAAAAGTGTTGCTTTTTATAGGGTAGGGTACAATGTAGCAAAACCTAATAACTTATCGTATCTTTTTCATAAGTTCAATTTGATTCATTAGGAGCATGGATGCTCATCTTAGTTCTTCGATTGTTCAAAAGATAAAGATAGGTTATTTCATTTATTAAGACATGAGACTACTCATCAATTTTTTATAGATAAAACTTTTAAAGAAAATGATTACACCGCGACTCCACGACAGTATCAATATTAAAGAGTCGATGTTCTATGAAATTCCGACATTTGACTAGCATTTGTGTAGAAAAGAGTACTAAGACATAAAATATTTTCCTGTGTCTTTCTCTAATGGCACGAGCCAGGAAAGATTTAGTAGGAGCCCTAAAAGCTCTTTAAGCAATAGAGGATTCTTAAAAGCTCTAATCAATGCCGGTTAAGTTATGACTGTTCAATTTTAGTCCATTGAATTGCAAATCTTCTGAAAAATGCTGTTAATGTATAATCTCACCGTCGGCAATGCATGTTGTCACCAGAAAGCTGGACACTAATTAAGAATGATTTTGGCTTTAATCGAGAATAAAACATTGACAAAAATCGATTGGTTAAGAAATCAACCCGAAAACAGAAAGAACTCCGAGCTTACAATAAAAGTGCAGAGAGAAAAAGTGGGAACCGCCTTTGAAATTAAGCTTAGGAATGTCGTTACGTGAGTCCTTGAGCTTTTTCCGAATTTTGTACAATTGAATATATAGGCTTCTTCGATTTGGGCAATGCTCGTCCCTCCTTAAAACGGCCGGATAGGCTGCTAACGTGGCAGCCCTATATCCCCATCGTGGTGTCTATGTGGCTTATTTAAATTTTGAAAATTAAGAAAAATAATGCTGAGATTTCTAAACGATGAAGATTGAAAATGAAAATAAAAATAAAAAACCATATTCAGCTAGGAAAATTGTTCAAAAATCCTAAACCTGTTGCATTTTTGCCAATTTATTAAACATTTTTAATTTTGCCAATTCAATCCTAAACATTTTCATTTCTTGTCAATTGAGTCAATTCAATCAATTTTGTTTGGAAAATGTTGACATGAACATTGATAATGCCACGTAAGACTGCCAGCGCTAACATGGATAATTTGTAATGATATTTTAATATTTTATTGAATTTGTATTATTTTATTCTATTTTTTTTTTTTGGCTTTTTTCTTTTCCTTTTGTCGATGGCCACCAACGGTTAGGCGGCTGGCCTCCCTCGCCATAAGCGAGGCTTGGCCTAGTGAGGGGAGCCTTCACCTAGGCTCAACTTGGCTAGGGTTGGTCTTGCCTAGGCCATATATGGTGAGGCTGGCCCTTGCCTAGGCTAAGGCGGCCTCGCTGAGTGTCAGTCGGGCGACAGCGATGCCGGGTGATGTTGCCTTAGCTTGGGTGAGGGCTAGCCTCGCTAGATCTAACCTAGGTGAGGTCGACATTTGCTTATGTGAGGGGAAGCCTCGATGAGGGCTCCCTTCGCTAGATTTGGTGAGGTCGGCCTTTGTCCAAGTGAAGGTAGCCTTGCCTGGGTGAGCCTCACCTATGGCAAGCAAGGCTAGCTTGCTAGCATGGCCAGTGGTTAACTGTCGCCTATGGGCAATGGCTAGCCACTGGCAAAAGGAAAAGAAAAAAGCAAAAAAAGAAAAAAATAGAAATTCAAAAAATATTAAAATATTATTAAATTTTGTCTACATTAGCGTCGGTAGTTCTATGTGGCACTATCAGTATCCACATCAGCATTTTTCAATCAAAATTGGCTAGATAGACTCAATTAGCAAGAAATGAAAAGATTTAGAACTAAATTGGCACAATTAAAATGTTTATGATGGAATTAGTAAAAGTGCAATAGATTTAGAACTTTTTGGACAATTTTCCCTATTTAGCTTGGTCCTACAAATAAGAAAATGTTCACAGTGTTGCTAACCATTGGTCACTAAAGATGGTGGCCAAACCCTCACCATCGTCTATTCACTCATCTTGTTGCTTATAAACACCACAAGCAATGGAGTGCGCACTCAAGAAAAAGGGGCTATGCCAGGCAAGTGACACGGTCTGTGATTTTCCCGTACCTGTGAACCCTTGAGAGTGAAGTTTAGGGTTATTGAGTGAAGAGCAAGGACGCAGAGATGATGAACACAATAGGTCCATGGGATTGGCGTCAGGATGGTTGGTGCTAGGAATTATAAGATAGAAGGATAATATTACTTAGGAGCTCTGAAGGCGGGGTTGGCCTCTCATGCACAAACTAGTCGGAAGCTAATACCGCTCTCTTGATGAGGCCACAGCAAGCCGAAATCAGTTATTGAACCTAAAGAGAGCTGCTGTCTCACTCAATGGACTAGATGCCTAAGCCAAGCTAGGCGTGGTACGATTTCGTATGAAAAAGCTATTTGCCATATTGTTTATTGGAACAACTATAGAAGGAAGGCTGGCCTGGTGAATTTCGTTCGCCAAGTGTCACATGGGTTAATCTACGGCCAAGGAAACTATTGACTCGTGACAAATGGTATCAGAGTGGGGATCCCTTCAGTAGGTGGGTAATTCGGGGAAAAGCTTGTGGTCTTCCCGGTCCTATAAGGGCGGAGAGTGATCACCGGGCCAAAAGGGCTCGAACAATGTACGACTCTCGTCTAGCTTATGGGATGGCAATGAGGGCATAGGAAGGAATCGAATTGCTCGCTGAATGGGGATAGCGTTCTTGGATTAATGGGCGAATCTTAAGAAGTCTGCAATCACGTTTCCACCAAGGGGGACCCTCTGTTGGCTTGCAGAGATTAGGAGGAGCTTAGTAGGCGAAAGAATGTACTACCATAGGCATGCGGTTGGCTAGGGGTGCCACACTTTTCAAGGAGTACAAGTGACTAGAGATTCGCGAACAGCTTTGATCGGGGGAAGCAAGCAATGGAGTGGTGTGACTTGTTCTGTTGGGTGAGTGTTGCCATCTATGTAAGTCCCGGGAAGTGGCACTGGTGGTTAGGAAAACGCAGAGAAGTGATAGAACAACCCGCAACGAGGGCGTTGCGAAATTGAATGGAGGAGTTTGACACAGTCCGTGATTTTCCATACCCGTGAACCCTTGGGAGTGAAGTTTGAGGTTATCGAATGAAGAGCGAGGGCGTAGAGATGATAAACACAACTGGTCTGTGGGAGTAGCGTCGGGACGATTGGTGCTAAGAGTTTTAGGATAGAAGGATAATATTACTCAGAAGCTCTAAAGGCGGGGTTGGCCTCCCGTGCATAAACTGGTTGAGAGTTGATACTGCTCTCCTGATGAGACCATGACAGGCTGAAACTAGTTGTTGAGCCTAAAAATAGTTGCTATCTCGCTCGATGGACTAGACGCCCAAGCCAAGCTGGGCGTGGTACGATCTCGTATGAAAAGAGCTATTCACCATATTGTTCATTGGAGCAATTATAGAAAGAAGGCTGGCTTGGTGAATTCCATTCGCCAGGTGCCACATGAGTTAATCGCAGCCAAGGAAACTATCAATCCATGACACAAGGCCGTGACCCTAGTCAATGTCTTTGCCAACCATTAAGGGTTGCAAGCCCTCGGCAAACACTCATGAGGGTTGCTGCCCTCGGCACTGTGCCGAGGGGTTGTTGAGGGCAAGACCTCCTTTCTCACTCCACACATATGTATGTACCTTAGTCGATGTATGAGGGTGACACCATCGTGGCTTGATCCCAACAAGGGTTTGGCCACTTCGTCAATGACTGTTAGCATGATGACCCTCCTCTATTTGTTGAAGCAAGCTAAAGATGACTTTCCTCTTATCTTAATTTTCAATTCTCTTCTTTCGGAATCCTTAACTCTATTCTTTTAATTCTTTAAATCCATAAAGTCATGGGGGCACCACATTAGCGACACGTGGCTGCCATGTAAGCACTTAACATCTATTTAACTGTCATGTCAATATTTTTGTTTAAGAGGGAAGAATTTAGAATGAGCAAATTTGAAAAAGTTCAAGGATTGAATTCTAAAAATATAAAATAAAATTCAAGAATGATGTTGTACAAACCCAAAAGGCTAAATGTCCCACGCCTTTATCCTTAAAACATATTGCAATTAATGTTTAGACATTACGAACTGCCGCTCTAGTACCCGTGGTTATCTTTTTTTTTTTTTTTTTTTTTTTTGGTCGAAAACGGATTAATATTATATAACTAACCAAGAGTACCACCGTTTGCCATAATATCATTACATATAAGGTCCAAGAGAGGTGGGGGAGGAGAAGCAGCCATTGTTTGGGGGGAGACTTTGGTGCTCATGGGCTTTTGCGGCCCAATCAGCAGGCTGATTTGCTTCTCTTCGACATTGCACAATGCGTAAGCTAGGGAAGCAGTGGAGCAGCGCCGCAGCCTCTAAGATTAGCGCACGTATCTCCCATGGTGTCGAGCAAGGATGGTGCACAGCTTTGACGAGTATCTGGCAGTCCGATTCCAAGATAAGTTGTTTATTTGCCATCCCTTTTTGCAACAGGTTTTGGAGGGTGAGATTGAGGGCTTGTGCCTCTGTCTACAAAGCTGAAGAGGCGGTAACGCTGTTGGTGAATCCATCAATGATCCTGTTGGAGTTATCACGGCTGATAGATGCCACCGAACCCTCGTTTGGTGCAGAGGGAAACGCTCCGTCAATATTGATCTTCAGAGTTCCGAGATCCAGTGGGTGCCACACCCGATCTGAATCTGAGGAGCGAAGCTGAGATCTTGGCATTACTCCATAGTAGCGATGAGCTACTTGGGCATTCGCAAAAGCCACATCAACTACCTGTGCTGGATCAGGGGGAAGCCTATGGAAAACAAAATTATTCCTCGCTTTCCAGATCTGCCACAGTACAGGCGTAAGAGTCGCCAGATCAGGTAAGAGATCTCTGTATTCTAATAGATTTGTTAACCAAGCATCAATGCGTTGTGTGTTGTATGCTGCCGGTGTGATTTGAACTTGTGGGTGAGACCATACTTTTTTGCATCCATGGACATAATAAGAATATGTGCTCTATTGTTTTTAGGTTGTGCTCTTGACAAAGTTGACACACTGGATCTTGGATTATGTGTTTGTGGTGGAGATTGTCTAGAGCATTGTGGCATAGTAACCACATAAATATTCGAAGCTTCGGGAGGGGGGTTATCATATTCAAGATCTTGTGCCAAAGCTGTCGTGGAGTTTGATAGGAGGATGAGGCGCAGCTTAGTGCATTAGTGATTTCTGTAGATTTGATGGAGTTGTAACCGTTTTTAACTATATATACGCCGTTTTGAGTTCCCTTCCAAACGAGTTGATTGGCTGTACATTGAGTACGAAGTTGAATAGTTAGGATTTCCTCAACCATATGATAATCAAAATTACTATGCAGTAGGGATTCATTCCAGCTATTCTGTCCAAATAGGATGAAGTTTGCAACCTTCTTTGGTTCTCCTCGGGGCGCAGGCTCGCCAATGATGACTCTTGCAAGCCATTTATCTTCTTGGATTGAGATTCGTTTTCCATCTCCAACTGACCATTGTATGTGATTCAATATTGAGTCTCTGCCGGTCAGTATACTCTGCCAGCCCTAGGATGGTCTTACCCCTTTGTCGGCATGCCAGAACTCCTTTGAATGATAGTAAAGACCTTTAAAAAGTTGACTTCACAAGGAGGTTGGGTTTTGTATGAGATGCCATGCCTGTTTTCCTGGTAAGGCTTTGTTGAAAGTGATGAGGTCACGAAAGCTAAGTCCCCCGGTGTCCTTTCTAGTTTTAAGTAAATCCTTTTTCAATAGATACCTGACTTGTTGTTATGGTTTTGCCACCAAAATCTGGCAATTTTATGCTCAATAAATTTGCAGAGAGACACGGGAATCTTAAAAATTGACATGGCATACTGTGGGATTACTTGGATAACGGTTTTAAGTAAACTTTCCTTACCACCCTTGGAAATAAACTACTATTTCCAGCCTTCCAGTTTTGAATTCACTTGACCTAATATCCAGGCGAACATCTCCTTTTTTGATCTCCCCCAATCCAATGGTATGCCTAGGTATTTACTAGTCTTTGTAAGCACAAGTACTCGAAGTTCTTGGGCCAGATTTTCCTATAGACGAATAGGACATGCCTTACTAAAGAGAATGCTAGATTTGTTCCGGTTCATAGCCTGACCCATTGCTAAACAATATTGGTTGAGGAGATTGGCTAAGTTATGACATTCCTGTAGTTTTCCATCTAGGAAAAATATAGCATCATCAGTGAAAAATAGATGAGAAATGGTAGGACACCACCTATTTAATTGAATACTTTTGATATTTCCTATGCTCATAGCTTGATGGATAAGTATGGATAGTACATTTGCCACTAGGATGAAAATGTATGGAGAGAGAGGGTCGCCCTGTCTGAGTCCTCTAGAAGGGTGAAAATAAGGTAGATTGTCTCCATTGAATTTAACATTGAGCGAAGCAGTTCTAATGCATTGCATCACCCATTAAACCCATTTTGTTTGGAAACCTAATTTGAGTAAATAATCTTGAAGAAAATCCTATTCAACCCGATTGTAGGCCTTTTGCATATCTAACTTCAGAACTGCTTGAAAAATTTTCTTTTTGTTTTTGATCCTGAGCTGATGGAGGACCTCTTGCATAACTAATATATTATCTTGGATTTGTCGGCCACTAACAAAAGCATATTGCTCCATGGATATCAGCTCAGGTAACCAAGGTTTAAGACGGTTTGCTAGTACCTTAGAGATGATTTTGTAAACATAGTTGCAAAGGTTGATCGGGCGGTATTGGTCCAAACGTTCCAGGTTAGGTACTCTAGGGATCAAATATATAGTTGTCTGATTGAGCTCAGGTTGCATTATGCTAGAGTTGAAAAATTCTTGCACCGAGAGAAAGAGATCTTCCTATAGAATATCCCAATGATGTTGGTAGAAAAGCCCATTCAATCCATCCGGCCTTGGCGCTTTTGTGGCTCCCAACTAAAAAGCTGCTTGTCTTACTTCCTCTCGAGTAACGGCTCTTGTGAGAGTAGTGTTCATTTCCTCCGTTACCACTTGTGGGCATTGCATCAGTATAGGACCGTAGTCACGATGTCCAATAGAGGTGTACAATTTTGTAAAAAAATCCATTGTCATGTCCTTCAATCGCCGTTGATCGCGAACCCAAGTTTGATCTTCATCCTGTAGCATACTTATTCGATTACGTTATTTGCATTGGATAGTGGTGGCATGGAAGAACTTGGTGTTCTTGTCTCCCCATCTAAGCCAGTTGACCTGTGATCGCATTGCCCAATATTGCTCTTCCTGTTGCCATAGGTGCTGGATTTCCATTTTTAGACAAGTTACCTCTGCTTTGTCATAATGGCTGTTAGGTTGATTGATGACGTGCTAGATTTTCTATTTCAAAAGGTTGATCTGATGATGTCCTTTGGCAAACTTTCTTTGACTCCATGTAGCAAGAGCAACTGAAATAGACTTGAGCTTGTTGGAAATAGTTGGGCTTGACCTTGGTGAGGAAACCTAGGAACCAGCGATAACTATGCGGCACTCTTGATCTTGAAGCCAAAAAAGCCTCAAAGGTAAAGCTCTTTCTCCTTTTACTCAGTATTTAATAATAGTGGGCTGTGATCAGAACCCAGGGCAGGTAAGGCGAAAACTTAAGCTTCCAGAAATGTCAGCCACCAATCCATTGTACATAGGGCACGATCAAGTCTTTCTTTTACTAGCTCCTCTCCATCTCTATTATTGACCCAAGTGAAAGTACAACCTTTACTTTCAACATCCATGAGAGAACATGTATTTATAAATTCATGAAAAGAGTGCATACGATAGTGGTTCGTTAGTCGCTTACCAATTTTCTCCTAGTGGTAAATAATTTCATTAAAATCTCTAACACACACCCATGGTAATGTATTATAATGGTTGATCTAGCGTAGTTCATCCCATAGTTGCTGTCTTTATGCATACACCGATGGCACGTGAAGACAAGTGAGGCGCATGGGTAGTCCATTCTTAGTATCCATACAAATCATATCCATATAGTCCATAGTTTGATTGTCAATAGCCAAATAGACCTGCTCATTCCAAAACACTGCCATTCCTCCTGCTAGTCCAATAAGATCTTCAATAAGATAGCTGGGGAATTTTAACCTCTTTTGGATTCTTTTTAGCACTGCATTATGATTTTTTGTCTCCATTAAAAACACTACATGAGACTTTTCTTGGGCCATTAGGGCTCGTAGAGCTCGAACTGTCAGGTGATTGCCTAAACCCCGACAGTTCCAGCTGACAATCTTCATTTGTCATGGGGTGGCTTATTAGGGCTAGCCACCACAGCCCATCTACCAGGTTCTTTGACCGCGATGATCGGTGTATCCATCATTTGCAGTTCATCAAACTCCTCTAGTCCTTGAGGTTTCGGCTTGTAAGGGTTATACCTTTTAACTTTCTTAGTCGGACTTGCTTTTGGGATTAAATGAGTGCTTTTTATTTTCTTCGATTTGGATGATCCAGCAGCTACATTTGGATGATCTTCAGGGTGTGTTGATGTAGGGGTCTTTGCTATTGCTGTTACTATTCCTTATGAAAGATTAGTTTGGTGTCTCCACTGAAGTGGTTTTGCTAGGGTAAGGAGGGGTTGGCATGCTGGAGGCTCAACAGGTGCCTTGTTCTTTTCCTTTCTTTATTGTTCCATAGGTATTAGTTGGTTGGATGGTTGAGGAGTTTCCGAAATTATATCGTTTGGCTCTTCATGGTTGCTGTTTGTCTCATAAAAGGCTACCCAAAAAGGGCTATGTTCCCTAACTTCAGCACGTAGCCATTGGCCAAAATACAGGTTATCTTTCCTGTCCATTTTTTCTTCGTCAAAAGGAAAAACTTTGCAATGCATAGCATAATGACCAAGTTTTCCACATGAATAGCAAAAATGGGATAGTCTTTCATAACGGAAGTCTAGCCATATATTCTTTCCTTCTAATTGAATCAGCTGGCCAGGTTTTAGCGAGTGTTGAAGTTTGATTTCCACTCGGGCCCACCCAGCTCTGCAGGTAGTACCTTCCCTGTTTTCCAGTTTGACATCTAGCACATTTCCCACATGTCTCACCGCTCTATTGATCATACTTTCAGTACACCTTTCTAGAGGAAGCCTAAATATCTAAACCCAGAATGCGCAAGTGGTGAAGTCATAACAGTGAAGGAGTGTGTTCGGTAATCAAGGCTTCAAGATTACTAGGTGATTCGAGAAAAGCCAAGGTCCATTGTCTAAAATTCTCTGTTTGTCTACTTTTGTAGTAAATTTTACAACATATAGCCCTACTTCAGGTTGGGAAATGTTGACGTTTTTAGTGCGCTAAGCGCATTTCATGGTATTTTGGAAAGCTTGGAAATTAATGGAAGGGTTAGATAGGATTTTACCCACCAAAATCAGTTTGCATTCTTCTAACTTCTTTGTTGGTGCAGCCTCATCCCATACACCTCAATTTCCTGTTCGGACCAAAGGCGACCCAACCTATGGCATAGAGTAGCAAGGCGAACATCTTCTTCCTGGTTGGTGTGCTCCATTTTCAATCAGATAGTGAAGGACATCATCATAAGGGATTAACTAGTTTGGATAGGAAGGCCATAAAAGCGAGATAGTTTGGGTGACAAGCTGTTTAAGTACTAGACAATCATACTAGCGACTATAGCAGCAATTCGATCAAGATGGGCAGAGGGGATGATGGAACAGAGTAATTGAGGCATGCAGAGTTGGAGAATGGGAAACGAAGAAGACCAAGATGGCGGGCAAACCTAGTTGACTGAGAGAAAGATGAGTGTGAGAGGGGGTGGGCAATTGTTAGGGTAAGGAGAGGAAAGTGCGGAGGAAGCTCGAAAGCCAAATTTAGACAGAAAGGGGAAGCATGGTGGGATGAGCGATGTGATTAGGGTTGGAAAATTCAGCTACCATGGCGGTAAAGAGAGGAAATTGCGGTGGAGGCTCGTAAGCCAATCTCGATAGAAGAGGAAGCATGGAGGTAACAACGAAGATTAGGGTTGGAATTTAGCTACCATGGCGGTAGAGAAAGCTCTGCATATCGAGAGAGATACTACCCATGGTTATCTTGACTTGCCGTAAAACATATTGCAATCAATATTGAGACATTGGGTATTGCCGGTAGCCTCTACTTGTTCATACAACTGTTGTCGGTGGGCTTAATTTTTCGCTTTTTTTTTTTTTTAACAAATTCCAGGTGGAATAATAGCGTGGATTTCGCTCTTGGCTACTGACTATAAATTTTGACGATTCATATTATGAAAAGTCTTAAACTATTACATCTATAATAAATATATCTCAAATTAATTTTTCAATCATTAAATTCTCCAAAACTAGTACACTTGTGATATATTTACTTAAAACTAATTTTTTTAACCTAAAAAAATTCCGAACTGATATGTTAATGACAAATTTACCTTCCATTAGTTCTATTAAATTAGATTAATATAACAAATAACCACAAACAAGTATTTTTTTTTTGTGACATGAGGAACCGGCTTGCACCGACAGTGCGCCGTAAACCCCCTGGTGACGCTAGCGGGGAACCACCACCTCGACGCCACGCTTAAATCGCCTAATGATTCGCCAACCTCCCTGCAACTTGCGATGCAGGGGCTTTGAACTCCTAACCTCTCGTTTGGAGGTCTGGAGCCTACCTAGCGGAGCCACCACGGCCGGTGGTTAACAAATGGGTATGTTTGTAACAAATGGAGAGTAAAACCCTAAACTAGTACACCCGTCAACTATTACGTGTTATTTAATTAAGTAATTTCACGATAAAATTTAACGAAAACTAACATAAGATAAATTTGTCATTGGTGTATTAGTTTGAGATTTTTTATAGTATTAACTCTAAATTGAATTATAATAAACAAACTAGTTACTTTATAAATTTTGCAAAAATACTTTCACCCCAAAAAATTCCCAGTCAAAATTATCAAAATCTTTTGACAATGTTCAAATGAAGCTTTTTCCAGTGTGTAAGGAAGTCAGGAGAGAGAAAAATAATTTTCTTTTGTTTGAAAAGAGAGAAGTAGAAGGAATTAGAAAGAAGTGCTATTCGTAATATTAAGAGGTGGCTCAATCTTATTTTATTTTATTTATTTATCATTTTTCATTGAACGAGGTAGTTCAATCTTACGAAGTCTTTGTCTCTTCACGCCTTTGAAATAGAAATATAAAAAAACCTTTGGCAGCAGCTACATACATTTGACACATTCAGTTAAAAAAGAAGAAAGTTATGAGATATCTATGTCTTTTCAACTTTGGAAAAATTTACTTGGATGATCCTGTTGGAACAATTAGTTGAGGTGTCAAAAGATACCTAACTTAGTTACTAGAGATCACTTATTTAATTCTCCCAATAACATACGAAAATTCCAAATTTGGGCCTAGGTCAACGACCTTGATTTTATTGAAATATTTATATATTAAATCATGTCATTAGTTAATAGTTTAAAATGTAAGAATTGTTGGTAGCAATCCCACAAAGGCTTGCATTGGTGAAAGTTACTAAAAAAAAGTTCTAAACCTAGTATTTGTGCCAATTTAGTCCCAAACTTTTTAATGATTTGCTAATTTAGTTATAAACTTTCAATCGTGTTAATTTAATCCTAAAACTTAGGATAATTTATCAATTTTTTTGGGTTAGTTTAGTCCTAAAGCTTTTGGCAATTTACCAATTTAGTATTTTCAGCCAATTTTGACTCGAAATCACTGACATGATAACCTTGTTGGTGTCGGTTATCTTACGAGGCATAGCCAGCACTGATGTGAATAAATTTTTAAATTTCTAAATATTTCTCAATTTTTAATTTTTATTATTTATTTCTTCCTATTTTCTCTTTTCCTCACCCTAGGCCCTTGTCCTCACCTGTGCTTGGCAAGGGCTGCAACACCCTCACCTAGACCAAGTGAGGGTCAATTGGCCTTTAGGAAAAAAAGGAAAGAAAAAAAAAAGAAAAGAAGAAAAAGAGAAAATAAAAAGTTGTTCACATTAACACCAGCCATATCATGTAAGATGGTTGGTTCTAACTACACCACCATGTCAATGATTGTGGGCCTAAATTGAGCGAAAAGACTAAATTGATATATTGTCAAAATATTTATGACTAAATTGGCAAATCATCAAAAAAATTAGGACTAAATTGACATAATTGAAAGACTTAAAATGTTTAGGATTGAATTGGTATATATACAATATGTATGGGACCTTTTTAGTAATTTTCCCCTTGCATTGTGTTTGAAAAAGTAGCCAAGATTTTATCGTCTCAATCAAACTACATGTTTCATTCATGTTCTATCTCACTTAAACTCTTATGGCATCAAAGCATTGATGGGGAAGTATAAAAAAAATCTTACATTTATTGCGCTGATAATAATTTGATTATAAACATTTTAAGTGTGCTAATATGGTTCTAAACATTTCACAATTTGTCAATTGAGTTATTTCGACTAATCTTGATAAGAAATTGCTGATGTGGATGCTGGTCGTTCTCTGTAACATGATTGGCGTTAATGTTGACAATTTTTATAATTTTTTTTAAAGTTGAATTTTCAATCATGTTTTGTATTTTTTTTTTCTATTCCTTGCAAGGGCTATGAAGGCCTTGGGCGAGGGCTTGGGTGAGAGTTGTGACCCTTGCTAGTGGCTAACGCGGGCTTGTTGGCCCTCACCAAGTGGCTAGTGAGGTTGCTGGCCAAAATGAAAGGAAAAAAATAATTATAAAAGAAAGAAAAAATAAAACAAAAAACTTATTACAATATTATTAAAAATGTTTGTGCCAATGTTGGCCTTGCCGTGTAGGACAGTAGGCATTCATGTAATTGATTTTTGATGAAAATTAGTGGGATGGACTCGATTGACAAAATATGAAAAAGTTCATCACAAAATTGGCCAAATTAAAAAGTTTAGGAATGAAATGACATCAATGCACTAAGTTTTGAATTTTTTTAATATTTTCCCAAGCGTCAATAGTTCAATACCTTTTTTAATTCATTAAATCTAATGTCTGAACTTTTTTTTTTCCTTATCCATTTAGGTTCTAAAACTATATACCTTTTCGTTCAATTTAATCGTTCCATAAAAAAAAGAAGGTAATTTTGACTTGAAGGAAAGAGACAAGATGTCTTTGGATAGCCTAGTTTACTTGAAGTGGCGGAGTTCAATGCCACAATGAAAAGATTGGTGGCATATTTGGAAGGGAAAAATATCTGGCCAAAACCCCCAATGCCCTCACGGCCGCATCCTGCGCCCTCGCGTGATGCCGGTCCCAACTGTTCTTCTCGGGCCAACAATTAGCCACAAAACTTGTCCAATCATGTTCTCGTTCGCCCATCACGCGCTCCTCATCCCCTCCTCACTACACTTTCCCATATGCCCTCTCACGCGCCGCCTATTGAAGTAAAAAATCAAAAGGGAAAAAATCGAAATAGTTGCAATGTAGAATTTTCTACAAATCAACATGGATATAACATATCAAACAGTGTCAATGAGTTAATCATTTAGAAATCTTTTTTGATTTATCTTTTATTTAATTTCCACGTAGATAAAGTTGTTGTCTTTTATTTTAGACTTTCATCATAGTTATAAGTGTTGATATCTCTCTCTATATATTGTACAAAATATCAATGAAAAACAACACTTCATTGATTCAATTCTTTGTTTCCCTTATGGTATCCGAAAGCTTTATTAGATGGGCTTAAGGCCCGTCCGCCCATGCTTGGCCCAAAAGGCCCGGCCCACGGGAATAGGGCCCGTGGGAAGGGAGAGGTATAAAAGGGAGGAGAGAAAGAGAGAAGACGTTGGTTGAAATCATAATTTACGTCTTCTCTCTCTCACCCGTATTCTCTCTCAAAAGGAAAAGAAAGAACAGTAACGCATACGGCTTGTTCTTCCTCCCTTCAAAGCTTCATCGGATCGAATTGCTCAGTTTCTCTTCCTCCATCAACGTCGGTGTTTAATATGTGGCTAAAAGGTACGCTCGAATCCGTGGTGTGCTTTAGGATCGGTGATGCGTGTTGTTTTCCGGCTTCGTCTTCCGCATTGATTTAGGGGTTCGATTCGGTGTCGAATCCAGTTTTCGGGATCCGTTATTCCCAACATTGGTATCAGAGTCCTAGTTCATGTTTTTCCCAATCAATTCTGATGTTTTTGATTGAATTTTTTGCGAAATCCCTTCGGTCGTACGGAACCGGGCGAAAATCCCGACACCCGAGCGCTTTTCGGCCATTTTTCCGAGTTTTCGTAAGTCAAAATAAAATTGTGATTGCATAGGAAGAAGGGCGACGTCGAGACGAGTCCGGAGATGTTTCGACCGCTGCCGGGCGCCGCCGCACGCGCCCACACGCGCCATCGGAAGGTGCTGCGCGTGGGCGCGATGCGCCCGAAGCGCTGGCATTGGCCAACGCGTGTAGCGCACGCGTCGGTCGGCGAACCGGCGCGTGCATGCCGCCAGTGGGCGAACCGGCACGCGCCGGTCCACGGACCGACGTGTGCGTGACGTCACATGATGATGTCAGCGTGACGTCATCCAATGGTCGGTAACCGTTCGGATGACGTCACCGATGACGTCATCACCGACGACGTTTCGCCGGACGGTCACCGGCCGGCGACCCGACCCGACCGGAGACCCGACCCGACTCGCTTATGCAGGCATGTGCGGATGACGTCTGTGTGACGTCATCCCCCGCACGCGCGCGGCACATGCGCCGGTCCGCGCGAGCGGTCCCACCGGCCCGTTCGGTCCGTCCGGTCTGACCGATCCGACGACCGACGGCCGTTGACCTGTTGACCGTTGACCGACGACCGTTGACTTTGACCGTTGACAAAAAAAGAGAGAGGAAAAGAATGTGTTTCTTTTTCAATTAAGTCTATGTGAATTATAATGTGATCCCTTATTTGTTCTGCATTTGTTGCAGGAACTATGCCTCCCCTGAGGTTGCGTACACCTATTCTCGCAGTTACCGATGAACAAAAGGATAGCTGTCTAAGTTGATATAATGAGGCGATCGATCATCGATGGGAGAGAGGTGACTTAATTGATCATGTCCTTGAAGTCAACAGGAAAATTCAACAGGTCATATGGAATGGTCGTCCTATGTCACAGTTAGAGATGGTGCGATTTTTCATAAGCACTCTTCCACCTGAATGGCAAGATGTGTTGAATCGCATATGGGATGTCAATGGAGCTGCTTCCTATAAGAAAATCGTGATGGATTTTGTAAATAAATATTACTGTATTGTTTCAAGGGAAAAGATCAATAAATTGAATAAAAGAGGATCTTTCCCAGTTCGTGTGCTGACTTTGTGTTAGTTGTATTGACTGATGTATGTTAAGTGTGATCAGTGGACATATTATGTAATGATTACTACCTAATTGTGTTAATTGAAAGCATTATTGTTTTTAATTGTATGTCAATTATCTGTTGCTTTCTCGTTATTCTTTGGTTCTTTGTGGGTAATTAGCTGTGGGTAGTTTTAGAAGTTTTTGTAGCTTCATAGAATTGATTTTGCATAAGACAATTATATTGATGATAGTTTTAAGTTAAGTTTTTTGGAGGATAATTGGAAACGTAGTGACCTTTTGATTCTGAAGCCTTACTTAAAATTATTCATTAATATGATGGGTCTATGTAAATAGGAATGCATAAATGATAGGCATTAATAATTCGTGCATATTTGTCTGATTTGTTCATATCAATGGCTTCAGCCACAAAGAGCATAGTTGCCGAAGCCGAGCAAAGGTGAAAAGCTCAATGGAGACAACTATGAGATTTGGCAAATGAAAATCCAAAGTATGTCTTTGGAAGAGCAAGAAGCACTTGAGGCTCTTGTCATGACCATGGTAGAACCCGAAGAGGGAACCACCGCACAAAGACAAAAGAAACAAAGAAGCTTTTTCTGCGTGGAAAAGAATGAACTCTTTAGCTCGCATCACGTTCTTTGAGCAAAGCATGGAAAATGATATCATGCGAGAGTTTCAGCGTTTTGATAATGCCAATGAATTGTGGGAGGCATTGGCAGCTAGATATGGTCATACTTTGGTGACTAGACGAGAGGGCTCACTATCGGGTTTGACTCTTATAAGAAGCCTCATGGTCAGACCATGAAGTAACATCTTAGAAAGATGTCAAACATGATAACTGAGCTGAAAGATGCTGGCCATATCCTCACAGATGAGCAGCAAGTGCAAGCAGTGATTCGTTCCTTGCCTCAGAGTTGGGAGCATATGAAGGTGCACCTGACTCATAATGAAAATATCAAAACCTTTGAGGATGCAATGCGTCACCTTGAGCTGGAAGAGGATCGTCTGTTGGCGGCTAAGCCGGATGTTGAACTCTATCATGCTAGTTCTAGCTCAATGGAGCTTCGAGCTCCAAGCGCAAGCGCCCTAACTGGTTTGATAAGGGGAAAGGCAAGGAAGAAGCAGGCCCTTCAGGGAAGAAACCCAAATTCAACCAACATGGAAGAGGGAAGCGTCCTCGCATGAAAAAGCTTGCAAGGGTGAAATGCTACAACTGTGACAAGAAGGGTCACTATGCTCGCGATGTCGTGAGCCAAAGAAGGTATGCACCCCTTGTACTTTTCAGAACTTTGCTTATGTGTCGAGTTCTCGTGTTCTTAACTCGAGTCTAATCCTTTGTGGTTTGTGGATTCGGGAGCGACAGACCATGTAGCAAAGGATAGAGGATCCTTCGTGGAATTCCGACGAGTACCAACCGGAACTAAGTGGATCTATGTGGGAAACAACTCAGAGCTGAAGTAAAAGGAATTGGCACATGCCAACCGAATATGCGTGGTGGACGCACTTTGTTCCTTCATGATGTATTGTATGCTCCGGAGATTCGTCGAATTTAGTGTCTCGTATTAATGTTGGTTAAATTAGGTTTTAATATGAACTTTCGTAGTAGATGTGTGAATTTGTTTTTGGAGACAAATTACTATGGTTGTGGTTATTTTTCGGATGGTTTTATTGTATTAGATATTGATTATGTTAATGCTAATGTTTGTTATTCCCTTCTCACGTCTCCTAATAAACATGATAATGATGTGAATGTGTGGCATGCTAGACTTGGTCACATTGGCCAACAACATATGAATAGACTAGCCAAAGAGGGCTTGTTAGGCAATATTGAAAAAGTCGATTTGTCCATATGTAAGCATTGCCTAGAAGGGAAAACGACAAGGAAACCATTTGGAAAAGGAAAAAGAGCTGAATTTGCTCTGCATTTAATCAATTCTGATGTCTGTGGTCCAATGAATATAAAAGGAAGGCATGGGGCTGTTTATTTCATCACATTTATTGATGATTATACTCGATTCGGATATGTCTATTTGATTTCTCATAAGTCTGAAGCAATAAGTTGTTTCAAAAGGTTTATGAACCTGGTAGAGAATCAATTAGATAAGAAAATAAAAGCATTGAGATCCGATCGAGGTCGAGAATATTTATCTAATGAGTTCAGAAAATTATGTGATGAAAAAGGAATAGAAAGACGGTTGTCTATTCCGTACACTCCTCAACAAAATGGTGTTGCGGAAAGAAGAAACAGAACCCTACTGGAAATGGTTAGGTCCATGATGGCGCATGCTAACTTGCCTATCACCTTTTGGAGTGATGCATTGTTAACTCGCTGCGTATATACTTAACCGGGTGCCTTCCAAATCAGTTGCTTCCACTCCATATGAGTTATGGACAGTAGAAAACCGGACTTGAGTTTTCTTAAGCCATGGGGTTGTGCTGCCTATACACATGAGTCCTCTCACAAGTTTGGGAAATTGGGTCCCGAGAGGAAAGAAGAGTATTTTCATAAGATACTCGGAACACTCGAAAGGGTATGTGTTCATTGGTGAGCGGGAAAGTGGGAGTGTAATCGAATTTGAATCACGAGATGTTACATTCTTAGATGATGAGTTTCCTAAGAAGGGTGAAATAGGGGAAGATCACTCCCTATTTGAGACCTTGGATCAAGACAATAATATTAGTGGAGTTCATCCAAGTGGGAGCATAATAGGGAATGATGTGCAAAGTGTACAATCTCCCATACGGCAAACAAGTCGCCAAAGTATTCCCCGTCGACGTTTTGACATTGAAGGGGAAACTTTTATGGTTGCTCCACAAGATGAGGATGAGCCAAGAAATATCAATGAGGCTCTTAATTGCCCTAGTAAAGAAAAATGGGTTCATGCAATGGAAGAGGAAATGGAGTCAATGAAATCAAACCGAGTCCGGGAACCTGGTTGATCTTCCAAAAGGACGCAGAGCTATTGGGAACAAATGGGTTCTCAAAATAAAGCGAAAGGCTGATGGCTCGATTGAAAGGCATAAGGCTCGCATTGTGGCGAAAGGGTATAATCACGGGAAGGAATTGATTATGAAGATACGTTTTCTCCTATAGTCGATTTACCTCAATTCGCATTATTTCGGTAATAGTAGCTAGTCGGATCTTGAGTTACATCAAATGGATGTAAAGACCGCTTTCCTCAATGGAGAATTAGATGAAGAAATATATATGGAACAACCTATCGGTTTCATAGTGAAAGGCCAAGAAGAAAAAGTATGTCGACTTTTGAGGTCGATATATGGTCTTAAGAGTTATCAAGACAATGCTATATACGTTTTCATAATGCCATAGTGGCATATGATTTTAAAATGATTGATGAGGATCATTGTGTATATATCAAAAGATCCAAGGATCAATTTGTGATCATATCATTATATGTTGATGATATACTAATTGCCGGAAGCAATATGGAGTTAGTTAATACCGTCAAGAGATGGTTGTCTTCTAACTTTGAGATGAAGGATATGGGTGAAGCTGCATACATTCTTGGAGTTAAGATTTCGAGAGATCGTTCGAAAAGATCGTTGTCTCTTTCGCAAGAAACCTATATAAATAAGGTTCTTGAACGATTTCGTATGCAAGACTGTAAACCCATAGACACTCCTATTGCAAAAGGTGAAGGATTGAGCCATAGATTGTGTCTAGGGACTCCACAAGAGAAGGAACAAATGAAACATGTTCCTTATGCTAGTGCTGTTGGGAGCTTGATATATGTTATGATGTGTACAAGACCCGACATATGCTTTGCAGTTGGAATGGTGAGTAGATACCAATCCAATACAGGTCCAGCACATTGGAAAGCCGTCGAGAATACTGAGGTATCTGAAGGGAACTGCTGATTTCAAGTTGAATTACCAAGGAAAGGATCTGCGACTTGAAGGCTATTCAGATGCCGATTGGGGAGGAGATTTAGATGAAAGAAAATCTACCTCTGGATTTGCTTTCTTATCGAACAATGTCGCCATATCATGGAGCAAAGTAAGAAGCAAACGTGCATAGCCTTGTCCACGATGGAAGCTGAGTTCGTGGCGTTATCAGCAGCTGCGGTACAAGAAGGAGTTTGGCTTAAGAGATTTTTGATCATTTAGGTGTTGTTGAGAAAGCTGCAAATTCATTATTGGTTAATTGTGATAGCCAAGCAGTTATAGCGTACACCAAAGATCCAAAGTATCATAGCAAGACCAAACATATAGATACCAAGTATAACTTTGTAAAAGATATGGTTGCACGAAAAGATGTGAACTTGCAGTACATATCTACGCATAGAATGGTAGCAGATCCTATGACAAAGCCAATACCTAGAGATGTGTTTTGTGGTTATGTAAAATCTCTAGGATTGCGTAGAGTCTGATGTACTGAATTGTAATTTCCCTGAGTTGTTCACATTTATGAAATTTTGTTTTTCATTGATTAATGCCTATGAATCTTTGTATGATCTTTATGCATCTTAATGCTCGTGCATTATTTTAAGTTGAGAAGTATGTCGGACAGATATAAGATTAGCCCACTCACACGGGTAATCGCCTCTGTTTACTATGTGATGAATAGAGATAAGACTGATTTTAAGCTTATTATCTAGGTGATAATCGAGAGCTCAAGCTTAAAATACATATGTCGCCTTAACTGAGTGTTAAGATGAGGACATAATACTAAAGATGTCCGAAAGTAAAAATAGCCCACATATTTTACTTTATCTGTCTATGATGCCAGATGTGAGTTCTGATGAATTTTGTGATTGAGTAGATACGTGAACTCAAGTTAGATATTGGGTATGTCTCGAACTATCATCTGTACGGTATTGAAAGGTGTAGACATACGCTCCATGGGAAAGGAGTTAATACCGTAATACGTATTTCATACTACGTATGCATGAGACGACCAATAAGAGTGGCAAAAAGTTTGGTCTCAACTTTTATGACGTGTGAGACTCTTGAGGAAAAGAGTTCCTCAATTTTTGAAGTCCCCTCAGGACTCTTACTTATTCTCAAGATTTCTATTTAGTGTTTGCTATCTTAAGGTGTTACCAATGGTCATGAGATGATTCGATCTAATGGGACATTTCTAGAAAAGCAAGTCGGGACTGAAATTGAGAGTTTGAAGGAAAGAGGAAGATCGTTTTTGGAGAATCACATTGTGGTTTTGTATTCACTTTGGTCGACCAATTATAACTGTCTTTGTGATAATTATAATTGTGAATACAATATATATATATATATATATATATATATATATATATATCATGTTTAAAAGAGATCAATGGAGATATAAATGTGATCGATCGATCTAGAGTACTGCATACTAAATCTACTCGGAGTGTGATGCCCATTATGAGCTGCTATATATTCCTAACAGATGTATAGCAACGAGCTCTCAAAGTATGCTGGTCGCACGGATTATTCACCGGTATGAATGTTGAAGAGAGGTAAAGAGAATCATGTTCGGCCCACCATGTGCGAGTGGGAGATGAAAGCTTTATTAGATGGGCTTAAGGCCCGTCCGCCCATGCTGAGCCCAAAAGGCCCGGCCCACGGGAATAGGGCCCGTGGGAAGGGAGAGGTATAAAAGGGAGGAGAGAAAGAGAGAAGACATTGGTTGAAATCAGAATTTACGTCTTCTCTCTCTCACGCGTATTCTCTCTCAAAAGGAAAAGAAAGAACAGTAACGCATACGGCTTGTTCTTCCTCCCTTCAAAGCTTCATCGGATCGGATTGCTCAGTTTCTCTTCCTCCATCAACGTCGGTGTTTAATCCGTGGCTAAAAGGTACGCTCGAATCCGTGGTGTGCTTTAGGATCGGTGATGCGTGTTGTTTTCCCGGGCTTCGTCTTCCGCATTGATTTAGGGGTTCGATTCGGTGTCAAATCCAGTTTTCGGGGATCCGTTATTCCCAACAGTATCAGAGCCACATAAGGGCACACTGATCTTCTCTTGAGGAAAAAAAATCGATACAATCATGTTGTCTTCTTCTTCAAACCCATGATTTCCATTTCCTTCAAACATCAAGATGGCAAATTTTGTTACTTTGAAACTCAACGAAAACAAGTCTGATTGAAAGTCAGGACCTACTTGGTTTCCTTACTAAAGAGAGAGTTGCATAGTTGTAGACTTAGACATCGAAAAATGCATGGAAGGAAATAATCTAGAATTAACGTCATGAGTGCATAGTGACTAACTCGTAAAGTCTTGATCATGGGCACGCTCTCTAAAGAGGTTCTCGGACATGTTGTTGGACTTCAAACAATAGAAAAAAGTATGGAAAGCTCTCACTGATCATTTCAAGCTAAGCTCGGTGACTTGTGAACTTGACCTCGTTGGACAACTTAAACACATCAGGAAAGAAAATAACCCTTTATCTGTTCATATCGCGACTTTAAATCTACTTGTAATCAATTACTTTCCATTGGCAAACCTTTGTCAGATGCTAATAAAGTCTTCAGCTTGCTTGAAGGACTTGATGACAGCTATGAGTCGTTCAAAACAATGATGCGTTAGCCTCCTCTTTTATCTCAACTGAAGTGGTTGCACAACTTTAAAGTTATGAGTTACGAAACAAGCGCACTTCAGCCATGTTCCCAAATAGTAATGGCATTTGTCTTGTTGATCTCCAGCATAGTCAGCATCACAATGACCAACCAACTCACTCGATGATCCTTTTTTATACAAAAGCCCAAGATCAAAAGTCTTCTTTACATACCTCAGGATACGCTTGGCTGCATCCAAGTGAGGCTTCCTTGGCTTATCCATGAATCGACTCACTACTCCCATTGCAAAAGAGATGTCAGGCCGAGTTATGGTAAGGTAAATTAAACTACCTACCAGTTGCCTATACATAGTCGAATCTTCTAGCTCTCGACCTTCTTCAACACATAGATTTGCGTTCCCATCCAATGGAGTAGATATAGGTTTGCAATCAAGCATTCTGAATTTTTTTAAAGAGATCTCGTGCATACTTTTGTTGACATAGGAATAATCCTTCCTTTGTCCTATCAATCTTGAGCCCTAGAAAGTGTTTTAGTTCTCCAAGCTCCTTCATATGGAACCGCACAGAGAGGTTGGCTTTAATTCGACATATCTCATCTTCATCATCTCCAGTAATGATGAGATCATCCACATAAACTAGCACAGCTGCAACCTTTCCATCTTTTGCTTTCACGAACAGGCTCGAGTCTGCTGGAGCTACATTATAATCGTTCTTTAACAAGAATTCTACAATTTTTCCATACCACACTCTTGAGGCTTGCTTCAAGCGATACAATGCTTTATTTAGCTTGCAGATGTATTCTGGATGAATTTTGCTCTTGAAGCCATCCGGTTGCTCAATGTATATCTCTCGCTCGAGTTCTCCATACAGGAAAGCATTCTTCACATCCATCTGCCACACATTCCATGACTTGCTTGCTACAAGTGCTAATAGAACTTGAATAGTGTTAACCTTTGCCACTGGGCTAAAGGTCTCTTCATAATCAACCCCATATTTTTGCGAAAATCCTTGAGCCACTAGACGTGCTTTATACCTCTCAATTGACCTGTCTGGTCGAGTTTTAAGTTTATAAACCCATTTGCAAGAAATAGGACGTACCTCTTCAAGTTTTGGTACCAAGTCCCATGTCTCATTCTTCTTTAGTGCGAGGATTTCTTCTTCCATGGCCTTCCTCCATTCTGTACTCTTCGAGGCTTCTTCATATGTTGATGGCTCGACCATGCCAACATCTTCAGTCAATGTTGCATTGGCATACTTGGGGTTCAGCTTCCTTTGCCTTGTCGATCTCCGAAGTTGAGGCTCCTCCTCTTTAAGTTCTTCAACTTGAGTTGGTCAAAGTTCTTCTGTCGACCTTAGATGCTCACTAGATGAACTTGTCGATCCTGGTGATTGTGCTTCGACATCTTTTCAACATGCTGATTCTCATCGAATTCTTTCAGCCTTTCTTCAAACTCTTCATCGAAATGTTGTGAATTTGGCAATTTGATTGCTTGAGGTGACCACCAAGACAACATTTCGTCGAACACCACATTCCTTGAAGTATAGCACCTCCCTATTGTAGGGTCGCAGCACTTCCACCCCTTTCGTTGATCATCCTATCCCACAAATATGCAGCGGATTGCCTTCTTGTCAAATTTGCTGCGAAGATGATCAGGCACAAATGCATAACATACATGTCCGAAAACTGTAAAGTGACTTACCACAGGCTTGCGATTCCATAGCTTCTTGTATGGTGACATAAAATCAAGCCTTGCTTGTGGCAGCCTGTTAATCACATGAGCCACCGTCTTCATACATTTAGCCCAAAACCTCGGTGGAACATTCTTCACGTGCAACATGCTCCTGCACGTCTCGGCTAGATGTCGATTCTTTCTTTCGGCAACACCATTCTGCTGCGGTGTATATGGACAAGTATATTGTTGACATATCTTGTACTCTTGCAAATACTTTGTAAACTCATATGAAGTGTACTCTCCCCTGTTATCGGTACGTAGGTAATGAATTTGTCTACCTACTTCACTTTCAACCTTCTCCTTAAACACCTTAAATTTAATAAATGCCTCAGATTTTTCCTTCATGAAATCAACCTAGACGTACCTGGAGAAGTCGTCGATGAAAGTGATCATATACTTCAATCCGCTAACTGATTGCTGCTTCACCAAACCAAACACATCCGAGTGAATGAGCTCGAGAGGCATTCGAGTTTTGAATGACGATTCCTCATACAGGAGTTGATGTGCCTTCCCGCACTGGCACCCTGAGCAAACCACATTTTCCTACACTTCCAACTGGGGAAGACCTCTTAGCATGTTCTTTTGCATCATCACCTTCAACTTGTGATAACTTACATGCCCAAGCTACGCATGCCATAAATCAGGTGTATCATTCCTTCGGGTTTTGTTTACGTATGCCGTTTGAGCAGACATAATGTAAACGGACTCCAGTCGACGTCCTTCCATGATTGGTCAACTAGTGGGCTTCAAACTTCGGTACACCTTAACATCTCGCGGATTGAACACCATATAATTACCCGAGTCTATGAGCTAGGACATAGACAATAAATTCTTCTTCATTCTTGGCACGTGATTCACACTTTTCAATTCAACTTGCTGTGAATTGAACCAAGGAGTTATCATCGTCTCGTTGATATGAGTAATCGGCAACCTCGAGCCGTCTGCAGTAATAACAACATGTCCTCCGGTATAATTACGCGTGTTCGATAGTTTGCCTTGATCTCTAGTCATATGACTCAAACACCCTGAATCAACAATCTAGTCATAATCATAATTAATTGACTTTTCACTTATAGAGATTAATGCCATCGCAGCATTTAACTTGACTGCGGAAGAGGCAGCGGACTCGTCTGACACCATTATTGCAATAGACGTTTGGAAATCCCATTCCTTTTCTTCATCGAAATAATTCATCTTCAATGATGCCGCGACATTTCCTTCAACTTTCTTCGCTCGACAATCTTTAGCAAAGTGGCCCTCTTTGCCGCAGATGTAACATCATCCACTACGTCTTTGGCCATCGTGTCACCCGGCTCCCCCTGGTCGAAGGCTCGACTCTCCTAGACGCTTTTGCCATCCTTCACGAGTTGGTTGCTTTTGCCATTCAACATGGCTTTTCTTGGACTTGCCATCTTTATTGTCAGCATCGGTTCGCCTTTGGCCCTTGAACCCTCTTTTATCACTGAAGAGAGCACTTTCTTCTTCCTTAACCGAAACCTTAGACATTTGACTATCTAAAGTCTCTTGGTTAGCCAGAATATTTTCCAGATCGGTCAATGTCGGTTGAGTTGCCAATCCACGAGTAGCCGTAATAATACTGTTATATTTTGGCTTTAGCCCGTGAATAATAATTCTTCTCATTCTTGTTTTTGAGATGGCATTAGCGGGATCTAGCTTTGAAATTTCGTCACAAATAGATTTAACTTTAGAGAAATACTGACTCACCGTCATATTTTGTTGTGACATCGATAGCAGCTCGTTCTCCAGCCTTTGTAGCCTAGCATCATTCGACCTTGCGAATAACGTTGCCAAGTTATCCCACGCTTCCCCAGGAGTCTGTGCGCTCCTAATGTGCGGCAATAAATCATATTCAACAATTACAGCAAGAGCGTAAAGAGCCTTACTCGCTTTTATCTTCCATCTCCTCTGTCCATCATCATCTCTGGGTGCCGTGGTGTTGCCGCTGCCAACAATATCCCACAAATCTTGACCCATCAAATAAAACTGCATCCGGACACTTCAATTATTGTAATTGGAGTTGTTGAGCTTCTCAATGCCATTCGTTGAATTTGAAATATCCGCCATCTGACTTGAAATAATGCCCAACACTATTCCAAGAAACCTTGATTACACTGGCAGAACTTTGACGTATTCTGGTGGTTGACTACTTGCACACGAACAATGGTCCTTAACCATCGTCTTCACGAACTACGCTCCGGAAGACTTGACTCACGGTCCCTGACAACCGTGCTCTGGTCCCAAATAACCTTGCTCTGATACCAATTGTTGAATATTAGAGTGAAAATATTTTTCAGCAAGTAGTATATTCATCTCCTTCCTTAAAGAGCTTCTCTTGTGAGAGTGTTACCAGAGCTGTGTGACTCTGATATTCAACATGTCTCACTGTGACACAATGGTGGCTACAAAAACAATCCTAGAGGAAAGGGTAGAGAATCCACATTTAATTGTTGTGGATTTTCTTATACAAACTAGAATGGTTGGCACTTTATAGGAGACTGCTATAGTACTCACCAAACCAAAACCTTTGGTGCATTGCCAAATTCAAACATAGGAGTGCCATCTCTCATCCGTTAGATTTGCAAAAAAAAAAAAGGGCATGATGCATTAAATTGTTGGTTTCGTTTTGACAATAATTATCAGAATGTTAATATACCCCAAGGCCTGATTGCTCGTCACATCTCAAACTCACAAGATGAAGAGAGGCATCTAGACACTAGTGCTAATACTCATATGACTGATAATCCAAGTGATCTTGTGAATGTAGTTGCTTGCCTTTGCCATGATAATGTGATGCTTGGTAATGGTACATCACTATCGATTACTTCAATAGAAGATTACACATCGGGCAGAGTATTAACGGATTGATTATTTGGAGATCTTTTATAATTTGTCTCTTATTCAATTTCCATGTAGATAAAATTGTTATATTTTATTTTAAGTTTTCAACATAATTATAGGTGGTGATATCTCTCTATATATTGTACAATATTAATGACAAGTAATGCTTTATCAACTCAATTCTCTATTTTCTTCACCGTCTCCATTGCCTCCTCATAATACCACTTTGTTCCCTCTCAGAAGTCAAATTCTCAATCTTGGCCCATCCAGCTCTTGCTATCACCTTTGCCTTCTTTTAAGGCACCTCTCTGTTGCCTCGCATTGTAGGATGACACTAGTCTCCGCACTAGCGAGCCATTGCAATATCGGCTCACTCGCTGAGACAAGTCCATTGCTGATGATTACTTCGACATTTAGATATCCGATTCTCAGTGCTAGTAATTAATAATTTTGCTAACTGAAATCGAGTTGCTAGAGGTCTATTTTTATTTTTATTTTTTTATTTTGTTTTTGGTCCTCGCAATTTTGATTTGGTAATCGAATGAGACCTTTGTTGTTGCTTGTCAAATGTTTAATGTGGAGACTGAATTTTGAGTTTGACTATTTGATTCAAAGATGTGTTGACTTGAAGGGAAGTGCTGGAATTTGACGATTCATAGGTTCGATATATTTGATCCTCATCGTTGATGATTGATGGATCCTGTACTCGAATCTCGTTGCTTGCAGCAGTATTGTTATGCTGAGTCTGGATTTTCTATTTGACATGTTGATTGTGAGGTATGCTAATAGTAGAATTTGTTTGACAAACTTTGAGATATATGGTCCTTATCGATAGTTGTTGATGAATTCTATTAGGTCTCGAGGTTTCAAGACATGTGACGGTTATCGCTGCTAATT
This sequence comes from Eucalyptus sideroxylon x Eucalyptus melliodora, assembly GCA_016097485.1. Classification (NCBI taxonomy): domain Eukaryota; kingdom Viridiplantae; phylum Streptophyta; class Magnoliopsida; order Myrtales; family Myrtaceae; genus Eucalyptus; species Eucalyptus sideroxylon x Eucalyptus melliodora. The sequence continues at coordinate 24,277,230 of CM027826.1, read as the reverse complement.
GATGGTCCTCTAATTGAATCTCAAATGTTTTGTCCGTGGTTTCAAGTTTTGAAATAGAATAGAGCAGTGGTACTGCTTGTCAAATGGTCAGTATTGTCACGCTTAGGGGTGAGTGGTTCCCAGTTCCTTACAGGTTCCGCTTAGAACCTAGAACCTACCCTCAGGTACAGGTTCCTCATTTTTTGGAACCTGGAACCTACCCGTCAGAACCAAGAACCTAGAACCTACCCTGTCACAGGTTCCGGGGTCGGTTCCAGGTTCCCACAGTTTTTTTTTTTTTTTTTTTTCATTTTCAGATTTGAACTATAACAAGAAGGAAATAGACAAACCAAAGAGAAACCAAGCAGACTAAGAAAAGCTCTTAAGATAAGCTCTCATCAAGCACTATATCATCCATAAGTAAACAGAACCCAAAGAAACCTTTTGCAATAAAAAACAACTGTAAATAGTTTCTGAAGCAAGAGATTTGACTCCCCAATCTCGACATAAAGAATTACCACATAGGTAAATGAAAAGGACAGATCACATCCAACAATGAAGAAGGAGTGCAGTAACCTTGCCAAAAGGCCATAGGAACATAGATTTTCAAGTTTACAGGTGAAAATCTAGTTAAGAAAGATGCATATATTCAATGACTTCCTTTTCTCCCAATATTATGTAATCTCAACATATGAGAAAAGTAAAAGTTATTGTAAAAGAGGAAATTTGTTGTCATTCAATATTATCGATTGCTGTGAGGCAATGACAAATGAAATTTACAAATTCAGCATTAAGCAAGTTAACTAATTAAAGTTGGATAACATCTTGGGACAGACCTTGTTGAGATAATTCATTTGGGTAACTACATATGTAGCCACCACCAACATAAAGAATCAATTCTCCGGATAGATCAACTGATTCTTCCCCTCAAAAGTCAACTTCAAAGAAGTCCCATGGGCTTTCGCACTCATCACCTGCAGATAGATCATGCAACTTATGAAAACTGAGAAAGGAAAAATACCCATATGCAGAAGTAATTTAGACATGTCCCCACGACAATTATAGTAACTGATTAACTTTGTTTTGACAGGACAAAAAGAATCAGAAAAGAATATGATTTGTCCTTGGTGATGAGCCTCGAATCAATGATCTACCTAAAGCTAACGATGCAAGATCTACCTAAAGCTAACAATATGGTTGGCATAAATACACTAAAGTAGGTTGGAAGGAAGAAAAAATCCCAAAAGATGCTGAAGCAGTTGATTTATTGTGAGAGAACCCATTAATAAGCAGATGCCAGTGTAAACTAGCACATCCGTGTGCCCACATCTAGGTGAAAAATGGAAACCAGGATGAACACCAACATGATTACCAAGTCGACGTAAAGCAGAAAAGCTGAAAAAGATATGTAAATGCAGTCAGTTATCAGCAAATCAGTGATCGTATAAAGAACACATAAACCAAGCCTGAAGACTGACCTGGTTGAGTCGCCATAATCCATATTTCTTGAACAGAAGTAATGGGACTTTCTTGCGGTGCGTGGATGACAATTATGACAAAACCAACAATGCACATCACACAGCCCAACATCCCTAGCTTGTGTAGTTTCTCCTTCAAGATGAAGTGCACCAAGACAAAGCACTAACCAATTGATCCAAAGTACGAAGAACGACTCGGTTAAGGGATGCCCAGAAACTGAAGCATAAAGTTAATGGGTCAATTTCTTGGCTTCTTCTATATTTTGATTATCACTTTGTTTCCTATAAAAAAAGAATGCAACATGAAACAAAATAAGCCATTTTAAAACTAACTATCGAAGCCAAAAAAGCAATGCACATGCTCGAGTTCATTAGATAACCTCGACTTCAATAGTTAGAATCGATTTAGCGAGCTCTTCAAACCGTAGCGTTACGGCATTGTTCTCCTCGATAAAGCTAATAGTGGAGTTTATAAACAGAAGAGTGACTATGCCTATGAAATCTTGCCAACTGGAGGCTTGCCCCGCAAAGGAAGAATCGAAACAAATGGATACCATCTTTCACAAAAACTCAAATTTTACCCTAAAAAAAAAGAGACAGAACAAGTAGAAAAAAATTCACCAACCTCTCCATTTGTAAGTGCAATGGCCATGATAGCAGCAAGCTCCATGACCCAGGACAGGGGATTCCACATGAACCCTAAGAACTTCGAGGGTGTCGAGGGAGGTTGGGCGACTGCGAGCACGCAGTGGTGCGACGACGAAGAAGACATGAGTCTCATGGCACCAACGGCGGCACGGACGGCGCGGCGAAGACGGCGGCGGTCGCGACTCAACCCACGGCCAAGGAGGGAAGAGATCGGTTCTGGCGGAGGCGGTGGCGGTTCTGAGCAACAACGGCCCGAACGGCCGAGAGAGCGGTGGCAAGAGGTGGTGACAGTGGTTTGGGTACGGCAGCGGTGGCTCACGGTGGTGAGGGGCGGCGCGAACGGTGCGACAACTCGTTGGGCTCAACGGTGAGACGGCTCGTCGGACGAGCGTGGGGCGGCGGGGTGGTGGTGGTTCGGTGGCCAAGAGGTGGTGGTGAGTAGAGCGTGGGGCGGCGGTGTGGTGGTGGGTGAAGCAGCAGCCAGCAAGAGGAAAGGAAGAAGAAGAAGAAGAAGAAAAAGAAGAAGAAGAAGAAGAAGAAGAAAAAGAAGAAGGGGGGTTTCGGTCGAGAGAGGGGGAAAAGAGGAGAGAAAAGAAAAGAAAAAGTTGGGGGGAGGAAGTGACGTGAGAGGAAAAAGTGGAGAAAAGAAAGAGAGAGAGAAAAAGAAAGGGGAAGAGGGGGGAATCACGTGGGGGAAAAGAGAAATGATGTGTTATAAGATTATTATTATTATTTTTTTTAACTTTGACCGGTTCCGGTTCCTCCGGTTCCGGTTCTCATAAGAACCGGAACCGGAACCGGAACCGCCGGTTCCCTGAAAAAGGGAACCGAGAACCGGAACCGGTCTCTTTAGAACCGGAACCGGTCTCTTTAGAACCGGGAACCGAACCAGAACCTGCAGTTCGATTCTCCAGTTCTCGGTTCTACCCGGGAACCACGCTCACCCCTAGTCATGCTCCAAATCTTGGGCACGCAACAACCCCTTCCTTAGTCGATTGAAAGCGATGTCTTAGGACTTATCGCGGACCCTTTCTTTTAATTGCACATGTGGAAGCGTATAATAAAATCCCCAGACAACAAAAATATGGGATAGAAAAGTAGGATACCATTTTCACCAAAATACTTTTCATAAACAAACTAGTTTATACATAGAGGCCAACTCTAAGGTCTATGTACAAGAGATCTATCTCTAAGAAGAACTACTGGGTCATCCATGCTTCTCATCTTTCCGCCTCAAGCTCCGGGTTCTTCACATTAGGGACCTAAAAATGATTATTTAATAACCAATGGGATTAAAACCTCAGCGAAGCCTCCCCTAAGCCCCCGGTTAGGACACTAACTCGACTCGAGGTATCTTTCTAGAACCACCCCACAAACTTACCATGACTAACAACCAACAATCAACAAATCACAACAGTCAGGGTCAACTTCTAACTACATAGTCGATTTGCAAGCAACCTTACTTAGGATATATATATATATTTTAGCAAGATGCAACCTTATCTAGTATGCCATACCCTGCACGTTACGTCTCAGCACAATACACACAATGCACATGGTCATTAAATGATGCAGTTCATCAATTACATACGAGTCCCGTCACAAGTGATCTCACTTGGCCATTGCCACACCCTGCACATTATCGATTCATGCGTACGTGCCATAAACAATATGCTCAACTCATGCATAATTGGAATTAATGACACTATGATTCTCATACGTTCTTGCACTTTAGTGCGCCACCTATCATACATTAATTGATCACACGAGTCCCGATCACACGTCCCATACCATGCCACACAATTTTACCTCATAATAAGGCCTAACCCTTTCAACACTCACGCGTGCTCCAATTATTAATGACTTACTGGCCATAGCTAACTTTCTAGTCAGCGATCATCTGACTTTCGCTGGGCTACCGATAAAATCGGGCTTTGTCCCGCCTTGTCGAACACGGCTTCATCTAAAACTTCCGTTTAGACAGTATCTCAAAAAGGGACATTGATCCAAAATCTACTGCGATCGGATTCTAACTCCCGCCAGGTATTGCTTCCAAACTTCCATTGGGTGATGATTCGACTTTTAATGACGCAAGCACCCCACTAACACTCCCTTCTTATCTTTGAGCATTTAACCAATGCACAATACTTGCAAATACAATTTCAAATCATTTTCCCCTAAAGGCGGTCCATTTCAATGTCTCTTAGACAAAGCCTATTTCCCTTTTTGTGAAATTCACTCAATTCATGTGAATACTCATGCATTTATACACTCAAATCACCTTATAAGCTCAAAACACATGAAATTATACACTTTTCATTCTCGGGTGAACAGTGTTTCGTGAACAGTGCGCGTGAACATTGTCGAATGAATAGTAAATTTTCAAAATTAAATAACTAATAAATTAATTCCAAAAATCATTAAAAACACTAATTAAAGCAAGCAAGTAATCAATTAAAGTTAAACAAGCCTAATAAAGCACATAAGCATCAATTAAGCGACAATAAGCAAGATTAAACTAAATTAATCCTAACCATTCATCTAACCACCTATCTTAAGACTAATATGGCTTAATTAAATCTCATAAACTAGAATCAACACTAATTAAACCATCTCTAAGCGAGTTTAGGCACTAATCAAAGAATTATGAGCTAAATTCACCCGTTAAACGGGCCGGAGACACGGACGCGATGACGACGATGGAGGCTACACTCAGGAACCTCAACCATGATGATCCAAGGCGGTCTTGGGGCTGGAACAGCAGCCACAAATTCGGACCCCAACTAAAACACCAAAAATTGGACTGCTAGAGAAGGAACAGAGCTGAACGGGCTTGGCCGGAGTTCCGGCGAGGGGTTAGCTGGCAATTGGCGGCACCTGGGGGTCAAGGGGGACTTGTTGGTGGCTGGGATGGGTGAAGGTTGGGTTGAAATGGGAGAAAAATGGCTGAAACAGGTGAAATAGGCGAAGCAGTGCAGGCTGCTAGGCGGATCGATGTACCGGTGAGTAGTTTCTTCCGGCCGGCCGGCGGGTCAGTCGGCGGCTCTATTCAGCGAGCGGCTGGGTCTTCTTGAACGATTTGGGTCTTCTGAGCATGATGGTGGGTGGCATGAAGGTTGATTCTCATAGGAAGGCAACTATTAATTCAGTTTTTCGGAGAAAGGTCAACTAGAGCAGAAATAGGGAGGAGAGGAAAACATGGGAGAAAATGCTATGAATTTGCTTAAGACTGAAAGGGGAAGAGAGAGAGATGTGAGGGCTGGTTTCTCTGGTTCTCTCAAGCTCTCAAATGCCTCAACAATGGATAAAGTGAGGCTTCAAGGAGGAAGAAGGGGCTGCGGAAGATAGGAAGGGGCCACCAAGCCTTTTAGAAACCAAAGTTGTCCCCTTTGAGCACATCCAACATGCCTTACTTGCTTAGCCATCATCCTCAGCCATTATCCACTTCCAAACTTCCTCAAGAAGTCTCCCAAATAGTCCAAAAGGTTGCTCCCCCCTTGGCCTACGAATTTTGTACATTTGGCCTTAAATTCAATTCAATTCTCCTCCAATTGACCTCAAATCGAAGCCTATAAATTTAGCCAAGGTGCCATCTTCCCTCTATGGCACCCCCGAACAGTTGAGGTCGCCATAGCTACCTATCGCTCCTCCTAATGAATACCAGTTACATCTCTTAGCAGAAGCACTTTTTTTTTTTTTTAAAATTATTTTATTATAAGAGTTTAGCGCAGGTCATAGCGAAATTAAAGATAAGTCTCACCATCCCTCTACTCTCTTAATGATGGTACAATGCACACTTACTACACATCGAAGGAAAACATAAGCCGAGCCACTTTTATTTACGTCTTTAGGATGGACATCTTTGGTTGATACAACCAAAAAGAAAAGCCAAGGCTTTTAGCTAAACTTGACAGCAGCTCAAAAGAGATCTTGACCCCTTATATCGATCATGTATAACCCTCCATCTACAAGTGTCGGCTATATCCAAAAAAACGTCAGCTCCCTCTCCTCACACGAGCCATCACACCCATCTAGGTGCATCGGGTGGTGGTGCTGGCAACATCCCCCGCATCACTCCGTCACGGTGGATGTGGATCGACAAGAACTCCTGGACGACTGGGCCCTCAGCCAGGCCCACATCATATATAACCAGTGCCCGAACCCATATGAACATCAAACCAAGGATGGTGACACAATCAAGCTCTATACAATCGACCTCCACATCAGATGGAAGGCCATAAAAAGGTACCTCGCGTGACCAGAGCGAGAGCTATCTGTCTAATCTGAAATGTTGGTCCCCAAAGGGGTGAGTACAACCACTCGGTAGGTAAAGGATCTATAAACTACTCAATGCATCAAACGGAATAATCATAACATCATAGTAGAGTACATATCATTCATGCATATACCATCATGCCATAGGTGCATATACAACCATGCACTCATCATCAAGCATTCATGCATATCCATGCCTTATGTGCACATACCACCATGCACTCATCATATTATATCATATGGCCATGCATACATATCACCATACTATGCATGATTCAATTTCCGTTTTTTATCATTCAATTGGGTCACCACATTTTTTCTTTCCCGGGACTAGTAATTTGCATCCCACATTTTATTACTTGCACCCAACCTGGCGTCACAAGGAACCTCCGGCACACACCTCCGGGCATCCCGAAACTCCCGAGGACATCCGGCACACACACTCCGAGCATCGGCACCCACCTCCGGGCAACCCAACACTCCCGGGGCATCATTGGCTCACACCTCCGACGGTATCCTCATTTCTCATAATTCATATCCACATTTGTGTCTCAATATCAACATGGCATATGATGTAATGGCAACAAGGTCAATTTCAGCTTTTGAAAATTCACACAATTCCAGCTTGCACAGTTTTAGGAAACATTTTCATTAAATACCCAAATGACATTAAAAAATTATGAAATTCAAACATGTGATAGTCAAGACATAAGGGCAGATACTTCATGAAGGACACTACACCAAAAGATTCCCATATAGCTCAATACAGAACACACATCACAGCACTACTAATTCTGTCTGTTCCAATTGCACTGTTTTTGAAACATTTTTGGTTAAATAGGCAAATGAACTTCAAAAATTACGAAATTTGAATATGTTTCAGAAAAGACATAAAAAAAGATATTTCATGCAGAACACTTTACCAAAAGAATCTCGTACAAAACGGTATAGACCACACATTACAACGTTACCAAGTCAGAACACATCAGATTACACAGTTTTAGAAACATTTTCGATTAAATACCCAAATGACCTTAAAAAATTATCAAATTTAAATATGTGATAGCCAAGACCATAAGTTACATACTTCATGAAGACATCGAAGTCAGATTCATCCTAGGTAATGAAATGTAGGCGGTTGAAACTTCTGTTCCCAATACCGAAATTTCCAAATCTAACCATCTCCGAAAAACTAAGATTTCACCTACCTATTCTTGTTTTTTTTTTTTCCTCTAAATTTTTTATATGTTAAACCTCAGGATGTCCTTTACATCTTTTGTTAAGAAGTAGAAATGAAATTTCAACAAAAAGATAGCCTTACAGTCCATGCATTCATCAAAGGTAGTTACCGAAATCTCCAGATCCAGTCTCTCCAAAGAATAAAGATTTCACCCACTTATACTTGTTTTTTTTATCCCAAATTTGAGTATGTTATACTCCAAGAAGTCTTTAACAACTTTCATTCAGAAGTCAAAGCCAAAATCCAACTCGAATATCACATGCAAGCCACTAGAACATCCAAGGTCGAACTGTTTTCTCAAGAACAGTTTACTATTCTAGAACACCACTCTTAAAACTTCAATTTTTCACGTCCTAAACATCCGAAATTTGTCACCATTGAATCACATACACTAGGCATAATATGCAAGAGTAGATCAAGGATCCCACTTGCCTCTAAACCGAGCAAACAGCAAGCACCACGGCGATGGGACACGGCGACGGACGACGGACGCACGACAGACGGTCAACGAACGGCTCTCCTCCTTCCTCTCTTCCTTTCTCCCTTTCTTCCTTTCTTTCTTCTCTTTCTCTCCTCTCTTTCTCTCTCGGATGAACCCTTCTCTCTCCCCTCTCTCTTGCTTAAACCGGCATCATCTCCCCCTAATTTTTCTTCCCCTCCATCATTAGCCATCATTAGCATTTGCATGGAAGACACTTGGCAGCTAGGAGGGAACACATGGCCTTTTCCATGCAAGATGGGCCTCCAAATGGGCTGGGCTTGGGCCAGCTTTGGGCCGACGGCAGCTCTTCCTTCTTGGGCTTCGTGGGCCGGCCGAGAATGGGGTGAGGCTATGGGCTAGTTTGGGCTTTAAATGTCCAGCCCATCCTCATTCTAATAATCCACCTAATTCTTAATTATATAAACACCTAATTGGAACTTATAATTCACAAAACTTTGCGACCTAATTTAATAAATTCCAATCCATAATTCACATGGCCAAAAATAGAATTTTCCTATCAAATAATTACCCACCAATAGCTTGGCCAAAAATCTCAATGCAAGACGTGAATTAGAGCACCTCTAAGGATTGACAAGAAATTCTAGGATGCCACATCCTTTTAGGATTTTTTCCTCATCGATTTGTCCAACTTGAATCCTAAAAATGCAATAAGAAACAGTCCTCTGATTTTCCCGGTCAAAAAGGACCTTATTTTGAATTTTCACCAAAAATCTCGATTTGCAAAAAAAATTTCGGAGGATAAGTTGACGTTCTTAAAATGAATCGTGATATGACAAAATTTTCAATTTCTGAAATCGGGTTTAAATTTGTGGTTAATTTCAATCTAGTGCGATTTTAGTGTGACCTAGCCTACCGGGTAATTTTTAGGAATTTTGGTGCAATTGACCCGTGGTCGCTTATTTTCAAGTCACATTGTGCATCTTCAACTCATTGACAACTCTCGGTTGTCGTGAAAATCTCGAGATTTCAAATACGGACACATGATACTCAAAACGATAAAAAAAAAATCGATCTAGTGCTAATCGACGAGAATTTTGCAATCAGGTGGAATCATCCATGCTTTGATCATATATCTCAATCTAATTGACCTATATCTACTCTTTGATCAATTTTGACAGTACCGTAATGACCTTTGCAGATTAGCACGGTTGAATAGTCGATTTCTAGTCGAATTTTCAAGTCTATTGCGTTTAGATTCCTTAATGGCTTCACCTGATAGACTAGTTATCTTATGAGTGATCAGCTTAGAAAATAAAACTATAGGCACATCAATGAAAGGCCCAATTTATTCAATGAAAACAGAATCCGAAAATCAAAATGTCACAAGTACAGCCTTAGCAGCTTGTTGCCTTGTTCGTCAATGACCTTACCACATTGTGCCTGGATCGACTTAGTTCTAATTCCACTTGTTACAAGTGTTATGGGCTAGCTATTCTAAGTTTCCTTACTTGTACGACCTTAATAAACTCTTTCCAACGTGAATAGAAAATTTGATATGGATGCCGGTTGTCCTATGTGACATTATTGAAAAAATATGATGTGGAAGTCAGTTGTCTTACATGGTATCGCTGGCACCGACATGGACAATTAATAAAAATTTAGAGATGAAAAAATCCATGTCAAAATGAAAAATTAATAAAAAAATCCACAAACGACAATTTGCCAAGGATGATACTCAAATGATTTACTTCGAAGTAGCATTCAAGTAAGCGACAAAAAATTATAGTGCTCAAGTAAGCACCGTTCGAAAGATATAATACTCTCACCATCCTTATCCCAAGTATTTTTATTTATAAGTGAAAAAAGTTGGGGAGGGCCAATCAATGTAGCTTTTCCTTTGAACTTTACCATAATGGTCCTATGAAGACAATTGCCTTATATTACTTAATTCTTTGTAATGCAAATTAATAGAAGTGGGCACCACATATATAACACCAACTATTTTTCATGAATGAGGCCTATTGCATATGAAATACAAAATATTTAAAATATAATTTTCAACAAAAATCAAAATTATATTATCATCAAATAATTATTATGTACCAATACATAAGTATTACCTCCTTCGTCTCTCCTTTCACCCAACCCTTGTACGGCCCTTGATTCTATAAACCCATGATACGCTATTCTTATTACTCACATCATCTCAAATATAAATAAGTAAGTTTGGTTTAACATGTAAATGAGCAATTATGTGAAAATGATAAATGCATAAAGGCTCGAGTTTCTTTTTTTTTTTCATTTTTTTGACATCCAATGCCCCTAATTACCTTAAATTGATCACAATATCTCTTGCAGATCCCATGTCACGACCCTAACTCCATCTCCAAGGTTACGAGCGACGGGGGTTATTTTTGTGATGTCTTAGGCATATCGCAGTCCCATTCTTTTTATCTTTTTATTAAACACATGCAGAAGCATTACAAACAACATCCAAACAACAATAAGCAGCTAGGAAAACAACCATTTGCAAATATACAATTATATTAGTTACATTTACAGGCTCTACTGTCATGGGCCATTATGTTTACAATCACTATATTTTCTACGTTTCAAAGATTGCGTAAACCTTAGCTTCTCTAGCAAGATTGCAACTCTAGCACTAGTGGGAGACCTCAATGCCTATAATTATGAAAAACAACTGGGTGAGTCGTGGACTCAGTAAGTAAAGCTCACTAGTTTCCGGGTAGGAGGATGTCTCGCCTATCAACAAGCATATAACTCATCCAAAAGATTAGTTGATGACAGATCGATAGCAAAATAAAAGCTTTGTCTCGAATGAAACAAGAGAAATCCTCAATCAACAATATGCAAGCATAACTTGATATTGACCCACAACTTGAGGAATTCACGCCTTGCTCAATATTATACCAACATAAACAAAATCCGTTCCATAATATGAGGAACTCACGCCTCACTCATATGTAAGCATAACCAAAATCCATTTCATAATGTGAGGAGTTCATGCTCACGAGATTAATTTATTAACAATTGAAATCCAATGACTCTTTTAGAATCCACCGGGCATATGGACTTAATCGAGTAACTTCCTCTAATCGAAGGGTGACGGCTATAATTATCACAACATCTCGTCTTTCTGACGAGGCATCCTGTTGGCGTGGGGGCATCTTGTTCTTATTAACGAGGCATCCCGTTGGCGTGGGGGCATCTTGTTGGCAAGGGGGCATCGTTGCTGAATTCATTGGTCGACGGTATAAATCAGGTCATCGTGTGTTCATGCATCAAGCATCATAGTCCGGTTTTTATCTTTGCTTTTAGTTCAAGGGCTCGAAGGAGTGCCATGCACAAGTGTGTGAAATGACTTACCGAAACCAAGACGTTAAATATGCCGGGTGCAAATTAGGGATTGTGGTTTGATCCAACACATTTGAGCATCGATTTAGTACCTAACTTGGCTCGGGAATGATATACCTTGATATCGCATTGAGACCATGAAAAGACAAATTTTGACGTGATCCCACGTACATTCAAGGTGGACAAAACCCCTTTTCGGAGCTCAAGGCGTGAACTAATACATGCACTCGTGAAATAGTTTGAAATGGTTTTGTAAGGAAATAACAAACTTTCACATAAACGGTTTTCAAATCGGTTTGAGTCAAAGCATATCCGAAGCACATCAAACAAGTACACAAATCGGACTTCTTTCAAAGCAATTCAAGCCAAAGCACGAGCCAAGCTCAACAAACAAGAACCAAACTCAATCAATGAACAAAGTCACAACCTAACCTCAAGTAGTAACAAGTCAATCAACTTTAGTCAAGGACTTGCCACATGCTCGGAATAGCATAACACAACATCCTAGCCAAATATTAGTAAGTTTTGCTTACTACGCTTCAATGAACGGCCTAGGTGACCAACCAACGTGTAAGCAAGCAAACAAGCAAGAGGAGCACGGCCACGAGAAAGAGGGAGAGGGTGGTAGTGAGGGTGAGGTCGAGAGAGTGAAGAAGGAAGATGAAGTTGTGTGGAAATGAGGGGAGGGAATACCTCTATTTATAAGCAAACCCCTCATGATGATCTTTACAAATGGACCAATCATTTTCACATAGGTGGACAATCTAGGTTGAGGAGGTGGCAAGCTAAAGAGATGGGTAGCAAGTCTAGTTCCTAGGGGCGATACTTGCTCATCTTTCCATTGGTCCACCTAAGGGGTTGAGTCATCTTGGAAAATTTACATGTAATTATTATGGGGACACTTAAGTAAATGACTAAGCCTCTCTCATTTAATATTTGGATTTTGAGTAATCATTATGTTAGATTTATTCATACTATAAACTTGCTCTCCAAATTTTTAGGTTAGGAGGCATTATGGTCTATTCCTTAAATGCATCCTTATCCTAAATCAAGAAGACTCTAGATTGGCTTACTCTTCAAGTTGGGCGTGCAGCCCCCTTGCCCTCCAAGTTGGGTGTGGGACTCTCTTATCCTAGGGTGAAAACAGTTTCAATCAATTTCTAAAATTAGTGTCATTACCCTATCAAACGGGCTTGAAAAATTATGAAATTTTAATATGTTGTAGATAAAATCCTAAATGACACTTTCATGAAGAAATCCAAGTCCAAATCATGCTGTGGAAAGAGCAGTAAATCACTGAACACAACGTAAAAATTCATTCGTCAAGCAGATTCAATGGTCGAAGAGAGAGACTCATTTTGAAATCCAAATCTTCACAAAACTCTTTAAAATTTCTATATGTTCTAGAAATTGATGTCCTTTAAGATGTTTGTGGAGAAGACATGTTTAAATTCGAAAGGGAAAATTTTATAAAAAATTGAGAAGGCAATCTGGTTACTGTTTTTACTACACCGGGCAGATTCCAGACAGTAAATGATTGGGCCTTCATCCCAACCATCTCATTTTAGAAAAATATGAAATTAAAGTATGTTGTAGGGAAAGATGTTTTGAACAACTTTTATGATTGGAAGTTTCTCCAAATTCGAACCACAAGAACTCTGTAAAATTGGAAAACGGAGAAGGTCTACGAATTTCGAAAAACTAGAAAGTTAAAACCTACGAAACCTTAAGTGGCAAATCTAGGGAGGAGGGGTGGCGCCCTACTTGGCCTTCAAGATCCCCTAGCATCATTCTTCTAGGCCATGAGTCACTCCCTACCATTAATGAGCTTGTGACTCACTCTCTCTTAATATGTAACCATCCAAAATTTCATGATTACCTTTCAAGAGTAAGACTAATTGTGCCAAGTGTCATACTTAGTCATCATGCATTAATAGGCTACATTCCAAGCATATTAAATACACCAAGGGAAATATCAAGTTAGAAGGTCATCTCATTGAGAAGGAGTCAATCGAGTCTAACTACAATCGATTACTTTATTTGGCCTGAGGTTTGTCCCTAAGCCATGATCGGATAAAGTTGAACGCAACCTGGCTTAATTGGTGAAATCGAGTTTGGACTTCTCTCTGAAAATGACTTAAAGTTGAGGATGTTACATCTCATATTTAAGATTATTTCTTTTTTTTTTTATTTTCTTTCTTTGTAAATACTGATGCATCTAGAATTGACAAAAAATTGTATATGTCAATATGGTTTGATTGGTATAATGCAATTACATTATTCCACTTCATCAAGCCTACTTTCTAGTTTGTCAATGAAGTCTTAAAATTTTGGGCGACATTTCGATAGTCTTTTCCGCAATTATATTGACAAAATTAGAAAGACAAAACTAAATTAACATTTGTACAATAGGTTGAAGACTAAAATGATAATTTTCCTTAATATTTAAATAATCACTCATTCAATGGACATATATATAAGCATTTTTGGGATAATTACATTAGGATGCCATAATTTTCATACGACACTCACTTGAGTGCCACCAACTTGAAAAATTGATTACTTAAATACCATCAACGATTTGTCTTATTGGAAAATTCGACGTAAATACCAATTGTCCTACGTGATGTTGCCAACAATGACGTAGACATTTAATAAAAATTCAAAAAAAAATCCACTTCGGATTGGGAAATTTTTTTTAAAAAAAAAAATCCATTGATTTGTGGGAAATGTCACTCAAATTATCAATTTTACTCCAATGAGGCATTTATGTGAGTGAAAAAAGAAGAAGTTATGACACTTAAGTGAGTATTGTATGAAAGTTATGGCACTCATGCCATACTTATTTGGAACACCATGTGTACATTTTCCATGTTACCCTTGGAACTCTCCTAGAAATTCCTAGATACAAGAAGATTCTAGAACACTGGGCTTATTCATGAACTACTTTGACCTACTTCCTCGATTCCTTGGGCTTGAAAACCTTTGAATCATAACACTAGGATCTTTGTTGTAGTCCTCAGCAGTAGAACAACTCCTTATATTCAAACAAGAAGGACGATAGCTTTGTTTCACCATTCATCCAGAAACCTTCGAAAGTCCCCCAAACACGCAAGTGCCGCATGCCAAGTTGCAAAAATCCCCCAAAAAGTTGAGCGAATGACCTGGCTTACAATATATATAGACTGAATTTCAGTAAAAGCCAACTGATCAACGTATGCAATGACTACTTGGTGAGCACGGAAATCAAACTGCGACTCAGGCCCTAGAAATTTTAAGTTCTAAATGAAGCTTGCCACTCCAACTACAAGGATTGCGTCCTTCGCCACAGACCTGTGAGAAGGCGGCCTTCAAATCTAATGCTAGTGCAACTGTAGTGGCATGACATCGGTATTCATGTATTGAAGTGACGTTGATGTGGTTCCAATTCAGCATTTCCGTCCATATATTTGATGGTAGGCAAAAAAGATTAGTTCAAGGATTCAATTGGACAAGAAAAAGAGTTTAACGATAAGATTGAACAAATTGCAAAACTATATAGTTAAAGCCATAAACCATTTATTACCAAAAAATTTATCATAATGTTCTTTTTTCTAATAAATAATTCAGAGTATCTATTGATACCAAGTAAGCACGGGGGAGCTAATCCCTGTCAAAAGCCATACATTATTAATATGGGTATATATAACCGTGTAAAAAGTCTTATGCAAGAAGAACTTTGCTTTTGCAGTTGCATCATTGAGAATAACTAGAATAATGGGAAAAGGACCAAAAAAGTCTTAAATCTATTGTTGTTTTGCTAATTCAGTTTTAAACCTTCTAATTGTAATTCATTTGGCCGGAAACTATTTGACATGGATGCCGGTCATCCCACGTGACATAACTAATGTTGACGAAAACAAATTTTACAATTTTTAAATATTTCTTGTGAATTTTTTATTATTTTGTATTGTTTTGATTTGTTTTCTCTTTTCTTTTCTTTCTTTGTTTCTTTTTACAACTTTGGGCCAATGAGATCGTAGCCAACTATTGTCAGGCACAGGTGAGGGCACCCTTGCTCGGATCCAAAAGAGGGCCAACACCCTCGCTTGTTGATCAACAGGGGCTACAACATCCTCGCCAACCAACAAGTGAGGGTTGCGGTTGTCGCCTAGATTTGGGCAAGAGGTGGAGGCCCTCACCTAGACCTCGTTGGCCCACAATCGGAGTGGAAAAAAAATAAAAGAAAGGAAAGAACAGAAAAAAAGTAAGAAAGAAAAAAATCAGAAAAATTTTAAAAAATTTTAAAATCGTCTGCGTCACTATTGACTATATCATGCATAATGGCCGGTATCCATATTAACGATTTCCTATCAAAATTGACCGGATAAAATACATTGGCAAATTATCCAAAAGTTTAACTATCTATTGGTTACAATTGTATTAAAAAAAGAATTGATGCATTTAAAAGGTTTCAAATTAAATTGACACAAATGCAATAAGTCTAGAATTTCTTTTGTGCTTTTCCCTTCGAATACTTCATGTATGCAGTGCAATTGTGACTGAAGTATTATCGTTTTTTCTGCATCAAAAGCTTCTCTAAGAGTCCAGATAAAGTTGGATCAAAAGGAGATCTTTCCGTCTTAATGGCCAGGAAACGAATTAACTCTGTTCTGTGTTCTTTTCCCCTTCTCCTTTTACTTTGGGGTTAATAGTAATGGTCAGGCCTTTTGTGTGCACAGGATAATAATGCTTCACGGAAGGTTAAAGAATATCAGATCTTTCTTTTCACGGTTTGCATGGTTCCTTACTATATAGTCTGGGATGCAAAGCGGACTTCTTCAACAACGGCAAGAAGGAAGAACGAATTCTCGATCTCGAATCTCAGGTAAGCCTTCATAATTTTTCTCTCTCACATCTTTCAACTCGGTGCGTCTTGTGCAGACATAGAGCATTATATTTAGTGACCACACGCTGCAATTATTTTCAAATGAAATAGTACAAGAACTATGTCTGATTGCACTTTGAATAGCCGAGAAATGGAAGGTTAGATTATGCGTGTTCCAGTAAGATTTTTGGGAGTTTCGATCTCCTATTATTCGTGGCCATGCAATTTTAACCGCAAATGACTTTGTTGCACGGCGGTGGCGGCTTTAGGGACTCCACGGTTTTTCATTATTCCCTTCTCAAGCTTTGCAGATTCTTCAGATAATTTCTGAACTAGCTGAGGCACAAGGATCCTTGAAACTAAACGACTTTTCAGATTCGCCCAAAGTTGCCGAGCAGAAACGCAGTGGAGCGCCGCAAGTTGAATTTTTCGAGAGCAAGGGTTTCTTCATAATAATCAAAATCAGACCACGTTATTCTGTCAATGCAGCCCTTTGTGCCATTTCTAGAACAGATTGAATGCATCACGAGCCGTGGCATGTTTTCTGTTCTACTAGAAAAAAACATCATTTTCATGTGTTTTTAGGATAAGTGTCCAAAAAGTCATAAATCCATTGCATGACAGTCAATTTAGTCATAATCCTTTTAATTGTGCTAATTTAATCTTAAAACTTTCTTTGTATCAATTTGACCTTAAACTTTTCGAAGATTTGTCAATTTAGTTTTGTACCTACTATTTGGATATTTGGGCATAAGAATTATATTGACAAATTAGTAAAAGGTTTGTGATTAAATTGACAAATTATCAAAATGTTTAGTATTAAATTGGCATAATTGAAAAGTTTAGGAATTAATTAGCAAATCATCAAATGGCTTAGAATTAAATTAGCACAATTAAAAATGTTTATGATTGAATTGGACTATGTGCAACGAGTTTGGGACTTTTTGAATAATTTTATCTTAAATTTGGCTTTGTTATTCTTTTTGATGTGTCTCGAGTCCCGTTAAATCGAAAAAACAATATATGCTTAATTCATTCTTGAAAGTCCCAGACCATAGCAGTCGCAAAACCAAATCCCTGTGACATGTCATTCATGTCGATGGAATTATGCCCAAATGTACTGGTTCACTCTTTCTCGTTTCATGGGCTTGTGATCTTTTCTCTCACTTTTTTAGATATGAATCAGACCGTCAAGGAAGTTGCGATTACCATAACGAAGAAAATGGACAACTTGCCTCTTGTGTCCACCGAATGTTGCATCTATCGAGTGCCCGAGAAGTTGCGCAGAGCAAATGCAGAGGCCTACACACCTCAAGTCATCTCCATTGGGCCATTCCACCGTGATAAGAAAGAGCTTCAGTCGAGGGAGGAGATCAAACTAAGGTACTTGAAAGGCTTCCTCGGACGCAGTAAGGCCGACCTCCTAGCTTGTACCCGAATGATCAGGGAATCGGAAGACCGCATTCGGCAATGCTACCAAGAAAATTTGACCCAAAGCAGCAACGCGCTCGTTGAAATGATATTAGTGGACGCAGTTTTTATAGTTGAGCTTTTCATAAGGAATTATATCCCTATGCTCCAAGATAAGTACGATGAGATATTCAACAAGCAATGGATGAGCAACGACGTATTCCATGACGTCCTGCTGCTTGAAAATCAAGTCCCGTTCTTCATCCTCGAGAATCTTTATAAACTTGCCGCATTGAGGACCACTGTCACATTCTTCAAGCTCAGCTACGAGTACTTCAAGGACATCCTGCATGGGCACAAGCTCGAAAGCCCGAGCGTTCAGGTGCTGCACCTGGTGGACTACGTGCGAGCCCTGCAACTCCCCTCGCCTTCACAAAGAATTATGCCGAGACAGGCCAAGAAAACTCGGAGGGCTAAGGAGCTGCAAGAGGCCGGCATCAAGTTCGAACGGGGCAAGGGAACCTCCATGCTTGATGTCGTCTTCAAGGGCGGGACCCTCAAGATGCCGCACGTGGTTGTGCACGAGTGGACCGAGGTGTGCCTCAGGAACATGATTGCGTACGAGCAGTGCCACCACGCCTACAAGTACATCAGCAGCTACGCCATCCTTATGGACAGCCTCATTCACACGCCCAATGACGTCGACATTCTAATCAGCTCCGGAATTTTGGAAAATGAGCTCTGGAGCGCGGACGACGTGGCTAGTATCATCAACGGCATGCGCATGGAGACCATGAGGGACTCCAGCGAGTTCTACTACTCGGGCCTGTGTCAGAGCCTGAACGCGTACAGCCGGACCAGGTGGCACCGGTCGAAGGCCGCTTGGTGCCGGTGGAGGGTCATCCTCATTCCTCAAGCATGACTACTTCAGCAACCCGTGGTCTGGGATCTCCGTGATCGCCGCTGTGGTGCTGCTCATTCTCACCTTGGTGCAAACCACGTGTTCCATTTTGGATTTTTACGTGGGCGATGCCCGAAGATTGTTAACGGGGAGCAAGTTATAACATATAAGGCATTAAGAACCAAGGAAGGAGAAAGTCTCAAACTGGATTTCCGTATCCTAAACACAGTTATCAATGTCCCCGTCATTTATGAAATGACGTAAAGATGAAGCCCAATATAATAGTTGAGAAATAATAAAGGGGAGGAGAGAACTGTGGATTTTTATATATTTCAATGTATATAGAAAAGAATATACGGAATCTATTTATAGGCTTTATTAGATAACTATATGTGATAATAATATGAATATAACACCAAATATAATCGAGGATATGCATTATAAAAGAAGATATATGTATAATTCTAAGAGATATGCAATATCATAACATCATTAACATCCCTTCAAACTCAAGTTGCATAGAAAATGTCAAATTGAATTTGAATACAATTCTGAACAGTGTCTAGCAATTGAGATGTGGTGGATTACACAGTGTTTGGCGGTTGCACGTGGTGAAACTTCCATAACTAGTTAGTTTGAGGGCAGCGAGTTTTAGTTGTGGTGTTGGCTTCTCAAAATGACGTGCGAAAGGTCAAGAATCAAAGGGTAAATAACAAATGACTGATGTAGCTGGCTGTAGTAATTGGGTGATGTGGCCTATACAACTAGCGTCGTAGTATCAAGCAGCCCATATGGCTGGCTTGGGAAAAACGTTAGTGAGCAATGCGACCTATGCAGCCAGCATTGACTAGTTTGGTTGTGGTGCTGGCTTCTCAAAATGACTTGCAAAAGATTGAGAAAATAGCAAATGGCTGATACATTTGGTTTGCGAAACAATAATTGAGTCATGTGGCCTATATAGCTTGTTTGGGCAATAGTTACTGAATGATGTGGTTTATATGACTGGCATCGAAAGAAAGCCACCTCCATGAAAAAGGCTTGTTTGGGCAACGTGACCAGTGCGGTTAGCGTTGAAATATAAATATTGTGGTATGGATTCAATTAAGTGCATCCTCAGATAAGACCTTTGCACTTGAAATGAACAGCGTTGAGCGATGAGAATGGATTTATTTGGATATGTACCAGAGTGCTCCAGGTGCATGGGTGCACTGGATGTGAAGTACTGCACTAAGGTTGCCTTAGGAAAGAAGACTCTGATAACAAATTAATAATAAAGATGCGAAAAAAGGGAAATGGGGACTTTATGTATAATTTGAAATCTATAGAAAAAGTACATGAAGCTTATTTATATGTTTTATTAGATGATCCAAAGTAATAAGATAAACATAACACCAAAAATAATCAATCAAGGCTATGCACTGTGAAAGAAGATATATGTATAATGCTGAAAGATATGCAAAATCAAGTAAATATTCTAATATCACCAACAATAACTATTGACTTGAGTTTCTCCGCTGCCAGAAAGGTTGACTATACACTAGAACACGTTAACGCTCCCAAAAGTAACCGGCTGAAATGGACGAGTGATCACTAGAAAGATAAGAATCAAAAGCAAATCTAAGAAAACGTCAGGTCATTGACGAGGGAAGCAGGATCGATCATCCAGAATAGTAATCACAAGAAATATTCGATCTTTCCAATAATGCTCGAAAGGAGCGACCGATCATCCGAAAGCAGGCTGCACTGCAGAAGTTCCTAACAATTTCGCGGCGCCTCGGAACTAATATCCAACAGCAATGCCAGGATCTAGACAGCTAACTTCGAATTCCAAAGCAGGCGAACCTCCCGATGCGAAAAAAGACACCCACCAGAAATCAAGACGAAATCAGTGGACTGAAAGGGAAACCGCGCTGTCGGAGTCGTGGCGTATCTAGACCAGCTCGTTTTTCTTGTAAGATCCGGCCACCAACCCGCATTCACTTCCATGTTCTCCCCTCTCAGTTGGGGACGATCCTGATCCTCAACTCGCAGTTAGCGATTCTAGGTCTTGGAGGAAGGTGATTGTCGGCGAGCGGCGGTGGCGAGTGCGATGAAATGCGGGTGCAGCAGCGAGAGGTGTCGGGGAGAGAGAGAGAGAGGGAGGGAGGGAGAGGAGAGGAGAACGAACGCTTGTTGAAGAGGGAGGAGAGGCTTCTTCTTCACTCATATCTCTCTGTCTCTGTCTCTCTCACAAGCATCAATCGGTCGTTTCGGTACCAGCTACTGCTCATCAGTGCTCGTCTTTTCGTCACCTCACGTTTTTGTTTTTGTTTCGCTTTCTTTTTTCATTTTCTCAAGAAAATTTAGGCGTCGGCGGTTTTTTTACCCAGGGGAGCACGCAGCCGGTAGTGGCGCTTGGGCCTATACTTGAACTCAATAAACCAGAATCCAGCGAGATATTTTGAATGTAAGTAAGTCTCTCGAATGTTTCCTCTCATGTTTCATCCAAATCTCAGGATTCTTGAGATGTAAAATAACAAGAAAGAGAGGAAAGACAGAGAAATGGAGAGAATTGGGGTGCAAGGCACATGAGAACTGACACATTAAAATAAGAAAGGTATCATAATAGCTCGCTGTCATTGTATTTCAAACGGAGAGACAAAGGAAGCCCTCATAGGGATTAAATCTCCTGGTTTTAGTGAGAAAAACCTTTAACCAAACACAGGCCAGCCCAGACTTAAAGGTTAAAAGAGGAAAGCCATGAAGTAGTCTAATGAAAGCTCTCTCTTTTTCTCTTTCATGATATTCGGCTCCCGACTAATTTTTTCGTGCGTGTCTTTATACATGTTGAGTATTTCGAGACATGCAAATCTTTACTTTTGGGATTCACTGGGATGAAAGCATAAGTACGGTGATTTAAATAGACACTCGAAATGATGCTGTACTAAGCTAAATTTAAAAGTGCTGCTTTTTACTAGGCACAATGTAACAAAATCTAGTAACTCATCATACTTTTTTCAAAAGTCCAATTTGATTCATTAGAAACACGGATGCTCATCGCTTAATTATTTGAGTAAGACATGAAACTACTCGTCAATTTTTGATAGATCCAAGATAGTATAAATGTTAAAGGCTTGACGGTTGACGAGATTCCGTCGTTCTATTAGCAGTTGTGTAGAGAAGAGTGTAAAGTCATTACATATATTCTGCGTCTTTCCTTAACAGTAGGCATGCGGAAAGATTTAGTAGGAGTCCTAAAAGTTCTTTTTGGCAAATAGAGGATTATAAAAAGCTCTAATCATTGTCAGTTGAATTAAAAATGCCCCATTTTAGTCCATTGAATTGCAAAGTCTTTTAGAAAATGCTCTTATTTGGTTATAATCTCACCGTCGGTGGTGCATGTTTGGTCACCGGAAAGTTGCACCCCAATTAAGAACGATTTTGACTTTAATCAAGAAATAAAACATTGACAAAAATTGACCGGATAAGAAATCAACCAGAAAACAGAAGAACTTCGAACTTATAAAAGCGTGACACAAAATAAAGAAGAGGAGGAAATTGAGAGAATACTGGATATTGTATTGCTTCAATCTAATCACTTCACTTGTATAAGCTCCTATTTATAATACAATGAATGGGCAACTAAGGAAAAAATAAAGACTGATACATGAAGTCAAATCTAATATTGGATTGATAAAATCGATCAATAATAATCTTTAATTAATCCTCACATATCTCCAACACTCCCTCTCATTGACATTTGATTTTTAATCGACGCGTTGTTAAAGATAAACACTCAAGATTAGAGTTTTTGATTGCGACATAACTCATTTTTCGAACCAAAATTGTCATTTTTTGTTTCATTTTCTTTAGTCTATCATTTGTAGGTAATTTCCTTCTCATTTTAAATGAAACCCAAAAAGTTAAAAGAGTTGATTTTTGAGTTGAATTTTAGTCAACCTTTTGACTAAAAGTTAACCTAAGGTCAAAATTTGGCTTTTTGCACATAAAGTTCCCAATTAGTCTTAGTTTCACTTTGGCCACAAAAAAATTTGAAAAAAAAAATCAAGGCTTTGATCATAAAATCAACATTTTAGTAAAAAATTAACTAAAATGTTGACTTTTGATAAACTCTTTGATAAAAAAAAATTGAAAAATACAAAAACTCCCAAATTATCTCATTTTGGCTTTAATTTGACTTTGAAATCGAGAATTTTGCAAAAATTGATTAGGAACCTCATTTTCCAAATTTTTCAGATTTACGTTCGGAATAGACTAAAAACAAAATTACTTTCATTTTGTTCATATTTTGACTTAGTTCCTTTTACAATATTTGATCAAGAGGCTATTTCAAGATCATTGGTGCGGTCATTTCGGTGATTTGGTGATTTGGCATCTTGGAATAAAAGTTGTTTTTAGCTCTAATTAGAGAGTCTGAATCGATTCTTCAAGACTTGCGAGTTTACACTTCAAATCAACTCATTTTTTCAAACTTAATCCAAATCCGGGATTGATATTGGTAAATTCACTTGGGAAATTTCCATTTTGATAGATTTAGCTCACATGAATTTTGGAAAGTTAGGTTAATGAGCTTTAATTGGTACAATTCAAGTTGACCCATTCTACACTAAGATTTAATTTGATGGGTTAAGGTTCAATTGCATCATTGACCCTTAATCTAATTTTGACATAAAGTCCGTGCCACCATTTTAATGTCAATTTGGATGAATTAAGCCATTGTTAACATGTGTAATTGAACCAATTTATATCTCGTTATATCAATTAGGTTCAATTTCAATCAATTTGGTTTTTGAGGGCAAGAATTACATAAATTACCTAAATCAGCTAGAAATTCCAAATTCGTGCACGAGTTTAAGCATAATTTTCAATATTCTTGGGTTAATTAAACCAATTAATTTCAATTGAGATATTTTTGAAAATTTATTTGGCTTAATTTCATCGATTTTGGACCATCTTCTTCAAATTAGCCCATTTTCATTTCAATTGGATAGGAATTCCTTAAGGGACCTAATTGCATAAAATTTTGAAAAAGAAATAGCCAAAGCCAGCCAAAATTGACCAAACCTGTTAGAACCGATATGGACTAGTCTGAGCATGCCCATCCCTCGGTGGTCGATTAATTTGCGACGTTCCAAGATGCGTCGCCGACCCATTCATTTTAATGCGCATGCGGAAGCATATAAATAAATGCCCAAACAATACAAAGATGGGATAGAAAAGCAAGGCCACAAATTCACAAACCACAACACACCTTTATACACAGTTGACTAGTTTATATACAATACCGGTCTATAGACAAGAGTCTACAAAAAACCGGCTCAACAAAAAGGGTACTGTCTTTAGGCTAGCTAGCCAGACTCATTCGCCGATTCTTCAGTCTCCATCGGCTTCGGGGCAGTGGGTCTTCCACAGCATCATCTAGAGGGTCAGCAGCATCCTAGTTCAGAGTGGCATCAACTACCACAATGGGAATTTCAAAACCCCTAAGGGGACCCACCTTGAATCCATTGGGTCTATAGTGAAACCACGCTCTGAATCGATGAGGCACCCTATGAGGAAGGCCCCCTTCGACCCAGACAGTGGTCACTACCAGTTCATAGACCCAGCGGCTTTTGGGATTGGGGTTGCTAAAAATCCGCTCGGTAACCCTCATGGGCTAGCCAAAACGTTCAGGAGGTACAACCATATAAGGACCTGAAAATGTTGAACCCATGACAAGGTGAGACAATGTCTCAGCAAGTTCACCCCATAAACTTCGACTAGAAAGGAAATACGCCTAGAAACAGCTATACACACAAGTCAGAAGACTTACCTTGCCTCAGTTCCTTCCTGCACGTCAGCATAGTTTATAATCTCAACCAATCAATTTCATCAATCATTCGATCCAATTGATACTATCTATCACTTCAATAGTATCTACCGATACCGTTGACACAGTCAATGCTCACATAAGCTGAAATGGATAGATAGTAGCTCACACAAGTTGATATAGATAGATAGTAGCTCACACAAGCTGATATAGATAGATAGTAGCTCGCATAAGCTGATATATGGATCGTTGCTCTCACAAGCTGATAAATGATCATTGCTCACACAAGCTGATAAGGTATACTGCTCTCACAAGCTGACATATCAAGCTCTCATAGGCTGATATAGTATACTACTCTCACAAGCTAACATATCACAATGCTCACACAAGCTAAACTACGATAAATCAATCTTGGCCAAAGATCTTGTACTTTGCACACCAATTCCTCAATTAAATAACGAACTTGGCATAATTTCATCATGTTAAAATATACCCGATAAAAATAATCGTGTATGGGTACATGGTCGGCTTGAGCCAAAAATGCGATATCTTTCTTTTCAAAAATCCCACTATTTATATAGCGTCTGAAAACATTTTCGGCGTTAAAAACCGACACCTTGGTATTTTCTGATTGAATACCGAAATTACTCAATTTTGGGATAATTACCTAAAATTACAATTACCACTCAATTTGCACAAATATAACATTCAATTAAACAAACTGATCACACCATTGCAATCAGCACGAAATTCCGATCACTGGCTATCTCGGTCTAATTTCCAAAAAATAATAAATAATTAAATAAATACAATAAATAATTAAAAAATGCAATTAATTACCAAAAATAGAAACTTAGGCCAGAAATGCCTAATTAAATACCGAAACGGGCTCGGAAATTTTTCGAACCAATTTAGATAAATAATACAACTTATCTAGTCTCTAATTATGCTACTCTAACCACCTAACATGTAAAACCGAATAATTAAATTGCTAATCCATTCTAATTAACCACCCAATCCAAGCTTAACCTAAACTAATCAACCCTTAAGCATCATTAACTCCATAAGTAGAGTTTAGTGAGTAAACTCACCGATTTTGCGATCCAGTGAGTCCACGATGACAGCAACGCGGAGACGGGTGATAACCAAGCTTACGACGACACCAAACAAGGTCCAGAAGCGGCCCAAAATGGGCCCAACAGTCACGGCTGGGCTGAGGGTTTCTTGGTTCTGCTCTTGGGCCGAGAGGGCTAGAATGGAGGGTGGCTTGGGCTGAAATGGTGAGGGACAAGTGGTGGAGGCAGCAACGGTTGATGATAGGTGACGATGGCTACTTCGGCGACTTGGACGGCGGTCTAGGGAGCTCGACCTTGCCTGAGGAGGCTTAGGAGGAGCAAAGACGGCGACGGAATAGGGCGGGGTCGAGAGGCTAGGCATGGCTGGCTCACGGGGGGGGTGCGACGACAACGCGGCTGGGGTAGGGGGTTCGGTGGGCATGCGACGGCCAAGGGGGTGGTTGGCTCAGTTTTCTGGTTCTTTGGAGCTTCAAAAACACTTCTAATGGAGAAAGCAAGCTGCTGAAGAAGAAGAAGACAGCAGAAGATAGAGGAGGGTCCCTCCTTGGCCCTAAAGTCTTCCTCTCTATCCTCTTTGTCCCCTTGGCAAGGCCCCACTTGATGGGTTGTCTTCCTCGGCCAATTTGCAGCACAAATATTCCCCTAGAACAATCCCCAAATGGTCCAAATGGTTGCACACCATGGGGGTCACGAATTTTGGAGCATTCTCCCCCAGATTGAACCAAATCCTCTCCAATTGGATCCAATTTGGTCGCCATAAATCCAACCAAGGTGTTCTCGATCAAATTAACATTTTTCCTCACCAATAGAACTAACTTGCTTTCCAAAAATGCGATAAAAAATGGTCCCCTAAATTTTCCGGTTAAAAACGGCCCTACTTTGACATACTATCAAAAATCTTGGTTTGCAGAAAAATCTTCAGAGGATGAGTTGATGTTCCTAAAATGACTCGTGACATTTTAGAACTTTCAATTTCTGGAATCGGGTTCAATTTCGCGATTAATTTCAATCTGGTGCAATTTTAGCATGACCTAGCCTACCGGGTAGCTTTTAGGAATTTTTAATGCAATTGATCTATTGTTGATTATTTTCAAGCCATAACGTACCTCTTCGATGCATTGGCGACTTTTGGTTGTTGTGAAAATCTCGAGGTTGCAAATATGGACATAAGGTACCAAAAAGATAGAAAAATCGGTCTAGTGCCGATCGACAAGAATTTTGCAATTAGGTGGAATTAACCACGGACTAATCACATACCTTTGTCAAATTAACCTATTTCTGCTCTCTAATCAATTTTGACGGTGCCATAATGACCCCTACAGATTAGCACGACTGAGCAGTCGATTCTTAGTCGAATTCTCAAGTCTAATGCATTAAAATCCCTTATCACGTGAGTGATCAGTTTAGGGAAAAAAACTATAAGCGTGTCGATGAAAAGCCCAACTTATTCAATCGAAACCATAACCTGAAATTTAGGATGTCACATTTTTGATGGGAAATGGCCGGTTCGCCATTTTTTGGCAGCAACTAGCAACTAGTGGCCACCGTCGGCAAGCCCAAGTTCTAGCCAACCTCCCCATGCCCCTCTTGCACAAAAGTTACAAAAATTCCCCTAGATGCCACATCATTAATCCTAATCACTAGAATTAAGCCAATTAGGAGCCTTGCTTAGTGACTAAGCACTAAATCCTAGCCATTCATCAACAATTAATACCAGCCATATATTTTGCCATGTCATTGATCCATGAGATCAATCCTAAACCAAGAGGATTAAGCCTTAATCAAGAAGGGTTAATTTTCAGCCTTTAGACAAATCCAAGGGCCAAAAATTGATCTTGAGCTTAGGTATAAGTTCAAATTTCCCTCCAAAACGTAGGGGTTGCCATTTTTTCCGTTTAGTTCTCTCTCTTACTCTCCCCGACTCCCGTTAACTGCCACTAGCCGACGTCCGTCCGGCGATCCGTCATCACCATCAGGCCCATCGCGATGTCCTCTTGCTGGTTGTAGGTTCCGTTGTCTGAGGTTCTCGCCAGAGTCCTCTTTTCCAATGGCATCTCCTCCTTGGGTGCAAAGTCGGTCTCCTTGTCGGTGAAGATCCCGACCATTTCTGTAGCTTCGATTGACGATCCATGGCGGTCCTTGGTGCAGCAGAGTCTTGCGACGCCTCTAGTTGATAAGTGTTCAAGTTCGTGGTGGCCATGCTTCAGCTGAACCTTCGACAGAATACCTCAAGCCGACAGCCTTTTCTGGATTGGTTCAAAAACTGAGCTCGGTGATGCTGAAGAATCCAACAACTTCAGTAGCTTCGGTCATTGGTCCAGTAATCTTTTTCCAGCGATCGACTTCTACAACTTCGTTCCTTGTCCAGCTTACAACCTAGTGGTGCCCATCGATCAGCCAAACCACTGCCGGAACTCTATACGGTGACCTTTTCCGATCAAGCTCAAGATCGTGCTTCACACCGGTCTAAGTTTTAGTAACTTTAGCGATTTGAACCGGCAGTTCGATGGTGTCCTTTGGTGATCCGAGCTGAGTGATGTTAATCCTTGACGCCTCATTGAGCTTATGGTGACCATTGATCATAAAAAAACTTCGATGATCAAGCTTGAACTCGAAGAAATCAAGGTATAGTGCATTCTTGTACTTGAATCCAATGAAGCGAGGCTATACTAGATAGCCAAGGCTAGGATTCAACTATAGGATACCTTATCATGCTTATTCCTATAAATTACAATAAGAATAATAGCTAGTATAATAGAAATATATGAATGTTTCTACCATACTATCGGATCTCATAGAATACTATATTACTAATTCTAGTCCACTTATTTCATTTAAGACATGAGATGAAAATCCTTTGGACTTCTTCTATTTCTTAAATCATTGACTAAGGAAAGAAGTCAAGTTTGATTCAAATTAATCTACAAGTAGTTTATGATGAGCTTGAGATAATGAATGAAGAGCTTGATTGTCAATTGTTTCTTGTTTGTTTGATCTGCAAAAATTGTAATGGTTCCGGACTGACTTGATAAACGTCTTGAAATAAGCTGGATAATGATCTCGTTTGATGTTGATATCTTCATAATTTGTAGATGACTTCATGAGCTTTCCAAAGGTATATTGCACGCATGATTTGGACTTCATCTACCCTATCAAAAACCACTCCGAAGTGCAGTGATTAGTTTTGCAACATGCATGTCCTACTACAATGTTTTTGCTGATTGACTTATTCAGTTTGTCAACTTTGTATGATTTTTTGCATGATGAGTTTAGATTGAGTGTCTTCATGAAGCTTGGCCCCGACAGTTAGTTCTATTCATGTAAAAAAATTTCGTGAAATTTACATGTCATCTAGATAGGTTAATTACATATGAATCGGTTATATTTTTTAAATTCTGATGCAGAATGAACCTATGTGCTTTATATCTTCGAATGAGCTGGAAAATGATTTCAATTGTATCTGAGACCTTCTAAGGATTCATAAGAGACGTCAAAAGCTTTCTTTTGACACTTCGTTTGCATGATTTGATGGTTGTTTATTAGGTTTAACATTTTTTACAAAAACGAATCCCAATCTATAAATGATCAATGTTCTGTTTCCATGCTCTGCTCTGACGACTTTTGTTGTTTATTATTTTTACACGATTTTTTGTGGTTAGATTCTTAAGTCAGTGCTTGAATAAAATTTGTTCATTAGGTGCAGATCTATATCACATAAAAATTTCGTGATGATTGGAGTTTATTTACCGAGGTCGAGCATGTCCTGAAGGTTCATGACCGTGTATGGAATTTTGTTCAACTAATTGTCCTAAATTGATTCCTCGATTTTTATAAAATCATTTCTTGTGAATTTGGAAATAGTTATGAACAAAGTATAAAATATGCATCAGGATGGAACATCATTTGGATAGGTTTATCATGTTTAAATCAAATGCAATTGATGCTGTGATTTGTTTGTCTTGAATGATATGTGCTGATATTGTGATTTTTATACATTCATGTGAATTTAATTGGCCTGAAATGTCCTCATGAAAGTGATAGGCATTGTATGATCTATGTTGTGTAGAAATTTCAGATTAAATGGATCATTTTTGGATGATGCAAATGGTTGTGAACCATACATGTATGCTTCTGTGATGCTTTGTTTCAATAATGATATGCATTAATTCTATGAATTTTAGAAATTTGCACATGCTGAATCTATTGTGGTTTCTGCATGATATTTGTTCAAGACATATTGAACTTTATTGTAAAAAAATTTCAGAAAATAAAATTTTGATTTATTGTTTTTGCCAACTCAATCAAAATTGCAGGGCTTGTTGCAACTTAGTTCACTGAACTGATTTGTGTACATTATCTGAATTTTACAAATTCATATGGTCTAGATCTTTGGATGCATGCTTTTAAAAGGTTTTTCAGTCTTTGATTTGACATTAGTTTCGTTAAGTTTGAAGTTTTTTAGGGAGTTAAAAGGAGGGCTTGATCAGTGTGCCGTTAATTCCACACCCAAGTTCTTTTTGATCCCCTATAAGCATTTCTTAACTTTAATGAAATTAATGTCTTCTTGTTGAAAACTTTCAAAACTCAAATTTTTTAGACATTGTTCTCGGCTTTCCTTTGATGTTAAGTTTGTTGGGATTGAGTCATATTCAATAGTTCAAGGGACCGGATCAATGTGCCATCATTATTCGCACCTAGGTCTGGAATTCATTTCCAAAGGACGTTGAATTTGTTTCTAATTTCCAACAAATTTAATATCATTTGTTCCAAATCACTTGCAATTTGAGAACTTCCTTTTTAGGATTTCCTTGTAATTTTTCAAAAATTTTGTCTTTGTTTGCAATTTCTCAAAACTCATGTTCTTGTTTGTCAACCTTTGATGAGTTTAACTTTCTTTGGCTTTATTCTTTTAAGATCTCATTGCATGATTCCTTCTTTGAATGATCGTTGTTGTCTTGATTGTACAAGTGAACCGTTTTAGTTCACTTTTATGGATTAAATGATTGAGAAGTAAGGCCTTTTGGCCTAAATACATGCTGCTTTCTTATTTTGCATGTGGATTTTAGATGTATGGATCAGGGCTAGTGCATGTTCGGGGAACCTTGGAATCACCTAGACACAAATTACGGCCATCCGATATTAATTGCCACTTGTGAACATATGTGATAATTAATTATGGATGGTCATGAATTTAATTGATTAGTTGTCCTAAGAAGGGACGACGTATGCAAATCAAAGGCCAATCCTAATGCCATGTTTGCTTAGTTGAGTGCATTTGCCCAATTCATTGTATTGAATGTCCTTGTCTGAGTCCATGTTGTATGTGATGTGATCCTATATGTTAGTATAATATTAGGATTAGAATAGGTCCAAAATGTGGTCCCTTGGAAGAAATGGCCTAAGGAACTTGAAGACGGTGGATAGCCAATGTCCAATCTGGCTTTGTCGTTGTACCCATTTATTTCCCAATATATATTTCGAGTTTTCTTTAGTATTATATAAATACCCAATGAGTTGTAGGTTTACATTGCTGGCCTTGGATGTTATTTCTCATTATGTAATTTCAATTTACTTGTTTGACTCTTTTTTCTATCCGTTTTGATAGTTTAGCATAGACTTGTATGAACAAATCATCTGTGTGTGATCACCTATCTTTTCACTTGCATGAAAATGTAAAAAGGCCGCGTTACCACCTTAGATAACAACCATACTCATAGGTATTGAAAGGGCACTAATAAAAATCTTTAGCATAACCCAAGTCCTCGAGCCCACGAAATCTTTGGTTCCGTGGAAATCAAGGGTGGTCTCTAAACCCTTAATTGGGTTTCTAGCTGAACCTCGACAAAGAGGCTAGTGGTGACTCCTAGATAACGTTTTTAGGCTGTCTAAAAACTCAAAATGAACCACTGTCCTGCGAAGCATGAGTATGAGAGGACTCAAGTTTATAATTGACAATCCAATCGTGCTGTTAACTAGTTGGAAAACTCATTTGAAATTGTTGTGCATATGTACCATTCAGATTTTACATCCATTTGAGGGGTTGTTCGGTGTTTCATTTAAGATTTCCATTTGTACAAACCATTCGGATTGACTTTATAAACAAATGCTTCTGAACCTATTCCTTGGGATCTTGAGGTGTGACGTCCCGAAATTTGACCCCTGTTTCGAATATATGCAATGGTTATTTCATCGACGTACTTATGATTACTTACTCAGAACTGATCGCTCATGAATTAACTAATCTATTACTTGAGGCCGTAAAGGGTTATAAATACGATAGACTAGAGAATTCAATCAGAAATCGATCGCTTGACCATAATAATCGGCAAGGGTCAATACCACACTGTTATAAATTGATTAGTGAATGGATATAAGCCGATTCGATGGAAGTACGTAGTCGAATTGCGGGTGGTTCTGCATGATTACGATATTTGTGTCAAATGGCAATAAACCGATTTTCTATCAATATTATATTCAGGATACATAATTGAACCTTCGCAATTACATGACAACCGAGGGTCGTCTATGATTCGGAGATGTACAAACGTGAGTTGAAAATTATTAACAATGGGTTAAACGCGCTAAAACCTCTAAAGGCTACCCGATAGATTAGGTCGTACTAAAGTAGCGTTCGATCGATTTTAACCACGAAATTTAATTCTACTTCAGGTATCGAACTATCGAGCGTGTCACGATTCAATTATTGGATTTCGTCTCATCTTTTGTCAAATTTTCAGATGAAGGATTTTTGGACAAGAAGAAAAGAGAAGTGAAATTCGGATGAAGAGGCCAAGTGAAAATTTGCTGCCCAAAAAAAGTTAATTTTTGAGAAATTAACATTAAGGAGATATTTGGGGGAGTGAAGATAAGCATAGAAGACTTTCGTGGCATATGGATAAAGTGTGATGATGAAAATTGCGAGATATTTTTCTTAAGTGTCTTTGATTGGCTTATTCTCTCTCTCTCTAGTGAAAGCTCCCCTGCAGCCGATCCTTCCTTTCTCCCCACGTTCTTCCTTCCCTCACGCCTTCATCCCCTCCCCTTCATTCTCTCTTCCTTTCATTTCACGCCCGCAACCCCACCATCACCAGCACTCCCCCATCACCCGCCATCTCCACCGCACCCCCAGCGTCTCCATCTCCACACCAGCACCTCACGTCCAGCACTCCAGCACCATCACATCCAGCACCCGACCTCTACGTCCAGTCACCACCGCTAGCTTCACCACCGCCGGCTCCACCCGCAACTTCACCATCCACCTGAGCACCCTGTGGCCACCACCGAGCCAAGCCACCCTAGGTGGCCGAAAGCTTGGAGGGCTGCTGCTGCCACTGTCAAGCCCCCGTTCGAGCCGTGAGTGTCACGTCCTTGACGCCGTATGTCGCCGTCACCGTGAGCCCGCCACCGTTGAAAACCTGAGAGTTAATTTCCTAATCGTGGATTAGGACGTTAATTGCGTTTAGGGGGTGGTTAGATTAGTGCTAATGAGGGTTAGTCTTAGTTAAGCCTAGTTTAATTTTAATTATGATTAAGGATAGGTTAGATTAAATTTAATTACGATTAGTGTAAATAATTTTGATTAGTCTAATTAATTATGTTTAGATTAATTAATTGAGTTTAGCCTTATTAATCATGATTTATTAACATTAATCACGATTAGCGTAATTAGTGACAGATTAGTCGTTAAATAGAATTTTATGCTCGTTTTCTTGGATGAGATTATGCGTGATTTTGATTGTTTGCACATACGATATTATGTGTTTGATTGCTCTATGGTAGATATCGATTATTATTACAAAAGACGGTTTTATGGGCAATTAAATAGAAAAATGTGAGGTGTCGGGTTTGGATGCCAAATTTTACGTGCTAAATAAAACAATGGGGTTTTAAGATAGAAGTGTGTAAAGTTTGATGGGTTGATTTCAAATACATGATCATGTATGAATTTTTTTCGGAGAGTTTTAAAGAAAAAAAAAGGGTTGCCCAAGTTTGTTATTTGAAGGCACAATATGGTGTTCTTGGTTAAATAACGGCAATAAAAGTTGGTTTGATAGATAGTGTGCTTGAGTGGTCACTTAATCAAAACTGTTACCCAACGGGAGTTTGGAGGCCATGCCCGATTTTATCGGATGCCCGGCAGGGGTCCGGATGTCGAGTCGCGGTTGAGGTTAGACCAAAGCTCTTTTATGGAATGTCATTTAGGCAGGGGTCATAGACGATACCGAGCCCGACGGGGTGGGACGATACCCGGTTATGCTAGAAGACCGCTGACACTTGTTTTGGCCGTGGCCCGAGGGGTAGTAATAATTGGAACACGTGTGTCAACAATGTGCGTGAAATTCTCGTATGTGTTCTGATTGTTATTTATGCACGTTACTCTGTTATTATTGTGTGAGACGTGCTAAAATGCAGGGGTGTGCCGAGGTGAGGTGAGTTTATGTGTGGCGTGTGCTTAGGCCGCCTTCGAGGCGAATTCGCGTCTTAATCGAGGTTTAGGGATTTTAACTCGCTGAGATTTTATCTCACCTTGTTATTGTCAAAATATTTTCAGGTTCATAGTATGGAGTGTCGCCCCGTGCGATTTAGGGTCCCCTGGGATATGGAGGTAGAGACTACTTTATATCCTATCCCCGGGACCAACCGTTCTCGCGAGTTAGTGGTTATGACGGTGTGGATGGATGAGGGCTTTGTACATGTGGTGCCCCATAGGCTTTGTACATGTGGTGCCCCATAATTTTAAGGCATGGTTCATTAAGGAGGCGAACGGCAATTAGATTGGTCCCTTGCATGGTTTTGATGGACCGCCTGTCAGAAATGTGGATGGGGAAGTAGGTGACCCCATGGATATCGACATCCCGGATGGTGTCATTGTGGATCCAGATTCCGAGCCAGAGGGCCCCGGGGAGCTGTACTCACCTGACCACGTGCACAACTTTGCGCTTGGATACTAGGACGGATATTTGGAGTTTGTGTAGCTAGAAGTTAACCTTGACCTTTTGACCCTTTTTGTTTGTAGGTCACATAGGAGTTTCATTTTGTGGTAGGCTTGTTTATATTAAACTCCTTGGGTTAACCTGTTGATAAATAAATCATGGTTTTTGGAAAAATAGCTATTATGTTTTACTATCTCTATTATTGTTGATTGACTGGGTGTTTAATTTAGTCGTTTCCATATGCGTACAATCGAAAGATAAAAAAGAATGGGTTGGTGACGTGTCCTGGAATGTCGCATTTTTGATCGACTGCTGAGGGACGTGCGGGTACTCGGGGTTCGGGGTGTGACATGAGGCCTAAAGTGTTAGGTTGTAACACCCCTTAAATTGGTGGCTAATATTTATCTAGATACCTAGTTTGCTTAATAGATATGTGTGTTGTCTTTGACATAATGGCTTTGTAAAGATATTAGTAGGCTGTTCTGTGATTCCAATTCCATTTGTCTTGATTATCCCTTCTTGCATCTTATCTCAAGTTAAGTGACAATCTACTTCAATATGTTTCATTTTCTCATGAACTACGGGATTTACTGTGAGTTTGAGTGTTGCATCACTGTCACAACACAAACTGGTTAGCCCATTAACCCGTATGTCAAGGTGTAAAATTAGGCTTCCTATCTAAACTATTTCACGAACAGTCTTGGCTATGACTCAATATTCGACCCTAGGTAATGACAATGACATGGTTGACTACTTTTTCATTTTCCACAAAAGTAAAAACTGTCCCAGCTTAATGCCAAAGCCAGTGATAGGTCTTTAACTCATGGGACGTGGTATAGTTTGTATCACAGTGAGCTGTCTTTTCCAAATTGCAATCTCAATAAAGAAGTATTCTAAGCCCTAGATAATTCTTCAAATACTTCACGACCTTCAAAACTGCATTTGGGTCGACTCCTTCGGGTTTTGCATGAACTAATTGAGTGACTGTACTTGCATAGCATTTGTCTGGTCTAGTTATAATGAGATATATAATTTTCCCTATGAGCCTACGATAGCGGGATGGATCTTTAAGTAATGGGTCATCAATTTCATAAGATGATTTGGTGTTATAATCAATTGTGGTTAATTTGATGTTTTGTTCAATAAGAATGACAACCGGATTACATTCTGACAAATTTGCTTTTGATATGATTTCGAGAACAAATTTTCGTTGACTGAGAGAAATCCATAGTTTTGAATGAGCAATCTCAATATCAAGGAAATATTTAGGTGTCCGAACTCTTAAAGACTCTTGATGGCCATTTCATTGTTTCCCATAATAAGTATGTCATCAACATATATCATTGGGTTGATTGATAATGTACCTTTTATCCATGTGAAGAGGGCATGATCAAGTCTGGATTGTTTGAAACCGATGACTGTAAAGGCTGTCATGAATTTTACATACCATTGTTGTCATGCCCCAATCCTCGAGCACGTGCCCATCCCTTTGCGATCGATACAAATGCGACGTTCCCAGGACGCGTCACCGACCCACTCGTTATTAATATGCACTTGGAAGCGAATAACAAAATCCCTGACAACAAACAGCATGTGATAGAAAAATAGGGCAACATTTCTCAAAAGGCAACTTTTATAAACAACGGGGTTTAGTTACAAAACGAGTTTGCTCAAAAGGTTACAACAGGTCGGCTCTTAAAAAGAAGCTGTCCTATGACATACTAGTTAGACACATGCGCCAATCCTTCAGACTCCACCTCCATAGATCCCAGGGCTTCGGTCCTCCACAACCACTATCTACGGACCTAAAAATGGTTATACAATAACCAGTGATACAATATCTTAACAAGTTCACCCCTTAAACCTCTATTAGGAAGGAAATACACTCATGGGTGGCCTAGCCACACAACTTAGAGGACTTACCTTGTCTCATTTCCTTCCTGGACGTTAGCACAATTCATAACTCATACACGTGCAATCATCACTCAACAATTGGAATGCATCATACTATAACTCAATCAATTTCTCGTTCCAAATTATTAATCACGACCACTCATGGGCACGACCTACTCCAAGCTAGGCGGTCTACTGGTGTAATCAGGTTAATCATGGCCCAAATGACACAGCCTACTAAATGTTTGGTGGTAAATCATGGCTTAATGAGCACAACCTACTTCCAGGTTCGATGGCTAATCATGGCCAAATAGGCACAACCATATTTCGGCGGTTGATCACGGCCACTTTGGCATAGCCCTACTTCGGCAGTTAATCACGGCCACATAGGCATAGCCATACTTCGGCGGTTGATCATGACCGCATAGGCACAGCCATACTTCGGCGGTTGATGTTAATCACGGCCCGAGGGCACAGCCTATTCCAAGTTAGGCGGTTCTCTAACTTAGTCAGTGTCGTAATCAATTACTTACAACTCCCAATCTCCACACAATCGCACAAAACAGCATTCAACTAAACAATAAACAACCAACTGCACATTCCATCCAATTCAAAATTACGACACGGAATTGCATAAATCACCATTCAATTGAACAATCCAGCACTCAATTAAATCCAACCATACCACAAAGTAGTCAACACGAACTTCTAACGACCCGGTCATCCCGACGAAATTTTCAGAAAATTTAATTAATTAAATAATTAAATAAATTTCGAAAATTAAATTAATTAAATATTAAATAATATAATTAAATAATATTTAATTTTAAATAAATAAATATTTAAAAATAATTAGGATTACACTAATCTAATCGCATAATTAGACTAATTAATCCATCCGCTAAACTAATCAAGCCCTTAATCTAATCCATATTTAATTAAGCTAATCTAACCACCTAAACATCATTAGCCTAATCTAAACACCCCTTAAGCATGATTAACCTCCTAATCAAGGTTTAGTGAGTAAACTCACCGGTTTTGCATTCCGGTGAGCCCACGGTGTGGCACCCCTCGACGGGGCCCGAACCGTTAGAATCGCCACAAAATACCTTTCACTTAACCTGAAGGTCTATTACTTGATACCATGTTATTTTCAAGAAGTCCATGAGTCCTGGTGGTTTAAATCTTTTAGATTAGTCCTTGCGTAGTTGATATGGCGGAAGCGTATCCAACAACTCCCTTCCTGTAATTAAAACGATGCACACCAACTAAACACATTTATAGGTAATAAGCCGAACACTTTTATTTACATAAATTAGATAGACATCTTTAGTAGGTACATCAAAATGCCAAGATTTTCTATACTCGGCTACTTTCAAAAGACATCTGACTATTCCAACAGTTATGTACATAAGTCCATCAGTCAGTGCTGGCGTCCAAAAATGCTTATTTTGTTGACCTTAACTCTCGGTCACACCCGCCCATCCGGTCCATTAGCGGGCGGTGGTGGCAACAGCCCTAGCGAGCGTCCATCTTGGCGGACAAAAACGACAATAAACTCCTGAAGAATGGGGCCAACGGAGAGACCAACATCGAACACCAAAACAACTCTCACTCGTTCGAATGACAACCCACGCACCTCGGGGTGTTGGTACTCCGACCGTTCCCATTGTAGGTCGACCGGAAGTCCATAGAATGAGCCGGGAGTTACAAGCAGCAGAGGCATCTCTTCTAATCTAAAATGTTAGCCCCCAAAAAGGGGTGAGTACAACCACCTAGCAGCGAAAGATCCACTAAACTATATTGTGCAGAACCATTACTATCTAGTTTCATGCAAGATAGACAAAGAAATGAGTATGCATCAAATCCATAAAAGCTCTTTAATGCAATGGCAAGTGCAGTTTCGAAACCAAGATGCACCATTTTCAGTCACACGGGTCTCGATTATAGAATCAAACTGTTATGACACGTCCCATTCCATGCCATACAATTTAGTCCTATAACCAGACCACACACACACTTAGTAGAGCCATCAGTTTTAATATTCAAAAGGTTTCACCTCCCAAAGGACTAATGTTTGCGTCCCTCCGGGCATTCGCACCCAACCTAGCATCGTGAAAGCCTCCGGCATTCAGCCACTAGGCCACCGGGCATCCAGAGCGTGTTCCGTTACACCTCCAGGCATCTCGCATTCCACATGGCATCACGTGGAATCTTCGGGGTGCGCCATGAAAATGGTTACCCCTACCCTCCGGAATTACGTACCGACATACAACTGGGCATCCGACACTCCCGGGGAAAACCTCTAGGGTACTGCGGACCCCAGGCATCCAAAGGCATCACCACTGCGATCCTATGGGCCTCCCGACTCCCGGGGCATCGTTGACCCAAGGATCCAACGGCAACATTAACATCTTAATTTATTTCAATACCAAAGACATTTTCAATGCAATGACATTGGAAGTCTCATGAGTTTTCATTGAAATCTTCGGTGTTGAATGATATACTGAATGCCAAAAACCATCATGTCAAATAACAACTCAAGATGCATTCACCTTTGGGATAAATTGAGCAAATTCGGAATAAAGACAACTCAAAAACCAGAATGCACAGTTTTAGTAAAAATTTTGGAATAGCCCATAAACGAACTCAGAAAATTCTAAATTTTTGATATGTTATAAATAAGATCTAAAGGAAACAATTTCATGAAGAACACTCAGCCAAATTATTCATGTATAGAGAGTAGTAAATCACACAACTCAGTCTCAAATTTATTCCATCAACCAGAATTTACACTCTAGCAGAAAAGTACAGTACATTAAAAGAAATTTATGCCACTATATGGATTTCGAAAAGTCTGACAAAAAATATATGTTATAGTTTAAACAATCCTTCACGACATTCATGAAGAAGTCAGGACCAAAATTGCACTAGAGCTGTCCCTAGAAAATTTACAAAATTGCTGAGTTATACACACGACTTATTTTAGACAGTACAGATTCAATAGGATCCCGCACCTATGCCATGACTATCTCACTTCCAAAAATCCACCACAAATTGGTCTTTTGATTATAGTTCAACAGAACCGAAAATGCATAGAGAAAATCAAAACATTTCCTCAATTTCATGATTCCAATCTACCTCAATCACCCAAAATTCAACATCCAACCTCCAAAACCCAAATATTTCCAAGTCTATTGCACTACATCAGACAATAACAGCATTGCATTATATAGGTTAGTAGACTTTCACTTGCCTCAAGTCCTATGGCTCAACGGCAAGCAAAAACAGAAAGCTCGTGGGTCTCGGGCGCGGCTCAACGGAGGCAATTGCAAGTGGCGTTGGCGGTGGCAGCACGTGTGCACGGCAGAGGGCGGTCTCCTTCCTTCCCCCCTCACTCTCGCTCGCTACTCGCTCAGAACTCTCTCGCTCACCGGTTGTTTCGCTCGGTTAATCTCTCTCCTCCCTCAATTCCGAGACATTTTGTTCCTTCGTTGGTTGATTTTCTTAGTCAACCATTGTTTGCTTCGTGGTAGCTTGCAACGAAGACAACGGAGGAAACTCGTGGGCGGGCACTCGACAGCTCACACGTCCATGCAATGGACGTGTCTCCATTTGCTCAATTCTTCCTCATGCGCTGGCCACCGGGTGAGAAGCAACGTGGCTGTTGCTGGCCACACTTCAGTCAACAACCTTCAAGATTTGTTGACCCAACTTGTCGACAATTGAAAAGAAGGCGCGGGGTTGCTTGGGCCAGCGAACTTGTGGCCGCATTGTCCTTAATACACGGCCCAAATTTTCTCCAAATATTGACCTTAATCTCCGCACATGCATGGGCTGAATCACAGCTTACTTGCGTGGCCGCATGGTGGTCGAGGTAACGTGTACGGGGAGTTCAGTTAGTAAGGTATGAATGTAGGTGGAAGAGGGTCTCAATCGTGACGTTACACAGGGGTAATTTTCGATGGTCGGACCATTACCAAACGTAATGTATCGGTCCAACAATAATACGAATCGATGTCCATAAATGGTACCATTGACATAGTTCGACAATACTTTCATCGATCAGTCACAGCCGTCGTATACGGCAACGGCGACGGCGAGGCGGGTGATGATCAAGCTTGAGGCGACACCAAGCGAGGCCGGGAAGGGCTTGAAAACAGGCCATGAAGACTGAAGACCCTTGCTGGTTTAAGCTTCTGTTCTAGGCTGAACTGCAGAGAGGAAACCAGTAGCTGCAACGGTGAAAACAGGTTGATCGGAGCTCCGGCGAGTGGGTGGTCAACAACCAATGGCTCCTAAGGGTCAAGGGGGACTTGTTGGTGGTTGGTATGGGTGGAGGTAGGGTCGAAATGGGGAGAAAACGGCTGAAAGTCGTGAAACAGGTGAAATAGTGCAGGCAGGTGGCTTCCAGACGGTTCTGCGATTGGTTTCTTCTCGCTGGCATACAGGACGTTTGACGGCTTCATTTGGCACGAGGTTGGGCTCTTTTGAACATTTTGGATGTGCTGAGTACAACGGTGGGTGGCATGAAGGCTAATTCATCCAGGAAGACCACTTTTAACTCATATCTTTGGCAAAAGGTTAGCTCGAGCAGAAACTCGAATGAGGAGAAAACAAGGGGAAAAAGAGGTCGACCGGCAAGGGGGATGGGCTGGCTCGGTTTTTCTGGTTCTCTTGAGCTTTCCAATGACCTCAGCAATGGAGAAAGGAGGGGGATAGAGGAAGAAGATAGCTGATGGAGAGGGGGACCCCAATTGGCCTTCTAAGCCTTCAACACTTGGCTTTTGCACTTGAGAGCTGCCCCCACCACTTCAGCCCTATCCTCTGCCCTTTCTCTCTCCTCAAAGCTTCCTCAACACACCATTGAAGTAGTCCAAATGTTCCTCCCCCCATGGCATACGAATTTGTGGAATTTGTTCAACAAATCCATTCAATTCTCCTTCAATTCTCCCTCAATTGGACTCAATTTGATTTCCATAAATCCAACCAAGGTGCCATCATCCCAATCAAAATTTTTCCTCACCATATAGTCCAACTTGACTCCTAAAGACGCGATAAAAAACAACCCTCGGATTTTCCTGATAAAAAATGACCTTACTTTGATTTTCCGCCAAAAATCTCGGTTTGCAGAATTTTTTTTATAAAGATGAGTCGATGTTCCTAAAATAATTATGACATGAAAGAACTTTCAATTTCTGAAATCGGGTTTAAATTCACGGTTAATTTCAATTTGGCACTATTTTAGCGCGTCCTAATCTACAGGGTAGCTTTTAGGAATTTTTGGTGCATTTGACCTGCGGTTAATTATTTTCAAGCCACAATGTACATCTTCGACTCATTGGCGACTCTCGGTTGTCGTGAAAAATCTCGAGGCTTCAAATACGGACACAAGGTACCAAAACGACAGAAAAATCGGTCTAGTGTCGATCGACGAGAAAATTGCAATAAGGTGGAATCACTCACACTCTAATCACATATCTCAGTCGAACCAACCTATCACCGATCTCTGATCGATTCTGATAGTGCTATAATGATTCTTGTAGACTAGCACGGTCTAGTAGTTGATGCATGGTCGAATTCTCAAGTTTATTGCGTTAAAATCCATTAACGGCTTCACCTGATAAACTAGTTATCTCGTGAGATATCAGCTCGGAGAATTGAACTATAGGCGCGTCGATGAAAAGCTTGACTTATTTAATTGAAAACATAATCAGAAATTTGGGATGTCACAATTGTCGAGAAGCTTGTTTGAGACCATAAAGGGATTTACAAAAATGACGTACTCTAGATTCCCTAGTCGCCAAAGTCCCTATGGAAGGTCCATATATATTTCCTCATCCAAATCACCGTGAAGAAAAGTGTTGTGGACATCCATTTAATGAAATTGCCAATCTTGGAAGCAACAATAGATAAGGAGCGAATGGTGACGTCTTTTGCCATTGGGGAGTATGTCTCGTGGTAATCAAAATCTTCGCATTGCGTGAATCCTTTGGCCATTAAGCGAGCCTTGTATCGTTCAATGGATCCATTAGTCTTATACTTGATCTCATACACCCATTTGCAACAAATGGGTTTATGATGAGGAGGCGAGGGTACTATGTCCCAAGTTTGATTTTCTATCAAAGCATGCAATTATGCTTTTGTGGCATTTTGCCAATGTAGAACACGAACTGCTTCGCTATAGAGGAGGGCTTGTTTTCTTTGGAGATATGACGAATGTAGCACATACATTCCGTAGACAGCCGATTGAATGAAATGTAAGAATAAATAAGATATAGAATAGTTGGTGAGTTCAAATAAGCATAAACATAGTCCTTGGTCCACATGGGTAGTTGAATAGTGCAGCTTGAACATCAAGGAGGAATATGCTCAAGCAAAGAAGACGATAATTGTGGATAAGATATTCCTGAAGATGGAGTAGAATTCTCTTCCATTGGTAATGTAGATTTCTCAACCAGATATCGTAGGGTGGCTAGAGAATCTGTAGTGTTCTTTACTACTGGAGAAGATGTTGGAATATCTGGAAGTGTCACAAGCATATGTTGTGGATAAGGAGATAAGTCTTCCTTAGATAAGAATTGATTGTGGTATGGGGTTGAGCTAGATGGCTCAATTGAAGATACCTCATCCTGGAATGGAACTATGTCTTCGTGGAAAACAATTTTTTTCTCTACTTACAAAGAAGTTACTTGTTTATGGTTCAAAAGCACAATAGCCCTTTTGAAAGGTCGGATATTCCATGAAAATGTATCGTCATGCACGGGGACCCATTTTGTTTTGTGGACCTAGAGTAGCAACATAGCACAAGAAGCCAAAAACTCTCAAATGATGAATCTCATGCTTCTTTAAAAAGTACTTCAAAGGGAGTTCAACCTCTGAGAACTCGAGTTAGCATGCAATTAATCAAGTAAGCTGTTGTGATCACATAATTTTCCAAAATTTTTTTAGGAATGGATGCTCAAAATTTAAGAGCATGTGCAACTTCTAGAAGGCAACGGTGTTTGTGCTCAACAATGCCATTCTGTTAAGGTGTGTAGATGCACGAACTTTCATGCCCAGTTCTATTTGAAGAGAAAAGAAGTTTACATTTATGACTAAAGAATTCTTTTCCATTATCCATTTGAATGCGTTGAATAAATTTGCCAAATTGATTTTTAACAAGGTGAAAAGGTTCCTTAAGTGAGGAAGAACTTGACTCTTCAATTGCATGAGGAAACCCATGTAACACAGGAATGATCGTCTACGATGGTTAGGAAGAACCGAGACCCATCATGGTCCCCAAATGTCTACATGAATTATAAAGAAAATGTAACAACCCCAACACTATCTCTAGGGTCTTGAGCAACAAGAGTTAGTTTCCCAATGTCCCAGGCTTGTCACCGTCCCGATTCTTTTTATCTTGTTAATAAACACATGTAGAAGCATGAACAAACAAACTCTCTAGACAAATAACAACTGAAAGACCGGGACATACATCACATAAAACACATTACTTTATATTACAACAGTACATTTACAAGCCCTTTTTCTATGGGTCCTTTTTTCTATTTACATCACACTATAAGTTTCCACATAGGGGAGTTCTTATCTCCTCTATTGTGACTGCAGCTCTCAAAATTGACATGAGACTTTCATGCCTACAAGTCTGAGAGATAAGAGAGTGAGTTGGGAAACTTAGTAAGTAAAATTCCTAGTTCTATACTAAGAAAGCATTTCGTCATTGAAGCCTAGTATGTACAATACTCGTAAACAAAGTGTCAATGATAGAGCAATAGCAAATTATTTACCATACTTAGTAAGTAAAATTCCTAAATCTATACTAAGAAAGCATTCCGTCATTGAAGCCTAGTATGTACAATACTCGTAAAATTCCTAGTTCTAAATACATGATGTCCATGTAAAACTATCATCGGTTTAGCAATGAGCACATCTAAATATCATATTTATGCATATACCGGAACGCATACAATAATTCCTTTACCG
The DNA here is from genome assembly GCA_016097485.1 of Eucalyptus sideroxylon x Eucalyptus melliodora. NCBI lineage: Eukaryota > Viridiplantae > Streptophyta > Magnoliopsida > Myrtales > Myrtaceae > Eucalyptus > Eucalyptus sideroxylon x Eucalyptus melliodora. The sequence continues at coordinate 24,232,918 of CM027826.1, read as the reverse complement.
TCGTCTTGGCTCGACTAGGGTTTCTTGCTTCTTATTGGGCTTCTTAGTTCGACCACCGTATCTTGGCTCAACCGAGACTTCTTGAAGCTAGCTTCTCAAGGCTATGGGTTCAAGACCTAGACATCCTGACTCAACCATGGCATCCTGTTCTATCAACAAAGTATTGCTGCCAAGCTATGTGACGATGGACACATTTTCCTCTTTAAGTGCACACACAAGCCGATCTTATCTTTTCTTCTTAGCTGACTCATACATGGCCCAAAGGTATGCTCATTCATACGTGTGTGCCATGAATTCTTATATCATACTATGTGACATGTCAAGAATTGGGGCACCCCCGAACGGCCCCCGATTCGCTAGGGTCGCCACAGTTCGCTTACCTTTCACTCATCCTGATAAAATATCACTCTGATACCATAGAACTATAATAGGTCCATAAGTCTTGGGGGGTTTATATCATTTAGATCAGTCCCTGTGTAGTTTATATAGCAGAAACATATTCAACATCTCCCTATTTTAAATATTCGGAAACAATGCACACCAACTAAAACTTTTATAAGATAAAGCCGAACACTTTTATTTACATAAGCTTGATAGACATCATCAGTCGGTACACCAAAATTTGCCGTGGTTTTCTATACCCGGCTACATACTCAAAAGAAAAACGACTCCCTTTTTCTTTTCTTTCCAAACAGTCATATACATAAGTCTATCAGTCAGTGTCGGCAGTCCAAAAATGCTTCATCTGCTAACCGTCACTCTCGGTCACACCCAGCTCGGTCCGTCAGTTGGCGGCGGTGGCAACATCCCCATCATGATCCCATCACGGCGAATGAACATAGCCAAAAACTCCTGAATCACTGGGCCGGCGGGTGAGCCAATGTCATACAAGACCAATACCCGCACTCGAACAAAGACTAACCCTCATATCTCGAGGTGATGATGCTCCGTACACTCACACTCAATGTCGACCGGTATGCCATAGAATGTGCCGGGGGTGACTGGTAGCAGAGGCATATCTCCTAGTCTGAAATGTTAGTCCCCAAATGGGGTGAGTAAAGCCACTTAGCAGTAAAAGATTCATTAAACTATATCACGTAGTACCGTCAATACCTAGATTCATGCAGGATAGACAAAAACAGGTAATTAAGGGGTAAATATGCATCAAAATCGTGAAATTCTTTAATGCAATGGCTAAATGCAATTTCAAAAGAATCAAAATGCATCATGTCCAGTTACACAAGTCCCGATCATAGGGCTAAACTGTAGTGACACGTCCCATTCCATGCTATACAATTTAGTCCAATAACCAAACCACACACACACTTAATAGAATCATCAGTTTTATTATTCAAAATGTTTCATCCCCCAGAGGACCAATGTTTGCATCCTTCTGGGATTCCGCACCCACCCTGGCATCGCGAAAGCCTCTGACATTCAGCCACTGGGTGTGGCACCCCTCGACGGCCCCCGATCCGCTAGAGTCACCACAGTTCGCTTTTCCTTTTTCTTTCCCAAATAACAAGTCACTCTGATACCATTTTTAGTTGCAGCGGGTCCATACAACCATGGGGGTTTACATCTTTTATTAACGGTCCCTTGCGCAATTTACATAACGGAAGCATATCTAACAATTCCCTTCCTTACATTCAGAAATCGATGCACACCTACTAAACATCTTATATAAGTTAAAGCCGGACACGTTTATTTACATAAAGCATATGGACATCTTTAGTCAGTACATCGAAATGCCAATGTTTCTATACTTGGCTATACTTTAAAAGATGACCGACATCTCCTCCCACAATCGTATGCTTAAGGTCCATCAACCAGTGTCGGCGTCCAAAGGTTCCCTCCTTTGCTATCCTTCTCCCCGCGGTCATATCCAACCGCTCAAACCATCTACTAATCTGAAATGTTGGTCCCCAAAAGGGGTGAGTACAACCACTCAGCAGGTAAAGGAAATCCAATAACCACTCAATGCATCATACAAATCATACATGCATTGCAGGCGTAACTTACCTTGCGGCCATGCGTAATACTATCATGCATCATCATGCCTTATCATCATGCATATCATATCATCATATGTCATCATCATAATCATCATCATGGCATCATTATATCATACATGTCATCCTTATCATGACATCATCACATCACATATTATCATCATTATCATGCATATCATACCATGGGTGATCATCATATCACATCACATATCATCATCATCATCATGCATATCATCATGCATATCATACCATGGGTGATCATCATATCACATCACATATCATCACCATCATCATGCATATCATCATGCATATCATACCATGGGTGATCATCATATCACATCACATATCATCATCATCATCATGCATATCATACCATGGGTGATCATCATATCACATCACATATCATCACCATCATCATGCATATCATCATGCATATCATACCATGGGTGATCATCATATCACATCACATATCATCACCATCATCATGCATATCATCATGCACATCATACATCATCATCATGCATCATCATGCATATATTATCATAGGTGATCATCATATCACATCACATGCCATCATCATCATGCATCATCATGTCATGAGTTAATTATCATCTTTATCTATCAATTTTGATCACCACATCACCCATTTCTCAAATCATCAATCTCATCATCAACCCTTCGAGCGAAGCCTCCGACGTGGTTCCCGCAAACTCAGCCATCCCATGGCCACCGGGCTTCTGCCCCCCACATTCCGGCATCTCGCATCTCAACTAGCATCACGAGGCATTCCCTTCGGGCAGAAACCTCCGACAGGGCTTCCGGCCTTTACCCTTCTAGCTAGGCATCCCGCACCCAAATCCTGGCATCGCGAGGCATTCCCTTCGGGCAAAAACCTCCGACAGGGCTTCCGGAATTATGTACCGACATACCACCAGGTCTCCCCTGGAATTACGTATAGTATACCACCGGGCATCCTGACACTCCCGGGGAATCTCTGGAATTACGCCACCAGGCCACCAGACAACATCCTCCACAACAACCTCTTTCTCATCCACATTTATTCTTTTATCTCAATTTAACATGGCAATTGGCATGGCATCAAACAAATCACACTTGCATTTCAATTCACATGTCATACACATGCCAAAGCTTTATCACATATGCATTTCAACTTAATACATGTACAAAGACCTCATCACACAAGTGCCACACAAATGAAGTTGAATCCATGGCCAAATAAAAATCTATTTATTTATTTATTTATTTTATTATTTTATTATATTTATTTATTTCCATAAATAAATATTAAATTTAATATCTATGATTTTCCCAAAATCATAATATTTAAACAATCACTAAACAAATCATTAGGATCACAATTTCATACAAAATTCATTGCCAAATTGAATTTCTCATAATTCCACCATTTCCACGAAATAGCACCTTGTATTCGGATAATGGCCAGACTTGCATAGTTTCCAAATAAATTCGATTAAAATACTCATATGGCCTTCAAAACTTACGAAATTTTACAGGGTGATAGCCAACACGTTTTCGTACCTTTTTAATTCAGAACTCTAAGCCAAATTATTTTTAGATTAATTTATACAACCCTACGAAGCTTCTGGAACCACGACCGTGACGTCCAGAACACTCATCTCCGAATTTATTATTTTTCACCCATCAATTCTCTTTCGTTTCTTCTGAAATTTGAGTATGTTGTGTAACAAGGTGTCCTTTACAAGTTTTATGAAGGGATCTAGGTCAAATAACCAGATTATGGTCACCATTTTAGTCCATGAAGTCTCGGGTGTATCGGTACACCTCACCAGAATCAACCATCTCCAAGATCTAGCCTATTTACTAGGCTACACTCACTCATTTCTCTTCAAATTTGAGTATGTTGTAGCTTAATGTGTTTTCTACAACTTTCAAGAAGACAACAAAGTGAGATCTCCAACAGAAATCAACATGCAACTAAGAAATCGACAAGAGGTCAGTGAAAATTTTGTAGATCTAAGTCTCCGTATAATAGAACTTTTGACCCCTCAAATCTCCATCGTTTTCTAAAATTTTTTAGTATGTGATAGTAAAAGACGTTAGCTTCAACTTTCATGAAGACACCGAAGCCAAAATCGAACTCCAAACCCACATGCAAACTCGAACAAGCCACTGACTCCAACAAACCGAACGAGAACAGTCACACGGTTTACAAATAACTAACTCTTACCTCGGTTTTTCGCACAAATCACACCTAAAATCTAACATGCAAACACCACAACAAACATGCAAGGGAAGTTATGGACTCCACTTACCTTAAAGGTGAACAAACGACGACGAATGGCGATGATTGGACGGCGAACGAACGGCGCACCCCTTCCAGCTCCGCCTCCTTCCCTCTCGGCTTCTCTCCCTTTCTCTCAAACTCTCTCTCTTTTCTCACCCTCTCTTTGGACGAAATGGAGCAAGTAGCCGGCCACTCTCTCTCTCCTCATCCCTTTTATATCCCCTTAATCCCATGATTAGTAATCATGAGATTGCCTATAATCCCACCAATGCATGCTATTGTCCCTTGCCACTTGTCATTTTGGGTTTTTAAATTTGAATTTGAATGGGCTTGGGCTTAGGCCCATCCGGCCACTCCCTTGGGCTGGTCGAATCCTCCCTCTTGGGCTTCCATTTGGGCCGGCCATTCGGCCCACTAAGCTTAGGCCAAATGGGTCCAAGGCCCATTCCAAATTAACCCCTTTTCCTTTTTTTTTTTTAGTTCCTTCTATAAATATTTTTAAATTTCCATTTTCATCTTGGCCAAAGTCTTGGGACATTTTGTTCATTGAAATTTAATTTATAAAGTACATGGCCAAGCATAGATTATTAATTTATCCTATAGTCCTAAATTCAAAATTCATAAACACAAGTACAATAACACCTAGCCTTAAGAAAACTAATGACTAACACATAGACCATAGGTAATTTCATTACCTAATTATAGGCTTTAATTTCTCTAGAGGATGATTTGAATTTTGGGATGCCACACTGGGGCCACCGGGCATCCGGAGGAAAAACCTCTAGGCATTCATGGCATCATGACGAGGCTCGCCATGAGAATGATTACCCCGGCCCTCCAAATTTATGTACCCTAGCATACAAGGCATCGGGGAAAAACTCCGACATTCAGCCACTAGGACCACTGAGCATCCACAAGGGCATCCGATCCTTTGGGCCTCCCGACTCCTGGGGCATCGTTGACCCGATGGTCCAACGGTATCAATTAACATCTTAATTTCCAAAAGTACTTTCAAATGCAATGACAAGATGTCCCAAGAATCCTTCATCAAATCTCAATATTGCATAATATGCCAAAACCAGTATCATCATGTCAAATAGCAATTCAAGATGTATTCACCTTTCGGACGATTTGAGCAAATTTGGAACAAAACAGCTCGACTATTAAAATGCACAGTTCTGGTAAAAATTTCGGAATAATTCCCAAATGAACTCAGAAAATTATGAAATTTTGACATGTTATCAATAAGACCTAAAGGAAAAAGTTTCATGAAGAACACCAAGTCAAATTCCTTATGTATCAAGAGCATTAATTTCTGTATTCCTTGCTAACATTCTGTAATAACTTCCAGCTTTAACATTTTCATAGAAAAATAGTTTTGTCAGCAGACCTTGTTCATTTATTCTAAATTTTTTATATGTTGTTTCTGAAGATGTGCCCTACAACTTTCATTAAGGATTTTAAATCAAATTTTGGCTAGATAATTACAGAGAAATCATGAAATCACTGAAGGTCATACTGTCTTCTGCAAAAACAGTTTACTATCCTAAAGAGAACTACTCCTACTCTTTGAATCTCAGCATCCAACGTCCACAGCCAAGTGTTTACAAGTGTATTACACCACAATATAGCCTCTTCACTTCTAGAAATCCACCATAGCTAGATCTTCGAGTTCTTATTTCAATTAAAAAATGAAATCCATCAAAACATGCTCTGTTTTCTACTTAGCTTCTTGATCTACTTCATTTCATTCATCCAAAATCAACATGCAGCTCCCAATTCTGCATTTTCTCACATCTACCAGCATTTCACCAGATAATTGCAGCATGCAAGACATAGATTAGTGAACTTTCACTTGCCTCAAGCTCTTCTACTCGGTTGCAAACAAAAACAGGGGCTTGGGGTCGCGGCTTGGCTCAATCGGCGTGGTGAAATCGGCGGCGATGACGGCGGCAGCTCGGACGTTCATGACGGAAGGTGATCCTCCTCTTCCTCCCTCACGCTGGACATCCGCATGCACCCGCTCTCTCGCTCGAACTCTCTTTCTCAGCTCTCTCGGACTCGCTCTCTCTCGAACTCTCTGCTTCTCTCTCTCTCCCTCTCCTCTCAGTTCCGAATTTCCTTTTTGTTCTTTCATTAATTAACTAATTAATTTTTGCATGTAGATGACAAATGGCTTCAAGGAAAGGACAAGTGGAGAAGGTGGAGGCAACCATGGACAAGTGGTGAGTGGCATTTTCCCTTGTTCGGTTCTCTCCTTCCTCCCCCTTTTTTGGTCGCACAAATTGGGGCTTCATGGGCTGTCTTTGGGCCTGAAAATTTGTGGCCAAAGGTCAAATTAAATGGCCCCATGATCTTTAAAATTTAAGCCCATAATGCATATAAAAGCATTTTTTTTCTAAATGAATCAATTTATATTCCCATAATTCAATTTGCTTCAAGAACAAATATAGTCGAAATTCTTGCATGCAGTCCAACTCCTCAAAATTTTATTCTTAAATTTCAGCATGCATGTTCCTCACGCATGACGAATTCCATCCTTAAGTTTTTAATCTAAAATAAAAATATTAGTCGATCATAGTCCAAACTTTTCAACGATAGTTGATCGGTCCATCGCTAAACATATCATATCAATCCAACAAATAAACAAATACGGATTACTGCCCGTAATTGATACCAATGCCATAGTTCGATGATACTTCTATCGATTGGTCATGACCGTCACCTATCCAAGGATTCGTTGAAATTCTTGGATGCCACAATTCTCCCCTCCTTAGAGAATTTCATCCTCGAAATTGAACATCACTTAAATCTCATTAAACAAATGAGGGTACCTTTTCCTCATTTCACTTTCACTTTCCCATGTGGCCTCTTCCATATCATGATGTCGCCACAATACCTTAACTAGAGGAATTTTCTTCGTCCGAAGGACTTGTTCCTTTTGATCTAGTACTTGGATCGGCTCTTCCATGTATCTCACTTTCTCATCCACTTTGATGGCTTCATGATCGAGTATGTGACTAGGATCCGGCCGATACCTCCTCAGCATCGACACATGGAACACATCATGTAAATTTCCCAATTTAGGAGGCAGCGCCAAATGATAAGCTACATCTCCTATTCTTTCGAGTATCTCAAAGGGTCCAACAAATCTGGGACTTAACTTTCCTTTTATTCCAAATCGTGATATCCCTTTCATCGGAGATACTTTAAGGAATACATGGTCTCCCACATTAAACTCCAAAGGTCTTCTATGCTTATTGCGTAGTCTTTTTCGGCTTTGAGCTGTCTTAAGTCTTTTCCTTATGATCTCGATAGCCTCTGTAGTAACTTGTACCAACTCAGGCCCTGTCAGTTTCCTTTCACCTACTTCATTCCAACAGACAGGGGTCCTACATCTCCTTCCATACAATGCTTCATAGGGAGCCATGCCTATACTTTTCTGAAAACTATTGTTATAGGCAAATTCCACCAAATGTAACTTTTCATCCCAACTTCCTTTAAAATCAATGACACAAGCTCTTAACATATCCTCTAATGTCTGGATCACTCTTTTTGTTTGTCCATCCGTTTGTGGATGAAAAGTAGTACTAAATTGGAGCTTAGTCCCTAAGGCAATTTGAAGACTTCGCCAAAAGTTTGAAGTAAATCTTGGGTCTCGATCTGACGTGATAGTTACAGGAACACCATGTAAGCGTACTACTTGGCTTACATATATCTCAGCATATTTATCCATTGGATAGTCTATGTGGACTACTAGGAAATGAGCAGACTTAGTCAAACGATCTACTATCACCCAAATAGAGTCGTGACCACTTGATGTCCTTGGTAATCCTTGCACAAAATCCATCGTCACATGCTCCCATTTCCACTCTGGTATATCCAATGGTCTCAATAGTCCTGCGGGTTTGCGATGTTCCGCTTTCACTTGCTGACATGTTAAGCATTGGGAAACATGCTTGGCTATATCCACCTTCATGCCATTCCACCAATATTGTTGGCATAAATTATGTACATCTTTGTACTACCCGAATGAATACTATAATTACTCCTATGTGCTTTCGACAGGATTTCTCTCTTCACTTCCTCATTGTCGGGAACACAAAGTCGTCCTTGACATCTTACCACTCCATCTTCAAAGACTTGAAATTCTGGTCTTTTTCCTAAAGACACAACATTTCGCACTTTCACTATTTCCGGGTCAGATTCTTGCAAAATCTTAATTTTTGGATAATCTCCGGTTCAATCCTCAATGTAGTAAGCATGCCGGTAAGGTGATCTACTTCCAATTTAAACTATGAGTCTACCGACTTTAACAAATTCCATTATGTTATTCTCATACTAGCCATATCCATAGTCGACTTACGACTAAGAGCATCTGCCACTTTATTTGCCTTTCCTAGGATGGTACCGTATTTCACAATCATAATCCTTTAACAACTCCATCCACCTCCTTTGTCTCATGTTCAGTTCTTTTTGTGAAAACAAATATTTTAAACTCTTATGATTTGTATAGATTTCAAACTTCTCTCCATACAGATAATGTCTCCATATTTTCAAAGCAAAAATTATAGCTGCCAATTCTAAGTCATGGGTTGGGTAGTTCAATTCATGAGGTTTCAACTGTCTCGATGCATAGGCTATGACCTTGCCATGTTGCATCAAAACGCATCCCAGTCCTTTGTGAGACGCATCACTATATACCATGAACCCATCAGATCCAGATGGTATAGTTAGGATTGGAGCCGTAGTCAATCTTCTTTTGAGTTCCTGAAAACTCTTTCACATTCTCCATTCCATTCAAATCTTACATTCTTTTGAGTCAATTTTGTCAATGGTCCAGCAAGATGTGAGAATCCTTCAATAAACCTTCTATAATAACCTGCCAATCCTAAGAAACTTCATATTTTAGTGGGCGTTGTCGGTCTCGGCCAATTTACTACCATCTCAACTTTTGCCGGGTCTACTGCAATTCCTCCTCCTGACACCACGTGTCCCAAAAATATTATCCGGTCCAGCCAAAATTCACACTTACTAAATTTGGCGTACAATTTATGGTCTCTAAGGATTTGCAATACTATCTTTAGGTGTCGCTCATGCTCTTTAGGTCCTTTAGAATATATTAGGATATCATCAATGAAGACAATCACAAATTGATCCAAATAGGGCTTAAATATCCTATTCATCAAATCCATGAATGCGGCCGGAGCATTCGTTAATCCAAATGGCATAACTAGGAACTCATAGTGTCCATAGCGAGTCCTAAATGCAGTCTTAGGAATGTCTTCTTTCTTAATCCTTAATTGATGGTATCCTGACCTCAAATCAATCTTAGAAAAGACCGAACTTCCTTGTAGTTGGTCAAATAGATCATCAATTCTAGGCAAGGGATACTTATTCTTAATAGTTACCTGATTCAGTTGCCTATAGTCAATACATAAATGCATTGACCCATCTTTCTTTTTCACAAACAAAACCGGTGCACCCCAAGGAGAAGCACTTGGCCTAATAAATCCTTTATCGAGCAACTCTTGTAGTTGCACTTTCAACTCTTTCAATTCGTCAAGGCCATCCTATACGGGGCTTTCGATATCGGTCCTGTTCTAGGCATTAGTTCGATCTCGAACTCAATTTCTCATTTCGGTGGTAACCTAGGCAGTTCCTCAAGGAATACATCCTGAAATTCCCTGACCACTCGAATTTCATCGAGCTTAGACTCTTCCTTAGTATAGTCCTTTACCACTGCCAAGTATCCTTGACATCCTTCGTCAAGTAGTGCACGGGCTTCTATCATTGAAATAAGTGCTATAGAGGGGTTGTTTGACTCCTGAAAAATTCAAAACTAGATCGGTAGGTAAAACAAACTGGATCACTTTCCTATAACAATCCATCTTAGCTTGATACTTATGGAGCTAGTCCATTCCGATGATAACATCAAAGTCATACATGGCCATCACGACTAAGTCTATTTCCATATCCCGTCCCCTATAGTTATCTTACATTTTTCACATACCAATGTAGACAATACCACATTCTTTAGGGGTGTGGAAACACAAAGAGGCATCTCAAGAGAGGTAGTTTCTATCTTACTCAACTGTCTATATCTTTCAGACACAAAAGAATGCGTAGCACCCGTATCAAACAATGCATATGCCTTTTGCCATTTATAGAAATCGTACCTGAGATGACATTTTTGGAAGCTTCCGCTTCCTCTTGGGTGACCGCATACACCCTTCCTTGTGCTAGTGGCCTTTGTGGATTCCTTGGTAGATTTGGTCCAGCAGTACGTTGTTGTACTTGTCGCATCGAGTTGACATTCAGCTGCGACCTCTCTTGTGGACAATTTCTCTTAAAGTGCCCCATTTGCCCACAACCAAAACATTTCGGTGGACTATTACAAAATCCTGGCCCATGCTGTCCACCACACCTTTGGCAAATTATTACCCTGGTAGGGTACTCTCCCTAGAACCGGGCCACTCTTGGCTTTTCCAAAATTCCCAAAATTACTCCTCTTCTTAGATTCCCAGGGCTGTCCTTGTCCAGGATAAGGTCTCTTACCCCTTCGAACATCATTAAAGGTCATCTGCCTCTTAGATTCCGATTGCTCTCTCACTAACTCTTGCTCCACCAAATGTGCCCTCTCATAAATCTCATTATAATCCCTTATATTCAGAGGCACTAGTTGTTTTCTAATATCAGTCCTTAATCCTTTCAAGAATCTCTTAGCCTTTTCCTCTCGATCCTCAACCAACCTGGGAGCATACCTAGACAATTCAGAAAATTTTGCTTCATACTGGTCCATTGTAGCTCCCTTTGTTCTAACTGAACAAATTCTGTGATCTTCTTATCCTTGGCACAATCAGAGAAATGCTTTCTATTGAAAGCTCTAACAAACTCATCCCAGTTTATATCAGTACCTGGTGGAAAGATCGTGTCTCTTGAAGCTCTCCACCAAAACTTTGCATTTCCCTCCAATTGGTACTCTGCCAAGGTTATCTTTTCAGCATCGCTATAGTTCAACAACCGGAAAATCTGTTCCATTCCATCAATCCAATGCTCCGCCTCCTTAGGACTTCCCATTCCACTAAACTTAGGTGGTTTCAACTTCAGAATTGTTCCACCAGTCCTTGAGTACGGCGTTCTGCTCCAGGTTGTTGCTATGCTTGCCTTTCCATCAAATTTCCTATATTGGCCAATGCTTGCAGGATATCTTCCATCCGGGGTTCAGCCCTTGAAGCAAAGGCTTCAGCCCTCGATGGATGAGAACTCCTAGTTCGTACCATGATTTTCCTGCAAGTTTTCCAAGCATTCGCCTCAGGAATAATTTGTGACTTGATGTCATTGGTCAGATAATAAAATAAGGTTATTACTAAAGTCACATAAGTAACATAAAATGTTACTGACACACAAAAGTAACATCACACTAGTCACCAGAGATCTACGAGTGAAATCAATCACCCGTTATTCAAAGTTAGTCAACTACTCTTGGTTAGTATCCTATGGTGTGCATCATTCTATCCTCATTTCCATTTGAGGCTCCTTATCACTCCATATAAACCTTTGCTCTGATACCAAACCGGTTGTGGCACCCCCGAACGGCCCCCGATCCGCTAAGGTTATAGGTCACCACAATTGCTTACCTCTCTCTTATCATGACCATAGAACTATAAAGGTCTATAATCCAAGGGGTTTATAATTTTTAGATGGTCCCCGCGCGTTTATAAATGTATAGCGGAAGCGATATCACATCTCCCTATCCAAAAATTTTGAAATGATGCACACCCACTAAACATTTTTTATAATAAAGCCGAACACTTTTATTTACATAAGCTTGATAGACATCATAAGTAGGTACATCAAAACTTGCCGTGGTTTTCTATACCTAGCTTCATAACAAAAGATAACCCGACATCCCCATGGCTTTCCTTTCCATACAACCCTATACAAAAGTCTATTAGTCAGTGTCGGCGGTCCAAAAAGCTTCATCTGCTACCCGTCAGACACGATCACACCCAGCCCGGTCCATCGGCTGGCGGCGGCGGCAACATCCCTAGCATGATCCCATCACGATGAACGTGCACCGTCAGAAACTCCTGAACCACGGGGCCATCAGGTAAACCGATGTCATACATGACTAGAACCCGTACTCGGATGAAAACCAATCCTCGAATCTCGACATGAGTGTGCTTTGAACACATGCACTCAACATCCACCAGGACACCGTAAAAAGTACCGCGAATGACAGGCAGCAGAGGCAACTTTTAATCTGAAATGTTAGTCCCCACAAGGGGTGAGTATAGCCACTCAGCAGTAAAAGATTCATTAAACTATATCAAGCATTACTATCAATATCTAGATTCATGCAAGATAGACAAAAACAGGTAATCAAAGGATAATTTTGCATCAAAATCATGAAATTCTTTAATGCAATGGCAAATATAATTTCAAAAGAATCAAAATGCATCATGTCCAGTTACACAAGTCCCGATCATAGGGCCAAACTGTAATGACATGTCCCATTCCATGCCATACAATTTAGTCCTATAACTAGACCACACACACACTTACTAGAATCATTCATTTTATCATTCAAAAGGTTTCATCCCCCGGAGGACCAATGTTTGCGTCCCTCCGGGATTTCGCATCCACCCTGGCATCGCGAAAGCCTCCGGCATTCAGCCACTAGGGCCACCGGGCATCCGGAGCATATCACACCTCCAGGCATCTCGTACCCCACCTGGCATCACGAGGAAACCCTCCGAGGCTCACCATGAGAATGGTTACCCCGGCCCTCCGGATTTACGTACCGACTAGCATACAACCGGGCATCCCGAAGCTCCCGAGGAAAAACCTCCGGCATTCAGCCACTAGGGCCACCGGGCATCCACAAGGCATTGACTCATTCGATCCTTTGGGCATCCCGACTCCGGGGCATCGTTGACCCAAGGGTCCAACGGTATTAATTAACATCTTAATTTCCAAAAATACTTTCAAATGCAATGACAAGATGTCCCGAGAATCCTTCATCAAATCTCAATATTGCATAATATGCCAATGCCAGTATCATCATGTCACATAACAATTCAAGATATATTCACCTTTGGGACAATTTGTGCAAATTCGAAACAAAACAGCTTGATCATTAAAATGCACAGTTCTGGTAAAAATTTCGGAATAATTCCCAAATGAACTCAGAAAATTATGAAATTTTGACATGTTATCAATAAGACCTAAAGGAAAAGTTTCATGAAGAATACCAAGTCAAATTCCTTATGTATCAAGAGCAGTAATTTCCGTATTCCTTGCTAACATTCTGTAATAACTTCCAGCTTTAGCATTTTCATAGAAAAATCGTTTCGTCGGTCATACCTTGTTCATTTATTCTAAATTTTTGATATGTTGTTCCTGAAGATGTGCCCTACAACTTTCATTAAGGATTCAAAGTCAAATTTTGGCTAGATAATTACAGAAAAATCATGAAATCACTGAAGGTCATACTGTCTTCTGCAAAAACAGTCTACTATCCTAAAGAGAACTACTCCTACTCTTTAAATCTCAGCATCCAACGTCCACAGCCAAGTGTTTACAAGTGTATTACACCATAATACAGCCTCTTCACTTCCAAAAATCCACCATAGCTAGATCCTTGAGTTTTTATTTCAATTCAAGAACCGAAATCCACCATTAATTAAAATTAATTATTTGCATGATGATCATTTGGTAATGCAGCAGTTTTGGACAAGTGGAGGGAATGTGAAGACTTTCCCTCGCCACTTTGAAGGTAGCTGCATGAAGAACTTGGTTTCTTGATCTAGTTCCATCTTATTTGTCCAAAATCAACATGCAAAGCTTTCTTAAATTAATATGAAGAAAATGATCATTTTCTCACATCGAATCATTACCAACATTGTGCATCGGTCCAATGATGAAAATAAAACAATGTCCATTCACTAGATAATAAAGATCCATGACAAGCAAAACATAGATCAATGAACTTCATGAAGATTCTTGCCTCAAGTCTTCGTGAATGATTCAGACCTTGTGGGCTTGGGCGATCTTCGTACCGATCAAGACTTGGAATCGACATGCCTCAATGTCAATCCATGACCTTACGGCCTTGGGCGACTCGTGCATCGATCGAGACTTGGGATTGGCATGCTTTTAACGCCGATCTAAGGCTTCATAGCCTTAAGCTACCTTGCTTCGCCTTGAGCTTAACCTGAGTGAACCTTGACCTCATTCTGAGCATGAACAATCAAGCACACATTCAAGCACCACATGAGCAAACCATACAAAAGTTCTTACATCCTACCCATGGCTTGAACGGGTGAGCACCTTACTAGACTCAACAATGGAGTCTACTATCCTAGAGGAGAATTAGGGATCTTACTTACCTAGATGAACCTCGAGAACTACCATGAGTGACTTGATGAGGGGTGATGGTGTAAGGCCGAGAGAAAGGAAACAAAGGGGAGAATGATGCGTGAATGACAAGAGGGCTTAAATGGTGGAAATGAATGCGGGGCTCATCCTATTTATAGGCACCAACATCATTATTACTTATCCTAATGGCCCAATCATCTTTCTTGAAGTGACACGGCTATAATATTGAGGTGGCAAGCCTAGTTTGCAAGGTGGCACACCTATTTGGAAATGTGGCCCATCTAATGAGAAATGACAAGAGTCCTTTGTCGCTCTCCAATTGGTACACTTAAACCATGAGTCATTTGCTTCTTCTCCAAGGAAAATCTTAGGCCATTATTACTAAATGTTCAAGCGGACACTTGAGCCAATGACTAACCATTCTCATTAAATGCTTAGATCTGGTTAATCATGAGGCTTGGGTATTTAGCACGTGCCTAAATTAAAGAACTTGCTTTTCAAGTTTTGGCCTTCTAAAAATATTCTACCAATTTTTTTTTCCCAATTGGTTCACTTAAGTACTTGACCCATTTTTGAAGAATAAGACACTTTGACTAGGAGGTATATCTAGGCTTATGAGGTGGCAATCTAGAGGCCCTGTGTAATAATTTGAAGGTTCAGTTGTCTCATTTCCATTGGTCCACATAAGCACATGATTTATCAGTGAAGAAAAAGTCATCATGAATAGGTGGCACTCTAAAAAGGAAAAATGTGGCACCTAGGCCATAGGATAGCAATAATTGCCTAAGGTGTCTCATTCTTATTAGAACATTTGTCAAGAGTCATTTACTTAATCCCCAAGGCAAATCTTTGGTAATCATTACCAAATCTAGAAATATCCATCCAAAGTGATGAGTCATCCTTCTTCATGAAGAACCTAGGGTATTCTAAAAGGTTCTCTTAGGTCCATTTCCAAGGAATATGATAAACATGGGAAATAGGCTATTGGAAGTGCAACCAAAATCGGACAATGATTTTTTGTGTGCATCCCCTAACGATCATTCCAACACATCCGAGATTCGTGACAAAGCCATCTTCTGTGTGGTTGTCATAGGCAAAGTTTGCCTTCTTAGTTAGGTTGGTGGCCTTGGTCATAGGCTCAAGGGCTGGGCCTTAGGCCAGCCTGGTGGTCCTTTAGCTGATCCGTAGGCTAATTCCTCTAGCTAGTCCTTGGGCTAATCAACTGGTCTTTTGGCTAGTCTTGTGGCCAGTCCAAAGTCCGCCACAAGTCATAATCAATCCAAATTTGAACCGCTTTGAGTTTATTCAATCCATAATTGATTATCAGTTGTTATGTAATCGTATGGAATTGATTGATCCTTCTCGACTAATGGTGTGTGATCGCCGATCCATGATGGTGTGTAATTGTCCCACGACTAATCTTTATGATTGAATAACCTTTCCATGGTTGAACACTCTAGGACCAATTCAGTGGTTACCAATTCCTGAACGGGCTAATTGACTCATGACCAACTCTTGAGTCAGCTCATGGCCTAGTCCCGCCATTGGTGTACCGATCCTTGTCCTACTAGTCAAAACCAAAAGAATAGTCAAAATTGAGGATGTTACATAAAATGTTTGTAGCACAATATTTACTTTTGGGAAAAAGTGCATGTGATTGTTCCGCATACAAAGGTTTCGTCTTTGGGCCTAAAATTACTATCATGGTGCTATTGTCAGTGCTGGCCATCTTACGAGGCATGGCTGGCTTTGAGATGGAAAATTTTATAATTTTTAATTTTTTTTATGAATTATTTATTATTTATTTTTCTTTTCTTTTGTTCTTTTTCCTCACCCTAGGCCCTCCTCGCTTGACCAAGGCATAGGCCCTTGTTCATACCAAAAGTGAGCATCATGAACCTCACTATCCTCGCCTGTGGTTGGTGAGGTTGTAAAGGCATTTGCTTTGGGTGTGGGTCAAGACTAGGTGATGGTTAGCTGGTGATCTCACCAGCCTAAGGTTAGAATAAAAGGAAAGTAAAAAGATATGAAAAAAAAAGAAAAAAAAAGAAAATATAGAATTTTTTAAAAATAATTAGAAATTATCCACATCAACAATAGTCATGTCATGTAGGATGGTCGTATTAACTAGATCGCCACGCCATGTCAGCGATTTTAGACCCAGATTGGCTAAAATGACTATTGGTATGTTGTCAACATGTTTATGAGTAAATCGGAAAATCGTCAAAACTTTTAAGACTAAAATGGCGCTATTGAAAGATCTATGACTGAATTAGCAAAATGTCAAAATGTTTAGAACTGAATTGACAAAATTGAAAGGTTTAGGATTAAATTGGCATAAATACAATAGGTTTAGGCCTCTTTTTGGTAATTTTACCATTGCATTGTGTTTAAACGAAGTAGCCAAGTCTGTATACCGGTGCCACAAGATTATCAAAAGAAATTTGTATACAATTTTTTTAGTTCTAAATTTTGGATTTTTCATTCTTTACCAAGAGATGTAGCTAATATCAAGGCTTAGAACAAGATAAGAGGGTAAGAAGTTAATTATCATCACCATCAAACGGCATGTTTCATCCATGTTCTATCTCACTTAAACACCTATGGGATAAAAGAGTTGATAGGAAAAGTATCAAAAAAGTTTTAAGCCTATTACATTTGTGTCAATTTAGTCCTAAAACATTCAATTGTGCCAATTTAATTCTAAATATCTTTACAATTTGTCAATTGAGTTATTTTGATCAAATTTGGATGAAAATTATTGACATTGATGTCAACCATCCTATATGGCATGGTCGGCGTTAATGAATTACAATTTTCATAAAATATGAATTTTTAATTATTATTATTATTTTCCTTTTATTTTGGTTGATGAGGGTAGTGAAGGCCTTGGGCCAAGTGGCCCTTGCCCAGATTTGGCGGGGTTTGGGTGAGGGCTACTATCCTTGCAATGGCTGATGAAGGTTTGCTGGCCCTTGCCTAATCGTCAACCAAGATGAAAGGGAAAAAAAAAGGAAAAAATAATAATAAAAGAAAATAAAACATTAAGATATTAAAAAATTATTAAAAATTATTAAAAATGTCTATGCCAATGTCAATCATGATACGTAGGATGCCTAATGTCCACGTCAATAATTTTTAGTCAAAATTGATTGGATAGACTTAATTGGCAAAATGTGAAAGTATTTAGGACTACTAGTCCAACTGAAATATTTAGAACTAAATTGGCATTAGTGCAATAGGATTAAGATTTTTTGGTAATTTTTTCAAGTGTCAGTAGTGTTTGAACTTTTTAAATTTATTTAATCCAATTTCTGAATTATTTTTGTCCATTTAGGTTCTTGAACTATACTTTTTTTGTTGGATTTAATCCTTCAATTAAAAAAAATGGTAATTTTGACCCGAAGGAAGGAGACGAGATGTTTTGAATAGTCTAGTTTACTTGAAGTGGCAGAATTCAATGCCACAATGAAAAGGTTAGTGGCAAATTTGGAAGGGAAAATATCTTGCCAAAATACCCAAACGCCTTCGCAACCGCTCCCCCACGTGATGCCTGCCCCAACTATTCTTCTTAGGCCAATAGTTGGCCACAAAGCCCACCCAATTATGTTCTTGTTCGCCTATCACACGCGCCTTACCCTCTCCTTATATTCCCCTTTCCCGCGCCCTCTCACACGCGCCGCCTCCATTGCCTCCTTATAAACACCTCTTTGTTACCTCTTAGAAATCAAATTCTCGATCTCGACCCATCTACCTCTTGCTATAGCCTTCGCCGTCTCTTAAGGCAACTCTCTGTCCCCTTGCATCGCAAAATAGGATCACTCTTCACACTGGATGAGCCATTACAGTATCCGCTTGCTCACAGAGATGAGTCCGTTGTTGTTGATTATTTCAGCGTTAAGATATCCGATCCTTATTGCTAATTAACATATTTGCTAATTGAAATCGAGTCACAAGAGATTTTTTTGTTCCCCACAGTTTTTGGTTTCGTAATTTTGAGTTTGATTAGTTGATTTTGAGATGTGTTGAGGCAAGTATTGGAATTTAACGATTCATAGGCTTAATATGTTTGATCCTTCTCACTCATGATTGATGGGTTTTGTAATCAAATCTCATTGGGTGGAGTAGTGTTGTTATGCGATGTTGGATTTTTTATTTGACTTGTTGATTTTGAGGTATGTTAATGGTAGGATCTGTTTGGTAGACTTTTGAGATATGTGGTCCTTATTGATAGTTGATGAATTTTATTTGGTCTCTATTAGAGTAGAACATATGATTTGATTATGATTATTCTAATTGTGGGTTAATTGATCTGACCAATCTGTAAGATTAGATATTCGGAATATAAATTAGGAAACATTATTTTGTATATTCTTTCCCATTGTACATCTTTCTTGTATTATAAATAGACTTGAAATACATGTACAAAAGTTGAGATGTACACAATACAATTTTCTCCAAAATTTTTCATTTTATATCTAGAAACATGGTATCAAAGCATGGCGATCATTGAGCCCGTCTCTTGCCTTTGGTCATTTGAATTTGGCCAGCGGTCACCAACCGTCCGTTCGCTTCTTCTTCGGACCTATCGTCCTTCGTTAGTTTGCTTTGATTGATTTTTCTGGGTACCGTCATTTTTTCTTTTTGGGTTGGTAATCATGTTTGAACGAATCTCTCGAACTAAGGAATCCTCCAACCACACACTGGCTCATGAACGGACCGACAGTCCATTCTTCCTCCATGCCTCGGATAGCCCTAGTTCGAATTTAGTCAACACGGTTTTGATGGGTGATAATTACAACACCTGGTCACAAACCATGACCATTGCTCTATCTGCAAAGAAAAAAATGGGTTTCGTCATGGAGATATTCCTAAACCCAAATCAACCGACGCCACATATACCCCATGGGTTCGTGTCAATAGCATGATATTATCATGGATCTTGAATTCTATCCACCAAGATCTTGTCCTAATTGTGTTGTACACGGAATCTATTGCGGAAGTATGGACTGATCTATGTGAACGTTTTTCATTGTCTATTGGTCACGGTACGAATTCTCATTGCTGTAGCCACTGTCCGCCACCGGCCTTTACATTAGCTTGATGTTAACAATGCATTTCTTCATCGCGACCTTGATGAAATATCTATATGAATCTACCTCTGGGACTTCACACTAAGGGGGAGAATTTGGTTTGTCCTTTGAAAAAAAAAATCTCTTTATGGACTTAAACAACCTTCCTGCCAATGCCTTGCCAAGTAATCATCCGATTTACTTGATGTTGGTTTCACTAGTTCTAAGGTAGATTACTCTTTATTCACGGCTACATGTGGCTCCCTTATTATAGTGGTTCTTGTTTATGTTGATGATTTGGTGACCATAGGGGATGATGAGGTATGCATACATTTGCTCAAGCAGTTTTTATGTGACATCCCAGATTTTCGATCCTGTCTTCTACTGAATAAATCGAGCATTTCATCGACGCGCCTATAGGGCTGTTCTCAGAGTTAATCACTCTTGAGATAAACAGACTCTCCAGGGAAACTATTAAGGAATTTTAACACAATAGACTTGAGAATTCGGCCCGGAGTCGGCTTCTCGACCGTGTCGATCTTTAGAGGTCATTACGGCACATATATAAATTGATTTGAGATCAAAGATAGGTTGGTTCAATTGAGATGTGTCGCTAATCGTGGGTGACACCACTAAATTGGAAAATTCTTGTTGGCCGACACTAGACTGATTTTCTTATTGTTTTGGTACCTTATGTCCATATTTGAATCCTTGAGATTTATGAGTCGAGTGGGTTCATTGTGGCTCGAAGAAAATCGACTACGGGCTATTTGCACTAAAAATTTCTGAAAGTTACTCGGTAGCCTAGGTCGCGCTAAAAACGCGTTGAATGAAAATTAACTGTGAATTCGAGTCTGATTTCAGAAATTGAAAGTCCCGTTATGTCACAATCTATTTTAGGAGTATCAACTCAGTCTCGGAAGAATTTTAAGAGATTCCAAGATTTTTACGGAAAATTGATTTGAACATCACGGAAAAGTAACGGAAATTCGTATGGGCCAAATTTAAGCAAGTTTTGACTTCCAAGTGGAGGTATTTGGCATTTGGCACTTGCAGAAATGGTATGGCATTTTTTTTCGACAAAATTGGACATAAAATTTGGGGAATTTTGTGAAGAATTGAGGCTTAAAATTGTTGAATTTTGGAGCTTTAAAGGGGGCTGTATTTTTGGCATTAAAAATTGGATTATTTGGGAAAATTATATGCTAGAAAGTATTGAGGACATAGAGGATATACGTGTAGACTTTGTGGACCAAAGTAATGATGGATTAGATCTTTTTATTTGACCTTTGATTCCCTTGACCGAGCTTCTTCCATATGCTGGCCTCCTCCTCCTTCGCATCTTTGGGCACGCCTCTCTCTCCTTCGGTCTCTCCTCAGTTGCTATTTTTTTCCTCTTTGATTTCCTTCAGTAAAAGCACCCCACGCCCGAAGCAGCTTCTGCTCTTGCCTTTCCTTCAAATTTTTAATTGAAGCCCTCAACCCACCGAAGAAATCCATCGCAGACACCAGCGGCTTTGGTCTTCACGTCTGCAGCTCAACTTCCTTGCTGCTGCTACCGCGAGTCCAACGCCTGCAACGCCGCTTGAAGAAGCCACGTCTTCACCGAGTCAAAATTTCCCCTGCTAGCTTCGGTTGTTGACCGCCAGGCCCCACACGAAGCCGCCCATCCCCACGAAGCCACTCCATCGATTCTTCTCTCCACCGTTTCATTTGTTGCCACATTCTAGTCCACGCTGCATCTCTTGGTTGGTTTGTTGACTGCGAGCTCCACGTTCGATCGTCCACGACGCCACCAACCGAAGCAACTCTCTCCAACAAAGCCTCAAGCCAGCTGCCGTCCAAGCCGCACGTTCCCTTTGTCCGTGTATCTTCAGCCCAAGACCTGGTTCCACGCCCAGCGAAGCCCATCTCCACAGCAGTTGTTCGGCCTAGCTCCTCCAACGCAAGCCCAAGAAGCTAGTAGCTCCATTAAGCCCACGAAGTTTTCTTGTTCAGCCCACTTGAATTCCAGTCAGCCCAGCCTAGCAGATTTCAGCCATCTTAGCCCAAGTGAGCCCAGTAGCCCACTTTGTAGCCCAGGCCCAGTAGCGAGCCCAGCATTTTGCTGTGGGCTTGCAAGGCTTTTGGGCTCGGCCTGAGTGTTCGCTGATGCCGCCTAAAATTTGGATTTCGATCACCGTCGCGCTGTCGTCGAGGTGATCCGGCCTTCGCATTTAATCAAGTGAGTTTTGCTCACTATTCCCTTATTAGTCAGTTAATTATGCTTAAGGTTGATTAGATTTAATTAAGTGCAATTAGGTGGATAGATTAAATTAGAGTAATTAAATTAGAGATTTACCTATACATGTTAGGCAAATGGTTAGCGTGGTTAGCAAGTAGACATGCTCTATTATTTATTGAACGAGTCTTGGTAATTTTCTAGGCTCGTTTCAGCTTCCAATTAGGCTATAACGGGCCTAAGTTGGATTTATTGCATTTATTTATTATTTTCCGTAATTATTTAATTATTTATTTATTTTCCGGAAATTAGGCTAGGATAGCCGACGACCAGAATTTTGTGCTGATTACTATGGTGCTCTCTGTTTATTTAATTGAGTACCGGTTTGTGAAAGTTGAGTATGATTGGTGGTTATGGGGATTTATCCCAAAATTGGAAAATGTTGTTATTTGAAGGGAAAATAACCGTGTGAGGTTGTGAGTGGATAGATAATTGTCAGGTGGGGCCGTGATGCCACCAAGTCAAGAAAATTGCCAGGTGGGTGATGCCACCAAGTCGAGAAAATTGTCAGGTGGGGCCGTGATGCCACTAAGTCTAAAATTGCCAAGTGGGGCCATGATGCCACTAAATTCTAAACTTGGCAAGTAGGGCTGTGATTCCACTAATTAAAAATTATGCCTATAGGGCCATGATTTAGAATCGAGGATGAATAATCGAAATGACCGGAAGTGGTCTTGTTGACATGCAATCGACTGAGTTGATTAATTGATGACTCAATCCGAATGATTGGATGACATGATTGTCAAGATATCGTTATTTGAACTGATTTGCAGGAAGGAAATTGAGGCCAAGGTAAGCCCTCTAACCTGTGATGTGCTTAGGCAGCCCTCAGGGCATATTTTCTTACTAATCGGGTCTTAGGGAGTAGAACTTGCCGATACATTATCTCACTGGTTATTGAATAATCATTTTTAGGTTCTTAGGTGGTGTTGGTGGAGGACTAGAATCCCTGAGGTTTGGGGAAGGTGGGGATCGAAGATTGGCGAACATGTCTGACCAGAGGGTCTTAGGACAGTCCTTTTTTTTAAGCCGATAATTTTGTAAACAACCTAATAGTGTATATGTACCTATTTTTTTTTATAAAAAAAGATTGTGTTGGTGTCGAAATTTGCGGCCTTACTTTCCTATCCCATTGTTTTATTGTCTAGGGATTTTATATCAGATTCTGCATGCGTATTATAAAATTAAAGGGTTGGCGATGCGTCCTAGGACATCGCTATTAATTGACCAGGTAAGGAATTGGTGCGTGCCCAAGGATCGGGGTGTGACATCCTAGTTTAAGTGGTATCAGAGCGAAATTTAGAGATTGGAGTGATAAGGTGCGATGACCATGGGATAGTTGGTAGGAAAGAACTTTAAATTCACAACTAATGCATGTCCGTGGTAGCTGAATGCTAGAATTGCTTGTTATTGGGGTCACTCTGTTTCTAATTCACTATGGAATTGGAAGCAGGCTCTAGTAGATAAAGCTAAGCCATGAGTGACCAGGAGCCGAGAACTCCTGCAAATAGGACTAGTAGGGCTATAGTTCAGGGTAGAGAACTGACTCTATTCGGAACCCGAGGTGGACGTGGTCGAGCGCCAGCACAGGCTAGCATGAGTGGAGTGATTCCACCTGCTGTAAACGTAGGGGTCGCTGCCCCTAATGATCCTAGATTAGAGGGGATCATGCGTGTTCTGGAAGCGATGGGTACAAGGATAGATTAGCAAGCTGCTACAATTGAAGCCGCCGCTCAGGCAGCCATTACTACCGCAGCTGCCGCCGTTGCTGGAGTTGCCCCTGCTGCAACACCTGCCGTTGCCCTTGCTGAAGTTTTGCCAGGAGTTGTGGCCACTGGGGCTGATCCACCGGTTAGTGGAACAGTTTTTGAAGTTAAAACCGTTGAGGTTCATTGGTACCGAAGACCCCGATGCCACGTCTCAATGGATACAAGATCTGGAAAAGGCATTTGCACTTCTAATGTGCAATGAAGAGGAAAAAGTGGTATTGGCTGTGTACCAATTTCAAGGTAACACCAATATTTGGTGGAGAGCCGCCAAGGACACTGTGTTCCCGGCAGGTGTGGTCCAAGTCTGGGACACCTTCCTCAAAGCTTTTAATGAACAGTACTTCTCGAGTACTACTCGGGAACAAAAGATAGAGGAGTTCCACCATCTCCGCCAGGGGAGCATGACAGTTAACCAATATGGGGTCAAGTTTGCAGAACTGTCACAGTATGCTCCAAGATTGATAGAAGACCTTGAAGAGAAAGCCCTAAAATTCAAAAGTGGTATTCGTTCTGAATTAAAGCAACCTTTACTGCCATTGGATTTGAAAGATTATTGAGAAGTCTATCGTCGAGCTCAGATGATAGAGAGAGGTTTGAACGAGCAAGTTGCCTTGTCTGAATCGAGGTTTAACTCTCATCGAGATGTAATCTGTCAGGGAAAGAGGCCTATGCCTGGAGGTAGATTCCAGATCTCGCCCAATCGGAAGGATAGAATTGGAAAAGTAGGGCCTATCCAAAATGGTGTATGTCACTTGTGTGGAAGGCGACACGGATCAGAAGTGGTATTTGTTCTGAATTAAAGCAACCTTTACTGCCATTGGATTTGAAAGATTATCGAGAAGTCTATCGTCGAGCTCAGATGATAGAGAGAGGTTTGAACGAGCAAGTTGCCTTGTCTGAATCGAGGTTTAACTCTCATTGAGATGTAATCTGTCAGGGAAAAAGGCCTATGCCTGGAGGTAGATTCCAGATCTCGCCCAACCGGAAGGATGGAATTGGAAAAGTAGGGCCTATCCAAAATGGTGTATGTCACTTGTGTGGAAGGCAACACGGATTAGTCCCATGTAATTCTAGGTCGGGTACTTGCTTTGAGTGTGGCTAGCTAGGTCACATAGCTAGGAACTGTCCCGGAAGACTGAGAGGACAACCACAATTACTGCCGTAGCCACATATTGGTTAGATTAGAGGTTTCGTGCTGTAGATAGAACTCCACTAGGATGTCGAAGGGGGTGAGAATGAACCGGCCATGCACCGATCAGAGGGAGAACAAGTTTGGGGTGATTTTACCAAAGTAGCACAGTGGAATTTTGGTTAAGGCTGTATAATTTCAGTTGTTGTAATAAAACTGTAGAAAGAAGAATCACTAGCTATAGTTGTACTTGACTAGTTCCTTATGTATAACTTTGTCGTCATATATGAAAAGAGTTGGCTCAAGGAGCATCTTGTGGTAATGAATTGTTGGTGTAAGGCTATACAGTTTAAATTGTGACGAATGCTCCAGCTGCTTTCATGGATTTGATGAACTGAGTATTCAAGGAATATCTAAATCAGTTTATGATTGTGTCTATCGATGATATTCTAGTGTATTCGATGAGTGCTAAGGAGCACAAGAGTCATTTGAGAATGGTCACGAGATTTCAAGCGAATGAATCTCTGTGAACCCGATCAAGACCGATTACAATATCAGAGATCGAAAGTTGTATGAATTGGATAGAGTACTACAAAAGATTTGTGGAAGGATTTTCAGCATCAATGTCACCATTAACAAGACTCCTAAAGAAAGAAGAGAAATTTCTGTGGACAGACAAGTGCGAGAGTAGTTTCCAAGAGCTTAAGGAAAAGCTTACTATTGCACCTGTGTTGACCATTCCATCTGGTCCTAGAGGATTCGAGATCTATAGTGATATGTCATTCAGAGGACTGGGTTACGTGTAGATGCAACATGGTAAAGTAGTTGCATATGCCTCCCGTCAGTTGAGGACTCATGAACAAAATTACCGGACGCATGACTTAGAACTCGTGGCAATCATCTTTACGTTGAAGATTTGGAGGCACTACTTGTGTGGGGAAAAAAATTCAGATCTTCACAGACCATCAAAGTCTCAAGTACTTGTTCTCTCAGAAGGAGTTGAACATGAGACAGTGCAGATGGATGGAATTACTAAAAGACTACGACTATGATATTTTATACCACTCGAGAAAGGTGAACAAGGTCGCCGATACTTTGAGTCAAAAGTCTTCAGTTGCACACATATCAAATGAGGAGTGGAACTTAATCGAGAGAGCTCGAGATTCAAATTTTCAAGTTTGAGGTAGGCCACCTTTCGAGTCTTATGGCCACCTTCAGAATTGAACTGGATGTCCAGGTGAGAATCAAGTTACTCCAACCGACGGATCCAGATGTATAGAAAATCCTGCAAGAGGATGTTGATAAGAGAGAGGCTGACTTTCAAAATTCTGAGGTTAGAATACTCAAGTTCCGAGAGTGATTGGGCGTACCTAATGATGTAACACTTAGAGAAGAGACTTGGTCTGGAATTCACGATAGCAGTTATAATATTCGACATACAGTGCCAGGTAGGTCAACATCAACATCAGTTCAAATGGTAGACCAATATGAAGATAGTTATCGTCGGACAAGTTGCAAGTGTCAAATGTGCTAGTAAGTGAAAGTTCAGTAATGCAAGCCGAGAGGACATTTACAATCACTCGAGATCGTTGAGTGGAAATGGGATCGTGTCATGATGAATCTTGTGACGAGCTTGTCAAAAGAATTAGAGATGTAATGTTTCCAATTGGGATAGTGGTCAACAAATTGATGAAGTCGGTCCACTTTATCGCCGTATGGAAGGATATTGATTGGAATAGGCATGCAAAAATGTACGTGTGTCAGATAGTTCGTCTGTATGGAGTACCAATTGCGAACTTATATCAGATCTAAAACTGAGGTTCCCAATTTTAGCATAACAGTCAGATAGTTCATTTTGAGGCAGAACAGAGCAGAGTGTACAGAACTTCAGTTTGTTGAGATGAGATTAGGGAAAGAAAGATCACAGGTCCAGAGTCAGTTCAGCAGTCAGTTATTATAGTTGTTGTGATCAGAAACAAATTATAGACCACTCAGAACCGCTAGAAAAGTTTTATCGTTGAGCATTGAAGGCCCTTAGAGTTCCAAATTAGTGACTGCATCTTTCTGAAGGTGTCACCAATGAGGGATACCTTGCGCTTCAGCAAGGAGGAGAAAGTTGAAACCAAGGTACGTAGGTTCCTTTGAGATTATTGAGAGAATCGAGATTATTGAGATTATTGCTGCCGAGATTGGCGCAAGTGCATGACGTCTTTTACATGTTGATGTTGAGGACGTATGAACCTGATCCGACCCACACGCAAAATCTTGGAGAATTAGAAGTGGATGACAGAGTGTCGTACGTGGAAAGCCCGGTTCAAATCATGAATCAGAAAGATTGGATTCGGTGAACCAAGATAGTCTCCTTAGTTAAAGTGGTCTGACAATGCCACGAGACTGAAGAAGCAACCGGGGAAAGTGAGACTAGATGAAATGACGATATCCCCACCTTTTGTTTAATGATTGGTAAATGTTTAAATTTCGATGACGAAATTTTTATAAGAGGGGAAAAGTTGTGACATCTCAGATTTTCGATCTTGTCTTCTACTAAATAAATCAGGCATTTCATTGACGCGCCTATAGTGCTGTTCTCAAAGATGATCACTCTCGAGATAACTAAACTATTCAGGGAAACCATTAAGGATGCAATAGACTTGAGAATTCGGCCAGGAATCGGCTTCTCGACTGTGTCGATCTTTAGAGGTCATTACGGCACATATATAAATCGATTTGAGATCCGAGATACATTGGTTCAACTGAGATGTGTGGCTAATCATAGGTGAAACCACTAAATCGAAAAATTCTTATCGGCCGACACTAGATTGATTTTCTTATTGTTTTCGTACCCTGTGTCCGTATTTGAATCGTCGAGATTTTTATGACAATCAAGAGTCACCAATGTGTCGAGTGGGTTCATTGTGGCTCGAAGAAAATCAACCACGGGTCATTTGCACTAAGAATTTCTGAAAGTTACTCGATAACCTAGGTCACACTAAAAACGCGTTGAATGAAAATTAACTGTGAATTTGAGTCCGATTTCAGAAATTGAAAGTCCTGTCATGTCACAATCTATTTTAGGAGTATCGACTCAGTCTCGGAAGAATTTTAAGAGATTCCAAGATTTTTACGGAAAATTGATTAAAACATCGCGGAAAAGTAACGGAAATTTGTACGGGCCGAATTTAAGCGAGTTTTGACTTCCAAGTGGAGCTATTTGGCATTTGGCACTTGCAAAAATGGTATGGCCTTTTTCTTCGACAAAATTGGACATCAAATTTGGGGAATTTGGTGAAGAATTGTGTAGCACCCCTCGACACGGCCCCCGATCCGTTAGGATCGTCACAGTTTGCTTACCTTTCACTTGTCCTAATGACATGTCACTCTGATACCATTTGAATTGTAGTGGGTCCATAAATCCTAGGGGTTTGTATCATCTCAATCGGTCCCAGCACAGTTCATATAACGGAAGCATACTCGACATCTCCCTAACCCGTACTCAAACTAAATAATACAATGCAATGCACACCAACTACACTTTTCATATATATAGAAGCTAATGCCGAACCACTTTTATTTACATACTTTGATGGACATCACGAGTCGATACAACAAAAGGCCAAGGCTTTAACTAAGCTTTGCTATAACCCAAAAGGACTCGACTCTACATCAGACATGTACATCAATCCATCATCCCAGTATCAGCCATCCAAAAAGTGTCATCCTCCACCAATCACACGCTTTAATCGCACCCAGCTCGGTGCATCGGCCAGTGGCAGTGGCAACATCCCCATCATCCTCTCGTCGCGACGAACATGGACAGACATAAACTCCTGGACTACAGGGCCATCAAGTAGACCCACATCATACATAACCAAAACATGAACACGGATAAACACCAGACCATGAACACCAACGCAGGGGTGCTCTGAGCACTCGACCTCAACATCAAACGGTAAGCCATAAAATAGGTGACAAAGGCATCTCTCAATCTGAAATGTTAGTCCCCAAAAGGAGTGAGTACAACCACTCAACAGTAAAGATCCATCAAACTACATAATGCAATAGGCAGGACAACCACAATTTCGTGTGACATGCACATATCATCCGTGTGATCATGCTTGCATTTCCATGAGATTCATTCATTAAAGCAATTCATGTTCCATGACATATGCATATACATGTG
The DNA here is from genome assembly GCA_016097485.1 of Eucalyptus sideroxylon x Eucalyptus melliodora. Taxonomy (NCBI): domain Eukaryota; kingdom Viridiplantae; phylum Streptophyta; class Magnoliopsida; order Myrtales; family Myrtaceae; genus Eucalyptus; species Eucalyptus sideroxylon x Eucalyptus melliodora. Next base: position 24,203,805 of record CM027826.1, on the reverse strand, counting down.
CATGATTCATATCATCCATACAATCATGTATATAGATCCCATGAAATCCATTCAATACCTTCATAATCGCATTCTCAATGCCAAATAGTACCAACTCAATTCCTTAGGCAATTCATACATCATGCCATACGCACACACACATGCGCATGATTCATTTTCCACTTTAACTTTCAAAAGGATCTCATTTTTTCTTACAGGGACCAATGTTTACATCCCTCATATATTGTTGCACCCAACTTGGTATCGCGAGGAGCCTCCGGCACACACCTTCGGGCATCTTGCACGCCAACTGGCATCATGAGGGCATCCGGCACACACTTTCGGGCATCCGGCACACACCTCTGGGCATCTCGAAACTCCCGAGGACATCCGGCACACACCTTTGGGCATCCGCCACACACACTCCTGTCATCCTGACACTCCTAGGGCATCGTTGGCTCACACCTCCGACGGTATTATCATCATCACAATGCATATTCACATATATATCTCATTTTCAAATTAACATTTGATGCAATAATGTCAACGGTTTAAACCAGCCATTTTGATGTCATATGATATGCCAAATGTCATCATATATGCAATACAAATAACACCCAAGATATCACATTTCATAAAGCAATTAATTTGTTCTTGAAAATGAAGCAAATTTTCGGATAAAGCAGAATGCACTCCTTTAATTAAAATTCTGGAAAAATTAGTAAACGATATCAATAAATTCTGAAAATTTAACATGTTATAAAAAAATATATATAGAAAAAGGTTTCATGAAGAACACCATGTCAAAAGAGCTTTTTACGAGTCACTACGGTCCATGCATCACAGCTTATAGTTTCAGAACATCACCATTGCACATTTTTATTCATGAATTCGGTATAAATCCTAAATCAACTCAGAAAATTCTGAAATTTTAATATGTCATATTTGGGAACTAGAGGAAAAAGTTTTGTGAAGAAATCGAAATCACATTCCTTCTGTATTAAAATCTATAGTCGATTTAATTCTCCCTACTCTCGGTACAGTTTTCCAGATTAATCCCTTTCAAAGAAAACTCGTTTCCCCTACCAATACTTGTTCATTTATTTTCACATTTTAGTATGTTACTCCTCAAGATGTCATATACAACTTTTATCAAGGACACGAAGTCAAATTCCAACTGGATAATTTTATAAAATTCATGTAATCACAAGGGGTCGGACTGTTTTTACATGCAACAACTTGATTGTTCCGGGAAGACTACCACCATTCACTCGAATTTCAGCATCCAACATCACAACCTAAGCATTTCCAACATCCATTTCACTTCACACACAACCACATCAAGCAAAATGTAGGTTAACGGACTTTACTTGCCTCAAGTTCAATGAAAACGAGCAAACGACGGCGACTTGGGGCTTTGGCGGGCTCGATCGACGTCAGTACTAAGCGGCGTCAACGGTGGCTGCTGGTGCATGCATGGTGGGGCCAGTCCTGTTCTCCCTTCGCCAAAGCACCCACACGAACAACCCTCTCTCTCTCTCCTTTCTCTCTTTCTCTCGCACGAACACCCTCTGTCTCTCTCTCGGTTTCAATCCCTCGAGCAATCCTCCCCTCTCTCTCTCTCTTTTTCTTCCTTTCACCCTCATGATTAACTAGTAATCATGAGGTTTGCATAGCAATGGACACTTGGTAAGTTCCTCTCGCCACTTGTAGATTTCCATGCAAAGGGGTTGGGCTTCATTCGGCTGGGCTCGGGCCAGCCTTGGTCGGCCAAATGGGGAGAAACGGTGGGGGCTGTGGGCTGGTTTTTGGGCTGGTTCGGCCTTAAGAAAATCAACCCACACCTTCTCCTATTCTTTTCCATTTAATCCCCACCTATATAAATACCTAATTACAATTCATATGGCCATAAAACTTTATAACATAGATCAATAAAAATTCAACTTATAAAGTGCACGGTCAAGAATAAAAATTTTCCCTATCAATTTGTCCCTTAGTACAATTTTTGATCACTCATGGACATAGGATATATTTCAAACGAAATAATTGTCCATTAAATGCTCGGCCTTGATTTATTGAAATCCGTTAGTCTAATGACCATAATATAGTCCGATAGTGCTTCCATCACCTATTCATGGGTCGTAGTGTGTCTAGGGATCGCTGTGAAATTTTAGGATGCCACAAATTGAGGCTTAAAATAGTTGAATTTAGGAGTTTTAAAGGGGGCTGTATTTTTGGCATTAAAAATTGGATTATTTGGGAAAATTATATGCTAGAAAGTATTGAGGACATAGAGGATATACATGTAGACTTTGTGGACCAAAGTAATGATGGATTAGATCTTTTTATTTGACCTTTGATTCCCTTGACCGAGCTTCTTCCATACGCTAGCCTCCTCCTCCTTCGCATCTTCGGGCATGCCTCTCTCTCCTTCGGTCTCTCCTCAGTTGCTATTTTTGTCCTCTTTGATTTCCTTCAGTAAAAGCACCCCACGCACGAAGCAGCTTCTGCTTTTGCCTTTCCTTCAAATTTTTAATTGAAGCCCTCAACCCACCGAAGAAATCCACCGCAAACACCAGCGGCTTCGGTCTTCACATTTGCAGCTCGACTTCCTTGCTGCTGCTGTCGCGAGTCCAACGCCAGTAATGCCGCTTGAAGAAGCCACGTGTTCACTGAGTCAAAATTTCCCCTGCTAGCTTCGGTTGTTGATCACCTGGCCCCACACGAAGCTGCCCATCCCCATGAAGTCACTTCACCGATTCTGCTCTCCACCGTTTCATCTGATGCCACGTTCTAGTCCACGTTGCATCTCTCGGTCGATTTGTTGACTGTGAACTCCACGTTCGATCGTCCACGATGCCACCTACTGAAGCAACTCTCTCCAACGAAGCCTCAAGCCAGCTGCCGTCCAAGCCGAACGTTCCTTTCGTCCGTGTATCTTCGGCCCAAGACTAGGTTCCACGCTCAGCGAAGCCCATCTCCACAGCAGTTGTTCGGCCCAGCTCCTCCAATGCAAGCCCAAGAAGCTAGTAGCTCCATTAAGCCCGCGAAGTTTTCTTGTTCAGCCCACTTGAATTCCAGTCAGCCTAGCCTAGCAAAGTTCGGCCATCTCAGCCCAAGTGAGCCCAGCAGCCCACTTTGCAGTCCAGGCCTAGTAGCGAGCCTAGCATTTTGCTGTGGGCTTGCAAGGCTCTTGGGCCTGACCCGAGTGTCCACTGACGCTGCCGAAAATTTAGATTTCGGCCGCTGTCGCGCCATCGTCGCGGTGATCCGGCCTTCGCATTTAATCAAGTGAGTTTTTCTCACTAATCCCTTATTAGTCTGTTAATTATGCTTAGGGGTTAATTAGATTTAATTAAGTGCAATTGGGTGGATAAATTAAATTAGAGTAATTAAATTAGGGATTTACCTATGCATGTTAGGCAAATGGTTAGCGTGGTTAGCAAGTAGACATGCTCTATTATTTATTGAACGAGTCTCGGTAATTTTCTAGGCTTGTCTCGGCTTCCAACTAGGCTATAACGGGCCTAAGTTGGATTTATTGCATTGATTTATTATTTTCAATAATTATTTAATTATTTATTCATTTTCCGAAAATTAGGCTAGGATAGCCAACGGCCGGAATTTCGTGCGATTCTTTGTGGTGCTCTCTGTTTATTTAATTGAGTACTGGTTTGTGAAAATTGAGTGTGATTGGTGGTTATGGGGATTTATCCCAAAATTGGAAAATGTCGTTATTTGAAGGGAAAATAACCGTGTGAGGTTGTGAGTTGGATAGATAATTGCCAGGTGGGGCCGTGATGCCACCAAGTCTAGAAAACTGCCGGGTGGGGCCGTGATGCCACCAAGTCTAGAAAATTGCCAGGTGGGGCCGTGATGCCACTAAGTCTAAAATTGCCAAGTGGGACCGTGATGCCACTAAAGTGTAAACTTGCCAAGTGGCGCTACGATTCCACTAATTAAAAATTATGCCTGTAGGGCCATGATTCAGAATTGAGAATGAATAATCGAAATGATTGGGAGTGGTCTTGTTGACATGTAATCGACTAAGTCGATTGATTGATGACTCAATTCGAATGATTGGATGATATGATAGTCAATATCTATTATTTGAACTAACTTGCAGGAAGGAACTGAGGTCAAGGTAAGCCCTCTTACTCGTGATGTGTTTAGGCAGCCCTCAGGGCATATTTTCTTTCTAATCGGGTCTTAGGGAGTAGAACTTGCTGAGATATTGTCTCACTGGTTATTGAATAACCATTTTTCAGATCCTTAGTTGGTGTTGGTGGAGGACCAGAAGCCCCGAGGTTAGGGAAAGGTGGAGATCGAAGATCAGCGAACATGTCTGACCAGAGGGTCATAGGACAATCCCCTTTTTTTTTTTTTTTTTAAGTCGATAATTTTGTAAACAACCCGACATTGTGTATGTACCGTAGACAATCCCTTGTCTTTTATAGGCATAAAGAGGTCTTAAAAAACAAAGACTCTACTCACAGGTCTTGGAAACACATAGGCTCAGAAAATCTTGATTGCGAATTATTCTAGTTGATATGAACAATGACCGTGAATAGTGATTTTCCTAGCCTATTGGGATAGTGATTTGCTACAATGACCTATGTTATAGTAAATTAACTATAGGTCTATCTTCTGTCTCGGGAGTTGTAGTCATAGTCCGAGTCATCAGAACTATGTTGTGCAAGCTGTTCTTCTTCGTGGCACTGTTCAAGTCCAAAGTCAGGAGAAGTGTACATACTATGGGTGAATCTTTGTGATATCATGGTATTCCACATGTTTATTCCACTTAGGGAGGGACTTTCTTCACAAGTGCTGAAGTGTCCTGGAGTGTCGGCAGGCATGACTAGTTGAGGACAATTTGATGGATTAGCATACTGAGAGGTGTCTAATCCAAGAGAAGAGGACAAAGGTCCTTGATCATAGGGATCTTGAGAGAAAGGCCCTCCCCACTGAGCATATGATGCTTGAGCATAGGATTTTTGAGAAGACTGTGCAGGATCTTCCCTGCCTATCATTTCTTGCTCTTGTGTTAGAGGCGTCCTTGCCTGATTTTATACTTGATTGAATTCCTTGAGTGCTTGTTTGGCTTCATGCCATAGGTGTGAAGTAATTCCATATTTCTTCAAGGATGGTTCTGTTTTCTTGGCATAGAGCTTTATGGAGTTCTCTATAGTTGTATTCAACAAATTCAATGCAATTAGGGAATGATCTATAAATATGAGCTTTCGTAAAATTTGGTTGAGATTTGTAGGTTGTAGTTCCTACTCCTTCTGGTGCACGGGTGAGAATACCATTGTTTCACACAAAAGTCTATAGTCGTTGGAGAAACACAACACTGTGTGTCTCTGGTTTTGCTCGAACAATTCTTAGTTCTTGTTGGAAGAGATGCTTCTAATAAGTAGGAGGATAGAACTAGTTGAGTATGCCCAAAATATTCCTATCATTTTTCTTTTCAATGTTACAACCAAGTGCAAATATCTAGGTTAGGTTGGCAATGAACTTTCAAGTAGGAAACTGAATAACTATTAAGTACTTATTAGTTAAGTACCACAAAAATAATCGAAATTTGTTAGAGAAATCATCTTCTTTCTAGATAAAAGGATGTATGAATGGATACATGGAGTTTAATCTAAAAAGATAAAGAATTGAGCATTTATGGACTCTGAATAAACCTGTTTGGCATTGCCACATGAGGCTGTTGAGATTTTCAATGAAGTTGTCATTCAGGATTTATTTAATGTATCATAAGGATAATCCATACTTGGTCAATCTTGCATTCTTTCGATCTTGTACTTTTCTTATTGAGGAAAAGCATGCTTCGAATGTACATGTTGATTTCTCTTTGGCGCTTTTGATCTAGAGAGAAAATTAGCAATAACATTTTTCTTTCCTATAAAGTGTTTTGTTTTGAAAGAGTATTTTAAAAACCATTTAGCTTGTTGAAGCAGCTGAGAATGAGGAATCTACTTCTACTTGAATTTCGCCATTTGGGGAAATGATGCCATATCCAATTTTACTAGGAAATGATGGCTAATAAGATGAAATTCAAACTTTTTATTCAATTCTTTACTGCCAATATTTCCTTGAAAATAGAGTGATAATGCATTTCAGCTTGGGAAAAATTTCCACTTTCGTAAGCACAAAGATGTTGTTTACCATCAATTTCTTCAAATAGCATGGCTGCCCAGTATTTATTATTTGCATCAGTTTGGAGAACTCTCTTCCTTATAGAAAATATTTGTAATGGGGGAGAGTTTGCATGACTTCTTTTAGTTTCACAACTACGTTGGTTTGGGTTTTATCCGAAGGTGGAGGATCCTTCTTCAACATCAATTACAATAGAATCGGCAATTTGGCAATGTTAGGGATACAGTCTTTAAGGTAATTGATTATCCCAATAAATTATTGAATCTGTTTCCTCATCTGGGAATTTTAACAATTCCTCAGCAATATGTGGTCCTGGATAATATATTCTTTTATTGAGGTGCGTTCCTAGAAATTCAATTTCCGTCTAAGCAATATTCATCTTTCATTGAGAAAGCATAATTTCATACTTTTTGACAATGTCTGCAAACTGTTCAAGAAGCAGACAGTGGGATTCTTCATCAAGACTGTAAAGTAGTATGTCATCAATATAAATCGTTACACTAGGTAGTATTAGCTGAAAGGTGCGACAAATGAATTTTTGGAATAAGGACGGAGCTACTTTGAGGCCAAAAGAGAGAACCTTCCATTGGAAATGCTAGTTTGGAATACAGAACTCTGTCTTAGGCCTATCTTCAAGATAAATGCCTAGTTACCAATATCCAGCTTCGAGGTCAAATTTGGAATAGATATGGGCTTTGGATAATCTAGCAAAAATGGAATTTCGAGGGGGTAAAGGAAACTTATCATCTTGGAGGAAGAGTTTGAGGGACTGGTAATTTATTACTAGCCACATTTTTCCTCTGCTATGCTTAGCTCATTTATTGACGTAAAAAGCTTCGCAAGCTCATTGGGACTCTAAGATTTCAATAAGGCCCTCTGTAATAGCTTTGCACATTCCTTCTAAGTAGAAGCAAGATGTTTTAAGTTCATTTCCATGTGACTCACCTTGGTAGGATTTATATCCTCATTCTTTTTTAAAGGGAGGTGAACAAAAAATTCGGGGTTTTTCCATAAAGGATTGGAGCAATTTTCATAGAATTCAAAATGGGATTTTGCATAGGATTCCAACAACTTTTGTATGATTTGATCCAACAAACTCATTTGAATATAAAAGAGCCTTTAGATATTGACAAATTTAGAAAATTGATCTTTATACTTAAAGATTTTTTCAGGAATGATTCAAAGTTGAGGAATTTAGGTCATACTGTCCCTACCCATAATCATTTCTTTGTTGAGAAAACTAGATCCAAAAATTTTAGTGGTAATAGAACATTGAGGGAAAATTGGATAGTTATTGGTGTAGAACACACATTTGTGGAAAAAATATCTTTTCCAGTATCTAAAATTGAAGAACTAACACCAGTATCTTTAAGGGCAATGACTGTGATTGGTTTAGCAAACTTTGAAGTGGAGATCTTAACAGGGAAATGAGGACAATGAATGTGACTAGAATATATGCTAGGGATCTTGTTCTACAGACGTGAGAGATATGTTGAAAAGATCTTTAGAATCTAAATTAGAATCGGTCTCAATAAGGGTTTGATAACAAGGAATAACATAAAGGATCTATCCAAATGGATCTTCATCGATAGGGAAAGATGATTCAACATCATAATTTTAAAGGGAAACACCAGTTTCAATTTCAATGTGAGGTACCGAGTGGTTTTGACCTTTTTTTTCTGAGGAATAGTTTTTGGCGAAATGTCCTTTCTTGTTGCAAATGAAGTATTGAGTTGATTTTTTGTGATTTGAGCGATCTCTCCTTCTTCCCACTGTTGCGACCTAATCTCAAGTGAACCACCTAGGGTTTAGCTAATGGATTACTAAGTGTAAACTTAGCTTGGGCTTTCCCAAGCCCATACCAATTCTCGGCTTAAGTTTGAGTATTTAGTATGCAAAAGATTATTAGCTAGGAGTCGCCACTAATCTATTCTTTGGTGGGTCGATTAGAAACCTAAGTAAAGTAACGAGAGATTTACTTTACTCATGCGAACTAGAGATTGTGAGTTTGGGGACTTGATTACACTAGATTTCTCTAACGCCCTTTCGGTACCTTTTTCTTTTATTTCAAAAAAAAATGTTTTGCAGGTAGTTTGAATTGATTTTAATTTACTTCCTTAACATGTGAGGTGATTATGCGGGTCCACAAACCACTAATTTACCACCTACAAAAAAGAAGAAGCAATAAATAAATTATGAGACTTATCTCATAGCAACGAAAACATTTGCAATGTTAGGTTAGAATTCACATCAACAACCCTACATATGATTTCTATTTAACATGTAGTCATTCAATTTTTTTTAGGATTTTCTCTTGTTTAATGAAATCTAAGCTATATGTCATGCAATTTAAGTAAATGGCCTAATTTTAAAACAGTCAATTTCTAATTAAATGTGAGATAGCTAGTATAAGCACCTAGAGGGGGTGAATAGGTGCACAAACAATTTATCGAGATACGGAAGCGATTCTAGGCAATTGATAGAAAGGAAGTTCACTATTGAATAACAAAATGAAGTACGATCAAAGTAAAGAGAGTAAGGAAGAGAAAATTGAACACAAGGTTTATAGTGGTTCGGCTTATTCCAAGCCTACGTCCACTCTTCCGCACTGACAGCCCACCGGCTGGATTTCACTATGAACAAAAGAGAAGTTACACCACAGCTTTCCCTTGATTCCACAGTGTAGATGTTCTATCACACCTCCTCAAGGTTTCTCACAAATATAAACTCTCTTTTGTATACAAGTATTCGCTCAAAGGAATTGTCTAAACAACAAGGAGCTTCAGACTTTGGAATTCTTCTTATCGCGCACACCTCAACAACTTAGAACGTATTTCTTATATACTCCTTTATGCCATCATACTCGTTGACACTTACCAAAGGAATTCCTCCAATCTACCCGTTGGACGGAATCAATTAGGAAGATTATCCGACCTATTAAAGGAACGTGTCGATAGCCCATCAATCATGTTTGCCCATACAATCAGGATCTCAGTTTCCATAAGTCGAACCTTCCAATAATATTTAGGCAATCACCGGATCTTCAATCATCGAGTCAATCTTCGATCAATCGAAGGATTCCGTTATGTCTTTTCCAGCCACAAGATCTTCTCCAGTTGATAAGGTTAAATCCTTAACGAAACATCCAGTTCTGGATAACCTTTCTTCAACGGATTAGAGACTGTCAATGAGGATAGACTTTGAGTCTTGAGTCTGGCTGTTCGGAGGTCTTCAGACTTTAAATAGCAGAGTCTGCAAGCCTTCAGACTAGACTGATGGAAACGTTTTGTCAGCTTCAAAACATTTCAAGAAGATTTCTCCAACAAAATGGACCTAGTAACAATTACTAAATGACATGAACCTAATTCTATATGATATGCACATGATATTTTTGTATTTTTTTTAAAAATTCGTAATTAAAAATTACTAACAATAAAAATCTAAGCGAAGTGAGATATTATTTATTTTTAAGTTAGGAAATAGACTAGTCTGAATCCTATCTTAAGTTAGAAATTTATCTCGACATGCAATTTAATTCTAGGATATTATCTAACCTAGTTATCATCTAAACATGAATTCTAATATAATTAGGAAGGTATCTAGTTCAGTTCTCATCCAGACACAAAACAAAGTCAAACAGAGTTCAAACAACAAAACAATCCAACAAACCACATGATTAAAAGTTTAACGATTAAAAGTTTGTTCAAATCTTGCATCTCTCCCCCTTTTTGTCAGCATTAAAAAGGTTGAGATGAAAATGGAATGAAGTCAAGATTGCTTGGGAACGCGGACAAGCTGGAAATCTCCCATAGACTGAACGATGCCTTCCAGCCTTTTCTAGTCTTCCTTCAGTTGTGCAATCTCCTCACCCTTAGCATTAGCTTGAATCTGAACAGAGAGAGCTTGGATCGATCATTCAATGAAATGAAGAAACTTGACCCGCATTCTGCAAGTTTTGAACCTCGCATCCCAAGGCATAAATTTGACCTCGCATCTCCATTAGAATATCCATGATTCTGCGAAAATCTGCTGCATTATCAGTCTGAGTACTTGCTTCGGCCCGATCTGATGGAGTAAATGCAGACGATGGTAGATCAGCATAATCTCGCAGGTTTGGCGATGAAACTTCATGACCTTCTTCTGGAAATTGAGAGGCATAAACATCCTCTGGGTCTGCAAGTGAGCGACTGACTCCTTCACTTGCATCAGGATATGAAGACTTCCCTCCTTTCTCTTGATCTCCCCCTGTTTCCATGCCTACAGGTGGAGAAGAGTGTTCCTCAAGTTCTCCTTCTTCTCTTCTTTCTTCTTAAGGTCTTTCCTCCTCTGCTTCTTTTTCAGCTTCTCTTTCTTCTTTTTCCTTCTCCTCTGCTTCTTTCATCATTTGTTCCGATTCTTTCTCTGGAACAAGACGACTTAAATTCTTCAAAGCCATTGCAGAGATGGTGAGATTTTCATCATCATCTTCATCTTCAACAATAAGAGCTCTTCTTTTCGGTTTTGAAGCAACCAAGGGCTCCTTTCCTTTCCTTTTTGAAGAAGAGATTTGATGAGCTTTGACTAGAGTTTTCTCCTTGAATTTCTCCAACTCCTTGTGCAGTTCCTTCAGATGCATTTTGGTCACCATCTTTAGTCCTACCACCATATGATCGCATGATCGAACACAAAAGATTTGCGGAGGCTGAATATTCAGATGTCTGAATAACTTCGTCACAAGACTTGGGTAAGGAAGTTGCCCTTTGTCCTTCATCATCGCTCTATACATGTGAAACATGATAGTGTGAGGGAGAGAAAACCTTTTCCCAGTGAGGATGGCATACATCAGCTTTGCCTCTGAACTTGAAACATCAGTCTTGGAAGTTGATTTCGGTCAAAGGCAATTGATCACAATCTTGTGAAGCAAGATGTTGAATGCACTCATCCTTAAGTAGGTGATCTTCTCCTCTGTTCTCTTGTCCTTCACCGGTTCGGTGTGGCCCGAGCGGTGGAAACTTTGATCGATTGATATCTTCCTCTTTCAACTCCTAACACATCGCCGCCAGCATTTCCATATCCACAACATAGTCTTGATCTTTGACATCGAAAGAGAATCTATTCGCATCCAAAAAGCTAAGATTTGAATAGAAATATGCGTTAATTCAAAGCATAGGCCTACGTAGTGTCGGAGCGAGAACTTTTCAAGTTGAAGATAACTGAACTTTTCCCTCAAGTTCACATTCACAGCATCCAGAAAATCAAAATCCACACTCTGAGGGTTTATTACCCCACGCTTCAGCAATTTCGAGTACAGATCCTTTTGTTCCTTCGATCTGAACAAGTCTCCCCTTTTTCCTCGATTTTCAACCGCAACACCCATTCTTGGTTGAAATTGGCTGTACAATTTATCATCATCATTCCCATCTACAGGATTCGGCCCCCAATCACGAGGATCACTTGGAATATTCGCAAGGGTTTCCTCGGCCACCCCTTTACGAGCAATTCCCAAACTTTCCATTTTCCGCAAAAAGATATATTCGTTCCCATATCCTTTGTCTTTAAGAAAATCACCAACATAGTTCAAAGGAGTACGAGTTCCTTTTAAAGCACGATATAGCTTGTAAATATAAGCGGGCTTTTGAACTCTTACAGGGTCTGCATCCTCGATGATTTCTTCCTGTTGTTGATGATCAACGCCTTGAGGACTAGATGGACGAGAATGATGTTGCTGAGAATGTTGTGGGCTCGGTTGCTGTTCTGGAGACATTTCTTCTTCGGTGAGATCGAAGTGCGTAGGCCCCTCACTCATTCGCCGTGGTCCACTTTCTTGAAGACGACATCTTTCTCAGTTTTTGGAAGATTCCTGGCTTGACTTTCCCAAGAAAGATGACAACTTTTTGAAGATTAAACAAAGAAGACAAACGGGAATGGAGGATCGATGCTTTCTAGGGTTTTTAAGAGTAAAGTGAAGAGGAATCAACAGTGCACGATCGGTTAAAAAGGGAGATAAACGAACCGTCACAAAGGAAAATAAAAAGATGCCTTTTCAAAATAACTGTCTTTTTCCGTGAAAATAGTCATTTCAAAAATAACTTCCTTTTTGAAAATGAAATGATGCAATAATTACGTCAATTAAATATAGCAACAATTTAAACACAGTCTGACGATCATACCTCTTCAAGATAAGATTAGAGAGAGAGAAAGACTTACAGTATGACGGTCGTACCAAGACTAACTTACAGTTAAAGTCTTGTATGTCTGAGTCTGAAAGTCTTTAGACTTTGATTTCCTCATACCTCAAAATGTTGAGTCTGGAACAGATAGATTCAAATTGATTTTTCTTCAAAGGCTTTGTGAATATATTCGCCAGTTGGTTCTTTGAGACAACAAATTGAATTGAAACATCTCCATTTTGAACATGGTCTCTAATAAAGTGATGTCGAATCTCTATATGCTTTGCTCTTGAGTGGAGAATTGGATTTTTGGTGAGGTTGATAGTGCTGGTGTTGTCGCAATTAATCTCCGTGCATGAGTCTTCAATTCCAAAGTCTCTTAGCTGTTGTTTTATCCACAGAATTTGCGAACAACAACTTCCGAGAGCTATATACTCGCTTATCTTTGTCAGAGAGAGCTACCGTACTTTGCTTTTTGAAAACCAAGACACGTCCCGCCTCCAAGTAGTTGGGTACCCGAGGTGCTCTTTCTATCGACTCTGCATCCAGCAAGGTCTGCGTCTGAATATCCAAGAAGAGTAAAGTCTCCCCTTTTTGGATACCAGAGACCAAAGCTTGAAGTTGATGAAACATATTTAATAATATGTTTCGCATCATTCAAATGAGATTCTTTTGGGTCTGATTGAAATCTGGCACAAATGCAAATACTAAACAAAATGTCAGGTCTAGAAGCAGTAAGATAAAGAAGAGATCCGATGATACTCCTGTACAGCTTTTGATCGACTTTCTTTCCTTCTTCATCTTTGTCTATCTTCAAGGAACTTGACATTGGTATGTCAGCCTTTTTGCAATTGTCCAATCCAAACTTTTTGATAAGATCATTTGCATACTTCTCTTGATGAATGAAAGTTCCTTCCTCCATTTGTTTTATTTGAAGTCCAAGAAAGAAGGTTAACTCACCCATCATGCTCATTTCAAATTCATCCTGCATAGTCTTAGAAAATTTCTTGCACAGACTTTCATTAGAGGATCCAAAGATAATATCATCGACATATATTTGAACAAGCAGAAAACTTTTAGTTTCTCTTTTAATAAAAAGAGTAGTGTCTACTTTACCTTTAACAAATCCATTTCGAATTAAAAACTTAGTCTGTCGTACCAAGCTCGAGGTGCTTGCTTTAAGCCATATAAGGCCTTTTTGAGTCTGAATACTGAGTATGGTTTTCTTGGGTCTTCAAACCTTGGTGGTTGTTCCACATAGACTTCCTCATGGATGAATCTATTTAGGAAAGCACTTTTGATGTCCATTTGAAATAACCAGAAATTTTTTATGACAAGCAAATGCAAGTAATAAACGAATTGCTTCTAACCTTGCTACCGGTGCATAAGTCTCGTCATAGTCGATCCCTTCTTCTTGTGTGTATCCCTTGGCCACGAGTCTAGCCTTGTTTCTTACGACCTTTCCTTTTTCGTCCATCTTGTTTCTGAAAACCCATTTAGCTCCAACAACTTATTTACCTTTCGGTTTTGGAGTTAATTCCCAAACATCATTAATTTTGAATTGTCTGAGTTCTTCTTGCATAGCTTCAATCCAGCTTTCATCGGATAAAGCTTCTTTTATGCTCTTGGATTCTATTTTAGAAATAAGAGCCACGGCACTAGACTCTTCTCGCCTTTTGGATCTTGTGCGAATTCCTTCATTGATGTCGCCAATAATAAGATCTTTGGGATGACTGGAGTTATGTTTCCAGTTGCTGATTAATTTATCAGATTGATTGTCACTTCCTTCTCTTGAATCTTCAACAGTTACTTGTTGCTGGTCCTTCAAAGTCTGAGCTGCTTCTTGAGATTTAGACTTTGTAGAGTCTGGAGTAGGTTCAGTCTCTTCAGGATGAGTCTGAATGGATTCATTTTGTATAGAATCTTAGAATTTGACATTCATTGATTCTTCCACAGTTTGAGTCTTCTTGTTGTAGACTCTGTACGCTTTGCTTGTGGTTGAATATCCAAGGAAGATGCCTTCATCTGAGTTTTCTTCAAACTTACCAACTCGATCATTTGTATTTTTCAATATGAAACATTTGCATCCGAACACATGAAAATATGAAACAATTGGCTTCTTTTCTTTGAATAGTTCATAGGGGGTTTTTTCTAGAATAGGCTTTAGAAAGACTCTATTGATAATATAACATGATGTTGAAACTGCTTCAGCCCAAAAACGTAAAGAGATATTGCTTTCAATTAAAAGAGTTCTAGCCATTTCTTGAAGAGATCTACTCTTCCGTTTCACGACTCCGTTTTGCTCTGGAGTATATGGAGAGGAGAACAAATGTTGAAAACCTGATTCATCACAAAATTTTGTAAAATCTTGATTTTCAAATTCACCTCCATGGTCTGTTTTTATACTTGAAATAACATACCCCTTTTCATTTTGAACCTTCTTAGCAAATTTTTCAAAGTAAGAGAAAGTTTCAGACTTACTTGCTAAGAAATATACCCAAGTAAATCGTGAGTAATCATCCACAATTACTAGGCAATATTTTTTACCTTCAATGCTCTGCGTTCTTGTTGGTCCGAAGAGATCCATATGCAAGAGCTGCAGTACACGGTTAGTGAAAACTTGATTTATTGGTTTAAATGAATTTCTTACCTGTTTTCCCAATATACATGGTGTACATAGGTCAGACTTTTGGTATGATAAATTGGGTAGACCACGAACAAGCTTCTTTACTGAGATTTTGGCTATCTGCTTCATGTTAATATGCCCAAGCTTCTTGTGCCATAAGCTTGCTTCGTCTTGGATTGAGATTAGACATTGCGATTCATCTGGTTTCACGTCCAAGAGGTAGATATTCCCATGTCTTCGACCCATGAATGACTGAGTAGAGTTTTTACTGGTTGCTGAACAAATACCTTCTTGAAAGTTGATTCTAAAGCCGGCATCACACAGCTGACTAATACTGAGCAGATTGTAGTTGAGCCCTTCAACTAAAGAAACATTGCTTATTGTGAGGTTCCCAATCTTTACAGTTCCAAATCCCACTATTTTTCCTTTGCCGTTTTCTCCAAATGAGACTTTTCCACCATTCACTTGAGCAAGCTTTATGAAACAATTTGAATCTCCTGTCATGTGTCTCGAGCATCCACTATCCAGATACCATTTCACTTTTTTCTTGATAGTGACCTGCATTAAAAAAGAAACTCAAGCTTTCTTTGGTACTCATATTTTCTTGGGTCATTTTGTGTTAGTCGATATACGGTTTTTGCCCAGACTTTATTGACAGGTCTCCAAATCATAGGACATTCTTTCTCAAAATGATCTGCACTATTGCATTTTGAACATCTAAGAGCATTACGACCTACTGGTTTTACAAAGTTCCTTTCAAAATGATTTTTGTAAGCATTTCTTGTGGGTCTTTGTTTGATTCTTTCTTTTACTTTAGGAAAATCGATTAAAGGAATAGTTTCAGCATTCATTCCCAAACCAGATTTATTGAAATAAGGTCTTTGAACAGAAAGCATTTTCTCTAGTTTTTCAGAACCTAGAGAAAATCTTTTGGAAATATTTGAAATATCATTTTTCAAGAATGCATTTTCTTTTAAAAGATTATTTTCACTTTCTTTGAGAGAAGAAACATTATGGTCTAAGCATTTCACTTTTTCCTCCAAAGCATTCTCTTGTTGTTTTAAAGCAGAATTTTCTTTTTTGAGTTCGGAAATTCTTTAAGAGAAGTCTTAAGACTAAAACATAATTCATCAATGTATTTTGAAACTTTAATAGGAATTTTGAAGTTACTTACCTCGAATTCACTTTACGAATCGAATCAGTCTCGGAGTTTGATTCGAATCGATTGTGCCATTAGACATATGTTGGCATAATCATCATCACTATCTTCGCACTCTGTATCACTCCAGGTTTCAGCTTTGAGAGCTTTTCGATATCTTTCAGTTTTTCCTTTCTTCTTCCTTAGAAGAGGACAGTTGGGTATGATGTGTCCCTTTTTCTTACATTCAAAGCAGACTACATCTTTGTTTGATTCATCATCTTCAGCAGACTTGGTCTGTTGCTTTTGAAAACTTTGTTTCTTTGCATTGAATCTTCTTCCTTTTCTGTTCAGTTTTCTGAATCTTCTTATCATGAGAGCAAGTTCTTCATCATCCATGTCGTCTTCAGAATCTATTACATCAGAATCATCATTAGATTTTAATGCAATAGATTTCTTACCTTCAGGGTCTTCGTCTTCATTGATTCGTTCCACTTCATAAGACTGAAGAGTCCCAACCAACTCATCGACAGACAGTGGCATGATTCTCTGGGTTTCTCTAATTGAAGTCTTTATGTGATTCCAATCCTTGGAGAGTCCACGCAGTAGCTTGTTCACTTTCATGGGATCAGAAATTGGTTGACCTTGATTTTCAAGACCATTCACGATTTTTGTAAAATAACTAAACATGTCAGTTATAGATTCTCCTGGTTTCAATCTGAAGGCTTCGTATTGACCGAGAAGAATGTTGATTCTTGTCTCTTTCACTCGATCGGTTCCTTCATAGGTAATGTGTAATCTATCCTAAACTTCTTTGGCTGTATCACAAGAAGATATTCTGTTATATTCAGTAGGTGATAAAGCACAATATAAAGAATAAATTACTTTTGCATCAAGAGCTTGTCTCTTGATTATCTCTTCCTGAGTCATTTCGCTAGACTCAACAGTGTCTTTTCCTCTTTCTGAGACAGGAGCAGCTTTGGGAACGATTCCTTTTTCTACAACATCCCATTCCAGAGGATCCTTTGATCTTAAGAACGCCTTCATCTTGTTTTTCCATATGTTGTAGTCCTTTCCATCAAAATAAGGCGGTCTGGTGTTGCTTTGCCCTTCTACCAGCCCTGGAGCCAACATACTAACCATGGATCTTTAACTCTAAAGTAAAACAATTCAAACAAAGTGAGTACACGAGCTCTAATACCAATTGAGATAGCTAGTATAAGCACCTAGAGGAGGGGTGAATAGGTGCACAAACAATTTATCGAGATACGGAAGCGATTCTAGGCAATTGATAGAAAGGAAGTTCACTATTGAATAACAAAATGAAGTACGATCAAAGTAAAGAGAGTAAGGAAGAGAAAATTGAACACAAGGTTTATAGTGGTTCGGCTTATTCCAAGCCTACGTCCACTCTTCCGCACTGACAGCCCACCGGCTGGATTTCACTATGAACAAAAGAGAAGTTAAACCACAGCTTTCCCTTGATTCCATAGTGTAGATGTTCTATCACACCTCCTCAAGGTTTCTCACAAATATAAACTCTCTTTTGTATACAAGTATTCGCTCAAAGGAATTGTCTAAACAACAAGGAGCTTCAGACTTTGGAATTATTCTTATCGCGCACACATCAACAACTTAGAACGTCTTCCTTATATACTCATTTATGCCATCATACTCGTTGGCACTTACCAAAGGAATTCCTCCAATCTACCCGTTGGACGGAATCAATTAGGAAGATTATCCGAGTTATTAAAGGAACGTGTCGATAACCCATCAATCCTGTTCGCCTATATAATCAGGATCTCGGTTTCCATAAGTAAAACCTTCCAATAATATTTAGGCAATCATCGAATCTTCAATCATCGAGTCAATCTTTGAGTCTTGAGTCTGGCTGTCCGGAGGTCTTCAGACTTTAAATAGCAGAGTCTGCAAGCCTTCAGACTAGACTGATGGAAACGTTTTGTCAGCTTCAAAACACTTCAAGAAGATTTCTCCAACAAAATGGACCTAGTAACAATTACTAAATGACATGAACCTAATTCTATATGATATGGACATGATATTTTTGTATTTTTTTTATAAAAAATCGTAATTAAAAATTACTAACAATAAAAATCTAACTGAAGTGAGATATTATTTATTTTAAGTTAGGAAATAGACTAGTCTGAATCCTATCTGAAGTTAGAAATTTATCTCGACATGCAATTTAATTCTAGGATATTATCTAACCTAGATATCATCTAAACATGAATTCTAATATAATTAGGAAGGTATCTAACTATTCTATCATACAATTCTATCTAGGAAATCAATTGTAATCTATATGATATGCAAATGCAATCTTTTTTGTATTTTTGGGATAAATAAAGCAATAAGCAAGATAAGCACCAAATCATTCACGGTCATCAAATACATTATCTGTTGTTTGAATTAGGAAACAACATCTAATCAACCTGATTATTTTGCTAATAAAATCAATAAATGAATCTTAAGCCTTAAAGATCAAAATATCAAATTTATTCCCGCATGGTTAATTATTCCATCTAAAGCCTTATAGATGGAATAAAAAATCGACGTGCGGTTGCACCTTAGGCAATAAATCCTAATTGGAAATACGCCTTCAAATATGCACGTAAGATATTGAAAAGCATATATTAGGCAATAAAATATCCAAATGAAATTTAGATAAGATACTTACCTAATTCCGTAAATAATATTGCCAAATTTGAACCGAATGGAATCTGCTCAATGGATGATCGGTAGTGGTGATCAGCTTCTTGGCGGTGTCAACGGTGATGGTTCATGGATGGCTAGCGAGATCACGTAGGGACTCGCGGCTCGAGACAGCAGTTGGTGGCTAGTAGACAAGGCAAAACAAGTAGTCTGAAAGATCAATGAACGTTTCCTATTGTAGGTTAATTTTTTTGTCCTCACAACTGAACTTGGACTTCCAACTTCACCATATACGCACTGACATCTTTGGGCAGTCAAAGTAAACGGATTTTCTTTGTGCAAAAAGTGGAATCATCTTTTGGATCAGGTGGCCATCGAGTGGCCCATCGACGAAGCTTCATGGATTTGAATGAAACTCGCCACGAAGTCTTGGTGTCGTCGAGCGGTGATTGGACTTCACTAAGGATTGCATGCTGGACAGAAGCCTCGCTTGGAATGGCTGGGACTTAAGAGTGTTGGGCTTGTGGCACATCTGGATAGCAACTTTGGTGCAGCAACGGGAGGCGGCGTGGATCACAGGATGGAGCAGTTGCAGATCATCGGACTACTCGCGGCGTTGAAAGGCTGAGGCATGCGGCCGTCGGAGTTGCAGCGTTGTTGAGCTGGTCGTGGCGTTGAGATGGGTTCCGGCGAGCAGTGAGTCGCAGGCATCGGCGACAAGAGCAAGTGCGGCGACGCTCGAGGTGGCAGCAGTGGCGGTGTTCGGGACGGTGGGAAGCCAGTGGCGGTGTTCGGGACGGTGGGAAGCCAGTGGCGTTGGGAGCGGTGATCGTGAAGGTCGAGCGAGGAAGTCTGGCGACCACACTGGTCATGGCCGAAAAGGGGACGCTTTAGGAAGAAGACTGAATTTCCTCTCCCCTCCTTCGAGTCTCTTTTTCCTTTCGCGTGAAAGAGAGTCCCCTCTTGACTTTTGTCAATGTGTTAGAGAGGCGAGAATTCAAACTCTTCACTTTTCTCTGAACACTCTCTCTCTCTCTCTCTCTCTCTCTCTATCTCTCTCTCTGTGCCTCTCTCGCTTTCCTCTCCTTTTCGTTAATGATCCGGCCTTTTTTCAGAATTGTGGCGCCCCTCCTTTTGTATGCAAAGGTAACAACGCTCATCAAAGAAAGAAATCCCATGGCGTGGCCGAGGACACGATTTTGTTTTCTTCTAATTTCGGATTTTTTCCTTGGACGAATATGTGTTCTTTCCTTTTCTTCTTTCTATTGACTAATCCCATACATTAACCCACGTTCCTTCCTGTTCATGGGCATGTGAAGATGCCGACCAAAATATTTCGTGGAGATAGTCATTCTTTTTGCCTTATTTCTTGTTTCAAAACAAAGATATATTGCTCAAAGAATCAAATATCCTCCATGTGTGATATCTCCTCTTATTATTTCGATATTTCATCCGAAATCTTCCAATCTACTGTGAAATATATCACTCAATGTATATATCGCATGAATATATAAAAGATTTACTAAATATTAGAAGAATGATATGAATCCTTTCCGAAATTATCAAATCGCCATTTTTCATAAGTCAATTATTTATCATCGAGCTTGGGCCGATTTGCTCTCTTTGTGGCCCTAGTCCAACTCATCAAATTAAAGCTCAAAACCATCAAGTTAAATCCATCCGTCACCAATCTAATGCAAATGCAATAATAAAAAAGATGCTCCTAAAACTATATGTTATGCAATTTAATTATAATATTTTTGTTTATGGGTTAAAAATTAATCTCTAATTTTTAATGCAATAAACAACTAATCGGGTTACCAAAATTTAGGTGTCAACACCCACGAATTGCCATTTTTTCTTTTTTTGAAAGTACCTAGATCCATGCTTGGATCTTTCAATTTTGTATTTCTTGAAATGCTTCTTCTTTCTGGAATGCTTTCCACAAGGACCATCACAATCATTTTTAGAGCATTTGATATTCAAATTCTAGCGCAAGTAGGCATCATCAAGCTCTCGATTGTCTCTAATGTAAGTTTTCATCATCAAAGATGGATTTCTTGTTGTATTTGTCCGAAGGGAATAGTCATAATTCTCCTTTGCTTATTGAGAAAAGATTCCCAACTTGTTAGGAAAGCTCTCTAGGGATAGAGGCTAGAAAAACTTATTTCAGGTTTACATCAGCTCTAAGGCCATAAAACAATTTAATCATTTCTCGATAATGCTTGTCAAGATGCCTTTTCTAGAGGGAGCAGCATTTTCTTTCAAAATATTCTCTTCTTTTGAGCTCGTGGAGGTCAAAAGTTTGCTAATAAAAAAAGTGGTAGATAAAACCATAGCTTGGCCAGAATCTCCCAAGAGCAGAAAATGCATTTGGTCTTGTTTTGGAACCGATTGCCACAAATGTTTGAGGTTACCTATGAACCTTGTGACAAATTTAGAAAGGACGTCATACTTATCTTGATTTGTAAGAGCTCAAGTATTTAGCCAAGAATAAAATTCCTCAAATCTTTCTAGTTATTTGGAATAGGGAATATCATTGAAGGTAAAGAACTGTTTAAAGAAAGTAGAAATCTAGGATGAGCTATTTGGTTGGAAAATTTTTGGTTTAGAGGAGTTTGTTTCCATTTCTTGATTTGGTGGGTCAACCATAAATATTGAAGAAGTGGCTAGCATAATCGAGAAAGACTCAACAGGATGGATTGAAAAGGAAGAAGAGGATGAGAGAGATACTGAATCCAATTATGAGCTTGAGTCTAAATTGATTGGAAGAATTGGATCTGGAGGAGGCTGGTCTTTTAAAGCAGTAGGATCAAGCCATCTATTTTCCAAATTGCTCAGACCTCTAAAAAATGATTCCAATGGATTGGACAACATCATTTTGTTCAAATCCTCCTTACAAGAGTCTTTTCTTTTCTTTTTTCCTTCTTTAGCCTAGCCATTTCCTTGAGGCGGTTTCATATTTCTACTGCATCAATGCCATTTCGTCTAGTAGAAGTTTCTACAATAGTAGCGAAGATTGAAGTACTTGGAGGTGGAGGTGGAAGAGAATATTCAGTTCTTGGCAAAGTAGAGAATGGATTGGAAGGTTTGAATTTCCCTTCTTCAAGAATTTAGATTTGCCTTATGAGTTTCTCTATTTTAGCCTTTGGGTTCTCGAGATGATGATATCCTAAGTGTTGTCAAGATTCCAAGACATGAAGCCTTTTCTAGATATCCAATTTTTTTTTTTTTTTTGGTGGTTTCATCATACCTCTTGAGATCTTTCTATACATCAACAATTTTGGAGTCAATCGTTTTGAAAAGATTATTGTCTGCTAAAAGAGTTTATGATTGCCAATTTTTAAAAACATTTTCAGCAATCGGAATTCATTGTCTTCCACGCTCGTCCACCTTAGTTGGAGCAGGTATTTTTAGGACATGACAAAATCTTCCCTAGGGATGAATAAATTATTCAACAATAGGAAAATAAAGCTTAGAGCTTTCTCGCACAAGAGGAGGAAAATCTGTATTATGGAACATAAAGATTGAAGGGTTAGTCTTCTCCAAAGTTTCTTGACTGGATGGTGTTTCCCTTGGAAGTTCAAGTGGATACGAGTTCTTTTTTGCCTACTTAAGGATTGGCTTGTAAATTAGAGAAATGACTAGTTTTTTTTTTTTTTTTTTTTTTTTTTTATGAGGATGTGAGGAAGAAGGCAAATGTGGTAAAACCAATGGTGATGATGCATATGGAGGTGGTAGAGATGGAGCATAAGAAATCATGAACTGAAACTTATCACATTCACCAAAAGCATCGATAGAAGGATCTCCGTTTAAGTACTTTTAGTATATGCCATCTCTATTCTTTTGGGTTTTTCACTTGGGCTTTGTAGTTGGGTCTACCTCATCATGAGAATTTGTGCATGAAGAACACTAATGTCATGACCTGATCTCGCCACCCTCAAATCCCTCATTATCAAGAGGAGAAAAAAAGGGGAAATGTCAGGTTTATGGATACTTGATCACGAGAGTTCCCTCACGGCTCGCGTTCCAAAAGATGTCATCACCTCACTTTTTGGATCAAGCCTCTCATGAGTTCCCTCCATGAGATCGCAAGCTCTCGCAAGGTTGTACCCCGCGTGACAGCGGAGTATCATGATCCATACTCACATGGGCGACACACCTTCGAAGAAGGGGTCGGGTGTGGATATCGGATTTAAGGGTACCTTTACCATGGTAGCCCTCTCAATAGTACGCCTTGCCTATAAGGATGGCATCACTACCATCATACGACTTTTTGAAAATTTGACTCTTGAAATTTAACCTATCACAAGAGTCCTTTTGACCACTTGTCTTGAGACATGAGAGCTTCACTCTCTATTCTAATGACATTTCTCGCCATACACATTTTCTTTTGCAAGACTTTTCTTTTGTTTTTCAATGGATGGTCTTTTGCATGACCATTGATTTCACTCTTCTTTGCACTTCTGCTTTTCTTTGCATTTTTTCATGGGCATTAGCCTTGCTTTTACCAAGCACACTGCTTTTTCATGCCTCCTAGTTTTTAATCTCTTTTGAGTATCTAGTTACCTCGAGTGGCATTTACAAACATTACCAATATTTTTAATTTTGTTGATAAATCACATGCTTTGCTTAGTGTGGGGAGATAATCATCACCTAGGGTTATGAAAGAATTGTATAAGGCTCAAATTGGCTAAGCAAAGAATAATTGTGTTTGGGGTAGTGAATAGAATGCTCTTCGTCACTTTAGGATGCTTTGAGCTTCGATAAGAAATCACTTGATGCTAGCACAAGAATATTGATGCAAGTGAAAGCAATAAAATCTTTCTTAATCTTTTGCTCCATAATTTTCAACCAAGACCCCTTATTTTGCCCCAAAGTGGAGTTGTTCTTGATAGGGTTATTTTGGAAATGTTCCCTATTTGGCTCAAAGTGGCTTGCAAGGGATATCAATAGTGTTTGAGATTGAGAAATGAAATGCCTTTATCATCTCAAATCATGTATTCACTGTGAATGAACCTTATGCCTTAAGACATAGTTCTTTTCACTCAATTCTCTCAAAGAGTGTATAAGGACGTGTTTGGTAAGGGGTTGCCTCTCATCACTTTAGGCACTACCACTTGGCATATTTCGCAATCCTTTTCAAGTTTTCCAAAGCACACTTTGGTTAATCGACTTTAGAGTAATATGTATGCATGAGATGCATGATATAAACAATCCTAAAGTGGCTCGGATTCAATTCAGAAGCAGCTCAAAGGTCTTTCACTTTTATTCATGGATAATACTTATTGACAGCATCAGCATTTACAAGTCTTGGCAATTCTTGACCATCTATTTCTACAAGGATCAGTACCCTACCAGGTAGTACTTTCCTTACAATATATGGACCTTCATAGTTTGGAGTAAACTTCCCACGAGGATCTGGAATGATAGGTAAGACCTTTCTCAAGACAAGACCGTTGATCTTGAAATGTCTTGGCCTAACCTTGTAGTTGAATGACCAAGCTACTCTGTTTTGATAGCTTTGTCCATGGCATAAGGCTTTTGCCATCTTTTCAACAATCACATTAAGTTGTCCAAATCTTTATTGAACCCATTCAGCTTCAAAGAGCTTGATTTGAGAAAGTACCCTTAGTGAAGGGATTTCCACTTCCTCAAGTAATCAACCTCCATCCCATAAACCTATGAGAATGGTGTTGCCCCAGTTGAAATGCAAATTGAAGTTCAGTAAGCAGGCAAAGCATATGGTAACCGATCATGCCAATCACGATAATTTTTTGCTATTTTGGGTAAAATCTTCTTGATGTTCTTATTTGTTGCTTCCACAACTCCATTCATTTGTGGGCGGTAAGGAGAAGAATTTAAATGGTGAATGTGGAATTCTTCAAGCAATTCATCCACCACCTTATTGTTTAGGTTTGATCCATTGTTTGTGATGATCGCTTCAGGAACTCCATATCGAGTGATGATATCACCACTGATGAACTTTGCCACACTCTTTGCAGTAACATGGGCTTAAGAGTTGGCTTTAATCGATTTGGTGAAATAATCAATGGCTACTAAGATAAAACAATGTCCATTCAATGCTTTAGGATTAATTGGTCCGATGATGTCGATGCCCCACATTGAAAAAGGCTAGGACTCGGACATTTGATGTCGCTCATTAAGAGGAGTGTTGATTTTGTCTTTGTAGACTTGACATTGGTGACAACACCTCACATGCTGAATACAATCGACTTCCATGGTCAACCAATAGTAACCGAGCCTCATGATTTTTCTAGCCAAGAGATGACCATTCATATGAGGGCTACACTCTCCTTTATGTATTTCTTTCATCAAGAGTTTAGCTTCTTGTGCATCCATGCACTTCAGTAAAACTAAATTGAAAGACCTTTCATAAAGGACTCCTCCACTAAGGAAGAATTTGGATGCCAATTTCATCAAGTATTTTCAATCATTGGCTTGACTCCCTTTATCACGCCTCGATCCTCCGAGCACGTGCCTATCCCTTTACGGTTGATTAAGTAGCGACATCCCAGGACACATTGTTGACCCTTTCATTTTAATGCACATGCAGAAGCAAGTAAATAATTCCTAAACAAAAACACAATGGGGTAGGAAAGTAGGGCCATAAATTTTTTTTTTGGTAAAAAGTAGGGCCATATTTTAAAAACCAACAACACACTTATATATACATAACATACTAGTCATGTCATATATAATACAAGTCAGTCTAAGAAAAACAAGTCTAAAAACAAGAGTGGGGGCTTCACAAACTACGGGTCCTCGTCCTCCTCTTCATCATCCTCCACGATTTCACCTTCTTCTACACTCCAACTGGAGCCTTCAGCAAACTACACTAGGGACTCTGGTACTTCAAGAGCCGGGTCTACTACATCTACGATCGAGCCTTGAGCAGGATCAGCTATGCCCTTACCAAAAGCGACCTCCAGAACGCACATGTGAATCTCAGACTCCATAATAGGACCCTCTCTTTGGCCATCTTGAGCCTGACGGTACCACGATTTGTATCAATGGGGCTCTTTGTGATTGAGACCTACATCAACCCAGACTATAGACCTTACTAGCTCATAGTCCCAACCCTTTAGGCCCTGATTCATCGGAATATAAGATGTCTGCTCTGTAACTTTCTTAGGTCATCCAAAAAACTCAGGAGCTGCCATCTAAGGACTTGAAATGTTATCCCACAACGGGATGAGACGACGTCTCAGCGAGTTCTACCCCTAAGACCTAACTAGGAAGAAAATACATCCCTGAGGCCGCCTAAGCACAAACATAGGTTAAAGCACTTACCTTAGCCTCAGTCTCTTCCTGCAAGTTAGTCTATCTCAAAGATACCTAATTCACATCAATCAATCAATTCAATCAATCGAATCAAACTATCGATCAATCAACTCAGTCGGTTACATGTCATCACGACCTCCCTCCAGTCAGCCAAATCAATACTATCTAACAAGTCCGATCATATCAGGATTGCTTCCTCTAAGCTGATAGATAGATAGTATAGCTCGCACTAAGCTGATAAAAAGTATACTGCTCGCAAACTAAGCTAACATATTAGAGCCCGTAGGTTGATATAGTATACTAACAATTCTCCCTTTAATCTAATAATAATATAGATCGCAAACTAAGCTGATATGGTATACTGCTCGCAACCTAATCTAACTTATCAGAGCCCGTAGGTTGATATAGTATACCGGTATCTTGCTCACAATCTAAGCGACATATTGCTCGCATGCGATATAGTATACTATCCCAATCATCTAAACAATTCCTCATTTTTATCATACTCGATAAAAATACTCATGTGTGGGTACACGGCCGGTTCTAGCCAAAATACAATATTTTCACTTTTGAACATCCCACTATTCCAGCGAGTGTCAAAATAGAGTTTTGGTGCGTAGACCGACGCCGGTAATTTTGCAATAATTACTGAAATTAATTAATTTTGGGATAATTACCCACAATCACAAAACACACTCAAATTGTACAAAATAATAGTTAATTAAGTAAACAAATCACACTATTACAATCAGCATAAAATTTCGGTCACTGACTATCCAGATCGAATTTTTGGAAAATAAATAATTAGTAAATGGTAATAAATGTAGCTTAGGCCCGTAAAGCCTAATTGGAAACCTAGACGGACTCAGAAAATTACCGAACCACTCTAGTTAAATATTAGAGCTTGTCTAGTCTCTAATTACACTACTTTAATCACCTAACATGCATCGATAATTAAATTGCTAATCTAATCTAACTATCCACCAAAACCATACTTAATCTAAACTAAACAACCCTTAAACGCCATTAACTTACTAAGTAAGGATTAGTGAGTTTAACTCACCTATTTGATGAACCGCTCGGTTCAAACTGACGAGGGCACGATGAGGGGCAAGAAACTCCAAAGCGAGACCGACTTTCGGAGTCAGGATTCGGGCCAAAACGGGCCAAAACCACTGCTGGAGACCCACTGATTTGCTCTCTGTTCGGGGCTGGTTGAAGCGACTTCGATGGCTAGTTGAGGCGAAAATGTGTTGAGATGGACTAAGGGGATTGAACTAAGTCTAGGTGGGCGGTGGCGATGCTTCGCGACAGCTCCGGCGACTTCCACACAGCTCGGACATACGGCTAGACGGCAAGTAGGTCCACATGAAGCAATTTGGACGGTGGAGAAGGTCGGGCGGCAGGGCTAGGCGCGATGGGTGCGGTTGGGGCACGTGACGGCGTGTGGTTCCGCTTGGGCTACTGGCTGCTCGGCGACTTTAGCTGGTCTTTCTCGCAAGTTTTGACGTCCTCAAAGCACAATGAAGAAGAAGAAGAGGCTGGTCGACGGCTGCTAGGGGGAAGGAAGAGATGAGGGAGCAAGGGGGCCTACTTGGTCTTCTATCTCATCTCTTTGTCCCCCAAGACTAGTCCAACTTGCAGCTGTCCTCCACCAGTAATTCCAGCAGCCTTGGCTTTTTTAAGAAGTTATTGAAGTGGTCCAATTGTTGTAGGGAAAGGGGGCACACGAATTTCAAGTGTGTTCCCTCAAATTGGACATCTAAGGCTTTTTGAATCACTCCAATTTGGCTTCTAAAACTTCCGATATCAAGTCATCGATCAAATTGTATTTTTCCTCACCAATTGATCTTACTTGCGTCCCAATTGTGACATAAAAAATGGTCCCCGACATTTTCTAGAAAAAAAGACCCCATGACCACTTTTTCCCAAAAAGTTTCGATTTGTAAAAAAATCTTCAGAGATTGAGTCAACGTTCCTAAAATGATTTGTGACATGAAAAACTTTCAATTTCTGAAATCGGATTCAAATCCGCGGTTAATTTCACTTTGGCTTGTTTTTAGCGTGACTTAGGCTATTGGGGTAGCTTTCAATTTTTTTTTAGTGAAACTGACTTGTGGTTGCTTTTCTTCGAGCCACAATGAACCACTTCGACACATTGGTGACTCTCGGTGGTCATAAAAATATCGAGGATTCAAATACAAACATAGGGTACCAAAACGACAGAAAAATCAGTCTAGTGTCGGTCAACGAGATTTTCTCAATTTAATGGAATCACCCATGTTTAACCACACATCTCAATCGAACCGACCTATTTCTAATTTCCAATTAACTTATATCTGTGCCGTAATGATTCTCTACAGATGAACACAGTCGAGGAGTCGATTACTGGTTGAACCCTCTATTCTATTGCATTAAAATCTCTTAATGACTTCCCCAGATAGTCTAGTTATCTTACGAGTGATCAGGTCTGAGAATAACACTATAGGAGCATCGATGGAATGCCTGATTAATTTAATTGAAAGCATAATGAAATTTCATGATGTCACAACTCTTTCCCTCTTATAAAAATTTCGTTCTTGAAATTTAAACCATTACAATCTTTAAGCTAAAAGGTGGGGGTACAACTGTCTTATCGACTTTTCGCTCTCCCAGGTTGCTCCTTCAGTGCCGTGCTGTTGCTAGACCACTTCGACCAACAGGATGGTTTTTGAACGCAGAATTTGCCTTTTTCGATCCACGAACTGAACCGGGCTTTCAACATACGACACATGGTTGTCCACATCTAATTCCTCGAAATTAAGCATGTGGGTCGGGTTAGGCTCATACTTCCTAAACATCGACACGTGAAAGACATCGTGTACTTGCGCCAATCTCGGCGGCAATGCAAGACGATACGCTAAGGTCCCAATTCTTTCAAGAATTTCAAACGGACCTATGTATCTCGGACTTAGTTTTCCTTTCTTGCCAAAGCACGAAGTTCCATTCATTGGTGACACCTTCAGAAAAACGTGATCACCAACTTGAAATTCCAAAGACCTTCAACGCTTATCTACATAACTTTTTTTTCTGCTCTGAGCAATCTTTAATTTGCCTCTGATTACTGTAACTGCATCCACTGACTACTGAACCAATTCTTTGCCCGTAATCTTTCTTTCCCCGACTTCATTTCAACACACTGGCGTTCTGCACACTCTACCATACAACGCTTCGAAAGGAGCCATCTGGATACTTTGATGATAACTGTTGTTGTAGGTGAACTCGACCAGATGAAGCTGTTCTTCCCAACTTCCCTTAAAGTCCAATACACAAGATCGCAACATGTCCTCAAGGGTTTGAATTGTCTTCTCAGATTGGCCATTCGTCTGAGGATGATATGCCGTATTGTACCGAAGCTTCGTACCTAAAGCACTTTGCAAGCTTTTCCAAAAAGCAACTGTGAATCTCGGGTCTCGGTCTGAAATAATCGTAACTAGCACTCCATACAGATGAACTATCTAATGTACGTACAGAATTGCGTGCCTGTCCAAACTAAGGTCATTTTGTACTGCAATGAAGTGAGCTGACTTTGTCAATCTGTCAACCACTACCCAAATAGAATCATTTCCTCTTTGACTCCTTGGTAATCTGGTCACGAAGTCCATCGTGATATGCTCCAATTTTCACTATGGGATCTCGAGAGGTTGTAAAAGTCCTCCCGGCTTGCAATGCTAAGCTTTGACCTGCTGACACGTCAAACACTTGGCGATATTCGCCTTCACACTAGATCACCAATAATGTTGACGCAGATTGCGATACATCTTGGTACTACCAGGATGAATGCTATAATTGCTACGATGAGCTTCTGGTAAAATATCCTCTCTAAGCTCCACATCATCAGGTACAACCAATCGCCCTCGAACCGCAATATTCCATCATTAGAAACCTAAAAGTCAACTTTCCTCTTATCGGTGTCTTCTTGCAAAATCTTCTGAACATCTAGGTTTGTCGGCTGAAGTAGCTTGATTCTGATCTGCACATCTGGCTCAATTATGAGGGTGGCCATATGATTCGAAAAGTGGCCTACCTCAAATTTGAACACCAAATCTCGAGCTCTCTCGATTAAATTCCACTCCTTAACCAGTAGATGAGCGACTGACGACTTCTGACTCAAAGCATCGGCAACCTTATTCGCCTTTCTAGGGTGATATAGGATATCATAGTCATAATCCTTCAGTAGTTTCATCCATTGTCGCTATCTCATATTCAACTCCTTATGAGAGAATAGATACTTGAAACTTTGGTGATCAGTGAAGATTTGGAATCTTTCTCCACACAGATAATGCCTCCAAATCTTCAACGCGAAAATGATGGCTGCGAGTTTCAAGTCATGCGTCGGGTAGTTCTGTTCATGAGGCCTCAACTAACGAGAAGCGTATGCAACCACTCTACCATGTTGCATCAACACGCAACCCAATCCTCTGAACGACACATTACTGTAGATCTCGTATCCTCTAGGACTAGATGGAATGGTGAGCACAGGTGCAGTAGTCAACTTCCTCTTAAGCTCTTGGAAACTACGCTCACACTTGTTTGCCCACATAAACTTCTCCTATTTCTTTAGGAGTCTAGTCAACGGCAACACTAATGCTGAGAATCCTTCCACAAACCCTTTGTAATAACTTGCCAAACCCAGAAAACTTATGATCTCTATCACTATAGTCGGTCTCGGCCAGTTGATCACTGCTTCAATCTTGGATGGGTCCACGGAGATTCCTTCGCCTGATTCATATGGCCTAAGAAAGCAACACGAGTCAACCAAAACTCGCGCTTGTTGAACTTGGCGTAAAATTGATGAACTCTCAGAGTCTGCAGTACCAATCTCATATGACCTTCATGCTCCTCATCGCTCCTCATCACTCCTCAAATACACCATAATATCATCGATGAACACAATCACGAACTGATCCAGATATTCCTTGAACACTCGGTTCATCAAATACATAAATGCAGCTAGAGCATTTGTCAACCCAAACGGCATCACAATGAACTCGTAATGGCCATATCGAGTACGAAATGCTAACTTTGGAATGTCCTCCTTCTTGATCCTCAACTGATGATATCCCGTCCTCAAGTCAATTTTGGAGAAGATCGATGCCCCTTGTAACTGATCAAACAAGTCATTGATCCTTGGGAGTGGATACTTGTTCTTAATCGTTACCTGATTGAGTTGAAGATAGTTAATGTACAGGTGCAACGAACCATCCTTCCTCTTAACGAACAGAACTAGTGCTCCCCAAGGTGATGTACTAGGACGTATGAATCCCTTATCCAATAACTCTTGCATCTGCACCTTCAATTCCTTCAACTCAGATAACACTATCCGATAAGGAGCCTAGAGATTGGCTCGTCACGGGACCTAACTCAATCACGAACTCTATCTCTTTCTCTGGTGGTAAGCCTGGCAATTCCTTCAAGAACACATCTGGAAATTCTTGTACCACTACAATGTCTTCCATCTTTAGCTCCTCAACTGTCATATCTACAACAATTGCCAGGTAACTCTGACAACCCTCATTTAAGAAACGGGTTGTTTCAAGCGACGAGATCAATGTAATCGAGAGTCTTTCTTGACTTCCAACAAACTCGAAACTTCCACCCACTAATGGGTTAAACTAAATCGCCTTACGATAACAGTCCATCTTAGCTCTTTGCTTGGTGAGCCAGTCTATGCCAATTATCAAATCAAAGTCATACATGGCTAGGACTAACAAATCTATTTCCCCTCTCGCTCACCAATCATTAACTTGCAACCAAAACAACCCAAAGTAGACAACACCTTATCCTTTAACGGCATAGATATGCTAACCGCTAACTCCAGCAACTTAAGGCTTAATCCTATTAGCTTAACAAATTGCTCAGCAATAAAAGAATGAGTCGCTCCAAGGTCGAATAAAGCATACGCAGCATGGTTGTTCAACGAAATCGTACCTGTAATCACATCAAGCGCATCCTCTGCATGACCTCTGGTGATGGCATGAATTGTTCCTTGAGCTGGGGGTCTCATCTGTCCACGCCGCGGTGTGTTCTGCGGCGCGTGCCCTCTGATCTGACCCAACGGCGGTGGCGGCGGTAACAACAGTTGTCCTCTTGGCCTTCTAGGACAATCTTTGGCCAGGTGACCTTGTTGGCCACCCTCAAAACAAGCGCTTGTCCTTCAGGGGCACTGGTTCACTCCATGTTGTCTTCCATAGAGGCGACATAAGCCATTCTAACTTGGCCTCGACTTTCCAACTCAACCCTTCCTATTGGGCAGGACGTGGAATCGTCCTCTGGGCATGGGCCTCTTTCCTTGTTGGATCCCTTCTATGCTTGAATTAAACCTTGATCCAGACGAGGTTGCTTGCTCATTCAGACTCCTCTCTAATATCTGAGCTCGGCAGTAAACTTTTAGATAGTCTGTCAGATCCAATAGTATCAGCGGTTGCTTCAACTCAAGATGAAGGCCATTCCTGAACCTTCTAGATTTTTCTTTGGAATCCTCAATCAACCTTGGAGCATACTGAGAAAGCTCTGCGAACTTGACCTTGTACTGGTCAACAGTCATTGTCCCCCGATGGAGACGCTGAAACTCTTCCATCTTCTGTTCTCGGGCACTTCTTGAGAAGTACTAATCATTAAAGGCTCTTAGGAAGGCATCCCACACTAGGACCACACCCTCAGGAAACACTAAACCTCTAGCGGCTCTACACTAGGTATTTGCATTACTCTACAGCTGGTAAACTGCAAAGACCACTTTCTCTTTTTCTGTGCACGTCAGAAGTGTAAAAGCTTTATCCATATCTTGAATCCAATGGGATGCGGCCTCTGGATCTCCAGTACCTGTGAACCTTGGCAGGTTCAGCTTCAAGAAGTACTCCACCAACTTACGAATCAGCCTTTCTCTTGGTATCGCTACATTCTCAGGCTGAGCTTTAGTGGGTGCAGCAACGGGTGTGGCAACAGGTGCGGCCTTAGCAGCAGCAGCAACGGCAGCTTTAGCAGCGGCTGTAGCAACGATGGCTTATTTCTGGGCCTACTGCCTTATCAGGTCTCTTATGGCTTCTAGTGCCTGCATGATCCCTTCCATTCTGGGATCACCAGGGGCTACTACCCCAGCACCAACAGGAGGTGGTGTTGCTCTACTCGCGCTAGCTTCAGCTAGTGCTCTGCCTCGGCCTCCTCGAGTACCAACCCTCATCAACGTCCTACCTCGAGCTGCAAGCCTAATAGTACTCTTCCTAGGAGTCCTCTGCTCCTGATCGCTCATCTTGCAGGATCCTTAGGGAAACCTGTCTTCCAATACCATACCGAATTAGAATTCAAGCAATCTACACAACAAATAATTCTACCAATCAGCTATCACCGACATGCACCTGCATGAATTTAAATGACTTTTCTAATAACTATCCCAACGACCATCGCACCTTATCACTCCAATCACTAACCTTGGGCTCTGATACCACTTAAATGGGGATGTCACGCCCCGATCCTCTAAGCACATGCCCATCCCTCTGCGGTCAATTAGTAGTGATGTCCTAGGACACATCACCGACCCTTTCATTTTAATGCACATGCAGAAGCAGGTAAATAATCCCCAGACAAAAATGCAATGGGATAGGAAAGTAGGACCATAATTTTTAAAATCACCAACACACTTATATAAACATATCATACTAGTCATGTCATATATAATACAAGCCAGTCTAAGAAAACAAGTCTAAAAATAAGGGTGGGGGCTTTAGCATCCTCCATGATTTCACCTCCTCATCATCCTCCATGATTTCACCTTCCTTTACACTCCAACTAGAGCCTTTAGCAGACTACACTAGGGACTCTGGTACTTCAAGAGTCGGGTCTACTGCCTTGAGGAGGATTAGCTGTGCCCTTACCAAAAGTGACTTCTAGAACATACAGAGGAATCTCAAACTCTAGAATAGGATCCTCTCTCTAGCCATCTTGAGCCTAACGGTACCACGATCTGTATCGATGGGACACTTTGTGATTAAGACCCGCATCGATCTAGACTATGGACCTTACCAGCTCATAGTCCCAACCCCTAGGGCCTTGATTCATCAGAATATAAGATGTCTGTTCTGTAAATTTCTTAGGTCGTCCAAAAAACTCTGGAGCTACCATCTAAGGACCTGAAATGTTATCCCACAATGTGGTGAAATGACGTCTCAGCGAGTTCTACCCCCTAAGACTTGACTAGGAAGAAATTACGCCCCTAGGGCTGCCTAAGCACAAACATAGGTCGGAGGACTTACCTTAGCCTAAGTCTTTTCCTACAAGTCAGTCTATCTCAAAGATACCCAATTCACATCAATCAATCAATTCAATCAATCAGATCGAACTATCGATCAACCGACTCTGTCGATTACATGTCATCATGAGCCCCCTCCGGTTGGCCAAATCAATACTATCTAACAAGTCCGATCATATCAAGACTACTTCCTCTAACATGATAGATAGATACTGTAGCTCACGCAAAGCTAATAAATAGTATATTGCTCGCAAACTAAGCTGACATATCAAAGCCCGTAAGTTGGTATAGTAAATTAACAATGCTCCCTCTAAGCTAATAATAATATAGCTCGCAAATTAAGCTGATAAGGTATACTGCCTGTAATCTAAGCTGACATATTAGAGCCTATAGGTTGATATAGTATACCGGTATACTGCTCGCAATCTAAGCTGACATATCGCCCGCAGGTTGATATAGTATACCATCCCAATCATCTAACCAATTCCT
Organism: Eucalyptus sideroxylon x Eucalyptus melliodora; assembly: GCA_016097485.1. NCBI lineage: Eukaryota > Viridiplantae > Streptophyta > Magnoliopsida > Myrtales > Myrtaceae > Eucalyptus > Eucalyptus sideroxylon x Eucalyptus melliodora. The sequence continues at coordinate 24,169,000 of CM027826.1, read as the reverse complement.
CATTTTTATCATACATTGCCGGCCTTAGCCAAAATATAATATTTTTACTTTTGAACATCCCACTATTATAGCAGTCTCAAAATAGATTTTTAGCGTTGTAGACCAACGCCTGGTAATTTTCCAATTAATTACTGAAATTAATTAGTTTTGGGATAATTACCCACAATCACAAAACACACTCAAATTGTACAAAATAATAGTTAATTAACTAAACAAATCACACCATTGCAATCAGCATAAAATTTCGATCACTGGCTATATTGATCTAATTTTCGGAGAATAAATAAATAATTAATTAAATAATTACGAAAAATAATTAGTACATGGCAATAAATGCAACTTAGGCTCGTAAAGCCTAATTGGAAACCAAGACGGACTTAGAAAATTACCAAACCACTCTAGTTAAACACTAGAGCTTGTCTAGGCTCTAACTACACTACTTTAACCACCTAACATGCTTTGATAATTAATTAAATTGCTAATCCGAGCTAACTATCCATCTAAACCATGCTTAATCTAAAATAAACAACCTTTAAACGTCAATAACTTACTAAGCAAGAATTAATGAGTTAAACTCACCTGTTCAATGAACTGCTCAGTTCAAACTGACAGGGGCATGATGAGTGGCAAGAAACTCTAAAACGGGACTGACTTTCGAGGTTGGGAAGCGGGGTAAAACGGGCCAAAAACACTGTTGGAGACCCACTGATTTGCTCCATGTTTAGGGCTAATTGAGGCAACAACGAGCTGAGATGGACTAAGGGGACTAAACTCGGTCCAGGTGAGTGGTGGCGACGCTTCTTAGCGGCTCCGACAACCTCCACACGGCTCGGACAGATGGTTGCATGGCGAGCAAGTCCACACGAAGCAAATGGGACGGCGGAGATAGTCGCGGGGCAGGGCGAGGCGCGATGGGCGCGGTTGGGGCGTGCGATGGAGTACGGCGATGGCATGCGGTTTCGCTTGGGTGGCTGGCTGCTCGGCGGCTTTAGCTAGTCTTCTCTACAAGTTTTGAAGTCCTCAAAGCATAATGAAGAAGAAGAAGAGGCTAGTCAACGGCTGCTACGGGAGTCAACTCTGATACCATTTATAATAACCCGGGCACCACTATGTAATATTGTCCGCTTTGGACACTGAGTCCTCACGGCTTTAAAACGCGTCACATAGATTAGAGGGACCTAAGCCTTATAAACTAGCCCTAGGACTCCCCCCTAAGCGTTGAGGGACAGGAGACGCACCCCCGCGCTTGGGCCGTCACACTTGGCCCCACACGCAGTCGGGAGTCAACTCTGATACCATTTGTAATGACTTAGGCCCCACTATGTATTATTGTCCGCTTTGGACACTGAGTCCTTACAGCTTTAAAACGCATCACACAGATTAGAGGAACCTAAGCCTTATAAACTAGCCCTAGGACTCCTCCCTAAGCGATGTGGGATAGGAGATGCACCCCCGCACTTGGGCCATCACATGGGGGAAGGAAGTGATGAGGGAGCAAGGGGGCCTAGTTGGTCTTCTATCTCATCTCTTTGTCCCCCAAGACTAGTCCAACTTGCAGCTGTCCTCCACCAACAATTCTAGCAGCCTTGGCTTCCTCAAGAAGCTATTGAAGTGGTCCAATTGTTGTAGGCAAGGGGGGCACACGAATTTCAAGTGATTTCCCTCAAATTGGACACCTAAGGCTTCTTGAATCACTCCAATTTGGCTTCTAAAACTTCCGATATCAAGTCATCGATCAAATTGGTATTTTTCCTCACCAATTGATCTTACTTGCGTCCCAATTGCGCGATAAAAAATGGTCCCTGACATTTTTTGGACAAAAATGACCCTATGATGACTTTTTCCCAAAAAGTCTCGATTTGTAGAAAAATCTTCGGAAACTGAGTCAACGTTCTTAAAATGATTTGTGACATGAAGAGCTTTTAATTTCTAAAATCGGATTCAAATTCGCGGTTGATTTCACTCTGGCGCGTTTTTAGCGTGACATGGGCTACCTGGTAGCTTTCAGAAATTTTTAGTGCAACTGACTTATGGTCGATTTTCTTCAAGCCACAATGAATCTCTTTGACACATTGGAGACTCTCGGTGGTCATGAAAATCTCGAGGATTCAAATACGGACACAGGGTACCAAAACGACAGAAAAATCGGTCTAGTACCAATCGACAAGAATTTCTCAATTTGGTGGAATCACCCACGTTTAACCACACATCTCAGTCGAACCAAGCTATTTCTGATTTCCAATCAACTTATATCTGTGCCATAATGATTCTCTACAAATGAGCATGGTCGAGGAGTCGATTCCCGGTCGAACCCTCTAGTCTATTGCATTAAAATCTCTTAATGACTTCCCCAGATAGTCTAGTTATCTCACGAGTGATCAGCTCTGAGAATAACACTATAGGCGCATCGATGAAAAACCTGATTAATTTAATCGAAAGCATAATGAAATTTCAGGATGTCACACCCTTGGGGAAATTTTCCTTCTCAAAGGTAATTCATGATGTTGTAATACCAAGGTTGACCATTAGGTTATTCTTCAATCGTTAAGCAATAAGCATGCTTTTTCAAGATGTCGATTTGCAAAGGATCAATGCTCAAACCATAATTACTTGTAACATTGAAGATAAAGTTGCCAAGACATCAGCAAACTGATTTTGTGATCTCGACAGTTAATCAAAAGAGATTTCGTCAAATTCCTTGACCAAGTCTTCGAGATATTCATGGTAAGGAATCAACTTTACGTCCCATGTTTGCCATTCACCTTCCGTCTAGAGAATAATGAGTGCAGAATCACCATAAACTTGAAGCTTTTTGACTTTCATATTGATGGAGAATTGCAAACCAAGGATGCAAGCTTCATATTCAAAAATATTGTTAGTACAAGGGAATACCAACTTTGCGGCTATTGGATAATGTTGACCTTCTGGGGATGTTAAAACTACCCTAGTGCCAGAACCAGAAAGGTTAGCTGCACTATCAAAATACATAGTCCACTTGTCAGGTGAGACCAAATAAATCTGTTCATCAATTTCATCCCAATCATCAAACTTCTCGGAATTTTCAGCTAACAGATTGGCTATGGCTCACCCTTTGACAGACTTTTGTGCCATGCTTTGAATGTCAAATTCAGAGAGTGATATTTGCCATTTAGTAAGCCTTCCAACCAATGTAGGCTTCTCTAAAAGATATTTAATTAGGTCATTCTCAGTCACCAGAAGGATGCGGTGGTGAAGAGTATATTGCCTCAATTGGTGTAAAACCCAAATCAAGGCTACACAGGTCTTTTCCACTTTAGGATATCGGATCTTGAAAGTAGTAAACTTCTTACTGAGGTAGTATATGGCACATTCTATTCCATCCCTTGGTCCTTTTTGTGCTGACATGGCTCCTAAAGACTCTTCGTGAATGGTGAGATACAAGATCAGAGGCACGCCTTGGATAGACGGTACGAGTACAGGAGATTGTGAAAGATATCGCTCAAGTTCTTTAAATGATTTTTAACATTCTTTCTCCTAGTTGACCTTGGCGTTCTTTTTTAATAGCTTGAAGAATGGCTTAGTGGTTTCTAACAATTGAGAGAAAATCTTACAACATAATTCAATCTTCCCAGTAGGCTTCGAACTTCCTTAACAGTAGAAGGAGGTTTTAGATCACATATGGCTTTCACCTTAGAGGGATCTATCTCAATACCCTTATTACTAACCAAAAATCCAAGGAGCTTCTCAGACTTTGCCCTAAATATGCATTTTGCGGGGTTAAGCCTCAGCTTGAATTTCCTCAATCGGTGAAATATTTTCTTAAGGCTTCAACATGATTTTCACCTTATCTTGACTTTGCAATCATGTCATCAACATAGACTTCAATCTCCTTATGCATTATATCATGGAATAGTATTACCGTTGCTCTTTGGTAATGTGAATCGTTGCGGAAGGATCGTTCTACGAAGGCCCAGATGGTGCGAATTGCAAACCTCGACCTCCAATCAAACCAGTGATTGGCAACCTCGATATGAACGTGATCTGTTGACGAACGCGTGTCAACCAACCAACGTTATAGACGCCACGAGCGAAAGAATTCGCTATCTCGCTCAATAAGTCAAATCGATCGCCAAAGAGAATCTTGATAAGGTCAAGTCCTCAAAAGAGCAGTAGAAGAAAACCTCTCAATTCTTGTTCTTAAAAATAAAATATATCTTTGTTCCCCGTGGCATCCCAGAAATTCAAAGCCGAGTCATAAGGTGTGTTAAAGTCTTTAATTAGGTGATAGAATTTCCATGGCTTATGTTTTAGCCATTAGTCTTTTAAATTTAATGATTTGTGCTTGTGATTGTGGAAATTTAAATTTAATAGATTAATAATCTATGCTTGGCCATAAGATTTATAAATTAAATTTCAATGAACAAAAATGCCCAAAGACTTTGGCCAAGATGAAAATTGGAATTCAAAAATATTTAAAGAAGAATTTCAAAAAAAAAAAAAAAAAGAAGAGAAAAAGAGGGTTAAAATTCGAATGGGCCTTGGACCCATTGGCCTAAAGCTTGGTGGGCCAAGCTAGTCGGCCCATTAGAGCCCAAGAGGAGAATTCGACCAGCCCAAGGGGAGTGGCCGGATGGGCCTAAGCCCAAGCCCAAACCCAAATTCAAAAATAAAACCCAATGTGACAAGTGGCGAATGGCAAGAGCATGCATTGGTTAGTCTTTAGGCAAAGCAATGATTGCTAATCATGGGATTAGGGGAGTATAAAAGGGATGAGGAGAGAGAGATGGCCGGTTCTTTTCTTCATTCGGCTGAGAGAGGGTGAGAAAGAGAGAGCTCGAGAGAAAGGGAGAAACCGAGAGGGAGAGGAGGCGGAGCCGAGGGGTGCTGCCGTCCGATCGCCGTGTCCCGTCGCCGTTCGTCATGGTTTGTTCATCTTAGAGGCAAGTGGAGTCCGTAACTTCTCTTGCATGTTTGTTTTGGTGGTTGCATGTTCGATTTTAGGTGTGATTTGTGCGAAAAACCGAGGTAAGAGTTGGTTATTTGCAAACCGTGTGACTGTTCTTGTTCGGTTTGTTGGAGTCAGTAGCTTGTTTGAGCTTGCATGGGTGTTTGGAGTTCGATTTTGGCTTCATTGTCTTCATGGAAGTTGTATCTAACGTCTTGTACTATAACATACTGAAATTTTGTGGAAAATGATGGAGATATGAGGGGTTAAAGTTCTATTAAACGGAGACCCTAGATCTGTGAAGTTTTCACTGACCTCTTGCTATATTCTTGTTTGCATGTTGATTTCTGTTGAATATTTGACTTCTATGTATTCATGAAAGTTGTAGGTAACACCTTAAAATACAACATAATCTAATTTGAAGCAAAAAGAACAAGTATAGCTTGGTGAATCGGCTAGATCTTGGAAACAATGGTTTTGGTGAAATATTTCGAGACATCCGAGACTTCATGGACTTAAATGGTGACCATAATTTGGTTATTTGACCTAGATCTCTTCATGAAACTTGTAAAGGACACCTTGGTAAATAACATACTCAAATTTCAGAGGAAACTAAAGAGAATAGATGGGTGAAATCTAAAAATTTCGGAGAAGAGTGTTCTAGACGACGCGGTAGTGGTTCCAGAAGTTTGGTGGGGTTTTATAAATTAATATAAAAAAATTTGGCTTAGAGTTCTTCATGAAAAGTGTACGAAAATGTGTTGGCTATCACCCTGTAAAATTTCGTAATTTTTGAAGTCCATATGAGTATTTTAATCGAATTTATTTGGAAACTGTGCAATTCTGGTCATTATCCGAATATCATGTGCTATTTTGTGGAAATTGTGAATTTGTGAGAAATTTCAATTTGGCCATGAATTTTGTATGAAATTGTGATCTTATTGGTTTTTTTAATGATTGTTTGAATATTATGATTTTGGGAAAATCATAGATATTAAATTTAATATTTATTTATGAAAATAAATAAATATAATAATAATATAATAAAATAATAATAAAATAATAAGGGATTATTTTATTGGCCATGAATTTCATTGAATTTGTTATGCATTGTTATATGACATTGGTGTATGTATGATCATGAATTGTGAAGCATGCGTGAATCATATGCCATGTAATAATAAGATTTAAAAGGATGGTGAATGTGGAAAACGATATGTGAGTAAGAGGATGTGGTGGAGGATGATGTCTGGTGGCCTGGTGGCATAATTCCATAGATTCCCTGGGAGATTCAGAATGCCTGAAATGTGGGGGGCCGGAAGCCCTGTCGGAGAATTCTGCCCGAAGGGAATGCCTCGCGATGCCAGGATGTGGGTGCGAGATGCCTAGCTAGAAGGGTAAAGGCCGGAAGCCCTATCGGAGGTTTTTGCCCGAAGGGAATGCCTCGTGATTCTAGTTGAGATGCGAGATGCCCGGAATGTGGGGGGCCGGAAGCCGGTGGCCATAGGATGGCTGGAATGTTGGGAACCCTGTCGGAGGTCTTTGCCCGAAGGGATGATGATATTGATGATATGAGAAGTGGGTGATGTGGTGATCAAACTTAAAGATAAAAGATGAAAAATGAACCCATGATATATGATATGCATGATGATATGCATGATGATGATGATGATGATGATGTGATGTGGCATGATTGATGATCACCTATGAAATGATATCATATGCATGATGATATGCATGGTGATGATGATGATGATGATATGTGATGTGACATGATGATCACCTATGATATGATATATGATATGCATGATGATATGCATGATGATGATGTGATGTGACATGATATGATGATCACCTATGATGTGATATATGATATGCATGATGATGATGATGATGATGATGATGATGATGATGATGTGATGTGACATGATATGATGATCACCTATGATATGATATATGATATGCATGATGATATGCATGATGATGATGATGATGATGATGATGATATGTGATATGACATGATGATGCAGGATAGTGTGTGCCTGGCTTCAAGGTAAGTAATGCCTGCAATGCATGCGAAATTGCATGATGCATTGAGTTGTTATTGGATTTCCCTATCTGCTGAGTGGTTGTACTCACCCCTTTTGGGGATAACATTTCAAATTAGCAAGTATGCCGCTACCTACCGTCACGCGTGGTACATTTTACGGGATACCATCCGATGTAGAGGTCGAGTGTGTTGAGATAAACTGTCCCTCTGTTCCCAGACTGACTTTTATCCGAGTACGATGTCTAGTGATGTATGACGTGGGCCTGGATGGGGGTCCTGTTATTCAGGAGTTCATTTCTGTGCACGTTCGTCGGGATGGAGCGATGCGAGGAATGTTGCCGCCGCCACCGCCTGATGTACCGGGTTGGGTGTGAGACCTACGTGCGATGAGTAGGAGCTGGATCTCTTTTTGATGTAGATAATCGACACTTTTGATGGGGGTTCATATCTGTATGATGTCAAGGGTCGAGAGTTTCTTTTTGAGGTTTTAGGCTGGACGTGGTTGAGTCCTAGCTTTTCCTTGTTTTATACCGACCCGAAGGGAATCCCATCTTGCTATATATATGTGTAAGCAAAGTGTCGAAGTTGTTTATAAAATCCTGATGTTTAGCTGGTGTGTATTTGTATCATGGTTAGTAAGGGGGGAGAGATGTGATGTTTAATTTGCTTCCACTATGAGTCGCGTTGGGACTGATCATTTTAATAAAAAAAAATGCCTATGATTAACGACGCTTGTTTTAAGTACAAGATAGGCAAATAGGAGGATAAAGTGTAACATCGGCGTTGGTGACGACCTACGAAGGGTTCGGGGTGTCACATCCCCCAAAGAAATTCAGTCAGTCTTATATATATAGGGCCGCCACACAAACCCTAAAACCAACCCTAAAAAAAAAAAAAACTAATGCGTCATATTCTAGAATATTCCTATTCTAGAATATTCCTAAACAAGAAGAATATTCCTATTTGAATTGGTCAAATATTTGGTGACCAGATAATTAAATTGTGCCGAGATTTCCAAGATTCTTCAAGATTTGATCCAAGGTCATCTCCACGCCAAAGATCACGAACCATGACACCAACAGCTTGCCTAAATTGCTTGGCCCGCGCTCGAGTGATCGAACTAGTAGGAATAGATAATGGATACTTACCTGGAAGATCGAGCTTGTAGGCATTATTGTTAACTCTTTCCAAAACCATGAATGGTCCATCCCCTCGCGGTAATAACTTAGAATGTCGCTGCTCAGGAAATCTCTCTTTGCGCATATGAACCTAAACCCAATCGTCGGGTTCAAACACCACTTCCTTGCGCCCTTTGTTGGCTTGCCTTGCATATTGCTCAGTCTTGCGCTCAATATTTGCGCGCGTCTTCTCGTGTAACACCCTGACAAATTCAGCTTTCTTTGCTCCATCTAAATCCACACGCTCATCAATAGGTAAAGGGGTTAAATCTAACGGAGTTAACGGATTAAAACCATAGACAACCTCAAATGGTGTAAATTTAGGAGCAGAATGCATGCTCCTATTATATGCAAATTCAACATGTGGCAGACAATCATCCCAAGATTTTATGTTCCTTTTAATAATAGCACGTAACAATACCCCTAAAGTTCTATTAACTGCCTCGGTTTGACCATCGGTCTGTGGATGACAAGTAGTAGAAAATAACAACCGTGTTCCTAATTTTTTCCATAATGTTTTCCAAAAGTAACTAAGAAATTTAGAATCTCGATCTGAAACAATTGATCTAGGCATGCCATGCAAACGAACAACTTCCCTAAAGAACAAATCAGCAACATGAGATGCATCATCAGTTTTATGACAAGGTATAAAATGAGCCATCTTTGAAAACCGATCAACAACCACATAAATGGAATCTCTACCATTCTTAGACCTAGGCAATCCTAACACAAAATCCATAGAAATATCAGTCGAAGGATGCGTTGGAATAGGTAATGGTGTATACAAGCCATGCGGTTTAGTTGTAGACTTAGATTGTTTACAAACAATGCATCTCTCACAGACACGTATAACATCTCTCTTCATATGTGGCCAATAAAAATATTCATGCAGCACTTTATAAGTCTTATTAATGCCAAAATGCCCCATTAAACCACCATTATGCGCTTCCCGCACCAACAATTCACACAAAGAACACTTAGGCAAACATAGTTTGTTTTCACGAAAAAGATAACCTTCATGCCTATAAAATTTATCAAATGTAGCGTGTTCACATGCTTCATACACTCTCCCAAAGTCATCATCATCAGTATATAAGCCCTTAATATGCTCAAAACCTAGACACTTTGCTTCTAAAATAGTTAGAATTGCATACCTTCGAGAAAGTGCATCGGCTACCACATTCTCTTTACCTTTCTTGTACTTGATCACATATGGAAAAGTCTCGATGAACTCCATCCATTTGGCATGTCTTTTATTCAACTTTTGCTGCCCTTTCAAGTACTTCAAGGTCTCATGGTCGGTGTGGATCACAAACTCCTTTGGCCATAGATAATGTTGCCAAGTCTTCAAAGCTCGCACTAAAGCATACATCTCTTTATCATAGGTAGGATAATTCAATGTTGCTCCACTCAATTTTTCGCTGAAATAAGCTATGGGACGCCCTCCTTGCATTAACACAGCTCCAATTCCTGTACCAGAAGCATCGCACTCTATCTCAAAAATAGCACTGAAATTTGGCAAAGATAACAAAGGAGCATTAGTCAACTTATCTTTTAAAAGATTAAATGCTTTATCTTGCTCTTCTCCCCACGTGAAACCCACGTGCTTCTTGATAACCTCAGTTAAAGGTGTGGCAATGGTGCTGAAATTTCTCACAAATCGTCGATAAAAACTCGCCAATCCATGAAAGCTACGCACCTCTCCTATGGTCTTAGGCGTTGGCCATTCATGGATTGCTTTGACCTTTTCTTCATCAACCTGTATACCATAAGCACTAACAACAAATCCTAGAAATACTAATTTGTTGGTAACAAAAGAGCACTTCTTTAGATTAGTGTATAATTGCTCGGCCCTTAAAACCTGCAAGACAGCTCGCACATGCTCAATATGGTCATCAGGACTTCGGCTATAAATCAAGATGTCATCAAAATAGACAACCACAAATCGACCAATAAAAACACGCAAAACATGATTCATAAGTTGCATAAACGTGCTCGGTGCATTAGTTAATCCAAATGGCATTACTAACCACTCATATAATCCATACTTGGTCTTAAATGCAGTTTTCCATTCATCACCTTCTTTCATCCTAATTTGATGATAGCCACTTTTCAAATCGATCTTAGTGAAAATACAAGAACCATGCAACTCATCCAACATGTCATCTAACCTAGGAATAGGATGTCGATACTTTACCGTAATATTATTGATTGCTCGGCAATCGACACACATTCGCCAAGTTCCATCCTTCTTTGGCACCAACAAAACAGGGACAGCGCACGGGCTAAGACTCTCTCTCACATACCCCCGTTTCAAAAGTTCGCTAACTTGCCACTGAAGTTCCTTTGTCTCCTCGAGATTACTTCGATATGCAGGTCGATTAGGTAATGGCGCACCAGGAATCAAATCAATTTGATGTTTTATGCCTCGAATTGATGGTATCCCTTCAGGAAGTTCATCAGGAAAGACATCTTCAAATTTCTGCAATAAAGACACAATAGGACTAGGCAAACTTGGGTCAAGATCGTTAGTAGAAAACAAAACCTCCTTGTACACAAATACAAGCATTGGTCGATCTAGAACTAAAGCTCTCCTCACTTCACTTGATTTTGCATAAAAATTATTTTGCCTCTTTTCTTTCCTCTCTTCTTTTCCCTCGGTTTTTACCACAATTCTTCTCTCGGCCTCTCCTTTTCCTTGCGTCTCAGACACACCATGCAAGCCCTCGGATTTCTCACATTTTCTCTCTCTCTCGGCTTCCCGTTGTAACTTTAACTGATCTTGATACACCTCACTAGCTGTCATTGGTACCAAGGTATAATTCTTTTGATTCATCACTAACGAATAATGATTAGTATATCCATCATGATGTACCTTTCGATCTTATTGCCACGGTCTTCCAAGCAAAATATGACCCGCTTGCATAGGTACAACATCACACTCTACCTCGTCCTTATATCTCCCTATCTCAAATGGGATTCGGACTTGCTTTGACACTTTCACCTCTCCACTATCATTCAACCATTGAAGTCTATAAGGCCTAGGGTGTTTTGCCGTCTTCAAACCCAACTTATCCACCATAATACAACTTGCCACATTTGCACAACTACCTCTATCAATTATCATACTACAAATCTTACCATTCACCACACATCTTGTATGAAACAAACTATCTCTTTGTTGGTGATGCTCCTCCTCATTTACTTGTACACTCAGAGAACGCCTAACCACCAATAAGTCTCCTTTTATAGCCACTTCTCCATCACTACAATCCTCCAATGGTGGCATCTCATAATCCTCTTCTTCCCTTTCACTTTCGGACTCAATAACACCATGTCCAGTCATGATCATCACCCTCCTATTAGGGCATTGATTCGCCATATGACCCTTGCCCAAACACTTAAAACATTTAATCTCACAAGTTCTAGTGTTAGAGTTTTCAGTTTTACCTGAAGCCGGATTCGTTCCAACTTTACCGTCCCTCTCCTTCTCCTTTGAGGTTTCGGTTTTGGTGTTGTTTCCTCTCCAATTTGGCTTCTCATCTCTTTTTCAATTGGATCTCCAATTCTAATTTGAACCTCCTCCACTCCTGTGATTTCGATCCAGCTTCAATTGCCACTCAACTTTGATAGCTTTATCCACCAATTCCTCCAATTCAACATAGTGTTATAGCTCCACCACCCTTGCTATGACTCGGCTCAAACCACCTAAAAATCTTGACATTGTGGCCTCACGATCCTCCACCACATTAGCACGGATCATGGCAATCTCCATCTCCTTGTGATACTCTTCCACGCTCTTATTGCCTTGTGTGAGATTTTGTAACTTTTGAAACAAATCTTGGTGGTAATGACTAGGTACAAAACGTCTTCTCATCACCGCTTTCATCTCATCCCACGTCTCTATCGGTCTTTCACCATTGCGCCTCCTACTAGTCACAAGTTGATCCCACCAAATTATAGCATAATCAGTAAATTCAACAGCTGCAATTTTTACCTTTTTGATCTCGGAGTATCGTTGGCAATCAAATACCATCTCCATGCGTTTCTTCCATTCTAGATACGCATCGGGATCATTCTTTCCTTAGAAAGAAGGAATCTTCATCTTGATATTGCCAAGTTCATTATCTTCTCAGTGTCTAAACCCTCGAGCTCCATTCCACCTTCCAAATCGAGCATCTCGATCATCCTCCATGTCAGCCTCATCATCATCATAATGCCGTTGCCGTCTATGTTGTGTTCTAGAGGTGTCTCGCTGATATTGCGGCCTTCCCCGGGGTAGCTCTCGGTCACCATCAACCCTCATGTCATTCCCCATCATTCGGCCACTAAGCTCCTCCACTACGGCCTTCAATTGCTGGATGCTTTCCACGAGTGCTTCATCCCTTCGTATGGAGCCAATCTCCTTTTGATTCACACTTTCTTCATGCGACATATTTTAGACCTGCAAGTAAACGTTAGTCACAAAAAACCTCACCAATCACTCCCTCACGTGTTTCTCTCAAAGTGTTTGTCACTCCCCTCGTGTTTAACTCAAGTTTAGGCTCTTTTTTTCACCCTCAATTAAGCTTACACACTCTTGCCTTTTTCCTCTCGTATTCTCTTTTCACAAACTCTTTATCGAACTCAAAACTGTCTCTCAACTCTCTCACGACAATCAATCGAACTAATCAAACAAGATTAGATCACTATTGATTTTGATTTAGCAAGTAACAATTTCAAACCAACAAGTACAACCTTCGAAATTCCAATTGAAACGCAAATCACTACTGATTTTGTTTCAATTCAGTCTACTAACAAATGAGTCGCCTTCTTGATTTTTTTTTTGTTCGGCTAATTTTTTTTTGTTGAAGCTGTTTTTTTTTTCTCTTGCGCACTTTTTTTTTGCGTGCGTTTTCTTTCTCTTCTTTTTTTTCTTTTTTTTTCTTTTTTTTCTTTTTTTTTCTGTTTTTTCTTTTTTTTTGACGAACTCAGATACAATTTAAGATGCTAGAAAAGAAAATTTAAAACTAATAGCAAACAACTATGTATGGAAGCACAAAAGCAATCGGATCCCTAAATTAGCTAGAATCGAAACCCTAGCTCAATAAATCTCAAGTTTCTGAATATCAACAAAAAATTAAAGATAAATAGACCTTGTAGAAGCAAGCTCTAATACCAAACTGATGTGAATCGTTGCGGAAGGATCGTTCTATGAAGGCCCAAATGGTGCGAATTGCAAACCTCGACCTTCAATCAAACTTGTGATTGGCAACCTCGGTATGAACGTGACCTGTTGACAAACGCGTGTCAACCAACCAACGTTATAGACGCCACAAGCGAAATAATTCGCTATCTCGCTCGATAAGTCAAATCGACCGCCAAAGAGAATCTTGATAAGGTCAAGTCCTCAAAAGAGCAGTAGAAGAAAACCTCTCAATTCTTGTTCATAAAAATAAAATATATCCCTGTTCCCCCAAAGAAATTCAGTCAGTCTTATATATATAGGGCCGCCACACAAACCCTAAAACCAACCCTAAAAAAAAACTAATGCATCATATTCTAGAATATTCCTAAACAAGAAGAATATTCCTATTTGAATTGGTCAAATATTTGGTGACCGGATAATTAAATTGCGCCAAGATTTCCAAGATTCTTCAAGATTTGATCCAAGGTCATCTCCACGCCAAAGATCACGAACCATGACACCAACAGCTTGCCTAAATTGCTTGGCCCGCGCTCGAGTGATCGAACCAGTAGGAATAGATAATGGGTCCTTTGCACCTCCTCTTCGATATGGCTCGATGTCCATATCATTGCCCCAGCATTCTTCAGGTCGAAGGGTGTCACCTTCTAATAGAAAGTTCCTCACGGGTTGATAAACGAGGTCTTACTTTTATCCTCTTCCTTCATTCGGATTTGGTTGTAATTAAAGAATTCATCCATAAAGGAGAATAGTTCAAATCACACCGCACAATCAACTAAGACATCAATATGCGGTAATGGGAAGTCCTCTTTAGGGCTTGCTTTGTTCAAGCTACGATAGTCAACGCACACTTGAAATCATCCGTCTTTCTTCATAGCCGGGCAATGTTTATAGTCAAATCAACATAACGTGTGGCTACAATAAAGTCCACTCTCAAGAGTTTCATGACCTCTTCTTTAACTTTCTTGGATAATTCCGGTTTTTCCTTCTAAGCTCATGCTTCTTAGGTAGGATATTCAAATTAAGAGGTAGTGAATGCTCCATAATATTAGTATTTAAGCTTGGCATATTGACATAGGACCAAGCGAACACATCTTGGTATTCCTTTAGAAGTTCAACCATTCTTTCAGTTTCGGCTCTAGAAAGGTCTGCCCCAATTTGTGCTTCTTTTGGGTTCTTAGAATTACCCAAGTTCACTATAACGGTCTGCTCAGTAGTGGGAGGTTTAGATTCCTCATGATGGACATATTCCTTTTTAATAACCTTTGAATTGTCTTCATCTTCAAGCTAAGAATAATGTTGTCCGCTTGAATTCCCAAGGGGCGAATCCGAGCCATGCATATGACTATTGTGACTATACAAAGTGTTATGCATGAGATGTAATGAAAATGGTTAATATAGTAACAACAAATGCAGTGCGTGTTGTTTTTATGAAAGCAATCTTTTTAAATGCCATTTTCAAAAAATGATCAATAGGGAACTCGTCCTCATATCCTCAGACATCCTCATTCCAAAAATCCATTTGGGAAAACTAAGAAATGTGTGACAATCTAGGCCTCAAAGCATCATCATAGGACTGGTTTAGAGTGCTTTCACACGTCCTTAATAAAAATGTGGGTATGCTTTATTGAATCTAAAATGATAAGGCTGCATTACAAAGTATACTATTTTGGATCAACGGCTCAAGATCCAAGTGTTTACAAAGATGACAAATGAAAGAACAACTTGAACAAACGAAATGAACAGATTAAGATTCCCTTGTATGGAAGAATTAATGGAATGAGAAACTATTAAAGCAATTTTTTCTATACTAAAGGAGAAGTAGGCATGCTTCCAATTAGTCTAGTAACATCAATTATGATCACATTCATAACTCTAGGATGGTAGACTCCTTTATACCTTTGGTGCAGCATCCCTAAAAATCAGAACCCCCTTATCAAGTAGATTTTGAACTTTGACCTTAAGGACCAGGCAATTATCAACATCATGTCCTTTTTCTCCCATGTGATACACGCATGCTTTGGACATATCGAATCCAGTAAACTTTGGGGAGGTTTTCTCTCAAGACTTCCTTAGCCACCAATCTCTCTTCCAAAAGCATGGGCAATAATTGACATAGTGGTCTTGGTAAAGGCGTAAACTGACGAGTCGAGATATGCTTACATGGATTCTTATTGAGATCATGATGCGATTCAACATGAACCACGCCCATCATATTAAGATGTCGTTGATTACATTCTCTAGTCCCAAAAGATAGTTCAAGTTCAAATACTTGTTCTTTGTAAGCCCATTTTCCTTTACCCTTCAAATAAAAACTAGTCGTCTTTGGCAAAGAAAGAGTTGATAATTCTATAGCCATTTGATTTACACAATCCATAAGACGCATCATCATTCCACGCATTTCATTTACTTGATTTTGAAGATCTTCAAGAGTGGGCGCAGTTTTGGTTGGAAGTAATGGAGTTATGAACGCTTCAAAATTTGCAAATGTGGCGATTGTTTTGTCAAGTCAATTTTCCAAATTAGTTACTTGAACTTGAGTGTCTTTGTTTTCCATCCTTATTTGAGAGCAAATCCCTATAATGGAGTGCCTTTTAGCTGCTTTTTAATACCTTTTGAAAGAAGATAGTTCAAATGAAATCACGAAAGTATAAAACCTAGTCAATTTTATATTTTCTTGAGATGAAATAGTGATGAAAAACGTATATGATCCCAATATCACATAGCATCCTCTTATCAAAATTTCTTCAAAAGAAATTATACAATTGAAAAGGAACGACGACAAATATTTAATCAAAATGCCAATTTTCTAAATGGAAAGAATTCATTTCTTTGGCATAATCTAAAAATAGGATGATGATATTTTGTGACATCAACGATCTTCATGTGAGGGGCAAATTCTTTGATATGCGAGAAAAGCCAAACTTGGATGGGGCTCTAGGAGTTCCTCGGCCATTTGCTTTGAAACGATTAAAAGACACAAAAGTTTTGGCAAGGATCATGTGTGTAAAACAATTAAAGGCACACACCTGATTGACAATGTGAGTGACTAAAGGATCCATTGTTTTTCAGGTATGTGGGAATACCACAAAGCCAAAGAACATGAGTAGGAAGACACGAGGATTTTGATTCCCAGATTTAGGCTTAAGGTTAAAGAAATGTTGTTCGAAGAAATTATAAGGCATTGAATGAGAATTTCCTTTAAAAATAGCCCTAATTTTTCCAGTAGGGATATTGAGGAATTGACTTAGAAGAGATTTTGGATCTTGACCAATAGGAGGAGTGACGAAACCTAGAGAGGCTTTACCTAACCCGATGACTATCCGGAACTCCTCAATTGTGGGTGTCAATTCATATCGATTAAACATGAAAGTGGAAGTAATGGGATTCCAAAAATGAGCCTTTGCTTTTACCATCGCAATACATGGTTCAATTTTTAATAAAGTTAGGAGGAAGCCTGTGTGTTTTTCCATGTAGTCTTGATGTCTTGGGTCGAGATTCTCCTATATAGTCTTGAGATTTGTCGTGACCTCTCTTTTTCCATCCCTAGGGATAGAAAAAAGGTGTAGGGGTATTTGCCTAAAGAGGCAGACCAACGGCCCTAAATTAGGCGTGGGCTCTCCCAAGCCCATACCTTGCGCGACATTGGATTTTGAATTTTAATTCTTAACAACCTATGTATTTCTAGGAGTCGCCACTAGCCTATTGGGGTCAGCTAGAAACCAATCACGATGCGGGAGTGTTATCTCGATTCCTAGCAACCAGAGATTTCTAGGACTAAGGACTTGTTTACGTCAATGTTTCTATTAGCGCCCTTGCGGTACCCCTAACTTGGAAGGTTGTTTATCTAAATGGCCACACAATTTTGATTACCAATTATAATCCTCATAAAACCGCTAAGCGTCCATGCAAATGTTTTCGTAGTTTTGTTTTCCTTAATGTCTGGACTAATCTTAACATAATTTAGAAGAGAAATTTACACCCAAATTAATGAAAAGCGGTGCATAAGTAAACATCAAAGAAATTGATATGACTTAAAAATAAATGCAGAAAAGGAAAACCCGATACAAGTCGAGCAAATAATATTACATGGCCTTGTTATCACACCCCGAGACAAGACCCCCAGGAGCAAAATGAGAATTCAAATATGCATGAAATTACTCTAAATAATTTTAATCTACGCAAAATGGATTATTTACAAAAATGGTTATAAAATACCAAAATGGCATTTAATTAGGAAAATGACCTTTTAAAATTAGGAAAATTTCATAGATGTCATTTCTATCATAACTTGATACCATCCATCATTTTTATATTTTTTTTTTGAAATTTTCATATTTTTTTAAAATTTTAAAATTTTTATTTAAAATTAATTCCCTCAACCGATACATGCCGATTTACATCAATATGGGACTGCCCAGTACATGAATATAACAAGAACCAAGCTCAAATCGATCATTTTAAGATTGAAACTAGTTTGCGTATTTCGTCGAACACTTGGTGTGTATCAATCCACCTTAAACCAGCTTCCTCGGGCCATATTTGCAGCCTTCAATCTCAACCCATAAGCAATTTCACGTGGAACTAAAGTATCAAGATTATACTACCACATGCAAGGACCAAGATTAGATAGAAATCATAGCTTAAAACACAAAATAACTAAGTTGAAATTGGTCTCAAATATGCGGGTTTGAGCTGATTTTGCAAATCTGAGTTTGAACCCAAGTCAAGCAAATAGGTTGCATGCCCATATTCAAGCCCCAACACTCATCACATACGAGATCTAAGGGAAACATTGCTTAATCCGAGTGAAAGTAGGTAACATCAGCTTTCATATGTAATAAACATTGTAGAGAATGACCAACCGAACACATTAAAATGACCTCTCTAAGAAGGACACATGCAAATGTCACGGGCCGAGAGTTTCCTTGGCCTTGAAATGACCCGTGCGGCACCTGGCAAGCGGAATTCGCCAGGTCAGCCTTCCTTCTATAGCTGTTCCAGCGAACAATACGGTGAATGCTTCTTCATACGAGTTCCTATCACGCCTAGCTTCGCTCGGGCGTCTAGTCCATCGAGTGAGATAGAAAATCTCTTTAAGTTCAACAATTGGTTTCGGCCTACCATGGCCTTGTTAGGAGAGCGGCATCAGCTCCCGACCAGTTTGTGCACGAGAGGCCAACCCCACCTTCAGAGCTCCTAAGTGATATAATTCTTCTATCCTAGAAATAGTGTTCATCCCTTCTGCCTCCTCACTCTTCACTTGATAACCCCAAGCACAACTCACAAGTGTCAGGAGTGCGGGAGGATTCACGGATCGTGACACAAAGTTCACACTGACCAGCCATGAATTAATGTGGATAGACTTGGTTTTTGGCCAAAGTTTTAGATAATTTCATAGTTCACACGAGAATTTAAAGACCAAACCAAGCTGACCTATGCATCATTTGTTCTCCCACATGACATTCATCAAGCTTATGAAGATAGAAAACACATGCAAAGGGGAGTAGCAAGTCAAACATGTCACGGGCCGAAAGATGGACGACCCGAGAGGTTCCCCAGAGTCGACCCCAACTCGCCCGTGGACCTCCTGCTCTCACTTGGATTCCCTCCAAGCCTTCTCCCCGAATCGCAAGAGCGGGCGAAGCTGTCATTAAGCTAGATTACAGAAGTCCGTTCTGTTATTTATGTTGGTAGACGGTAGTTTACATTATGCCGGTAGTTGAGGCGGTGCGATCTTGTCCGCCGGAAGAATTCTAGATCAATGGATGTAATCCGAGGCCCTCAACTATAAAAGGGGGTGTCCTCCTTCATTTGTAATCATCCACTACTTCCGCAATACAATGCTTCTATCTTTCCAGAGCTCTTCTCTCTAGATTCTTTCTCTCTCTACGATCCGGGTAAGACGAGCGAGTGAGCGTTCGACTGTGCAAGGCTTGGCTTAGGTACTTCGGCGATCCAATCCGATCCTAAAGTGCTCGAGTCGCCGCGCGGTCACGATCCCTATCGATCGGCCCATGACAAACATGTATGGCTCTTGAAGAGGTTTCAAATACTTGGAAAAATTTCAGCCTTAGAAATTAGCTTTTCGGCTGGTCTTCATCTTTATTTTTCATGGTTGAAACATGCCCAAACTCGAACAAAAATACATTTAGGATGCTTACCTTGCTTCCTAGTTTCTTTTGCAAGTGACTCTTGGCCAAGGAAACCAAGAAATTGTCCTCTGGAAGCATATGGAAGTTGGTTCCTTCAAACTGGAAAATGAGATCTGTAGAGAAAAACTAACAACGAAGGTTTTTGTTAACCTCTAAAATTAGACTTCAAGACCTCTTTTGTTGGAAAACTTAACACCAAACCAAACTATATATATTCTAATTTGGCGTACAAGTCATGCTTTTCCACATTTGTCTCTTAATTTTCTCAAAAACATTCGCTTTCCCTCACTCGTGACCAACGGGGCTCAACACTTGGAAAAAATTTCGGACTTTCTTGGCCCGCTAGGAGGGTGTTGTTTCGGGGGGCTTTAGGAAGCCTTCTCGATCTCCATTTGGGACGTACAACCCATAGTTGGAAAAATCTTTGAGTGAAGTTTCACTCTCTAGTTGAAGGTTTTGGCTAATTTTGGCCGCAAGTTTGTGAAAATTTCACTTTTCTCTACCAATGTCGGTTTGGAATTTTTGGGTATTTTGCTTTTTTGGAATTGCTTTTGAGGGACTCTTTAGGGGACGATCGTGAGCTCTCTCCTCTC
Source organism: Eucalyptus sideroxylon x Eucalyptus melliodora (assembly GCA_016097485.1). Classification (NCBI taxonomy): domain Eukaryota; kingdom Viridiplantae; phylum Streptophyta; class Magnoliopsida; order Myrtales; family Myrtaceae; genus Eucalyptus; species Eucalyptus sideroxylon x Eucalyptus melliodora. Next base: position 24,148,915 of record CM027826.1, on the reverse strand, counting down.
CTCCTCCTCTCCTCCCTTTCATGCCCTTAAAGAGCTTGCTTCAATGATCTCATCTACTAAATTAATGGATTTTTGGTTGGTCTTTTGTCTAACTACCAAGCCTGCCAATAGGGCTACTTCAACAACTTTCTGACTTGGCCAAAATTTTCAACACGCATTTGTTGAGTGTCCAGATTTTGCTGCGATTTTCCCTTGCTTTCGGCTGCTTATCCCTGACCAATTTTTGTCCAATTGCACTACCAATAATGGTCTTCCATCATGTGTAGAGATCAGGCTGGTTGGGTAGCTGAGGAGGATATGGTGGGGCCACCAAGTTGCTTACTCAAAGCAACTCGAATTGGGACCAACTCGTGGGCGAGTTTCGGCTACTAGTTTGAGTGCTTTAATCCATCAATTTGGCTGCAGTTTTTTTATCAATTAGCAAGCTCATGTATAGTAGTTTAAGATCATAATCATTTTTTCACAATTTTCTTCACCTAATTTTGCAAGGGAGTCCCTCAAAATTGGTTATTTTCTTGCCAGAGAATGCCAAATTCAATGCAATTTGGTCATTTTTGCCCGATTCAATTAATTAGACCTAACCCAAGTTCAATTTCAACTCAATTGGGGGCCGAGACGATGATTTAAGAGTTCGGGCGAAATTTTAAAAATTGTGAGTTGATCCCTCAAATTTTGGAAATTATATTTTGGCCTCAACTTGTCGTTTTAATTACAATCTAACCTCTTGGGCTTGGCTAGTCACATTCAAATCATCAGCTCCACTTTTTTCTTTTAGTTTTTTTTCTTTTTTAATCTTTTTTTTATATTTATATTTTAATTTAATTTTTAAAGTAAAAACATCTTCGATTAAAAAAAACTATACTAAATACCTAGATAATCTATATGCAAGAATTTGACATGAAATTTTTTTTTGTAACAACAAGTTCCCATTTTTTTGGAAATGATTTTTTGGGCAAAAATTTATGTGTCCACAGCTGCCCTTCTTTCGAAGGGAGTTCAAAGAGATTTCCTTCAAATATAAGGTGACACCTAATTTTTTTATTTTGACAATAGCAAAATGAAAATGCAAGTGAACTTAATGTAAAGAGCATGGTTTAGGTATGTACTTGTGAACACTTTGAAAAGTGTGGTTAAAGGATATACCCATGAACCTTGTTGTTTAAGGCAGTCCAACGAATTTTGTGGTTTAAGGTAATCCTACTAACCGTGTGATTTAAGGTAGTTCCACAAACCTTATGGTTTAAGGCAGTCCCACTAACCGTGTAGTTTAAGGCAATGCCACTAACTGTGTGGTTTAAGATAGTCACACTAACCGTGTGGTTTAAAACAGTCTAACTAATCTTGTGCTTTAAGGCAGTCCCACTAACTGTGTGGTTTAAGGTAGTCCCACTAACCTTGTGGTTTAAGGCAGTCCCACTAACATTGTGGTTTAAGGCAATCCCACTAACCGTGTGGTTTAAGGCAATCCCACTAACCGTGTAGTTTAAGGCAGTCCCACTAACCGTGTGGTTTAAGGCAGACCCACTAATCGTGCGGTTTAAGGCAATCCCACTAATCGTGTGGTTTAAGGCAATCCCACTAACCTTGTGGTTTAAGGTAGTCCTACTAACCTTGTAGTTTAAGGCAATCCCACTAACCTTGTGGTTTAAGGCAGTTCTACTAACCGTGTGGTTTAGGGCAGACCCACTAACCGCGTGGTTTAAGGCAATCCCACTAACCTTGTGATTTAAGGGGGACCCACTAACCTTGTGATTTAAGGGAGACTCATTAACCTTGTGGTTTAAGGCAGTCCCACTAACCGTGTGGTTTAAGGCAGTCCCACTAGCCAATTAAATTGTATGGTTTGAAGATAAGCAAGAACCTCTTGAAAAAGCATGGTTTAAGGCTGACCCATGAACCTTTTGAAATTGCGTGGTTTATGCATAACCAAAAATCTCTTGAAAGTTCATGGTTTAAGGCTATCCCATGAACCCTTTGAAATTGCAAAGTTTAATGGACCAAGAACCTCTTGAAAATGCATGATTTATGGATAACCAAAAACCTCTTGAAAGTGCATGGTTTCAGGTTATCCCATGAACCCTTTGAAATTGCAAGGTTTAAGGATGACCAAGAACCTCTTGAAAATACATGGTTTAAGGCTAACCCATAAACCCTTTGGAGTTGCATGGTTTTATGGAAAGTGTATGGTTTAAGGCTATCCCATGAACCCTTTGAAATTGCAAGGTTTAGGGTTGACCAAAAACCTCTTGAAAGTGCATGGTTTAAGGCTATCCCATGAACACTTTGAAATTGCAAGGTTTAAGGATGACCAAGAACCTCCTGAAAATGCATGGTTTAAGGCTAACCCATGAACCCTTTGGAATTGCATGGTTTATGGATAACCAAGAACCTTGTAAGTGCATGGTTTAAGGCTAACTCATGAACCCTTTAGAATTGCATGGTTTAAGGGTAACCAAAAACTCTTGAAAATGCATGGTTTAAGGCTAACCCATGAACTCTTTAGAATTGCAAGGTTTAAGGATAACCAAAAACCTCTTGAAAATGCATGGTTTAAGGCTAACCCATGAACCCTTTGAAATTGCATGGTTTCATTGGAGGAACCTGTCATTTGAGAATATTCAGAAATGGGTACTGCACATCAAATAGAATTCATTATAATAAGTATTCTAGTAGTGAAAGCATACTAGATGAGATCAATTTCAGCACATGTCATCAGAAACAATATCAAAAGTGTGTCGGTAATGAGAAGACAATGATTTTATAAACAAATCAAACTAATTCCAACCACTTGACAAACTCGCAAAACTGTCATCAAGCTCGGATGATATCATTAATCGTCAAATTCTCTTGGGAGAAACGTTCTTGTCCGAAATGACCTTGACTTATGAGAAAGGTTTGTTAAGTATGCCAAGCAAGGACCCCTAGTCAGAAAGGGCTTTTCACGTATTCTCAAGAAAATGGTTGTTTGATCCCATCTACTCATGTGGGGAATAAACTAAGCACTCAATCTCACTTTTCCAGTGTGCAAGGCTTTGAATCATTCGTAATAAATACACATTGATCAATCTAAAAGGTCTTTTAGAAGGACCGTAGTGCATGTTTGGTCATGGTTTTAGCAATGGATAAGCATCATTGGCTATGAAATGAATTAATCACTGATCGACATCTTCGCCAGGTTTACAAGTCAAGAAACCTTAAGATGAGATAAAACAACCTTGCTCTCACTTCTTCAAGCAGCATCTTCTTTGGGAAGTCCTTATTTCCACTTTGAATCATCCCAGTCTGAAGAGACTTTGGAAATGTGTAGTAATGTTGATTCTGGGAAAGGTTCAAAAGGCTTAGCTCAAAAGACTTAGAACTTTTTGTCAAAATGGGGGTTTGAGAGTTGGTGATTATCATGGCAACATTACCATATCGTCCATTTTTTTTTTAAATGCACTCGACATTTAAAATTCAAATTGTCTTGGCATAATGACTTTTACATTTGCAAAGATTTTCTTTTCAATGCAAGCATTTTTTTTCCACTTTTGCTTTCATAGAGATATTCCTCTTGATGCAATTGTTTTTCCTTCTAGTCTCTCTCCTTTCTTTCTTTTTTTTTTTTGGCATTTCTTTTACTAGGCACACTACTTTTTCTTGCTCCTTAATTTTCACTTGACTTTTGCTCTTTTGAACTTTTTGAACTCTTAGAACTTTTGAGATGCTTTTCATATTCTCATGTAAACACCAATTGCATTGGTAAATCATGTGCCCTTCCCCAATGTAGGGAGATAATCACCACTTAGGTTTTAGAAATGAATAGTTAGGCTCAATATGGTTTAAGCCATGGGTATCGGTGTTTGGGTGGAGAAATGAATGCCCTTCTTCACCTTGGGATGCTTCAAGTTTCCATAAGAATTCATTTGAAGTGACCATAAAATATTTATGCAAGTGGGAGAAAAGAAACCCTTCTCATCTTTCCTCTCCAAATAATGTCAACCCAAACCTCCGTAATTGCCCCATCATGGGGTGGTTCTAGACAGGGGTATTTTGTAGAAAATTCTTCACATTAAATGGCTCAAATGGGCTAACTATTGTCATCTGTGGTGTGTATGATAGAGGAAAGAAATGCCTCTTATCATCTTGATCTATGTACCGCTTACGAATGAATTCATTTCCCTTAAATGACACGGGTTTTCTTTTTCGCTCGAATCCCAGAGTGCTCAAAGGACATTTTTGGAAATGGGTTGCCTTTCCTCATCCTAAATGTTTCTTGCTTGGCATGAGTAACACCGCCTTTCATTTTAGTTAAAATCATTTGGATGGATTAATCTCCATAGGGAATTTTGGTTCAAAATGAGTGATCCGTCGAGTGGATGGACAATTTAAAGGTAAATAAGATTTTTGCAAACTTTGTGGAAAATTTGTTTCTTCAATTTCCATTTTTTTATGGTTGTTTCTAGAAAAAACACTAAATGTTCTTTCTTGCAATGAAAATTCTCCTTTTGTGTTCCATTTGATTTTGAGAAGAAGGGTACTTACATGTGCCTTAGTAGTCAGGCAACCCTATGAAGAACAAAAGGGAATGTGTTAGTACATGAATCCTCCGGGATCATAAAACTAGAAACGATACAACATTACCCTTGATTAGTTTCACCATTTGGCGGCAAACAATGGAATGAATGTATTGTTTTGAGGCTTGAAGAGAATCTAAGGTCTTTGGTCTCATTAGTTCAAGCATTTTCCTCTTTTTGCAAAAATAAGAGATGCAAAAGTTTTTATTTATTTTTATTTTTTTACATGGCAACCTTGTTGCTATTTCCGGGGGTCAAACCCTATTAGTTCCCGGACCACTTTATTCCCCATACCACTAGGCCAAAGCGCTGGTAGTGTCCATGGGCGCTTCTTCTTCTTTTTATTCAATTGAACCGGCTCTAGAACGACACATCTTTTAAACCAAATTAGGTGAATTTGACATGTGTTACCTCTACATGCTTGCTTGGTCGATATAGATTATGCTTAAATCAATTTCTCGAGTTTGTTCCTCGAATACCGACGCTTCCTGCCAAACGAAGGAACTACGTCAAAAATGAAGTCTAGATGAGGCATTTTGGAAACGATACCAAATCACCCCTCTCCTACATCTGACTTTAAATGTCTTGTGTTTCCTCTTCATGTGCCTTTGCTCCTTAGGTGTTAACATTTCCTTGAAGATCTTGCTTTCAAAGATGTTATCGAATTCACTCATTCTAAGTGGACGTCAAAGATGAAAGGAGAGGGGTACTCCTTGTTTCTACATGTGAGGGCATTGCCCCCTGGATGTTTTACTCCATTTATTCCATCAAAATGGATGGTCGGACCTTAGCATGCCTTCTTGGTATAAGGTATTGCTCCAGCGGTCAATGTGCACATTTTCTTTTTGTGCTGAATCAATTGACTTTGTTTCATCTTGCTTCACAAGTGAGAGTTACTCTACTTTGAGTGACTTGCCCCGTTTATCAACTGCAAGGAAAAAGAGACGTAATATGTTATTTTCATATTCGACGTGATTCATTTTAGGAACAGTATACTTCCCTTTACGGCATAGCTGATGAATGCATTCCATCCCGTTTCCTTCGCTATGGAGAGGGATTTACTCTCATGATTGATAGCAATTCACTTGACAAATGTCTATTCCATTTGAATCTTTTCCTTTGTAAAAGTCGAGTGACTCAAGCATTACATGCCCCCGATCCATTTTATGGCCATCTGCCCTAATTAAAATTTTCTACACATATGGAAACAATGTAATATTTATACTCTTAGGTACATTAGATTCAGGAACGAAGTACACCCTTTTTCAAAGTCGAGCAATTCATCATCTCATCGTATCTTTGTGGAGGAAGGGAAGATATTGTCCTTATAGTCGAATGCATGCCACACTGAGTTAGATAACTCGTCCATATGCAACTCCATTAGGTTGGATTGATGAATCTTCGTTTCATTTGAATCCTTCATACTTTACTCAGTTTCCCATGTACCCCTTGTAGGCTAGGTGATCCTTTTGCCATTTTTGTTGCATCAATGCATTTCCCACTTCTCAATCTATAAGCATGGGTGGCTATGTCAATTTATAAATGAGTTGTTTTGCCTTTTGGAACGAACACACCCTTTTCTTTTAGAGATTGTTTGATTCTGGACCAGGTTGTCCTTCCCATGTAGTTTTGTTGATTACCAGTAATTTGCCTCACTAAAATATGCACAAAGTACAAGGACAAGTCATTCCTAAAATAAATCGAATTTAACTTGAAACGATTACCGCCTTTTATTCGAGGGCAACATTTGATGATCAATTCTTATTTGTGTACATCTACATCTTGAAGTGTTGTCTTGCAGACCACCCATAATCATCTCCATACAGGATTGGATGCCAAGAAACCATTGGAAGTGTAGGGATTGCAGATGCTTCTTGTTCACAACCAACGAAGTAGTTTGATGCCAAAGAATGTCTACAGATTTCTTCTTCCACGAAGAATGTTAAATTAATATGAGGTCATCTAGGATGTGGAATGTTGTTAGGCCAGTAGATTTGTGATATTTGAGGCTTTGATGGTTCTTTTCACACTTAATCACAATGTTTAAATTCATATACTGCAAGAATACTCCTGTAGTTCATGGCTCAACCAAATATGCCCATAAGTGAGCATGAATTGGTGCATCTCATGACTTGCTTTGTTAGGGAAAGGCCCGCGCTTTTGTCAATATTGAACAAAACCGTCATTTTGCCTGCTTGACAAAAATGGATGAATGAATTAGTTGTTGCACAAGAAATCTCTATTGGAACGATTACAACCTTACCCTCTTAAAGCATCATCATGTGGATCAACTTGCGAAAGCAATTAAGTGAAGAGATAAAATATTACGCAAGTTCTTTTTGAAACTCATTTTCACACATTTTGAAGCTAAGGCATAAAACTCAGCCGAGAGGGTCCATTTGAAACACTTTAAAATTTTTAAAGATATAACTTTTATGAACTCTAATTTCATTATTAAAAAATGTGAGTTGTATGATTTACAAAAGCATTCGATTGGGTTCACAATCAAAACCCAAATCGCAAAACACGGTTCCTAATGGCAATGATAAAGTACAAGAAGCTCTTTCGTAGAGGATCATAATAAGCACAATTCTCGTCCTAGCTTTAAAGTCCACTTTTGGCATGATCAAGCAAGAGGAGTTCAAGGAGTGGCTATCATGCATGACCTGTGAAAGGAAAATAAGGTCAAGTACATGAATGAATAATTGATATTTCAGTAAAGCCGCTTCTTACAATGAAATGGAGGCGACAATACCTTCCCGTAGTCTCCACTTATGAGAATTTGGTATTTCATTGAGATTTTATTAGTAAGAGGAGATTTCACTAAAAGACCGATCCACGGCTATCGGTTGAATGCCTACTCTATTCCAAAAGTGTCATACACAAATGGGGCATTGATTTTGAAAGATTAATTTGTGGTTTCATTCATGCAAAGGTGGGGTGATTTTTATTTTGAGAAATCAATACACAAAAACCGATTTCAATTTTAATTTCAAAATGTGACCAAGAAAGAATTTTATTGAAGATTTGATTTTAATTCTATGCCCCAAAATGTAATCTTGACTTGGAAGAATTTCTATACAAAATGTGACTTTGAGTTTGTAATTGAAAATTTAAACGAAAAAATATGTTCTGTAGGGCCCTTGCGATACCACTAACTTGGAAGGTTGTTTATCTAAATGGCTACACAATCTTGATTACCAATTATAATCCTTATAAAACTGCTAAGCGTTCGTGCAAATATTTTTGTAGGTTTGTTTTCCTTAATGTCTAGACTAATCTTAACATAATTTAGAAGAGAAATTTACACTCAAATTAATGAAAAGCAATGCGTAAGTAAACATCCAAGAAATTAAAATGACTTGAAAATAAATGCGGAAAAAGAAAACCCGATACAAGTCGGGCAAATAATATTACATGGCCTTATTATCACACCCAGGGACAGGACCCCCATGAGCGAAATGAGAATTCAAATATGCATGAAATTACTCTATATGCATGAAATGTGACATCCTGATTTTCCAATTTTGTCTTCAATTGAATGATTCGGGCTTTTCATTGACGTGTCTAAAGTTCTTTTCTCTGAGTAGGCCACTCATGAGAAAACTAGCCTATTAGAAGAAGCTGTTAAGGAATCTAAAAGGAAAAGACTTGAAAATTCGACTAGGAATCGACTACTTGGCCGTGCTAATCTACAAGGGTCATTACGGCACAGACTGACTAGAGGCCGTAGATAGGTTAATTCGACAGAGCCATGTGATTAAGTGTGGGTGATTCCATCTAATTGTAAAATTCTTGTCGAGCGGCACTAGACCAATTTCTTCTATTGTTTTGGTACCTAAGTCCGTATTTGAAATCTCAAGATTTCCACGACAACTGAGAGTTGCCAATGTGTCGAAGATGAACTTTGTGGCTTGAAAATAATCAACCACAAGTCAATTGCATGATTGAAATTACGCCAGATTGAAATTAAAAGCTAAAAGCTAAAAGCTACCTGGTAGGCTAGATACCGCTAAAATTACGCCAGATTGAAATTAACCGTGAATTTAAACCCAATTTCAGAAATTGAAAGTTCTGTTATGTCACAAATCATTTTAGGACTGTTGACTCATCCTTCGAAGATTTTGTACAAATCAAGATTTTTGGTGAAAAATTCAAAGTACGGTTATTTTGGATCGGGAAGCTCGTAGGCCCTTTTTTGGGATTCAAGTTGGACTAATTGGTGAGGAAGAATATTGGTTAGGATGATGGCACATTGGATGGATTTATGGAAATCAAATTGAGTCCATTTGGAGAAGAATTAAAGGGGAATTGAATGTATATGATGAACAAATGCCTCAAATTCGTATGCCATGGGGGGAAGCAACCTTTGGACCACTTGGCAAGCTTGTTGGGGAAGCTCCGGAGTGGATAAGGCTGCTGTGGATGGCTGAGGAGTGGTGGGGCAACCACTTGAGTGGAAAGACAAGTGTTGGAAGCCTAGGAAAGCCATTTGGGGTCCCCCTCTTGTAGCAGCCTTCTTCTTCCTCTATCCCCCTCCTTTCTCCATGGATGAGGTCACTTGAGAGCTTGTGAAAACTAGAGAAACCGAGCAGTAACCCCTCCATTGTCACATGCCCGTTGGACTTTTTCCTCATTTGTTTTCTCTTATGCTAGTTTCTTCTCCAGCCGACCTTTCTCCAAAGATCTGAGTTAAAAGTGGTCTTTCTATGCAAATCAGCCTTCATGCTACCCACCGTTGTCTTAAGCACATCCAAAACATTTAGAGGAGCTCAACCTTGCGCCAAACGGAATGACTTGCCGACCTATCCCATTTGTGAGAAGAAACCGTTCAGTCGCCGGTCCGTCGGTTTGTTGCCCGCCGCACTATTTCGCTTGTTTTTCGTTTCACTTGTTTTCTCCCATTTCAACCCTACCTTTACCCATACCAACCACTAGCAAATCCCCCTTGGCCCCCTAGGTGCTGCTGGTTGCCAACCATCCCCTTGTCGGAGCTCTAATTAGGCCCTTCCTTCGCTGTTTCAACCACCAATTCATCCTTTGCAGTCCAAGAACAGAAGCTAAAGTTTCAGCAAGCCGTGAGGTCTTCGTGGCCTGTTTCCAAGCCATTCTCGGCCTTGGTTGGTGTCACCGCTAGGAGGATTGTAGCCCGCCTTAGCGTCGCCGTCACCGTGGACTCACCGAAAAGCTAAACCGGTGAGTTTACTCACTAAACTCTGCTTAGTGAGTTAATTATGCTTAATGGGTGTTTAGATTAGTCTAAGTATGTTTAGGTGGTTGGATTAGATTATTTAAATGATAATTAGATTAGATGAATGATTAGATTAGTGGATGGATTAATTAGTCTAATTATGCAATTAAAATAATGATTATACTTTTAATTAATCATTTTAATTAATTAATTATTTAAATTAAATATTATTTAAATATATTTAAATTATTAAATTAATTTAATTTTTGAACATTATTTAATTATTAATTAATTAATATTTTTCGGAAATTATACTAGGAGAGTTGGTCGATAGAATTTCAAGCTAATCGCAATGGTGTGTTTAGTTCTTGTAATTGATTGATGTATTGTGAAATTGAGTGATGATTGTGATATATAGATATTTTAATTAGAAAATACCGGGTGTCGAGTGTTGACACCGAATGTGAGTTTTAGGTACTAAATCGCCTTAAGGGAGCATGAATCGGCTTAGGTGAGCAATATACATCTATAATAAGCTTCGGTGAGAAAAATAGATCTATAACAACTTCGGTGAGCAATAATACTTTAGTAGCTTTAGTGAGCATTGATACTTTAGCAGCTTCGATGAGCAATTTAGACATAGTTTGATGAGCAATGATATAAGGATATATCTATTAGCTTCGGTGAGCTAGACCATCTATTGTAGCTTAGGTGAGCAGTATTCAAATTGATTGAGTTTATAGATGGCATTGAATGTATCGAATTGAGTGATTCGATTGATTGATGGCTTGAATTGAATTGAATGATTGAATATGAATTGTACTGATGTGTAAGAAGGAAATGAGGCGAGGTAAGTCCTCTGTATTATTTGGCTAGGCCACCCTTGAGTATATTTTCTTCCTAGTTGGAGTTTAGGGAGTGGACTTGCTAAAACATTATCTCACCCCGTCGTGGGCTCAACATTTTTCAGGTCCTTAGATGAAGGTCGTGGAGGACCCAAAGCCCGGAGTCTAGGGAGGTGGAGACCAAAGGATCGGTGAACGTGTTTGACTAGCTGGTCTTAGGACAATTCCTTTTTATTGAGTTGATATTTTGTAGATAGCCTAGTATTGTATATAAACCTTGTGTGTTTATAAAATGCTTGTTTTGGTTGTGATTTGTTTCCTTCTTTTTTATCCCAAGCTTGTGTTGTCAGGGGATTTATTTTGCTTCCACATGCATAATAAAATGAATGGGTCGGCGACGCATCCTAGGACGTCGCATATTTATCAACCATTGAGGGATGGGCACGAGTTCGAGGATCGGGGCGTGACATCCCCGTTTAAATGGTATCAGAGCGGGTTTATGTATGGAGTGATAAGGTGCGATAGGTTCTTGGGATAGTAAGTAGTATTGACCTTTATTTCATGCTGATGCATGTGAGTGATAGTTGTTTGATAGCTTGTGTGGTGTGGATCACTCAAATTCTAATATGGTATTGGAATTGGAAAATAGGTGTCTATAAAGAGCCTGTAGCATGAGTGATCAGGAGTAGAGGACTCCTAGAAAGAGAACCATTGGTTCAGTGACTCGAGGTAGGACGCCAACAAGCGTCAGTACCCAAGGGGTCGTGGTAGAGCACAGGCTAAGGCCAGTGCAAGTGGAATAGCACTATCTCTAGTGGGTGTTGAGGTAGTAGCCCTTGATGATCCAAGGTTCACTGGGATCATGTAGGCACTAGGGATGCTAGGGAATAGGATGGAGCAAAGAGGCTCAAAATTAAGCTACCGGTGTTGCCGTTTTACCGTTACTACCGTAGTCGCTACTAATGTTGCCAATGCTGCTATTGCTCCCGCTGCTGCTACCACAGCTACCGCCGCACCTATTGCCGTTCCTATCGCCGCACTTGTTGAGGTTCCACTAGGGAATGTGGTCATTGGGAGATCAATGCATAAGTTGGTGGAAAACTTTCTGAAATTGAAGTCGCGAAAGTTCACTAGCGCAGGAGATCTTGAAGCTATAGCCTTTTGGATCCAAGAATTGGAAAATGCCTTTGCACTACTGATGTTCACTAAGGCAGAGAAGGTCGTCTTAGCAGTCTATCAACTAAAAGGGATTGCAAGCACTTGATGGAGAGCCATCAGAAGGATAGTGTTCCCAGAAGGTGTAGTTCCGGAGTGGAATGCCTTTATTAAGGTCTTCAACGACAAGTACTTCTCTAACAATGCCAAAGAACTAAAGATGGTTGAATTCCAACGCCTTCGCTGAAGGTTAATGACTAGATGGATAGAAAGCAAAGTTTGGAATTATCGCAAAGTATGCCCCTGGACTGGTCGAGAATTCGGCAGATCAAGCCAGAAGGTTTAGAGATGGGCTTAGATCAAAAGTGAGAAGCCCGCTGGTGCCATTAAATCTGAAAGAACTACAATGACCTTTATGAACAAGCCCAGCTGATAGAGAGAGATCCAAATGAACTAGCCACCGCATCTGGATCGCGGTTTGGATCTAATTGAGATGGGAATCGATTTGGGAAGAACCAATGATCGGAGGAAGGTACCATGTTTTGCCCAATAGGAAGGGTGGAGTTAGAAAGTCAGCGTCGAGTTAGAATGGCATGTGTCGCTTTTGTGGAAGGCGACATGGATCGGCCCCATGCCCTTTAAGGATGGGTGCTTGTTTTGAGTGTGGCCAACACGGTCACTTGGCCAGAGATTGTCCCAGAAAGGCCGAGGGGACCACAGCAGTTATCGCCACCGCCACCGTTGGGTTTGAATAGGGGGTTCGTGCCATAGATCGCACCACAGGGTGGACTGAATAGACCTCAGCTTAGGGAAAGACATATGCTATCACGAGAGGATAGGCTAAGGATGCGCCTAATGTGATTACAAGTACGGTCTCATTGAACGACCATGCTGCATATGCTTTATTTGACCCTAGTGCCACTCATTCCTTTATAGCTGAGTAGTTTGTTAAGTTGATAGGATTGAGTCCTAAGTTGTTGGAGTTAGTGGTTAGCATATCTACACCATTAAAGGATAAGGTGTTAGTTGCGTTGGGTTGTTTTGATTGCAAGTTAGTGATTGGTGAGCAAGAGGGCGAGATAGATTTGATAATCCTAACCATGTATGATTTTGATGTGATAATTGGCATGGACTGGCTCACCAAGCAATGAGCTAAGCTGGACTGTTATTGTAAATCGATTCAATTTAACCTATTAGGGGGTGAAAGTTTCGAGTTTACTGGGAGTCGAGGAGGACCCTCGATTACCCTGATCTCGTTGCTTAAGGCAACCCATTTGTTAGACGGGGTTGTCAAGGTTACTTGGCGACTGTCGTGGATATGACAATTGAGGAGTTGAAGATTGAAGACATCACAGTGGTTCAAGAGTTTCTAGATGTGTTTCCAAAGGAATTGCCAGGTCTATTGTCAGAGAGAGAGAGAGAGAGAGAGAGAGAGATCGAGTTCGTGATTGAGTTAGCACCCGGGACAAAGCCAATCTCTAAGGCTCTTTACCAGATGGTGTTATCTGAGTTGAAAGAACTGAAGGTGCAGATGCAAGAATTATTGGATAAGGGATTCATACGCCCTAGTGCATCACCTTGGGGAGCACCAGTTTTGTTCGTGAAGAAGAAGGATGGTTCATTGCATCTATGCATCGACTATCGTCAACTTAATCAAGTGATGATCAAGAACAAGTATTCGCTCCCAAGAATCGACAACTTGTTTGAACAACTACAAGAAGCGTCGATATTTTCAAAGATTGACCTGAGGATGGGATATCATCAGCTAAGGATCAAGAAGGAGGACATATCGAAGTCAGCGTTTCGTACTCGATACGGCCATTATGAGTTCATTGTAATGCCGTTTGGTTTGAAGAATGCTCCAACTACTTTTGTGGATATGATGAACAGAGTATTTAAGGAATACCTAGATCAGTTCATTGTCTTGTTTATTGATGATATCTTGGTGTATTCGAGAAGTCTTGAGGAGCACGAAAGACATTTGAGGATAGTGCTTCAAACTCTGAGGAATCATGAGCTGTACGCCAAGTTTAGTAAGTGCGAGTTTTGGTTAACTCGTGAGGCGTTCCTAGGTCATGTGATTTCAGGAAAGGGAATCTCTATGGACCCGTCTAAGATCGAAGCAGTTATCAACTAGCCAAGACCGATAATAATGATAGAGATCAAAATTTTCTTGGGTTTAGTAGGGTATTACATAAGATTCGTAGATGGGTTTTTAGCATTAGCGTCGCCATTGACTCGACTTTTGAAGAAGGAAGAGAAAGTTTGTGTGGACAAACAAGTGCGAGCGTAGTTTCCAAGAGCTTAAGCAAAAGCTGACTACCGCACATGTGATGACCATTCCATCTGGTCTGGAGGATATGAGATCTATAGTGATGCGTCATTTAGAGGACTGGGTTGCGTATTGATGCAACATGGTAGGGTTGTTGCATACGCCTCCCGTTAGTTGAGACCTCATGAATTGAATTACCCGACGCATGACTTAGAACTCACAGCCATCATTTCCCTTTGAAGATATGGAGACATTACTTATGTGGAGAAAGATTCCAAATCTTCACTAACCATCAATGTCTCAAGTACTTATTTTCTCAGAATGAGTTGAATATGAGAAAGCGTCGCTGGATGGAACTCTTAAAAGACTATGACTGTGATATCTTGTATCACCTTGGAAAGACGAATAAAGTCGCAGATGTGTTGAGTAGAAGTTTTAGTGGCGTCAGATGGTGCTCAAAGGAGTGGCTTTACTTGAGAAAGCTTGACATTCGGTTTTCAAGTTTGAGGTAGGCCACCTTTCAAATCTTATGGCACCTCTCAGAATTGAGAAATATAGAAGAATCAAACGCTTTAGTGGATAGACCTAGAAATTCAAAAGATTCTGCAAGAGAACACCAAAAAGAAGAATGCTAACTTTCAGGTTTCTAAGGACGGAACATTGAGGTTTCGAGGACGATTATGTGTACCTGACGATGTAGCACTCAAGGAAGAGATTTTGTCAGAAACTCATTGTAGCAGTTACAACATTCATCCTGGTAGTACAAAAATGTATTAGAATCTGCGTCAAGACTATTGGTGGTTTGGTATGAAGGCGGACATCGCCAAGCATGTCGCCAAGTGTTTGACGTGTTAGCAAGTAAAGAAGGCACAACATTGTAAGCCGGGAGGACTTTGCAACCTCTCGAGATTCCCGAGTGGAAATGGGAGCACATCACAATGGATTTTGTGACAGGCTTACCGAGGAGTCAGAGAGGTAATGATTCCATTTGGGTAGTGGTTGACAAACTGACAAAGTCGGCTCACTTCATTGCGTAGTACGAAAGGACCTTGATTTGGATAGGCACGCAAAGTTGTATGTGCGTTAGATTGTTCGTTTGCATGGAGTGCCAATGACGATTACATTAGACTGAGACTCAAGGTTCACAGTCGCCTCTAGAAAAGCTTGCAAAGTGCCTTGTGAACGAAGCTATAGTACAGTACGGCCTATCATCCTCAGACGGATGGCAAGTCTAAGAGGACAATTCAAACGTTCGAAGACATGCTGCGAGCTTGCGTGTTGGATTTCAAGGGAAGCTGGGAGGAACAGCTTCATCTTGTCGAGTTTGCCTACAACAACAGTTATCGGCAGAGCATTCAGATGGCTCCTTTTGAAGCATTGTATGGTAGAGTGTACAAAACACCAGTGTGTTGGGATGAGGTTGGAGAAAGAAAGCTTATAGGCCCAAAGTTAGTCTAGCAGTCAATGGATGTAGTTACGTCATTATGGAAAGATTAAAGACCGCTTAGAGTCACTAAAAAAGCTATGCAGATAAGCGTCGAAGGCCATTGGAGTTCCAAGTTGGTGATCATATTTTTCTGAAGGTGTCACCAATGAGGGGTATTTTGCGCTTCGGCAAGAAAGGAAAGTTGAGTTCGAGGTACGTAGGTCCATTTGAGATTCTTGAAAGAATCGGGATCCTAGCGTATCGTCTTGCATTATCCGCCGAGACTAGCGCAAGTGCATGACATCTTTCACGTGTCGATGTTGAGGAAGTATGAGCCTGACCTAACCTAGGTGCTGAATTTTGAGGATTTAGATGTGGACAACAGAGTGTCGTACGTGGAGAGCCCGGTTCAGATTGTGGATCGGAAAGAATAAGTTATGCGCACCAAGACCATTCCGTTGGTCAAAGTGGTTTGGTAACACCATGGCACTGAAGGAGCAACCTGGGAAAGTGAAGAGTCAATGAGACAATCGTACCCCCACCTTTTTGTTTAAAGATTTGTAATGGTTTAAATTTCAAGGATGAAATTTTTATAAGAGGGGAAGAGTTGTGACATCCTGATTTTCTGCATTTGTTTTCAATTGAATGAGTTGGGCTTTTCATTGACGTGCCTATAGTTATTTTCTCAGAGTAGGCTACTCACGAGATAACTAACCTAATAGGAGAAGCCGTTAAGGAATCTAAATGCAATAGACTTGAGAATTCGACTAGGAACCGATTGCTCGACCATGTTAATCTACAAGGGTTATTACGGCACAGATTGACTAGAGACCAGAGATAGGTTGATTCGACAAAGTCATGTGATTAAGTGTGGGTGATTCCATCTAATTGCGAAATTTTTGTCGATCAGCATTAAACCGCTTTCTTCTGTCGTTTTGGTACCCTGTATTCATATTTGAAATCTCGAGATTTCCACAACAAATGAAAGTTGCCAATATGTCGAAGATGCACTTTGTGGCTTGAAAATAATCAACCATAGGTCAATTGCACGAAAAGTTCCTAAAAGCTACCTAGTAGATTAGATACTGCTAAAATCACGCTAGATTGAAATTAACCGTGAATTTAAACCCGATTTTAGAAATTGAAAGTTCTGTCATGTCACAAATCATTTTAGGAATGTTGACTCATCCTTCGAAGATTTTTCTACAAATTGAGATTTTTGGCGAAAAATCAAAGTAAGGTCATTTTTGATCGGGAAATTCGTAGGCCGGTTTTTGGTTGCATTTTGGGATTAAGTTGGATAAAGGAAAAATCATTGGATTGGGATGAGGACACATGGCTGAATTTATGGCTTCAAATTGAGCTTAATTTGAGAAGAATTAAATGGGAATTGAATGGAATTGAGAACAAATGTCACAAATTCGTAGCCCATGGGGGTGTCAACATTTGGACCATTTGGCAAGCTTGTTGGGGAAGTTTTTGGTGGGAAAAGGTAGAGGATAGTGCTGAGTGGTGGGGACAACCACTTGATTGGAAAGACAAGTGTTGGAAGCCTAGGAAGGCCATTTGGGGTCCCCCTCTTTTCTTCATGGATGAGGTCACTTGAGAGCTATAAAAACCAGAGAAACCAAGCAGCAACTCCCCTCCACTATCGCACGCCCACCGACCATTTTCCTCCTTTGTTTTCATTTTCTAGTTTATGCTCCAACCGACCTTTCGTCCAAAGATCGAGTTAAAAGTTGTCTTCCCATGAGAATTAGCTTTGTCCACCCACCGTTGTGACCAGCACATCCAAACCATCCAAAGGAGCCCAACCTCGCACTCAAGAACGACTTGGCCGCCGTGCCATCCGAGGAGAAGGAACCGGTCCCGGTTTGTCGATCCTTTCGCCCACCTACACTATTTTGCATTTTTCTTCATTTTTCTCCCATTTTGACCCTTCCTTTGCCCATCCCAACCACCAACAAGTCCCCCTTGACCCTTGGGAGCCACCGGTTGCCGACCACCCGCTCGCCGGAGCTCCGATTAACCCGTTTCTTTGCTATTTTGAAGTTTTGTTTTCTCTCTTTGTAGAACAAAAAAAGCCAAGAAACCAGCAAGGAGTTTAGGACTTCGTGGCCCGTTTCTGAGCCCTTCCGGCCTTGGTTGGTGTTGCCACTAGGAGGATTGTCGGCCACCTCCGCATCACCATCGCCGTGGACTCACCGGAACGCTAAACCGGTGAGTTTACTCACTAATCTCCGCTTAGGGAGTTAATTATGCTTAAGGGTGTTTAGATTAGTCTAAGTATGTTTAGGTGGTTAGATTAGTTTATTTAAATGTTAATTAGATTAGATGAATGATTAGATTAAGGGATGGATTAATTAGTCTAATTATGTAATTAGATTAATGTAATCATGATTAGACTTTTAATTAATTATTTTATTAATTAAATATTTATTTAATTTTAATTAAATATTATTTAAATTATATTTTTTATTATTTAAATTAAATTAATTTTTAGAAATTTATTAATTATTAATTAATTAATATTTTCTTTTGGAAATTGTAGAAATTATAATCTATATGTAAGAATTTGACGGAGAGCCATTTTTTTGGAAATGATTTTTTTGGGCAAAAATTTAGGTGTTTCGGCACGAGGTTAGAATTTTAACACGAGGTTAGCGACTAACTTGATTTTCCATGCAATTTTGATATGCAGAAAATCCTACACGAGATATGTTAGTTAAACCACAACAACCATTTTTAAATGGCTTCAAGTCCTCTTAATCTAGTAACCAGTCCCTAGTGGAGTCGCCAAGCTTGTTGCGACCCGATCTCGCTGCCCTCGAATTCCTCATCATCACAAAAAGAGAAAAGAGGGACATGTCCAGTTAAGGGGTACTTAATCACGAGAGTTCCCTCACAGCTCGTGTTCCAAAAGACGTCATCACCTCGTCTTTCGGATCAAGCCTCTCGTGAGTTCCCCCCACGAGATTGCGAGCTCTCTCAAGCTCGTACCCCGTGTGACAGTGGAGTGTCACGATCCATACCCACACGAGCGATACACCTTAGAAGAAGGGATCGGGTGTGGATATTGAATTTAAGGGTACCTTTATCATGGTAGCCCTCTCGACAGTACGCTTGGCCCATAAGGATGGCATCACCTCATCCTTTAGGGTACTCCCATATCAAGTATGCTAAATCATGGTGATTTTCATCGAAACTCGTACTCTTCGCGACGATTTTATTTATATGGTCTAATTGTTTATGACAACCTAAAAATAAGACGGGAGTTGTCACTAGCTTCATTTTAGGGGTTGGCTAGAAAACCCAATCAAGGGTCAAGAGTGTTCTCTCAATTCCTATGCAACCAAATATCTAGGTTTGGGGACTTGGGTTTTGCTAATATTTCTATTAGCAAAATTTCGGTACCTAAATAGTATGTTGTGTTTTCCTAACATGTCCATGCATTTCCTTTTACATTTTCAGGATCATTAGTCCTAAACTAAGCGATCATGTGTGATTGGTCATTTTCATTCTATTTTATTTCTAGAAAAACAAGAAAAGAAAGCAATTAATGGAATTGAAATTACAAGACAGTAAGTAAACAATCAAGGAAAGCAGTAAATCTACCATGCAATCCTAGAAAATATAAAAGAGAAACACAATTGAAAAAAAGATGAGAGAAAGAGAGAAAACCCACAACTCATTAGGTTTTATACAACAAATGGAACTCGAGACATATGTTGGGGATGAATAGTACATTATAATAGTCAGAATGGACATCGACCTCCATTGTCTTCACGCTTTCTCCATCTTCAGGGTCCTAATCTAAACCTAATATAAGAAACTTATAACTAGGTGCATACAATGGAAAGAAACAAGTATACTTGTCACACCTCGAACCTCGAGCGCACGCACATCCCTCAGTGGTTGATAGAATTTTGCGACGTTCCCAGGATTTGTCGTCGACCCTTCACTTTTATTGCATATGTAGAAGCGAATTACTAATCCCCTGACCTCAATAAACATGGGATAGAAAAGCAGGACAACAATTTCCAAATCAAAATACACATTCATAAACACCTCAAGCTTATACAAAAGGTCTATCTCATAAAGATCTACTGAGCCACCTATGCTCCTGACCCTTCTACTTCAAGCTCCGGGTTCTTCACATTAGGGACCTAAAAATGGTTATACAATAACTAGTGAGATATAAATCTCAACGAGTCCCCCTTGGTCCCCCAATTAGAACACCGACTCAACTCGGGGTATCTCTTCAGAACCACCCCACAAACAAACCAATTATCAACAACCAACATTCACTAGTCAGTTCGCATGCAACCTTACCTAGCATGCCATACCATGCACTATATCACTCAGAATGATACACATAATGCATATGGTCATTAGATAATGCAGTTCATCAATCACATGCGAGTCGCGTCACAAGCAATCTCACCTGGCCATTGCCACAGCCTGCACATTATCGATTCATGCGTGCGTGCCATAAACAATGTAGTTAACTCATGCACGATTGGAACCAAGGATGCCATAATTCTCATGCGTTCTTTCACATTAGTGCGCCACTCATTGCGCATCAATCCATCACACACATCCTAATTATAAAGTAAAATTGTTATGACACGTCCCATATCATGCGACACAATTTTACCCTATAATAAGGCACAACGATCTCAATCAATCATGCATTCCAATTCTTAATTAAACCCCTCAAGGGCACCGCCTACTCCAAGTTCAGCGTCTTTTGGTGTAGCCAAGCTTCGTCTCCCACCATGAGCAAGGTGACGTCTCTCAATTAGACGGCTTCCCCGAAGAGGCATAGGTCCAGAATCTACTGCGACCCACTACCCTAATGCATGGGTAACCCGAAAAGGGATTTAGTAACGTCTGGCTTAAAAGCTTAAGACGGATTCTCATTAACCAACACACGACCAAATCAATTTCAGCCACCGTGCATTGCACTCAAATGCCTCAATTAAAATAGTGATCATGGCCTATTTTCTTCTTATTAAAAATATCTAGGAAAATAGGCGTGTGTGAGTACACGGTCAATTCGAACTTTGAAAGTGATACCTCTCGTTTTTAAACCCCACTATTTGATATAGTACTTACAATCCTTTTCGGTGTCAAAATTCAACACCTGGAATTTTCTAAATAAATACAAAAATTTCCAATCACCACACAATTGCACAAATTATCACTTAATTCATGCAGATGCCCAGACATTTACACATCCATTTATTTCATGAAATAAATACACATGAAATTAGACCACTTTTCGCATTCTGGATGAATAGTGCACGTGAACAGTATTTTGTGTATGAATAGTGTCGCGTGAACAGTAAATTTCCAGAACTTAATAAAAAATAAATTAAATTCATAAATCATTAAAAACATTAATTAAAGCAACCATCAATTAATTAAAGCTAAACATACTTAATTAACCACATAAACTACATTAAGCAAATAAAACAAGATTAAGCTAAACTAATCTAATCCATCCATCTAACCACCCATCTTAGGGCTAATACAACTTAATTAAATCACCTAAACTAGAATTAAATCTAACTAAACCAACTCTAAGCAAGTTTAGGCACTAATCAAAGGATTAAGAGCTAAACTCACCCGTTAAGCGGCTGGAGACACGGACGCAGTGGCGACGACAGTGGCTATGCACCGGGACCTCTACCATAATGATCCAAGGTGATCCCAAGCTCAGAACAGCAACCACAGCCTTTGCCTACCTCTAAAATTCTAGAAAACTGACTTGCCGAAGGAGAAACGGAGTTGGGCGGCTAATTGGAGCTCCGGCGAGTGGGTGGCCAAGCAACCGGCGGCTCCCGGGGGTCAAGGGGGACTTGGTGGTGGCTGGGAGGGTAGAGCAAGGGTTGGAATGGGAGAAAAATGGCCAAAAACGCGAAACAGTGCAGGCTGTAGGCAGCCCGACGGACCAGCGACCGGTTTCTTTCGACCGGCATACAGGTCGGCCAGCAGCTCTATTCGGCGTGAGGTCGGGCTCCTTTGAATGGTTTGGATGTGCTGAAGACAATGGTGGGTGGCACAAAGGCTGATTCGCAAGGGAAGACCACTTTTGACTCAGATCTTTGGTGAAAGGTCAGCGCAGCAGAACCGCGAAGAGAAAACAAGGGGAGAGAAAAGCCGTGACGATTTGGGGCTGAAGGAGGAGGAGAGAAAGTGAAGTGAGGGCATAATGCACTCCTCATTAAGGCCATTCAATGGCTACTTCAATTCCCCATGCAAGACATCATCACCTTTTCTCTCTTCTCTAGCCTTTTTCTCCCTACAACTAGGGGCAATTTGGTCATTTCACCTAGAACTGGGCTAGAAAGTGAGCCGAAGAAATGGGCTAGAAAGTGAATAGGAATGGGCTTGGGAATTGATTAGGCTCAAATGGGCTTAAGGTTTGGTAATGGGCTTGGAAGAAGAAATAGTTGGTTTAGCCTAATGGGTTCATTTGTTTGCCTTAGGCCCACCATGGTGGTTGTCCCACCTTAGGCCTAGGGCCCACACTGGCTTGGCCCGGCCCACATCCTCACGGGCTGGCTTTCTCGGTCAAAAAATCATTTTTCCAAGTACTCGGCTTAACTGGAGCTGTTGATTGTCGAAGTAGCTTTATCCAAAGTCCGTCCCTAACATTCCCGATAATTCGAAGTCCAATCTTTAGATCTCATGCCATGTCAATTTCACCCTAATGCCATTTTGGTTACAACTCAAACTAATAGGTGGCTTTAAGGATTCACACGTGACTGACTCATGCCAAACCACGTTCAAGACATCTCGATGCTTGGACATCCTTGATTACATGAAATTACGGAGGATAGATTCTTATTTCAAAGTACACGATTACTAAGGATCGACCGAGGGTCGTTTGCGGGCTCGATAACGGTAAACAGAATCACCCATCGTTCCATTATGTTCTGTCAACGAATTAACTTCTAGTCGTCCTTGAAATCGGCCTGTCTATCTACAGGATCATCCTCACACATGTCTCATGGTCAAGTCATTTTCTCAAGTCAAGTTTTTTAGTCATACGAGTTCTGTCCTCATTAGCCTTTTCTCTCAAGGTTAGTAACTCAGAGATAATCAATTTCGAGTGAGATCAACCAACAATGCATTGAAGAAATTCACATTCATTCATCCTTTAGAGGACTTGAATTTCAGGATGTCACATATACACATCGAAACAATAAAAAACAAGATATCATGGCGAGATTAATCAGTTAAAGGAAGTGTAATACGAAGGTCAAATTTTGGGGCCTCGAGGTCGACCTTTATCTTTTATGCAAGGATCCCACTAAGACACCTACCAAATCCATTTTTTTTGGTGACTTATAGTAATTGTTGACCAATTGTATTCTTGCATGGCCAATAATGCTTATAAGTCTCCTAATCAAGCAATCTATGTGATCCCAGGGGTTTTCCCTCGATATTATGCATTGAGCCTACCATTCATCTAAAAGTCACATGCATTGCAAAAATTTAAACTTGCATGCAGGTCTTTTGAACCTTGTTTTTCAACCAATCAAGTAAGAAAATGAATCGTCGGTGGGTCACTTATTGACAAGGGCATGCATCAATCACAAACACAAGTAATTTCTTGTGCATGATGGGATTATATATATGAGGGGTATATGTGATATTTCAAAAAACATATCTCGAAATCATTCTTGAAAAGTTTTGAGACAAAGTGATGTCTCAGTTATGAAAGACATTCAATTGCCAAGGCTAGCCCGGGGCTCGAATAAATGCACTTACAAGCATTACCTGCATTTTGAATAGAATTCAAATCGTAACTTTCACGATGTCAAATCATGATTCTAAAAAGGTTTGAAATTATTTAGGATTGAGGAATATCTAGGCTATAGAACACATTCAATTGCCAAGGCTAGCCCAGGGCTCACATAAATGCACTCACAAGCATCGTAGGCATTTTGAATATGGTTCAAACCACGATTTTTCCTTAAGTCAAATCAAGTTTTGGAGAAGAACTTTTTCAGAAATTGTTTCTATTGTTTTTTTTTTCAGAAACATCACATGTACCAAAGCATTTTTTGAAAGATGAAATTTGAAAAGGTCGATTGTTTAACAGCATAGATGAAAGTACTTAGAACAACTTCCATGAAGATGGCATGGCCTAATTTCATGCACAAACTAGTCTAAAAAGTTTAACTAAATAATCATAATCATGTTTATATCAGGAAACTTTCAAAACAGGCGTGTAAGGACAGCAAAATTGGGCAATACCTAATGACAATTTGGAAATTAAAAAAATCCCTAAAAAGCATTACATGATGATAAACAACTTTCATGCAGAAAGTTTTCTTAAACAATCTACACATGATTTTACAAAAATCAAACAACAAGCAACAACACATTAGAAATTTGTCAAAATAACAGGACATTTAGCTAGTGTCACGAGAATTTTTCCTATCAAAACATGTCTAAAAACCATCAAATTTACACACAACATAGCCAACATGATAACAAGCAAGTTTCATTAAGAGGTCGAGTTCAGATTCCAAATAGAAAAAATGAAACAAAAATATCAAATGTCTGTCCAAATATGGGTTAGAACAGGGGTTCGAATTTGATCCCTTGTCCAGATTGTGAGTTGGCTTTTAAAAAATGAAAAGTGGTCCAAATGATGAGTGATTGGCATGAAATTAGCAGCATTAGAAACTTCTAAATGTTCCCTACGTCTTCCTAGAAGAGCTCGAGTCCAAACTAGGTCAATTTGGTATCCTAAGATCGAGATCTTTAAAAGTGTGCGTAGTAGTAACTAAGAAAACATAAGATAAGCATTCACTAGAAAATCTTAAAATCACTCAAGGAATGCACATATGGCATGAAGAAATCACACGGGACTTAGGATTGGATGCGGTGAAAAGTTTGGATAGTCATCTAACCCTATGTCGGCATGCAAAATGTCATACAATTTAAATGACATTATGAGATGATTCATGATTCCTAATGATATGCTTGAGAATTCTAAGTATGATGAACAATTTTTGTGAGACAATTTAATGTGCAAGATGAAACTCAAATGACATGAACTAAACACGTATGCAAACCTTGCAACATGTGGTTCAATCATCAAGAAGGCATGATCGGAAGATTTGATCATTAGATGACTCAAAAAAAGCATGGAAATGTGCACATATGACAATGTTTCATTTTAACATTAAGTTTACAAAACAAGCATGATTTTTGCCATCCTCAAGACATGCATAAATCCTACCAAAAATCTTATATATAGAGCATATAATGATGAAGATTTCTTGTTAAGATATTGAAACTCAATTAAGATTATATGAGTCATGGAAAAAATGGCAAAACAAACCAAACTATATGTCTAGCACATATTGCTATAGTACATTTTACTCTAATGCATGCAATTGACTCACTTTGCCAATGTAAAAACCTTGCAAAGCATACATCAACTGGACATATATATATCATGTATTTCAACTCTCATGAAGGATTTGAGACCAAATAGGTGCATTTATGGACTCAATTTCATCAAAACAAATCTCGGACCAATGTAAGACAGACTAACCTATGTTCAGATCTAAGCGATTTTGACCTAGCTAAACATGTCTAAAAATTTTGAAAAAAAAGTACAAGACATGCAAAACACCTGTAAGAGAAACTTTTATAAAGGAAAGTTGTTTCAAAACTCAACACAAAAATCAGTAAAAAATAGCAAAATCATAGATCAATACAAAATAGATTGACCTAGGCTTAGATCTAAGTAGATCTGACCTAGTTGAACACATCCAAAAATCATGAAAAAATTTATAGAAGATGTACAAGACGGTTTGGAACAAAAATCATGAAGACAATTTTGTCAAAAAGATGGTCATGAAAGTCGGCACAAAAATAACAAAGCCAGAATGCGGAATAGAATCAGAACCGAAAAATATCTAAACTACTGCAGAATCGTTAATCTTCAGAGGTGTTTTTCAGGGGTCAAACAACGCTCGATTGGGGCATGCGACCTAACATTTTGAAACTTGTGATGTCTGTTATCTAATCCTAAGAGGACTCGAGTTGAAATAAACTCATCTAAGGTATCAATCAAGCCAAAAAAAAAAAAAAGTCACTCATCCGAACTCGAAAATCACAGAATCTCAGCATCCAACTGCAATCAATTCTAGGTCATACAAGCATCGATTTTAATCAGATTTGCAATGCATCCTGGCCTCGAAGCTTCATTGTCAATCATGAGTCACAACACGAGAAGCTCTTGCCTCATCAGACACTATTAAATGGAGTTTCATCGCACTTACCTCGACTCATAATGGACTAGCGAAGAACATGCCTTCGGAGATGTACTCATTCCGCGGCAATGAATTTGTGATTTAACAAAAGAAATACATCGAAATCAGTAAAGAATCAAAATCCATTTTGCTCTGTAATGAAGACAGAAAAAGGAAATGGAGTTTGGTTAGAGCTGTCCTATACAAGGGGTTACTGTTCACATAATGCTCTCAAGCTGGGCGACTCGCTTCCTGTTCATGCAATCGTGTGTCTGCTGATTCCGGCGTTTTGCTGGATCGTTGGAGCTGAGATTTGGTGGCTCCTCTCTCCCAGCCATCCTCTCCATCTCCACCGAAGCTTTTTGGCTAGCTCGTCCCCTTCAGGCTACGATGCTCTCTCTATCAAGGCGTCTTTTCTCCTGAACTTTCATTCGTGAATCTACTGGTTCGGGCAATTTGCTGGATCGTTGGAGCTGGGTCTTGGTGGCTCTTCTCTCCTTCCTCCTCCCTCCACCCTCCAACTCCACTGAAGCATCTCAGAAAGCTCGCCCTCCTCGGGTAATAATGCTCTCCTACTGTTAGTGTTTTGTGGGTCTCTGTTTTGCTGTTGTTCTAGGCTTTGTTCCTGTCGAGCTTATTAATACTCCCTCAAATGAGCTCACAACCTCGATAAAGGCCTAGCAAGCTTGACCTCAAGGCTGTAGTCGCGGGAGGAACTCCCAACCTTCTATGGCTAGGGGGAAGTGTGCTGCCTCTGCTGCCTAGCCCTCTCTCCCTCGAGCTCGAGCGCTTGATGGTAACACTGATGCTACTCCCTCAGCAAAAGATCATTCCAAGCCTTTTTGGTTGCGACAACCCTCTCGAGGGCAGGCTCTTCTGGGTGCACTTGATGCCACCAAGCCGCCAGCCCGCTCTTGGGCCAATGTAGCTAAATCAGCTACCGAAGGCTACGACCTCACCTTTTTGCCCCCATATATGGTGGATGGCAAGCCGGTCGTGCAGATTTCACCAGAAATTCTCGAAGCCAGCGATCCCAAGTGGAAGGAGTGCTTGGTAGGCTATTATGTTGGTAAGAGATTGTCGTTCAAGCTGACGAAGACTGCGTTGAAACATGCCTGGGGTCCCCATCTGCTCGAAGTAAAGGCAAATGATGATGGCTTCTATTTCTTTCATTTGCCTGATCATGAATTTCAAAGAAAGGTCCTTGATGGTGGGCCTATTACAGTGGCTAAGGTTCCCATCATCCTTCAACAATGGCATCCATTGTTAGAACTCAAGAGAGACCTCCACAAAATAGTCCTGGTCTAGGTCCGCCTTAGGAACATTCCTTACTCGCTTTGGTCAGCTATGGGCATTAGTGCCATCGCTAGTGCTATTGGCCAGCCCCTATATATGGACCAGCAGACGGAACATGTGAAAACTATATCCTATACGCGTTTGTGTGGAAATTAATGCAGACCATGGCCATTGAGAAACAATCCCAGTCGATCTGAATGGGGTTACCTGCTTAATTATTGTTCAATATGAGTGGAAGCCCATTATATGCCCCTCTTGTCAATCCTTTGGCCATAGATGTGGTCCTCCTAAGCCTACTTCTCGTTCTGGAAACACCTCTGCCATCATCTCTAATCCAGCTACTCTTGCTGAAAGCGTTGCTAGGCTTGCTATACAGGATCCGCAAGCTCAGTCAGGTGAAGTCTGGAATGTAGTTCATGGAAAACAACCCCATTTGCATGCTGGCACTTCCTCTACTGTCCCTGATCCTCCTTCAGCTGCTATGATGGAGGCACAGGTCCCTACTATTGCCCAGGACCCAACCCAGAACATGTCTGGTCCATTAAAAGGCGTATTACCCACAACGCACTTGGCAGGCCCCTCCTCAACTTTCATCTTGAATGTTCCTCGGGTGCGGTTAGTAGCTTCCTCAATTTATGAGGACGACTTGGACAAAGAAGTTAGTGATGCTAGCTCTGAAGTTGAAGAAGACAGTTTGCTTGTTGCTTCTACTATCCGCAGGTTTCGATTCTCCTGCCTGGTCAGGAGCGACTGGCTATCCCCTTCCAATATCCTAAGGATGTTAGCCTATGTGCTCAAGTGGCAACTCCCCTGAAAACCCCAGACCAAAGGCTACCTCGAAAAAGAAAAACTGAGGTAAAAAGTAAGTACCTCCTTCACTTTGTAAATATGTACATAGCTATATGGAATATTAGAGGATTGGTCCATCCTATTAAAAAGGCCGAGATTAGGAACCTCATTAGAGTTAATAGCTTGTGTTGCTTATGCATTTTGGAAATGAAGGCCTCTCCTACCTTGTTTCCTTCTTTATCTAACGGTCTTGCACCTGATTGGATCTAGATTGCTAACTATGAGCACTCTGATAGAGGGAGAATTTAGATTGGTTGGAACCCGAGGATGGTCGAGTTTACCTCCCACTCATCTTCCTCCCAAGTTATTCATGGACACTTGAGGTGTCTTTCCACAGGTGAATCATTCGATCTTTCTGTTGTATATGCTGAACACACCTTTGTGCTTAGACGTCCCCTTTGGCAAGACATTGTCTAGATTGGCTCTTTACGTGTTGATAGTCCTTGGCTGATTGCAGGTGACTTCAATGCCATTAGGCATCCTTCGAATAGGCTTGGTGGCTCATCCACTTGGCTGCCATCTAATGATGAGTTTAGACTTTGCTTACAACAAGTGGAACTTGACGATCTTAGATACACTGGGTGCAAGTATACCTGGGCTACTTCCTCCAGGGAAAACCGTAAATAGAGGAAAATTAATAGAGTTCTTATCAATTCTTGTTGGAGCAGCGTGTTCTCTTTCTCGGAGGCATCATTCCTTCCAATTGGTATTTCGGACCACTCCCCCATGGTTATCAAGATTCTCCCAACTTCGAAGACAAAGAAGCCTTTCAAGTTCTTTAACTTTTGGATGCAACATCCGTCCTTCAACCAGATCATCTGACAAGCTTGGGACACTTCGGTGATGGATTCAGCCATGTACACCCTCTACTTTAAGCTGAAGATATTAAAAGCTAGGCTCAAGAGTCTCAATAAAGACACTTATTCTGACATCTTAACCAGAACTGCCTCACCCCATAATGCTCTAGCTTCTATTCAGGAAGCCCTCCATTTGGATCCAGTCAACCTGGACTTAGCTTCCAGAGAAAGAGATTGCATTCAGATTTTCTTGGATCTTCGCCTCCAGGAAGAGAGTTTCTACAAACAGAAGTCTAGAATTAAATGGCTGAAAGAGTGTGACCTCAAACAGAAGTCTAGAATTAAATGGCTGAAAGAGGGTGACCTCAATACTAAATTTTTCCATCTTTTGGTGAACATGAGGCATCTCCTCAACAAAAATTTATCACTCCGGGATGAAGATGGGAATACAATTCAAGACCCTCCTTTAATCCAACAACTGGTTGTCTCACACTTCTAAGAGCTCCTAGCGTCTTCCAATCTCTCTACCCTGCCCTCTCTCCAGGACATTCGCTCGATGCTCCCCCATTCGCTCGACGATAACCAGGTTCTTCTCATCTCTAGACCTATGTCGGAGGCAGAAATTCGAGATTCTATGTTCTCCTTAGCAGTTGGAAAGGCCCCTGGCCCCGATGTTTTTGGAGTTGAATTCTATAGGCATTGTTGGGACATAGTTGGCCCGTCAGTTACCATTGCGATTAAGGACTTCATCAACACCGGAAACTCCTTAGGGAGATTAACAACACTATTGTCACCCTTGTGCCGAAATGCCCTAATGCGACTACAATCAATGACTACAGACTTATTGCTTGTTGTAATACTATGTACAAATGCATTACGAAAATCATAACCAATCGAATGGCTGCTATTATGCCCACTGTCATTAGTCCCTCTCAGAACGCTTTCGTTAAAGGGAGGCACATAAGCGACAATATTTTACTTGCCCAGGAACTCTTTACTGGTTTCCACCTTCAACCCTATAAGCCTAAATGCGTCATCAAGGTTAACTTCGCAAGGCTTATGACACAGTGAACTAGGATTTTATTGAGGTAACGCTTCAAGCTTTTCGGTTTCCCATGCATTTCGTTAATCTTATTATGATTTGTGTCCGCTCGCCAAAATTCTCCATGTCTCTAAATGGTGAGCTCCATGGGTTGTTTCGAAGTGGAAGAGGTATTAGACAAGGAGATCCCATGTCGCCCTACCCTTTTACATTCGTAATGGAGGTACTCGCAAGCATACTCAACCTGCAAATCAACCAGCCTTCTTTCCAGTTTTTTTGGAGGTGCAAACCAACAAGACTATCCCACTTGTTCTTTGCTAATGATGTCTTGCTCTTTGCTAAAGCGTCTATTTCTTCTCCTTCTCTCCTAAAGGCTGGTATCAACAAGTTCTCTCGATGGTCTGGCCTTCAACCGAACTTGCTTAAGAGAAATTTATTTCTCAAGGGTCCCCCCTGATTCACACAGTATTTTCAAGTCACTCTTCGGTTTTTAGGAAGGTTCCTTGCCATTTCGGTATTTGGGTATACCCATTATCTCATCCAGGCTTCGGAAGGCTGATTGCTTTACCCTAGTTAATATTATCACTTCGAGGATACATAAGTGGACACATCGGTTTCTCTCCTTTGTGGGTCGATTGCAACTTATCAAGTCAGTGCTCCACTCTGTCCAAGTCTATTGGGCAAATGTTTTCATTTTGCTGAGGTCAGTTCTAGATAAAATTGAGCAGATCCTGAGGCAATTCCTTTAGAAAGGCCCGAACCTTGGTAAGGGTGGCGCTAAGGTTGCTTGGATTGATGTTTGCCTCCCGAAGGTTGAAGGAGGCTTAGGAATTAGGAGAATTCGAAAGAGTAACTCTATAGCCATACTAAAGCACATATGGCTTTTATTCACAGACAAGGAATCTCAGTGGTACAGATGGATCCATTCCATTTTCCTGAAAAATAAAAACTTCTGGTTGGTAGCTAAGCCTACTAAATGCTCTTGGTCCTGGAAGAAAATATTGGACCTTTGAGGCGACTTTTGCAAGTTCTTCTGCTAGCGGGTGGGGAATGGTTGCTCCGTTTTCTTTTGGTTTGACAATTGGCATCCTAGAGGCTATTCAATCTTTTTTTCTCTGATGCAAACATCATCCGATCTCATCTAGGAAGACGAGCCTCCGTTGCTGATTTTATATCTTTCTCTGGTCGAACCTCTGGTGTTCTGGACATAATAGCCTCCTGGGATGATCCCCTTCCCAAGCTCAACTCTGACCCTGATCGCTTCTCCTAGCTAGGCCACCCCTTTGGAACCTTTTCTGCTACGTCTGCTCGGGATGTTTTGTGGCCAAGAGGTCAATCCATGCAGTGGGTTCCTTTTTACATGGAACAATATGCTGGTCCCTCGGTACCAATTCCTGCTATGGTTGATCACCAAAAACAGATTACCCACTCAGGTATTGCTTTTTACCTATAGCAGAATCTCTTATGCGAATTGTGCTTTCTGCTCTTATCATCCAGACTCTATCAACCACCTATTTTTTGGGTGTCCTACTACTATCAACCACCTATTTTTTGGGTGTCCTACTACATGGGCCTTAGCTACCTTTTGGGCCTCTAGATCTAATCTCGCTTGGCGGAATAAATTGTGGTTCGATAACTTATAATGGGCTATCAAATACATATCTGGAGATTCCTTCCACTTTGCTCTTTACTGGTTTGCGTTTGGTGCCCTATACAACATCATTTGGATGGAGAGGAACAATATACTCTTCTGCGCGAGGACTCCCTACGCCTTTGAAAAGGTTGTTAGGAATAAAGCCTTGACCTTCCACCAGGTGCCTCCCACCACTACAAATCGAAGATTGCTGTGGTGTTGGTGTCTCAACCTGTCTATTTTTGCATACTGAATTATGTCATTTTCCTACTCTGGAGGGGAAGCCTTCTATTGCCTACTCTTCCTATTCGGGTGAAGGACTCAGTTAAGTAGGGGGTTATTCCTAACCCTTCTTTCTGTTCGGAGGGTCCTGCTGGTGTCGTGGAAGTTGAAGATGGGGCTGCATCCGGTTTCTTCGGAAGCTCCTTCTGCGGCGTGGACCTTCTTATCGACCAATCCTAGATTTGGAACCTGTCCCCTTCCTCCTTTTCAGTGGCATCCTTTTCATGCTTGTCCTATTTTGTATTGTTTTAAGGGTTGCCTTCGTGCTGGCTGGTCTTCCCTCTTCTTTCCTTTTGTTGGTGGCTGCTTTGTTGGTTGCTTTGTGCCACTGTTTTGGCTTGTTTCTGCTCCTGTGCAGGTTGTCGCTCCTCTTTTCTCGGCACCCTTCCACTCGCTTTGACTTGTTTGTCTTCATGAGTGCTAGTTTTTTGTGCCAAGTTCCTTGCTGTATAGCCGTATAGCCCCTTGGTTTAAAGTTAATATATATCTTACCTTTTACCCAAAAAAAAGAAAAGGAAATGGAGCACTTAGCTCTAATTTTGCTTCGAGGACCACCGAAGGTGAGGAGTGCCGAGTCCAATTCTGGTGTAGGAGGTGTTCAGCATCGATCTTCATGCTCTGATTTATGACTTTTGCAGATCATGATCGTTCTTCTCTAATCCTTTTTCTACATCGACACTTGAAGATCAACACATCGGTGCGTCCTAGTCGCTGGACTTTACTGAAAGTACTGATCACAAGACTCATCAACGGACGCCTCAGCTTTGAACTTGATGATTGCAACCGCTTCTTTGTACTTGCAATCTACAAGCATTTTATCAGCTTCATCTTCAACAAAATCAACGAAATCGAAGAGATTGACGTCAGCAAAATCGGATGTAATCAGAGTCCAAGCACAATAAATATATGAGTAGAGATTGAGAAAACTTAGCCGAATCTAGAGTCTCAGCTTGTTCCGATTTCAGTTGTGGATAATCTCCTTGGATTGTGCAACGAAACACGTGAAGATCTTGATCGTTCCCTTCAGTAAAAACAAAATCCATTGCCTCCATTGAAGGAATGAGTGGACTAAATCCACGAAGAGACCATGAGTGGAGAATTTCTGCACCAACTTGCAGAAGTCCACCCGCAACATCCTTCAAAGATGTGCGCCATTTAGTGACGATGAAGCTTCGATTCTATTGTTGGAGCTTTTTGAATAGTGGAGAACACCGATCTTTAATCTGGTGCTGGATTCAAAACTCTTCGATCATTGAGCTAACTTCGAATAAAGTACAATGACTTGAGGCAATTCAGTCTTGTTGCTACGATCAAGGAGCAAATACACATGAACTTCAAGTTCATCCTCAAACATCTTGATCACGGACTCGAAGTTTACGATCCTCTCTTTGATGTTGTGAATATGAGCTTTTTTCCTCAGCTTCTTCTTCGAAAAAATCAGCAAGATCGAATCAACGAAAGTTGCAAGAGTAAAGATCTAATCGCAACAATATAAAAGCAAGAGTTGAGAAGACTTAGCCCGAAGCTAAAATCTGAGGAAAACTAAGCCTCTTTCTGTGGAAAGTATAGCTGGAAGGTAGATCCTCGATCTTGGAAATGGAACTTCATGATCCTCCGAGCGGACCAAGCAAAAAACTACTGGAATCCCGAAGAACTTGGAGAAATTGAGAAGTCAAGCTCGATTTTGCTCCTTGAATCTTCCTTCGACCAAATCAGAAAAATATATCTGAGAGAGAAGTAGCGGCAAGCTTCCTCAATCCCTTCCTTAGAAGACAAAGTGAGCTGCTTCATTTGTCTCTCGGCTAGAGAGAGAATTAGAGGAAAAAATCATCCTTTTGCTTCGCTTCTCTTTTTGTGCTGAACGTGGAGAAGTCGGTGGTTGAGATTTTAGAGAGAGAGTTTTAGTGAGAGAAAGTAGATCTGAAAAATGAGGCCCCTTAAAATTTGGAGGGAAAGTTGGTTATGTAGTCTTGGGCAAGATCAAATCTTAGCCCTTGGATTAATCCAAAGGCCAAGGCTTGGTCTTCTTAGCTAATGGGTTTGTTAAATTTGTTGAGAGCATCCTAATTGAGCACATGTCTATTTCAATGGCCACGATGCATTCTTAACGAACGGATGATATTTAATCGTGTACTAATTGGGGCCTTTTTTTTTTTATTGCAATTTTCATAACATCAGGTTGATTTGCAAATTTCGTAAAATCCGTAACAAGAATTGGAAATTTGAAAAAAAAAAAAAAAAAAAAAAAAAAAAAAAAAAAAAGGGCGTGGATGCATTGGCCTGAAGTGGGCTAGCATATGTGGTTTCCGGCCAAAAGATGGCCAGAAAATTCACCGGTCAACACCAGTCAAATCTGGTCAACGATGGTCAACGCTGGTCAACGCCAGGTTGACCGGGTTGACTCTTTGTCCAAATTTTGTTTTATTTTTTTTTCCTGGTTTTGCCCAATTTAAATGAAATCAAATATTTGTATATGAATCGGTTCAAATGAGATGCAATTGGGCTATCCCAAGTCAACTAATTGTGCACAAAATATTCAAATTCATTGAATTCCTATTGAAGTGAGGCCACAAGGTAGACTCACATCTTCAATTGAACCTCAACCAGCCAAATTGAAGCTCAATTACTTCAATTGCACTCTAGTCTAAAATGGGCCAAGTCGAATTACGTAAATTGAAGCACCTTAGCTGGGCTTTCTAATCTTTGAACATGCCAAATTGACCAAATTAGAATGCATCTGAGCAAATCTCCCTAAATTGACCTCGAATTTGGACTCATCTTAGAAAAATGAGTGAAATACAAATGTCCATTTGCAAGTTATGAAATATCGATTTTGGTTCCCCAATTAGGGCTCAAACGGCAATTCATATTTTGACTTGATAAATCGCGAAATTGAATACTCAAGCAAATTTTAGATAGTCTCTAAGCCAAATGTCAAAAAAGGAATCACTTCTAATTATGACTAGAATAAAAGTAATTTTAATTTTGGTCGATTTAGAACCTAAAATTGAAAAGTTCAGAAATCAAAATTCTCAATCGAATTTTATGAAATTTTTGACACAAAAGTCAAATTGACATCAAAAGAAATATATTTGGGCATATTTTATTTTTTTATTTTTCTGGGTCAAAGGTTTGACCAAAAGTCAACCATTTCGTTGACCTTTCTTAAAAGGTTGATTTTTGGTCAAATCTTGAATTTTCAAGAAATTGATTTGATAAAAGTGAAATTAAAGCTAAATGGAATCTTTTGGGTGAAATGTCAATTTTTAACCTGAGGTTGACTTTTGGTTAAAGGGTTAACCAAAAAGTTAACTTGATGTCAACCATTTGACTTTTCAGGTTTTTCTCAAAAATGAGCTAAAAACTACTTAAAAACGACAATGTAAAAGAAACAAATGAAAAATGACACTTTTTGGTCAAGAGATGGGGTTCCGTCGCGATCGAAAACCCAAATCTCGATTTTTTTTACCTTTTTAATGATGCGTCGACTAAAAATCAGGTGTCAACAACTAGCAAAAAGGGTCCTAGAAGCAATGACCATAAGGTCTTTGTAGTAATTGACTGGATTTTCATCACTCAGAAAGTATTTAACAAGCTTTTTTGGGTCTAGTTCACGGATGGGTTCTAGTACACAAGGTTGGATCATGAACAAGGTTTAGAAGATATAAGGGCTTTCTTACTTTTCCTTACCAAACTCGATGGCAATAGTGCCGTCCTTTTTTCTCACCAACTTAGAATTTGAGAATTGGAGAGACTTATTATTTTGGTGCAGCTTTTCATAGTTGGTAATCCAAGTCTCTAGGAGAAGTTTGGCCAACTATTCTTTAGGAATTTGCTTGAGGACATGGATACAAGAGGCTTGATCATTTTGCCAAGAGATGAATATGACATCTTCATTTTCATTATGGAAATTAAGATCAAGGGCATGATTCTGCATTCGATAGACCATCTAGTAGTGAGTGTTGCTTTGTAGTGGAATTAGGAGTCTCGAGGTGCTCTAGTAAGTTGAATTTGGACCTTTAGGAAGGAAAACAATTGGAAATCTAAAAGAGCAACATTAAAATTTGGATATAATGTTACAAAAACTATCTTAGCATTCAGAGTACTTTGGACAATGCCAATATAAGCATGTTGGTATTCTAAGAACCTAGTGTCCAATAGGGCCATTCTGGCCACAACTGGTAGCCTTTTTGGCCATGGAAAGTGAGTGCAAGACACACAACTCCATAATGGATATGAGAATAGCCCTATTGGGTCCATTGCTTAGGAAATTCTAGAGGAATTTGAAGGGTAAAAAAGTACTCATTTTCAATGGCCAGAAATGAAAGTTGGTCAAACTTGGAGGATTGCACATATTCTTTCACCTCTTTTGGAGTTTATCAAATAAGATGTCGAATTGAACAAATGGGGAAAAAAAGGAAGATGGTTTAGCAAAAGCTAAATATGGGTTCATAAGAGGAAGCTGGGTTTCAGAAATCTTTGTATTATCACTAAAAGAGATTTTATAAAGATAATCAATCTTGGAGGCATTCGACACATGGAATTCTAAAAGAGAAGAGGATGATGGAGATGAAGTGAGGGTAACAGAAGTGTTGAGGGTTTCTGAATTAGTCATAATGAGGAGAAAATCTTCTCGGCACTGGATTTACTATCTAAACGCATGGAACACACTAAATTACAAATGAAACCATAGCTTTGATATCAAATGAGGGGACCTACATTTAGAACCAGGGATGACTAGGTCAATATGCAGTAGATATGCTATTCCACAATTGGCGAACTTTTGTTCAAGCCTTTTAGGGACTACTTTTTAGCTATGAACTATCCTAACTGACTCATCCCTTGCATTACAAGGGTATGTCGATTTTGATTAGGTTGCATGTTCTTCCACACGCCATTCAGTTTCTGGTTACTATATGCTAGTTGGCCCTTACCCTATTTCTTGGCGTTCTAAGAAATAGCACACTATTGCTCGGTTTTCAGCCGAGGCTAAATATAGAGCTATGGCATCTGCAGCTTGTAAGATTACATGGCTTCACATGCTTCTCACTGATCTTGCCATCTTGTCGTCCACTGTCGAGCTTTTTTACGACAACCAAGCGGCTATCCACATTGCTACTAATCTAGTTTTCCACTAGGATACCAGACACATCGAGATTTATTGCCATCTTGTTCGTGAAAAATTCGGTATGACACACTTCGGCCTCTTCATGTCCCTAGCCATTCCCAACTAGCGGACCTATTCACAAAAGCCGTATCTCGTGATCTCTTTCCCTCTTTCAAGCGCAAGTTGTTGATGTTCATGCACTCACCAACTTGAGGGGGGTACTAAAGTAGGAGATATGATTTGATTCTAATTATTTAAATTGCAAGTTAATTGATCCGGTCAATCCGTAAGATTAGATATTCAGAATATGGAATAGGAAATGTTACTTTGTATATTCTTTCCTATTGTACATCCTTCTTATATTATAAATAGGCTTGTAATACATGTACAAAAGTTGAGATATACACAATACAATTTTCTCCAATATTTTTCATTTTCTGTTTAGAAACAGTCTCAAGGCTTCGAGATATGTGATGCTTAACTCTGCCAATTGATGTTCCTCTAATTGAATCTCATATGTTTGTTTGTGGTTTCGAGTTCTGAAATAGAACAGAGCAATGTCACTACTTGACCGTTCACCTTGTTCATCAACAACCTTACTCGTTTTTATTGACAGACGTCATCTTGGAATGAGATGCTGTTGCACTTAGGATCAAATCTGAATTTACTTGTTATGGGCTAGCTATTTTAATGTTCTTTTATCCATGCGGCCCTAGGAAACTCTTTTCAAAGTCAACCTTACTCACAACAACACAAGCAATTATGGAGAGAAGCTATTAACTTGAGAAAGCTGAACCAAACGCAACATAGTAATCCAAATGAGGCTGAGGGGAGCCCTATACATATAAGACCCATATAATTGCGACTGTAGATCTACACTCCAATCTAATAGTAAAAAATGAGCACTAAAATACAAGTGGATATTTCCTATATTGTCCCCAAGATTATGATAGAATACCATGTGTACATTTCCCTTATTACCTTTGAACATTCTAGAGTCTCCCAAAAAACTCTAGATACAAGAGGATTCTAAAACACTGGACCTATTTATGGGTTATCTTGACCTACTTCCTCTGTCTGTCGGGCTTGAAATCTTTTGGACAATAACGCTAGGATCCTTGTTGTCATCCTCGGCAGTAGAACTACTCCTCATACCCAAACCTTAAACAGCATGGACAATCCCAAAGTCCCCAAAAAGCCCGTGTGTACGCCGAGTTGCAAAAATCCCCCACAAAGTTGCACGCAGAATACCTTGCCTTATGATGTATAGACTGAATCCCAGCGAAAGCCAACGGTGCTAATCCCTGTCATAAGCCTCATATTAGTGATATGGGTATATGTAAACACAGGAAAAGTCTTAGAAGACACAATATGCTAAGAAGAATTTTGCTTTTGCGGTTGCCTCTTTGGGAACAACTAGAAGACTCCGTAGTTGTAGTGTAATTGTGACCAAAGTATATTATCACTTTTTCTGCATCATAAACTTCTCTGACAATCTAGAAAAAGTTGGACCAGGAAGAGATCTTTTCGGCTTAATGGCAAAGAAACCAAATGACTTTTTTCTGTGTTCTTTTCCCCTTTCGCCTTTCTCTTTGTGATTGGTAGTAACGGTCAGGACACTTTTGTGTGCATGACATTATAATGCTTCATAGAAGGTTAAAGAATATCAGGTCTTTCTTTTGTCCCTCAAAGCTACTGTTTCCCTGGTTTCTCACTATATAATTTGGGAAGCAAACGGGATTTCTTCCGTGACAGCAAGAAGGAAGAACGCATTCTTGATCTCGAATCTCAGGTAAGCCTTCTTTGTTTTTCTCTCGACATCTTTCAACTAGGTGCTTATTGTGCAGACATAGAGCATTATGATTAGTGACCATATGCTGCAATTTTTTTAAATCAAATAGTACAAAAATTATGAATGCATTCGACATTACTGATTGTCCATAGAAAAGCCAAGTAATAGAAGGTTAGATTATGCATTTTCCAGTAAGATTTTCAGGAGTTGTGATCTCCTATTATTGTCATGGCCCCGTGATTTAAACCGCAAATTGATTTTGTTGCATGCTAAGTAGCATCGATAATAATGATAATAATAATAATAATAATAATAATAATAATAATAATAATAATATAAGAGTCTAGAATGAATTTACCCTAGAAACTTTAATCCACCATTTGTTGGTATCATTTATTGTTTTGAATTGACAAATTCAACTACATTCTATTCCAATAATCCATAAAACTTGGAAAAAAAAACAAGCAATTTGCATTTCACCATCAAATTTAACAATAAGTCATTCATCTACATTATCCACTTCCTCTTCTTCTTTCTCCCTTGTCTTTTTTCTTTTTTTGATAGATTTACATTTTGATCCCTAATTTAAAATTTTTTAAAATTGACCATGTGCGTGTCGAATAGTATATTGGGATGCCAAACTCACATGTTGCTAGCGTGTCCAAAGCATTGACCACGTGTCGGACACCGACATGGAGGGCCCCAGAGAGTGGCCGTGCTTTCTAGGCTGCACCATGGTGAGAGCTCTAGGAGCCTGACGGTTTTTATTATTCCCTCCTCAAGCTTTGAAGATTCTTCAGATATTTTCTCAACTAGCTGAGGCAGAAGGCCTCCTGAAAGTTAACAACTTTTCCGATTTGCCCAAAGTTGACGGGCAAAAACAAAGTGGAGCGCCACAGATTGAATTTTTCGAGAGCGGAGGGGTTTCTTCATGACAATAAAAATTAGATCCCATTATTATGTCAATGTAGACCTCTGTGCTACCCATATCTAGAGCAGATCGAATGCATCGCGAGCAGCGGTGTGCAATCTGTCCTACTAGAAAAACATCATTTTAATGCTGTTTTTGGCTTTATTTTTCTTTTTGACAAGACTAAGTCCCGTTAAATGGATAAAAGAATGTACGCTTAATTCATTCTCTGTCACTAGGCACCAAATCACTGTGTGGAATTATGCCCGAATGTACCTTTTCACTCTTTCTAGTTTCATGGGTTTGTAATCTTTTACTTTTCACTTGTTTAGGTATGAGTCAGGCTGTAAAGGACGTTGCGCTTAACATAATGACGGACGTGGACAAGTTGCCTCGCGTGTCAACCGAGTGTTGCATCTATAGAGTGCCTGAAAAGTTCCGCAGAGCAAGCGCAGAGGCTTACACACCTCAAGTCATCTCCATAGGGCCGCTCCACCATGGTAAGACAGAGCTTCAGTCGACGGAGGAGATCAAACTGAGGTACTTGAAAGGCTTCCTCCACCACACCAAGGACGACCTCGTACGTTGTACCAGAATGGTCTGGGACATGGAAAGCCGCATTCGGCAAAGCTACCAAGAAAATCTCGCCCAAGGCAGCGAGGATCTCATCAAAATGATCTTAGTGGACGCAGTTTTTGTAGTTGAGCTTTTCATAAGGAACCACTACCCCAAGTACCGAGAGGAGAACGAGGAGATATTCAGCAAGGAATGGATGAGGGACTGCGTACTCCACGATGTCCTGCTGCTGGAAAATCAAGTCCCGTTCTTTGTCCTCGAGAATCTCTATAACCTCACTGAAATGAGCAGCACTGTCACATTCTTCCAGCTCAGCAACGAGTACTTCAAAGACATCCTGAACGGGCACGAGCTTGCAAGCCCGAGTGTTCAGGCGAAGCACCTGGTGGACTACGGGCGAGCTCTGCAACTGTCCTCATTGCCACTGGCAATGATGTCCAAACAGGACAGAAAATTCCAGCTGCCTCGGAGAGCAAAGGAGCTGCAAGAGGCTGGCATCAAGTTCAGACGGGGCGAGGGAACCTCCTGCATGCTCAATGTCGTCTTCAAGGACGGGATCCTCGAGATGTGGCCCTTGGTTGTGAACAAGTGGACGGAGGCATATTTAAAACACATGATTGCGTACGAGCAGTGCCAGCACGAGGACAAGTACATCAGCAGCTACGCCATCCTCATGGACAGCCTCATTGACACACCTGAAGACATTGACATTCTAATCAGCCGCGGAATTTTGATAAATCAGCTCGGGAGAACAGAGGCCACGGCTAGTCTCATCAACAGCATGTACAAGGACACCATGAGGGACTCCGGCAGCTTCCTCTACTCAAGCCTGTGCGAGAGCCTGAACTTGTACAACCGGACCCGGTGGCACCAGTGGAAGGCCGCCTGGTACCGGTGGAGGGTCATCCTCAACCGGGAGTACTTCAGCAACCCGTGGTCTGGGATCTCTGTGGTTGCTGCCATCGTGCTGCTCGTTCTCACCTTGGTGCAAACAGCGTGTTCCTTTATGGAATTTTACTCGGACAACGCAAGGAGATTGTTCCATGGGCACAAGTGATGATATAAACGGCATTGACTAGAACCAAGGAAGTAGAAAGTCTCAATCTAGATTTCCATATCCTAAACACACTAGTGAATGGCCGCGTCATTTATGGAATAAATTGTAAAGACCACAAAGGAAATCTCAATGAAACCCAGTATTAACTATCGACTTGAGTTTCTCCACCGCCAGAAAGGTAACTATATACTAGAACATATTAACGCTCTCAAAAGTAACGGGCTGAATGGGATAAGCTGTTGGAAATTATGATCCATTTTCTCTAAAACTATCTAGAAACTACTAACTTAATCATGAAGGCAAGAACCTTGGCAGCAACATCCACATTGAAGATTGTCTAGAATTGTTGAGAATGGAGTTTGCTAGCTAAACCTAGAAGATTCACATGGGAATGCATGCAAGCAAATGCCAAGTTGAAGAAGAAATCCTAGAACAAGCTAGAGAAGTCTACATGCATGGGAAACGCGTTTTCTTCATTAGCAAGCTGTGACATCCTGAAATTCGAGCTCTCTGAGGGATGAATGAATGTGAATTTCGTCAATACATTGTTGGTTGATCTCACTTGGAATTGATCACTCCTGAGATACTGACCTTGAGGGGAAAGGCTAATGAGGATAGAACTCGTACAACTAAAGAACTTGACCTAGGAAAACGACTTGACCGTGAGACTTGCGTGAGGATGATCTTGTAGATAGGCAAGCCGATTTCAAGAACGACTAGAAGTCGATTCATGGACAGAACATAATGGAACGACGGGTGATTCCGTTTACTATTACCGAGTCCACGAACGACCCTATGTCAATCCTCAGTAATCATGTACTTTGTAATAAAAATCTATCCTCTACAATTTCATGTAGTCAAGGATGTCCATGTGTCAAGATGTCTTCAACGTGGTTTGGCATAAGTCGATTACGCGTGAATCCTTGAAGCCGCCTATCAATCTAAGTTGTACCTAAAATGGCATTGGGCGAAATTGACATGGCATGAGAACTAAAGATTAGACTTTGAATTATTGGGAATATCCAGGACGGACTTTGGATGAAGCTACTTCGATAGTCGATAGAGCCAGTTAAGCCAAGTAATTGGAAAAGGGATTTTCGGACCGAGGAGGCGAGCCCGTGAGGATGTGGGCCAGGCCAAGTCAGTGTGGACCTTAGGCCCAAGGTGGGACAACCACCATAGTAGGCCTAAGCAAAGCAATGAGCCCATTGGGCCCAAACCAACTATTCATCTTTCAAGCCCATAGTCTAACCTTAAGCCCATTTGAGCCCAATCAATTTCCAAGCCCACTCTTATTCATGGCCTAGCCCATTTCTTAGGCCCATCCACCAATTTCAGCCCAAGGACAGATTTGTAATTTGTGCTAGGTAGAAATGACCAAATTGCCCCTAAAAGCTTATGGATAAGGGCAAAATAGGAGAGAGAAGATGATGTCATGGTATGGGGACTTGAAGCAAGCATTGAAGGGCTTGATGGGGGTCTTGACAGCCCTCATATCACTCTGTCTCCCCCTCCTTCGGCCTCCCAAACTGTCGACCTCCCTCTCCCTTGTTCTCCCTCTCTTCCAGTTTCTGCTCCAACCGACCTCTCTCCAAAGATCCGAGTTGTGAGTGGTCTTCCTGGACGAATTAGCCATTGATCCACCCATCCCCGTGACCAGCACATTTAGACCGTTCCAACAAGCTTGATCTTGCCCTGAACGGAGCTGCTGACCGTCCTGTAAGGCCGCCGCAAGCCGCCGATCGCCGGTCCATTGGTCTGTTGTCCACCTGCACTATTTCACATTTTTCTTCATTTTTCTCCCATTCTAACCATTTCTTTGCCCGTTTCATCCTCCTACAAGACCCCCAAGACCCCCGGGAGCCGCCGATTACCAGCCAACCCCCTCGCCAGAGCTCCGGCCAAGCTGTCCAACTTGCTTTCCCTTTCGGCAGGGCTGTTTTTCAGAATTTCAGAGCGAGTTCGAGCTGTGGTTGTTGTGCTGAGCTAGTGACCGCCTTGGATCATCATGGTAGAGGTCCCGATGCATAGCCACTGTCATCACCACCGCGTTGGTGTCTCCGGCTCGCTTAACGAGAGTTTAGCTCCTTATCCTTCGATTAAAGCCAAAACTTGCTTAGGGTTAATTTAATTAGTGTTAATTCTAGTTTAGGTGATTTAATTAAGTTGTATTAGTCCTAAGATAGGTGACTAGATTAATGGTTAAGATTAGTTTAGCTTAATTTTACTTTATTAGCTTTAATGATGCTTATGTGGTTAATTAAGCATGTTTAGTTTAATTGATTGATTTCCTTAAGTTAATTATTGTTTTAATGATTTCTGAATTTAATTTATGGTTTAATAAATTCTGGAAATTTATTGTTTATGCGACACTATTCACAAATTACTGTTCACGTGCACTATTCATCCAGAATGTGAAAAGTGTCTAAAATTTATGTGTGTTTTATCCTATGAGGTGATTGGATGTGTTATAGCATAAACATCCGCATGAATTGTATGTTTTCCACAAAGAGGGGAAAATGGATTGTCCAAGGGACATGGGAGATGAACCACTTTTATGAAAAAGTGGGTTGTGCTAAGAGAACCGATTGGTCATGAGCCGGTAAGGAACTAAGTGCTACACGATAATGAAACCTCGTGTGAGCCACCTTTAGTACCTTATATCGTTGCTTATAGTAGTCAAGGTCTAAGTGCTACATAGTGACTTGAGTTACACGAGAGCCACCTCTAAAAGCCTTACAATGCATAGTATAGAACTAAGTTCTACACGATA
The DNA here is from genome assembly GCA_016097485.1 of Eucalyptus sideroxylon x Eucalyptus melliodora. Taxonomy (NCBI): domain Eukaryota; kingdom Viridiplantae; phylum Streptophyta; class Magnoliopsida; order Myrtales; family Myrtaceae; genus Eucalyptus; species Eucalyptus sideroxylon x Eucalyptus melliodora. Next base: position 24,105,073 of record CM027826.1, on the reverse strand, counting down.
GTGAGACTTCATGTGAGTTACCTTTAGAACTTTATACCAGTGCTTTTTGTGGCCAAGAACTAAGTGTTACACGGTAATGGAACTTCGTGGGAGCCACCTCTAGAACCTTGAGCTTTTGCTTAATATAGTCGAGAACTAAGTGCTACACGACAGTGTGAATTCGTGAGAGACACCTCTAGTATCTCAAACTATGACTGATTAAGGTCATGGACTAAATGCTACATGATATTGGAACTTCATGGCAAGAGTGTCATGACCCGAACCCCGGGCACATGCACATCCTTCAATGGTCGATTTAAAATTTGCAACATGCCAGGAACTGTTGCCGACCCATTCATTATTTTTGCACATGCGGAAACATAAAACAATCTCCATACAACAAAATAGTGGGATAGAAACGTAGGATATTATTTTTCACAAGCCACACCTACAACATCATATTACTTATAGACCAGTTTAACACCCCAAGGTCTAATACAAAAAGTGAAGTTGTTCGATTACCCACTAACTAAGCTTCTACCAACAAGACTGGGGTTTACTACTACCATACTTCTCGATCTCTCGGGGGTGAGCTATCACCCTACGTCCAGTCTTGACGGAAAACCCGTCATTACTTGGAAGGAGATAGCGAGAGTCCTATTCCTCCTTTACTGTGACCGACTGTATACGACCTGGCCTTCTTCCATTTAGGGACCTGAAAAATGTTAGCCCACTAAGGGGTGAGATCACATCTCAGTGAGTAAATCCCCTAAATCCAGAGTAGGAGAATGGTACACTCAACATGCAATCTAATCACTTTTCTTACACTTTCTTAATATCAGTACTTTCCTGCATGTTAGTGTCAATCAAATCATACATGAGATATCGAGATCATATATCATCAGAATACTTTTAACATGTACATATGTAAGGACATAAATGTCACATAATTACACGGGCCCCCAATTACCAGACTAAACCGTTATGGCACATCCCATACCGTACCACACAGTTCCGTCTTTTAATTAGGTCCCTCACTTTCACCCATTCATGTATCACAAATGATTTCAATGCTCAGATAACAGTCTTCCGGCATAACCGGGCATTTCATGTGTCACAAATGATTTCAATGCTCAGATAACAGTCTTCCGGCATAACCGGGCATTTCATGTGTCACAAATGATTTCAATGCACATATAACAGTCTTCTGGCATAACCGAGCATCGCCTCGCACCGTCGAGCGTGGCATTGTCTACATCTAGACGGCATTCCATATAGGAGCATCGGTCCAGCCTCCACTACGACCGGCATCCGTTGACGTGGGGCATTCCCGAAGGAGCATCGCCCGACCCCAAAGGCTCGTGGCAGAATCATGTCATGAATGCATATGATCAATGTCACACTTCAATAACCAATTACACATAGCATTCACAGTTTCAGTTAAACAATTTCATGGCAAGAATACTTCAAAACAAGCATACACTTTTACTAACCCGGATTGATAGAAAACAGTCCAATTACGCTCTTCCGAATTCGAAGTCAGAAACCCACTCGTATGAGCCCGAAAAATTCTCAAATTTGGACACGTGCTAGAAAACAAATAAACAAACATTTTTTATGAAGACACTGAGATCCATATCCCTCTGGATTCGGCTCAGAAATTCTTTCTATCCAGCACAAAAATCGGGTCCAGTTCCAGAGAACCTAACTCATCGAAATCAGTTCGTTTTTGGGTCGAAATCTAGTCTGTTTGATTTGCAATTCAAGTGTGTTAAACTAAAGGTTATAATGAACAACTTTCATGAAGAAACCGATTGGAAATTCGACCTCTAGAGGTTAGTAACAGCCCTCTGAATCATAACAGATCAGGAGTTACAAAACTGTCAGAATTATTGTACTGAGGATGACGTCATTAAAATCGTCGTCTTTTTAATTTATAAAAACTCAGAGAAAAATAGATGTTATTATTTAGGATGTCTAAAACATTTCTTCATAATAAAATTCCTTCAAAATCACAACATACAGTTATCTACGAAAATAGCAAAACACACACGTCCTGGAAACTGTTTCAGAAATCAGCTACTGTTCTAGTCCGAATCTTCCTCCACGACATTTGTCTTGCTCTCTAAACCCTATCTAAGCTTTTCTATGTCTATCCTAACATCCCTAACCAACATCCATCCATATATAACGTCATCCACATCTTTCTAACTTGTACGAATTCCTAATAGAGGTACTCAACCCCTAGTCAGATTTAGAAGACAACTCACCACCGAAACTAATGGCGATCCTCACTTGTGGCCGAACGGCAAAACAAGGACAGCCCTGGAGGTTTTTGACGATGATTTGGACCCGGCACAACGGCTGGAGGTGTCGTTGAGCGACCACCAGAGCAACGCACAAAGTCTCGGATTTTCTTGAGGAGGCAGGAACGCTCGAGACCTTGCTATTTGGTCGCTGCTTTGTCATCAAGGGGGGAGCAAGAATGGCCGAATAAACTAACTTAAATAAGAAGAAGACAAGACTTTTTATGGCTGTGAAAGGCAAAGGAAATTGTTGTAAGGCTGGATAAGGGAAAGAGAGACACAGGTGCACGGTAGCAGGGGAGAAGAAATAAGTGCGGAAGAAAAAGAAAAGAGGGTAAAGCAGAAGACTAAGACCCTTCGGCTGAGAGAAAAGAAAGGAAAGAAAAATAAAGAACAAGAAAGAAAAGGGAAAAAGTAAAAAGGAAAGCAGCCCATTTGCTGCTGCACTTCGGTTTCCTACGGCAAGAAGAGAGGAGGAAGGTGGGGAGTAAATGCCTGGAAGTTACTCAGCATTTACCTTCTGCTTTTGGCCCCAAATTCCATGGAAAATTGGCTCTCCATTACTACCTTAGGTCCCACTCTCTTTTCCAAGTCCATCTCCATTAAATACCAAGGAAATTGAGGTGAAATTGTAGGAGAGAGGGATTCCTACGAATTTCCTTTTGAGGAGACTTCTCTTCTTTCTTTAATTACCAATTCTTAATTTCTGTAATCGGCATTATTTTCTCGGTTAATTTCAGTCAAATGTGATTTTAGCGCAACCTAAATTATCAGTTAGTTTTTAGGAATTTTCGGTGCAACTGACCCGTGGTCGATTATTCCCGAGCCACAATGTGCATCTTCGACGCATTGACGACTCTCGATTATCATGAAAAATCTCGAGGTTTCAATTACGAGCACAGGGTACCAAAACAATAGAAAAATCGGTTTAGTGCCGATTGACGAGAAATTTGTAATTAGATGGAATCACCCAAGCCTAATTTTATCTCTATCGAATCGACCTATTTCCGATTTCTGATAGATTTTCGACTGTGCCGAAATGATCCTTGTAGACTAACACGGTCGAGCAATCGATTCCTAGTCGAATTCTCAAGTCTGTTGCATCAAAATCCTTTAATAACTTTCCCGATTAGTCAAGTTATCTCATGAGTGATCAGCTCGGAGAATAGCGCTATAAGCACGTCGACGAAAAGCCCAATTTATTTAATTGAAAACAGAAGCGGAAAATCAGACTGTCACAAAGAGGGCACCTCTAGAACCTTGAGCCTGGTATTGAGTATTGAGTCGGATTATTGAGTGAGATAGTTAGGCCTTATTATGGGGTAAAATTGTATGGTATGGAATAAGACGTGTCATAACGATTTTACCTTATAATCGGGACCCGTGTGATTGATTGATGCATGATAGGTGGTGCACTAATATGCAAGAACGTATGAGAATCATTGCATCATTGATTTCGGTCATGCATGAGTTGAGCACATTGTTTATGGCATGCATGCTTGAATCAATAACATGCAAGGTGTGGCAATAGCCAGGTGAGATCGCTTGTGATGCGACTTGTATGTGATTGATAAACTGCATCATCTAATGGCCATGTGCTTTGTGTGTATCATGCTGAGTGATATCGTGCGGGGTATGGCATACCAAGTAAGGTTGTATGCGAATTGATTGTTAGTTGCTGCTTGTTAGTAGGGTGGTTCTGGAGAGATACCCTGAGTTGAGTTGGTGTACTAACTAGGGGCTTAGGGGAAGACTCGCTGAGATTTATATCTCATTGGTTATTATATAACCATTTTCAAGTCCCTAGTGTGAAGAACTTGGAGCTTAAAGCAGAAGGGTCAAGAGCATTGGTGGCTCAGTAGCTCTTTTTAAGATAGACCTTTTGTATAAGAACGGTGTTTTTGAAAGTGTCTTTTGATTTGGGAAATTGTTGTCCTGCTTTTCTATCCCATATATGTTGTTGTTAGGGGATTAGTTAATTTTGCTTCCGCATGTGCCATAAAATAAAAAAGGGTCGGCGACGAGTCCTGAGAATGTCGCGAAATTCTATTGACCACCGAGAGATGTGCGCGCGCTCGAGGTTCGGGACGTGACACAAGTAGCCGAAAGAATGAAGCAAAGTTTCGTCATCAAACTCCAGCTGTCAAGAACTTATTGAAGAAGATAAAAAGAAGTCCAAGAGAGACTAAGGCGGTGAAGAAGAGAAATTTGAATGAAAGTCAACAATAGTGGCTGAAAAAGAAACCTACGTGGGCAGCAAGAGTACTTGGAGAAGAAGAAAATTAGTTGTCTTGCAGCTGTACTATGGCGGTGAAAAAAGTCAAAATTGTCATGCTTGTAGTCGGTGGAGTTGCTCTATAAATAGAGCCTAGAATCATTCATGCAGTGTGTGTGAGGTGAACCCTCCACCTTGTGTGCGGGGAAAACCCTCCATCGTGAGAGGTCTTAGACCTCACCATGACCATATGGAGAGTGGCTACCAACACCTTCATCAAACTATTTTATTCAACTAATGAAACTATTTTCCCCCATAGTTCATGGCCTATATTATCCAACTATCCTATCTTGTCCCTTGTCCACCCTCTACAAACTATATCATACATTTGCACACATCACTAATCAAAAACTATAATCAATACTAAAACCATGCTTCCGCACTCACACATCCGAGCAATCACCAGAAAGATAAGAATCAAAAGAAAAACTAAGAAAACGTCAGGTCATCGACGAGGGAAGCAGGACCACTGACGATCTAATGGCAGGAGCGGAGAATGCAGATTCTGACCCAGAATAGTAATCACAAGAAATATTCGATCTTTCCAATAATGCTCAAAAGGAGAGACCGACCATCCGACAGCAGGCTGCACCCAAGGAGTTCCCAACAATTTCGCGGTGCCGCGGAACTAATATCCAAAAGCAATGATAGGATCTAGACAGGTAACTTCGACGCAAACAAAAGACACCCACCAGGAATGAAGACAGAGGGGAGCAGTGGACCGGAGAGACGCACCGCGCTGTCGGAGTCGTGGAGTATCCGGACCAGCTTGTTGCTCTTGTAAGATCCGACCACCATCCCCACATTCGCTTCCATGTCCTCTCCCTCTCGCCCGGGAACGATCCCGATCCTCGACTCCGGGTCTCGAAGAAAAGGAGATCGGCAGCGAGTGCGACACAATGCAAGTGCAACGGCAAGAGCTCTCTCTCTCTCTCTCTCTAAAGCATCAGTCAGTCGTTTCAGTACCAGCTACTGCTCATTAGTGCTCGTCTTTTCGTCATCTTATCGTTTTGTTTTTGGTTTCGCTTTGCTATTTTCATTTTCTTGAGAAAATCTGGGGGTCGATGTTTTTTTTTTTTTGACCGGGGGAGTAGGTAGCCGGTAGTTACAATAACAAGAGGGCATGCCACTTGAAGACAAAGATATGGAGAAAATTAGGAGAACACCGACACATTAAAATAAGGAATGTATTCTAGCAATCCGCTATCACTATAAATCAAATGGACAAGCATAGGAAGCCCTTGTAAGGGATTAAAATCCCTTGGTCTTGGTGAGAAAACCTTTAACCATACGTTAAGAATTTAATGCTAGCACCTAATTAAAGGTTAAAAGCGGAAATCACGAAGTAGTATAATGAAACCTGTCTCTTTTTCTCTTTCATGATGAAGGCTGACTAATCTCTTTCAAATATAACGGTTTGCGTGTGTTTATATACATGTTGAATGTTTTTGAGACACAAATATTTACTTAGGGGATTCACTGGGAAGAAAGCATAGATACGATGATCTGAATATATACTCCAAATGATGCTGTACCAAGCAAATTTACAGGGGTGCTTTTTATGAGATACCATGTAGCAAAACCAACTAACTCATCGTATTTTTTTCGAAAGTTCAATTTGATTCATTAGAAGCATGGATGTTCACATCTCTTAATTGTTCAATTAAAACATGAAACTAATCAATTTATATAGATCCAAGATAGTATAAAATGTCAAAGGCTTGATGGCCGACGAGATTCCATCATTTTACTTGCATTTGTGTCAACAATAGTGTAAAGTCATTAAATATATTCTGCATCTTTCTGTAACAGTACAAGCGCGGAAAGATTTAGTAGGAGCCCTAAAAGTTCTTTTAGCAAATAGAGGATTCTTAAAAAGCTCTAATCATTGCCGGTTGAGTTATGAATGCTCCATTTTTAGTCCATTGAATTGCAAGTCTTTTGAAAAATACTTCTAGGTTATAATCTCACCGTCGGCGGTGCATGTTTGATCACCGGAAAGTTGCAACCTTGATTAAGAACGATTTTGACTATAAACAATAAATAAAACATTGACAAAAATCGATTGGATAAGAAATCAACCGGAAAACAGAAGCACTCCGAACTTCTACAAGTGCAAAGAAAAAAGTAGTAACCCCACCACTGTAATAAAGCTTAGGGATAATGCCACGTGAGTCCTTAAGCTTTTTCGATTTTTGCAAAATTGAATATTTAGGCTTTTTTTCATTTGGGCAATGTTAGTCCCCTTGTAAGATGGGTGGACAGAATGCTAACGTGACGGCCAAATGGGCGCAAGTCCTTATGTGGCAACCATATGTCGCCCACATGGTGCCTGCGTGACTTTTACAAATTTAGAAAATTAAGAAGAATAATGCTGATTTTTTTTTTAAAATATGAAGATTGAAAATAAAAATAAAGAGAAGAAAACCAAATTCAGCTTGCCCCTGTAAATAAGAATGCTCCCAGAGTCGCCAGCCACTGGTGATGGTGACCAGACCCTCATTGGCAACTAGATGCTCTCTCTTGTTAGTTGATGTTAGAGAAAACTCATTTATTGTTTTGAAGCTAACAAAACATTTCCACAATCTAGTATGAAGACTCCAAGACTTTATTGATGAAGTCTGAAGACTGATAGACTTTAGGATCAAAATTTGCTCTCGCTGACAGTTTCCAGACTGAACGTCACTGAAGAATGAAGACTTATCCAGATGGATGATTATCTTTATTTCTTCAAGAATTCGAGTCATATGATTTATGGAAGGCTTTCTGGATGGATACATCACCTACATAATTAATTATCCTTATTGAAATCAATTCGGATAATCAAATCTTTTTGAATGGCGAGTAAACTTGGAAAGTTTTACTTATGGAAACCAAGATCCTGATTGTATGGGTGAACAGGATTGATGGGCTTTCATCTCGATCATCAAATGACTCGAGATCTCCTTAATTGATTCTGTCCAACGGGTAGATTGAAAAAATTCATTTGAAAAGTGCCAACGGTCATTTTGGCATGAATGAGTATTTAAGGTGAACTTGCTAGTTATTCGACAGAGAGCGTGAAAGAAAAATTTTGAAGTCTAAAGCTTCCTAGTTCTTTGCTATTTGAATTATCGAGCTCAATTTGTACTCAAAAGAGAGAGTAAACACTTGTGAGACTTCAGAAAAGTGTGGTAGAGTCTCTACACTGTGAAGTCAAGATCGTGAGACTGTAAAATCTCTTTTGATTCATAGTGAATTCCACCCAATAGGCTATCAGCGCGAGAGAGTAGACGTGGGCTTGATCTAAGCCAAGCCACTATAAACTTTGTGTTCTCATTCTCTTCCTTGAACTCTTTTATTCATTCGTAAATTTATTTAATTGCTAAGCTCACTTTAGTCCATTACTTTGTAGATTCCATTTCGAAAGAAAAAGCTTTTATAAATGTTTCTGCAAAAAATTTCTTTTAACACTTATTCATCCCCCTCTAGGTGTTCATACTAGCCATTTCAATTGGTATCAGAGCTTGTGTGCTTATTTTATTGAAGTGTTTTACTTATAAAGCTAAAGATCTATGGCTAGTATTTTGGCTCCAAGTTTGATTGAAGGACAATGCAACACCAAACCTCCTTACTTTGATGGGAAGGAATACAACGTGTGGAAAAACAAAATGAAGGCGTTTCTGTGATCGAAAGATCCCCTGGAATGGGATGTGGTAGAAAAATGGATTATTCCCAAAATCCCATCAACCACCGAAAGAGGAAAGGAAGTTGTAGATGCTGCCGAATTGACACAAGCAGATATAGCCAAGAGACAAGCTCTTGATGCTAAAGTCATCTACTCCTTATAATGTGCTTTATCTCCTACTGAGTATAACCGAATTTCATCTTGTGAAACAATGAAAGAAGTTTAGGACAAGTTGCACATTACCTACGAAGGAACTGATCGAGTAAAGGAAACAAAGATCAATATTCTACTCGGACAGTACGAAGCCTTCAAGATGAAGCCTAGTGAATCCATAATTGATATGTTTAGTCGCTTCACAGAAATCGTAAATGGCCTAGCATATCAAGGACGGCCAATCTCAAGACCAATGAAGGTCAATAAACTACTGCGTGAACTATCCAAAGACTGGAATCACGTGAAGACATCGATTATAGAAACCCAAATGATCATGCCTCTTTTTGTAAACGAATTAGTTGGCACACTTCAATCATATGAAGTGGAGCAAATCAATGAGGATGAAGATCCTAAAGGTAAGAAGTCAATTGCTTTAAAATCTAACGATGATTCTGATGATACAAATTTTGAAGATGATTTGGACGATGAAGAGCTAGCACTCATGATCAGAAAGTTCAAGAAGTTGAACAAGAAGGGAAGAAAATTTAACTGGAAAAAGCAGAGCACACAAAAGTTCCAGAAAAGATCAGCTGAGGACAATGAAACCAACCAAGATGTGATATGCTTTGAATGCAAGAAAAATGGGCATATCGACCCGATTGTGCTCGTTAAAGAAAAAGAAAGGAAGAAATGAAAAATACAAAAAGGCTCCCAAAGTCGAGACATTTAGTGATACAAAATACGAGGAAAGTGATGAAGAATATGCCAATATCTGTCTAATGGCAAATTCTGAATCAGACTTAGACTCAGACTCAAACTCAGACTCAAACTCAGACAAGGAAATTGAGGTAAGCAATTTAAAAATTCCTGTTAAAGTCTCGAAGTATATAGATGAACTCTGTCTTAGTCTCAAAGCCTCTCTTAAGAGAATTTCTGAACTAAAAAGGAAAATTCCAAACTCAAGCAACAAGAAACTCATTGGAAAGAAAAGTTTGAAAATCTAGATAAAAGTTTTGTTGATTTGAAAACAAACTCTGATTCTCTTACAAAAGAGAATGCTCTTTTGAAAGAAGACATCTCAAATATTACAAAAAGATTTTCAATTGAATCCGAGAAGCTGGAGAAAATTCTTTTAGCAGAAATACCTTATTTTAACAAGTCTGGTTTGGGAATGACTTTAGAAACCGTTCCTACAAAGGCTTTTTACAAGAATTACTTTCAAAAGGTTTTTGTAAAACCTGTTAGCAGAAGTGCTCTCAAATGTTCAAGTGTAATAGCTCGGAACATTTCGAGAAGGAATGTCCCAAGGTTTGGAGACCCATTAAGAGGGATTGGACAAAGACAATACTTAATACTAACTCCCCTGGACCCAAGAAAATATGGGTACTAAAGAAAACTTGAGTTTTCTTTTTGATTAATAGGTCACTATTAAGAGAAAAATCAAATGGTATTTGGATAGTGGTTGTTCGAGACATATGACTGGAGACTTCATTTGCTTTATAAAGCTTGTTCATATAAATGGTCGAAAAGTCTTGTTTGGTGGAAACAACAAAGGAAAAATCGTTGGATATGGGATCGTGAAAATTGGAAGCTTGACCATCAACAACATCTCATTAGTGGAAGGTCTGAATTACAATCTACTTAGCATAAGTCAACTTTGTGACATAGGATTCAAAATCAACTTCCAAGAAGGTATTTGTTCAAGAACAAGTAAAGATCTTTCTCGATCTTTCTCAATCTTTCACTAGACGAAGGCATGGAAATATTTACCTTCTGGATGTAAAACTAGAAAGTTCTCAGTGTCTTATATCCATTTAAGATTAAGCAAATCTTTGGCATCGAAAGCTTGGCCATGTCAACATGAAGCAAATTGCCAAAATTTCATCCAAGAAGCTTGTTCGTGGTCTTCCCAACTTGAGCTATCAAAATTCTGATCTATGTACCCCTTGTGTTTTGGGAAAACAGGTTAGAAACTCTTTTAAACCTGTGAATCAAGTCTCAACCATTCGAGCTTTGCAGCTTCTGCATATGGACCTCTTTGGACCAACCAGAACTCAAAGCATTAGTGGAAAGAAATTCTGCCTAGTAATCATGGATGATAACTCTCGTTTTACTTGGGTTTACTTTTTGGCAAATAAGTCTGAAGCATTCTCTCACTTCTCAAAGTTTGCCAAGAAAGTTCAGAATAAAAAAGGTTATGCTATTTTGAGCATACGAACAGACCATGGTGGTGAGTTCGAGAATCAAGACTTTGCAAAATTCTGTGATGAATCTGGTTTCCAGCATGTTTTCTCTTCTTTATATACTCCAGAGCAAAATGGGGTTGTGGAAAGAAAGAACAAATCTTTGTAGGAAACGGCAAGAACCCTCTTAATTGAGAGTAAGATTCCTTCTCGATTTTGGGCTAAAGCAATTTCTACAGCTTGCTATATTATTAATAGAGTGTTCTTGAGGCCTATTCTAGAGAAAACTCCTTATGAAGTCTATAAAGGAAAGAAGCCAATTGTCTCTTACTTTCATGTGTTTGGTTGTAAATGTTTCATTTTGAAAAATGTAAATGATCGAACCGGGAAGTTTGAAGAGAAGTCAGATGAAGGAATTTTCCTTGGCTACTCAACCTCAAGCAAAGCATACAGAGTCTATAATAAGAAGACTCAATCAGTAGAAAAGTCTATGCATGTTAAATTTCAAGACTTTGTTGAGAACCAAGAAGACTAGATTCATCTAGAAGAATCTGAACCTACTCTAGACTTTATAAAGTCTACCTCCCCTGAAGTGACTCAAACTTCTAAAGATCAACATCAAGTAGAATCAGAAGATCCAACTGAAGCAGAGGATTAACAGACTTTTAGATCAACAAGCAACTGAAAGCAAAAGTCAAGTCATCCTACAAATCTCATCATCGGCAACATTGATGAAGGGATTCGCACCAGATCCAAAAGGCGAGAAGAGTCTAGGGCCTTAATACTCATTTCTGAGATAGAACCCAAAAGTGTAAAAGAAGCCCTATCTAATGAAAGTTGGATCGAAGCTATGCAAGAAGAGCTCAGACAGTACAGCATCAATAATGTTTGGGAGTTAATTCCTAAACCTAAAGGTAAATCTATTATTGGAACTAAATGGGTTTTCAAGAACAAGGTGGACGAAAAAGGAAAGGTTATCAGGAACAAAGCAAGACTCGTAACCAAAGGATACATGCAAGAAGAAGGAATAGATTATGACGAGACCTATGCACCAGTAGCGAGGTTAGAAGCAATTAGATTATTACTTGATTTTGCTTACTATAAAAATTCAGGCTATTCCAAATGGACGTCAAAACTACATTTCTAAATGGATTTATCCAAGAAGAAGTCTATGTAGAACAACCACCTGGTTTTGAAGATCCAAGGAAGCCAAACTCAGTTTACAGATTGAAAAAGGCCTTATATGGATTAAAGCAAGTACCTCGAGCATGGTATGAAAGATTAAGTAAATTTCTAATTCAAAATGGTTTTGAAAAAGGAAAGGTAGATACTATATTATTCATAAAAAGAGAAGATAAAGATTTTCTATTGGTTCAAATTTATGTTGATGATATTATTTTTGAATCTCTTAATGAAAAACTATGCAAGAAGTTTTCTAAATCTATGCAAGATGAATTCGAGATGAACATGATGGGTGAATTAACCTTCTTTCTCGGATTACAAGTCAAACAATCAAACAAAGGGATTTTCATTCACCAAGAAAAATATGCAAAAGATCTCATCAAAAAATTTGGATTAGAGAAAAGCAAGAAAACAGAGACACCAATGTCAAGTTCTTCGAAGCTAGACAAAGATGAAGGAGGAAAGAAAGTTGACCAGAAGCTTTACAAAAGCATTATCGGTTCACTTCTTTATCTTATTGCATCTAGACCTGGCATCTTGTTTAGTGTTTGCATTTATGCTAGATTCCAATCAAATCCCAAAGAATCTCATTTAAGTGTTGCAAAATGCATCATCAAATACATTACAACTACTCCAAGGCTAGGTTTGTGGTATCCCAAAAAATGAGATTTTACTTTTCTTGAATACTCAGACGCAGATTTAGTAGGTTGTAAAGTTGATAGAAAGAGTACTTCTGGTACTTGTCAACTACCGGGCAATAAACCGGTGTCCTAGTTCACAAGGAAACAAAGCACCGTAGCTTTATCAACAACAGAAGCAGAATATGTGGCTCTTGGGAGCTGTTGTTCTCAAATTGTGTGGATAAGGTAACAATTGAGAGACTTTGGAATTAAAGAATCATGCACCGAGATCAAATGCGACAACACTAGTGCTATTAATCTCACGAAGAACCCAATTCTTCATTTAAGGGCAAAGTATATTGAAATTCGATATTATTTCATAAGAGATCATGTTCAAAATGGAGATGTTATGATTCAGTTTATCGATTTTAAGAATCAGCTATCGGATATATTTACAAAGCCACTTGAGAAAAGTCTATTTAAGTATATCGCACCAGACTGAATATTATCTCTTCTTCCGACTAAAGTCTGAAGTTGGTCAAACTCAGAATATCCAAAAATTACTTTAGTAAGTTAATATCTCTTCGATACAGGTAATTTAAATTTAGAAAGAAAATCTCAAAAAGGTATGTTTTTGAATTGTTATCTATCCATTTTATTTTTAGAAATTATCTTTTTGAATTTTTGAAAGTTTTTTTTTTCATTTTTCGAAAATGACAGCTTTTTCAAAGTGACGATTCATTTACCCCATTTTATCCTTTTTGTACCGTCGAGTCTTTTCGTCTTCATTTACGTTTTCACAAATCCTAGAATACAATCTTCTACTCTCACCCTTTTTCTCTCAAGTTTGATCTTCAAAGCTTTCACCTTTTTCATACGAATGATTTCGAGAAATCCTCCTCAACTGTGACAATGTTGTTCCAAAGAAAGTCGTCTAGGATCGCAAGTAGGGGACCACTGAACATGCTCGAGGATCCTACCCATTTCGACTTAATCGACAAGGAAGATTCACAACAACAATAGCCACACTCTCAACCGCATGCACCTCAACCTCCTCCACGCCATCACGAGGAAGAAGAAATCGTGGAAGACGTTGAACCTGTAAGAACGCTAAAACCTGAGACTCTCTTTAACTCTACAATCGGTTGAAGCGGGTGGTACCGAGATGGCTTTTATAGATGAGTTTTTGAAAGAGAGATGGTACAAAAATGAAACTATGTTCTTGAGATCGATGGAGTGGTTAGGCATTGCGCTTGAAGGAACGGCGGATAGGACGTTTGCTAAATTTCTGGCTGATCCACGCTTTAGCTCTTTTAATCGCCTGAGGTTAAGGATGACGATGAAAGGCTGTATGCGAACTTTCGGTCTAGGATGGGCGTTGCTACAAAAGTACGTGGAGATGGAGCGAATTTATTTTGTTCTAAAAAACATCAAAGGACTTACTACAAACTACTGAAAAGAGGGGTGATGAACCCTCGAATTGTTGATTTCGAGTTCTTGGACTCTTTGCAGGTGAATTTAAGGGAGAAATTCGCTCTCTTTCAACTTGAAAGATTTTGTTCGGAGACCGTTGTTGCTTACATCGTATTGATTGCTTATTTCTATTTGAATTTGTTTTTTCTTGACTCGAATAGATTTTGCTTTACTATAAGGGACAAAGAGTATGTGATGGATGTAGACACTCCGGCGGACGTTATTGGTGTGGAAAGAGGGAGTTTCCAACCAATTAACGTGACTGTTGGTCATGCTACAAGTTTTCTTGTGAAAGACAAATCTTCTAAGGGTGGCATTATCTATCAGAGAATGACTACCTCCAATATTTTACTACACAAGATCGTGATCAATTGCATCCGACCCAAGTCAACCTCCAAGACCGACGTTTCTCGTTTCGAAGCAAAATTGATGTTTGCCATCAGTAATCGGATGAAGTTCTTGTTGCCCCACGCTATCCTCATGCACATGTACAGGACTGTGGTGAAGGATAGAGGACAACTACCTTACTCTGCGCTGGTCACCAAGCTGTTCAAACACTTTCACATTCAGCTTCCCTTATCTCTTTGTGTTCGAACCATTGCTCCTATGGTGATAGGATTGAAGATGGTATCGAAAATGAGACTAAAGGAACTGAACAAGGCATTGGAGCACTTTAAGGAAAAGTCCCCGAGCAAGACCAAACAAGACTCTGCTGCGAAGAAAAGGAAGGGCAAGGAGCCCATGATTGAATCGAAGAAGAAGAGAAGAGCCCTTATCCTGTAGGATGAAGAGGATGAAGAGGATGAAGATGAGCTCACTCTTTCTGCTTTTACCTTGAAAAATCTTCGGAGTTTTGTTAGTTTTGAGCAGCCGCAAGAGCAAGAAGGAAGAGGAAGAGGAGAAACAAAGGAGAGAAGAGAAGAAGAAGAGGAAGGAAGAGAAGAAGATGAAGAAGGAAGAAAAGAAGGAGAAGAACAGGGTAGAGATGACTCTTTTGAGTCAACTCTTGTGATATCCTTGACAGAGGATTCCGAGAAAACTAGGAGTGTGATTGCCGAAGAAGGAAGAAATGATGAACATCACTTTGGAGTCGAAACCGAGAAGGAGCAAGAAGTAAGTTTCGCCTCTCCACCTGTAGCCACGGAAACAGGGGGAGCTCGTGAAAAGACAGGTACTTCTACTCCTGTTTTTACAAGTGATGATATTAGCAGGACTCCAGCAGATCCAAAGGATGTTCATGCCTCTCAAATTCTTAAAGCTGATGCTGAGGCATCCTCTCAAAGCCCTAGTGATCGACGTGCTGATGTTCCCTTGGACCTCTATACTCCTAGAATTGATTTGGTTGAACCAAGTACTTCAACGGAACCTTCCGCAGACTTTAAAAGACTGCTGGACATCCTTTTGGAATTGAAGGCTTAGCAATATGGGATGGAGTTTGAGATCAAGAATCTCAAAATAGCTTTGGCATCTACTTCAGATTCTCTACAAGAGTAGGTACAAGCCCTTAAGCTTCAAGTTCAAGGGAATGCAAAGGGTGAGGATATTGCGTAGCTAAAGGAGACTCTAAGGAAGCTAGAGGAGACTGTCAAGTCTATGGGGGATTTCAAGATCATTCGCATCCCCAAGCGACCCTGATTTCTTCAAACCTTTTAATATTATTATTCGTTATCCACTTTTTGCTGTTGACAAAAAGGGGGAGAATGTGCACAGATTCATCTTTTGAACTTTAACTTTTGTTTGACCTTTGACTTTATTTGGTTTGTTGAACTTTTTAATGCTTGACGCTTGCAGCATTTCATGACAATGATTATGGTTGGATAGTTATTTGTCTCATTCTCTTAAAACTAATATGTTTTCTGTGATTGCAGAATCGATGCTATCCAGACCATAATTAATTTATTCTTATAAAATATCATGTATTGTCTAAAGTGTTGTTTTACAGGACAAGAATTCTTAAATCTGCAGAAAAAGTTTTGTCACTATCAAAAAGAGGAAAATTGTTAGAAAAAAACTCCTTTATTATTTTGAAGTTGACAAAACCTTTCCACAGTCTAGTATGAAGACTCAAAGACTTTATTGACGAATTTTGAAGACTAACAAAATTTAGGATCAAAATCTACTCACGCTGACAAATTCCAGACTAAACGTCAATAAAGAATAAAGACTTATTCAGATTGATGATCTTTATTTCTTCAAGAATTCGGGTCGTATGATTTACGAAAGGCTTTCCGGATGGATACAACACCTACATAATTAATTATCCTTATTGAAATCAATTTGAATAATCAAATCTTTTTGAATGGCGAGTAAACTTGGAAAGTTCTACATATGGAAACCAAGATCCTGATTGTATGGGCGAACATGATTGACGGGCTTTCATCTCGATCATCAAACGACTTGAGATCTCCTTAATTGATTCTGTCCAATGGGTAGATTGGAAGAATTCATTTGGAAAGTGCCAACGATCGTTTTGGCATGAAGGAGTATTTAAGGTGAACTTGCTAGTTGTTCGATAGAGAGACCGTAAAAAAAAAAAAAAAATTCAAAGTCCGAAGCTTCCTAGTTCTTTGCTATTTTAATTGTCGAGCTCAATTTGTACTCAAAAGAGAAAGTAAACACTTGTGAGACTTCGGAAGAGTGTGGTAGAGTCTCTGCACTGTGAAGTCAAGATCATGAGACTGTAAAATCCCTTTTGATTCATAGTGGATTCTAGCCAGTAGGTTGTCAGTGCGGAAGAGTGGATGTAGGCTTGATCTAAGCCGAACCACTATAAACTTTGTGTTCTCATTCTCTTCCTTGAACTCTTTTATTGATTTGTAAATTTATTTAATTGCTAAACTCACTCTAGTCCATTACTCTGTAGATTCCATTTCGAAAGAAAAAGTTTTTATAAACGTTTCCGCAAAAATTTCTTTTAACACCTATTCACCCCCTCTAGGTGTTCATACTAGCCCTTTCGGTTGTAAACACCACAAGCAACGGAGGGATATGGAGTGCAACACATGTAATAGAAGACGAAAAGAGTGTACATGTGAGAAAGAGAGGCCGTGCTAAGCAAGGCTATCACCCGGTCACAAGCCCTTGGCAAACACTCATGAGGGTTGCCACACTCACCACACCAAAGCGTTGTCGAGGGCAGGATCTCTCTCTCTCTCTCTCTATTTACACCAATCCAGATACTCTCTCTCTCCATAGATATGTACCTTTGTGTGATGTATAAGTGCAAAGCCACCATGATTGAGCCCAACAACGGTCCGGCCAACCTCGCTGATGACTGGTAGAAGAGTCACCACCCTCTCTTTGTTGAAACAACCTAAAGATGGTTTTTCCTTTCTCTTAATTTTCAATTGTCTTCTTTTGAACTCCTTGACTTTAATCTTTTAATTCTTTAAATTCACAAAACCACATAAACATCGTCTTAGCGACATGTAGCTGCCATGTAAGTGCTTAACATCTATTTAATTATCACATTAGCATTTTCATCTGAGCACCTAACACAAGGATTAATAATGTGCAGATTCAAAAAAGGTTCGAAAGGATTGAATTGAAGCGGAGAGAGAGAGAGAGAGAGAGAGAGAGAGAGAGAGAGAGAGAGAGAGAGAATTTAAAGACCCTAAAAAGTTGAAGGTCCCATGCCTTTGTCCGTAAAACTTGTTGCAATCGAAATTGACTCGTTGTTTAATATTGCTAGTGGCCTCCACTTGTTCATATGATTGCTGTCGTTGGGTTCAATTTTTGCTTTTTTAACAAATTCCAGGTGGAATAATAGCGTGGACTTTGCTCTTGGCTAGTTACTTTAAGAAATTTTGCGAAAATATATACACCCAGAAAAATTCCCCAGTGTCATAACCAGAGTTACTGAAAAATCTTGAGGATGTTTTTTTTTTTTTCCCAAAATTGATGAATGAATAGGGTGTTAAAAAAAAAGCTTTTTCTAGTGTATGAGTGTGACATCCTGAAATTCGAGTCCTTTGAGGAATGAATGGATGTGAATTTCGTCAATACATTGTTGGTTGATCTCACTCAGAATTGATCACTCTTGAGATACTGACCTTGAGGGGAAAGGCTAATGAGGACGGAACTCGTACGACTAAAGGACTTGACCTAGGAAAACGACTTGACCATGAGACTTGTGTAAAGGTGATCCTATAAATAAACAGGTTGATTTCAAGAACGACTGGGAGTAGATTCATGGACAGAACATAATAGAACGACGGGTGATTCCGTTTACCGTTATCAAGCACGCGAACAACCCTAGGTCGATCCTTAGTAATCGTGTATTTTGAAATAAGAATCTATCATCCACAATTTCATGTAGTCAAGGATGTCTATGCGTCGAGATGTCTTGAAAGTGGTTTGACATGAGCCGCTTACGCAGGAATCCTCGAAGCTGCCCGTCAATCTAAGTTGTACCCGAAATAGCATTGGGCGAAATTTACATGGCATGAGAACTAACGAATAAGCTTCAAATTATCGGGAATGTCCGGGACGGATTTTGGATGAAGCTACAGCGATAGTCAACATAGCAGTTAAGTCGAGCAATTGGAAAAGGGATTTTCAGACCAAGGAAGCGAGCCTGTGAGAACGTGGGCCTGGCCAAGCTAGTGTGTGCCTTAGGCCCAAGGTGGGACAACAACCATAGTGGGCTTAAGTCAAGCAAATGAGCCCATTGGGCTTAAACCAACTATTCCTCTTTCAAAGCCCATGATCCAACTTTGCACCCAATCAAGCCCAATCAATTTCCAAGCCCACTCCTATTCATGGCCAAGCCCAATCCTTAGGCCCATCCACTAATTTCAGCCTAAGGTCATATTTGTAATTTGTGCAAGGTGAAATGACCAAATTACCCTTAGTTGTAGGGAGAAACGGCTAGAGAAGAGAGAGAAGATGATGTCATGCTTGGGGACTTGAAGCAAGCATGTGAGGGGCTTAATAAGGTGTGACACCAGCCCTCACATCTCTCTCTCTCCCCCATTCGGCCTCCTAACCGACGAGCTCTCTCTCCTTCGTTCTCCCCCTCTACCTGTTTCCGTTCCAGCAAACCTTCCTCAAAAGATCCGAGTTGATAGTTGGCTTCCTGGACGAATCATCCTTCGTGCCACCCACCGTTGTCTCCAGGACATCCAGACCATCCGCCTGGACCTCGCCATTTGCCAATCAGAGCCACCTTTTGACTCGTCGGCCGACCAGAAGCCAGCGGCAATCTGACCACCTAAAACTATTCTGCTCCAAACTAACCTTTCGTCAAAGATCCGAGTTAAAAGTTGCCTTCCCGGATGAATTAGCTTACTCTTCACCCATCATCACAAAGAAGACATCCAGACCGTTCCAAGGAGCCCCGCCGGTCGGCAGAACGATGCTCTTAATGTCCCGTACAGTGGCACGAAGCCACCGATCGCCGGACCGCCCGGTTCCACCTAGCTCTACCTAGTTCATGATTTTGGCCCGTTTTCTCCTGTTTCGATCGAGTTTTCACCTAGCCCAGCTACCAACCACTCCCCTTTGACCTCCTTGTGCCGCTAGTTGCTGGCCATCCCCTCTGCCGGAGCTCCGGCCAAGCCATTCAACTTGTTTTCTCCTTCGGCAGGGCTATTTTTCAGTGTTTTCAGAGGGAGTTCGAGCTGTGGTTGCTGTGTTGAGCTTGGGGCTGCCTTGGATCATCGTGTTAGAGGTCTTGGAGCGTCGCCTCCATTGTCGCCGCCGCGTCGGTGTCTCCGGCCAGCTAAACTCACTCGTTTAGCTCTTAATCCTTTGATTAGAGCTAAACTTGCTTAGGGTTGGTTTAGTTAGATTTAATTGTAGTTTAGGTGATTTAATTAAGTTGTCTTAGCCCTACGATAGGTGGTAAGATGGATGGATTATATTAGTTTACCTTAATCTTGTTTTATTTGCTTAATATGTTTTATGTGGTTAATTAAGCATGTTTATCTTAATTGATTGGTTTCCTTAATTTAATCATTGTTTTAATGATTTCCGAATATAATTTATTATTTATTGAATCCTAGAAATGTACTGTTCACGTGACACTATTCACAAATACTGTTCATCGAGTAATGTTCACGTGCACTATTCATCTAAAATGTGAAAAATGTCTGAAATTCGTTTGTGTTGATTTTATGAAGTAAATGGATGTGAAAATGCATGGCATCCGTATGAATTGAGTGATGATTTGTGCAATGGTGTGGTGATTGAACATTATGGATTTTATTAAGAAAATCCCAAGTGTCGGGTTTGGACACCGAAAATGGATTTTATGTATTATATCAAATAGTGGGGTTTGAAAAGAAATGTATTATCTTTTCTTATTTGAAATGACGTGGACCCACACACGACTACTTTCTCGGATGTTTTTAATACGAAGAAAAGAGGCCAGGACTACTATTTTAATTGGGGCATTTGAGTGAAATGCAAAGTGTCCGGGGGCTGATATTGAATTGTCGTGTGCTGGTTAAGAGGAAACCGTCAGGGGTGTTTAAGCCGGACGATACCCGACATGTGATGAACCATATAGTGGGCTTGGGTCGCAGTAGAGGCTAGGCCGACTGGACCTATACTCCTTTGGGAATGGGAACTGTCAGGGGCATTTAAGCCGGACGATACCCGATATGGGATGAACCATATAGTGGGCTTGGGTCGTAGTAGAGGCTAGGCCGACTGGACCTATACTCCTTTGGGAATGGGACTTGTCATAACGATTTGGTCTCATAATTAGGACCCTTGTAATTGACTGAGATGAATGAGGAGTTTCAATTGTTGTATGCATTGATTATATGCATTGTGTTTTTGAACTGCACTAATGTGCATGAACGCATGAGAATCATGGTATTGATAGTTTCGGTCATGCACAAGTGAACCATATTGTTTATGGCACGCACATGCTAATTGATAACATGCAGGGTGTGGCAATGGCCAAGTGAGATCGCTTGTAATGTGACTCATATGTGATTGATGAAATGTATGATCTAATGACCACGTGCATTGCGTGTATCGTGCTAAATTATAACGTACAGGGTATGGCATACTAGGTAAGGTTGTATGCGAATTGACTGTTGGTTGTTGCTTGTGGTGGGGTAGTTCTGGATAGATACCCTGGGTTGAGTTGGTGTTCTAGAACTTGCTGAGATTTATATCTCACTGATTATTGAATAACCATTTTCAGGTCCCTAGTGTGAAGAGCCAGGAGCTTGAAGTGGAAGGGTCAAGAGCATAGGTGGCTCAATAGTTCTTTATGACATAGACCTTCTATAAAAGCTTGAAGTGTTTATAAAAGTTTATTTGATTTGAAATTAGTTATCCTGCTTTTCTATCCCATGTATGTCATTGTCAAGGGATTAGTTAATTCGCTTCCGCATGTGCAATAAAATGAAAAGGGTCGGCGACGAGTCCTGGGAACGTCGCAAAATTCTATCGACCACCGAGGGATGTGCGCACACTCGAGGTTCGGGGTGTGACAATAAGGAAGATATTGCTTTTGTCTAAAAAGAGAGAAGTAGAAGCAATTAGAAAGACAATTGAAGTGCTATTCATAATGTCAAGAGGTAGCCTAATCATATTTTATTATTATATATACATATATATATTCTCTTTCCAGATCTTTTGAACTTATTAAACTATTAAATCAAAATTCTCTTAACAAACACATGCAAAAATATAATTATATTCACATAGGGCTAGTACAAGTAGGAATTAAGCCTCTTATTGAAGAAGGCTTAAATACTTCTATTTTAATAGCCTTATGTGATGCTAGATTATTAAATTTCGAAGATTCTCTTTTAGGAGTAGTTGAAACAAGCCTTTATAATAGCCCAACTGATTTTGACTGTAATCCAAATTTTAATGTATCACTTAGAGATCTAAATATTATTAAATCTCTAACTCTCCAAGTCAAAACACATAATTACATAATAGCCGAAGGATCAATTCCTTTAGCTCTTGCCTACAGAGTCCATTATAAAGCAATGATATCATATTTTAGGATTAATGCTTTTAAACACAGTCCAAAAGGAGAAACTCTTTTACTCCAAACCGATATCACTAGAGCTAATACTATCATTCCTAGGTAAATAAGTTGGAGTGATATTGTTTTATCAGAACAATGGGAGTTAGAGGACCAGATTCTTCCAAAAATTGTTCGTAATAGTGAACCAACAAATATAGTGCAACATCCTGAAGGAAAGGTAACCATTCAATTTCCAAGAAGGTCATTTGATATAAGATCAATTCCTTCTTCTTCATCAAGGAGACTAGTTGATCTCCATCCTAATTTTCCACCCATAATCACTCTTCCACCAAGAAATAATGATAAAGCTACGACTTCTAATCCATCAAATAATCCTAGCATTAGTGGTCTTGATAATCGATCCGGAATTCCTAGACCCATTTATCAATAGGACCAAAATGAACAACACATTGGAAACCCAAATTCTCCTCATCACTCTCTTACTCATTCACAATTAGTTGATCCTAAGGTTCTTGTTCTTGAGAAAGAGTTTGAACCTAATCGTGAGTTTTTAAACAAAGAATTTAATTTAGAAAGAAAGAAAGAGATTAGACAATGGCTTTTTAATACCTTTCATAAACAAGCTAAGGAAATGAAAGAAAAATGTTATAATTTCTTTTATGAACATGAAACCCATATCTTCTATTTTTTTTTTATTTTTTGGTTTGAAGAACATTTCCTCCAACTTAAAGAAGTTCATGTTTTATATCATGCTTATAAATGGCAACTAGATAATGACCAAACTATAGAATCTAATCATCCTCCTTTGAGAAAGATTAAGATCCATCATAGGGATAGTAAAACTATAGCTACTCCTTTCAGAATCACAACTGCTAACGATGATCCTCAAACTTCAAAGATAATACAGCAAAATAATTACACCAATCAACATCTTCATACTATTGGTAATCGATTAAATAGAATAGAGTCTTCCATTCAATTGTACTCTACTCAATTACCAAAATCCGAAATGCTCAAACCACTAATTTTTAAACCTTTTGAATTTCCTAAAACTTATAGCCTAAAATTCGCTAAAACCTTAGAAAATAGAAGGAGGTCTTTAGGAAAGTTACATGTTCTAGACAACTCCTAATGTTAAGGGACCTCCTCCTACAAAAGAGACTTCTAGGATAAGAGATCTAGTAATCAATGATACTCCTAACCAAATAAATGTCCTGGAAAAATCCAATGAAGAATCTGAAAATGAATCAATTCCACAAATTAATAGACTTTCATGGAAAAATCCCCAAAAAACTCTATTATCAAAGGGCCACTCCTCTTGATATTGTCCTTGAAGAGTCATTCCAAAGAGTTCAAAATAAGTATTCTCCTAATGCCATTTATGAATGGAATATAAATGGTGTCTTAGAAAATAATACTATTAATATTTTGAATCAAATGGTTATAGTAGCCAATGCTTATAAAATCCAACAAGAAGTTTCCGATCATGTTGTCGCTAACCTTTTAATAGCTGGATTTACAAGACCACTAAAAGGTTGGTGGGATAACTATCTTACTAATGAACAAAGAACTCAAATCCTAAATGCATATAAAATAGATGAATATGGATAGCGTATTGAAGATGCCAATGGGCAAGCCATTCAGAATGCTGTCTGTACTCTCATCTATTCTATATCACAACATTTCATAGGAGACCCCTCCCATATAAGGGTTGTAAATCAAGATCTTTCAAACATGAAATGTAAATCTCAAGGGAGATGCAAGGAATTTTAGGATCTTTTCTTACAAAGGGTTTTGGTTAGATCAGACTGCAACCAACCATTTTGGAAAGAAAATTTTTTAGCTAGATTACCTCGTTTAATAGGAGATCAAGTTCGTAATAAAATAAGGGAAGAATATGATGGTCAAATTCCTTATCACTTATTATCATATGGAGAGTTAATTTCTTATGTTTATAGACAAGGAACACAAATGTGTAATTCTAAAAAATTCCAAAAACAATTAAAGATAGAACAATTGCTAGGTAATAAAGATTTAGGGGATTTTTGTACACAATATGGTCCTTCATATACTCCATCAAAACCAAAATGTAAAGGAAATTGTATCGTTACAAAAATAAATCACAAGCCAATAAACAAGATAAATCCAAAAAAAAAAACCAAAAAAGGAAAATTAACAAAGATATTAAAGGTTACAATTGTGGGGAAAAAAGGACATATTTATAAATTTTGCTGAATAAATAAAAGATTAAATGAACTTTTAATAGATGAAAAGACTCTCTATCCACTAAATAACATCATGGCTGCTACTATTGATGATTCTTCTTCAGAAGACTTTCTTGAAGAAGCAGACCTTCAAATCAATGAAATAGAAAATTCATTAGAATCTAAAGAAAATAATTCCCTCTTGAAGAACCGACACTCGAAATCGTGTATTTACAAAGGAAGAAGAATTTTTGTTAGAAACGGCCGATAATATATTAGATCCGAAACCAAAAAACAATATTTAGATAGACTTCAATCTTCTATAAAGACCCCAACTAATTCTAATACAACTTATAATCTCAAAGATATTCTTAATAGAAATAAGAAAGTACAATCTAGACCTATCAATATAAATGATCTTGATAAGGAAATAAATCAGCAAATTTTAGAAATAAAAGCTCTCAAAGATGCCTAAGGCCAAATACAAAAAGAAATTTTGGCAATAAAATCTAAAATTGAAAAGGGAAAAGAAAAAGAAGAACAAAATGCGACTGATAGCACTAATTCTAATTTTTTAATGACTTTATCATAAATAATATCGAGAAAATGAATAATAAAAATAACAATAAAAATCAATGATGAATTCACCATTGATACCATGACACTTTTTGATATAGGAACTGATCTTAATTGCATCGAGAAGGCGTGATACCAATAAAAAATTTTCATAAGACTACGTAATTATTAAAATCAGCTTGGGACAAACTTAGAATATGTTACAACCTGCTTGAAGCTTCTGTAATAAAAAATCAAATGTCTAATAAAATATCTCTTTTAGTTAAAGATATGAGACAAAATGTGATATTAAGAACGCCCTTTATTCAATTAATCTAACCTTTTACTTCACTAATGAGGGAATTGAAACACGAGTTTTAAATAAAAAGATTACTTTTGATTTCATTACTAAACCACAAACAAGAAATTTAAATATATTACAAGAAAATTCAATTGCTGAAATCAATTGCCTTATAAAAAAAACAAAGAAAATCAACTTCAATATTTAAAAGACGATTTGGAGTTCAAAAGGATAGAGCAAAAACTCCTTGATGCAAAAATAGAAGAAATTTTTTTTTCTTTCCAAAAAATATAGAGCAAAACATATATTCTACCTTACCAATGCATTTTGGGAAAGGAAGAAACATATTGTTAGTCTTCCTTACGAACCAGATTTCTCGGAAGAACAAATTCCAACAAAAGCTCCACCAACACAAATGAACTAAGAACTTTGACAATTTTGCAAAAGAAAATCCAAGAATTATTAGATAAGAAATTAATTAGGAAAAGTCAATCACCATGGAGCTGCTCCACTTTTTATGTCAATAAAAAAGCTGAACTAGAAAGAGGAGTACCCAGGTTGGTTATCAATTATAAACGATTGAACAAAGCATTAAAATGGATTAGGTATCCTATTCCAAACAAAAAAGAATTTACTAAACCGACTTCATAATTGAAAAATATTTTCAAAGTTTGATATCAAAATTAGATTCTGGTAAATTCAAATAGATGAATCAGATAAGTATAAGACATCATTTACTGTGCCATTTAGACAGTATGAATGTAATATAATGCCATTTGGTTCGAAAAATGCTCCTTTTGAATTCCAGAGGATAATGAATGATATTTTGAATCCTTATTTTGAATATAATTTAGTATATATAGATGATGTCTTAATCTTTTCTACTAGTATAGATCAACACTTTAAACATATCTTAGTATTCATAAGTATTATTAAAAAAAGAATGGCCTAGTAGTCTCCCCAACTAAAATATCACTTTTCCAAACAAAAATTAGATTTTTAGGACATTATATTTCTCAAGGAATTATCATCCCAATTGAAAGATAAATTCTTTTTGCAGAAAAATTTCCTGATGAAATTAAAGATAAAACCCATTTACAAATATTCCTAGGAAGTCTCAATTACATTATAGATTTCTTCCAAAATATTAATATTTTATGCAAACCTTTATGTCAAATATTATAGAAAAACCCCGACCATTGACATTAGTTCACACTAATATTGTTAAACAAAGCAAAACTCGTGTTAAAGAAATACCTTGCCTTCAGTTTGCTAATAATTCTGTTTTCAAAATAGTAGAAACAGATGGTTCAGATATAGGCTACGGAGGTATTCGAAAACAAGTAAAAAATAATAAAGGACAAATAGTGCAATTTGTTTCTAAACATTTGAATCAATCTCAACAAAATTATTCTACCATCAAAAAAAAAAAAAAATATTAGCCATTATTCTCGTAATATCTAAATTCCAAGGAGATCTTTTAAATCAAAAGTATTTATTATGCATTGATTGTAAATCGGCAAATGAAGTATTACAAAAAGATGTATTAAATATTGCTTCAAAATAAATTTTTGCTTAATGGCAAGCCATAGTATCTATCTTTGATTTTGATATTGAATTTATTAATAAATCATCAAATTCTTTACCGATTTTCTCGATGAGATAATTTTTGTAGGAAAAACAATGCAAAAGTCCAAAAAAGACAAAAGCAAAACTAGTGTTGAAACCTCATAATCACAACCCCAATTACCAATAATAGACCAACTTTAAGCTTGGTTAGATATAATGAAAGCCCAACAATCACCTAAAATCCACCAATTATCACCCCTTTACCACCATCATCACAATCACTCCAACAATTGCAAATACGGTTAGATATAATCAAAGTCCAGCAAACATCATTGCCACAATCAATATCTCCTGATCTTATCCCATATCTATCTCCATTACTCTCCCAAACAAAACCAGAAACTACTTCATCACAACCACAAAAACCCCAAACTAGATCACGTACTCAAGAATCACTATCATTATCTACTCCAATCAAAACTTGGGCATACATTGCTCAAGAAAATTCATCAAAATAAATTGAGATCACTTTGACTCCATCACTATTAGCTTCTCATAATCTAAAAGAATCACAATCACTTAAAAGGATAAATAGTGAAATTGTCATAAAAGCATCATCTTTCTCTCGTGATAGCTAGGGTGAGCGGTTCCTGTTCCGATTCGGTTCCGCCCGGAACCTAGAACCTACCCTTGGGTACAAGTTTTTCATTTTTTCGAACCTTGAACTTACTGTCGTAACCAAGAACCCGGAATCTACCCCGTCACAGGTTCCGAGGTTAGTTCTAGGTTCCAACAGGTTCTTTTTTTTCTTTTTTTTTCTTTTTTAGTTTAAAAAAGTGAAAATGAACGCAGCAATAATAAACACTCTTATACCTCTTAATCCTCACTCTTTCTTTGAGCTTATCCTTCAAATCATGATTAACACAGAAAAATAGCTTGAACTCACCATAACGGGTCCGACACCTTGACAATCCTTCAAGGAGCAGTACTCCAAAACTGTAGATGTCTAATTTTTGTGTGGGTTTTTGAGTTTTCATGACTTCGGGAGCCCGATAACCTGCACTTCTAGTTCTAGGAGGCACTATAGGAGTGCGGATCGAGGAGTCAAAGCCAAACTCTGTGATGCAACCTTCAAGGTATGTTGCCATGGATAAACCTCCCGCCTCTGGCCGAATGGATGTGAGCAATGCCTTTAGCCACTCCTAGAGAAATCTTCACCCGTGATGCCCAATCCAATGGTTGTCTCCCACCTTCTACAAATCATTATCAGAAGGTAACTATCAATAATGCAGCGAATAGGAGACAACCTACACTTTTTTCGACAAACCTTCCCCATGTGTCCCACCTCACATTGTCGTGGTTGGGACAATCATCCGCGTATGACAAGTCTCCAACATGCAATAGAGTCCTGTCCTTTCTGCGGATTATGCTCATAACGGGTGAGTGTTCGGTTTGAATCAAAAGTCTGACCAAGATCCCCTGCAATGGTCATCGGCATGCTGAGCATAGAAAGAAGTAGAACCATGGATGCATGTAAATTACCGGCAGAACTAAATTTGCTGCGACTTACTGATGAAAATGATTATCAAAACTAAATGATTCTGCAAAGACTCATAGTACATACACAGGAATGAGCTTTTGAAGCTACTCTGAGTCATTGACTATCTATGCATGACAATATGATCTACTTTACCTATGAGACCGAAAGTATATGGAACATCAGGGCCAACCTCTGGAGGAGTAATGAACCAGAACTGTCGGACCGTCTATCCAATTCCAACCTCATAATAGTATTTAGTGTTGTACTTCAAGTAAACGGAATAAACATCAGCTACATTGAATAGTTGGACTGAATAGGATAGTAGCAATTGATAATATTTTATTAACCCATAAATTTTCCAAAAGAGGTGTGTTTATTAGGAGTTTTGACAACCAAAAATAATTCAAGTCTATAAGACTAGTGTTCTGTCACCAATGAAAGTGTCGCTAGGTGATGATGGACCCAAAGAGTTGTCGACATATGATGGCAAATGATCGATTATGTTACGAAAAGATGTAAAGTGAAGATTGTATAAGAACTTTTTGATATAGCTAGTACGAATACCTAGATGGGGGTGAATAGGTATATAAAAGATTTTTCGGATGATTGCATAATACTTAGACAGTTGAAGGATTTGCGATAAATAATAATCAACATAAGACCGAGTAAATGAAAGAGAGAATTGAACACGCGGTTTATAGTGGTTCGGCTTGATTCAAGCCTACGTCCACTCTTTTGCACTGACAGCCAATTGGCTGGATTCCACTATGAACAAAGAGATGTTACAGCGTTGATCTTCCTTGATTTCTAGGTGTAGATGATCTACCACACTCACTCAAGGTATCACCAAGTATAGACACTCTCTGTGTATACAATTTCGCTCAAACTGTATCGACTAATAATCAAGGTGCTTCAGACTCTGGAATTTCTCTATCGATCACGTTTTATCCATAACTAGAACGTCTTCCTTTTTATACTCCTTTATGCCATCATACCGTTGGCACTTACCAAAGGAATTCCTCCAATCTACCCGTTGGACGGAATCAATTAAGGAGATCATTCGAGCTATAAAAGGAACCTGACGATAGCCCATCAATCCTGTTCGCCCATACAATCAGGATCTTGGTTTCCAAGAATAGAACATTCCAAGAATATTTCGTCGACCACCAGATCTTCAATTGATCTAGATAAAAGAATCCGATATATTTATCCAACCAAAAGATCTTCTCCGTGAGGATAGGATTAAATCCTTAACCATAAACTTCGGCTCGAATTTCCTTCACACTGGATCGAAAGATCGTCAATGAGAAAAGTCTTTAGTCTTAAGTCTTGAGTCTTGAGTGCTTGAGTCTCGGGTGATCGAAAGTCTTCGACTTTAAACCGACGGTCCGCAAATATCCGACTAGATCGATAGAAACGTTTTGTCGCTTCAAAATATTCTCGGAAAGATTTCTCCAACAATCTCCCTTTTTTTATGGTGACAAAACTTTCCGTAGATTTGAACAACTTTGACCCGCACAAACATTTCCCAAGTAATACGGCTATCTCATAAAGATTAATAAAACAACCAGACTCTGCATCCACAGAAAATTGGTTAGTCTTTAATGAGTAATACCATTTGACAAAACACTTGATATAAATGCAGATAGTCAAGCATCAAAATCCACAGCCAATTCAGTTCACTCAAGTCAAGTCATACTAAAAAACAACCATAACCACAAAAACAAATTTAAAGTCAAGTTTAAAGTTCGTTCAAATTTGCAATTCTCCCCCTTTTTGTCAACATAAAAAAGGTGAGAAAAGCGTCAGGTCTTCTTGGGAATGCGCACTATCTAGAAATCTCCCATTGACCGGACTATGCCTTCTAGCCTCTTCAAGTCTTCCCTTAGATGAGCTACCTCTTCTCCTTTGGCATTGGCTTGAAGTTGTAGAGCGAGGTCTTTCATTTTGTCCTCCAGGGTAACTCGAAGATGCTTGTCCAAAGATTCTTTATGGCTTGAATTTCACAAATTCAGAGCATAGATTTGGCCACGCATTTCCATAAGAACATCTAGAATACGACGAAAATCTGCAGAATTGTCCGTCTCGCGTACTCGCATTTGCTTTCTCGATGGGGTGAATGCGACGATGGCGCTTCGTATAATCTTGCAGATTTGGTGTTGACGTATCGTGTCCTTCTTCAAGCAATTGAGAAGCCTCGAAACTCTCTCGGGTCTTGCTGGAGATTGTCTTAGACCTTCACTATTGGCAGCATGAGATGTGGACCTTTCTTTCTCGCCAACTCCCCCGTCTCTAGGACTTCAAAAGGGGAAGAGTGATGATCTTCTTTGTCTTGATTATCCTTCTCTCCGCATTCGGCGCAGACTTTTCTTTCTCTTCTTCTCCTTCTTCTTCAGCTTCTTTCTCCTTCTCTCTCTCGCTCCGCTTCTTCTCCGAGCTTGGCTTGCTCCTCTTCTTTCTCTCGTTTTTTCCGAAGTTCGTAGATTGAGGTACGTAACGTCCGGTCCTTATCAAGGCAAAGTGATTGTGAGATCTTCCTCCTCATCTTCATTTTCCAAGATGAGAGTTTTCTTCTTTTTGGATGGGGCACCAATGGCCTCCTTCCCTTTTCTCTTTGAAGCATTTGCACCGGAGTCTTCACTCGAATTTCTCCATTGCCTTGGAAAGTTCTTTTAGATGCATCTTCGTCAACATCTTTAAACCTACCACCATCTTATCGCACGGTCGAACACAAAGTGAATGTCGCTGTTCAATATTCATGTGTATGAAGATTTTGGTCACCAGACCTGGATAAGGCAACTGACCCTTGTCCTTTGACATTGCTCGTACATGTGGAAGAGAATAGTGTGAGGGAGAGAGAACTTCTTCCCCGAGTTGATTGCGTACATCAATTTCGCTTCGGAATTAGACACATCGCCTTTGATGTAGACTTGGGCCCGATGCAATTGATAACAATTTTGTGCAGCACAATATTGATGGCACGCATCCTTGAATAAATGATTCTTCCCTCGATATCTCTATCTTCGACAAGTTCCATTGAGGCACGAGCAACTGAGACTTTGACTGGTTGATAACGTCCTCGTTCAACTCCAATTATGTCTACCAACATGTCCACGTCTACCACATAATCCTGGTCTCTAACACTGAATGATATTCTATTCGCATCTATAAAGCTGAGATCCGAATAGAAATACGCTGTCAGTTGCGCATAACCGTCTGTGGTATCAGTGCAGAATTGCTCAAGTTGAAGCAGTTTGAACTTCTCCCTTAAGTTCACGTTAACAGCATCCAAGAAATCGAAATCAACACTCCTAGGATTTATCACCCCTCGTTTCAGCAGTCTGAAAAACAAATTCTCTTGTTCCTTTGATTTGAATAACTCCATCCTCTTTCCCTTCACCTTTGCAGCAATACCCATTCTAGGTTGAAAATCACTGAACATTTTATCATCGTCGTTTCCTTCAGTAGAATTGGGTCCCGATATACGAGGGTCACTGGGAATATTCGCAAGTGCTTCCTCTGCTTTACCCTTGGGAGCAATTCCCAAATCCTCCATTTTTCTCAGAAAGATATACTCATTCCCATAATGCTTATCTTTGAGAAAATCATCCACGTATTTCAACAGAGTCCCAGTACTTTTCAACGCACAACAAAGTTTGTAAATAAACGAGGGTTTTTGGACTCTTACTGGGTCTGCGTCCTCGATTATCTCTTCCTCCAGTTGTTGACCCGCATCATGTGGGGTAGATGGCGTTGAGTGACGTGGTGGAGAGTGAATCGGGCTCGTTGCCGACTCGATAATTCTCCTCTTCGGTGATATCGAAATGGGTAGGTCCCTCCTTCATCCTCTGTGGTCCCCTGTTCGCGATTCTTGAAGACTTTCTCGAAGAAGACATCCTTCCTTGTCGCTGAAAGATTCATTTACTTGCTTTCTCAAGAAGAAATGACAACTTTCTCGAAGATGAACACGAAGTAGAAATCGGATTGGGAGGAGAATGCTTTTTAGGGTTTTGAAGATTGGAAAATGAAAACCGTATATATATAACTCAGTTTTGAAAAGGAAAGTTCAATCGGCACAAGGAAAGTGTACGAATACCTCTTTTTGAAATCAATAACTGCCAAAATTAATCCTTTTGAAAAGACAAGTTTTCGTTTTTCACGGAGATTACAAAATAACTGAACGAAAGATCATACCTTTTCGAGTTTAGATTACAACTTACAGTTTATAGTCATCAATGTCTGAGTCTGAGGATTTAGAGTCTGAGAGATTAGAGTCCGATGATCATCAACTTTTCGAGTCTCGAAGGTTGGAGAGTCTCTAGACTTTAACTTCTTCGAGCTTCAAAATATTGAGTCTGGAACGGATAAAATCGAATTGATTTTTCTCCAAAAGCTTTGTGAATATATCCGCTAGTTGACTTTTTGAATCAACAAATTGAATCGAGATTTCTCCATTTTGAATATGATCTCTAATGAAGTGATGTCGAATCTCTATATGCTGTGCTCTTGAATGAAGAATTGGATTTTTGGTGAGATTGATTGTGCTGGTGTTGTCACATTTGATTTATGTGCATGAGTCTTCAATCCCAAAGTCTTGTAGTTGTTAACAACAGCTTCCAAGAGCTACATACTCTGCTTCGTTGTTGAGAGAGCCACGTTGCTTTGTTTCCTTGAAAACCAAGACACTGTTCTACTTCCAAGCAACGGCAAGTTCCTAAAGTACTATTTCTATCAACTCTACAAATGCCGATTCAAGGCCTCGAATATCCTTTAAGATTAAAGTCTCCTTCTTAGGATACCAAAGACCAATGCTTGTAGATGAAGCAACATATTTAATGATATGTTTTGCAGCATTGAGATGGGATTCTCTAGGATCCGATTGAAACCTAGCACGTATGCAAACACTCAACAAAATGTCGTCTAGAAGCTAAAGTTAGATAAAGAAGTGAACCGATGATGCTCCCGTATGCCTTTTAATCAACTTTCTTCCCTTCTTCATCTTTGTCTATCTTCAAAGAACTTGACATTGGTATATCAGTCTTCTTGCAATTTTCCAATCCAAACATTTTGACAAGATCATTAGCATATTTTTCTTGGTAAATGAAAGTTCCTTCCTTCAATTGCTTTACTTGAAGACCAAGAAAGAATGTTAATTCTCCCATCATACTCATTTCAAACTCATCCTGCATAGACTTAGAAAATTTCTTGCATAGACTTTCGTTAGAGGATCCAAAAATGATATCATCCACATATATTTGAACAAGTAAAAAACTTTTGTTTTCCTTTTTGATAAATAAAGTAGTATCTACTTTACCTTTGACAAAACCGTTCTGTAATAAGAACTTACTTAGTCTGTCGTACCAAGCTCGAGGTGCTTGCTTTAAACCATACAAGGCATTTTTCAGTCTGAAGACTGAGTCTGGCTTCTTTGGGTCTTCAAACCTAGGTGGTTGTTCCACATATACTTCCTCTTGGATAAATCCATTTAGGAAAGCACTTTTGACGTCCATTTGGAATAACCTGAAATTTTTATAACAAGCAAACGCAAGTAATAGTCGAATAGCTTCTAACCTTGCTACAGGAGTGTAAGTCTCATCATAGTCTATTCCTTCTTCTTGCGTATATCCTTTGGCCACAAGTCTTGCTTTGTTTCGCACGACTTTTCCTTTTTCATTCATCTTGTTTCTGAACACCCATTTGGCTCCAATAATAGTTTTACCTTTTCGGTTTAGATGTCAATTCCTGACATCATTAATGTTGAATTGTTTGAGCTCTTCTTGCATAGCTTCAATCCAGCTTTCATTAGTTAAAGCTTCTTCTATGCTTTTTGGTTCAATTTCAGAAATGAGAGCCACAAAGACTAGACTCTTCACGTCTTTTTGATCTCGGTGCGAATTCCTTCATTAATTTCGCCGATAATGAGATCTTTGGGATGACCGGACTTATGCTTCCAAGCATCGGTTGATTTGTCTGGATGATGATCTCTTTCTTTATTTGAATCTTCATGAACATCTTGATGCTGGTCTTTCAGAGTCTGAGATACTTCTTGAGTTGTAAGCTTTGGAAGGTCTAGAGCAGGTTCAGACTCTTCATACTGAGTCTGACTGGATTCATCTTGCGTAGAGTCTTGAAATTTGACATTCATTGACTCCTCCACGATCGGCTCTTCTTGTTATAGACTCGTAGGCTCTACTTGATGTAGAATATCCAAGGAAGATGCCTTCATCTCGATCTTTCTTAAAACTTACCAACTCGATCTTTTGCATTTTTCAATATAAAGCATTTGCAATCGAACACATGAAAGTATGAAGCAATGGGCTTCTTACCTTTGAATAATTCATAAGGGGTTTTCTCTAGAATAGGTCTTAGGAAGACTCTATTGATGATATAGCATGCTGTTGAAACAAATTTTCAAATTTCAAAAACGTGAAGAAATTTTACTTTCAATTAAAAGAGTTCTAGCCATTTCTTGAAGAGATCTATTCTTTCTTTCCACAACTCAATTTTGCTGAGGAGTGTATGGAGAGGAGAACACATGCTTAAATCCAGATTCATCACACAATTTTGTAAAATCTTGATTTTCAAATTCACCTCCATGATCTGTTCTTATACTTGAGATAATACATCATTTTTCATTTTGAACCTTTTTAGCAAAATTTTCAAAATACGAAAAGGTTTCTGACTTACTTGCAAGGAAATATATCCAAGTAAAACGGGAGTAATCGTCCACAATTACTAGGCAGTATTTCTTACCTCCGATACTCGGGTTTCGGTTGGTCCGAAGAGATCCATATGCAGCAATCGTAGTACATGATTAGTAGAGACATGATTTATTGGCTTAAATGAATTTCTTACCGCTTCCCAGTAATACATGGTGTGCATGGATTGGACTTTTGCTATGGTAATTTGGGTAGACCTCGAACAAGTCGCTTTGAAGAGATTTTAGCTAATTGCTTCATGTTGACATGACCAAGCTTTCGTGCCATAAGCTTGCTTCATCTTGAATTGAGATTAGGCATTGCGATTAATTTAGTTTCATGTCTAAGAGGTAGATATTTTCATGTCTTCGACCCATGAAAGATCGAGTAGAGTCTTTACCGATTCCAGAAAGCATATTCCTTCTTGAAAGGAGATCTTGAAACCGATCACACAACCGGCTAATGCCGAGAAGGTTATAGTTGAGTCCTTCCACTAGAGAAACATTGCTTATTGTGAGATTTCCAATTTTCACAGTTCCAAATCCCACAATGTTTCCTTTGTCGTTTCCTCCAAATGAAACTTTTCCACCATTCACTTGAATAAGCTTTATGAAGCAATTTGAGTCTCCTGTCATGTGTCGTGAACATCCACCGTCAAGATACCACTTTACCTTTTTCTTGACGGAGACCCGCATTTAAAAGAGAGTCTCAAGCTTTCTTTGGTACCCAAATTTTCTTGGGTCCTTTGGTGTTAGCAGAATAAACATTATTAGACCATACTTTCTTAACAGCTTCCAAACCATAGGACATTCTTTTTCAAAGTGGTCCCGATCAAGTTACACTTTGAACACCTTAGAGCATTTCGACTACGTACTTTACAAAAACTTTCTTGAAATGATTTTTGTAAGTCTCTCTCGACGGTCTTTTCTTAATCCTTTCTTTTACTTTAGGAAAATCAATCAAGGGAATTGTTTCGCTGTCATACCTAGACCAGACTTATTGAAGTAAGGTCTTTGAACCGAAAGAACTTTTTCAAGTTTTTCAGACCCTATCGAAAATTTCTTTGAAATATTTGATAAGTCAGTTTTTAGAAAAGCATTTTCTTTCAAAATATTATCTTCTTTTTTCTTTAAGAGTAGAAACATTCAAGTCTAAACTTTTAACTTTTCTTCTAAAATGATTTTCTTTTGTTTTAGATCTGAGTTTTCCTTTTTAAGTTCGGAAATTCTTTTGAGAGAAGTCTTAAGACTAAAACATAGTTCATCAATGTATTTAGAGACTTTGATAGGAATTTTAAAATCACTTACCTCAAATTCGCTGTCTGAGTCTGATCCAGAATCTGAGTCTGAGTCTGAATGTGCCATCAAACATATGTTGGCATATTCATTATCACTTTCTTCACACTCTATATCACTCCAGGTTTTGGCTTTGAGAGCTTTTCGAAACTTCTCAGCTTTTCCTATTTTCTTCTTCAGAAGAGGACAATTGGGTCTGATGTGTCCCTTTTTCTTGCATTCGAAGCAAACTAGATCTTTGTTTGGTTCCTCATCATCAACAGACTTAGTCTGCTGTTTTTGGAAACTTTGTTTCTTTGAGTTGAACCTTCTTCCTTTTCTATTCAATTTTCTGAATCTTCTTATCATGAGAGCAAGCTCCTCATCGTCCGATCATCTCCCGAATCAGATCATCGAATCATCATTTGATTTTAATGCAATGGATTTCTTACCTCTTGGATCTTCGTCTTCATTAATTCGTTCCACTTCATAAGACGAAGAGTTCCAATCGTCATTTTCGACGATAGTGGCATAATTCTTTGCATCTCTCTTATTGAAGTCTTTATATGATTCCAATCCTTGGAGAGTCCACGCAGAGCTTATTCACCTTCATGGGATCAGAAATTTTTTGTCCTTGGTTCTCAAGACCATTGACAATATCTGTAAAACGACTAAACATGTCGCTTATAGATTCTCCCGGTTTCATTTTGAAGGCTTCATATTGACCGAGGAGAATGTTAATCCTTGTCTCCTTCACTCGATCCGTTCCTTCACAGTGATATGTAATCCGTCCCATACTTCTTTTGCTGTAACACAAGAAGATATTCTGTTATATTCAGTTGGTGACAAAGCACAATATAAAGAGTAAATTGCTTTTGCATCGAGTGCTTGTCTCTTGTTTATCTCTTCCCGAGTCATTCCGCGGTTTCAACTTCTTTCCCTCTTTCGTAAACCGATGCAACAGCTTGGAGTGATTCCTCTTTCCACAACATCCCATTCTAGAGGATCCTTTGATCGTAGGAAAGCTTTCATCTTGTTCTTCCGCATGTTGTAATCATTTCCATCAAAGTAGGGTAGTCTCGGTATTGCTTTGCCCTTCCACCAGCCCCGGTGCCAGATACTAGCCATGGATCTTTTACTCTGAAGTAAGACACTTCAAATAAAGTAAGAACACGAGCTTTGACACCAATTGATATAGCTAGTACGAATACCTAGATGGGGGTGAATAGGTATATAAAAGATTTTTCGGATGATTGCACAATACTTAGACAGTTGAAGGATTTGCGATAAATAATAATCAACGTAAGACTAAGTAAAGGAAAGAGAGAATTGAACACGCGGTTTATAGTGGTTCGGCTTGATTCAAGCCTACGTCCACTTTTCTGCACTGACAGCCAATTGGCTGGATTCCACTATGAACAAAGAGATGTTACAGCGTTGATCTTCCTTGATTTCTAGGTGTAGATGATCTACCACACTCACTCAAGGTACCACCAAGTATAGACACTCTCTCGTGTATACAATTTCGCTCAAACCGTATCGACTAATAATCAAGGTGCTTCGACTGAATTTCTCTATCGATCACGTTTTATCCATAACTAGAACGTCTTCCTTTTTATACTCCTTTATGCCATCATACCGTTGGCACTTACCAAAGGAATTCCTCCAATCTACCCGTTGGACGGAATCAATTAAGGAGATCATTCGAGCTATAAAAGGAACCTGACGATAGCCCATCAATCCCGTTTCGCCCATACAATCGTGGATCTTGGTTTCCAAGAATAGAACATTCCAAGAATATTTCGTCGACCACCAGATCTTCAATTGATCTAGATAAAAGAATCCGATATATTTATCCAACCAAAAGATCTTCTCCAAAGGATAGGATTAAATCCTTAACCATAAACTTCGGCTCGAATTTCCTTTCACACGGATCGAAAGATCGTCAATGAGAAAAGTCTTTAGTCTTAAGTCTTGAGTCTTGAGTGCCGAGTCTCTGGGTGATCGAAAGTCTTCAGACTTTAAACTGACGGTCTGCAAATATCCAGACTAGATTGATAGAAACGTTTTGTCAGCTTCAAAATATTCTGGAAAGATTTCTCCAACACTTTTTACCAATGGTTGAGCTGGAGGACATTCAAGGGATCGTAACTACTTATGAATAGGATGGGTAGTTGAAAATAACCAAGGATTTGTACAAGATTACGAAAAGCCAAGCTTGACCAGTTGTAAAGTAGAAGCAATTAGTGAGCACTTACAATTTGGGGCAGAGTGATTAAGGTAAAAGCTAGCACTCTCAACCGATTGTTATTAGTGTTCTTTTCCGGCACCTTATCTTTTTACCGTCGTATGTATGGATCGGCCGAGGTTTTTCATCCCAGCCGATTCCCGGGTGTCTGTATATCCGACGCACCGTATGATAAATGAATCTGTTCTTTTGTCATCTCCCATACCTTGTTTCCCTGCTCTTGTGTCTGTTTTTTGTCGATCTTTGTGGCCCCTTCGCGAATTTGCTTCGGCAAAGTTGCTCAGCTTGTTCTTGAGTTCAAGTGTAACGGGTGGTGGCGTTCCTATGGTCCTTCCATGGAGGAAGAAAAGCTTTGGAAAAGTTTTGTTGAATCAAGCATCCGACAAACCGCGGAACATCGATCGGATTTTAGCGACTCGCGGTTTCGTTTCGCGGCGTGAATTTGTCTCGCTCTTATTTTTTTTATATTTAATTTGAGTCTCGTGAAGCACTTGTTTTTAAATTTTTTTTTACTCGACTCAAAAATATTATTCTGGATTTTTCTAGATGTAGTAGTATCGCACGGAAAATCGTATAATTGGTAAAATGGAAATTCTCGGAAGTTACCTTGCTTATCTTTTTCAAGTGTATGCTCGGGTGACGGTACTTTTACTTTGCGACTCGATTGTTTCAATGAATAATCAAGAAAATATTTTTTTTTTGAAATGCAATTGGCTTGAAATAATTATTGAATGGAAATTTTACTATTATTCAAAAAATTATTATGTTTAAATATTTTTAATAAATGATAAAAACGTTTTTCGTTTATTCTTTGACAGATAAAGACTTAAAGTTATCGTATTTGTTAAAATATTTAAATAATATCTTTCATATTTATTTAACAGTTTAAGTTTTTAGAATTATTAAATTTGAACGTTATGAGGTTTCATTTGCCTTTAATTAAATATCAAGTTAAGCGTGAAAGAATAGTGTTAGAATTTTTAAATAATAAATTATATTTTTATTTAATAATTTAAAATGTTAAAATAATAGACACATGGTCTATAAAATTTCATAATATTTTTAAATTATTTATTAATTGATAAATAAAGGGAGAAAAAATTTTATGTACCACGATAAATTTAAGGTTCTCATCAAATTCCTAAGATGTTGCCGTTTCGACGTTTTGAAGTCAATATTTCAAATTTTTGTTGTAAACTATGGCCATTTTGAGTAAATTTAAAGTTCTCGTGTCATTAGTTGTAAGACTTGGTGTGTTGATGATACCTAAAATAGGTCGGAGTGCATCATAGTTGAGAGTTTTCTTATGGTATTTTTGTGCAAAAATTTAATGAAAGAAGCCCTCAGAACGATCAAGAGCGAAAGCTAAAGCATGAGCATAGACATGGGCGACAATCGTCTATTATTTTTCCCCCTCCAAACACGCAAAGATGTCTTCGCATTTATTTATTCATTTTTTTTCACATTCACTGCCCCCATAAAACGCTCTCGAGCTTTCCCTTGGCTCCCCTTGGTCCGTTGGATCGGCCTACGCCATCCTGAAAAACAAAGAAATAGAGAAACAGAAATGCTGTCATGCGCGCCCTAAAAGTCCATTTTCTTGTCTCAACAATTTGTCCTTTTCTTCTTTATGTACTAAGAAAAAGGAACGTCATTGTGGTGGGCAAAGTTTAGGCAATGGAATCTAAACTGTTCAATTGGTGCTCTCAAATATAGAGTAGGCTACATCCAATGGATCCTTAAATACTGGTACTAATCATATCCTTCAAAGCTCTTGATTGCTCTACATGAGTTGATCTCTCAGTAAGAGGATTGACTGGAAAATTGTCCAAAAAGTCTTAAACTTATTATTTGATGGCCATTTCAACCTTAAACTTACAAATATGTATATACCATATAGTTTTAACTTTGTAATTAACACCCATTTAGAACCTATAATTATAGTGATAGGAGGAAGATTAGCTAATGACCAAGTGCTATCTTGCTTAATAAATTTTATTTCAATCAGGGGTGAGGGGTTCCACGGTTAGTTCAAGTTTTAATTGGAACCTCCAACCCGTTGGAACCGATTCCCCAATTTTTAGAACCTAGAACCTACCTTACATAACTTGAAGCCTTAAGCCTACCCTCTCACAAGTTTTAGGATCAATTTCATGATCTATCTAGGTTCCACCTTCATTCTTAATTCAACGACTTAGTCAATTATCATATCTAATGACCACCATTTACTATTACAATATACAAATCACAACTCATATCTAGATACATGAAGAATATGAAATATTAACAACATAAAAGTCTCACTCATAGATATTGTCCGAAATGGAAGCTTATACTAATGATTTCATATTACACAATTATCATCAGACACAATGAAAAATTGTAGGATTTTGCAAAGAAGAAGTAAAAACAAAAAGACTTGTTCACATGTAGCTTCAATAATGAAGCAATGTGGCTAAAATCATACTTAACAACTAATGAATGAAGTCTATTGTGTAAAGCACGCCCCATATGCTTTCAAAACAATTTAAGATTAGATATGAATCTACACGATTTGATTCAAACATTTTTACCAAATAAGATTGAAAAAAAGATTTTAGGCATTTCAAACTCAAATTCCAGCCTAAGTTCAGTCTAAACTAACATCAGATGTTTGAAATCAAGAAAGCAAACTCAAATAGATCATACTTTTATCTCCACAAAGGATTCAACGTCTCGGTTACTCCTAACTAGAAACAGAACCTGTTGGAACAGAAGCATTACTTGATTAGCAAGGCCAAATGAAACCGTAGCTTGGCAATTAACTTCAGGACGTAAGCTTCAATAATTGCTAGTGATCGAAACCAATGCCGATGAAGAGTTTTGAGCGAGATCCAAACAACTCGAGACTCGTAGCCCAAAAAAAAAAAAAAAACATTAAGACAGAGGAAGACGGGGTAATGTTCTATGCTCTTGTGAATTGGAGACGAACAATAACTAATGGCAAGCAACATCCAACGATAATGAAGAGACTCTCAAAGAAGTTTTTCAAACTCTCCTATCACAAGAACTCTCTCTCTCTCTCTCTCTCTCTCTCTCTCTCTCTCTCTCTCTACACACATACACACACACTCACACACACACACACACACACACACACACACACACACACACAGATATATATATATATATTATGCGTGTGTAAACTGACTTTTATAA
Source organism: Eucalyptus sideroxylon x Eucalyptus melliodora (assembly GCA_016097485.1). Lineage (NCBI taxonomy): Eukaryota > Viridiplantae > Streptophyta > Magnoliopsida > Myrtales > Myrtaceae > Eucalyptus > Eucalyptus sideroxylon x Eucalyptus melliodora. The sequence goes on along the minus strand of CM027826.1, from coordinate 24,063,688 downwards.
CATAATCACAAAATCGTTCGCTCGGAAAAAGCCAAGGAGAAGGAGTCAACCTCGGAGAGGAAGAGTGTCTTTTCATTCACTACGTCCAAGCCTCACCATGTTTGGATATGCCAATTTCTATTTTAGGGTTTAGTAGGTTCTCGATCCAATTCTCTGATTCTTAATTCCTGGTCCAATTTGACTTGATTCAATTCCTACCCAGGAATCAAACCCCATAATGCAGGTTCAAAATAATATGGAATTGGGAATTGGATGATTCTCCCCCAAACCGGGAATTAGAATAGTTCCCACCGATTCTTTGGTTTCTTATTCTACTCTAAAATCACGCTCATCCCTAATCTCAACATCCATTGCTATTGTCCAAATATGAGCATCTAGTTTAGACTTAGCATCATTATAACTCTTTGGATCATCTACCAAATCAATCCCATAAATGATCCAGAGACTTTTCTTATTCTTTTCATTATCAAATGCTAAACATACTTCGCCAACTAAAGTTGCTTAATAAGTTGGTGTGCCAAATTCCTCCTAAATGATTTGATGCTTAGAGAACCCGAATTCTAACGTTAGAAAACTGTCAAGTTTCAAATAGCAATAAACTCATAGATAAGAGCTTAAAGACAAGATAATTACTAGATAACCTGAAACTCTTGGTCACACCAATATTTTTTATAAAGAATTTGAAATATTTACATTCGATCTTAATTGCCAAATATAGAGAAAATTACCAATATATATATATATATATATATATATATATATATATATCCCATGCCTACCATATAGTGGTTAATTTAGTTGTAAACTTTTCAATTACATCAATATATTTCTAAACCTTATGATGATTTTACATTGTAGTCATTTCAACCAATTTTGAATAGACATTGCTAACATGATGAGTCAATGTTTGCCATCCTACATGATGTAACTGACACTAACGTGAACAATTTTTTAAATTTTTTTTCCTTTTTTTTTTTTTTTTTCTTTTTGCCGGTGTTTGGTATTAGGCAATGGCCGACAAAGGCCAGAACAAGGGCCATGACCCTCACTAGATATGGACAATGACTTGCAAGCCCTCACTTATTGACCAACGAGAATTGTGAGGTCCTTGCTGGCCACAACCCCCAAAAAATAAGTAAAGAGAAAAAAAAAAAAAAAAAACAAAAATAAAAACAAATTACAAAAGCTGTCCACATCGAACCAATTGTAGTAGGCCATGCTATATAAGACGGTTCACACCACTTTAGCGATTTTTGGCCAAAATTAGCCAAAATACTACATTGGTAAATTGTCAAAACATTCAAAACTAAATCACACAATTAAAAAATATGATTGAATTCACATCCATATAATAGGTTTGGGATTTTTTTATAGCAATTTTCCCCATATACATAAGGATGCATGTGTATTGTTTGCCATAAATCTAATAAAAATTATTTTAGTTTTGAAATTTTGGAAGTAATTGATGGTAACGTTTATATGTTCAAGAAAATTTGAAGTGGTCAATATTAAGGTAATAAAAAAGTAAGTGTCAAATAGGTGGGTCAAGTCGGACTGAAAAATGATCCGACCCAAATTAATTTATTTAAACCGTTTTTACCCATTTCCATCAATACAAATATAAGGATATATACTTGATCCAACTCATGTTCAATTCAACCCATATTGCAAAAATACTTATATATTTAATTCATTCTAGAAGAACTCATACTTAAACTAAGGTGAGAGCACGAAGTAAGCGAGGGTGAGATTGAGTGAGAACGTGAGAATGAAGAGAGAATCATAGAGGTGGATTAAGTCTAAACAAGTAATGCACTTATTTAACACCCATATTATTTTAGACCTTACCATTCTAAACCGATTTATGACCTATTTCTAAATATAAGTAATCCATATAACAACTCAGCAATCAACTATTGGTTAAGAAATAGGTCTATGACCTATTTTGATAGGTCCTGTTAACGGTAAGGATCATGACTATTTAAGCGCTTACCACCGTCAAATCAAGATGTTGATCACTTGGGAGATAACCATATCCCCCATACCTTTCTCTATTGGGTTCTTTCTCTCCCTTTATTCACATTAAGTCTACATTTATCATAGGGTAATAACTAAGGACACAGTGATTTATATTTTCTAATCAAATAAGTCTTCTTCTTCATGCGTCCAAATAATCAACAAAAGCAAACTAGAAAAGTCACATCCGTTGCATGTGACGTTTGCATTGTAATTCCTTCCAATCACATGGGCCTAACCACTAGACTCGACCTCCAAGCCAAACCCAAATGAAAAATTGTTGGACAGACCTAGGCCCATTAGGGCCCATGGGCTTGACCAGAACTAAGTAAAAATAAAACAACATGGCCCATCACCTCACTGGGCCATGCTTGGGCATGCACCGAACGACTGGACTTGCCCTCAAGGCCAAATCCCAAAAAAAAAAAAATTGTTAGGCCTAGATAGGCCTATGAGCCCGACCGAGCCTAGGCACAAAGCAAGACATGGCCTGCCATCTAACGGGCCCAAGTGTGCTTGGTCGACACGGCCCACTACCGATCCATATCCACAAGAAAGGAAGTTGCATCTGCATAAATTCATTCATTCAGGAAAAATTTCACTTTGCGTTTGCATTTCATTAACACAATACTGATTAGCAAAATTCTGGAACACGGAACCCTTTAGACAAAATGATGATGATGACATATCGAAATTTGCAGCATTTCCATAAATTTGATATCTCGAAATTTGCAGTATGTATAGTTAATGTGGATCGCTCCAAGAACTGTGATAACCCAAAGTCAAAAATATCTTTTTAAAGAAGAAAACTTCAACTTCACACTATGACTTCCCTCGGCAACTTCGCCAGAAAGAACCGATCCGAGACACCGGAAGCCTCGCGGGGACTCCTCATCTAACTCTCGGTCCCAATTGCCCTCGAAGTTGAGTGCGTGGCTCTTTGGATCATACCTGAACTTTGACACCGCAACGTGGCCCTGCCTTCGACACCTCCAGTCCGAGCAATGAGGCTTCGGAGCTTTCGCCGAATCTCCGATAACAAGAGCTCCTAAGTTTTACCACCGGCCGCGGTGGCTCAACTGGATAAGACTCTACTGATCCTCAACAAAGAGGTGAAGGGTTCAAAACCCAGGGGAGGCGCTAGGTGTATTAAGTGTGACTCAGGGGTGGTGGGTCCTCCTGCTTAAGTGTCACTTGGGGGTTTACGGCGTGGCTGTCGGCTACAAGCCGGTTCCTCCAATACCAAAAAAAAAAAAAAAAAAAAAAAAAAAAAAAAAGCTCCTAAGTCGTGGAGCAAAGCCATGAGTAAGGTGACCGGGCCGCTTCGTGGGCCATCGCTATCTGCTGTCGTTGTCGCGTCATCATCACGGTCTGAAGAGGCAGCCTTGTGGTAGGTGACAGCATCCCGAAAGCAATAGAAGAGAAGACGTGGGGGCGGACGATTTGAGCTTGCGATTGAACAACATTTGAGCGTGTGTAGAGAGAGAGAGGGGGGATGAGGTGGCGGGATTTTATAGGGTGGACAAGGGTTAAGGACGGGGACAAAATGGGGGGACACGCGGTGTTTTGAGTCGATCCCTCCTTTAACATTTTGTCTTACTTTCCCTAACTTCAATTTTTGGGCAATTTAGTAATTAAGTTAAAGTTGAGAGATCACGAAATAATTACATGCGATGTTATTTCCACCTCTTAAATGATTAAACTGACCTATTGCTATTGAAAAGACAAAATCGCCTTTATTCATTTGATTGCAATTTATAAGTGGTGCCCCCCAAATTTTGCTTTCCTTAGATTAGCTGTTTTTATGTAGGATTTTGTTATCATAATGACAAAGTTTCCATGTATATCGAGGGTATGATTTTTTTAATTGTTAGATTTTATTTCCATAAAAATTAGTTTTGCGGAAAAGAGAAATACCAAAAAAAAAAAATCTATTTCTTGGTTACATCATTGATCAAATTTATAAATAAAAAATAATTGTTAAGTAAAATATAAAAATAAATTAATATGGACAAATTTTTTAGCACAATCATTTGTTTATAAATTTTTGCTCTTGATGTGTATATTACCATCAAATCATGTCTTATCAATTTTCTTTATATATATAATGGAATGTTCCAAAAAAACGTTCTTTCATGATTTTCTAAAAATAATATCAAAATTACATTCTCCAACATGAAACTTGTTGGGCCATTATAATTCACAAAATAAATCAAACTAAAGGTGCATTTAATAACCATTCCGCTCCCGAGAATAATTTATATTCAGAATATATTTATTTTTATTGCTTGGACAAGTTTTTTTTTTTTTATTCCTTAGACAAGTTTCTAACTAGAAAAACGTGTACATTTGATATGACCCTAAAAATTTCTATTTTGATATTTTAAATTTATTTATAAAAATATCAGTAGAGAGTTAATGATTCATGTTTGAATAAAAATTTGTTGAGTCTAAGCTGGTCCATTAGGATCCATGGGCCTGACCTGGCCTCGGCACAAAACGGACACGGTCAGCCACCTTAACAGGCCATGCCATGGCCTGGGCCCAAGCATACTGCAGTATGGCACGCTACCAATCTCTATCCGCAAGAAAAGAAGATGTATCTATGTTATCCCTAAAGTAAATCCCATCCATCCAAAACTAAAATTCGCTTCTTGTCCATTCGCGTTTCCCATCCTGATCAGTGAAAATGCTCGACCGGGGATCAACAATCTAGACAAAAAGCAAAAGCGAAATCGAGAAGACGATGACAACGATATATTGAAGCAGATCTTCCATAAATTTGAGATCTTGAAGTTCTACAAATATGTACAAGCGCTACGGATCGCTCCAAGGACTGTTGATATAGCCTAGCTTGTCGATCCAAATCAATAAAAGATGCTTTTTTCCAGAGGAAAGGACTTCAACTACAAGCTACGACTTCCCCGGCAACAACCGATCCGGAGACAGCGGCAGCCTCGCCGAGAAGTTCCTTGCTGGGAACTCCTCGTCCGACTCCCTGCTCCAGTCGTCCTCAGAGTTGAGCGCGTAGCTCATCGGGTCGTACCCGAACACTGAGGAGGCCGCCACAGCCGCCACCACGTGGCCCGTCCTCCACTGGCACCTCCCGATCTGAGCGATGAGGCTGCGGCAGCTGTACCGGATCTCCGGCAGCGGGAGCTCCAGGGCCGCCAAACAGACCTTTCGGGGGTGGCCACCGTCGTCGCAGTCTGAGGAGGAGCTCTCGTTGTAGGCAGCAGCAGCGGGAGCGTGGCCATCGTGGAAGCAGCAGAAGAGGAGGCTCGGGGAGGAGGATGATCTGAACTTGTGATGGAACAACATTTGGACCGCGAGCGACGGGAGTCGGAATCTTGGTCTGGTCTGGTCTGGTCCCTGATCTGCGCAAGAGCGTGAAGAGAGTGAAGCGAGGGGATGGCGATGATGAGGAAGACGATGGAGAAGAGGATGAGGTTGGAGGGTTTATTTATAGGGTGGACAGATAAGGACGGGGGCGTGTGGCGGCAGAGCAGAGTGGCGCGGTGGTGGTGGTAGGGTTGGGGTTGGGAGTGAGGATGAGGAAATCCGCGGGTGGATCGTGGCGGGCAAGTGGGAAGCGGTTTTTTGCGTTAATCCCGCGTGAGGTTTCAATCTTACTTTTCTTTAACTTTATGGTTGTGCAGTCTGGAGATCATGCGGAAGTCGAGGGCCCACATAGCTGCTCTTCCTTTTCATTTTTTTTAATATCTCTCTTTTGTTTTACAAAAGATGAATTTAAATGACATTTTTAAGGGTTTTATTATACGATCATATATATAATAAACTGCAAGAGTAAAGGCCAAGAACGGAATCACGAGTTCAAAGTCGTGACTCCTCACTTTAGGCTCCGTTTGTTTTATGAAAAAAATCGACATTTTGAAAATCTTTTCTTAACTTTAATCATTGTTAATCACTTACAAAAATCATTCAATGAAAAGTATTTTCATTCTTAACAACAATTTATACCTAGACATTTTTGCTAATGATGATACCATTTTTCATTACCACTTTTTTCGAGTGATGTAAAAAATCAAATTAAAAAATATTTTCTAAATCATTGATTTTTCGTGAAATAAATTGAGTCTCGATCTCCTTAAGCAACTGCAAGGCAGGAAAGATGATTTATATGAAGATGGAAAATCTGTAATCCTAGGAATGTGATGGACACAATTAGATCCAAAAAGAAAATCAATAAGATTTGAAATGTCGCAAACTAAACGAGTATAACTTGGAGGCAAGACGACATAACAGAGGGGATTAATTAGGACATTTAACTTTCATGTAATATTGAATCAAATATTCAAAGGTTCAAATCCCTTTATTTTCTCTCACAATATCATCAGTTTTCATTTTCTTTCAATGTCCGACTCCAACCAAATACTAGCTTTTAGTCATGTTAATGCAATTTCTTTTGAGTGGATAGTGATGTCCAAACCTACTAATCAATAATACTTTGTAGTTGTGTTAATCCATCCCTTAAACACATGTTGATGCGCAAATTGATCCCAAGCTTGAGAAGCATGTTAGGTAAATCGATTTGCACACACTAATAAATTATTCAATTGCGTGCTCAAACCGGATTACTCCGATAAATTCTTTTTTTCATGTTTGTAAGTAAATAGTTCATTCATATCTCAAGATAATACATGAGGCTCAAAATAAAGCAAATCTCAACAGTAAAAGCAGCAAAGCACAAACTGTAACAACAAGCATACTTTCAATCCATAAAAATGAACATTACTTGAGCATTAAAATAGTTACCAAACGGATTTCTATCCCATGTATGTCGTTGTCGTTGTTAAGGGATTAGTTAATTTGCTTCTGCATGTGCAATAAAAAAAAAAAGGGTCGGTAACGAGTCCTGGGGACGTTGCGAAATTCTATCCACCACCGAGGGTTATGCACGCACTCGAGGTTCAGGGCATGACAATAAGGAATATATTGCTTTTGTCTAAAAAGAGAGAAGTAGAAGGAATTAGAAAGACAATAGAAGTGCTATTCATAATGTCAAGAGGTAGCCCAATCATATTTTATTATATATATATATATATATATATATATATTCCCTTTCTAGATCTTTTATTTTGGTAAAATTCCCTTTCCAGATCTTTTGAAATTAATTATTAAACTATTAAATCAAAATTCTCTTAACAAACACATGCAAAAATATAATTATATTCACATAGGGCTAGTACAAGTAGGAATTAAGCCTCTTACCGAAGAAGGCTTAAATACTTCTATTTTACTAGCCTTACGTGATGCTAGATTATTAAATTTCGAAGATTCTCTTTTAGGAATAGTTGAAACAAGCCTTTATAATAGCCCAATTCATTTTGACTGTAATCCAAATTTTTATGTATCACTTAGAGATCCAAATATTATTAAATCTCTAGCTCTCCAAGTCAAAACACATAATTACAAAATAACCGAAGGATCAATTCCTTTAGTTCTTGCCTACGAGTCCATTATAAAGCAATGATATCATATTTTAGGATTAATGCTTTTACACACAGTCCAAAAGGAGAAACTCTTTTACTCCAAACCGATATCACTAGAGCTAATACTATCATTCCTAGGTAAATAAGTTGGAGTGATACTATTTTACCAAAACAATGGGAGTTAGAGGACCAGATTCTTCCAAAAATTGTTCGTAATAGTGAACCAACAAATATAGTGCAACATCCTGAAGGAAAGGTAACCATTCAATTTCCAAGAAGGTCATTTGATATAAGATCAATTCCTTCTTCTTCATCAAGGAGACTAGTTGATCTCCATCCTAATTTGCCACCCATAATCACTCTTCCACCAAGAAATAATGATGAAGCTACGACTTCTAATCCATCAAATAATCCTAGCATTAGTGGTCTTGATAATCGATCCAGAATTCCTAGACCCATTTATCAATAGGACCAAAATGAATAACACCCTGGAAACCCATATTCTCCTCATCACTCTCTTACTTATTCACAATTAGTTGATCCTAAGGTTCTTGTTCTTGAGAAAGAATTTGAACCTAATCGTGAGTTTTTAAACAAAGAATTTAATTTAGAAAGAAACAAAGAGATTAGACAATGGTTTTTTAATACCTTTCATAAACAAGCTAAGGAAATGAAAGAAAAATGTTGTAATTTCTTTTATGAACATGAAACCCATATCTTCTATTTTTTTTATATTTTTTTTGGTTTGAAGAACATTTCCTCCAACTTAAAGAAGTTCATGTTTTATATCATGCTTATAAATGGCAACTAGATAATGACCAAACTATAGAATCTAATCATCCTCTTTTGAGAAAGATTAAGATCCATCATAGGGATAGTAAAACTATAGCTACTCCTTTCAGAATCACAACCGCTAACGATGATCCTCAAACTTGAAGATAATACAGCAAAATAATTACACCAATCAACATCTTCATACTATTGGTAATCAATTAAATAGAATAGAGTCTTCCATTCAATTTTACTCTACTCAATTACCAAAATCCGAAATGCTCAAACCACTAATTTTTAAACCTTTTGAATTTCCTAAAACTTATAGCCTAAAATTCGCTAAAACCTTAGAAAATAGAAGGAGGTCTTTAGGATAGTTACATGTTCTAGACAACTCCTAATGTTAAGGGACCTCCTCCTACAAAAGAGACTTCTAGGATAAGAGATCTAGTTATCAATGATACTCCTAACCAAATAAATGTCCTGGAAAAATCCAATGAAGAATCTGAAAATGAATCAATTCCACAAATTAATAGACTTTCATGGAAAAATCCCCAAAAAACTCTATTATCAAAGGGCCACTCCTCTTGATATTGTCCTTGAAGAGTCATTCCAAAGAGTTCAAAATAAGTATTCTCCTAATGCCATTTATGAATGGAATATAAATGGTGTCTTAGAAAATAATACTATTAATATTTTGAATCAAATGGTTATAGTAGCCAATGCTTATAAAATCCAACAAGAAGTTTCCGATCATGTTGTCGCTAACCTTTTAATAGCTGGATTTATAGGACAACTAAAAGGTTGGTGGGATAACTATCTTACTAATGAACAAAGAACTCAAATCCTAAATGCATATAAAATAGAGGAAGATGGATAGCGTATTAAAGATGCCAATGGGCAAGCCATTCAGAATGCTGTCTGTACTCTCATCTATTCTATATCACAACATTTCATAGGAGACCCCTCCCATATAAGGGACGTAAATCAAGATCTTCTTTCAAACATGAAATGTAAATCTCTAGGGAGATGCAGGGAATATAAGGATATTTTCTTACAAAGGGTTTTGGTTAGACCAGATTGCAACCAACCATTTTGGGAAGAAAGTTTTTTAGCTAGATTACCTCGTTTAATAGGAGATCAAGTTCGTAATAAAATAAGGGAAGAATATGATGGTCAAACTCCTTATCACTTATTATCATATGGAGAGTTAATTTCTTTTGTTTATAGACAAGGAACATAAATGTGTAATTTTAAAAAATTACAAAAACAATTAAAGATAGAACAATTGCTAGGTAATAAAGATTTAGGGGATTTTTGTAAAGGAAATCAAAACCACTAAATAAAAACCCATCATAGGTAATATGATGGTCAAATTTCTTTTGTATATGGTCCTTCATATACTCCATCAAAACCAAAATATAAAGGAAATTGTCCTCTTGAAAAACAAAAACCCAAAAATCGTTACAAAAATAAATCACAAGCCAATAAACCAGATAAATGCAAACAAAAACCAAAAAGGAAAATTAACAAAGATATTAAATGTTACAATTGTGGGAAAAATGGGGAAAAAAGGACATATTTATTAATATTGCTGAATATATAAAAGATCAAATGAACTTTTAATAGATGAAAAGACTCTCTATCCACTAAATAACATCATGGCTACTACTGATGATAATTCTTCTTCAGAAGACTTTCTTGAAGAAGTAGACCTTCAAATCAATGAAATAGAAAATTCATTAGAATCTAAAGAAAATAATTCCCCTCTTGAAGAACCGACACCTGAAATCAATGTATTTACAAAGGAAGAAGAATTTTTGTTAGAAACGGCTGATAATATATTAGATCCAGAAACCAAAAAGCAATATTTAGATAGACTTCAATCTTCTATAAATATCCCAACTAATTCTAATACAACTTATAATCTCAAAGTTATTCTTAATAGAAATAAGAAAGTACAATCTAGACCTATCAATATAAATTATCTTGATAATGAAATAAATCAGCAAATTTTAGAAATAAAAGCTCTCAAAGATGCCTAAGGCCAAATACAAAAGGAAATTTTGGCAATAAAATCTAAAATTGAAAAGGGAAAAGAAAAAGAAGAACAAAATGCGACCGATAACACTAATTCTAATTTTTTAATGACTTTATCATAAATAATATCGAGAAAATGAATAATAAAAATAACAATAAAAATCAATGATGAATTCACCATTGATACCATGACACTTTTTGATACAGGAATTGATCTTAATTGCATCGAGAAGGCTTGATACTAATAAAAAAATTTCATAAGACTACAGAATTATTAAAATTAGCTTGGGACAAACTTAGAATATGTTACAAGCTGCTTGAAGCTTCTGTAAGAAAAAATCAAATGTCTAATAAAATATCCTTTCTTTTAGTTAAAGATATGAGACAAAATGTGATATTAAGAACGCCCTTTATTCAATTAATCCAACATTTTACTGCCACTAATGAGGGAATTGAAACACAGGTTTTAAATAAAAAGATTACTTTTGATTTCATTACTAAACCACAGACAAGAAATTTAAATATATTACAAGAGAATTCAATTGCTGAAATCAATTGCCTTATAAAAAAACATAGAAAATCAACTTCAATATTTAAAAGACAATTTGGAGTTCAAAAGGATAGAGCAAAAACTCCTTGATGCAAAAATAGTAGAAAAAAAATTTTCTTTCCAAAAACATATAGAGCAAAACATATATTTTACCTTACCAATGCATTTTGGGAAAGGAAGAAACATATTGTTAGTCTTCCTTATGAACCAAATTTCTCAGAAGAACAAATTCCAACAAAAGCTCGACCAACACAAATGAACTAAGAAGTTTTACAATTTTGCAAAAGAAAATCCAAGAATTATTAGATAAGAAATTAATTAGGAAAAGTCAATCACCATGGAGCTGCTTCGCTTTTTATGTCAATAAAAATGCTAAACTAGAAAGGGAGTACCGAGGTTGGTTATCAATTATAAACCATTGAACAAAGCATTAAAATTGATTAGGTATCCTATTCCAAACAAAAAGAATTTACTAAACCGACTTCGTAATTCAAAAATATTTTCAAAGTTTGACATGAAATTAGATTATGGTCAACTCAAATAGATGAATCAAATAGGTATAAGACATCATTTACTGTACCATTTAGACAGTATGAATCGAATATAATGCCATTTGGTTTGAAAAATGCTCCTTCTGAATTCCAGAGGATAATGACTAATATTTTGAATCCTTATTTTGAATATATTTTAGTACATATAGATGATGTCTTAATCTTTTCTACTAGTATAGATCAACATTTTAAAGATATCTTAGTATTCGTAAGTATTATTAAAAAAAAAAATGGCCATAAGTCTCCCCGACTAAAATATCACTTTTCCAAACAAAAATTAGATTTTTAGGACATTATATTTCTCAAGGAATTATCATCCCAATTGAAAGATAAATTCTTTTCGCAAAAAATTTCCGATGAAATTAAAGATAAAACCCAATTACAGATATTCCTAGGAAGTCTCAATTACATTAAAGATTTCTTCCAAAATATTAATATTTTATTTAAACCTTTACATCAAATATTATAGAAAATCCTCAACCATGGTCATCAACTCACACTAATATTGTTAAACAAATCAAAACTCATGTTAAAGCCTCGCCTTCGTTTGCTAATAATTATGTTTTCAAAATAGTAGAAAAAGATGCTTCGATATAGGCTACGGAGGTATTCTAAAACAAGTAAAAAATAATAAAGGACAAATAGTGCAATTTGTTTCTAAACATTTGAATCAATGTCAACAAAATTATTCTACCATCAAAAAAGAAATATTAGCCATTATTCTCGTAATATCTAAATTCCAAGGAGATCTTTTAAATCAAAAGTATTTATTATGCATTGATTGTAAATCGGCAAATGAAGTATTACAAAAAGATGTATTAAATATTGCTTCAAAATAATTTTTTGCCCAATGGCAAGCCATAGTATCTATCTTTGATTTTGATATTGAATTTATTAATAAATCATCAAATTCTTTACCTGATTTTCTGATGAGATAATTTTTGTAGGAAAAACAATGCTAAATTCCAAAAAAGACAAAAGTAGAACTATTGTCGAAACCTCAGAATCACAACCCCAATTGCCAACAATAGACCAACTTTAAGCTTGGTTAGATATAATGAAAGCCCAACAATCACCTAAAATCCACCAATCATCACCCCCTTTACCACCATCATCACAATCACACCAACAATTGCAAATACGGTTAGATATAATCAAAGTCCAGCAAACATCATTGCCACAATCAATATCTCCTGATCTTATCCCATATCTATCTCCATTACTCTCCCAAACAAAACTATAAACTACTTCATCACAACCACAAAAACCCCAAACTAGATCACAGACTCAGAATCACTATCATTATCTACTCCGGTCAAAACTTGGGTAGACATTGCTCAAGAAAATTCATCAAAATAAATTGAGATCACTTTGAATCCATCACTATTAGCATCTCATAATCCAAAAGAATCACGATCACTTAAAAGGATAAATAGTGAAATTGTCATAAAAGCATCATCTTTCTTTGTGATAGTTAGGGGTGAGCGGTTCCCGGTTCCGATTCGGTTCCGCCTGGAACCGAAACCTACTCTTGGGTACAGTTCTTCACTTTTTCGAACTTGGAACCTACTCATCAGAACCAAGAACCTGGAACATACCCGGTTATAGGTTTCGAGGTCAATTCCAGGTTCCAACAGGTTTTTTTTTTTTTCCATTTTTAGTTTTAAAAAACGAAAATGAATGCAGCAATAATAAACAATCTTATACCTCTTAATCCTCACTCTTTTTTTGAGCTTATCCTTCAAATCATGATTAACACAAAAAAATAGCTTGAACTCACCATAACGGGTCCGACACCTTGACAATCCTTCAAGGAGCAGTACTCCAAAACTGTAGATGTCTAATTTTTGTGTGGGTTTCCGAGTTTTCATGACTTCGGGAGCCCGATAACCTGCACTTCTTGTTCTAGGAGGCACTGTAGGAGTGTGGATCAGAGGAGTCAGGCCAAACTTTGAGATGCAACCTTCAAGGTATGTTGCCATGGATAAACCTCCCGCCTCTAGCCGAATGGATGTGAGCAATGCCTTTAGTCACTCCAAGAGAAATCTTCACCCGCGATGCCCAATCCAAAGGTTGTCTCCCACCTTTTGCAAATCATTATCAAAAGGTAACTATCAACAATGCAGCGGATAGGAGCAACCTACACTTCTTTCGACAAACCTTCCCCATGTGTCCCACCTCACAGTGTCGTGGTTGGGATAATCATCCGTGTATGACAATATAGTCTATCCTTTTTGCAGATTATGCTCATAACGGGCGAGTGTTCGGTTTGAATCAAAAGTCTGACCAAGATCCCCTGCAATGGTCATCGGCATGTTGAGCACAGAAAGAAGTAGAACCATGATGCATGTAAATTACCGGCAGAACTAAATTTGCTGCGACTTATTGATGAAAATGATTATCAAAACTAAATGATTCTTCAAAGACTCGTAGTACATACACACAGGAATGAGCTTTTGAAGCTACTCGAGTCATTGACTATCTATGCATGACAATATGATTTACTTTACCTATGAGACCGAAAGTATATGGAACATCGGGGCCAACCTCGGAGGAGTAATGAACTGAATCGTCGGACCGTGTGTCCAATTCCAACCTCATAATAGTATTTAGTGTTGTACTGCAAGTAAATGGAATAAACATCAGCTACTTTTACCAAATTTTGCAGACCAGGCACCAAAAAATTAATATTTCTAGAGGAATTCAGAAATTTACAATCAAGTTTTTAAGGGTGCAATGGTGGATGTAGCCAGAAGTATAATTGCAGAACTTATAATGATTAACTTTGCCCTTTGCCTTTTTCTTGTACTCGTTGTTTTCACTCCAATAATGCACTGCAATGGACCCAAGTTCATCCAGAGTCACCCATGACACAATCACTCCTTTTCCCACATGATCTCATTGGGTAATATGTACCTAAAGACTCGTGCCAAAATAAAAACCAAATCAAAAACCACAACGAATAGAACGAAATTAACAACAATGACCTCTAACATTAATTCACATCGAATCGAAACCGAATTAATGCGACTCTAGCTCATCCTAGTGTGTCTACACATAGATGTCAACCATTTCACAAGTCACAAATGAACAGAAGGAAAAGCTTGTGCTATACTGAAAGAAAAAGCAAGAAGACAAGCTCAGTTGAGACCTATTGAGGGGCATTATGGCCAGGAGGCACTCGGAAAACATCGCTATTTAGAGGCATGTCCACAGTTTTCTCTACTTTACTGACAAAAGTGCTGGTCTTCCCTCCATTGCACAAATTAGCCCCATTCAAAACTAGAACAAGAACAGCCCCAACAATAGCCACTGAACAGCAAGATGAAGATCCCAGAATACCCATCTTGGTCTTATTTTGGGATACGGAAGAACCTACGTGACACAACCCCACAAATTCCCTTCCCTCACTATGTATATACTTGGATCAGGGCACACAAGCATGACACTCACATCTCAGAAATCGACCAAATAAAGCAGCTACAATGTTAGATTAGATCTAATAGTTAAGAACAGAAACAACAAGAGATTAGACCTACGATTGAAGTTGGAGGAGGCGAGTTTCTTCAGTGTCGAGGGCGGCGAGCAGTATCAAGGGACATTGGGTGGCGTCGAAGGGGTCGAGTGGGTGTCAAGGGGGCCATGCGGCTTCCAGGGGCTGAGCGGCGTCGAGCGAGCGTCAAAGGCATCGAGGGGGCCGAGAGGCATTGAGGGGCAACGTGGACGGCGTGACAGCTCATCGAGCTCAATGGTGAGACGGCTCGTCGGACGAGCGGTGGGTGGTGGTGTTTTGGTGGCCAAGAGGTGGTGGTGAGTAGGGCATGGGGTGGCGGTGTGGTGGTGGGTGAAGCAGCAACCGGCAAGAGGAAGGAAGGAAGAAGAAGAAGAAGAAGAGGAGGAGAAGAAGGGGGTTCGGCCGAGAGAGGGGGAAAGAGAAGAGAGAGAGAAGAAACGAAAAAAGTTGGGGGGGCAGGAAGTGACGTGAGAAGGAAAAAGGGGAGAAAAGAAAGAGAGAGAGAGAGAGAGAGAGAGAAAGAAAAGGAAAGGCGGGAAGAATTGGCAAAAAAAGGGGGAAATCACGTTGGGGGAAGTGAGGGGCTAGGGTTTTTTTTTTTTTTTTTTTTTTTTTTTTTTTAATTTTGACCGGTTTCGGTTCCGGTTTCGGTTCCGATTTCTATGGGAACCGAAATCGAAACCGAGAACGTCGATTCCCGAAAAAGGGAACCAAGAACGAAACCGGTCTCTTTGGAACCGGGAACCAAACCGAACCCTCCGGTGCTGTTCTCTCGGTTCCCAGATTCTACCCGAGAACCGTGCTCACCCCTAGTGATAGCAATGCCTTCTACCACTTTTGTAACATCACAATCTTCAGTCAAATCACAATTCATCACTAAAAGCCTGCATCAAGACCTCACAATAGTTGAAAGAAAATACCATCATGAAAATCCTAAGGCTTATGCAAAACATGTTTCTCTAGAAAATTGACATTACCCACCGATTGATCTGTCAAAACTTCAAGCTTATTATAAACAAATCCTTGTTGAAACCAAATCCATCACATTTAAACATTTTGCATCCCCTGAAAATCCAAATAATATCACTCTTCATAACTCTAGAAATGTGGAAACACAATCGTCATATCCAATTATGATTTGAAGCCAAACTAACCACCAAATTATCATATCTTTCAACTTTCACTTATTGGGATTACCAAGAAGCCTAGTAGAATGCGTTTTTTAGCCAAAATGATGATGATTGGCACACCTGGTTTTTTTTATTTTGAAACAGACTTCAGCACTGAACAATTACCCTTTTGGTTCCAAAAATGGAGTCACTTTGGCCCTATCATTAAAATATTACCTCCCCAGTTTAAAATCATTCTAAAAATCGTTCACTCTCATTTCAAGCTCACCAATCATGAATCAAAATTTTCAAATCTTATGCATTTTTTCATTAATTTTCAGGTTTCCTAGGTAATTGCATGAGAATTTGATTATAATTAGTCCTTCCATCCTTCACATCCCCTGCACCTACTTAGAAGATTCAAAACTAAAAGGTGGGACAATTTCAAATTCAGTAAAAACCTTTTCAAGAAAGTGGTTTTGAACTGGTTAAATCGACGAAATTACAAATCACTGATCACAAAATTACTGAATTTCTTCAACAGAAATCACTAGCTCAGGCCCATCTAGCCGCCATAGGATCACCAGAAGAATATCGCCTTGCATTGGCAAAACTCATATCAGAATTTTCAATCACTAAGCCGCCTCCGAAATGTCCAAGTTCCTCTGAAGATGATGATAATCAATTCCATCATAGTAGCAATACCAATGAAGATGATTGCTACAGCATCAATCTATCATATGGCGATGGAGAATAGTAGAGGAAATTACCAATCACCAAGGAAATTATCGACTAAGGAAATTAACGACCACCAAAATGGACAAAAAATTGATTTTCAAAGCTCATGATCATTTTCCATTTGAAGAATCTCAATATGCAGTAGGTGGACTGAAGATAGACTGAAGATGCTGCTGCAGATTCGTCCAAAAGCTAAATAAAATAAAATAAAATTGTCTAAGCTTTGCCTATAAAAGGAAGTGCAGAAGAAGGGGGGGGGGGGCATGACTTGCCTTCAGCTCACTTGCTTTCTTGCACTCTTGCCTTCTTGCGTCCAATAGCCTCTTTTGATTACAACCCTTCACTTTCAACTATCCATCACTTGTATCCTCTTGCAATCATTTTTCAAACACTTGTAATCGCCCATGGTCACTTGTAATCACTTCTTCAAGATATCTTCGATCACTTGTAATCATCTCCAATCACTTGTGTCAATAGTCAATAAGTCTTCTATCACTAAATAATATAACCAACCAAGTTTTGGTTGGCATTATCACCTCATATTATTAGCTTTCTTGCACTCTTATTTTAAGTGTGATTTCTATCACGAGCAGACTATTGCCCTTGTAGAAGGTCATATTTTATTTTTTCACGTATATAAGTGGGATTTCTACTTGAGTGCAGACTACCATCCCTGGGTGAGATCCATTGTTGTTTTAAATACTGTTTATGCATATCAGTGGGATCCCTACTCGAGTGCGAACTACTGCCCCTTCGTCAGGTCACATGTAATTTTAATTACTTTCTATATCGTTGAAATCATAATTATCCTAATCTTCATCTATATATCATTCATTCGCCCGGGCCATTTCTTATTTATTATCATTATCACTCTTGGATTATTATATTTCATATTAAATAATTTCACATATAACACAAATCACATATTATCACTACTTTATTTCTTATCCTTTATTTAGAACCACAGATCCTAAGGGCTATATATATATATCGTTTTTCGTTGAACGAGGTAGTTCAATCTTGCGAAGTCTTTTTCTCTCCATGCCTTTGAAATAGAAACATAGAAATACTGTTACACCCGAATTTCGAGCGCGCACGCATCCCTCGACGGTCGACTTAAAAATGCGACATCCCAGAACACGTCGCCAACCCTTTCTTTTTTTTTTTCTTTCAAATAAGCACATGCGGAAGCAAATTAAATTAACATCGAACAACCAACAAACATGGGATAGTAAAAAATTGGCGACTAACGCCGCAAGCAACATTTTCATTTATCAACTGTTAACCCTAGGAAGTTTAATGATTCACAAGTCCTTACACCGGCAACTTCCAACCGACCCTCTCAAAAACCTCAGGGATTAGGGTCACCCTAAATTTCGCGAATGGTAGGGCTAGCCAAAAGGTGTCGCATCTTGCGCCCACCACATCTGCACTCAATAGATCTCCATGCTACGGCCTTGAAAAAGGTTAGCCCACGACGGGGTGAGAAAAATATCTCAACAAGTCAACAACCTAAACCCTGATTAGAACGCAAATTCACCTCGAAGGCAGTCCTAACATGCACCACACAAAACTTACCTCGCCTCAGCGTGTACCTACACATTAGCTCATCACATATGCTATTATCAGTGCAGCAAGCGCAGTTCAATAACCGGAACACATCATTTCAATCATAACCAATCACATGGGTCCCGATTATAAGGCCAAACCGTTATGACACGTCCCATTCTGTACCGTACAATTTTGTCCCATAATCAGGCGCGACTATCTCAACCACTCAGACGTGTTCCAGTTACTACGGCCCAATGGCCACAGCACCCCACTGAGGAGCTTCACGCCGAAATCTATTCGCAAACGGCAACGTCTAGCATCCTCCACCTAGACGGCACCCCACTGAGGAGCTTCGTTCCGAAATCTATTCGCAAACGGCAATGTCTAGCATTCTCCACCTAGATGGTACCCCACTGAGGAGCTTCGTCACGCTTAAACGCATCAAGACGGATTCACTTAGTGACCACACGTGCACATATTTAGCCAAGAACACCATACCTTGCGTTCAAATGCCTCGTTTTAAATAATGAACTTGGCCACTTTTCTTCATATTAAAAATCTCCCAGTAAAATAATCGTGCGTGGTCATGCATTTAAATCGAACCATCAAACTTGGTACATTCTCAGTTTAAAACTCCACGATTTTATATAGTACATAAAAAATCGGCGTCAATAACCAACACCCAGTATTTTTCTATTTAAATACCATAAAATCGAATTTTGTAATAATAACCAATTACCATCACCGAGCAATCAATTGCACATATAAGTCACCAAAATCACTCAAAAATTCATCATCTAGCCAAGAACATAAAAATGTCTTTTCAAATAATAAAACTTGCAACTCCTTTTTTTTTTTTGTTCAAAACCTTCCGAAATAAATTCGTATGGGGTCACGTATTTGAAGTTAACCTGCCAAAATTTGCACACATATAGTATAAAACCTCCTCATTTGATTGAACATATAAAATTTGGCATCCAAACCCAACACCTCATTTATTTTCTATTTTATTTTTCAAACACCCCTTTTTGGAAACAATCTTTAATAACCCTTTTTTTTTTTGTTCAAAACTTTTAGAAATAAATTCATAGGTGCTCTTGTACTCAAAATTAATCCGTTAAACTTTGCACGCACCTAGTTTAAAACCTCATTGTTTTATTGAGCAAATAAGTTTTGGTGTCCAACCCAACACCTCATTGTTTTTCTAATTAAAAGCTCATAAGGTCATCTTTTGCAATAGTAATAAACAACCAACATAGAGCAATCAACCTCATGATATCACACATGAGTTCTCAGCATGCCAAACATCAACCAAATCACAACATATTCATTTCCCAGCAAGCAAGATACCAAGAACAACTACAAAACCACAACCGGTCCTAATTGGCAGAAACCGGGCCACTCGTGCGCCTCCAAGTTTAATTCGAGAAACATAATCAACAAGCTCAGAAAATTCTCAAATTTAAATTTTATAAAGGAAACTTAAACCAACACTTTTCATGAAAACACCTTGACCCAAATCTTTCTAGAATAAGAGCAATAAATCACCTAAACCGTTACAAAAACTGTGCCCGTGTCCAGAAATTTTATTCTCCAAAATTAGTTTGGTTCGAGGTCCAAATCTTGTTCGTTTGATCTGAAATTTGACTATGTTAAACTAAAATATGTGAGGAAAAACTTTTGTGAACAAAATCTTTAAGAAATCGAACCATAAGTGTTAATAAAAATCCTTTAAACACTAACAGGTCATGGTTTCCAGCACAAATTGAGATTCCGTTTTACAAGTAACGAAGCTGTAATATTATCCTTTTAAATCCTTAAAATATTGATTAAAATATATGTCATAGCTGAAGATGTCTAAAACATTTCTTAAGAAGGAATCAACCTCAAAATCGTAGCACATTTCGATCCACAAAAATGGCAAACGACAAGCATCCAGTAAACTGATCCGGGAGAAATCCACTAAACCAAGCTAAATCACCCTCATTAGTACTAATCCAACCAAATAGTTCAACACTAATCCATATTGAGGATAATTTAACCAAACTAGATTAACACTAATCCATCTTAATGCTAATCTCACTTAATACTAGTTTAACTAAGCTAATTAGCACTAATCTAACCCCCTAAGCGCAATTAACAACCTAATCAAGGATTAGGGAGTTAACTCACCAGAATTCGACGGCAGCGGCCTCACGGCGATGGCGATGTGAAGGTGGTGAAGACCCGAGCCTACCGCGTCTCCAACGGAGGCCTAACGGCGAAGGAAAACAGCCCACAAGCTCACGGCTTGTGGCTGGTTCAGTTCTGAGTTGCTGGCCGTTGTTCGGCAAGCTGGACGGGAGGATGAACGGGCTGGTCAGCGGGACGTGGAGCTGAGGTTGGCGGGTGGTGCTGCTGAGCGGTGAAGCTGGGCGCTGGATTGGTGAGGTGGCTGCTCGGTGGAGTTCTGGTGTGTGTGGGCGTGAGGGAAAATGAAGCAGCGGGCGGTGATGGCTGGCAAGCGTGAAGATGATACTGGAGTGGTGCGGCAGCCAAGGGGAATAGGTTTGTGGGATGGTGGTGGGTGGAGTGGTGGCTACGAAGAAAAAGAAGCTGGACTTTGGAGAGAAGAATGAGATGAAGGGAACGTGAGCAGGAAGAAAAAGAAATCAGCAAAAGGAAGCGGCAGCTTCTTGCATGCGTGAGGGGGAGGGGAATTGTACGTGAGAGAGAGAGAAAGAGGAGAAGAAAGTCAAGCCAAGCAAAGACTTTAAGGGTAAATATCTCCATTTTCATCATCACTATGCCACAAAAGTCCTATGCCTCAAAAGTTCTTGGTCCACTCAATCTCAAATTTAAGCTCTAATTTCCCAAAATAAACCCTTTTGGCAGCCAAATAAGCCCTCCCAACAGCCCATACGAATTTCTAATTCTTTTCCGATTTGTCCGAAATTGATTTTTCTGCAAAATCCCGAACTTGTCGAAATTTCTCCGAAAGATGAGACGACGTCTTATAAATGAATCGTGACACACTCGAACATCCAAATTCCGAAACCGAATTCAATTTCGTGGTTAAAATCAACCGAACGCGATTTTAGTACAACCTAATTTAGCGAGTAGCTTTCAGGGATTTTAATGCGTTTGACCCATGGTCGATAATTCTCGATCTATGTTTGTGCATCTCAGACTCGTAGATGACTCTCGATTGTCGTAAAAATCTCAAGGTTTCAATTATGTGCACCGAGTATAATTTCGATAGAAAATCGGGTTAGTGCAGTTCAACGTGAATTTTGCAATCATGCGGAATCACTTGCACTTCAATTACGTGATTCCGTCGAATCGAGCTATATCCGATCTTGACTCGATTATAATGGTGTTGTATTGACCCTTGCTAATTATTATGATCGAACATTCGATTTCCGATCAAATTTTCTGGTCTGTCACATTTATATCCCTTAACGGCTTCAGCAAACAGGTTAGTTAACTCGTGATGGGCCAGCTCAGAGAAAAAGGACCATAGGAGCGTCGACGAGATGCCCATTTCATTTATTCGGGATGGGGTCGAATTTTTAGCATGTCACAAATACCCTGGGAACAACTACATACATTTGACGTGCTTGGGAAAAAAGAAGAAAGTCATGAGATATGAACGTCATTTCAACTTTGGAACACTTACTTGTACAACCCCATCGAAACAATTAATTGAGGTGTTAGAAGATTCCTAACTTGGTTACTAAAGATCACATATTTAATTCCCGCCATTACGTACAAAGGTTTCGGATTTGGGCCTAGGTCAACGGCCTTGACTTTTCTAGAATATTTATATGTTATATTTCGTCATTTGCAAATAGTTAAAAATGCAAGAATTGTTGGTAGCAATCGCATGAGGGCTTGCATAAAATTTTTAAAAGCAGTCCTAAACTTAGCATTTATGCCAATTCAATTCTAAATTCTTCAATTTGGTTAATTTAATCTCAAATTTTTTGATGATTTATCAATTTAGTCCTAAATCTTCTAATTGTGCCAATTTAGTCCTTAAACTTTTAATTGTTTATAGTTTTAGTCTTAAATCTTTTGATAAATTACTAATTTAGTTCTTTTAGCCAATTTTGGCTTGAAGTCACTATAATTATGGTCTTGTCAATATTAGCCATGCTGCAAGGTACGGCCGGCATTAACGTAAACAAATTCTTAAATTGTTTCGATTTTTTTTTTATTTTTCCTTTTCTTTTTTTTTTCTCATCCTAGTAGGCCGTCCCTCACTTGGTCGAGGCATAGGCCCTCGCATAGACCAAGAGTGGGTGTCACAACCCTCAACCAAACTAGGCAAGGGTCAGTGGGCAACCTCAGCAACCCAAGGTTAGAAAAAATAATGAAAAAAAAAGAGAAAAATAAAAAAGATCATAAATTTTATAAAACAGCCATGCCATTAGAATAGCTGATACTGACTAGACCATTTATATCAATGATTTTGGGCCCAAATTGGCCGAAAAGGCTTAATTGGCATTTTATGAAAATGTTTAGAACTAAATTCTTAGGATTTAATTTACACAATTGAAATGTTTATAACTTAATTGAAAAATTCTCAAAAGATTTAATACTAAATTGGCCAAATTAAAAGGTTTAGGACTAATTTGATGTAAGTATATTAAATTTATGATTTTTGTTTGGTAATTTTCTCCATATATTGTGCTTGAAAAAGTAGCCAAGTGTTTTATATCGGTGCCCTAAGATAATCGAAAGAAATCAATACACATCTTCTAGTTCTAGCTTTTGGGATTTTCATTCTTAACAAAGAGATGTGGCTGATGGTAGGGTTAAGAACAAGAAGAGAAGATAACGAGTATTCTATCGTCTTCGTCAAACTACGTGTTTCGTCCATGTTCTATTACTTAAACTCCTATGGGATAAAATCGTTGTCAAGAAAAGTACAATTTTTTTTTTTTTAAATCTATTACATTGGTTTCAGTTTAGTCATAGACCTTTGAATTGCATTAATTTAGTTCTGAAAAGATTCATAATTTGTCAATTGAGTCTTTCTGGCTAATTTTGGCTGGAAATTATTGATGTGGATGCTAGCTGTTCTAAGTGGCACGGCCGACGTTAACGTAGATAATTTTTATAATTTTTTTAAATATTAAAATTGTAATTATATTATTTTTTTTTTTTTTTTTCCCTTTCATTTTGGCCAACAAGGGTTATGAAGGCCTTGGGAGAGGCGGCCCTTGCCCAAGTCTAGTGACGGCTTGGGTGAGGGTTGTAACCATTGCCGACAGCCAATGAGGGCTTGTTAACCCTCGCTAGCTAAAATGAAAGGAAAAAAGAGAAAATTAATAATAATAAAAGAAAAGAAAAACAAAATTTTAAAATTTTAAAAAAATATTATTAGAAAATGTCCATGTGCTAGTCATGCCATGCAAGATGGCCAGTGATTATGTTGGTGATGTTTGGTGAACTTAATTAGCAAAATATGAAAATATTTATAACAAAAGTGGCTCAATTGAAAATTTTAAGGTTGAATTGGCACCGGGCAACATATTTGGGATTTTTTTGGGTATTTTGTCCAAGTGTCAACAGTCCCTAATTTTTTAAAAATTTATTTAATCTATTCTTTGAACATTTTTTTCCTATCTGTTTAGGTTCTTGAACTACATACTTATTTGTTCGAGTTAATCCTTCCGTTAAAAATGGTAATTTTGATCCAAAGGAAGGAGACAAGATGTCTTTGAACAGTCCGGTTTACTTGAAGTGGCAGAGTTCAATGCCACAATTAAAAGATTGGTGACATATCTGGAAGGAAAAATATCTGGCCAAAACACTCAAATGCCCCCATAGCCGCGCCTCCCGCACGCACCCGCCCTAACCGTTCCTCTCGAGCGATCACTAAACCGGTCCAATCATGTTCTCATTCGGCCATGAGGCACGCCTCACCGTCTCCTCATTACCATTTCCCACGTGCCCTCTCATACGCCGCCTCCATTGCCTCCTTATAGCTACCGCTATGTTCCCTCTCAGAAATCATATACACGATCTCGACCTGTCCAGCTCTTCCTATTGCCTTCGTGATCTCTTGAGGCACCTCTCCATCACCTCGCGCCGCAAGATGGGATCACTCTCCGTATTGGACAAGCCATTGTAGTACCCGCTTGTTCGTAGAAATGAGTCCGTTGTTGATGATTATTTTGGCGTTAAGATATCCTATCCTTATCATTGGTAATTAACGAATTAGCTAACTGAAAGTGAGTCGCTAGATATTTTTTTCGTCCCCCAGTGTTTGGTTTAGTAATTGAATGGGTCATTTGTTGTTGCTTGTCGAATGTTCAATGTGGACGCTGAATTTTGAGTTTGACTAGTTGATTCTGAGATGTGATGACCTGAAGGCGAGTGCTGGAATTTGATAATTCAGAGGCTCAAGATGTTTGATCCTTATTGCTATTGATTGATGGATCCTATACTTGAATCTCGTTGCTTGGAGAAGTGTTGTTATGCGGAGTCCAAGTTTTTCGTTTGCCTTGTTGATTGTGAGGTATGCTAATGGTAGAATCTGTATGGTAGACTTTGAGATATATGGTCTTTATCGATAATTGTTGATGAATCTATCTGGTCTCGAGGCTTCGAGATGGGTGATGCTTATCGCTGCCAATTGATGGTCCTCTTATTGAATTTCATATGTTTTGTTGGCGGTTTCAAGTTTTGAAATAGAACAAAGCAGTGTAACTGCCTTTTGAATGGTTAGTATAGCCTTGGCAGCTTGTTGGTCCTTGACCTTTCCAGTGCCTTGTTGATCCTTATTGATGGACGTCATGTTTGAACATTTTTATAACCCCTATAATTGCAACCGCAAATCTATAATCCGATCAACGGTTAATAAAAAATCTCCAAAATACAAGTGGGTATTTTTCTATATTGTCCTTAAGATTACTTTAAAATACCATGTGTACGTTTCTCTTATTACCCTTGGAACAAGGGTCTGAAAAAACTCTAGAAACAAGAAGATTCCAGGACATTGGGCCAATTGATGGGTTATCTTGACCTAGATACAAGAAATTTCTAGACACCATAAAAATATAGAAAATTGGGCTGATTCATGGGCTATTTTGACCTACTTCCTCGATTCGTTGGGCTTGAAAACCTTTGGATAATAACCCTAGGATCTTCGTTGCAGTCCTCAGCAGTAGAACAACTCCTTATATTCAAATCACAAACACAAAGGACGATAGCTCTGCTTCACCATTCATTCAGAAACTTTCCAAAGTCCCCCAAACGCACAAGTGCCGCATGCCAAGTTGCAAAAATCCCCCCAAAAGTTGTGTGATTGCCTCGGCTTATGATATATATAGACTGAATCTCAGTAAAAGCCAATTGATCAACGTTCGCCACAAGTACATGGCAAGCACATAAATCACACTGCGATTTAAGCCCTAGAACTCGTAAGTTTTAAACAAAGCTCGCCACTCCAACTACAAGGACTGCTTCCTTTGCCACAGATCGGCAAGAGGGCGGCCTTCAGATCTGACGCTAGTGCAAATGAAGTGGCATGACGCGGATAACCGCGTATTGAAGTGACGTTGATGCAGTTCCACGACAGCATTTCTATCCATATATTTAAGGGAAGAACTAACTTAAGAAAAAAATATATATATCAAGGACTTAATTGGACAAAAAAAAAAAGAGTTTAAGGATCAAATTAAATAAATTGCAGAAGTATATAGTTAAAGCCTTAAATTATTTATAATCGAAAAAAATTGTCATGATGTTTTTTTCATAAATAATTTAGAGTATTTATTGATAGGAAATAAGCACAAGGGAGCGAATCCCCGTAATAAGCCTCACATTATTGATATGGGTATATGTAACCATGAAAAAATTCTTAGAACAAACATTATGCCAAGAAGAATTTTGCTTTTGCCGCTGTGTCATTGAGAATAACTAGAATATTAAGAAAGTAAATAAAAAAAAAGTGTTAAATTTATTACACTTGTGCCAATTTAGTTATAGACTTTTCAATTGTATCAATTAAGTTCTAAGCTTTTTGATGATTTGTCAATGTGGTCCATTCCACCAACTTTGACTGGAAAATATTTGACATGGATGCCAGCTATCCCATGTGACATGATTGACGTTAACAAGACCAAAATGTATAATTTTTAATATTTTTTATGATTTTTTTGTTGTCTTTTTTTAACAACTTTGGGCGAGTGAGGTCATAGCCAACTATCGCCAAGCACAGGCGAGGGTGTCAAGCCCTCACCTAGGTTCAAGTGATGGTTGACTCTTGTGCTAGTTGATGCCCTCACCGGCCACAGGCAAGGATTGTGGCTCTCTCTTGGACTTGGATGAGAGGCAGAGGCCATCACCTAGAGCTTATTGGCCTATAGTTGGGGGAAAAAATAAAGGAAAATTAAAAAATAAAGAATAAAAGAATCAGAGTTTTTTTAAAAATTAAAAAAAAATTGTCCATGTTAGTGTTGACTGTGTCACATAGAACGGTAGACGTGTATGTCAATGATTTCCAATTAAAATTGACCAAATAAATAATATTAGCAAATCATCAAAAAGTTTAGTTGTCAATTGGTACGATTTGTCTTATAAAGAATCAATATGAATTTACTCGTATCTATCATGATTTTATTGTCAAGATAAAAACACAATTTTCTCAAGATATCAAGGTTTTTCATACTAATAATTTCAGAGGATATGGGGACTCCAAAAGTTTTTAGAATTCTTTCTCAAAATGGTACAACTGAAGAGACGAACCCTAGTGTTGGAATCATGGTGTATACGAACGAGCTCGTTCCTCTTGTAAGATTCGGCCTCCATGTCCTCTCTCGCTCGAGATGATCTCGATCCTTGACTCGCACTGCAAATGTAATAGTGGGAGGTGGGAGGTGTCAAGAGAGAGAGGCAACACTTGTTGAGGGTAGGGATGTCAATGGGCCAAGTATCCAACACACTCTAACCTGAAACAAATGGAACTGTGCTCTACCTGACACAACCGGATACCTAAAACACATATATTCTGAGCCGTCGGGTCGAGTTTCGGGTTTCTTCTTCTTTTTTTTTTTTTTTTTTTTTTGGTGCAGAACTTATCTATATAGCTCAGTGTTGTTGCTATTCAATGAAACAGTCCACTTCTCACGTATCCTTTATTTATATCAGTTGACTTGATTTTCAAAGTCAGTAATTTGGCTTAGTTTTTATTTTAATGGCTTTATCTTTTAAAACATATGACTCCGTGTTCTATATTTTAAGAGATTTCTCTCATCAATCAATACATATGGGGTTTGGGTGGCTTTTATGGGCCTTTTCTAATTTTTTTAAATAAACAATTTCTGCCAATAAGAACGAAATACCAAAATAAATAGAATAAAAATATAGAGGAAACTTGTGAGATGTGGTCATGGTGTGGTTATTTGGTATACTTGTCGGTTCTTTTGCTCGAATATATGGCAAATCAACAAGGTTCAACGATCCATCGTCCAGAGACGTTGACCCCTGACAGAATTGGCCTTTTTAATCACGAGTCATTTCTACACTAAAGTGAGAGAGGCTATTGTTCTCTTATTGATTTATGAAAGTTCATGTTTTAGATCATTTGTCCAATTTACGTCCAAAATGATTATGTTTAGTCTTTGTAGTCGGTTGCATCATAGGCTGTATTGATTTCGTGGATGGACATAATAAATGTAAAAGCACTCTTCCCTTTGCTTCTTGTTAAACAAGTCTCTCGGTCATTCTTTATAAGGTAATTGATATGTATTCTTTGCATACAACTTGTGAATAACTGAGTTATTTATAAACAATATTGCATGTATGGCACATGCTTTAGAAAGATTACGCAGGTGATGAGGGATGAAAAAGTCAAAGAAAAACACGAAACCCAACCCGACCCGAAGAACTACCCGAGTTCCTTTACTTATGACCTGAACCAAATGAGACCAAACCCAAAATACCTGAAAAATTCAGGTTAGGTCGGGTAATTTTGACACCCCTACTCGAGGGAACAGGAGAGGCTTCTTCATATCCCATCTCTCGCGCGCGCATCAGTCTGAGTACCAGCTATTGCTCAGCAGCTTGTCAAGAGAGAGAGCGACTCTCAACGGGATTCCATCATCCACTGGCCTTTATATAGAGAAGCGTTTTAAGCCATAAAATATATTCTCCATCTTTCTCTGACGGTTCCAGCGAGGAAAAGATTCAGGAGTCCTAAAATTTCTTTAAGCAAAAAGAGGAGTCATAAAAATTCCGATCGTTGTCAGTTGAATTCTGGATGTCTCATTTTAGTCCATTCAATTTCAAATTTTTTGAGAAAAGCTGAATTTAAGTAATAGTCCCACCATTGGCAATGCATGTTTGGTCATTAGAAAGTTGCACACTATTAGTTGTTCATAAAATTAAGAAAAATTTAAACTTTAATCAAGTAATAAAGCATTGACAAACGAATTTGATGGATAGTCCATTGATAGATTGTGAGATTTTGCTACTCATCATAAAGTGAACAAACTCGTTAAAAGGCTGCTTCTCACAATTCAAGCATGATTTGTACAGATAACATTGCTCAAACTAGTAATAGGTTATCTGTTTCTTTGCAATACATGTATAGTTCTCCCCTGATATTCTGAAATACAGCTCTACTCGCAGTTCCTATATCATGAGACGCAGAGAACCAGAAAGCATCAGGCAACAAAAACTGCGTACTGGAAGTTGAAATAGAGCATCACTAGAACAAAATCCTCATCAGCCTAGCAAAGAAATCACAGCAATGGAATGACTAATGAACAGAAGAGTAAATCACTTGGTGACAGGATAAAGGGTGCATATTTTCTTAGGATCAAACTCAACACATATAAGATTGATCGAGAATTTATAATAGCAATGAAACTATGAACTCACTCTTGCGGAGTTGCAGCATATAAAAAATTCACATCCTATGAAATTAGCTTGAAAGAACTGGACGGATTCTGGGAATTGAGACCGCCATAAATCCAGCAGTGTGATCTTTCTCCTTTGACGATGTGTTTATTACTTTGCTTCCAGAAGCTTCCTTAATAATCCACACGTTAATCACTAAATTACTTTGAGCGGTCATATGAGGAAAGACGAGATTACAGTTGATATATATTGCAGAACAATAAAAAACCAATTTAAGCAATCAGGAAAAATAAGCAAATTCACGTCATTCCTAAAGGTAGGATTTCAATCATCCACCTTAAGAATCTGTATGGTCAAAGGGATTTTCTTAAAGAGCTGCATATTCTTTCAACGTCTTGAAATTTCCACCATATCAACATCTTGTATAAACCAGTATGTCTAGCATTATAAGTGTGACGGCCCCGGCGGCGGTGCGCGGGGAGGAGGATGGCGGTGCGTCCGTGCCTCGGTCCCCGAACGTGTGCAGGGAGGGGCGCATCTTCTATCCCACATTGCTTGGGGGGGAGTCCTGGGCCAATTTATAAGGCTTGGGTTCTTTAACCTATGTAACGTGTTTCACACATGCTTTCGTTGTATTGACAACAAAGCCTTGAGGGCGGCCCGATTGGGATGGCAGTTCGTCCGCGCCAGTGCGGGGCCCAAAGAGGACAATATTGGGCTGGGCTGAGGGATGGCGGTGCGTCCACGCCTCTACCCCAGACAACGCGTTTACATCGCTTAGGAGGGGAGTCCTAGGCTAGTTTATAAGACTTGGGTTCTCTAACCTGTGTAACGTGTGTTTATAAGGCTTGGGTTCCCTAACCTGTGTAACCCATTTCACACATGCTTTCGCTGTGCTAAGAACAAAGCCTTGAGGGTGGCCCGACTGGGATGGCGGTTCGTCCGCGCCAGTGCGGGGCCCAAAGAGGACAATATTGGGTAGGGCTGAGGGATGGTGGTGTGTCCACGCCTCTACCCCAAACAACACGTTTTAAAGCCGTGAGGGCCGAAGGCCCAAAGCGGACAGTATTACACAGTAGGAGGCGGGTCCTTACAAATGGTATCAAAGCAGACTCTCGACCGCATGTGGGGTCACAGCGAGGGCGCTGTGCTCCCAAGGGGGGAGAGTGTGACGGTCTAGGTGGCAGTGCACGGGGAAGAGGGATGGTGGTGCGTTTACGCCTCGGTCCCCGGACGTGCGCAAGGAGGGGACGCGTCTCCTCTCCCACATTGCTTTGGGGGAGTCCTGGGCTAGTTTATAAGGCTTGGGTTCTCTAACTTGTGTAACACATTTCACACATGCTTCCGTTGTGCTGAGAACAAAGCCTTGAGGGTGGCCCAACTGGGATGGCGGTTTGTTCGTGCCAGTGCAGGGGCCAAAAAGGACAATATTGGGTTGGACTGAGGGATGGCGGTGCATCTGCGCCTCTACCTCAGATAATACATTTTAAAGCCGTGAGGGCCGAAGGCCCAAAGCGGACAATATTACATAATGGGAGGCTCGGGTCCCTACAAATGGTATCAAAGCCGACTCCCGACCGCGTGTGGGGCCACAGTGAGAGCATTGTGCTCCCAAGGGGAGAGAGTGTGACAGCCTAGGCAGCAGTGCGCGGGGAGAAGGGATGGCGATGCTTCCATGCCTCGGTCCTCGGACGTGCGCAAGGAGGGGGCACGTCTCCTGTCCCATATCGCTTTGGGGGGGGGGGGGGAGTCCTTGTCACGCCCCAACCCTGAGCGCATGAACATCCCACTTCGGTCAATATAAATGCGACATTCCCAAGATGCGTCGCCGACCCATTTGTTTTATTACGCATGCGGAAGCGAAACTAATCCCTTGACAATAAAAACTTTGGGATAGAATAGCAGGCAATCAATCACAACCAAAACACTTCTTCTTATAAACACAAAGGTTTATATATACAAACTAGGCCAAAGACAAAGGTCTACAAAAAGGCCGGCTCAACAAAAAGGAACTGTCCTATGACAAGCTAGTCAGACCAATTCGCCGATCCTTCGGTCTTCACCTCCTTTTACTCCATGGCTTCGGGTCCTCCACGACCACCATCTAAGGACCTAAAAATGTTGAGCCCACAATGGGGTGAGACATTGTCTCAGCAAGTTCACCCCCTAAACTCCTATTAGGAAGAAAATACACATCATGACGCTCTAGCCACACAATTAGGATAGAAGACTTACCTCATCTTAGTTTGTTTATGCACATCAGTACAGTTCATAATTCAACCAATCATTTCAACACATCAAAGCAACATATCAAATCGAATTATCGATCAATCGACTCAGTCGATTCCATGTCAATGAGACCATTCCCTGGCCATCTCAATCAATTGTACCTATAAGTCCGATCATACCCAGGAATGCTTATTATAAGCTAATAATAGGTAGTATAGCTCACCAGAAGCTGCCGCAATTATACTCATATAATATACTATAGCTCACCAGAAGCTGCCTCAAATACTGATATAGTATATTATATATGCTCGCCAGAAACTGCCTCATATACTGAGATAATATACTATATATATGCTTGCCAGAAGCTGCCAGCTATACTGCCGTAGTATACTGATAATAATAATGCTCACCAAAAGCTGCCAGCCATACCCTCGTGGTATGCTGAAAATACTCATTTAATCAAATCACCATTTTTATTATTCCTGATAAAGATACTCGTGTGTGGGTACACGGTCGGCCTTAGCCAAAATACAATATTTTTCTTTTAGAAAATCCCACTATTTAATGTAGTTCATAAAGATATTTTCGGCGTTGTAAACCGACGCCCGGTAGTTCTTGTTTAAACATTGATATTACTCAATTTTGGGATAAATCCCCAAAATTACAATCAACACTCAATTTCACAATTTAACGATCAATAGCATAAACTAACCACACCACTACGGTCAATACGGAATTCTAATAAATGGCTCTCCCGGTATAATTTCAGGAAAATATTAACTAATTAATAATTAATTTAATTCTGAAAATTATTTAATTTAATTATAAAATAATATGATTAAATAATTATTAAATAATATTAAATAATATTTATTTAAATAATTAATTAATTAAAGTCCAAACACGATTAGCCTTAATTTAATTACACAATTAGATTCACTAATCCAACCCTTAATCTAATCATTCATCTAATCTAATTAACATTTAAATAATCTAATCTATCCACCCATTCTTACTTAGACTAATCTAAACACCCCTTAAGTATAATTAACTCCCTAAGCGAGAGATTAGAGAATAAACTCATCGGATTAATGTTCCGGCGAGTCCACGGCGAAGGCGACGCCAAGGCGGGCGATAAACCTCAAGGAGGCGACACCAACCAAGGCCGAGAAGGGTCCTAGAATGGGCCTTGAAGTCTTCAAAACTTTGTTGTCTTCTGCTTGTTCCAAGGACCGAACCAGAGAAGAAGAAGGGCTAAATGGCGAGAAAACGGGCCGATTGGAGCTTCGGCAAGTGGGTGGTTGGCAACTGGTGGCTCCAGAGGGTCTTGGGGGTCTTGAGGGTCTTGTAGGTGGATGGGACAGGCAAAGGAAGGGCTGGAATGGGAGAAAAATAAAGAAAAACGTAAAACAGTGCGGGCACACGGGGACCGACGGACCGGCAACGGGAGGCTTCGTTCGGGGCAAGGTTAGGCTTGTTGGAACGGTCTGGATGTCCTCTTCACGATGATGGGTGGCTAGTTTGCTGATTCATCTGGGAAGTCGACTTTTTACTCAAATCTATGGCGAAAGGTCGGCTGAAGTATAAATTGGAACAAGGGAAAACAGAGGAGGAAAAGGGTCTGACGGCTTGGGTTGGTGTGCGACGGTCAAGGGGGCTGATGCTCTGTGTTCTCTGTTTTCTTCGAAACTCAAGATGGACAACAACAATGGAGAAAGGAGGGATTCAAGAAAGAAGATGGTCTGCTGAAGCAAGGGGGTCCCCAAAGGCTTCTAAGGCCTTCACACTTGTCCAACTCTCCTCACTCATGCCCCCACCACCCATGGCCCTCACCCTCAGCCATTTCCCACTCCTTAGCTTCCTCAAGAAGCTTGCCAAAAGGTTCAAAGGTTGGTCACCATGGGGGACAACGAATTTTGTGCAATGTGGCCATCAAAGTCTTCAATTCCTCTTCAATCCTCTTCAATTCAATTCAATTGAAGCCCCAAAATTTCATCCCATGTGTCCTCACTTAAATCCACATTTTTCCATGCCCATAAATCCATCTTGGATGCCAAAAGTGCGCTCAAGAACGGTCTTCCAACTTTCTCGATCCAATTCCATCAATTCTTGATTTTTCGCCGAAAAACTCGATTTGTAGAAAAATCTTCGGAAGATGAGTCGACGTTCCTAAAATGATTTGGGACTTGACAAAACTTCCAATTTCTATAATCAGGTTCAATTTCACGGTTAATTTCAATCTGGCATGATTTTAGCGCATCCTAATCTACCGGGTGGCTTTTAGGAACTTTTCATGCAATTGATCTGTGGTCAATTGTTTTCGAACCACAAAGTGCATCTTCGACATATTGGCGACTCTCGATTGACGTAAAAATCTCGAGGTTTCAAATACGAACACAAGGTACCAAAACAATAGAGGAATCGGTTTAGGGTCAATTGACAAGAATTGTGCAATTAGGTGGAATCACCCACATTGAATTACATACCTTTGTCAAGTCGACTTACTTCCGGTCTCTAGTCGATCTGTGCCGCAATGACCCGTGTAGATTAGCACGGTCGAGCAATCGTTTCCTGGTCGAATTCTCAAGTTTATTGCGTTTAGATTCCTTAATGGCTTCATTTGATAAACTAGTTATCTCGTGAGTGGCCAACTCAGAGAAGAGAGCTATAGGCGCGGACATGAAATGCCCGACTTATTCAATTGAAAAGAGAATTGGAAAATCAGGATGTCACAACTCTTTCCCTTTTATAAAAATTTTGCCCTAGAAATTTAAACCTATGACAAGTCTTAAACAAGAAGAAGAGGGTACATTTGTCTCATTGACTCTTCGCTTTCCCAGGTTGCTCCTTCAGTGCCGTGGTATTGCCAGACCACTTTGACCAATGGGATGATCTTGGTATGCAGAATCTACTCTTTTCGATCCACTATCTGAACTGGACTTTCCACGTACGACACTCTGCTGTCCATGTCTAAATCCTCAAAATTCAACACATGAGTCGGGTTAGGCTCATACTTCCTCAACATCGACATGTGAAAGATGTCATGCACTTGCGCCAGTCTTGACGGTATTACAAGATGATACGCTAGGATCCTAATTCTTTCAAGAATCTCAAAAGGACCTACGTACCTCGGACTCAGCTTTCCTTTCTTGCCAAAGCATGAAGTACCCCTCATTGCTGACACCTTCAGAAAAACATGATCTCCAACTTGGAATTCCAATGGCCTTCGACACTTATCGGCGTAGCTTTTCTGGCAGCTTTGAGTGGTCTTTAATCTGTCTCTGATGACGGCAACTACTTCCACTAATTGCTGGACTAACTCTAGGCCTGTGATATTTTGTTCCCCAACCTTATCCCAACAAATTGGTGTCCTGTACGCTCTGCCATACGACACTTCGAAAGGAGCCATCTGAATGCTCTGCTGGTAGCTGTTGTTGTAAGCAAACTCAACAAGATGAAATTGTTCCTCCCAGCTTCCCTTGAAATCCAATACGCAAGCTCGCAACATGTCTCGAGGGTCTGAATCATTCTCTCAGACTAGCCATCCGTCTGTAGATGATAAGCTATATTGTACTGCAGCTTCATTCCCAAAGCACTCTATAAGCTTTTCCAGAAGGCGGTTGTAAATCTCGGGTGTCGGTCTGATGTAATCGTCACCGGCACTCCATGCAGACGAACTATTTAACGCACGTACAGATCTATGTGCCTATCCAAACTGAGGTCCTTTCGCACTACAATGAAGTGAGCGACTTCGTCAATCTGTTGACCACTACACAAATCGAATCATTTCCTCTCTAACTCCTCGGTAATCCAATCACAAAGTCCATCGTGATACGCTCCCATTTCCACTCTGGGATCTTGAGAGGTTGCAGAAGTCCTCTCGGCTTGTAGAGCCTTGACCCACTGACACGTCAAACACTTGGCGACATACTTGGTGATGTTCGCCTTCATACCAGACCACCAGTAGTGTTGACGCAGATTCTAATACATCTTAGTGCTACAAGGATGAATGCTGTAACTGCTATGATAAACTTCTGATAACTACTATGATGAGCTTTTGATAAAATATCCTCTCTAAGCTCCATATCGTCAGGTACAACCAATCGTCCTCGGAACCTTAGCATTCTGTTCTCAAAAACCTGAAAGTCAGTATATTTTCTTTTCGGTGTTCTCTTGTAGAATTTTCTGAATCTCTGGATCTATCCATTGAAGCTTCTTGATTCTGATATGCACCATTGGCTCAAATTTGAGGACAACCATAAGATACAAAAGGTGGCCTACATCAAATTTGAAAACTGAATCTCGAGCTTTCTCAAGCAAAGTCCAATCCCTGATCATCATATGTGCAACTCAAGACTTCTGACTGAGCGCATTAGCAACCTTATTCGCTTTTCTAGGGTGATACAGAATATCACAATCATAATCTTTAAGGAGTTCAATCTAGCGACGCTATCTCATATTCAACTCCTTCTGAGAGAATAAGTACTTGAGACTTTGATGGTCAGTGAAGATTTGGAATCTTTATCCTCACAGGTAATGCCTTCAAATCTTCAGAGCAAAGACGATTGTTATGAGTTCTAAGTCATGCGTCGGGTAATTCAGCTTGTGAGATCTCAACTGACGGGACGCGTATGCAACAACTTTACCAAGTTGCATCAACACACAACCTAGTCTTCTAAACGACGCATCACCGTAGATCTCATATCATCGGGACCAAATGGAATGGTCGGCCACAGTGCAATAGTCGGCCCGCTTAAGCTCTTGGAAACTATGCTCGCACTTGTCTGTCCACATAAACTTCTCTTGCCTTCTTTAGTAGTCGAGTCAACGGCAATGCCAAAGTTGAAAACCCCTCTACGAACCTTTTGTAATACCCTGCCAAACCTAGAAAACTTATGATCTCTGTCACTGTCGTCAGTCTTGGCCAGTTGATAACTGCTTCAATCTTGGATAGGTCCACGGAGATTCCTCCTCCCAAAATCACGTGCCCTAAGAACACAACACGAGTCAACCAAAACTCGCATTTGCTCAACTTAGCACACAACTCATGATTTCGCAAAGTCTGAAGCGCTATCCTTAAGTGCATTTTATGCTCTTCGGGACTTCTCGAGTACACCAGGATATCATCGATGAACACGATCACAAATTGATCCAGGTACTTTTTAAACACTCGATTCATTAGGTCTATAAAAGTAGTTGGGGCGTTCGTCAAACTAAATGGCATTATAGTGAACTCATAATGGCCGTATCGAGTACGAAATGTCAACTTCGATATGTCCTCCTTCTTGATCCTCAGCTGATGATATCCTGTCCTCAAGTCGATTTTTGAAAATATCGATGCTCCTTGCAACTGATCAAACAAGTCGTTGATCCTCGGGAGTGGATACTTGTTCTTGATTGTCACTTGATTGAGTTGACGATAGTTGATGCACAAACGCAACGAACCATCTTTCTTCTTCACGAACAGAACTGGTGCTCCCCAAGGTGATGCATTAGGGCACATGAATCCTTTATCCAACAACTCCCGTATCTCGCACCTTCAGTTCCTTTAATTCTGAGAAAGCCATTCGGTAAGGAACCTTACAGATTGGCTTTGTCTCGGGGGCTAACTCAATCACGAACTCAATCTCTCTCTTTGGCGGAAAACATGGCAATTCCTTTGGAAACACATTTGTAAACTCTTGGACTACTGCAATGTCCTCAATCTTCATCTCATTAACTATCGTGTCAACGACAGTCGCTAGGTAACTTTGGCAACCTTCGTCTAACAAACGGGTTGCCTTAAGTGACGAGATTAAGGTAATTGTGGGTCCTCCTCAACTCCCAACAAACTCGAAACTCTCACCCCCTAATAGGTTAAACTAAATCGACTTGCGATAGCAATCTATCTTAGCTCGTTGCTTGGTGAGCCAATCCATGCCAATTATCACATCAAAATCATACATGGCTAGGACTATTAAATCTATTCTCCCCTCTCGCTCACCAATCTCTAACTTACAACCAAGACAACCTAATGCAACTAACACTTTATCCTTTAATGGTGTAGTTATGCTAACCACGGCTCCAACAACACAGGACTCATTCTTACTAGCTTAACGAACTACTCGGCTATAAAGGAATGAGTGGCGCCTGGGTCAAACAAAGCATATGCAATATGGTTGTTCAACGAGACCGTACCTGTAATCACATTAGGTGTGGCGCATTCGGTGGCGCAATTCCTCGGATCTGACCCATTGGTGGCGGCGGCGGTAACTGCTGGGGCATTCTCAGCTTTCTAGGACAATCTCTAGCCAAGTGACCCTATTGGCCACATTCATAACAAGCACCCGTCCTTCAAGGGCACAATGCTGTACCATGTCGCCTTCCACATAAGTGGCATACACCATTCTAATTTGGCGTTAACTTCCTCACTCCATCCTTCCTATTAGGCGGGACATGGAATCTTCCTCCAGTCATGGGCTTCTTACCAAACCAATTTCCATCTCGGTTAGCTCCAAACCGCAACCCAGATGCAGCGGCTCGTTCATTCTGATCTCTCTCTATCACCTGGACCCGTTCATACAGGTCGTTGTAATTCTTTAGGTTGAGTAGAATCAGCAGACTCCTCAATTTCGGTCTGAGTCCATCTCTAAACGTCCTAACTCGATTCACCAGATTCTCGACCAATTCAGGGGTGTACTGCGATAGTTCCGTGAACTTTGCTTCATACTGATCTACGATCATCGTACCTTGGCGAAGACGCTGGAATTCTGCCATCTTCAATTATGTGGCAGTCTTAGAAAAGTATTTGTTGTTGAAGACCTCAACAAAGGTGTTCCACTCTGGAACCACACCTTCAGGGAATACCGTGTCTCTAGTGGCTTTCCACCAAGTGTCAGCGTTACCTTCTAACTGGTAGGTTGCAAGGACTACCTTCTCTGTTTCAATGCACAATAGCATTGCAAAGGCCTTCTCTAAGCCTTTGGTCCAAAGAGCTACAGCTTCGGGGTCTCCTGCCCTAGTGAACTTCGGTGGATTCAATTTCAAGAACCGTTTCACCAGCTTATGCATCAACCTCATAGTGACCATGTTCCCAGGTGGAACTTTGGCAGGTGTGACAGCAGGTGCGGCAACAGCTGCGGCAGCCGCTGCAACATTTATAGATGCATTGGCGGCAGTAGCGGTGGTTGCGGTGGCGGCGGCTGAAGCAGTAGCTTGAATCTGGGCGTATTGCCCCATTAGTTCTCTCATCGCTTCAAGCGCTTGCATGATCCCAACAGCTCCCGAATCACCAAGTGCTGCTAAACCAGCACCAACGAGAGGTGGTCTTCACCACTAGCGCTAGCCACAACTGGCACTTTACCACGGCCTCGTCGGATACCGATCCTCGTCGGCGTTCTTCCCCGAGCTACAGGCCTGACAGATCTCTTACTAGGAGTCCTCTACTCCTGATCGCTCATGGTTCAGTTCTACTAAACTTGTCTTCAAAATCCAAACTGGATTAGAAGCTGAGAGATCCACACAAACAAGCAATTATACCAAACAGCTATCACAAACATGCACCAGCATGAATTTAAGGCATTTCCTATTAACTATCCCATGACCTATTGCACCTTATCACTCCATACACAACCTTGCTCTAATATCACTTAAACGGGGATGTCACACCCCGAACCCCGAGCGCGCGAACATCCCACTTCGGTCGATACAAATGCGACATTCCTAAGACGCATCGCCGGCCCATTCGTTTTATTACGCATGTAGAAGCGAAACTAATCCCCGAACAATAAAAACTTTGGGATAAAATAGCAAGCAATCAATCACAACCAAAACACTTCTTCTTATAAACACAAAGGTTTATATATACAAACTAGACCAAAGACAAAGGTCTACAAAAAGGCCGGCTCAACAAAAAGGAACTGTCCTATAACAAGCTAGTTAGACAAGTTCGCCGATCCTTCGGTCTTCAATAGTCCAAAGGGGAGCTCTGGGAGACAATCAAGCCAACGATTATCGGAAAGAGTGGATTTCTTGAGAAGGGTTTGTCGGGAAAGATGTGGCAATAGAGGACTTTGGCAGGTGATACCTAGAGATGCTAAACCAGAGGGCAATTCTGGTAATTCTTGAAGCTTTTCGCAATGTCGAGCGTGAGGCTCCGGAGAGAGAGCTTAGAAATGCTTTCTAGCAAGCCTAAAATGCCTGACTTATCTAAATCAATCTTTTTTTAGTGAAATCAGTTTGCCTATACTACTAGGTAGTAGTTCCAGATTTATGCATCCCAAAGCTCTCAACTCTTGGAGTTTTGCCAACTTTCCAATTGCACCAGGCAATTCTGTTATGCGAGTTTCACTTATGTCCAAGATACTCAAATTCTGCAATCCTCCAACGCTTTCATGTAATTTCCTAATGGCTATAGGTTTTAAATTTAGCTCTGTCAATAATTCCAATTTGCCTATGAAATCTGGAAGTTGAGCAAGTTTTATGCATTTCATCAGTTCAAGCTCAGACAGGAATCCCGGATTGCCTATGGAGCTGGGTATGTGGACTAACGACACACAATAAGAGATCAAGAATCTTGAGCTTCTCCAGAAGACCAGTGGAATCTAGAAATTTTTTAATTCTTGTATGAGATAGGTTCAGTTGATTTAAAGACACAAGGGAAGCCACTAATTCAGGAAGTTGAGCAAGTCATCTGCACCACGAGGCATTTAAAGTCTTCAGCTTCATCAAACAACCTCTCGAAATAGGAATCTCTTCTATAGTAGTATGATCTAAGATGAGCTCTCTCAACTCTTCCATTCTACTTATTCCTCTAGGTAGCTCCTACAGTCTGCTACATCTCCTGACATTCAAGAAGACGAGAGTCTTGATATCCTCGATGGAAGGATGAATCTCTTTTAGATTCCAACAGTTTTCAAGATTCAAAATCTCTAAGCTTTCAAGAGTGGACAAGTCAGGAGATGTCTTTAAAGACACACAATGCAAGAGGTTGAGAACTTTGAGCTTTTTTACCATCTGAAAGAAAGAGAGGATACCTTAGTGAGATTTGACCATTGCAATGTGTATTTTCCCCTACTCCTTGTATCTTAAAGACTTTTTAAAATTCCTCAAAAATGCCCATGCTCCCCTACTCCTTCTATTTTTTATAAAATAATATGTAAATAGTTCATAACTCGGTGCCCATGCTATCATTGCTATGATGCTCCACTACTTCACGTTCGTTTTATTTGAATGTTTTTTAAGTAATAGTATTTGGCTACGTAACCAACAAATAAATGTTTTTTTAGCATATTTATTGCAAATGAATGTTAGGGACACCAAGTGCTAGCTATAGTTTCTTTTTCCATCAGGCATATTTTCCAATTTGGCTAAACGAAAAATCAACTGGTTAACACTCACAAAAATGACATGTAGTTCGCCCTCGCAAAAACTGTTATAAAGCAATGCACTTT
Organism: Eucalyptus sideroxylon x Eucalyptus melliodora; assembly: GCA_016097485.1. Lineage (NCBI taxonomy): Eukaryota > Viridiplantae > Streptophyta > Magnoliopsida > Myrtales > Myrtaceae > Eucalyptus > Eucalyptus sideroxylon x Eucalyptus melliodora. The sequence continues at coordinate 24,022,881 of CM027826.1, read as the reverse complement.
TTAAGTAGTAGTGTTAATATTTGTTTCTGAATTAATCGAATTCATCTAAAGTAGTTCATTTAAAAAGCAGTTCAACTTTCATGTAAAAAGCAGTGATAATGGTTGTGTGAACGTAACCGAATGATACCTAAGTAGTTGTAGCTTTCATTTTTCATGAAAGAAAATAGATTTAGAAATATAACAAGAATCGCTGTAAATACATACTTTTACATGAGGATAAATTCACATAGAAGCCATAAACCATTTAGATGAAAAAAAGAAAAAAGAAGATAGGGCACAACTATTGTGATTATATTATTAATATAATTAATAATTTTTATTTTCATTCTGTCTCATGTTAAGCATGACTAGTTTTTTTTTTTTTTTTTTTTTTTTGGTAAGTACATGACTAGTTGTTAATATACGAAAAATTCAAGATATTAAGGGGCAGAAGCTTGTGGTAAATATAGGCGCCTACAAATTCCTTTTGTATTTGGAGGAAAATCCTTAATCTAAGGACAGTAAACCTTTCGAGAGAAAGAAAGGAGAACTTGTGCTATTGGACCATAGAAACGCATGATTATTCACAAGAGGTATGCCTTCTCTACATCTTACCTTGAGTAGATCCCATCCTCCCCAGTTTTCCGAAATCACATTCTGCGACAGATCAAGCTCAATTAAATTTTTTAGGTGTAAGTTGGTTGGTGTGACATGCAAGGGACAACCCTCCCACTGAAGCCAGCTCACTTAAGGAAGCACATTCTGGAAATCTCCTGAGAGATTCACACCTTGCATTTGAAGGAACCTCAAGCTGGTCAGTTCTTTAAATTGTTCACCTGTGCAACTTCTTTCCCAGCCATTTCTATCAAGACGAAGGGCCTCAATCTTATCAGTACCCTGCAATTAGGAAGCAATGTAGATATGAGTTTCAAATGATGAGATGCTAATGTGTATAAGAAAAGATGGACTAATTTCAATTCTCTATTATACTACTATGGCGTAGGCTTCTCACTTTCAACTTTGTGAAATACAGATTGTGGCTGCATATAATTTATCTAATGTATGTAACAATGTGAAGCTCAAGAGGGTCTTTCCTAACTTTTCCTCTTCTAATTATGCCCTTCACAATTTGCACATTTTGAATTTCCAAATACCACGTCCTTTCAAAGTTAGAATAGAAGGCCCCTCTTTATGCACACACTACTTCAAATATATCAATAAAAAAATTGTACCCTTTATATGAGTAACAAGATGACTCTTTGTACCTTGTTGGCAATTCCCAATAGCAAACTAAGAACCAGAATGTCATCCTAAAAAGTACACAATTCCTTCCGTTTAATATGTTTCATTGATGAGTGTTTTTCATTGCACATGGAAACTTTACTCCTCCTTTTATTACCACCGACGGTTGATGCTATATTTTTATTGTCATGTTGATTTTGTTACAGTGAAATACTAGTCATCAAAATTTTTGAAAAATCTGGCCATAGGTTAATGAGATCTTGCTTATAAATATAGTGGACATGAAGATTGATTAAATTGCATACTTGTGGGACTCAGGTCTTTTACATTTTTCTTTCGTCATAACCAAATATCTAAGAACTTTAATTTGTTTCAATTGATGAATTGTACAATTCTTGAGTCATTACGCGATTTGTTTGGTGGTTTGAATTTTTCCTTCATACATTTATTCTTTCAGATGAGACACTACTTAATATTCCTTCGAAATTTTATTGTATATTTATTGAATAAGTGTACCAAAATTTCTAAAACTTGTTGCTAAAATGTAATTATATCTAAAAATTATCAAAATATGTAATTAAGTCTTAAAACTTGTTGAGCTAGTGTAATTAATTGTCTCTGTTAACTCCATCCAAATTGTTATACTTGGGGTACTAAATTTATACTTAACCCAACTTGGAAAAATACAGGAATCAGTATAGCTAATTCTCACAGATGAATGGAGGTCTCATTTATAAGAAGTCAATCCTCAAGTACGAAAAAAAGAAAGAAAAGACCACACAAGAAATCAAAATAAGAATCCACATATCAAACATGTCCATCAAAGAGATAAGTGGAAAAAGCAAAGACCCCAACAATTTGTACATGGCAGGTTTACTACGAAAGTACACGGTCAAATATCATGTTTTTGTAGTTTTGCTGTCGCATTTAAGTTACCAGAGAGTGTTTTCATCACAATACTACGAGGTAATAATACATATCAATCATCAATAAACAGGAAATTGCTCTCCAATTATGTCGTAGAATCATCAAGACATCAATTAGTCAAAAGCTCTTGAGCTGGTAGAAGCGACTAGTTTTGGAGACAATAATTTTTATCTTAAGCATGAAAGAAAAGATGGACTCACATTCACTAACTAAAGACAAGTAGAGACCCTTACCTTGTTGTTGTCAAGCACATCTACAGCTTCCTCATGAATCCATAATCTGCTACGTGTTTGAGGATTCTTTGGATTTTCTAGACGAACAATTTCCCTTCCAAGATCTCTCAATTGATCATGCATCATTAGCTTGCCATAGTCATCGACTTTAATTAGGGACATAAGACTCAATACTTCAATTCCCTTCCATGGAAAATAACCACAGGCATCCCACATATAAGTTGGACTTTGTTTAGATGATCCGACAAATAAACATGCAATATCCAAAAATATTTGTTGCTCCTCATATTCTAATGCGTCGAAACTTATCCTCAACTTCTCTTGCACTTTCTTATTAGGTACTTTCCTTAATTTCTTTGATGTATCTACCCGTACTTATTGGCTCTTTCCTCATAAGAATGAACCTATAACTTCAAGAACCAAGAGAAGCCCCCTAGTTGTAGAAACAATATCATGGGAGATATCTTCATAATTACTCTGAGGAGAATCCTTTCGAAATGCATGTCTACTATATAAAATCAATGATTGATCTAGAGACAACTCGTTGTGTTGGTACATGTAATTCACCCTAGCCTCATCAAGAATGCTCGTGTTTCTAGTTGTGATGATGACAATACTTCCGGCTATAAATTAGTTCCCATCTCCAGCCAAAGCATTCAATTGAGCACTAGCATCCACATCATCAAGAAGAATGATGACTTTTTTATGTGTAAATCAAGATTTGTGGATACTAATTCCCTCGTCGACATTAGACACATCACATGAACTCCCTATCATGTCAGAAATGAGTTGCTTTTGTTAACATTCAATAACTTTGCGCTGAGATGTTTCTCAAACATTTGCCACAAAACTAAGATACTCAAACTGACTAGAGACAATTGTAGAATACCTTTGCAAGAGTTGTCTTACCGATGCCGCCCATTCCATAAATTCCAATCATCTTTGTACCATTGAATTTACCATCTATCAATGTCATAATCTGTTCTACATGATCATCAATTCCCACCAATTGTTCGGGCACATATAACTGAAAAGGTCCTTTTAACTTGCTAAGAACTTCTTTGACAACTATTTTAATTAATGGTCCTTCATAGTAAAACAACAATATAAATTTCCATAGATGACGAAAATGTTTATATTCCTCGTCTAGTAAGATCTAGTTATGAGAAATTAAACAATGTGTTGATGGACAATAAGAGTGCGTATAGTAATGTTTCTATTCTCGGAAATGGTTTCTTTTCAGAAACACTTTCTTATATTTTTGTTCTCGGAAATAGTTTTTGAGCATTTAAATGTGTTTGGTAATTGAACAAAATTTCTACTCTCGAAAGAAAAATGTGTTTGGTACGACCCTAAATATTTTTGTGACTTAAAAATTTCTTTTAATTTATCAATAATTTTATTATATTTTTCTTTTCTCTTTTTCCTTTTTTTTCTTTTTTTTAAACTTCCACTAGCTAGTTAAGGTGTCACGCCCGATCCTCGAGCGCGTGAACATCCCTCTACAGTCGATTGATATTGCGACATCCCAGGACGCGTCGCCGACCCATTCATTTTAATGCGCATGTAGAAGCGAATAAATAATTCCCGAACAACACTCAATTGGGATAGAAAAACACGATACCATTTTCACAAAACACATTTTTATAAACACTCTAGGTTTATACACAATACTAGGCTCTTCACAATGGATCGGCTCAACAAAAAGGGAACTGTCCTATGACCAACTAGTCAGAAACGTTCGTCAATCCTTGGGTCTCCATCTCCACAGACTCTGGGGCTTTGGGTCCTCCATGACCGCCACCTAAGTGTTAGAGAAAACTCCTTTATTGTTTTGAAGCTGACCAAACCTTTCCAAAAGTCTAGTCTGAAGACTTGCAGACTCAAGTATTATAGTTTGAAAAACTCCAGACCCTATTGTTAAAGTTTGAAGACCTCCAGAATATAATCTCAAAGTCTGCCCTCACTAACAGTTTCAGACTGAAGAATGAAGACTTATCCAGTTACGGGATTACCTTCAAGAATTTGATTCGTATGGTTTTTGGAAGACCATATGGCTGGATATAACATTTACTTGATTGATTATTCTTATTGGAATCAATTCCGATATGAAGATCTTTGAAGACAAACAAACTTGGAAGGTTCTACTTATGAAAACCAAAATCCCGATTGTATGAGCGAGCAGGATTGATGGGCTTTCATCACATTCCTAAAATGCCTCGAGATCTCCTTGATTAATTCTATCCAACGGGTAGATTGGAAGAACTTCTTTGGAAAGTGCCAACAACTTGTGAAGGCATGAAGGAGTTTATAAGGAAGACTCTCTAGTTGTTCGAAGTAGTGCGTAAGAGAAAAATTTCAGAGTCTAAAACTTTATGATTCTTTGCTTTCTCATTCATCGAGCTCAAAATTGTATACAAAAGAGAGAAATTCTTAGCGAGACTTTGTGAGAAACCAGGATAAACACTTCACTAAGAAATTCGAGATCACAAGCTGTAAAATCTCTTTTGATTCATGATGAAATTCAGCCAGTGGGCTATTAGCTCGGGAAAGTGGACGAAGGCTTGATCTAAGCGGAATCACTATAAACTTTGTGTTTTCAATTCTCTTCCCTAAACTCCTTTATTCATTCATAAATTTATTTAAACTTGTTTTAGTCTATTGCTTTGTAGATTCCATTTCGAAAGAAAAAGTTTGGACAAACATTTCCGCAAAAAATTTCTACTAACACCTATTCAACCCCCCTCTAGGTATTCATACTAGCCCTTTCAATTGGTATCAGAACTTGTGTGCTCATTTTATTGAAGTGTTTTTATTTCTGAGTAAAAGATCTATGACTAGTATTTTGACCCTAGGTTTGGTTAAAGGCCAAAGCAACACTAGACCTCCTTACTTTGATGGGAAGGAATACAACGTATAGAAAAACAAGATGAAGGCATTGCTAAGATTGAAAGATTCCCTGGAATGGGATGTGGTAGAAAAATGAATCAATCCCAAAGCTGCATCAACCTCAAAAAGAAGAAAAGAAGTTGCAGATGTTGACAAAATGACACAAGAAGAATTAACCAAGAGACAAGCTCTTGATGCTAAAGCTATCTACTCTCTATACTGTGCTTTATCTCCTACTGAATATAATCGAATTTCTTCTTGTGAAACAGCCAAAAAAGTTTGGGACATATTGCATGTAAATTATGAAGGAACTGATTGAGCAAAGAAAACGAAAATTAATATTCTACTCAGACAATATGAAGCCTTCAAGATGAAGCCTGGAGAATCCATCACTGATATGTTCAATCATTTCACTAAGATTGTAAATGGATTAGCATTTCAAGGACAATCAATATCATGATCAATGAAGGTCAATAAATTGCTACGTGGTCTCTCCAATGATTGGAATCATGTGAAAACTTCAATTAGAGAAATCTATAGCATCATGCCTCTTTCAGTAGATGAACTTGTAGGCACACTTCAATCACATGAAGTTGGGCAAATCAATGAGGAAGAAGATCCTGAAGGTAAGAAGTCAATTGTTTTAAAATCTAATGATGATTCTGATGATACAGAATCAGAAGAAGAGATGGACAATGAAGAACTAACACTCATGATTAAGAAATTTAGGAAATTGAACAAAAAAAGAAGAAGATTCAACTGGAAGAAGCAAGGCACTAAAAAATTCCAAAACAAATCAACTAAGGATGATGAAGCCAATAAGGATGTGATTTGCTTTAAATGCAAGAAAAATGGGTACATCAGACCTAACTGCCCTCTGTTGAAGAAAAAGAAATGAAGAACTGAGAAATATAAGAAGGCTCTCGAAGTATAAACATGGAGTGATACTTGATATTGCTAGTATGATACCTAGAGGGGGGTGAATAGGTATACAAAGATTTTTCTTGATAATTTCTATATACTTGCGCAATACTTAGACAGTTGAAAGATTTGCAAAGAGTAATAATCAACGTAAGACTAAGTAAGGAAAAAGAGAATTAAACACGCGGTTTATAGTGGTTCGGCTTGATTCAAGCCTACGTCCACTCTTCTGCACTGACAGCCAATTTGGCTGGATTCCACTATGAACAAAGAGATGTTACAATGTTGATCTTCCTTGATTTCTCGGTGTAGATGATCTACCACACTCGCTCAAGGTATCACCAAGTATAGACACTCTCTGTGTATACAATTTCGCTCAGACTGTATCGACTAATAATCAAGGTGTTTCGGACTGGAATTTTTCTATCTATCACGTACTCAAACAACTAGAACGACTTCCTTTTTATACTCCTTTATGCCATCATACCGTTGGCACTTGCCAAAGGAATTCCTCCAATCTACCCATTGGACGGAATCAATTAAGAAGATCATTCGAGTTATAAAAGGAACCTGACGATAGCCCATCAATCATGTTCGCCCATACAATCAGGATCTTCGTTTCCAAGAATAGAACATTCCAAGAATACTTCGTCGACCATCGAATCTCCAATTGATCTAGATACGGACAAAAGAATCCGTTATATTTATCCAACCAAAAAAGATCTTCTCCAGATGATGGGATTAAATCCTCAACCATATACTTTGGCTCTGGATTTCCTTCGTCACTGGATCAGAAAGACTGTCAATGAGAATAGTCTTGAGTCTTGAGTCTTAAGTCTCAAATCTTGAGTCTTGAATCTTGAGTCTGGTAGTCAGAAAGTCTTCAGACTTTACACTAGACGATCTGCAGATACACAGACTAGACTGAAGGAAACGTTTTGTCAGCTTCAAAATATTCTGGAACGATTTCTCCAACAATCTCCCCATTTTTTATGGTGACAAAACTTTCCTGTAGATTTGAACCACTTTGACCTGCAAAAACATTTCTCAAGCAATATGGCTATCTCATAAAATTTAACAAAACAACCAGACTCTGCATCCACAGAACATTGGTTAGTCTTTCATGAGTAATACCATATAACAATACTTGAAATAAATGCAAACGGTTAAGCATCTAAATCCACAGCCAATTAAGTCAAGTTCAAGTTTACACCCAAGTTTACTCAAGTCATAAACAAACATAAAAAAAAAACTTAAAGTCAAAGAAATTTGAAGAAAGTTGGTTGGTTGGTTGGTTCAAATTGCTTTTCTCCCCCTTTTTGTCAACATTAAAAAGGTAAGAAAGATGTCATGTCTGCTTGGGAATGCACAATAACGGAAATCTCCCATGGACTGGACTACTCCTTCTAGCTTCTTCAAGTCTTCCCTTAGTTGAGCTACCTCTTCTCCCTTGGCATTGGCTTGAAGTTGTAGAGCGAGGTCTTTCATTTTATCCTCCGGGAGTAAGCGAAGATACTTGTCCAGCATTCTTCATGGCTTGAATTTCACGGTCGGAGCATAGATTTGGCCACACATTTCCAGAAGAATATCCATAATACGACGAAAATCTGCAGAATTGTCATCCATACGTGTACTAGCATTGGCTTTCTCGGATGGAGTGAATGCGAGACGATGGCGTTTTCGTATAGTCTTGCAGATTTGGTTCGACGTATCGTGACCTTCTTCGGGCAATTGAGAAGCCTGAAATTCTTCGGGGCTCTTTGGAGATTGTCATAGACCTTCACTATTGGCAGCATGAGGTGAGGACCTTTCTTGCTCGCCAACTCCCCCTGTCTCTAGGACATCAAGAGGGGAAGAGTGATGATCATGCTCTTACGTATCCTTCTCTCCGATTCAGTTGAGACTTTTCTTGCTCTTCTTCTCCTTCTTCTTGACTTCTTCCTCCTTCTCTCTCTGCTCTTCTTCTTCTCTGTTCTTGTCTTTTTCTTCTTCTTCTCTGTTTCTTTTGTTGATTCGGAAACAGAATGTCTTGTCCTTATCAAGGCGGTGATTGTGAGATCTTCCTCCTCATCTTCATCCTCCAAGATGAGAGTTCTCTTCTTTTTGGATGGGGCACCAATGGCTTCCTTTCCCTTTCTTTTGAAGCAGACGGAATCGGAGTCTTCACTCGAATTTCTCCATTGCCTTAGAAAGTTCTTTCGAGACGCATCTTTGTCAACATCTTTAAACCTACCACCATCTTATCGCACGGTCGAACATAGAGAGTGTGTGGAGGTTCAATATTCATGTGTCTGAAGATCTTGGTCACCGAGACTGGATAAGGCAATTGTCCCTTGTCTTTCGACATTGCTCGTACATGTGAAAGAGAATAGTGTGAGGAGAGAGAACTTCTTCCATGAGTTGATTGTGTACATCAATTTTGCTTCGGAATTAGACACATCGAGTCTTTGATGTAGACTTCGGCCTAATGCAATTGATAACAATTTTGTGCAACACAATATTGATGGCACGCATCCTTGAATAGATGATTTTTCCCTCAATATCTTTATCCTTGACAAGGTCCATTGTGGCACGAGCAAGTTTGAGACTTTATTTGGTTGATATCGTGCCCGTTCAACTCCAAGTATGTCCGCCAACATGTCCACATCCAACACATAATCCTGATCTCGAACACTGAAAGATATTCTATTCGCATCGATAAAGCTAAGATTTGAATAGAAATATGCAGTCAGTTGTGCATATCCGTCCGTGGTGTCAGTGCAAAAACGTTCCAGTTGAAGCAGACTGAACTTCTCTCTCAAGTTCACATTCACAGCATCCAAGAAATCGAAGTCGACACTCCTAGGGTTTATCACCCCTCGTTTCAACAGTCTGAAAAACAAATTTTCCTGTTCTTTCGATTTGAATAACTCCATCCTCTTTCCCTTCACCTTCGCCGCAACACCCAATCTCGGTTGAAAATCAGTGAACATTTTGTCATCGTCGTTCCCATCAGTCAAATTTGGTCCCGACATACGAGGATCACTGGGAATATTCGCAAGTGCTTCCTCTGCTTTACCTTTGGGAGCAATTCCCAAATCCTCCATTTTCTTCAGAAAGATATACTCATTCCCATAGTTCTTTTCTTTAAGAAAATCATCCACATATTTCATCGGAGTCGCAGTACTTTTCAACGCACGATAAAGTTTGTAAATAAACGAGGGTTTTTGGACTCTTACTGGGTCTGCGTCCTCGATTATCTCTTCCTCCGGATGTTGACCCGCACCTTGTGGGGTAGAAGGCGTTGAGTGACGTGGTGGAGAATGAGTCGGGTTCTGATGCTGACTCGATAGTTCTTCCTCTTCTGTGAGATCGAAGTGGGTAGGTCCCTCCTTCATCCTCTGTGGTCCCCTTGTCGCGATTCTTGAGGACTTCCTCGAAGACGACATCCTTCTTGTCTCTAAAAGATTTCTTTGCTTGCTTTCCCAAGAAAATATGACAACTTTCTCGAGGATGAACTCGAAGTAGAAACCAGTTTGAGAGGAGAATGCTTTTAGGGTTTTGAAGATTGAAGGTGAAACTGCTTGTATATATATATATATATAACTCGGTTTTGAAAGGGGAAGTTCAATCGGTACAAGGAAAGTGTACGAATACCTCTTTTCGAAATCGATAATTGCCAAAATTAATCCTTTTGAAAAGACAAGTTTTTCGATTTTCACGGAGACTACAAAATAACTAAACGAAAGATCATACCTTTTCGAGTTTAGATAAAGTAACAACTTACAGTCTATAGTCATCAACGTCTGAGTTTGAGAGATTTGAGTCTGAGAGATTTGAGTCTAATGGTCATTAACTTTCTGAGTCTGAAGGTTGGAGAGTCTCTAGACTTTAACTTCTTCGAGCTTTAAAATGTTGAGTCTGGAGCGGATAAAATCAAATTGATTTTTCTCCAAAGGCTTTGTGAATATATCCGCTAGTTGACCTTTTGAATCAACAAATTGAATCGAGATTTCTCCACTTTGAATATGATCTCTAATAAAGTGATGTCGAATTTCTATATGCTTTGCTCTTGAATGAAGAATTGGATTTTTGGTGAGATTGATTGCGCTGGTGTTGTCACATTTGATTTATGTGCATGAGTCTTCAATCCCAAAGTCTTGTAGCTGTTGTTTTATCCATAGAATTTGTGAAGCAGCTTCCAAGGGCAACATACTCGCTTCGTTGTTGAGAGAGCTACGGTGCTTTGTTTCCTTGAAAACCAAGACACATCCCGCTTCCAAGCAACCGGCAAGTTCCTAAAGTACTCTTTCTATCGACTCGCAGCCGGCCGGATCGCGTACGAATATCCCGAGAAGATTAAAGTCTCCCTTCTTAGGATACCAAAGACCAATGCTTGAAGATGAAGCAACGTATTTAATAATACGTTTTGCAGCACTGAGATGGGATTCTCTAGGATCTGATTGAAACCTAACACAGATGCAAACACTCAACAAAATGTCAGGTCTAGAAGTAGTAAGATAAAGAAGTGACCCGATGATGCTCCTGTACAACTTTTGATCAACTTTCTTCCCTTCTTCATCTTTGTCTACCTTTAAAGAGCTTGACATTGGTATATCAGTCTTCTTGCAATTTTCCAATCCAAACCTTTTGACAAGATCATTAGCATATTTTTCTTGGTAAATGAAAGTTCCTTCCTTCAATTGCTTTATTTGAAGACCAAGAAAGAATGTTAATTCTCCCATCATACTCATTTCAAACTCATCCTGCATAGACTTAGAAAATTTCTTGCATAGACTTTCATTAGAAGATCCAAAAATAATGTCATCCACATATATTTGAACGAGTAAAAAGCTTTTGTTTTCCTTTTTGATAAATAAAGTAGTATCTACTTTACCTTTGACAAAACCATTCGTAATAAGAACTTACTTAGTCCGTCGTACCAAGCTCGAGGTGCTTGCTTTAGACCATACAAGGCCTTTTCGATCCCGAAGACCGAGTCTCGCTTCTTTGGGTCTTCAAACCTGGCGGTTGTTCCACATAAACTTCACCTTGGATAAATCAATTTAGGAAAGCACTTTTGATGTCCATTTGGAATAACCTGAAATTTTTGTAACAAGCAAACGCAAGTAATAGACGAATAGCTTCTAACCTTGCTACAGGAGCGTAAGTCTCATCATAGTCTATTCCTTCTTCTTGCGTGTATCCTTTGGCCACGAGCATTGCTTTATTTCGTACGACTTTACCTTTTTCATTCATCTTGTTCCGAACACCCACTTGGCTCCAATAACAGTTTTACCTTTTGGTTTAGATGTCAATTCCCGAGACATCGTTAATGTTGAACTGTCGAGCTCCTCTTGCATAGCTTCAATCCATCTTTCATCGATAAAGCTTCTTCTATGCTTTTTGGTTCAATTTCAGAGATGAGAGCCACAAACACTAGACTCTTCACGTCTTTTGGATCTGGTGCGAATTCCTTCATTAATTTCGCCTATAATGAGATCTTTAGGATGACTGGACTTGTGCTTCCGATTCTTGGTTGATTTGTCACGGATGATGATCTCTTTCTTTATTTGAATCTTCATGAACATCTTGATCTTTGGTCTTCAGTCTCGAGATACTTTTTGAGTTGTAAGCTTAGGAAGGTGGAGCAAGTTGGACTCTTCATATTGAGTCTCGGATTCATCTTGCGTAGAGTCTTGAAATTTGACATTCATTGACTCCTCCACCGTCTGGCTCTTCTTGTTATAGACTCGAAGGCTTTGCTTGATGTAGAATATCCAAGGAAGATGCCTTCATCTCGATCTTTCTTCAAACTTACCAACTCGATCTTTTGCATTTTTCAATATAAAGCATTTGCAACCGAACACATGAAAGTATGAAACAATAGGCTTCTTACCTTTGAATAATTCATAAGGGGTTTTCTCAAGAATAGGTCTTAGGAAAACTCTATTGATGATATAGCATGCTTTGTTGAAACGACTTGACCCAAAAACGTGAAGAAATTTTACTTTCAATTAAAAGAGTTCTAGCCATTTCTTGAAGAGATCTATTCTTTCTTTCCACAACTCTATTTTGCTGAGGAGTGTATGGAGAGGAGAACACATGCTTAAATCCAGATTCATCGCACAATTTTGTGAAATCTTGATTTTCAAATTCTCCTCCATGATCTGTTCTTATACTTGAGATAACACATCCTTTTTCGTTTTGAGCCTTTTTAGCAAATTTTTCAAAATAGGAAAAGGTTTCTGACTTACTTGCAAGGAAATATACCCAAGTAAAACGGGAGTAATCATCCACAATTACTAGGCAATATTTCTTACCTCCAATACTCTGGGTTGGTTGGTCCGAAGAGATCCATATGCAGCAACTGTAGTACATGATTAGTAGAGACATGGTTTATTGGCTTAAATGAGTTTCTTACCTGTTTTCCCAGAATACAGGGTGTGCATGGATCGGACTTTTGATATGGTAATTTGGGTAGACCTCGAACAAGCTGCTTTGATGAGATTTTAGCTAATTGCTTCATATTGACATGGCCAAGCTTTCTGTGCCATAAGCTTGCTTCATCTTGGATTGAAATTAGGCATTGAGATTCATTCAATTTCATGTCTAAGAGGTAGATGTTTCCATGTCTTCGACCCATGAAAGACTGAGTAGAGTCTTTACTAATTCCATAGCAAATTCCTTCTTGAAAGGAGATCTTGAAACCAAAGTATCACACGGTTGACTAATCTTTGAGAAGGTTATAGTTGAGTCCTTCCACTAGAGAAACATTGCTTATTGTGAGATTTCCAATTTTCACAGTTCCAAATCCCACAATGCTTCCTTTGCCGTTTCCTCCAAATGAAACATTTCCACAGTTTACTTGAACAAGCTTTACGAAGCACTTTGAGTCTCTGTCATGTGTCTTGAACATCCGCTGTCAAGATACCATTTTATCTTTTTCTTGATGGAGACCTGCATTTAAAAGAGAGTCTCAAGTTTTCTTTGGTACCCAAATTTTCTTGGGTCCTTTGGTGTTAGTAGGATAAACATTATTAGGCCATACTTTCTTAACGAGGCTTCCAAACCATAGGACATTCTTTTTCAAAGTGATCCTTCTTGTTACACTTTGAATATCTTAGAGCATTTCGACCAATAGACTTTACAAAAACTTTCTTGAAATGATTTTTGTAAGCCTCTCTCGACGGTCTTTTCTTAATTCTTTCTTTAACTTTAGGAAAATCAATCAAGGGAATTGTTTCCGCTGTCATGCCTAGACCAGACTTATTGAAGTAAGGTCTTTGAACTGAAAGAACTTTTTCAAGCTTTTCGGATCCTATCGAAAACTTCTTTGAAATATTTGATAAGTCCGTTTTTAAGAAAACATTTTCTTTCAAAAGATCATCTTCTTTTTCTTTAAGAACAGAAACATTTAGGTCTAGACTTTTAACTCTTTCTTCTAAAATGACTTCCTTTTGTTTTAGAGCTGAGTTTTCCTTTTTAAGTTCGGAAATCCTTTTGAGAGAAGTCTTAAGACCAAAAACACGAGTTCATCAATATATTTAGAGACTTTGACAGGAATTTTAAAATCACTTACCTCAAATTCACGTTTCGAGTCGATCGAAATCTGATGCGAGTGCGAATGTGCCATCAAACATATGTTGGCATATTCATTATCACTTTCTTCACATTCGTATCACTCCATGTTTCGGCTTTGAGAGCTTTTCGAAACTTCTCGGCTTTTCCTCTTTTCTTCTTGAGAATAGGACAATTGGGTCGATGTGTCCCTTCTTCTTACATTCGGCAGACTACATCTTTGTTTGGTTCCTCATCATCCTTGAGACTTGGTCTGCTTTGTCTCGGGAAACTTTGTTTCTTTGAGTTGAACCTTCGCCTTTTCTATTCAGTTTTCGAATCTTCTTATCATGAAGGCGAGCTCCTCATCGTCCATATCATCTTCATCTCTCGCATCATCGAGTCATCATTTGATTTTAATGCAATAGATTTCTTACCTCTTGGATCTTCGTCTTCATTAATTCGTTCCACTTCATAAGGCGAAGGGTTCCAATTAGCTCGTCGAGAGATAGAGGCATGATTCTTTGCGTCTCTCTTATTGAAGTCTTTATATGATTCCAGTCCTTGGAGAGTCCACGTAGTAGCTTGTTCACCTTCATGGGATCATAAATTTTTTGTCCTTGGTTCTCAAGACCATTGACAATATCTGTAAAACGACTAAACATGTCAGTTATAGATTCTCCTGGTTTCATTTTGAAGGCTTCATATTGGCCAGAGGAGAATGTTAATTCTGGTCTCCTTTACTCGATCTTGTCCCTTCATAGGTGATGTGTAATCTATCCCATACTTCTTTTGCTGTAACACAAGAAGATATTCTGTTATATTCAGTTGGAGATAAGGCACAATATAAAGAATAAATTGCTTTTGCATCGAGTGCTTGTCTCTTGTTTATCTCTTACTGAGTCATTCGCTTGGCATCAACGAGTTTCTTTTTCTCTTTTAGAGATTGATGCAGCAGTAGGAGTAATTCCTCTTTCCACAACATCCCATTCCAGAGGATCCTTGGATCGTAGGAAAGCTTTCATCTTGTTCTTCCAGATGTTGTAATCCTTTCCGTCAAAGTAGGGTGGTCTGGTATTGCTTTGCCCTTCCATCAGCCCTGGTGCTAGCATACTAGCCATGGATCTTTTACTCTGAAGTAAAACACTTCAAACAAAGTAAGAACACGGGCTCTGATACCAATTGATATTGCTAGTATGAGTACCTAGAGGGGGTGAATAGGTATACAAAGATTTTTCTTGATAATTTCTGTATACTTGCGCAATACTTAGACAGTTGAAGGATTTGCAAAGAGTAATAATCAACGTAAGACTAAGTAAGGAAAGAGAATTAAACACGCGGTTTATAGTGGTTCGGCTTGATTCAAGCCTACGTCCACTCTTCTGCACTGACAGCCAATTTGGCTGGATTCCACTATGAACAAAGAGATGTTACAGTGTTGATCTTCCTTGATTTCTCGGTGTAGATGATCTACCACACTCGCTCAAGGTATCACCAAGTATAGACACTCTCTGTGTATACAATTTCGCTCAGACTGTATCGACTAATAATCAAGGTGTTTCAGACTCTGGAATTTTTCTATCTATCACGTACTCAAACAACTAGAACGACTTCCTTTTTATACTCCTTTATGCCATCATACCGTTGGCACTTGCCAAAGGAATTCCTCCAATCTACCCGTTGGACGGAATCAATTAAGAAGATCATTCGAGCTATAAAAGGAACCTGACGATAGCCCATCAATCCTGTTCGCCCATACAATCAGGATCTTGGTTTCCAAGAATAGAACATTCCAAGAATACTTCGTCGACCATCGGATCTCCAATTGATCTAGATACGGACAAAAGAATCCGTTATATTTATCCAACCAAAAAGATCTTCTCCAGATGATGGGATTAAATCCTCAACCATATACTTTGGCTCTGGATTTCCTTCGTCTCTGGATCGAAAGACTGTCAATGAGAATAGTCTTGAGTCTTGAGTCTTAAGTCTCAAATCTTGAGTCTTGAATCTTGAGTCACAGTAGTCGAGAAAGTCTTGAGACTTTACACTAGACGATCCGAGATACACGAGACTAGGTTGAAGGAAACGTTTTGTCGGTTTCAAAATTTTCTAGAACGATTTCTCCAACAATGCGAGTGTGAAGAAAGTGATGAAATATATGCCAACATATGTCTAATGGCAAATTCAGAATCGACTCGAGACTTTGAAATAGATTCAAACTCGGACTCGAGACAAAGAAGTTAAGGTTAGCAATTTAAAAATTCCTGCTAAAGTCTCAAAGTATATAGATGAACTTTGTCTTAGTCTCAAAACATCTCTTAAAAAGGATTTCAAACGAAGAGGGAGAATTCTAAAGCGAAGCAACAGGAAAATTCTTGGAAAGAAAAGTTTGAAAATCTAGACAAAAGTTTTGTTAATTTGAAAGAAAATGCATATTCTCTTTCAAAGGAAAATATCTTTTTGAAAGAAGACATTTCAAATATCACAGAAAGGTTTTCAAAATGATTTGAGAAGTTGGAAAATATTATTTCAATACAAAGGCTTTATTTCAACAAATTTGGTTTGGGTATGACACAAGAAACCATTCCCTTAATTGATTTTCCAAAAGTGAAGGAAAGAATCAAAGAAAGACCTATAAAAACATTTTACAAGAACCCTTTTCAAAAGGTTTTTGTAAAATCTGTTGGTCGAAGTGCTCTCAAATGTTCAAAGTGTAACAACTCGAACATTTTGAGAAATAATATCCCAAGGTTTGGAGACTGTTAAGAGGAATTGGGCAAAGACCGTATTTAGTACTAACTCCCTTGGATCTAAAAAAAATGTGGGTACCAAAGAAAGCTTGAGTTCTTTTTATAATTGCAAGTCACTATCAAGAAAAAGATCATGTGGTATTTGGATAGTGGCTGTTCGAGATACATGACAAGAGATTTAAGCTGTTTTATAAAGCTTGTGCAAATAAATGGTGAAAAAGTTTCTTTTGGTGGAAACAACAAAGAAAGAATTGTTGGATGTGAAAATTTGAAGATTGAAAGTCTCACAATCAACAATGTTTCCTTGGTAAAAGGTTTGAATGACAATCTACTCAACATTAGTCAATTGTGCGACACTAGAGTCAAAATTAATTTCCAAGAAGGCATTTGTTCAAGAACTAGTAAAGACTTCTCTCAATCTTTCATTGGACGAAGACACGGGAATATTTATCTTCTGGATGTAAAACCAGAAAGTTCTCAGTGTCTAATATCCATTCAAGATGAAGCAAACCTTTGGCATCGAAAGCTTGGCCATGTTAACATAAAGCAGATTGCCAAGATCTCCTCTAAGAAGCTTGTTCGTGGACTTCCCAACCTGACTTATCAAAAGTCTGAATTATGCACGCCATGTGTTTTGGGAAAACATGTTAGAAATTATTTTAAACTTTTAAATCAATTTTCTACTAATCAAGTTTTGCAGCTTCTGCATATGGATCTCTTTGGACTAACTAGAACTCAAAGCATTGGTGGAAAGAGATATTGCCTAGTAATTGTGGATGACTGTTCTCGTTTTACTTGGGTTTACTTTTTGGCAAATAAGTCTGAAGCATTCTCTCACTTCTCAAAGTTTTCCAAGAAAGTTCATATTGAGAAAGGTTATGCTATTTCGAGCATACGAACAAACCATGAAGGTGAGTTCGAAAATCAAGACTTTACAAAATTCTGTGTTGATTCTTGCTTCCAGCATGTTTTCTCTTCTCTATATACTCTAGAACAGAATGTGATTGTGGAAAGAAAGAACAGATCTTTGTAGGAAATGGCAAGAATCCTCTTAATTGAGAGTAAAATTTCCTCTCGATTTTGGGCTGAAGCAATTTCAACAGCCTGCTATATTATTAATAGAGTGTTCTTAAGGCTTATATTAAAGAAAACTCCCTATGAAGTGTATAAAGGAAAAAAAAAAAACCAAATGTATCTTACTTTCATGTGTTTGGTTGTAAGTATTTTGTTTTGAAAAATGCAAACAATTGAACTAGTAAGTTTGAAGAAAAATCAAACGAAGGAATTTTCTTTGGATACTCTACCTCAAGCAAAGCATACAGAGTTTTCAACAAAAAGACTCAATATGTGGAAGAATCTATGAATGTCAAGTTCCAAGACTCTATGATGAATCAACCGGATCAGACTCAACTCGAAGAATCGAACTTGCTCCAGACTTTACAAAGTCTACTTCCCCCGAAGTTGTTCAGACTTCTGAAGATCAGCAACAAGCTGAAAAAGAAGATTCAACTGAAGTAGAGGATCAGCAGACTTTCAGACCAACTAGTAACTGGAAGCATAAGTCTAGTCATCCCAAGGAACTCATCATTGGTAACATTGATGAAGGAATTCGTACCAGATCCAAAAGGCGAGAAGAGTCTAGTGCTCTAGCACTTATTTCTGAGATAGAACCCAAAAATGTAGAAGAAGCCTTGGCTAATGAAAGCTAGATTGAAGTTATGCAAGAAGAGCTCAAACAGTTTAGCATCAATGATGTTTGAGAGCTAATTTCTAAACCAAAAGGTAAATTTATTATTAGGGCTAAATGGGTTTTCAGGAACAAAATAGACGAGAAAGGAAAAGTGGTAAAAAATAAAGCAAGACTTGTGGCCAAAGGATATACGCAAGAAGAAGGGATAGACTATAACAAGAGCTATGCACCGATGGCGAGATTAAAAGCAATTAGATTATTACTTGCTTTTGCTTGCTAAAAAAATTTCAAGTTATTCCAAATGGACGTCAAAAGTGCATTTCTTAATGGACTTATCCAAGAAGAAATCTATGTGGATTAACCCCCTGGTTTTGAAGATCCTAGAAAGCCAAATTCAGTCTTTAGACTGAAAAAGGCATTGTATGGATTAAAGCAAGCACCTTGAGCCTGGTATGAAAGGTTAAGTAAATTTCTAATCCAAAATGATTTTGAAAAAGGAAAGGTAAACACTACTTTGTTTATAAAGAAAGAAGGAAAAGACTCTATATTAGTTCAAATATATGTTGATGATATTATTTTTGAATCTTTTAATGAAAATTTGTGCAAGAAATTTTCTAAGTCTATGCAGGATGAATTCAAGATGAGCATAATGGGAGAATTGACTCTTTTTTCTCAGATTACAAGTTAAACAATTGAAGAAAGGAATTTTCATTAATCAAGAAAAATATGCGAAAGATCTTATCAATAAATTTGGATTGGAGAATTGCAAAAAGATTGAGATACCAATGTCAAGTTCTTCGGAGCTGGACAAATATGAAGGAGGAAAGAAAGTTGACTAGAAGCTTTACAAGAGCATTATCAGTTCACTTCTTTATCTTACTGCTTCTAAACCTTATATTTTGTTTAATATTTGCATTTATGCTAGATTCCAAGTAGATCCCAAAGAATCTCATTTAAGTGCTACAAAACGCATCATCAAATAAATTGCAACTACTTCAAAGCTAGGTTTGTGGTATCCCAAAGAATGAGACTTTACTCTCATTGGATATTCAAACGTAGATTTAGCAAGATGTAAAATTGATATAAAAAGTACTTCTGGCACTTATCAACTGCTGGGCAACAAATTGGTGTCTTGGTTCTCAAGAAAGCAAAGTATGTAGCTCTATCAATAGCAGAAGTAGAGTATGTAGCTCTTGAAAGTTGTTGTTCTCAAATCTTGCGGATAAGGCAACAGTTAAGAGATTTTGGAATTGAAGAATCGTGCACCGAGATCAAATGTGATAACACCAGTGCCATCAATCTCACAAAGAATCCAATTCTTCATTCAAGGGCAAAACACATAGAAATTTGACACCATTTCATTAAAGATCATGTTCATAATGGAGAAGTTATGATTCAATTCATTGACTTGAAGAATCAGTTGGCAGACATATTTACAAAGCCACTGGAGAAAAGCCTATTTAAGTCTATTCGTACCAAACTGAACATCATATCTTCTATCGATTAAAGTCTGAAGATGATCAGACTCAGAACGTTCAAAGTTACGATTGTAAGTTAATTCTTTGCAAATAATTTAATTTTTGGATGAAATTTTGAAAATGTACGTTTATTTTTTGAATCACTACTTACTTATTTTATTTTTAGAAATTATCTTTTTCGAGTTTTGAATTTATGGCAATTTTTCATTTTCAAAAAAGGCAGTTTTTACTTTTTCCTTTGTGATGATCCGTATACCCCGTTTCATCTGCTTTATATACCATTGAAATTCTTCTTCTCCATTTACACTCACTCAAACCCTAGAATATAGAGATCTTACTTTCTCTCATTTTCTCTCAAGTTTGATAAAAAAAGTTTTCACCTTTTACATCGAGCGAGTTCAAGAAATCCTCCAAGATAGTGACAATGTCTTTCCAGAGGAAGTCTTCTAGAATTGTGAACAGGGGACCACAGCACATGCTAGAGGGTCTTACCCATTTTGATCTCATTGAAGAAGAATCTCCTCAGCAGCAACAACAACAACAACAACATTCTTAACAGCGTCACTCTTCACAACAAAAGACTCAAGTTCCTCCACAACAACAAGTAGAAGAAGAGATCATTGAAGATGTTGAACCCGTAAGAACATTGAAACCCAATTTTCTCTTTAAACTCTACTCTAAGTTAAAGGAGGGCGGTACTGCAATGACTTTCATTGATGAGTTCTTAAAGAGAGAGGTTACAAGAATGAGATCTTGTTTCTAAGGCAAACGGAAAGGTTAGGCATTGCACCTGTAGGTTCGACAGATAGGACTTTTGCCAACTTTCCAAGTGATCCACGGTTTGGTACTTTTAATCAACCAAAAGGAAAGGATGATGATGAAAGGATGTATTTGAATTTTCAACCTAGGATGGGCATCGCTGCAAATGTTCGTGGTGAAAGGACAGACTTATTTCGTTCTAAGGACCATAAGAAGACTTATTTGAAACTGCTGAAGAGAGGGGTGATGAACCCTAGAAGTGTGGACTTTGATTTTCTTGATTCTTTGAAGGTGAAATAGAGGGAGAAGTTTGCGCTTCTTCAACTTGAACAATTTTGTTCAAAGACATCTGTCGTTTACCCTAAATTGACTGCTTATTTCTATTCAAATTTGTCTTTTCTAGATGTGAATAGATTTTCTTTCACGGTTAAGGACAAAGAATTTATGGTGGATGTAGATACCTTGGTGGATGTGATTGGTGTGGAAAGAGGAAGTTTCCAACCAATCAGTGTGTCTGTTGGTCACACAACTTTGGCTCTTGTTCGGGACAAGTTTGCTAAACATAGGATTTCTTACTCTAGGATGACTGCCTGTAATATTTTTCTTCACAAGATTGTGATCAACTGTATCAGACCCAAATCCACTTCAAAAACTGATGTCTCTCACTTTGAAGCGAAGCTGATGTATGCAATCAACATTGGATTCAAGTTCTTACTGCCTCACACTATCCTAATGCACATATATAGGATAGTTGTGAAGGACAAGAGTCAACTTCCTTACTCTGCGCTTGTTACTCGATTATTTAGACATTTCAACATTCAGCCTCCTACTATTCTGTGTGCTCGAACCATTGCTCCAATGGTGGTTGGACTGAAGATGGTTTCAAAAATGTGATTGAAGGGACTGAATAAGGCTTTAGAACACTTGAAGGAGAAATCCCTTACCAAAACTAAACAAGACTCTGCATCGAAGAAGATGAAAGGCAAAGAGCCAATGAGCACACCAATCAAGAAGAAGAGAGCCCTTATTTTGCAGGATGAAGAAGATGAGGACGATGTTACTCTCTCTACTTTTGCCTTAAGAAATTTAAGAAGCTTTTTTAGTTTTGAGGAGGAGGTCATAGAGAACAGAGAAAAGGAAGAGAAAGAGAAGAGAGGTGAAGAAAGAAAACAAAGGAGAATAGAGGAAAAAGAAAGAAGAAGAGAAGAAGAGGAAGAAGAAGAGGGTCAAGATGATTCTCTTGAGCCAACATTTGCTGCATCCTTGTCAAAAGACTCGGACAAGACAAGGAGTGAAAATGCAAGAGAAGAAAGAGAAAAACATCACCTTGGTGCTGAAGAAGAGCAAGAACAGGAAGAGGAATTCTTTTCTCCACTTGAAGACACAGAAACAGGGGGAGCAACTGACAAAATAGGTACTTCTTCACTTGTTTTTACTAGTGATGTTAGTAGATCTCCAGCAGATGCAGAGGATATCTATGCCTCTCAATTCCCTGAAGCTGATATTGGGACATCATCCCCAAGTTTGGATGTTCCAGGTGGGGTTCCATCATCAGTGAACAGTCCCCAAACTGAACGTGCTGAAGCTAGTACTCAAACGGACCATACAGCAGACTTTAAGAGACTACTCGAGCTTCTTATGGAGTTAAAAGCTCAGCTATATGGAATGGAGTGTGAATTTCATACTCTTAAATCTGCACATCAAGCCACTTCAGTCTCTCTACACGATCAGGTACAAGCCCTTAAGCTTCAAGTTCAAGCTACTGCAAAGGGTGAGGATATTGAGCAACTGAAGGAGGATCTAAGGAAGCTGGAGGAGACTGTCAAGTCTATGGGGGATTTCCAGATCATTCGCATCCCTAAACAGCCATGATTTTACCCAACTCTTTTTAAAGATTTTCTCCACTTTTTGCTGATGACAAAAAGGGGGGAGAGTTTGTGCAAATTTGACAAATCTTTCTTTTTTATCATCTTTTGGATATCTTTTGGTAATTTTTGCTTGGTTTGATTTTGATGACCTTTTGTTTGGTATTTTGGACTGACTTTGGATTGGTGTACTTTGATCCTTCACTGCTGTTTGATTTTGAATCTTTTTGACGCTTGCAGCAACTAAGTTTGTGATAGTGATTGTGGCTGGATAGTTATTTATCTTGCAGGATTAACATGTTTACTGTGGATGCATAATCGATGCTATCCAGGTCCTAATCAATCTACTTTTATAAGATATCATGCTTTGTTTAATTGTTGTTTTGCAGGTCAAAATTTTCAAATTTGCAGGAAAGTTTTGTCACCATAAAAAAGGGGGAAATTGTTAGAAAAAACTCATTTATTGTTTTGAAGCTGACCAAACCTTTCCAAAAGTCTAGTCTAAAGACTTGCAGACTCAAGTATTATAGTCTGAAGAACTCTAGACCCTATTGTCAAAGTCTGAAGACCGCCAGACTTTAATCTCAAAGTCTGCCCTCACTGATAGTTTCCAGACCGAAGAATGAAGACTTATCCAGATGTGGGATTACCTTCAAGAATTTGATTCGTATGGTTTTTGGAAGACCTTATGGCTGGATATAGCATTTACTTGATTGATTATTCTTATTGGAATCAATTCCGATATGAAGATCTTTGAAGGCAAACAAACTTGGAATGTTCTACTTATGGAAACCAAAATCCCGATTGTATGGACAAGCAAGATTGATGGGCTTTCATCACATTCCTAAAACGACTCGAGATCTCCTTTGGAAAATGCCAACAGCTTGTAAATGTTGGAGAAAACTTCCTTGAAGTATTTTGAAGCTGACAAAACGTTTCCATCAGTCTAGTCTGAAGACTTGCAGACTCTTTCATTAAAGTCTGAAGACCTCCGGACTGCCAGACTCAAGACTCAAAGTCTATCCTCATTAATAGTTTCTAGACCGTCGAAAAAGACTTATCAGAACTGGATGTTTCGTTAAGGATTTGACATTATCGACTGGTGAAGATCTCTTAGCTGGATATAGCATGTCGAAATCCATTATTCAAATCAAGATTGATTGGCGAAGTATACTTGGAAGGTTCTACTTATGGAAACCAAGATCCTTATTGTATGGGCGAGCAGGATTGATGGGCTATCGTCATGTTCCTTAAATAGCTCGAAGATCTTCCTAATTGATTCTGTCCAACGGGTAGATTGGAAGAATTCCTTTGGTAAGTGCCAACGGGTATGATGGCATAAAGGAGTATATAAGGAAGACGTTCCAGTTGTTCGAGTGTGTGCACAATAAAAGAATTCCAAAGTCTGCAGCTCCTTGTTCTTAGTCAATTAAACTGTTGAGCGAAATCTTGTATGCAAAAGAGAATCTATATCATTGAGAGACCTTGAGGAAGTGTAGTAGAGTCTCTACACTGTGCAATCAAGGGAGAGCTTTACTGTAACAACTCTTTTGTTCATAGTGAAATCCAGCTGGTGCAGTGTGGAAAAGTGGACGTAGGCTTGGATTACGCCGAACCACTATAATCTCTATGTTTATATTCTCTTCCTTACACTCTTTTACTTTGAGCGTAACTTGTTTATTTGAATAGAGGGGAATTTCCTTTTCATAATCTTTTGTTAATTTGTGCTGCACTTATCTCGCAAAATTGTTTATGCACCTATTCACCCCCTCTAGGTGCTCATACTAGCTTTCACAATTGGTATCAGAGCTTGTGTACTCACTTAAATTGAAGTGTTTTACTTCAGAGTTAAAGATCCATGGCTAGTATGTTGGCTCTAGGACTGGTTGAAGGGCAAAGCAATACCAAACCACCTTACTCTGATGGAAAGGAATACAACATATGGAAAAACAAGATGAAGGCTTTTTTAAGATCAAAGGATCCTCTGGAATGGGACGTGGTAGACAAATGAATCATTTCTAAAGCTGCACCTGTCTCAGAGAGAGGAAAAGAAGCTGTTGAGTCTAGTGAAATGACTCAAGAAGAGATAACCAAGAGACAAGCTCTTGATGCAAAAGCTATTTATTCTCTATATTGTGCATTATCACCTACTGAATATAACAGAATATCTTCTTGTGTTACAGTTAAAGAAGTCTAGGATAGATTACACATCACCTATGAAGGAACCGGCCGAGTGGAAGAAACCAGAATCAACATACTACTCGGACAATGCGAAACATTCAAAATGAATCAGGAGAATCTATCAATGACATGTTTAGTCGTTTTACAGAAATTGTGAATGGTCTTGAAAATCAAGGTCAACCAATTTCTGATCCCATGAAAGTAAACAAGCTACTGCGTGGACTCTCCAAGGAATGAAATCACATAAAAACCTCAATAAGGGAGACACAAAGAATCATGCCACTCTCTGTTGATGAATTGGTTGGGACTCTTCAGTCTTATGAAGTGGAGCAAATCAACGAAGATGAAGATCTTGCTCTCATGATAAAAAGATTCAGAAAGCTAAATAGAAAGGGAAGAAGATTCATTCCAAAGAAACAGAGCTTTCAAAAGCAACAGAGTAAGTCAGTTGAGGATGATGAATCCAATAGAGACGTAGTCTGCTTTGAATGTAAGAAAAAGGGACACATCGACTTAACTGTCCCCTTCGAGGAAAAAGAAAGGAAAAACTCGAGAAATATCGAAAGGCACTCAAAGCAAAAACTTGGAGTGATACAAAATGTGAAGAAAGTGATGATGATTATGCCAATATTTGTCTCATGGCACAATCAGACTCGGATTCAAACAGCGAAATTGAGGTAAGTAATTTGAAAATCCCTACTAAAGTCTCTAGATACATTGATGAATTATGTCTTAGTCTCAAGACTTCTCTTAAAAGGATTTTTGAACTTAAAAGAGAAAATTTTGCACTAAAACAACAGGAAAATGTTTTGAAAGAAAAGGTAAAAAGTTTAGACAAAAGTGTTTCTACCTTGAAAGAAAATGAAGACAATCTCAAATATTTCTAAAAGATTTTCTATAGGATCCGAGAAACTGGAAAAAATTATTTCTGCACAAAGACCTTATTTCAATAAATCTGGTTTGGGAATGACTGCGGAAACCATTCCTCTAATTAATTTTCCTAAAGTAAAAGAAAGAATTAAGCAAAGACCTACGAGAGATGCTTACAAAAATCATTTTCAAAAAGTTTTTGTAAAACTAGTAGGTCTCAGTACTCTTAAATGTTCTAAGTGTAATAGTTCAGATTATTTTGAAAAAGAATGTCCTATAGTTTGGAAACTTGTTAAGAAAGTATGGACAAAGACTGTATATCATACTAACACCAATGGACCCAAGAAAATATGGGTACCAAAGAAAGCTTGAGTCTCTTTTCTAAATGCATGTCACTATCAAGAAAAAGGTTAAATGGTACCTGGATAGTGGATGCTCAAGGCATATGACAGGAGATTCAAATTGCTTCATAAAACTTGTTCAAGTTAACGGTAGAAAAATTTCATTTGAAGGAAACAGCAAAGAAAAGAATTGTGGGATACGAAACTGTAAAGATTGGAAGCCTCACGATCAATAATGTTTCCTTAGTGGAAGGACTCAATTACAATTTGCTGAGTATCAGTCAACTATGCGACACCGGTTTCAAAATCAATTTTCAAGAGGGAATATACGAAATCGTGTACTGCAGCTTCTGCATATGGATCTCTTTGGACCAACTAGAACTCAGAGCATTGGAGGTAAGAAATACTATTTAGTGATTGTGGATGATTATTCAAGATTCACTTGGGTATATTTCCTGATAAGCAAGTCTGAAACATTTTCTTACTTTAAAAATTTTGCTAAAAAGGTCCAAAATGAGAAAGGATATGTTATTTCAAGTATACAGACAGACCATGGAGGTAAATTTGAAAATCAAGACTTTATAAAATTCTGTGATGAATCTAGTTTTCAGCATGTGTTCTCTTCTCCATATACTCCAGAGCATAATGGAGTTGTGGAAAGGAAGAATAGATCTTTGCAAGAAATGGCTAAAACTCTTTTAATTGAAAGTAACATCTCTTCACATTTTTGGGCTGAAGTAGTTTCTACAGCATGTTATATCATTAATAGAGTTTTTCTAAGGCATATTCTGGAGAAAACTCCCTACGAGTTATTCAAATGAAAGAAGCCCATTGTTTCATATTTTCACGTGTTTTATTTTAAAAAATGCAAATGATCAAGTTGGGAAGTTTGAAGAAAAATCAGACGAAGACATCTTCCTTAGATATTCAACCACAAGCGAAGCTTACAGAGTATACAACAAAAAGACTCATTTACGGAGGAATCAATGAATGTTAAATTTCAAGACTCTATGCAAAATGAATCGATTCAGACTCAACTTGAAGAATCGAACTGTTTCGAGACTCTACAAAGTCTAAATCTCCGAAGCAGCTCGAGACTTGGAAGACAAAGCAACAAATGATTGTCGAAGATTTAAATGAGGAAAAAGATCAACTGTCTAACAAATCAACCAACAACTGGAAGCATAAGTCCAGTCATCCCAAAAATCTCATTATTGGTGATATTAAAGAAGGAATTTGCACAAGATTCAAAAGGTGCGAAGAGTCTAGTACTGTAGCTCTTATTTATGAAATAGAACCCAAAAGTATAGAAGAAGCTTTAACTGATGAAAGCTGGATTGAAGCTATGCAAGAAGAACTCAAGCAATTCAGTATCAATGATGTCTGGGAATTGACTCCTAAACCGAAAGGTAAATCCGTCATTGGAGCTAAATGGGTTTTCAAAAACAAGGTGAACGAGAAAGGAAAAGTCGTGAGAAACAAAGCAAGACTCGTGGCCAAAGGATATACGCAAGAAGAAGGGATAGACTATGATGAGACTTACGCACCAGTAGCAAGGTTAGAAGCAATTAGATTATTACTTGCTTTTGCTTGTCATAAGAATTTCAGGTTATTCCAAATGGACGTCAAAAGTGCTTTCCTAAATGGATTTATCCAAGAAGAAATCTATGTGGAACAACCACCCGGTTTTGAAGACCCAAGGAAACTAGACTCTGTATTCAGACTGAAAAATGCTTTATATGGTCTAAAGCAAGCACCTCGAGCTTGGTACAACAAACTAAGTAAGTTTTTAATTCAAAATGGCTTTGTCAAAGGTAAAGTAGATACCACATTGTTTATCAAAAGAGAAAGCAAAAGTTTTCTACTTGTTCAAATTTATATTGATGATATTATTTTTTGATCTTCTAATGAAAGTCCGTGCAAGAAATTCTCTAAGTCTATATATGATGAATTTGAAATGAGCATGATGGGTGAACTAACATTCTTTCTCGGGCTTCAAGTGAAACAACTGAAAGAAGGAACTTTTATTCATCAAGAAACATATGCCAATGATCTTGTCAAAAAGTTTGGGCTGGAAAATTGCAAGAAAACTGATATACCAATGTCAAGTTCCTTGAAGCTGGACAAAGATGAAGGAGGAAAGAAAATTGACCAGAAGCTATACAGGAGCATCATTGGTTCACTTCTTTATCTTACTGCTTCTAGACCTGACATTTTGTTTAGTGTTTACATTTGTGCCATATTTCAATCAGACCTTAAAGAATCTCATCTAAGTGTTGCAAAGTGTATTATCAAATACATTGCCTGAACTTCAAACGTGGGTCTTTGGTATCCTAAAGAATGAAACTTTAATCTTCTTGGATACTCAGACACAGACCTAGTCGGATGCAGAGTTGATAGAAAGAGCACCTCGGGCACCTGTCAACTACTTGGAAGCAGGACAGTGTCTTGGTTTTCGAGGAAGCAAAGTATAGTAGCTCTTTCTATAGCAGAAGCATAATATGTAGCTCATGAAAGTTGATGTTCACAAATTCTGTGGATAAAACAATAGTTAAAAGACTTTGGAATTGAAAATTCATGCACTGAAATCAAATGTGACAACACCAGCGCAATCAATCTCACCAAGAATCCGATTCTTCACTCAAGGACAAAACACATAGAGATTCGACATCACTTCATTAGAGATCATGTTCAAAATGGAGAAATTTCGATTCAGTTCATTGACGCAAAGAATCAACTAGTGGATATATTTACAAAACCTTTGGAGAAAAATTAATTTGAAGCTATTCGTTCCAGACTCAATATCTTAAAGTCTAAGGAAGTTCAGACCTAGGACTGAAAGTCTAAAGACACTCAGACTCAGACAATCAAGATTTTTTACTGTAAGTTGTTTTTATTTTATTTTATTATCTCTTAGATCAAATCTCAAAAAGGTACGATCATCTTTCCTTTTCGAAAATGAAGTTATTTTTGAAATGACAGTTATCCAATTTTTTTAAAGGCAATTAATTTTTAAAAGGCATCTTTACATTTCTTTTTTTTACGACGTTCCGTATGCCTCGCTTCGACTGCCTTATATATTGTCGGTTCTTCTTCGCTTTACTCACACAAACCCTAAGAGAGCTCCGATCTTCCATTTCTATCTTCTTTTCTTGTTTAATCTTCGAAAAGTTGTCATCTTTCTTGGAAAACAAGCTTGGAATCTCTCAAAGACTGTGAAAGATGTCGTCCCAAAGAAAGTCTTCAAGGATCGCGAACAGGGGACCACAGCAAATGCGTGAGGGGCCTACGCACTTTGATCTCACCGAGGAAGAAGAATCTCCTCATCAGTGACAGAGCCCACAACATTCTCAGCAACGTCCATCTTCTCCTTCTAGACCTCAAAATGTTGCACATCAAGAAGAGGAAGAAATCATCGAAAAGACGCAGAACCCGTAAGAACTCTTAAGCCTGGCTTTACTTATAAGCTTTACCGTGCTTTGAAGAGGGGTGGTACTCCTTTGAACTACATTGACGAATTTTTGAAAGAAAAATGGTATCGAAATGAAACCTATTTTTTACGCACAATGGAACGATTGGGAATTGCCCCTGCTAGGTCGGCGGAAGAGGCATTGGCAAATATCCCAAGCAATCCACGTGTTGGAGGGCTGAGTCAGCCTGATGGGAATGACAACGATAGGATGTACGGCCAGTTTAAACTGAGAATGGGTGTTGCGGCAAAAATCCGAAGTAAAAGGACAGACTTGTTTCGATCAGATGACCACAAGCAACTGTACTCGAAGTTGCTGAAGCGTGGGGTAATAAATTGTAGAAGTGTGGATTTTGATTTTCTTGACTCTGTGAATGTCAATCTGCAAGAAAAATTCAGTCTTCTTCAACTCGAACAGTTTTGTTCTGAATCTACATAAGCTTACGCTGAACTTACTGCTTATTTCTATTCAAATCTAAGTTTCATGGATGCGAATAGATTCTCTTTTAGTGTTCGAGATCAAGACTATGTGGTTGACATGAATACATTGGCTGATGTGATTAGAGTTGAAAGAGGGAGATATCGACCAATCAGTGTGTCTATTGCTCGTGCAACGTTGGAACTTGTTGAGGATAGAAGGACGGAAGGAAAGATTTCCTATTTGAGGATGAATGTGACCAACATTTTGCTTCACAAAATTGTGATTAACTGCCTAAGACCAAAATCAACTTCAAAGACCGATGTTTCAAACTCGAAGGCAAAGTTGATGTATGCCATCAATGCTGGTAAAAAGTTCTCTCTTCCACACACTATTATGTTCCACATGTATAGGGCAGTGGTGAAGGACAAGAGTCAACTTCCTTACCCAGCACTTGTGACTAAGTTATTCAGACATTTGAACGTTCAGCCTCCCCGAATTCTTTGTGGTCGAGCGTGCGATCAAATGGTGGTGGGACTGAAAATGGTCTCTAAAATGCGTCTGAAGAAACTCAACGAGGCGTTGGAGCAATTCAAGGAGAAAACCCCTATCAAGACTCATCAAATCTCTTCGGCTGCAAAAAGGAAAGGGAAGGAGCCCATGGTTGCTCCATCCAAGAAAAAAAGAGCTCTCATCATTGAGAATGAAGAGGATGAGGATGATATCACCATTTCTGCAATGGCGTTAAAGAACTTGAGTCGTTCTGCACCAGAATCAACGGAGAGACAGGAAAAAGACACGGATGAAACTGAATAGAGGACTGGAGAGAGAGAAGATTTGGAGAAAGAAGCAGAGGAGGAAGAAACAGAGGGAGATCCTGAGAAAAGAGGAACATCCTCAATCCCTACCACCAGTGAAGGAGTAAGCCACTCTCTAGCAGATCCAGAGGACATCTATGCCTCTCAATTTCCTGAGGAGGGACACGATGTTTCATCGCCCAATCTGCATGACCATGCTAATTTGCCATCATCTGCTTATACACCGTCTAATCGTGCAAAAGCCAGTACTCAGACTAATAATTCAGCAGACTTTCATAGAATACTTGATATTCTTTTCGTAGTCTAATCTATGCTCTGGGATGCGAACTTCAGAACTTGCAGAATGCAGGACAAGCTTCTTCAGCTTCTTTGAATGATCAACTCCAAGCCCTTGCTCTTCAAGTTCAAGCAAATGCTAAAGGTGAAGAAGTGGCGCAACTGAAGGAGGACTTGAAAAAGCTGGAAGGCATTGTCCAGTCAATGGGAGATTTCCAGCTTGTTCTTGTTCCCAAGACATCTTAATTTCGTTCTCTTTTCATCTCTACCTTTTTAATGCTGACAAAAAGGGGGGGAGATGTGATGCAGATTTGATTTTAACTTTGAATTTGATTTGAACTTTGAAACTTTTTTAACTTTTGTGATTATGTTTGATTGACTTGATGTTTATGTTTGGCTGTTTGGATTTGGACTGGAATTGGATTTGACTGTTTGAACATTTGTTTATCTTAAGTACTATTGATATCTCATGACTTTGTTCATTTATAAGACTAACCTACTTTCTGTGGATGCAGATTCTAGTGTTATTACTAAGCCATTTATCTTTGTGAGATATGCATACTTGCTTGAGTAATGTTTTGCAGGACAAAATTATTCAAATCTACAGGAAAGTTTTGTCACCATCAAAAAGGGGGAGATTGTTGGAGAAAACTTCCTTGAAGTGTTTTGAAGCTGACAAAACGTTTCCATCAGTCTAGTCTGAAGACTTGCAGACTCTTCCATCAAAGTCTGAAAACCTCTGGACTGCCAGACTCAAGACTCAAAGTCTATCATCATTGACAGTTTCTAAACCGTCAAAAAAGACTTATCCAGAACTGGATGTTTCGTTAAGGATTTGACTTTATCAACTGGTGAAGATCTCTTGCATGTCGGAATCCATTATTCAAATCAAGATTGATTTAGGGATTGTGGATCCGTTGATTGGCGAAGTATACTTGTAAGGTTCTACTTATGGAAACCAGGATCCTTATTGTATGGGCGAGCAGGATTGATGGGCTATCGTCATGTTCCTTAAATAGCTCAAAGATCTTCCTAATTGATTCTGTCCAACGGGTAGATTGGAAGAATTCCTTTAGTAAGTGCCAACGGGTATGATGGCATAAAGGAGTATATAAGGAAGGCGTTCCAGTTTTTTGAGTGTGTGCGCGATAGAAGAATTCCAAAGTCTGCAGCTCCTTGTTCTTAGTAAATTAAACTATTGAGCGAAATCTTGTACACAAAAGAGAGTCTATATCATTGAGAGACCTTGAGGAAGTGTAGTAGAGTCTCTACACTGTGAAATCAAGGGAGAGCTTTACTATAACAACTCTTTTGTTCATAGTGAAATCCAGCCGGTGGGCTGTCAGTGCCGAAGAGTGGACGTAGGCTTGGATTAAGCCGAACCACTATAATCTCTGTGTTCATATTCTCTTCCTTACACTCTTTTACTTTGATTGTAACTTGTTTATTTGAAAAGAGGGGAATTTCCTTTTCATAATCTTTTGTTAATTTGTGCTGCACTTATCTCGCAAAATTGTTTCTGCACCTATTCACCCCCCTTTAGGTGCTCATACTAGCTTTCACAGTAAAGACATGAAGGAGTATATAAGGAAGACTATCTAGTTATTCAAAGTAGTGCGTGAGAGAAAAATTTCAAAATCTAAAGCTTTCTGGTTCTTTGCTTTCTCATTCATCGAGCTCAAAATTGTGTACAAAAGAGAGAAACTCTTAGTGAGACTTTGTGAGAAACCAAGAGAAACACTTCGAGAAAGTTAAGATCACAAGCGATAAAATCTCTTTTGATTCATAATGAAATCCAGCTAGTGAGCTGTCAACGTGGGAGAGTGGACGTAGGCTTGATCTAAGCCGAACTACTATAAACTTTGTTTTTTCAATTCTCTTCCCTAAACTCCTTTATTCGTTCGTAAATTTATTTAAACTTGCTCTAGTCTATTGCTTTGTAGATTCCATTTCGAAAGAAAAAGTTTTGATAAACGTTTCCGCAAAAATTTCTACTAACACCTATTCACCCCCTCTAGATGTTCATACTAGCCCTTTCACTAAGGACCTGAAAATGTTAAGCCCACGATGAGGTGAGACAATGTCTCAGCAAGTTCACCCCCTAAACTCCAACGAAGAAGGAAATACGCCTAGAGGCCTAACCACACAAGTCAGAAGATTTACCTCACCTCAGCTCCTTCCTACAAGTCAGTACACTTCAAATATCAATCAATCAATTGATCCAATTGATCGATACAACCAAACCATCAATCCATTCACTTAATCAATTCAATTGATTCGATACAATCGATATCATCCAACCATTGATACCATATATCACTTCAATACTATCTATCAATCAATACTATCTATCCATACAGTACCATCTATCAATTTAATCAATATCCATATTGCTCGCCGAAGTTGAAATAGATGGTGTAGCTCAGCAAAACTAATAGATAGTATAGCTCGCCAATGCTGATAGATAATATAGCTCACCAAAGCATATAGATAGTATAGCTCGCCAAAGCTGTTCAATATAATTGCTCGCCAAAGCTATTATGGTAATTATAAACCACTTTCAGTGTCAACACCCGACAACTGGTATTTTCTGATTAAAATATCAATGTATCACAAACACCACTCAATTTCACAATACAGCATTCAGTTATAGAAACTAAATACACCATCGTGATCAGCTCGAAATTCTATCGAGCGGTTCTCCAGTATAATTTCCGAAAAATATTAATTAATTAATAATTAAATAAATTTCGAATATTAATTTTAATTTAAATAATAAATAATATAATTTAAATAATATTTCATAATATTTCATAATATTTCATTTAAATAAAAAATTAAATAAACAAAATAATTAATTAAAAGTCTAATCATGCTTACACTAATCCAATCGCATAATTAGACTAATTAATCTCCCTTAATCTAATCATTTATCTAATCTAATTAACATTTAAATAAACTAATATAACCACCTAAACATACTTATTATAATCTAAACACCCATTAAGCATCAT
Organism: Eucalyptus sideroxylon x Eucalyptus melliodora; assembly: GCA_016097485.1. Classification (NCBI taxonomy): domain Eukaryota; kingdom Viridiplantae; phylum Streptophyta; class Magnoliopsida; order Myrtales; family Myrtaceae; genus Eucalyptus; species Eucalyptus sideroxylon x Eucalyptus melliodora. The sequence continues at coordinate 23,989,219 of CM027826.1, read as the reverse complement.
TAACTCTCTAAGTACAGTTTAGTGAAAAAACTCACCGGTTTTGCATTCTGGTGAGTCCACGGCGACGACGACGCGGAGGCAAGCGACAATCCTCCTAGCGGCGACACCAAGCGAGGCTAGGAAGGGCTCGGAAATAGGCCACGAAGTCTGAAGACCCTTGTTGTCTTCGGTTTCTATTCTTGAGCTGAGCAGCTGGAACTAGCGGCAGTTTGACGCGAAAATGGCGAGGGAAGCGAGTGGCTACGAGCAACGGCGAACCATGCGGGGCTACGATGGAGGTTGACGCACCGAGACCTCAACCACAGTGATCCAAGGTGGTCCCAAGGCTGAAACAGTAGCCACAAATTCAGACTCCCTTTGCAACTTTGAAAAACTGGACTGCTAGAGGAGAAATTGAGTTTGGCTGGAGCTCCAACAAGGGGTTGGCCGGCAACCGGTGGCACCCGGGAGTCGAGGGGGACCTGCTGGGGGTTGGTATGGGTGGAGGTAAGGTCGGAATGGAAGAAAAATGGTTGAAATGGGCAAAACAGGCGAAACAGTGCAAGCTGCCAGGCGGACCGACGAACCGACGACCGGTTTCTTCTCGCCGGCGTGCAGGTCAGTCGGCGACTCCGTTCGGCGTGAGGTCGGGGTCCTCTGAACGGTTTGGATGTGCTGAAGACAATGGTGGGTGGCATGAAGGCTGATTTGTATGGGAAGACCACTTTTAACTCATATCTTTGGAAAAAGGTCATTTGGAGCAGAAACTAGCAGAAGAGAAAACAGAGGGGGAAACAATGGTTGATGGTGGGCTTGCGGGCATGTGACGGTGGAGGGACTGGTGTGCTCGGTTTTATTTGTTTTTTTGGAGCTCAAGATGGACAACAACAATGGAGAAAGGAGGGATTCAAGGAAGAAGATGGTCTGCTGAAGCAAGGGGGACCCCAAAGGCTTCTAAGGCCTCAACACTTGTCTCAATCTCTCTTGGCTTGCCCCCACCAGCCATGGCCCTCACCCTTAGCCATTTTCCTCTCCTTGGCTTCGTCTAGAAGCTTGCCAATGGGTCCAACAAGTTGTGTACCATGGGGACTACGAATTTTGTGGAAATGGCATTCATTTCCATTCAATCCTCTTCAATTCCTTCAATTCTTACTCAATTGAGCTCAAATCAAACTTATAAATTCGTCCAAGGTGTCCTCACTTAAATCCACATTTTTCCTTGTCCATTAAACCAACTTATATCCCAAAATTGCAATCAAAAGCGGGCTTACCAATTTCCCGATCCAAAATAACCATACTTTGATTTTTCGCCGAAAATCTCGATTTGCAGAAAAATCTTTTGAGGATGAGTCAACATTTTCTAAAATGAATTGTGACATGACAGAACTTCCCATTTCTGAAATTAGGTTCAATTTCCCGATTAATTTCAATTTGGCGCGATTTTAGCATGTCCTAATCTACAGGGTAGCTTTTAGGAATTTTTGGCACATTTGACTTGTGGTTGATTATTTTCAAGCCACAATGTACATCTTTGACATATTGGCGACTCTCGGTTGTCGTATAAATCTCGAGGTTTCAAATATAGACATAAGGTATATATGGGGCTGGGTGAGCTTCGCTAGGGCTAGGCGGGCCTCGCCCAGCCCCGACGAGGCTCGCTTGGCCACTAGTGAGGCTCAGCCTCACCAGATCTAGGGAGGCCAAGCCTCGCCGGTGGCTAGGCTTGCCTCCGGCGAGCTCACCGAACCTCGCCCTAGCTTGGCGAGCCTCCAACGAGCTCGCCAGACCGACGGATGGCGACCGGCGACGGCAGTGGTCGCGGCGGACGATGTGGCGAGCAGTGGTGGACGACGGTCTCGAGATGGCCGAAGGGAAGAAGAAGAGTTGTTGGTTTTGATTCTTAAATTTGTTCCCGAAACAAAAATCAACTTTTTTTTTCATTCTTGATTCTACTCCCAATCTATTTCCGGGAACAAATTTGTTCCGGAACAAAAATTTTACCAAACGCGATTCTAAGCCCAAACTTACTCTGGGAACAAAGAATCCGAATTTGGCCCTACTTGGATGGTTACCAAATAGGGCCTAACTGTACTAATGCCATCCCATCTAAGAAAAATTTGTGGAAAAGGAAGTTGTTACCTAACCTGGTCTGTTCTCTATGCTGGTAGGAAGTTGAAGCAGTAGAGCATAATTTTTTCTCCTCTGTCACTGGACGCAGTTCGTATGGGCTGACCCTCGCTTGAAAATTCAAATCATTAATCAGAAATCTCACGTCTTGATGACTGGTTGATGAAATTCACAGTTAAAGGAGCTACCTCCGATGGCATTGGTGGCTACGAGACTCTGGTGCATCTGGAAATCCCGTAACCACTCAGTTTGTAGAGGTACTTTGACGGACGCTGCAGAAATGGTGGAATCAGCCGAGATCTTGGGTGCTAATTTCAAGAGATGGAACATCTAGAGTACAAAAACAATCCGGGAACATGTGCATACCGTTTCGCAGTCGTGCATCCCACTGGTTGAAGGATCCCTAAAGTGCAATATCTATGGCTGCTTCGTCGAAAGATCGACCGATGGAGTGATTGTTGGCATCTGCAGAGATCATAAAGGAAATACTGTCACTGAGTTTTCTAAACTGGTGAGGCGTCTTCTGCGGCTCTGGTGCAAACCCTAGCCATCCCCGAAGCTCTCCAGCTCAGTACCTACAGTAAAGTATCGCTCGAAGGGATCCGTGTCGAATCAGATCGAACGGATCTGATGAGCACCCTGAAAAGCAAGTCTGGAGAGACAGCCGCAACTGGGACGGAAGAACAGGTACTCACGTCAGATCGTCTGGGGAGGAAGACAAAAACTGAAAAGGAAGAAGCAACTTAAGGTATAATATCAAATCAAGGGTGGCCCCCACGTCTACCTCTGTTTAAGTTGAACACGGTAGACTTGTCTTCTAGTAAATTAGAAATCAAAGAAACATAATAAAAAACAATATAAGAAATAATCATAAATAAAAGAGGGAATCTACAAAAGATAATTTGATCAACCCAAGACGGTAGGGGTATTATAAATGAAAAAATTGGTGGAAAAAGCACGAGCCTAAATGGTCTCAAACTAAATTTCTCCATACTATGTCATGCCTAAAGATTATCTTGTCATCACCCCCTTATCCAAATCAAATTTCATAATGTTTCACATTGTACCTAAATTTTATCTTTTAGCGTCACAGATAGAAATTCTCCACCAATTGGTTTTCCACAAATCCTATAATAATGATTCGGTGATACTTTTTTCCATTATATTTTTTTTTAACTACATAAAAAAAATGATCCTAACATTTATGTCAGCTTTTTTGTTTAAATGCATTTAAATGTTCATGTTGACAGTTTTTTCTTAGCTTTTAGTCACAATTATCACTTATTAAATTAATTTATATTTTTTTCATTGGTGATAGGATATAATTGAACTAACTTATTTCGATATCATGAATTTGACCAATTTTATAGTTATATAATAGGGTTAATATTCCGAAAAACCCTAAATTAGTATACCTATGACAAATTTATCTCAAACTATTTTTTTTATTAACAAAAACCCCAAACTAGTATACCTTTGACAAATTTACCCAAATACTTGTGACAAATTTATCCTTTGTTATTTTTCGTTAAATTTTACTATCAAATTATTAAGTTAAATGACACATAACAATTGATTGATATACTTTACCCAAAAAAAAAAAAACGAATGATTGATATACCAATTTGGAATTTTATGCTCCGTTTGTCACAGTTTACAATTTTTATGATTTTTTTGTGGTATTAATCCAATTTAGCGGAGGGTATATTTGTTACAAATTTACCAATTTTGGGTCTTTTGCGATCGAATAAATTAGTTTGTGATAAATTTGTCATAAATGTACCAATTTATGACTTTTTATGGTCGTCGGGATAAATTTGTCATAAGTGTACCGGTTTGGGTTCTTTCAGCGTATTAACCCTATATAATATTCCATCATAACCAAATTTTTTTCTTATATGTTTCCCAAACATAATCGATTTTTGTTAACATGTTTAATGCATTACCTCAAATACAAATGGAAAAAACGTGAGACATGAAAATATAGCGGACATTGTGGCTCATGAGTGTAACAATTTGATGGTAATGTGTTTAATTTCAAAAGAAATAAAAAAAGTAGATGCATATAATGATAGATGGGATGAGTCTAAGAATTAAAAGAATTAAACCTAGATGAATTGAATAGGTTTTGATTTACAAAACTAATAATTTTTGTGGAATAACTTAAGTTTGATTGATGCAGCAATGGTTTGATTAATATTATGTAAGTTGCTTTTATTATACAGGTAAGAGATAGAAGCTATTGTGAGTAAATCTTATAATGGTTCAACTTATATCAAGCCATACCCATTCTCCGAGACTAATAGCTACTAATAAAGCCATATCTCACTAGTAATATCATAGGACTTGGGTATATTCTTAAACTGCTTCATCTAAACTCTAAGACATAAAATTCAAGAGTACTCCTGTGGCATCCTAAAATATCATGACAACCCCTAGATATACCATGAACCTTATAAGTTGGATTTTATTGATTATTGTTGCAATTTTATGGCCATGTGAGTATTTGAGATTATGAAATTAAGTGGGGATTCAAAGTAAATTGTTAAGAGCAATTATGGGCTTATTTAGTATTATTTTTGGGCCATTTAAAAGTTGGACTTTAGACCCAAAAGTGTTGGACCCAAAGTGGGCCAAGAAGCCTAGCCCACGAAGCCCAAAGGAGCTGCCGTCGACCGAAGGAGGAGAGGGAGAGGCCCGGCCCATTTGGCCCATCAACCTGCATGGGAAAAATGCCAAGTGGCAAGAGGGACTTACCAAGTGGCGCCGGCATGCAAAGCTAATGATTGCTAATCATGAGTGGAAGGAAGAAAATGGGAGAGAGAGGGGCGGATTGCTCGAGGGTTTGAGCCGAGAGAGAGAGGAGGTGTCGCGCGTGAGGAAGAGAGGAAGAGAGGAAGAGAGAAAGAGAGAAAGTGGGCGTGCGAGAGAGAAAGAGGAGGAGAAGACCGGCCGCCGTGCACCCGCCTAGTCCCGCCGTCAAGCCCGCCTTGCCCCGCCGTTGTGCTTGCTGTGATTTTTCTTGGATTAGAGGCAAGTAGAGTCCTTTGATCTACACTTTGCTTGCTGTGATTGTGTGTGATGAATGGTGAGTTTCGGATGTGGTAGAGGTGAGGATTTTCGAAGTTATGGGAGTAGATCATTAGTCTAGTATTCTGTTTTCTGGAAAAACAGTCCGACCTTTGGTGATTTCGTGAGCTGCATGCAATGTTCTAGTTGGAATCTCACTTCGACTTCCTGATGAAAGTTGTAGAGGACTTCTTGAGGGAAAACGAACAAGTATTGTTTGGTGAAACCAATTTTCTTCAAAGATACTAGATCTGGAAACTGTTATGTTGATCTATTGTGATTCTGTGAATTTTGTGCAATTATCCAGTCCGAATTTGATCTCGTGTCCTTGATAAAAGTTGTAGGTGACATCTTGAGAGTAACATAATAAAATTTCAGCATAAACGGACAAGTGTTCATCAGGGAAAACGATTTTCTTTAAAGAGGATGAATTTGGACAGTGAACCGAGAGTTAAGGAGAGTTATAAAAATTATATCTTTTAACACAGAAGGAATTAGACTTTTATTTTTTCATGGGACTTTTACCTCTAGGTCTCATCTATAACATATTAAAATATCAGAATTTTCGGAGTTCATTTAAGGGCTTAATCAAAATTATTTCCGAAACTGTGCAAAAGTGGCATTGGAAATTCTTTTGCTGTGATGTATGGACCTATGTGATTGATGTGAAACTTTCTTGACATGGTGTTCTTCATGAAATCTCTTTCTCTAGGTCTTGTCTACATTATGCTAAATTTTCAGAATTTATTGAGATTTTTTACTAATTTTCCAAGAATTTTTACTAAAGGAGTGCATTCTGTTTTATCCGAAAATTGATGTATTTTCAAAAATAAATGAATTATTCTATGAAATATAATGTCTTGATTGGTTAATCATGCTGCATATGCGGTGACACTTAGCATGCCATGTAACATCAAAAAGCTGGTTTAGACCTTGGATATTATTGCATCAAATGCTTATTTGAAAATGAAATATATATGTGAATATACATTGTGATGATAATGATACCGTCGGAGGTGTGAGCCGATGATGCCCCGGGAGTGTCGGGATGCCCGGTGTGTGTGCCGGATGCCCGGAGTGTGTGTGTCAGAGGGTCCTCGGGAGTTTTGGGATGCCCGATGGTATATCGGTACGTAATTTTAGGGGATGCCTCGTGGTATGTCGGTACATAATTCCGAAAGGCAAGGGTAACCATTTTCATGGCGAGCCCCAGCGATTCCTCGTGATGCTAGGTGAGATACGAAATGCCCGGAGTGTGTTGCCGAATGCCCGGAGGTGTGTGCCGGAGGTTCCTCGCAACGTCAGGTTGGGTGTGAGCAATATATGAGGGATGCAAACACTGGTCCCTAGGAGAATGATGAGATCCTTTTGAATATCAAAGTGGGAATTGAATCATGCACGTGTATGTGTGCATATGGCATGTGGTATAATTGCTTGTGAAATTGAGTTGATACTATTTGGCATTGAGAATGCGATCATGATGGCATTGAATGGATCTCATGAGGATATATACATGATTGTGTGAATGACATGAATCATGCGTATGGGCGTATGGGTATGTGCATATGGCATGAGATATAATTGTCCATGAACTTGAATTGGTATTGCTTGGCATGGGAAATATGATTAGTAAGGTTGTGAATGAATCTCATGGACATATATGTATGATGGCATGGATGATATGTGCATTTTGCATGAAATTGTGGTTGTCTTACTTGTTGCATTGTGTAGTTTGATGGATCTTTACTGCTGAGTGGTTGTACTCACCCCTTTGGGGACCAACATTTTAGATTGAGCAATGCCTCTAGCACCTGTCACACGTGGTACATTCTATGGCTTACCATCTGATGTTGAGGTTGAGTGCATGGAGCACCCCTGTGTCGGTGTTCGTGGTCCGGTGTTTATCCGAGTCCGTGTTTTGGTCATGTATGATGTGGGCCTACCTAATAGCCCTGTAGTTAAGGAGTTCCTTTATGTACACGTTTGACGCGATGGGTGATGATGGGGATGCTACCGCCGCCACCAGCCGATGCACCAGGTTGGGTGTGATTGGAGCGTGTGACTGGTGGAGGACGACACTTTTTGGGATGGCCGACACTAGCTGATGGATTGATGTACATGTCTGACGTATAATCGGGTATTTTTTAGTATAGCCGAGCATAGTTAAAGTATTGGCCTTTTGTTGTACCGACTCGTGAAATCCATCTTAGTTATGTAAATAAAAATGATTCGGCCTTAAAGAATATATATATATATATATATATATATATATATATATACATATACATATATGAAAGGTTGTAGTTAGTGTGTATTGCATTGTATTATTTGGTTTGAGTATGGGTTAGGGAGATGTCAAGTATGCTTCCGTTATATGAATTGCGCTGGGACCGATTAAGGTAATACAAACCCCCAAGTTGCATGGACCCACTACAATTCAATGATATCAGAGTGACTTGTCAAGAGGGCAAGTGAAAGGTAAGCGAACTGTGGCGACCCTAACGGATCGGGGGCCATTCGAGGGGTGCCACAATTCCCTTTTTGATGGGGAAGAAAAATGTACACCTAGCAACAAGGAGGCCCATCGTCGGGCCCAAGGCCGGGGCAGGCGCGGGGGGGGGTGGGGAAGGTAGACTCCCTGTCTTCTCTTCAGAAAAGGGTATCATCGTATAGGCAAATATAGTAGCTTCTTATGCCTAGGGTGAAATTGTAGAACTCGCAAAGATTTCTACTGAGTCAACCTATACATCACACATTGTCTTTCAACAACTTGTTGGCCTAATACTCCCGATTGAAAGATACTATAATCTCATGAGTAGTTACTAATAGAGCTGAATCCCACTAGTAATCTCATAAGTAGTTACAAATATAGCCCGTTCTACTTTTACCTGAAGTTGATAAATCATAATTAATATTCAAACACTGCTATTCCACTTCTACGTTTCTTAAATCACTGGTCACAGTCACCAAGAACTCTTAATAGATCGACACACAGGTGAGTAGAAGCACCATTCTGTAATCAAAGAGAACGTGGCAACATCAGCGTTGTAGCAATCTCAATTTTCCTCGATCCCTTCAGCTTACTTTGATTATCTATACAAACCTCCAATCTCCAAATTAGCCATCGGAGAATCTTCCAAAGGATCAATTAGCGGTTGGGATTTGATGGACACAATTGCTGAAAATCTGGCAGCCCATACAATCTCATATACCTGGCAAGAGTGAGGTAAATAGAATCGGCTATATTTGTCAATTATCTTTTACTTTGATTGAGTGAGCAAAATAGACAATAATTTATTTTCTTCAATCTCCGGTTCTTCTTCTATAACTTTCAAAACTTGTGACTAGCCATTAGATGCCAATTAAAATTAGATTGGAAAGAGGTCATATCCAGTTAACAAGATGAGTGTTTCGTATATACTTTATATTAAGAGCTACCTTTATCAGAGATCTATTGGATCTATTCAAGCTGCCGGCTAGAAATCGACTTATGAACTACTATCCATTTGTCTTCCTAAGTACATTAGTGGTCAAGACTTCACTCACTTGTTCACCTTATCATGGTTTCTCCCAGTCTTTCACAAGGATCTTGTTATCCTAGACACGTTCACCTTTTATCTAGGTCCATCCAGCTTTTTTGAGTTCCGGTATGTACTTTGGGTGCCGTTAATGATAACAAAGTTCCTTATATCAACAATACGTCCGAAATAAGCAATGTATGCATTTATCAATTACTAATGAGAAGTAAATGATTTTGTCAACTTCAAAATATTATAGGGAAGTTTTCTAATAAAACGAAATAAATTACAAGGAAGGATATGAAATGTAAATTTTTCACATTGTAAAATACGAAATTCAATTATTGTAATCTTTTAATTAATTGAATTCAAATTTAAGACAATTTTGCCAAATAAAAATAATGTTCTAGTTAGATGTATAAAATTTTATTTTATTGATAATATGTAATATTATTTATTTGTTTGTAAATTCTAGTCTAAGTCAAAATAAAGTGGATTTAGTTAAGCTTACTTTCCATATAAATTTGTCTTCAGCTATATATTGATTAAAATTGATAAGAAAATAATTTCACACTTCTAAATTGCTTATCAAAATTCTTTTATCCATATTTGAATTCAAACTTAATAACAGATTAAATTCGTTGAGTAACACTCAATAATTTAAAACTTGGTCGGATGTGTGCAACTCTTTCTTCAGGTTTAATTGTTTATGATATGTTAATCAAAAAAGAATAACGGTTGTGCAAAATCTTAAAGATTAATTGGAGGAGAGATGTAAAAATGACTATTATAAAGGCCTGATGACTATGCAATATTATAGCATGGTGTAGCATTTTTATTTTATTTTTTTGGGTTCATAGGCATGGTGTAACATTGACAAGTCTAGTTTAGGCCATAGTTTTATGAGGAGAAAAGTACCAAAAAAGTTCTAAACCTATTACATTAATACCAATTCAGTCTTAAACTTTTCAATTGAATCAATTCAGTCCTAAACTTTTTAATATTGATACCAATTCAGTCCATCTGGCCAATTTTGGCCAGTCGACGCTGATGTAGATGTTGGCCGGTGGCTGGACGCCGAGTGGCAATTTTTATGATTTTTTTTATTTTTAATTAATTTTTTTTCTTTTTTTCTTTTTTTCTTTTTTTTTTCCCTTCTTCCTCCTAGGACTGTTCCGACTGTCACGCCCCGATCCTTGAACGCGTGCCCATCCCTCAGTGGTCAATAAAATTTTGCAACTTCCCGGGATGAGTCGCCGACCCCTTTCATTTTATTGCACATACGGAAGCGAATAACAAATCCCCTAATAGTTCCCATCTCGGGATAGAAAAGCGAGGATAGCATATTCACAAACAAAACATGCTTTTATATGCACACTGAGTCATATACAAAAGTCTATAATCAAAAGACTAGTTCTCAAAAAGAGGCTGTCCTATCTAACTTACACCTCGAATCCTCTCAGCTTGGTTCAAGATCCTCCACTCTACGACCCTGAAAAGAATTGAGCCCACAACGGGGTGAGATATAAATCTCAGCGAGTTTATGCTCTAAACCCCAATTAGGAGGGTAATACGCCTAGAGGCGTCCTAACCACACAATCATACAACCACAGAGACTTACCTCGTCTCAGATCCTCCCTGCAGGTCAGCACAATTCATATCACAGACAGCCATAAAGATATGAGCAGCAATTAAGCTCATCAACAGGAATGCCACACTCAATTTCAACCAAGTACAGGGATCCTGATTATAGGGTCAAATCGTTATGATACGTCCCATACCATGCCACACAATTTTGTCCCATAATCCAACACATTCAACTCAATTAATCATGCATTCCTAGTTTTGATTTCGACTTATAGTACGGCCTACTCTCTATTCAGCGGTCTTCTGGCATTACCAGGTGTTGTCTCACACCACTGAGTACGGCTACATCTTTCCTAGACGGCTTTCCCGAAGGAGCACAAATCCAGAATCTATCGCAAGCAGCTTCCTGTTGTCTAAGGGCATCCCATGTAGGGGTTACCGTCCAGTTTAATAGCCTGGGATGGGTTCTCTTAACCAATACACGATTACTCAATTATGGCCAAGGACACTGTGCATTGCATTCAATTGTTTTAATTAAAATAATGCATTTGGCTCATTTTCCTTGTATTAAAAGCACCGGTGAAAATAGTTGTGTATGGTTACACGGTCAGATCGAACCCAAAAAATTGATATCCTTTCTTTTAAAATCCCACTTTTTTATATAGTGTATAAAATCATTTTCGGTGTCAAAATCGACACTCGGGATTTTTTGAATAAATATTGAAATTCACAAATTTTGAAATAAATAACCAAAAATCCAATTAGCACTCAATTTGCACAAATTAACACCCAATTGCATAAGCTGAACACACCATTGCAATCAGCACAAAATTCTAATCACCAGCTATGCTGGTTTAATTTCTAAAAAATAATAAATAATTAAATAATTTCTAAAATTAATTAAATAAATACATTAAAAGCCATAAATGCTAACTTAGGCCGGAAAAGCCTAATTAAATACCAAAACGGGCCCAGAAAATTTCCAAACTTATCTAGATAAATAGTATGACTACTCTATTCCCTAATATATCCATTCTAACCACCTAACATGTATAATTGAATAATTAAATCGTTAATCTAATCTAACTAACATAATCCTTAATCAACTTAAACTAAACACCCCTTAAATGTCATTAGCATCCAAAGTGGAGTTTAGTGCATAACTCACCGGTTTAGCGCGAAAACTGGTTCACCGCGATGGTGGCGCGACGGCGGCCGAAACTCGGGCTCACGGCGAGGCCAATGGGAGACATACCAAAGCTGAAAATGGCCTCACAAGTCACGGCCAGAGCTAGCTGAATCGGCAAAGTTGAGGGGAAAATAGTGGGCCGGCTTCGCGACGGAGGGAACGCCAGTGCAGCTGCTGCAAGAGTAAATTTCAAAAGGTTTGCTGGGATAATTGACTTGATGGAGTGTGGGCGTGAGACAACAAGAGAGAGAAAGGGAGTGGGGCGAACAGGCGAATGGCAGCTGGGGAAGAAGCAACGACGGTTCTGGCGGCATTGAAGAGGAGTCAACGTTAGGGAAGGGGTCAACGGTGGACATGGCAGCAAAGCGAAGATCGATGGGGATGTGGGCATGTGGTTGGTTCGGTGGAAGATGGCAAAGGCGGGGGGGATAGAAGACGGTGGGGCGAGCAGCAAAGAAAAAGGAAATTGAAAGAAGGCGATAGCTTCATTCGGTGAAGCGAAGCACACGCGAAAAAGAAAAGGGAACAGTGGCGTTGGTCCATGAAAGAGGGAAATGTGACCGAAGCAGAAGCGCAAAGGGGGGGAAGAACCGGCGTAGCTGGCGTGCACGAGAAGTTGGTGAGGGGAAAGGAAAGTCAAACAAACCTATCCACTTATCAATGCTCGGTCCCCTGTTACTTTCTTGCAAACAATTTTCCTCAATTAACTCAATTTTGGTGTCAATGTTGCAGCCCCATGCCAAGCTCCGAATTTACTCAATTTGGACTTCAATTTCTTCACGAAATTCCCAAATTTGATGTCCAATTTTGATGAAGAAGAAACCCACACAAATTCCACACTTTCCCTTCACCAAATAGCTCGGTAAGGAGGTCAAAAATCCCTACCATTTGGCCCATCCGAATTTCCGTTATTTTCCGAATCGTCTGAAATTGATTTTTCGTAAAAACCCCAAGCTCGCCGAAAATTCTTTGAAGGATGAGTCAACATTTCTAAAATAAATCGTGACATGATAAAACTTTCAATTTTTGAAATCGGGTTCAAATTCACGGTTAATTTCAATCCGACACGATTTTAGTGTGACCTAACCTATCAGGTAGCATTTAGAAATTTTTAGTGCAATTGGCAACTCTCGGTTGTCGTGAAAATCTCGATATTTCAAATACGGACGCAATGTACAAAAATGACAAAAAAATCGATCTAGTGCCATTCAACAGAAATTTTGCAATTAGGTGGAATCACCCACACACTAATCACATATCTCAGTTGAATCGACCTATCTCTGATCTTTGATCGATTTTGATGGTGCCGTAATGACCTTTGTAGATTAGCACAGTCAAGCAATTGATTCCTAGTCGAATTCTCAAGTCTATTGCGTTTAGACTCCTTAACCGCTTTACTTGATAAGCTAGTTATCCTGTGAGTGGCCAACTCTGGGAAAAGAACTATAGGTGTGTTGATAAAAGGCCCAACTCATTCAATCGAAAATAAAACCTAAAATTCAAGATGTCACAACTCTTCCCCTTTTGTAAAAAATTTCGTCCTCAAAATTTAAACCATTACAAATCTTTAAAAAAAAATGTGGGGATACGGTTGTCTCATCGAATCCTCGCCTTCCCATGTTGCTCCTGTTGAAGAAAACTCCTTATTGTTTTGAAACTGACAAAACATTTCTTATAGTATAGTCTAAAGAACTCTAGACGCTACTGTCAAAGTCTGAAGACTACTAGACTTTAATCTCAAAGTTTGACCTCCCTAATAGATTCTAGACCAAAGAATGAAGACTTATCCAGATGAAGGTTTATCTTTAAGGATTCAATTCGTTTGGTTCATGGAAGATCTTATGACTAGATATAGCATCTTATGATCAATTATTCTTATTGGAATCCACGCCGATATGAAGATCTTTTGAAAGGCGAGCAAACTTGGAAGGTTTTATTTATGAAAACCAAAATCTTGATTGTATGGTCGAGCAGGATTGATGGGCTATCATCACATTCCTTAAATGACTCAAGATCTCCTTAATTGATTTTGTCCAACGGGTAGATTGGAAGAACTCCTTTGGAAAGTGCCAACGGTTATAGAGGCATTGAGGAGTATATAAGAAAGACTCTTAAGTTGTTCGAGTATGTGCATGAAAGAAAATTTTCAGAGTCTGAAGCTTCATAGTTCTTTACTACTTCAGTTGTCGAGCTAAAGGATGTACTCAAAAGAGAGAAAATACCCATGAGACGTTGAAAGAGTGTAGTAGAGATTCTACACTGAGAAGTCAAGGACGTGAGACTGTAAAATCTATTTTGATTCATATTGAAATCTAGCCAATGGGCTATTAGTGCGGAAGAGTGGACGTAGGCTTCATCTAAGCCGAACCAGTATAAACCTTGTATTCCAATTCCCTTTCCTTAACTCCTTACTTTTATCCGTTGCTTTATATAATTGTTTAAAGCTATTTACATTCTTAGTCACTTATCTTTAAAAGGCAATTTATTACTATTCAGTCTTGCGAAAAAAATTTATTTACACCTATTCACCCCACTCTAGGTGTTCTTACTAGCCCTTTCAATTGGTATCAGAGCTTGTTTACTCATTTTATTTAAGTGTTCCTATTTTTGAGTTAAAGATCTATGGCTAGTATTTTGGCTCCAAGCTTGGTTGAAGGTCAAAGCAACATCAAACCCCCTTACTTTGATGGGAAGGAATATAATGTATGAAAAAATAAGATGAAGGCATTCACGAGATCAAAAGATTACCGGAATGGGACGTAGTAGAAAAATGGATTATTCCCAAAGCTACATCCACCTCAGAAAAAGGAAAAGAAGTTGCAGATGCTGGTGAAATGGCACAAGAAGAAATAACCAAGAGACAAGCTCTTGATGCTAAAGTCATTTACTCTTTATATTGTGCTTTATCTCTTACTAAGTATATCAAAATTTCATCTTGTGAAACAACCAAAGAAGTCTGGGATAAGTTGCACATTACTTATGAAAGAACTGATCGAGTTAAAGAAATAAAAATCAATATTCTACTCGGACAATATGAAGCCTTCAAGATAAAGCCAGGAGAATCTATCACTGACATGTTTAGTCATTTCACAGAAATTGTAAACGATCTAGCATATCAAGGACAGCCAATCTCAGGACCAATGAAGGTTAATAAATTGCTACGTGGACTCTTCAAAGACTGGAATCATGTGAAGACTTCAATAAGAGAAACCTAGAGGATCATGTCGTTCTCTATAAACGAACTAGTCAGCACACTTCAATCATATGAAATGAAGCAAATCAATGAGGAAGAAGATCCTAAACGTAAGAAGTCAATTGTTTTAAAATCTAACAATGATTCTGATACAGATTCAGAAGATAATATGTATGATGAAGAACTAGCACTCATGATAAGGAGATTCAGAAAGTTGAATAGAAATGGAAGAATATTCAACTGGAAAAAGCAAGGCACTTAAAAATTTTAGAACAAATCAACCGAGAATGATGAAGTCAACAAAGACATGATCTGTTTTGAATGCAATAAAAGGGGCACATCAGACCCAACTATCCTCTGTTGAAGAAAAAGAAGGGAAGAATTGAGAAATACAGAAAGGCTCTCAAAACAGAGACATGGAGTGATATTGAATGTGAAGAAAGTGATGAAGAATATGCCAATATATGTCTAATGGCAAATTCAGAATCAGACTCAGATCTTGAAACAGATTCAGACTCAGACAACGAAATCAAGGTTAGTAATTTAAAAATTCCTACTAAAGTCTCGAAGTACATAGATGAACTTTGTCTTAGTCTCAAAACCTCTCTTAAAAGGATTTCCGAACTGAAGAGAGAGAATTCTAAACTTATGCAATAGGAAACTTTTTGGAAAGAAAACTTTGAAAATCTAGACAAAAGTTTTGCTGATTTGAAAGAAAATGTAGAATCTCTTTTAAAAGAAAATACCTTTTTGAAAGAGGATATTTCAAATATCACAAAAAGGTTTTCAAAAGGATTTGAGAAATTGGAAAAGATTCTTTCAGTTCAAAGACCTTATTTCAACAAATCTGGTTTGGGAATGACACCAGAAACCATTCCTCTAATTGATTTTCCAAAAGTAAATGAAAGAATCAAACAAAGACCTACAAAAACGTTTTACAGAAATCATTTTCAAAGAGTTTTTGTAAAACCTGTTAGCCAAAGTACTCTTAAATGTTCAAAGTGTAACGGCTCAAAACATTTTGAGAAAGAATGTCCCAAGGTTTGGAGACCTGTTAAGAAGGATTGAGCAAAAATTGTATTTGATACTAACTCCCTTAGACCTAAGAAGATATGGGTACCAAAGAAAGCTTGAGTTCATTTTATAATTACAGGTCACTATCAAGAAACAGATCAAGTGGTATTTGGATAGTGGTTGTTTGAGACACATGACTGGAGATTCAAGCTGTTTCATTAAGCTTGTGCAAATAAATGGTGGAAAAGTTTCTTTTGGTGGAAATAGCAAAAGAAGAATTGTTGGATGTGGAACTGTGAAAATTAGAAGTCTCACAATCAACAATATTTCCTTGGTGGAAGGATTAAATTACAATCTACTCAGCATTAGTCAACTGTGCAACACTGGATTCAAAATCAATTTCCAAGAGGGAATTTGTTCGGGAACTAGTAAAGATCTATCTCAATCCTTCACTGGACGAAGACATGGGAATATTTATCTTCTAGATATAAAACCAGAAAGCTCTCAGTGTCTAATATCCATTCAAGACAAAGCAAATCTTTGGCATTGAAAGCTTGGCCATGTTAATATGAAGCAAATTGCCAAGATCTCCTCTAAGAAACTTGTTCGTGGACTCCCCAATTTGACTTTTCAAAAGACTGATCTATGCACACCATGTGTTTTGGGAAAATAGGTTAGAAGTTCTTTTAAACCTATAAATCAAGTTTCTACTAATCGAGTTTTGTAGCTTCTACATATGGATCTCTTTGGACTAACCAGAACTCAAAGTATTGGTGGAAAGAAATATTGTCTAGTAATTGTGGATGATTACTCTTGCTTTACATGAGTATACTTCCTGGCAAGTAAGTCTGAAACATTCCCTTATTTTTTAAAATTTTCCAAGAAGGTACAAAATGGAAAAGGTTATACTATATCAATCATACTGATAGACCATGGAGGTAAGTTTGAAAATCAAGACTTTGCTAAATTTTGTGATGAATCTGGTATCCAGCATGTTTCTCTTCTCCATATACTCCAGAGTAGAATGGAGTTGTGGAAATAAAGAATAGATCTTTACAGGAGATGTCAAGAACCCTTTTAATTGAAAGTAATATTTCTTCTCGATTTTGGGCTGAAGTAGTTTCTACAGCTTGCTATATTATTAACAGAGTATTTTTAAGGCCTATTTTAGAGAAAACTCCTTATGAAGTTTTTAAAGGGAAAAAGCCAAATGTTTCTTATTTTCATGTGTTTGGTTGTAAGTGTTTTATTTTGAAGAATGCAAATGATTGAACTAGTAAGTTTGAGAAAAAATTAGATGAATGAATTTTTCTTGGGTACTCAATCTCAAGCAAAGCCTACAGAGTATTCAACAAGAAGACTTAGTCTGTGGATGAATCTATGAACGTCAAATTTCAAGACTCTATGCAGATTCAACTAGATCAGACTCAACTTGAAGATTCTGAACCTGTTCCAGACCTTCCAAAGTCTACTTCCCCTAAAGTGGTTCAGACTCCTGAAGCTCAACTACAAGATGTTCCAGAAGAATCAACTAAAGTAGAGGATCAACAGACTCACAAACCAACTAGCAACTGGAAACATAAGTCAAGTTATCCCAAAGAACTTATCATCGGCAACGTTGATGAAGGAATTCGTACTAGATCCAAAAGGCGAGAAAAATCTAGTGCTTTAGCACTTGTTTCTGAAATTGAACCCAAAACTATAGAAGAAGTCTTGATTGATGAAAGCTGGATTGAAGCCATGCAAGAAGAGCTCAGACCGTTTAGCATTAACGATATTTGAGAATTAATCCCTAAATCTAAAGGTAAATCTGTTATTGGAACTAAATGGATTCTTAGGAACAATGTGGACAAAAAGAAAAAGTGGTTAGAAACAAAGCAAGACTCGTGGCCAAAGGATATACGCAAGAAGAATGAATAGATTATGACGAGACCTATGCACTAGTAGCGAGGTTAGAAGCAATTAGATTATTACTTGCTTTTGCTTGCTATAAAAATTTCAAGTTATTCCAAATGGACGTGAAAAGTGCATTTCTAAATAGATTTATCCAAGAAGAAGTCTATGTGGAACAAACACCTGGTTTTGAAGATCCAAGAAAGCCAAATTTAGTTTATAAACTGAAAAAGGCCCTATATGGACTAAAGCAGGCACCTCGAGCTTGGTATGAAAGGTTAAGTAAATTTCTACCTCAAAATGGTTTTGTTAAAAGGTAGACACTATTTTGTTTATTAAAAGAGAAGGTAATGATTTTTTACTTGTTCAGATTTATGTTGATGATATCATATTTGGATCACCTAATGAATATCTCTGCAAGAAATTTTCTAGATGCATGCAGGATGAATTCGAGATGAGTATGATGGGTGAGTTAACTTTCTTTCGAGATTACAAGTTAAATAATCAAAGGAAGGAATTTTCATTCATCAAGAAAAGTATGTAAAGGATCTTATCAAGAAGTTTTGATTGGAGAATTGCAAAAAGACACAGACACCTATGTCAAGTTCTTCGATGCTGGATAAAGATGAAAGAGGGAAGAGTGTAGACCGGAAGCTATACAGGAGCATAATTAGTTCACTTCTTTACCTTACTACATCTAGGCCTGACATTTTTTTTAATGTTTGTGTCTGTGCTAGATTCCAATCAAATCCCAAAGAATCTCATCTAATTGCTGCAAAGCACATCATCAAATACATCGGAACAACTCCAAAGCTAGGTTTGTGGTATTCTAAAGAATGAAACTTTACTCTCATTGGATATACAGACGCAAATTTAGCAGGATGCAAAGTGGACGGAAAGAGTACTTCCGATACATGTCAGTTGCTTGGAAACAAGCTGGTATCATGATTTTCAAGAAAACAGAGTACCATAGCTCTTTCAACAATTGAAGCAGAATATGTAACTCTTGGAAGTTGCTGCTCTCAAATCTTATAGATAAGGCAACAACTAAAAGACTTTGGAATTGAAGAATCGTGTACCGAGATCAAATGCGACAACACCAGCGCCAATAATCTCACAAAGAATCCAATTCTTCTCAAGGGCAAAGCATATAGAGATTCGACATCATTTTACTAGAGATTATGTTCAGAATGGAAAAGTTATAATACAGTTTATTGACTCAAAGAACCAACTAGTGGACATATTTACATAACCATTGAAGAAAAGTCTATTTGAGTCCATTCGTACCAGACTGAACATTATATACTTCATCAGTTAAAGTCTGAAGATGATCGGACTTAGAATAACTAAAAGTTGCGACTGTAAGTTATTTCTGTTCTAGTAATTTAATTTTTGGATAAAAACTTGAAAATATACGTTTACTTTTAGAATCGTTATTTACTTATTTTATTTTTAGAAATTATCTTTTTCGGTTTTTGAATTTATGGCAGTTTTTCATTTTCAAAAAGGCAGTTTTTTTTTTTTCAAAAAGGCAGTGTTTACTTTATTCCTTTATGATTTTCATCTGCTTTATGTATTGTTGATTTTCATCTTCTTCATTTTCACTCTCAACGAAATTCCCACTTGTTCTCACTTTCTCTCTAGTTTATTCCAAAAAGATCTCACCTTTTTTACGAACGAGTTCGAGAATTTCACCCAGAAAGCGACTATGTCTTCAAGAAAGTCTTCTAGAATCGCTAGCAGGGGACCACAGCATATGCGTGAGGGTCCTACGCACTTCGATCTAACCGGGGAAGATGACTCTCCTCATCAGCAGCAATAAAGTCAACAACAATATTCTCAATTGCGCCAATCTTCTTAATATAGGACACAAGATCCTCCACAAAATCAACCAGAAGAAGAAATTGTGGAAGATGTAGAACCTGTAAGAACGCTGACTCCTGAAGTTCTTTTCAAAGTTTATTCTAAATTGAAAGAAGGTGGTACTGCAATGAATTTGATCGATGAATTTCTAAGAGAGAGGGGTTACAAAAATGAAACCTTATTCTTACGTGAGATGGAAAAGAAGAACATTTGCCAACTTTCCGGGTGACCCACGTTTTGGTACTTTCAATCAACCTTAAGGAAAAGACGACGATAAAAGGATGTTCACACATTTTCAGCCTAGGATGGGAGTGGCTGCAAATGTTCATGGTGAGAGAGCAAGTGTTTTCCGCTCTAAGGATCATAAGAAGACCTATTCAAAATTGTTGAAGCAAGGGGTTATGAATCCTAGAAGTGTTGATTTTGATTTTCTTGATTCGGTAAATGTAAATTTGAGAGAGAAATTTGCACTTCTTCAAATGGAACAATTTTGCTCTGAGACAACAGTCGCCTATCCAGCACTCATAGCGTACTTCTATTCAAATCTATCATTCTTTGATGCAAATAGATTTTCCTTTACGATTAGGGACAAGGAATTTGTGGTCGATATAGACACCTTGGCTGATTTGATTGGGGGTGGAAAGAGGGTGTTTCCAACCAATCAATGTATCAATTGCTCACGCTACACTGGAACTTGTATGAGACAAGTTTGCTGAAGGCAAGATCTCCTACACAAGGATGAATGCTTCGAACATCTTGCTTCATAAGATTGTGATCAATTACATCCAGCCCAAGTCTATGTCAAAGATTGATGTTTCTCATTCAGAAGCAAAGCTAATGTACGACATCAAAATTTGTTGCAAGTTCTCTCTGCCTCACACTATCCTCGTGCACATGTACAGGACAGTGGTGAAGGACAAGGGATAACTCTCTTACTCTGCTCTTATCACAAGACTCTTCAGACACTTCAACATTCATATTCCTGCTCCTTTGTGTATGCAAAGCATTGCTCCAATGGTCACTAAGATGCGTCTAAAGGAGCTCAACAAGGCTTTAGAGAGCATGAAGGAGAAGTCTCTTGTCAAGGCAAAGCAAGACTCTACAACAACAAAGCAAAAAGGCAAGGAACCAATGACTGAACCTATCAAGAAGAGGACAGCACTCATCTTGGAGGATGAAGAAGAAGAGAATGACATTACTCTCTCCACCTTTGCCTTAAAGAATTTACAAAGTTTTGTTAGCTTTCAAGAGGGAAGAGAGACAGCAAAAAAAGAAGAGACAGAGAAGAGATGAGAACAGAGGAAGAAGAAGGAAGAATAGAGGAAGGAAGAAGAGAAAAAGATGAAGAAGAGGGTCAAGAGGACTCTTTTGAGCCAACCTTGGCTGTATCTTTGTCAAGTGACTCTGAAAAGACAAGAGTGGAACTGCTAGAGAAAGAGGAAAAGGGACACATCACTCAAATGTTGAAGCTGAAGAAGAATAAGAAGAAGAATTAATTTCTCCACCTGAAGGCACACAAATAAGGGGAGTTGCTGAAATACAAGGTATTTCTTCACCTACTCTGGTATCACCTACTAGTGATGTTAGTCGATCTGCAACAGATCCAGAGGATATGTATGCCTCCCTTTACCCCGAAGCAAACATTAAGGCATCCACTCCTATTCATGGTGGACGAACTGCTAAAGAACTCTCCAATCTCAAGACTCTTGAAACTGACTCGGCTGGACCCAATGCTACACCAGAACAAACAGCATACTTTTCAAGACTGTTGGATATCCTATTGGATTTAAGGAGACGTCAATATAGCTTGGAGTTTGAGATAAAGGATTTAAAGAAAGCTTTCTTAACTACTTCAGTTTCTCTGCAAGTACAGCTACTCGTCCTGAAGACTCAAGTGCAAGATACTATGAAAGGTAAAGATTTACAGCAACTGAAGGAGACTCTTGGAAAGCTTGAGGAAATAGTCAAATTCATGAGAGAATTTCAACTCGTTCGAATTCCAAAACAGCCCTGATTTTCACACAACTCTTATCACTCAACCTTTTTGCTATTGACAAAAAGGGGGAGAAGTTGTGTAGATTTGTGCAGATTTATCTTTTTGAGCACATTTCTCAAGTTTTTTTTTTTGGTTTGATTTTGATGACCTTTGGTTGGTATTTTTATTTTTGGACTTCTGACTTTGGACCTTTGACTGCTATCTTGATTTGAATCTTTGAGGCTTGCAGTAACTTAGTTTGTGATACTGATTATGGATGGATAGTTATTTTATCTTGATGGACTAACATGTTTTCGTGGATGCAGAATCGATGCTATCCAAGTCCTAATCAACTTATTTTTATAAGATATCATGTTTGGCTTAAGTGTTGTTTTGCAGGTTAAAATTTTTTCAAATCTGCAGGAAAGTTTTGTCACCATCAAAAAGGAAGAGATTGTTGGAGAAAACTCCTTATTATTTTGAAGCTGACAAAACCTTTCCTATAGTTTAGTCTAAAAAACTCCAGACGCTACTGTCAAAGTCTGAAGACTACTAGACTTTAATCTCAAAGTCTGACCTCACTGATAGATTCTAGACCAAAGAATGAAGACTTATCTAGATGACGGTTTATCTTTAAGGATTCGGTTCGTTTGGTTCATGGAAGATCTTATGGCTGGATATAGCATCTTATGATCAATTATTCTTATTGGAATCCACTTTGATATGAAGATCTTTCGAAGGGCGAGCAAACTTGGAAGGTTCTACTTATGAAAACCAAAATCCTGATTGTATAGGCGAGCAAGATTGATGGGCTATCATCACATTCCTTAAACGACTCGAGATCTCCTTAATTGATTCTGTCTAACGGGTAGATTGGAAGAACTCCTTTGGAAAGTGCCAACGGTTGTAGAGGCATGGATGAGTATATAAGGAAGACTCTTAAGTTGTTCGAGTGTGTACATGAAAGAAAAGTTTCAAAGTCTGAAACTTCCTAATTCCTTGCTACTTCAGCTGTCGAGCTAAAAGCTGTACTCAAAAGAGAGAGAAAACACCTGTGAGACTTTGAAATAGTGTAGTAGAGGTTCTACACTGAGAAGTCAAGGACGTGAGACTGTAAAATCTCTTTTGATTCATAGTGAAATCCAACCAGTGGCCTATCAGTGCAGAAGAGTGAACGTAGGCTTGATCTAAGTCGAACCACTATAAACTTTATGTTCCAATTCCTTATCCTTAACTCCTTAATTTTATTCGTTGCTTTATATAATTGTTTAAAGATGTTTACGTTCTTAGTCAATTATCTTTAAAAGGCAATTTATTACTATTCAGTCTTGCGAGAAAATTTTATTTACACCTATTCACCCCCTCTAGATGTTCTTACTAGCCCTTTTAGCTCCCACTGTACCGTGGTGTTGCCAGACCACTTTAACCAATTGGATTGTCTTGGTGCGCAGAACCCGTTTCTTGCGATCTATGATCTAAACCAATCTTTCCACGTACGACACTCTGTCGTCCACGTCTAACTCTTCAAAATTTAGCATGTCAAGCTCATACTTCCTCAATATCGACATGTGAAAGACGTCATACACTTGCACCAACCTTGGTAGCAATGCAAGACAATACGCTAGGATCTCGATTCTTTCAAGAATCTCAAAGGGACCTACGTACCTTGGACTCAACTTTCCCTTCTTGTCGAAGTGCGAAGTACCTCTCATTGGTGACACTTTTAGAAAGACATGATCACCAACTTGGAACTCAAAGGGCCTTCGACGTTTATCTGCGTAGCTTTTCTAGCAGCTCTGGGCAGTCTTTAATCTATCTCTAATAACGACAACTGCATCCACTAACTGCTAGGCCTATGATCTTTCGTTCTCCGACCTCATCCCAACACACTGGCGTTCTGCACGCTCTGCCATATAACGCTTCAAAAGGAGCCATCTGAATGCTCTACTAGTAGCTATTGTTATAGGCAAACTCAACAAGATGAAGCTATTCCTTCCAGCTTCCCTTGAAATCTAACACACAAGCTCGCAGCATGTTTTCAAGGGTTTGAATCGTCCTCTTAGACTAGCCATCCGTTTGAGGATGATAGGCCGTATTGCACTGCAGCTTCGTTCCTAAAGCGGTCTGCAAACTTTTCCAAAAAACAGCTGTAAACCTCGAGTCTCGATTTGATGTAATCGTCATTGGCACTCTATGTAGACGAACTATCTGACACACATACAACCCCGCATGCCTGTCCAAATCAAGGTCCTTTCATACTACGATGAAGTGAGCTGACTTCATCAGTCTGTTGACCACTACCTAAATGGAATCATTCCCTCTCTGGCTCCTTAGTAAGCCTGTCACAAAATCCATTATGATGTGTTTCCATTTCCATTCGGGAATCTCGAGAGGTTGTAGAAGTCCACTCGGCTTACAAGCGATGTCCTCTTTCATACTAGACAACCAATAATGTTGACGCAGATTCTGATACATCTTCATACTGCCAGGATGAATGCTGTAACTGCTATGATAAGCTTCTGATAAAATCTCTTCCTTAAGTGCTACATCGTCAAGTACATACAATCGTCCTCGGAACCTTAGTGTTCCATCTTCAAAAATCTGAAAGTCAGCCTTTCTCTTTTATGTATCCTCTTGTAGGATTTTCTGAACATCCAAATCTATCGACTGAAGCATCTTGATTCTAATATGCACTTCCGGCTCGATTCTAAGGGTGACCATAAGATTTGAAAGGTGGCCTACCTCAAATTTGAAAACCGAGTCTCTAGCTCTCTCGAGTAGAAACCATTCCTTGAGTACCATCTGCACTCATCGAAGACTTCTGACTTACCGCGTCTGCGACCTTATTCGCCTTTCTAGGGTGGTACAGAATATCATAATCATAGTCCTTCAGGAGTTCCATCCAGCGACGCTACTTCTAAGAGAATAGGTACTTGAGACTTTGATGGTCTATGAAAATCTAGAATCTTCCTCCACACAAATAATGTCTCCAAATCTTCCAAGTGAAAATAATTGCTGCAAGATCTAAGTCATGTGTCGGGTAATTCAGCTCGTGAGGTCTCAACTGACGGGATGCATATGCAACAACCCTACCATGTTGCATTAACATTCAACCCAATCTTCTAAACGATGCATCACTGTAGATCTCGTATCCTCCAGGACCAGATGAAATCGTCAACACAAGTGCGGTAGTTAGCTTCTTCTTAAGCTCTTGGAAACTACACTCGCACTTATCTGTCCATACAAATTTCTCTTCCTTCTTCAGTAGTCGAGTCAACGATGATACTAATACTAAAAACCCTTCTACAAACCTTCTGTAATACCCTGCTAAACCCAAGAAACTTCTAATCTCAATCACGGTACTCGGTCTTGGCCAGTTGATCACTGCTTCAATCTTGGTTGGATCTATAGAGATTCCTTCGTCTAAAATCACGTGACCTAGGAAAGCAACACGGGTTAACCAAAACTCACACTTGCTAAACTTAGTGTACAACTCGTGATTCCTCGATTCCGCAACACCATCCTCAAATGTCTTTCATGCTCCTCTAGACTTCTTGAGTACACCTAGATATCATCGATGAACACGATCACAAACTAATACAAGTATTCTTTGAACACTCGGTTCATCAGATCCATAAAAGCAGTTGGGGCATTCGTCAAGCCAAACGGCATTACAGTAAACTCATAATGACCGTATTGAGTATGAAACACTGACTTCGGTATATCCTCATTTCTAATCCTCAACTAATGATACCCTGTCCTCAAGTCGATCTTTGAAAATATTGACACTCCCTGCAACTGATCAAACAAGTCATCAATCCTCGGCAGTGAATACTTGTTCTTGATCGTCACTTGATTGAGTTGGCGATAGTCGATGCACAGGCGCAACAAACTATCTTTCTTTTTCACGAACAAAACTAGTGCTCCCCAAGGTGATGCAGTAGGACATATAAATCCCTTATTCAACAATTCTTGCATCTGCACCTTCAGTTCTTTCAATTCAAACAACGCCATCCGGTAAGGAGCCTTAGAGATTGGCTCTGTCCCGAGGGCTAACACAATCATAAACTTTATCTCCATTTCTAGCGGCAGACCTAGCAATTCTTTCGGAAACACATTTGGAAATTCCTAAACCACTGCTATGTTTTCAATCTTCAATTCCTCAACCGTTGTATTCACAATGCCGCTAAAGGTAACCTTGGCAACCCTTGTCTAACAAACGGGTTGCCTCAAGTGACGAGATCAAGGTAATCAAAGGTCCTCCTCGACTCCCAATAAACTCAAAACTTTCACCCGCTTACGGGTTAAACTGAATCGCTTTATGATAGCAGTCCATCTTAGCTTGTTTCTTGGTGAGCCTGTCCATGCCAATTATCACACCAAAATCATATATGGCTAGGACTATCAAATCTATCATCTCCTCTCGCTCACCAATCACTAACTTACAACCCAGACAACCCATTATAGCTAACACATTATCCTTTAATGGTGTAGATATGCTAACTACTAACTCCAACAACTCAGGAATCAATCCTACTAGCTTAACAAATTGCTCAGCTATAAACAAATGAGTTGTACCAGGGTCAAATAAAGCATAAGCAGCGTGGTCGTTTAATGAGACCATACCTATAATCACATTAGGTGCATCCTCAGCCTGTCCTCTCATGATATCGTATGTCCTTCCTTCAATTGGAGGTCTGATCAATCCATCTTGTTGTGCATTTGGTGGTGCATATCCGTGGTTCTGACCCATCGACGGTGGTGATGGCAACTGTAGTATTCCCATCTATCTCCTAGGACAATTCCTAGCCATGTGACCTTATTGGTTACACTTAAAACAAGCACCCAACCTAGAATGACACAGGACTGATTCATGTCACCTTCCATAAAAACGACACGCACCATTCTATCTTGACGCTGACTTTCCTATTCCACCATTACTGTTGGCCAGAATAAGTTACCTTCCTCCGGTTATTGGTCTTTTCCCCAGATGCAGCGACTTGTTCGTTCTGGTCTCTCTTTATCATTTGGACCCATTCATACAGATCATTGAAGTTCCTTAAGTTGAGTAGTATCAACGGACTCCTCAGTTCCTATCTGAGTCTATCTCTGAATCTCTTAGCTCGATCTATCTAATCCTCGACCAATTCAGTTCTAAACTTTTTAATATTTTTACCAATTCAGTCCATCTGGCCAATTTTGGCCGGTCGACGCCGACGTGGATGTCGACCGTGGTGGGCCGACGTGGCAATTTTTATGATTTTTTTTAGAATTTTTAATTAATTTTTTTCTTTTTTTTTTTTTTCCTTTTCTTTTTTCCCTTCTTCCTCCTTAGACTGTTCTGGCAGTGGACAATGAGCCTCCGATGAGGCTCGCCAACCACTGGGCGAGGGCCGCAAAGCCCTCGCTTGCCATCAGTGAGGGTCACGGCCCTCGCCTACCGCCGACGAGGGCCATGACCCTCGCCCAATCTCTCCTAGGGCTACCGGTGAGGCCAACCTTGCCCTAGCCTTGTTGCGAGCGAACGCGGCTTCGCCCGCGACCAACGCTCGGCCCTCACCAAGCCTTGTCGCAGGTGAGGCTGGCCTCACCCAGATTTAGGCTAAGTCACCTCTCCTGCAGCCCTAGGTAAGGTCGAGCGAGAGCCGCGACCCTCGCCGATGACTGGCAAGGGCTTAGCAGCCCTCGCCTCTGCCTTGAAAATGGCCGACATGGCCTCACCAGCTGCGGGCAAGGCAGGCCTCACCCAGATTCGAGCGAAGCCACCTCGCCAACAGCTTTGGGATAGGCCGGGCGAGGGCTGCGACCCTCGCCGGCGATAGGGGAGGGCTTCGTGGCCCTTGCCTAATGGCCGGAAGAGTCCAAGGAGGAAGAAGGGAGAAAAGAAAAGGAAAAAAATAAGAAATAAGAAATTAATAAAAAAATTCGAAAAAAAAAAACCATAAAAATTGCCACTTCAGCGTCAGCCGGCCAAAATTTGTCAGATGGGCTGAATTTGTACCAATATTAAAAGGCTTAGGACTAAATTGGTCAAATTGAAAAGTTTAGGACTGAATTGGTACCAATGCAATAGGTTTATGACTTTTTTTGTACTTTTCCCGGTTTATGAGAGATATGTTCTATACTTACATTTCAGAGACATCTACGAGTAAACAAGCTCCACAATCTCTCCTGTATCATGTCTAATTAGTAATTAGCGTGTATTAAAAAAAATTGTCTTATCAAATGTAATTAACAAATGGTCTTTGAATACTCTAGATATCCAATTATGTAAATCTCATCTAGACCCCATATTGTTCATCAGTTGAGATTAGAAGTTATTGTTTTGCCAAAAGATTAACAAAATTTAGGTGCAACAAAAGTCACACGGTCGATTGCTCTTCTTTCATATCATAAGAATCGTGATGTACACGTAGAGAAACTCAAAGATAAAGAAAAAGTTTGATTCAATGGCCTCTCAATATAAGGAATGGGGTCGTTTGTTGATCTTGTACTTTTGTGCACAGAAATTTGGCCATGTCCCCTGATACCCATTTGATGCAAGTGTGTTAATGTTAGGGGTGAGCATGGTCCGGGATGGCCCGGCCCACCCCCTAACCCTAGAACCAACCCGCACAGTGCTGGTCCTTAATTTTTTAGACCGAAGACCAACCCTATTGAGCTTGGAACTGAGGACCGGACCGACCTAGTGTGTTCGGTCTGGTTCCAAGGTCAACCCAGGACCAACCGATAATTTATTTATTTCATTTTTTGTACTCTCTGGAAAGGCAACCAAG
The DNA here is from genome assembly GCA_016097485.1 of Eucalyptus sideroxylon x Eucalyptus melliodora. Taxonomy (NCBI): domain Eukaryota; kingdom Viridiplantae; phylum Streptophyta; class Magnoliopsida; order Myrtales; family Myrtaceae; genus Eucalyptus; species Eucalyptus sideroxylon x Eucalyptus melliodora. Next base: position 23,961,036 of record CM027826.1, on the reverse strand, counting down.
GACTGGACCAACCCAATGGGTTTGGTCCGGTTCCAGGGTCAACTCATGGCCAACGAATAATTTTTTGTTTCATTTTTTGTACTTCCTAAAAAGGCAAGCAAGGACCGGACCAACCCTATGGGTTTAGTGACAAGCGAGGTCAGCTAAGAGAGGCGAATGACGAGTGTTAAGTGGGGTGAGCATCGAGTGTTGAGCAGGGAGCAACAAGCCAAGCAAGCATCAAGCAACGAGCGGCACGAGTGACCCAAAACGAGTGAGGTGAGTGTCGAGTAGCAAGCAAAGAAGTTGTTTCTTTCAATTTTGGCAAATTAAAGACTAAGAGGAAAAATAAGACAGAAAATGATAAGTACTATAGGAGGAAGCCGTGAGGAGCTATTTATGCCCTTTTGAACGCCGTGAGAACTCCTCACAAAAACATTTTTCTCCTTTGTAAACTATGGCTGTTAACGCCGTAAAAGACATTAAAAGATCAAAGTTATTAAAAAATAGTGTAAAATTACTTGAACTCCTTACTAATGAGCTATTTAATATTGTTGACACTATTTATTTTATGATTTTCTCTATATAAAAAAATTATAAATAATATATTAGATATATAATATATATAGAATCAGGATTGGTTCAGATTGGACCGATCCTAAACTCTCAGGACCGAGAACCAACCTGCACAATGCTGGTCCAGGAATCCCAGGACCAAAACCAACCCGGTCTTCCTAGGAACCGAACCAGGACCGGCAGGGTGGGCCGGTCCAGGGTTGGTCCAGGGTTGACCCTAGACCAATGCTCACCCCTAGTTAATGTCAGCCTTCCACTTGATGTGTGTTGTCATATGTCCAAACAAAAACTTTTTTAATGTCAAATCAGATTGAGCATGATAATACTGCTTATGTCAAGGCCACTAGATCCTAGTGAAGGCCGGAACAAAAGAAAATTTTCTATGATCCACCCATTGTAACGTACAATATTATGGTGTGTTGTTGTAATTACAAATAAAAATGTCATTTTGCACAATAAATTTGTTTTATGACATTGCGGCATATTATATATTCTAGTGCAAAATGTTATGGAAAAAATATAAGGCCGTTTAATTACATTTATGTAACCTTTTTTCTGTTTTTTCACATGAAAACATCATTCTGGCAAAATAAATAAATAAATAAATAAGAATATGGTTTGGATGGCTTTGGATGAAATCAGTTTTTTAAAGAACAAAACCAATATTATCATATTCTTGAAGGCAAAAGAAAAATGTTTTTCGCAATCAGAAAATTGGGGTTGCGGTTTTCTCTAACTTATATTGATAGAGAGACAAGATAGCGAATCTCTTCTATTTAAAAATTATATTCTTCTTCGTCACCACAAAATGATGAGAGATTTCAATGTCTTCCAAATTTTTGTAGAACTTTTGCAAGGATGAAATAGCAAATTCAATGGCAACAGCACATCATTAGTAATAGTAGTGATCCCTCTCATAGTATGTCATAAGAACATCTTTATAATTTTTTGATTGTCCTTTATTTATTAAAGTTTTCTTATCATTGATGGCAGGTCGAGGAGTCCAAGACTTCTTTTGCAATCCAAAGGTCACTAGTCAATTCTCTATTCTATCCCATATCTTAAGAATCTGTGGTTGGTTTGCTAAGGATGGGCCTAGATTTAGTTGTATCGCAGGTCTGGGGCTTCTACACTCTAACCTAGTGCAATGATGGGCTTGCTCAATGGACAGTCAATATTTCTTGGGCACTTTAAGTTGAACATTTCAATAGCGAGTGCGGTAGGTTTAAACCTTGCCTTAATCATTTTTCTTTTGTAAAGTTAATTTCTTTTTATGTTTGATGAACAAATAATGATACCAATGAATTGAGAGTAGTTCTTTTAATTTCATAAAAAAAAATGAAAGTGCTATTTTTGTTAGTTCCAACTATTGATATTTATTTCGACTATATAGTTTATGAACGAAAGATGTTGTGGAGTAATAAAATAAGCAAAAAGTATATTATCACTGAGACATGGAAAACTTGTTTAGTGAAAATGATATTACATAAACGCTTATTATACCAAACATGTTTGAATTAAAAATGTTTAAATAAACTAAAAACAAGGTAAATCTTTTCATAATTTATACGTAAAAAACAAAATAAATGTAACTAAACGGCATGGTATGGTATTTTATTACACCTATAATTTTTCAGAAGATGAAAGGAACCAACAGTGAGGTAAATTCTGCAGGAAATGGATGATGTAAGATAAGAAGGACGCCTGATTTCCATTGCATCACAAAGGAAGTGCATCTTGGCTTGCTTTTTATGACTTGCCCACCTTGATGAGTATAAGTAGCCATTAGTTACTTTATTGATTGTGCTCCCGAGGGCATTGAAAATTGGAATCCGAAAGAAAAACCAAGTATAGTTATATGTATCTCTCTAATAAAAAAAAATGCTCTCTTCGACCCAACTAATGAAATTATGGAAGTATATCTGATTTGTCAGATAACTTAGAAGATGACACAGCAATTAAATGTATTTTGGGCCTCATTCTAATTATGTCTATAAAAGTTATAGGTCCAACCTCTAAGGTTGGCATATGTTGATTGGGGTATTAAGAGATTTCTAGTTTAGGAATTGGAGTCGTATATTCAAATTTCACTAATTGAGTATAAAATGAGTTGAATCAATGCCACCTGCACAAGTAAAAGGTTTTGGATTTAGAGGGCTTGATAATTGATTATTGGCACCTTTGCAATATGTGATCCAGAGCGAATCACGCCATGAGTAGGACAAATGAATGTTGATAATTCACTTGAAGATTGCGGACTGCCACCGCGGCCAAACTTCACCCAGTCCACCGCTAGTTTGTTACTACAACTCTTAATTTTTTTAATCGGATGTGACATTTTTAGATTCAATCTGTATAATGTGTATATATATATTAATAATAGATGATTATGGAATCCCAATAATCGGTGAAGCTAGGTAATCCAATTCCACACTTTTGAACAAATAATATTCCATGAGTAATCCAAATTTAAGGTTTTCCCCAAACATGAAAAATTTGAGGAATTGGTGCCATGATCCTCTCGATCAGACACCGGGAAAAAGAGACAGCTCTAGAGGTAATGTCGAGTTGAGGGCCAATGAGCCTCCATCAGCGTGGGTTCTCCCAAATCCTATCTCGTGTGACTTTGAGATTTATATTATAATTCGATTAACCCTATGCAAATTCTAAAAAGGAGTTGCCACTAACCTATGGAAGTTGGTTAAAAATCAAGTGAAAGATGAGAGTACACCTCGCTATTACCTCGCTTCCTTTGCAACAACAAATTTAGGGTTGGGTACTTAATTATACTAGTTATCTAATTAGTGCATTTTTATACTTAAACTTGATTATTTGTTACATAAGTATCACATGCAATCTTCTTATCCAATTATGAATCCTAAAGTTCTCGTCCATTAAATTTCCATGCAATGTTTGTTTTCTTAATTATTACGATCCTAAAATGTATTCTAACCATTCAACTAAACAAACAAATTACAACACAAAAACGATACACAAGCAATCACAACAAACACACCAAGAATAGTAATGAAAAGTGAGCTAAAAGGTAATGTTCGGTAAAGTAACCTGATGGCTTTGTTAAATCGAATCAAATCCGAAGTCTAATTTTAATTCTAAAGAGAAATCTATATATAGCTAATGAAATCCATAATGGAGGAAAAAATGCATACGGAAACCCTAAATGCAAATCTAATATAGAGGCAATGAGATTTCATCTTTTCCACTTTTTATATTTTTATTTTTTCTGCATATTTATTTATTTGATCTAAACAAAAGACTTTTAGTGTTCAAGTTGCCCTAAAAATCAAGAAGAATGTAATACCCTAAACAAAATGAAATTCGACTAAACCTATTACTAAAATGAATTAAAAAAGGGGATCAATAGACAATGATACCGAGAATCTGAGAGTGGGCTAGCGGCATCCCATCAAACACTTGTTTTTTGGATGTGCGGGGAGAGAACACCGCTATGCCCTTACTTAATGAGACAATGGTTAAAGTAACGGATCACAAATCATGTTCAAAAACAATAATTCTCCACGGAGAGAGAGAAGAAACATGAAACTCAATTTTTTCTGTATAGGACCAGGGTTTATGACTTGACCACCATATTATCAGCAACAAATTTGAAATTGCGAAGCACCCAACGTTCAAACCCTTTCAGAGAAACCAACCTATTGAGTCCTCGTAATCATCAGAGCACTTCGGATTTTAAGCTTGACCATGACCTGGTACTGCACGAATTAGTCTAATGAAAACTATCTCTTTCTGTTCTTTCATGATAATTCGGCTGCCTACTAATCTTTTCTGAATACGACGGTTTGCTCATTTTTATGCATGTTGAATATTTTCGAGACACACAAATCTTATGGGATGCACTGAGAAGAAAGCATTGGTGTGGTAGTCTGAATATATACTTTGAATGGTATCGTACTCAGAAAAATCTATACGTGTTGCTTTTTACGATAAAACCTTCGATTTGATTGATTAGGAGCATGGATGCTCATCTTAATTCTTCTATTAAGACATTAAATTGGTCATCAATTTCTGATAGATCAAAATTTTAAAAAAATATTAGTCGTGCCATACCTTCAAGATAGTATACATGTTAAAAGTTCGACATTCAACTAGACTCCGTCATACCACTAGTATTGTATAGAGAAGAGTGTTAAAGACATGCAATATATACTGCTCGTTCCATTTTAGTCCATTAAATTGCAAGCCTTTTGAAAAATGCTCCAATCTCACCGTGGGTGGTGCATGTTTAGTCATCGCACCCGAAAGTTGCACACTAATTAACAACGTTTTTGACTTTAATGAAGAAATAAAGCACTGACAAAAATTGATGGGACAAGAAATTGACGGGAAAACAGAAGAACTTCGAACTTTTGAAAATGCAAAGAAAGAGGTACTAACCACCTTTCTAACAAAGCTCAGGAACAATGTCAGGTGGGTCCTTGAGCTTTTTTGATTTGTGTAAAGTTTAGAACTTAAGACTTTTTTTTTATTCGCGCAATATATGTCCCGTTTGGTTCGGTTTTGGGCAAATGTTATTGGAAAAATGTAAATACTTTTGAGCTAAATGGATTTGTGAAAATGCAAACGGCATTTGGTAAATTGTTGTTTTAAAGTGCATTGTGAAACAACTTTAGCTTAAATATTGTTTGGTAAAGACTATATTTTGTAAAGGACTTTTGTTAAGTTTTATATATAAAAAAAGTTTTAAATTTTTTTTAATATAGCCACCGGCGGCCATATTTGGCCACCGGTGGCCATATTTGGCCACCGGTAGCCAATGTCCAGTGGCTAGATCTAGCCACCGGTAGCCAATGTCCAGCGGCTAGATCTGGCCACCGGACAACCTTGCCTGAGGTCACTAGACCTCAAGTGACGCCTAGGGTTGCAACCCAAGCGGCCGTCTAGGTCAGTGACCTCAGGCGGTGGTCACCTGGGTTCACATGACCCAGGCGACGGTTGCCTGTTGCCACTAGACCTCAGGCGACACTTGGGGTTTACGACCTAGGCCACTATTGCCTGGGTTGCAAACCCCAGGCGCCATCACTTGGGTCGCACAACCTAGGTGTCGCTTGAGGTCCGACGACCTCAAGCCACCATCGCCTAGGTCATGCGAACCTAGGCGACGCCTGAGGTCGTGCGACCTAAGCAAAGCTTGAGGTTGCCTGAGGTCACACGACCTGAGGCGGTGGTCGCCGGGGTTGGGCGACACCTGAGGTGATGATCGCCGAAGCGGGCAAATCCTTGGCTGGCGGTTGTCGGCCTCTGTTTGTTTCTTTGAAGAAGTGAACAGTATCGTGGGACTTGCGGGACTTGCATTCCAAAGATGCAACTTCCTAAAGTACCTCTGGAGCTACATTGGGCTAAAGGCCCTTAGAGCCATTTGGAGATGCAATTGCATCTTGCCAAAGTTGTCCAAAAAATTGAACCAAACGTGTTTGCATTTGGCCAAACCCCTTTAGAGCCCAAAAGCCCATTCCAAATGTTGAACCAAATGGGTCCATAGTCCCTAGGGAAAATGGTTAGACCGACTACCAACATGGCAGCCAAATGCCCGTTAGGTGCTTTGGCAGCCACATCTCACCAACACCGTGCCTACTTGGCTTTTACAAATTTGAAAAATTAAGGAAAATAATGTTGAGGTTTCTGAATGAAGAATATTGAAAATGAAGATAATAATAAAGAGAAAATCAAATTTAGGTTGCCATGCAAATAAAGGGTGCTCACGGTGTTGCCAGCCACTGGCGATTGTGGCCAGACCCTCACTGGCAACTAGAGAGCTCATTTGCAAACACCACAAGCACTATAGAGAAATGGAATGCAACACTTATGGTAGAGACAGGTAGACTGCGCGTGTGCACGATAAAGAGAGGTTGCGCCAAATAAGCCTATGGCCTTAGTCAATGTCTCCAATGGTCATTAAGGGTCGTCGATTCAAAGTAAGAAAAGCTTAGGGACTGAATTGGGGTAAGTACACTAGAAGTGCCAAAAGTTGTGTATGATATTTACTTTGATGTCAAAAGTTTTCGTTGGATCACTTAAGTACCAAATTGGAGAAAAAAACAATCACTTTGATGCCATCGATGAGAGATTATGGCCAAATTGATTACGTGACTTTTATATTTTTTTTTTAAAAAAAAAAAGCTAATTGGCTTTTAAATGACATCGTTTTCCATCCTCCTTAAGAAATGACACAATTTTGCTGTTATATGTGGATGGTCTCACAAAAAACAACGCCACATAGCCTATATGGGGACTAAAATTAGGGTTCTTTATCCGATCCTCGCCCAACACTGACCTAGCTCGCTCGGCCACCGTTGCTTGCCTGCTGTCGCTTGGCCACCGTCGTAGTTGCTCGACCAGGTGAGCAAGAAGAGGCTAAGGTTGTTGCTCGGGCAAGAAGCGACGGGAAGATTAGGAGGCCAAGGCAGAGGAGGAGGAGGAGGAGGAGGAGGAGGAGGAGGAAGAAGGGGGGTCGAAGGTGGAGAGAGCGAAGACAAGGAGGGTGAATGAGACAAGGAGGGCACAGATGGAGGTGGTGGGCTCTGCTTAGGGAGTGGATGAAAAGGGTCCTTTTGAAGGGGGAAGGAGAAGAAGGAGGGGGAGAGGAGGAGGACAAGAGCTTGAGTTTGTTGACAATGTTGGACGAACTAGAGGCGAAGTGGTGCTGGTGCCTCTACTAGTGCTGATGCTAGTGTTGTTTTTCGAGGAAGAAGACGAGGAGGAAGCCTATGCCTACTCTCTCTCTCTCTCTCTCTCCCTCTCTCTCTCTCTCAATTTGGGGATTTAGGGTTCTTACTTGGGGGAAAGACACCAAACGGCGTTGTTTTGTTGTTTGGATGCTAACTATACTCTCCAGCAAGTCTCATCAGCTTCAAAAATTAATAAAAAAGTATCACATCGGATTTCCAATCAACCAGATCGGCGTTGGCAATTAAATGATCATTTTTCAAATTTTTTGGCACTTAAGTAATCCAAAATAAACTTTCGGCACCAACGTGAGTGCCGTATACAATTTTTGGCATTTCTAGTGTACTTACCCCGATTGTATTGTATATAAAAATTAAAGACAATGTTGCACTAACCCAAAAAGTAGAACGGTCCCTGCCTATATATAAAAAACTTACGCAATCAAGTTGAGACGTTGTGTGTCCCTCCGGTAGCCTCAAATTGTTTATATGATTGCTGTCGGTAGGTTCAATTTTCGCTTTTTTTAACAAATTTCGGGTGAAATTTGACGATTCATAGGCTCAAGATGTCTGATCCTTACCGTTCATGATTGACGGATCCTATACTTGAATCTCGTTGCTTGGAGCAGTGTTGTTATGCGGAGTCCAAATTTTCTGTTTGACTTGTTGATTGTGAGGCATGCTAATGGTAGAATCTGCATGGTAGACTTTGAGATATATGGTCTTGATCGATAATTGTTGATGAATCTATCTGGTCTCGAGGCTTCGAGATAGGTAATGCTTATTGCTGCCAATTGATGGTCCTCTTATTGAATTTCATATGTTTTGTTGGCGGTTTCTAGTTTTGAAATAGAACAAAGCATTGTTACTGCTTTTGAATGGTCAGTATAGCCTTGGCAGCTTGTTGGTCCTTTGACCTTTCCACCGCCTTGTTGATCCTTATTGATGGACGTCATGTTTGAACGAGTTATCATTGCGCCTTGGATCGACTTGGCTTTGATTCCGAGCTGGCTACTCTAACATTCACTTATCTGTGCAGTCTTAGGAAACCCGATTAGCTTTACTCACAACAATACAAATAATTTTAGAGAGAAGCTCTCAACTTGTGTTTACATTGCTTTTGTAATCCAAATGAGGAAACGAGAACCCCATTTATATAACCCCTATAATTGCAACCGCAAATCTATAATCTGATAAACGGTTGATAATATGTCTCTAAAATGCAAATGGGTATTTTTCTATATCGTCCCCAAGATTACTTTAGAATACCTTGTGTACGTTTCTCTTATTATCCTTGGAACAAGAGTCCCCGAAAAAACTCTAGAAACAAGAACATTCTAGAACATTGGGCCAATTTATGGGTTATATTGACATAGATACAAAACAATCCTAGATACCGTAAGAATATAGAACATTGGGCTGATTCATCGGCTATTTTGACCTACTTCCTCGGTTTGTTGGGCTTGAAAACCTTTGGATCATAACACTAGGATCTTTGTTGTAGTCCTCAGCAGTAGAACAACTCCTTATATTCAAATCACAAACACAAAGGACGATAGCTCTGTTTCACCATTCATTCAGAAACTTTCCGAAATACCCCAAACGCCCAAGTGCCGCATGCCAAGTCGCAAAAATCCCCCCAAAAGTTGTGCGAATGTCTCGGCTTATGATATATATAGACTGAATCTTAGTAAAAGACAACTGATCAACGTCCGCCCTAACTACATGGTGAGCATGAAAATCAAACTGTGACTCAGGCCTTAAAACTTGTAAGTTCTAAACGAAGCTTGCTAGTCCAACTACAAGGACTGCGTCCGTCGCCACTGACCTGCGAGAGGGCGGCCTTCAATTCTGAGGCAAGTGCAATTGTAGTGGCATGAAATGGGTATCCATGTATTGAAGTGACATTGTCGTGGTTCCAAGTCAGCATCTCTATCCATCTATTTGACGGACTAACTTAAGCAAAAAATGTAGTTCAAGGATTCAATTATACAAAAAAAAAAAGAATTTGAAGATCATATTAAACAAATTGCTAAAGTACATAGTTAAAGCCTTTTTATCAAAAAAAAATTATCATAATGTTCTTTTTTTATAAATAATTTAGAGTAATTATTGATACCAAATAAGTACAGGGGAGCTTATCCTTGTCATAAGCCGTACATTATTAATATGGGTATATGTAACCGTGGAAAAAGTCTTAGAACAAACATTATCCAAGAAAAGCTTTGCTTTTGTTGTTACGTCATTGAGAATAACTAGAATACTAGGAAAAGTACAAAAAAAAAAAAAAAAACTTAAATTTATTATTGTTTGTTAATTCAGTCTTAAACATTTCAATTGCAATCCATTTGGCCGATTTTGGCCGGAAAATATTTGACATGGATGCCAGCTGTCCCACATAACATGATTGGCTTTGATAAGAACAAATTTTGCAACTTTTAAATATTTCTTGTGATTTTTCATTTATTTTGTATTGTTTTGATTTGTTTTCTATTTTCTTTTCTTTCTTTATTTCTTTTTACAACTTTAGGCCAATGAGGTCGTAGCCAACTATTGTCAAGCACAGGCGAGACACCCCTACACAGATCCAAGAGAGGGTTGACACCCTCTCTTGTTGATCGCAAGGGTTGCAATGTGCCAACCAAAAAGTGAGGGTTGTGACTATCGCCTGGATTTGGGTGAGAGCCGGAGGCCCTCATCTAGACCTCGTCGGCCCAAAGTTGGGGGAAAAGAAGAAATGAAAGAACATAAAAAATAAAAAATAAAAACAAAAGAAAAAAAGAAAATTTTTAAAAAAATTTAAAATTGTCAACAACAATTTTAACCATGTCACATAGCATGTCCACCATCTATTATCAGCGATTTCTTGTTAAAATTGACTAGATGAAATATATTAGCAAATCATCAAAAAGTTTAGTTATCTATTGGTACGATTATATAGAAAAAAAGAAATTAATATATTTGAAATAGTTATGATTAAATTGACATAAATACAACAGGTTTAGAAATTTTTTGATGCTGTTCCCTTTGAATACTTCACATGTGCATCGCAATTGTGACTAAAGTATTTTCGCTTTTTCTGCATCAAAAGCTTCTCTAAGAGTCTACATAAAGTTGGATCAAAAGGAGATCTTTCCGTCTTAGTGGCAAGGAAACGAATTAACTTTGTTCTGTGTTCTTTTCCCCAACTCCGTTTTCTTTGTGGTTAATAGTAATGGTCAGACCTTTGGCGTGCACAGGATAATAATGCTTCATGGAAGGTTAAAGAATATCAGATCTTTCTTTTCACGGTTTGCATGGTTCCTCGCTATATGGTCTGGGACACAAACCGGACTTCTCCAACAACGGCGAGAAGGAAGAACGAATTCTCGATCTCGAATCTCAGGTAAGCCTTCATAATTTTTCTCCAACATCTTTCAACTCGGTGCTTCTTGTGCTGACATGGAGCATTATGTTTAGTGACCACATGCTGCAATTATTTTAAATCAAATAGTACAAGAACTATGTCTGATTGCCTGTAGAATAGCCGAGAAATAGAAGGTTAGATTATGCGTGTTCCAGTAAGATTTTTGGGAGTTACAATCTCCTATTATATTGCGGCCGCGTAATTTTAACCGCAAATGACTCTGTTGCACGACGGTGAGAGCTTGAGGGACTTGACGGTTTCTCATTATTCCCTTCTCAAGCTTTGCAGATTCTTCAGATAATTTCTCAACTAGCTGAGGCACAAGGCTTCCTGAAACTGAATGAATTTTCTGATTTGCCCAAAGTTGTTTGGTAGAAACACAGCGAAGCGTCACAGGTTGAATCTTTCGAGAGAAGGGGTCTCTTCATGACAATCCAAATCATATCACATTATTCTATCAATGTAGCCCTTTGTGCCATTTCTAGAACAGATTTGAATGCATCGGAAGCTATGGCGCATCTTCTGTTCTACTAGGAAAAACATCATTTTCATGTTGTTTTAGGATAATTATCCAGAAAGTCCTCAACATATTGTATGATATTAATTTAGTCTGAAACCTTTTCATTATGCCAATTTAATTTTAAACATTCTTTGTATCAATTTGGTCATAAATCTTTTGAAGATTTGCCAATTTAGTTATATACTTTATATTTGGATATTTGGCTAGAAAAAGTATATCTTCAAATTGACAAAAGGTTTAGGATTAAATTGACAAATCATCAAAATGTTTAGGATTAAAATGATAAATTGTCTAAATGTTTAGGATTTAATTGGCATAATTAAAAATGTTTAGAATTGAATTGCCTTATGTACAATCAATTTATGACTCTTCGGAGTATTTTATCTTAATTTTGGCTTTGTTACTCTTTTTGACATGTCCTTAGTCTCGTTAAATGGTAAAAAAGAGAACAAATTCTTAATTAATTATTGTCGTTAGGCACCAAATCACTGTGACATTCTTTCATGTCGATGGAATTATGCCCAAATGTACCTTTTCACTCTTTCTAGTTTCATGGGCATGTAATCTTTTTCTCTCGCTTGTTTAGATATGATTGAGACTGTGAAGGAAGTTGCGATTACCATAAGGAGGAAGATTAACAGCTTGCCTCGCGTATCCACCGAGTGTTGCATCTATCGAGTGCCTGAGAAGTTGCGCAGAGCAAACGCAGAGGCCTACACCCCTCAAGTCATCTCCATTGGGCCGTTCCACCATGATAGAAAAGAGCTTCAGTGGACGGAGGAGACAAAACTGAGGTACCTGACCAGGCTTCCTCTGCCGCAGCAAGGCCGAACTCGTAGCTTGTATCAAAATGATCAGCCAACGGGAAGACCGCATTTGGCAATGCTACCAAGAAAGGCTCACCCAAGGCAGCTATGAGCTCGTAGAAATGATCTTAGTGGACGCAGTTCTTTTAGTTGAGCTGTTCATAAGGAACTATAACTGGAACCATGACCCCGACCGCCGAGACCTGAACGATGAGATATTCAGCAAGCAGTGGATGAGCAACGCCGTAGTCCACGATCTCCTGCTGCTGGAAAATCGAGTGCCGTTATTTGTCCTTGAGAATCTCTATAATCTCACCGCATTGAGTACCACTATCACATTCTTCAAGCTTAGCTACGATTAATTCAAAGACGTCCTGCACGGGCACGAGCTTGCAAGCACGGGAGTTCACGTGAATCACCTGGTGGACTACGGGCGAGCCCTGCAACTGCCCATGTTCCTGCGGCACACGCCGTCCAAACAGGGCAAGAAAACTTGGAGGGCAAAGGAGCTGGAAGAGGCCGGCATCACGTTCAAACGAGGCAAGGGAACCTCCATGCTTGATGTTATCTTCAAGGACGGAACCCTCAAGATGCCGCTCGTGGTTGTGCACGAGTGGACTAGGTGTACCTGAGGAACATGATTGTGTACGAGCAGTGCCATCACGACCACAAGTACATCAGCAGCTACGCCATCCTAATCAGCTCTGCAGCGCGGATGGTGTGGCTAGTATCGCTAGTATCATCAACGGCATTCACAAGGAGACCCTGAGGGACTCCAGCGAGTTCTACTACTCAAGCCTGTGTGAGAGCCTGAATGTGTTCAGCCGGACCAGGTGGCACCAGTGGAAAGCCTTCCTCAACCGGAACTACTTCAGCAAGCCGTGGTTCAGGATCTCTGCGGTCGCCAGTGGGGTGCTGTTCGTTCTCACCGTAGTGCAAGCCGCGTGTTCCTTGATAGATTCTACGCGGGGACGTAGGGAGATTGTTCCGTGGGCACAAGTAATGCATGTCCTAGAGCTCGCCCAACTACTCTTCAATTCGTTTTTTTTTCCAAAATAAGAAGTCATTTTATGTTCTGGAAGACGGGGGACGCGGGCTGGGCCTTTGGGCTCGGTCCAAATAGGGCCCGTACGCTGGTCTCATTGGCCCTGGCCAAGCACAAACTTGGGCTTTTAAGTGAAACCCATTTTCAGAGCAATTCAAGCCCCATTGAGAAGCAAAATTAAGCCCAACTCATCAATAACCGAATGCTTGTATCAAAGCAGATCAAAGCCTCAAAAACATCAATTCAATTGCAACTAGAAAGACTGAAAAATTGTAACGAGAATTAAGCCCAAACTTCCTAAAAAAACAACTATACTCCATTTCTCCACTCTCCCCTTTGTCCCCGGTTTTTTTTTTTTTTTTCCTAATCTTCGCCCTGCTCCAATTGCAGACCAAGAACTCTCGAAACTGTACATTAAATTCAGAATATTCATAGCTTTAATCAATGAATACCACTTTGCACCTTCAAGCAGAGAGCACAACCAAGACATGATCACCAGTTACATCAGTTCATCACCACTGGGTCGTCACCGAGAATCCGACTCATGGCTAGTGAAATTACCATCTCCAAAGTATCATGAACTTTGGAAAAACTCGTGGCTTATGAATGAGGAAGCGAGATGTGACTCAAATAATCATTGTGAATCATGACCGATTAACAACTCTCGGTCATTTTTCTCATTGCCTGCCACCATCAATTACACTTGAAATCATGGTTAATAATTAATGAAGAAATCAGCAAGGTATAAACTATATCAACACTCATTCAATTCGAACACTTTGAGGAGTTATTTTATGAAAATGCCATAGACGCATTTTTCCGAACAGGTCATAGTCAACAAGTTAAGGAGTAGGGCTTCAAATACCCTAATCTTAAAAACCATGGACGATAGCTCTGTTTCACCATTCACTTGGAAACTCTCCGAAGTCCCAAAACGCACATGTGCTGTACGCCAAGTCGCAATAATCGCCAAAAAAGTTGCGCTTAGAATACTATCTATAGCCTGAATCTCAGTAAATTATTCTCCAAACCACCAGTGGAGAATACGGTATATAAAAACATCTAATCAACGTCCCCCATGGTACATGGTGAGCATGTAAATCAAACTGTGACTTGGGCTCTACTAAGGATGAATATGGTTCGAGGGTAGAATCAGAGAACCGAACGGATTTCCCACCAATCTAGTTCTAGGTTCTAAGGAGATATGGTTTGGTTCCTAGTTCTCAGAGGAACCGAAACTAGAACAAAAACTAGGATTCGGAGCCGAAACAAGATCGAGGACCTAAAGTAAGATTCCTAATTGTTCTGCCGAAGCATAATCTAAAGTGATGTTTATATTTTTATATATTGTAATTTCTTTTATATATTTAATGAGTGAATGTTTTATTTAATCTCTCATCTTTTTTTAGATATGAATTGTCTTAATGAGGAGATTATCATTAGTAAATAGAACTTACTAGTTGAAGCAGAATGAATACATGTGGTGAGGCTTTCTAATAATTATTTTAGTTAAGTAATAGTAATTTAAAATTTAAAATTATTATTAGGTGATTAAATATTATTGTTTTTTCTTTTGATTTCAAGTGGTTAGAATTTCAAATTTTTTTTTATGGATGATTGAGGATTGAAGTTCTATAATTTATATTTTATTATACGTGTTTTAAACCTTTTACTATTTATTTAATTTTATGTGTTCATCTTTTATGGATTGTTACTATTTATTTTTATTGTTGTGTTCACTTTTGTTTTGCTTAACTTAAAAAAAAAAAAAAAAAAAAAAAACTTGTTAGATCTTGGAATCAATTTTGGAACTTGTGACAAGGTAGGTTGTTTCAAGTTTTAGGTTCCAACAAAGTAATAAAGCGTGTACTGACCATTAGATTTTAGTTTCCTATAAAGAACTTGGAACCGTTCATCCTTAGGCCCTAGAATTTGCAAATTCTAAACAAAACTTGCCACTCCAACTAGGAGGGTTGCACCACTTGCCACATGGATATCCATGCATCAAAATGGCGTCCATGCGGTTCCATGTCGGCATTTTCTTTCATATATTTGACGGAAGAGCTAACTTAAACAAAATTATTTATAATTCAAGGATTTAATTGGACAAAAAGAAAAATTTTAAAAATTAGATTAAATAAATTGAAAAAAATATATAATTCCAACCTCAAACCATTTATTACCAAGATACTTGTCGTGATTTTCGTTTGGGTCAATATCATGAAAAATCCTAAACTAGTACATCCGTGACAAATTTATTTTTGTTAATTTCTATTAAATTTTATTATCAAATTGTTGAGTTGAACAACATGTCACAGTTTACGAATGCACCAAATTGGGTATTTATTTTCATTTGTCACAGATATACTGATTTATAGTATTAATACAATATAACGGAAAGTAAATGAAGGTAAATTTGTTACAAATGTACGATTTTAGGATTCTTAATGGTCAAAAATTAGTTTTGAATAAATTTGTTACAAGTATACTAGTTTGAGATTTCCGATGGTCAAAAAATTGGTTTGGAATTTTCACCAAAAAAAAAAATTAGTTTGGGATAAATTTGTTATGAGCGTATCAACTTGAGTTTTTTTTTTTAACCATTTTTTTTAATAAACAAGTAAGAGTATTTATTGATACAAAATAAGACCAAGGGCCTAATCCCCGTCATAAGCCTTAAATTAGAGATAGTCTTAGGACAAAAATTATGCCAAAGCTTTTGTTGTTGTGTCATTGAGAACAACTAGAATACTTCATAGTTGCAGTGTAATTGTGACCGAAGTTTTGTCACTTTTTCTGCATCGGAAACTTCTTTAACAATCTAGATAAAGTTAGACTAAGGCACCATTTGTTTCGTCGAAAATAAATAATTTGAAAAATATTTTCCTAAAAACGTTTGCTTTTCTCGTTTGAACTAATTAGTTAATGAAAAGTGTTTTCATTATTGACAACAATTTTTGTTTAAACATTTTTGTGAGCGATGAAAATATTTTTCGTTCATTCATTTTTTAAGCGGTCCAAGTGATCATCTTTAGGAAAATGTTGTCTAAATTATTCATTTTTCGCGAAACAAAATGAGCCTAAGGGTGCGTTTGTTTCATGGAAAACTCAATGATAAAGGGAAATTTTTTTCGGGAAATTTTTTTCCAAGAATACGGTTTGTTTTCCTTTGTTTGGTAATGTATAATTAAAAATGTTTTCTGCCGTTTGGATCCCATTAAAAAGTAATTTCACACTTCATCACAGAAAAAAAGTGATTTTTTTTTTTACCGGCTAGCTTACAACGGATGAGCTCCGCTGTCGCCAGAGGCGGCGAGCTCGCTAGCTGGCCACTAGAGGCTGTGAGCTCACCCAATCTGGCAAGGCTTGAGCCTCATCGCTGGAGGCCATGAACTCACCTGATTTAGTGAGGCTTGAGGCTCACTGGCCTTGGGCAAGCTTAAGCCTTGTTGTCGAAGGCCATGAGATCGCTCAATTTGGTGAGACTAGAGCTCACTGGCCATCCTTGTGGTTGGTGACAGGTGAAGAAGAAGCAAAAAGAAAAAAAGGAAGAAAAGAAAAAAAAAAAAAAAAAAAAAGCAAATTCGAATTTTTTTTTATTTTTAAAATGTTTTCCAATTTTTAATTTTTAAAAAAATAAAAAATTCAAATTCAATTTTTTTAAAATATATTTTTATAAGAATAATTGTTTGTAAACCAAGCATCAAATCTAAGCTTTGGTAGATTTGGAAAACGTTTTCCGGTCCTTTCAAAGGGGAAATCATTTTCCTGAATTTAAGCTTTGTTAGAAAAACGTTTTCCGTTGACTAGGAAAACATTTTCCGTTGACTCATTTTCCTGAGCGACCCAAATGCTAGAAAATAAGGAAAACGTTTTCCCTTAAAATGTATTCCGCGAAACAAACGCACCCTAAGATGAGATCTTTTTGGCTCAATGGCAAAGAAACCGAATAACTCTGTTCTGTGTTCTTTTCCCTCTCCTTTTCCTTGGGGTAGACCTCCTTTTGTGGGCATAAGAAAATATTGCTTCAAAGAAGGTTAAAGAATATCATATCTATCTCTTGCGTCCCCCTCCAAAGCTACTGTTTCCATGGTTGGCATGGTTTCTCACTACATATTCTGGGAAGCAAACGGGACTTCTCCAATGACAGTAAGAACGAAGAACGCATTCTTGATCTCCAATTGCAGGTAAGCCTTCTTTATTTTTCTCTCAACATCTTTCAACTCGGTGCTTCTCGTGCAGACATAAAGCATTACTATTAGTGACCATATACTGCACTTAATTTCAAATCAAATAGTGCAAAAACTATGCATGCATTCGACGTTACTGATTGCCTGCAGAATAGCCGAGAAATAGAAGGTTGGATTATGCATGTTCCAATAAGATTATTGGGAGTTTTGACCTCCTATTATTTTTGTCACCACTGGATTTTAACAGAAAATTGACTTTGTTGCACGGCGGTGAGAGCTCTAGGGACCTGGCGGTTTTCCGTCATTCCCTTCTCAAGCTTCGCAGATTCAGCTAGCTGAGGCACAAGGCCTCCGACATTGAATGACTTTTCTGATTCGCCCCAACTTGACCAGCAGATATTTTCTCAACTAGCTGAGCGCCACAGGTTAAATCTTTCAAGTCGGATCACATTGTTCTGTCAACGTAGACCTTTGTGCCATTTCTAGAACAGATTGAATGCATCGCGAGCCACAGCCTGTTTTCTGTTCTACTAGAAAAAAAAAATCATTTTTTTGTTGCTTTTGGCTTTGTTTTCTTTTTCGACGGGACTCTGAGTCTCATTTATGAAAGGAACATATGATTAATTCATTCCCCTCATTAGGCACCAAATCACAGGGACATGTCATTCATGTCGATGTAATTATGCCCAAATGTACCTGTTCACTCTTTCTAGTTTCACGGACTTGTAATTTTTTTCTCTCGCTTGTTTAGATATGAGTCAAACTGTCATGGAAGTTGCGATTACCATAAAGGGGAAGATGAACAACTTGCCTCCCGTGTCCATCGAGTGTTGCATCTGTCGAGTGCCTGAGAAGTGAGAAGTAGCAAACGCAGAGGCCTACACACCTCAAGTCATCTCCGTTGGGCCATTCCACCATGATGAAAAAGAGCTTCGGTTGACAGAGGAGATCAAACTGAGAAACCTGACAGGCTTCCTCTGACGCAACAAGGCCAACCTCCCAGCTTGCATCAGACTGATCAGCGAATCGGAAGACCACATAGGGCAATGCTACCAAGAAAAGATCACCCAAGGCAGCTATTAGCTCGTAGAAACGATCTTAGTAGACGCAGTATTTTTAGTTGAGCTGTTTATAAGGAACCATAACTGGGACCATGACCAAGACCAGAATGACGAGATACTCAGCAAGCAGTGGATGAACAATGCCGTGTTCCACGACTTCCTGCTGCTGGAAAATCAAGTACCGTTACTTGTCCTCAAGAATCTCTATAATCTCACCACAGTGAGTGCCACTGTCACATTCTTCAAGCTTAGCTATGAGAACTTCAAAGACGTCCTGCAAGGGCACGAGCTTGCAAGCATGAGAGTTCAGGTGAATTACCTGCTGGACTACGTGCGAGCCCTGCAACTGCCCATGTTCCCGCGGCGCGCGAACATCCAAACAGGCAAGAAAACTCGGAGGGTAAAGGAACTGCAAGAGCCCGGCATCAAGTTCCAACGGGGCAAGGGAACCTCCATGCTTGATGTCGTCTTCAAGGGCGGGACCCTCAAGATGCCGCACGTGGTTGTGCACGAGTGGACCGAGGTGTGCCTCAGGAACATGATTGCGTACGAGCAGTGCCACCACGCCTACAAGTACATCAGCAGCTACGCCATCCTCATGGACAGCCTCATTCACACGCCCAATGACGTCGACATTCTAATCAGCTCCGGAATTTTGGAAAATGAGCTCTGGAGCGCGGACGACGTGGCTAGTATCATCAACGGCATGTGTTGAGAAATCAAGTGGATGTGCAAGTAAAATAATCACTGTTATTATAAACCAATATTACAACTCTCTATTTTATCATCCTCTCACAACTACTCATTGTACTTGCTTACTCACTCCCTCACAACCCTCACACGGACACAACTCTCTCACACACCCACTTACTCTCTATTTCTCTACACTTCACACCACCTACTCCATCCACTCACTCACTCACGTACACACTTCACTTACGCACACAACACCACTCACTCTTACACAACACCCTTGCACAAGACCCCTACACTCTACCCAACATCCCCTTTTTTCACACGCACACAAGAGGCAAGTCCCCTATTTATAGGGTGTAAAGTCGGCACATCCACCGACTCTCCACACCATCTTTTTCCTATTATTTTATTACAACTTGGGTCAATAATTACGGCTGAGAATTGTCTGGAGAGAGGGAGAGAAATCTGGAGGAGTAACGAGAGAGAGATCTAGAGTAATAGAGAGAGAGAGTACTCTGGAAAAATCCAGAGAAGAGAGAGAGGCGGTGCCTTTCTCAACACTCCCCCTCACCGACTACTCTCTCTTAATTTAGATATGGTAGCCGTGCCAATATTGTTTTTGGACTCTTCAACTGTCTCCCTCCGTTCAGCACGTTGTGAAGCTTCCTCGTACGTGGATGGCTTTATGGCTCCATCTTTAGTTGCTTCTCTAGCTGCGACTTTCCATCGGACTTTTTGAAGCTTGGGTTTCTGCAATGTCAATTCATTTTGCCCTTTAGTCTCCTTTTCATTCTTCTCACTCAACTCAATCTTCGTATTCAGCATATCTCCTCTAAGAATTTTGAGATTGGAACTCATCCGATCAACCCTCTCATTTGTGACTTTCATTTCATACTTCAATCGATCCAATCCCATCCGAAGCACTTTAATGTAGACCTCTCGATCCTTTTCCTCATAAAATTTCTTCCCCTTGATCTTATTCCACCGATCCTTACACCATGGGATGTAGGGTGTAGATGACCTCCTTTTCTCAAAGAAAACTTTCTTTTTCTCCTTCATTTGTTTGATATCTCTCTTGGCATAACCAATTGGGAACATCATAGCGGGCTTGAGATCTTGAAGCTTTTGCACCTTCTTGAACTCACATCGGAACTTCTCTAGTTCCTTTTCTTTTGCCTTGAGCTCTCCATCCTTCCGCCTTATCATCTCATCCCTTTTCTTCAACATATTCTCCATCTTTGTCTTCTCAACTTTCAGCTTCTTTATCATCTCTTGTAGTTTCTTTTCACGATTGTTTATTGGCGTTGTTAGTTGCTTTTTCAAGTTGTCCCTTGGCTTGCTCTTATTCGGGGTCGTGATAGTACCCATCGAATTATCCAACTCAACTATACAAGCTGTTGCAAGCTCTTCTCGTTCCTTCATTGCAACAGGCGCTTGAAAGTCCCATTCTTCTTCACTTTCAATCTCCTTCTTGCAAGAGGTGACGACATTTCCTTCTTCCTGCCTGTACCAACAAAATCTAGCAATATGTCCTACCTTGCCACAAACGTAGCACCGTTTGCTACGCCTTTTGTTGCTCTTATCTTCATCGTTGTTGTCGTCACGATCTTGACGAGCTCCCCCTGGCTGATAACCCTTCTTTTCAGATTGCCTCCACCAATCTCCATGATCTTTCCATGGTTTGCCATCTCTTACACTTGCTCTATTTCTATTTTGGCCCTTGAACCCTCTTTTATTACTAAAGAGGGCACTTTCATCCTCCTTAATTGAGACCTTAGGCATTTGTTTATCTAAGGCCTCTTGATTGGCCAATATATTTTCCAACTCAGTTAGAGTTGGCTCATTTGCCCATCCACGAGTGGCCGTAACAATACCGTTATACTCCGGCCTTAACCCATGAATTATTATTCTTCTCATTCTTGTCTCAGAGATGGCATTCTCAGGATCTAATTTTGAAATTTCTTCGCAAATAGATTTAACTTTAGAAAAGTATTGACTTACCGTCATATTTTGTTGCGAGATTGAGAGGAGCTCGTTCTCTAGGCATTGTAACTTGGCATCGTTTGTCCTTCGCAAACAGTGTCGCCAAGTTATCCCAGTGCCTCCTTCGGGGTCTTCGCACTCTTTTATGTGTTGTAATAATTCATCATCAACAGTCACGGCAAGAACGTAGAGAGCCTTACCTGACTTGACGTTCCACTTTCTTAAACACTATCATTTGTGGGTGGTGTGGTGTTGTTGCTGCCAACAATATCCCATAAATCTTGTCCAAGCAAATAGTACCGCATGCGGGTACTCCAATTATTATAATTAAAGTCATTGAGCTTCTCCATCCTGTTCACCGGACTCGAGAAATCCACCATGGTGACTTGAGTATAATGCCCCGCACTATACCAAGTAAGCCTGGTCCCGAACCAACCGACTTCACAATCCCAGATTGTGCACTGGTAGAACTCCGATGTCCTTCGCTTCTTTGCTCCTTGGCTCCCCGACCACTGTCTTCGCACGGCCTCCGACGACCTGCTCTGATACCACTTGTTGAGAAATCAAGTGAATGTGCAAGTAAAATAATCACTGTTATTATAAACCAATATTACAACTCTCTATTTTATCATCCTCTCACAACTACTCATTGTACTTGCTTACTCACTCCCTCACAAACCTCACACGGACACAACTCTCTCACACACCCACTTACTCTCTATTTCTCTACACTTCACACCACCTACTCCACCCACTCACTCACTCACGTACACACTTCACTTACGCACACAACACCACTCACTCTTACACAACACCCTTGCACAAGACCCCCTACACTCTACCCAACATCCCCTTTTTCACACGCACACAAGAGGCAAGTCCCCTATTTATAGGGTGTAAAGTCGGCACATCCACCGACTCTCCACACCATCTTTTTCCTATTATTTTATTACAACTTGGGTCAATAATTACGGCTGAGAATTGTCTGGAGAGAGGGAGAGAAATCTGGAGGAGTAACGAGAGAGAGATCTAGAGTAATAGAGAGAGAGAGAGTACTCTGGAAAAATCCAGAGAGAGAGAGGCGGTGCCTTTCTCAACAGCATGCGCATGGAGACCATGAGGGACTCCAGCGAGTTCTACTACTCGGGCCTGTGTGAGAGCCTGAACGTGTACAGCCGGACCAGGTGGCACCGGTCGAAGGCTGCTTGGTGCCGGTGGAGGGTCATCCTCACCCGGGACTACTTCAGCAACCCGTGGTCTGGGATCTCCGTGATCGCCGCTGTGGTGCTGCTCATTCTCACCTTGGTGCAAACCACGTGTTCCATTTTGGAATTTTACGTGGGCGATGCCCGAAGATTGTTCCCGGGGAGCAAGTTATAACATATAAGGCATTGCTAGAACCAAGGAAGCAGAAAGGCTCATACTGGATTTCCGTATCCTAAACACAGTTGTCAATGTCCCCGTCATTTATGAAATGACGTAAAGATGAAGCCCGCTATAATGGTTGAGAAATAATAAAGGGGAGGAGAGAACTGTGGAATTTTTGTATATTTCAATGTATATATAAAATAATATACTGAATCTATTTATAGGCTTTATTAGATAACTATATGTGATAATAAGATGAATATAACACCAAATATAATCGAGGATATGCATTATAAAAGAAGATATATGTAGAATTCTAAGAGATATGCAATATCATAACATCATTAACATCCCTTCAAACTCAAGTTGCATAGAAAATGTCAAATTGAGTTTGAATACAATTCTGAACAGTGTCTAGCAATTGAGACGTGGTGGATTACACGGTGTTTGGTGGTTGTGCGTGGTGAAACTTCCATATCTAGTTGGTCTGAGGGCAGCGAGTATTAGTTGTGGTGTTGGCTTCTCAAAATGACGTGTGAAAGGTCAAGAATTAGAGGGTAAATAACAAATGACTGATGTAGCTGGCTGTAGTAATTGGGTGATGTGGCCTATACAACTAGCGTCGTAGTATCAAGCGGCCTATATGGCTGGCTTGGGAAAAAATTACTGAGCAATGCGACTTATGTAGCCAGCATTGACTAGTTTGGTTGTGGTGCTGGCTTCTCAAAATGACTCGCAAAAGATTGAGAAAATAGCAAATGGCCGATACAGTTGGTTTGCGAAACAATAATTGAGTCATGTGGCCTATATAGCTTGTTTAGGCAATATACTGAATGATGTGGTCTATATGACTGGCATCGAAAGAAAGCCACCTCCATGAGAAAGGCTTGTTTGGGCAATGTGACCAGTGCGGTTAGCATTGAAATATAAATATTGTGGTATGGATTTAATTAAGTGCATCCTTAGATAAGACATTTGCACTTGAAATGAACAGCGATGAGAATGGATTCATTTAGATATGTACCAGGGTGCTCCCGGTGCATGGGTGCACTGGATGTGAAGTACTGCACTAAGGTTGCCTTAGGAAAGACTCTGATAACAAATTAATAATAAAGATGCGAAAAAAGGGAATTGGGGAATTTATGTATAATTTGAAATCTATAGAAAAAGTACATGAAGCTTAGTTATATGTTTTATTAGATGACTATCCAAAGTAATAAGATAAACATAACACCAAAAATAATCAATCAAGGCTATGCACTATGAAAGAAGATATATGTATAATGCTGAAAGATATGCAAAATCAAGTAAATATTCTAATATCACCAACGATAACTATTGACTTGAGTTTCTCCGCTGCCAGAAAGGTTGACTATACACTAGAACACGTTAACGCTCCCAAAAGTAACAGGCTGAAATGGACGAGTGATCACTAGAAAGATAAGAATCAAAAGCAAATCTAAGAAAACGTCAGGTCATTGACCAGGGAAGCAGGACCACGGACGATCTAATGGCAGGAACGGAGATTCCGATCCAGAATAATAATCACAAGAAATATTCGATCTTTCCAATAATGCTCGCAAGGAGCGATCGATCATCCTAAAGTAGGCTCCACCGCTAGAGTTCCCAACAATTTCACGGCGCCTTGGAACTAAATTCCAACAGCAATGCCGGGATCTAGGCCGCTAACTTCGATTTCCAGAGCAGGCGAACCTCCCGACGCGAAAAAAAGACACCCACCAGAAATGAAGACAGAGGGGATCGGTGGACTGAAAGGGACGAACCGCGCTGTCAGAGTCGTGGCGTATCCGGACCAGCTCGTTCCTCTTGTAAGATCTGGCCACCATCCCCCCGTTTGCTTCCACGTTCTCCCCTTGCTCGGGGACGATCCTGATCCTCGACTCGCGGTTCGTGATTCTGGGTCTCGGAGGAAGGAGATCGGCGGCGAGTGGCGGTGGCGAGTGCGATGCAATGCGGGTGCGGCAGTGAGAGGTGTCGGGGGAGAGAGAGAGAGAGAGAGAGAGAGAGAGCGAACGCTTGTTGAAGAAGGGAGGAGAGGCTTCTTCGTCATTTCATCTCTCTCTCTCAAGCATCAGTCGGTCGTTTCGGTACCGGCTACTGCTCAGGGCTTGTCTTTTCGTCATCTTACGTTTTTGTTTTTGTTTGGCTTTGCTTTTTTTCATTTTCTTAAGAAAATTTAGGCGTCGCCTTTTTTTTTTCTTTTCTTTTTAAACGGGGGAGCAGGTAGGCGGTAGTGGCGCTTGGGTAAGTGTTTCTCTCTATACTCGAACTCAATGAACCGGAATCTAGCGAGATACTTTGAATGTAAGTAAAATGTTTCATCTCATGTTTCGTCCAAATCTCAGGATTCCTAAGATATAAGATTGTTGACACTAATCATTTAGCAATTAATCGCATAAAAATTTAGGGATTAATCTTTAACCCCTAAGAAAAAAATAGTAGTAAAATTGTATTTCACGTAGTCGCATTTGCATCGGTACTAAGAGGACAACAAGAAGCAGGGGCTCGCGGTCAATTGCATGCATAAAAGGATGGTCCCTCTTTCGCTGGTCTGAACACGCATAAAAAAATGAGGAAAGAAGCTCTCGCACGTCCATTGTCTATTCTTCATTAATGCATGCACAAATTCGGTGGACGTGCGGACTCGGGAGAAATCTTCAAAGAAGCAAAAGCAGCCCATGATATATTATATAATATGCCCATATTGTATTATTATAATATGCCCATAATATTATACAATATGTCAGCTTTGGTGGCACCAAGAAGAAACCTCCTCATTAATGCATCGCCATACACGCACGAAATGGGACAGGCGCTTGCTAGAAGATTTCCTTGCTGAAGAACAGGGGGAAGAAGAGTGTGAGAGAGAGAGCTAAAAAAATATTCATTGGGAAGGGGCTCCTCCTTCGGACAAGAAAAAATGAAGTCAAGGGAGGATATTAAAAAATGAATGGAGAGTTTGTCAGAAGAAAAGAAGATTAAAAAGGGGCAACGTTCAGCTTAAATTCCGGAAAAGTTGCGGTTACATCTTGTCACAATAATATTGGCTATCTTCAAGAGGCAATGGACGACCTATAAATAAGACCACAAGAAGCCGCATCGAGAGGGGCAGAGAGAAAATTCATTTCGGAGGTCTGTGAGGGAGCGAAAAAGAAAAAAAGTTTTCATCGTGAAGGGCTTCTCTCCTCTTCTCTTTCGATCAGACGAGTGAACGAAAGGAGTGTGTCAGAGAAAAATAAAAAAAGAATGTGAAGTCGGGGGGGGAGAACGAAAAATTTCCTTGAGAGGATTGTGAGAGCTACTTAAAAAAAAAAGTGAGCCCGTGTGAGGGAACCTGCAAAAGAAAATATGAGGTAGATTAAAAAAGGAAAAGGAAAAAGCAGAGAGAGAGACTGCAGGGAAGGGACGTGAGATTGACAGGAGGAGAGAGAGATAATTAAAAAAAGAACAGTCTTCTTCTTCTCCAGCGGATCCGCCGCATGCCTGCTCCGTTTCTGCTCTCCGTCGGCCGCGACTCAGCCGTTCTACTGCCCCGCCGGAGCCCGCGTCGCCGCCACACCACAGTGACCAGCGAGCCTGCCGGCTGCTGCTCACGCAAACCCACGACGACCGCTCCTGTGACACCGCGAGCCCGCGACACTAGCAACCCGCGAAGGCGCTACCGACTCGCGCCCCAGACCCTACTGTTGTGACGGAACTCCGCCGGCCCGTGCCTCCTCCGCTGCAGATCCCGCGAGCGACTCGACCACCGAGCGAGACCCTCGCACCTCCGCCAGCCTTCGTCTG
The DNA here is from genome assembly GCA_016097485.1 of Eucalyptus sideroxylon x Eucalyptus melliodora. NCBI lineage: Eukaryota > Viridiplantae > Streptophyta > Magnoliopsida > Myrtales > Myrtaceae > Eucalyptus > Eucalyptus sideroxylon x Eucalyptus melliodora. The sequence continues at coordinate 23,934,895 of CM027826.1, read as the reverse complement.
GTCTACCCAGGAGCCGCGAAGCCGCTGACCCTTACCGCTTCGCTGCATCGCCTCGTGCGACCCGAGCCGGATCTGCGTCCCTGCCGCCGCGAACCACCTCGACCGCAACCTCTGGCCCGCTGAAGCCCTGCCGAGGCCGGACCCGAGCCAGATCTGCCCGCCCCGAGCACCCGCCTCTACACCTACAGCCCGTGCCTCCGACGCCGCGCCACCGCCCAAACGTCCCCCGCAGTTCATCGCCCCCGAGCCGTGACATCAGCCGCCTCCACAACTCCCCTCCTGCCGTCCGCGAGCCGTGCCGATCCGCGCTGAGCCCTATCGGAGCCGACCCCGAACCAGATCTGAAGTTCATCGCCTGCACTTCCACCCGCTGATCCAGTTGCCTCGAGCTTTCCCTGACGGTTGCCCCTCGCTGCTCGCCGCTCCTCGCCGATTCGCCTGTGGCCGGTCCTCGCCGGAGCGCTGCCTTCGGTGACCCACGAGCAAGCCGTGCGTGGGAAAAGAAAAAGAAAACAAAAAAAAAAAAAAAAGCAAAAGGGGAACATTAGGTAGTTTTTTATTATTATTTTATCTTTTTGTTATATAGTTTATAGTCTGTTTTTATATAGTTTTTTTAGCGTGATTATTCATTAATGCATAATTGAAGTTCCAATGTGAAATAACCCCCCAAATTAGGGATTAGGAGTTCGATTTTCGCGCTCGAAATCCGACTCACGATCTTTTACAAAAATTGACAATCCAATCTCATGTTCGAAATTCAATTCGCGATTTAATTTAAAATTGACCAATCCGATCTCATGCGAGATATGATTCGTCAATTTTGAGTATTAATCTTATCTTGATTGGATTGGATATCGGGTTATATGAATTAACTTTTGTTTTCGCATAAAAAATTCAAAAAATGCGAGTTAGATTAGGGCTAGGGTTATTTAGTTATTCGTTTTTTTTAAAATAAAAAAAATCCAAAAAAATGCATTTGGGATATTAGTTTTTAGAATTGCACGTGTCAATCTAGAATTAGACTTTTACTTCAATTTTTTTTTTTTTTTTGGTAAAGGTAAGAATTATATAGATTTAGCAGAAACTTACAAAGTAGAGGGGAAACCAGGCACCAACAGAGCAGACACTCAAGGCGACCAAAGTCGAAAGAGAGTGTAGGGGTGCCATGGATCCAAAAAGCAGCAAAGAAAACCAAAACAGGACACCTAAACAACAAAGACTAAACTAGACCGAAAGACCCTCCATCAATCAAAGATAGACGGACTCAAGTTCCAGCTCTGTTGCAGCCTTACATTCGTCGGGGTATCCAAGACATGCTTGAACGTCATCGCTTTGTCTTTAATTGCCTTACAAAGATGCATACTTCAAATTTTTATAACAAAAAATCCCCAAAAAATTAATTAATTTATGATGCTATTTTTTTGTAGATTGCATAATAGGTTTTTTTTTAAATGCATGTTTTAGAAGAGATAGCATGTCCCTTTAATTTTCACTCTAGTAGTTTTTTTTTTATTGTTTTTTAATCATGAATTTTCATAAAAAATCATCATGCATTTTAGAATAGAATTGCATGTCTCATTTTAAGTTTAGATCAATTTGCATCTTAGGTCAGAAATTGCTAGATTAAAATAACGTCTTAGTTAAAATTAGGATTTAGCATGACTTAATCCTAAGTTTAAATTGGATGGAATTTTAATTTAGCTAGGTAATTTTTGCATTTTTCTTAATTTCGAATATCATGAAAATACAAAAATTTGTCTTTAGACAAATTAGTTTCAATTTTTAGGATAAATTGCATTTTTAGGAATAGAAATATCATGCGCACGTCATGTAGAATTAGGCTCATTTAATTAAAAATTGCCCGCCATTAGGTCATTTTGATTTGCATATTTGATTATTGCATGTTCATTAAGAAAACACAAAAAATATTTTACTCATGTCATGTAGTTTAGAACACATTGTCATGCCATTCTATGTTAGATTAGTAGCACGCATTGCATATTGCATGATTCTTATTAAATAAGTGAAAACCAAAAAAAGAAAATTGCCTGTTAATTAGAAATCATATCTAGGTCTGTTGATGTGAATTCTGATCTAACAATGCATACGCTTTCGTTGCTATGAGGTAAGTCCTGCAATTTATTCATCGCTTTATTGGGTGTTAAATTGGTGGATTGCGCACCCGCATAATCACCTCACATGTTAGGAAAGTGAATTAAAATCAATCCAAGTTGCCTGCAAAACATGTTTTTTTTTTAAAAAGAGAAAAGTACCGAAAGGGCGTTAGAGAAATCTAGCGTAACCAAGTCCCCGAACTCATTTAATCGCTGGTTCGTAGAAGTGAAGTAATTCTCCCATTACTTTACTTGGGTTTCTAATCGACCCACCAAAAATAGATTAGTGGCGACTCCATGATAAAAATCATTTGCATATTAAGAACTTAAACCCTAAGTTGCGAATTGGTATGGGCTTGGGAGAGCTCGAGCTAAGTCTAGGCTTAGCAATCCATTAGCCGAACCCTTAGATGGTCCAACCCGCTTCGAGGGAGGTCACGACAAAGATAAAAAGAGAGCATTCCCTCTCTTAAGGGAAGACAGAGAAATGAAGGGAATTGGGAGTACAAGGTATGAGAACTGACACATTAAAATAGAAAATGGATCATGACAGCTCGCTGTCATTGTATATCAAACGGATAGGTGCGGGGCTTCCTTTAGGGATTAAATCTCCTGGTTTTGGTGAGAAAAACCTTTACCCAAACACCAAAGATCTAAATGCCAGCCCCTAGTTAAGGTTAAAAGAGGAAAGCCACGAAGTAGTCAAATGAAAGCTCTCTCTTTTTCTCTTTCATGATATCCGGCTCCCGACTAACTTTTTCGAATATGACGGTTTGCATGTCTTTATACTTGTTGAATGTTTTCAAGGAATGCAAATCTTTACTTTTGGGATTCACTAGGAGGAAAGCATAAGTACGGTGATTTAAATATACACTCTAAATGATGCTGTATTAAGCTAAATTTAAAAGTGCTGCTTTTTACTAGGCACAATGTGGCAAAATCTAGTAACTCATCAAACTTTTTTGAAGAGTTCAATTTGATTATAGAAGCACGGATGCTCATCTCTTAATTGTTTGAGTAAGACATGAAATTACTTGTCAATTTTTGATAGATCCAATATGGTATAAATGTTAAAAGCTTGACGGTCGTAGAGATTCCGTCGTTCTATCAGCATTTGTGTAGAGAAGAGTGTAAAGTCATTACATATATTCTGGGTCTTTCACTAACTGTAGGCGTGCGGAAAGATCTAGTAGGAGTCCTAAAAGTTCTTTTTGGCAAATAGAGGATTCTTAAAAGCTCTAATCATTGTCAGTTGAGTTAAACATGTTCCATTTTAGTCCATTGAATTGCAAAGTCTTTTGGAAAATGCTCTTATTATGTTATAATCTCACAGTCCGTGGTGCATGTTTGGTCAACGGAGAGTTGCACCCTAATTAAGAACGATTTTGACTTTAATCAAGAAATTAAACATCGACAAAAATTGATTGGATAATAAATCAACCAGAAAACAAAAGAACTTCAAACTTATAAAAGTGTGACACAAAACAAAGAAGAGGAGGAAATTGAGAGAATACTGGATATTGTATTGATTCAGTCTAATCACTTTACATGTATAAGCTCCTATTTATAATACAATGAATGGGCAACTAAGGAAAAGATAAAGACCGACACATGAAATCAAATCTAATCTTGGATTGATATAATCGATCAATTATAATTTTCAATTGATCCTCACATATCTCCAACACTCCCTCTTGTTGACATTTGATTTTTAATCGACACATTGTTAAAGATAAACACTCAAGATTAGGGTTTATGATTGCGACATAACTCGTTTTTCAAACCAAAAGGGTCATTTTTCGCTTCATTTTCTTTGGTTTGTCATTTGTAAGCAATTTTCTACTCATTTTTAATGAAACCAAAAGGTTAAAAAGTTTATTTTTGAGTTTACTTTTTAGTCAACCTTTGATCAAAAGTTACCATAGGTCAAAATTTGGCTTTTTGCACAAAGATTTCGCAATTATTCTTAGTTTCACTTTGGCCACAGAAAATTTGAAAAAATTTCAAGATTTTGATCGTAAAATTAACCTTTTTGGTAAAAAGTCAGCTAAAATTTTGACTTTTGATCAACTCTTTGACCACAAAAACTGAAAATATGAAAACTCCAAAATCATCTCATTTTAGCATAGATTTGACTTTGACATAAATTTTTTTGCAAAAAATCAATTAAGAACCTCATTTTCTAAATTTTCAGATTTAAGTTCAGAATTGACTAAAAACAAAATTATTTTCATTTTGTTCATATTTTGACTTAGTTCCTTTTACAATTTGATTAAGAGGTTATTCCGAGATCATTGGTGCGGTCATTTAGGAGATTTGGCATCTTGGGATAAAAATTATTTTTTTTAGCACTAATTAGGAGTCTGAATCGATTCTTTAGGACTAGGGAGTTTACACTTCAAATCAATTGAACCCCTTGGAATTAGTATGGACTGGCCTAATAAGTTTTCGATGGGAAATGGCCTGTTTGGCCATTTTCTGGCGGGCAACCAACAACTAGCTGCCACGGCCGGCAAGCCCGTTCTAGTCAACCTCCCCATGCCCCTCTTGCACAAAATTTACAAAAACGCCCCTACGTGCGATGTCATTAATCTTGCTCATTAGAATTAAGCCAATTAGGAGCCTTGCTTATTGACTAAGCATTAAATCCCAGCCATTCATCAACAATCAATCCCAACCATATATTTTGCCATGTCATTGATCCATGAGATGAATCCTAAACCAATAGGATTAAGCCTTAATCAAGAAGGGTTAATTTTGAGCCTTTAGAGTCCAAGGGTCCAAAATTGATCTTGAGCTTAGGTAAAAGTTCAAATTTCCCTCCAAAATGTAGGGGGCTGCCATTTTTTCTATTTAGTTCTCTTTCTTCCCTCTCCCTCCCTCCCTCCCCCCTTCTCTCTCGTCGACTAGCATTAACTTCCACTCGCTAGCGTTTCTACGACGATTTGTTATCGCCACTAGGCCCCTCACAATGTCCTCTTGCCGATCGTAGGTTCCACCGTCTAAGATTCTAGCTGAAGTCTTCTTCTCCAATGGCATCTTCTCTTTGGGTGCAAAGCCGGTCTCCTTGCCGGTGAAAATACTGATCATTTCTGCGCTTTGATTGACCATTTGTGGCGGTCTTTGGTCCGCCAGAGCCTTGCGACACCTCTAGTTGATAAGTCTTCGAGTTCGTGGTGGTCGTCCTTCAGTTGAACCTTTGTCAGAATACCTCAAGTCGGCGGCCTTTTCTCAATCGGTTCAAAAACTGGGCTCGGCGACGTTGAAGAATCCAACAACTGTAGCAGCTTCGGTTGATGGTCCAGTGATCTTTTTCCAGCAATGAACCTTTGCAAATTCCTTTATTTGTCCAGCTTACGACCTAGTGGTGTCCATCAATCAGCCAAACCATCGCCGGAACACCTTTGTACAGCGAACATTTCCTATCAAGCTCAAGATCGTGCTTCACACCAGTCTAAGTTTTAGTAGCGTCAGCAATTTGAACCGTCAGTCCGACGGTGTCCTTTGGTAATTCGAACTAAGTGATGTTAATCCTTGACACCTCATTGAGTTTATGATGACCATTGATCATCAAATAACTTCGACAATCAAGCTTGAACTCGAAGAAATCAAGGTATGGTGCATTCTCGTAATTGAGTATGATGAAGCGAGGCGATACTAGATAGCCAGGGCTAAAATTCAACTATAAAATACCTTATCATGCTTAAATAGATGCTTGAGTAGTTTATGATGAGCTTGAGGCAATGAATGAAGAGCTTGATTGTCAATTGTTTCCGTTGGAGAAAACTCCTTTACTGTTTTGAAGATGACAAAACATTTCTAAGTTTAGTTTGAAAACTTCCAGACTCAAGTGTCATAGTCTGAAGAACTCCATACTCTAATGCCAAAGTCTAAAGACTGCCAGACTTTAGATTTAAAGTCTACCCCCACTGACAGTTTCCAGACTGAAGAATGAAGACTTATCCAGCTGTGGGATTATCTTCAAGGATTCGATTCGTATAGTTTATGGATGACCTTTTGGCTGGATACATCACCTACTTGATTAATTATATTTATTGGAATCAATTTCGATAATCAAATCTTTTGGAAGGCGAGCAAACTTGGAAGGTTTTACTTATGGAAACCAAGATCCTGATTATATGGGCAAACAAGATTGACGGGCTTTCATCATCACTTATCTAACGACTCGAGATCTCCTTGATTAATTCTGTCCAATAGGTATATTGGAAAAATTCATTTGGAAAGTGCCAACGATCGTGAAAGCATGAAGGAGTATATAAGGCGGACTCACTAGTTGTTCGAAAGTGTGTGAAATAAATATTTCAAAGTTTGAAGCTTTCTAGTTCCTTGCTTTTTCATTCACCGAGCTCAAAGTTGTATACAAAAGAGAGAAACTCTTAGTGAGACTTTGTGAGAGACCAGTAGAGACTCTTCACTAAGAAGTCTAAGATCACAAGTTATAAAATCTCTTTTGATTCATAGTGAAATCCAGCTAGTAGGCTGTCAACGCAATTCCAAGTCAGCAATTCCATCCATATATTTGATGGAAGGACTAACTTAAGCAAAAAAATATAGTTCAAGGAAAAAAGAGTTTAAGATTGCAAAATTATATAGTTAAATCCTTAAACCATTTATTACCAAAAAATTTGTCATAATATTATTTTTTTTAATAAATAATTTAGAGTATTTATTGATACCAAATAAGCACAAGGGAGCTAATCCCGGTCATAAGCCGTACATTATTAATGGGTATATGTAACCGTGGAAAAAGTCTTGGAACAAATGTTTTCCAAGAAAAACTTTGCTTTTGCTATTGTGTCATTGACAATAACTAGAACATAGGAAAAAGTACAAAAAAAAGTCATAAACCTATTATTTTTGTGTTAATTCAATCGTAATCCTTTCAATTATAGTCCATTTGGCCGATTTTGGGTAGACAATATTTGACATGAATGCTAGCTGTTTCACATGACACGATTGATGCTAACAAGAACAAATTTTACAACTTTTAAATATTATTTGTGATTTTCTTTTTCTCTTCTCCTTTCTTACTTTGTTTCTTTTTACAACTTTGGGCCAATGGGGTTACAACCAACTATCATTGGGCATAGGTGAGGACACCCTTGCCCAGATCCAAGAGAGGACCAACACCCTTGCTTGTTGATCGGCGAGGGCCACAACGCCCTTGCTGACCAACATGTGAAGGTTGCAACTATTGCTTGGATTTGGGTGAGAAGGTGGAGGCCCTCACCTAGACCTTGTTGGCCCATAGTTGGGAAAAAAGAAAGAAAGAAAGAAAAAGAATTAAATAAGAAAAAGAAAATAAAAAAATCTAAAAAATCAGAAAAATTTAAAAAATTTAAAAATTGTCCACATCAGTGTTGACCATGTCATGTAGAGATGATTGATCTCCATCTTAGCGATTTTCCGCGAAAATTGATTAGATGAAATGAATTAGGAAATCATCATAAAAATTTAGTTATCTATTGGTATGATTGTATAAAAAAAAAGAAATTGATATATTTAAAATGTTTATGATTTAATTAGCACAAAAGCAATAGGTGTAGAATTTTTTTGGTACTTTTCCCTTGGAGCACTTCATAGATGTAGTACAACTGTGACTAAAGTATCATCGCTTTTTCTGCATCAAAAGCTTGTCTAAGAGTCTAGATAAAGTTGGAAACGAATTAACTCTGTTCCGTGTCCTTTCCCCCTTCTCCTTTTTTTTTTTTTTTGGTGGGTGGGGGGGGGGGGGGGGGGTGTGGGTTACTAGAAACGGTCAGACCTTTTGCGTGCAAAGATAATAATGCTTCATGGAAGGTTAAAGAATATCAGATCTTTCTTTTCATGGTTTGCATGGTTCCTCACTGTATAGTCTGGGACGCAAACCGGACTTCTCCAACAACGGCAAGAAGGAGGAACGAATTCTCGATCTCGAATCTTAGGTCAGCCTTCATAATTTTAATCTCTTTACATCTTTCAACTCGGTGCTTCTTGTGCAGACAAAAAGCATCATGCTGCAATTATCTTCAAATCAAACAGTACAAGAACTATGTCTGATTGCCAGTATAATAGCTGAGAAATAGAAGGTTAGATTATGCGTGTTCTGGTAACATTTTTGGGAGTTACGATCTCCTATTGCGACATAATTTTAACTGTAGATGACTTTGTTGCACGGCGGTGAGAGCTCTAGGTACTTAACAATTTTTCATTATTCCCTTCTCAAGCTTTGCAGATTCTTCAAATAATTTCTTGGCTAGCTGAGGCACAAGGCTTCCTGAAACTGAACGACTTTTCCGATTCGCCCAAAGTTGCCTGGCAGAAGCATAGCGGAGCGCCACAGGTTTAATCTTTCAAGAGCAAGGGTTTCTTCATGACAATCAAAATCAGATCACGTTATTCTGTCAATGTAGCCCTTTGTGCCATTTCCAATACATATTGATGCATTGCGCCCTGCAACATGTTTTCTGCTCTATCAGAAAAAAAAAAATCATTATCATGTCATTTTAGAATAACTGTTTAAAAAGTCGGAAACATATTATATGACAGTTAATTCAATCATAAACCTTTTCATTATGCCAATTTAATTCTGTACTTCATATTTGGATATTTGCCTAGAAAAATTATGTTGACAAATAGTCAAAAGGTTGAGGACTAAATTGGCAAATCATCAAAAGGTTTATAATTAAATTGATAAATTATCAAAAGGCTAAGATTAAATTAGCACAATTAAAAAGATTTATGATTGAATTGCCTTATTTACAATAAGTTTAGAACTTTTTTGACAATTTTATCTTAATTTTGGCTTTGTTATCATTTTTCATGTGTCTCGAGTCCCATTAAATGGAAGAAAAGAATATATGCTTAATTCATTCTTAAATCACTGCGACATGTCATTCATGTCGATGGAATTATGCCCAAACGTACCTGTTCACTCTTTCTAGTTTCATGGGTTGTAATATTTTTCTCTCGCTTGTTTAGATATGAGTCAGACTGTCAAGGAAGTTGCGATTACCATAAAGAGGAAGATGAACAACTTGCCTCGCGTGTCCACCGAGTGTTGCATCTATCGAGTGCCTGACAAGTTGCGCAGAGCAAACGCAGAGGCCTACACCCCTCAAGTCATCTCCATTGGGCCGTTCCACCATGATAAAAAAGAGCTTCAGTTGACGGAGGAGATCAAACTGAGGTACCTGACAGGCTTCCTCCACCGTAGCAAGGCCGACCTCCCAGCTTGCACCAGAATGATCAGCGAATTGGAAGACCGCATTCGGCAATGCTACCAAGAAAAGCTCACCCAAGGCAGCTATGAGCTCGTAGAAATGATCTTAGTGGACGCAGTTTTTTTAGTTGAGCTGTTCATAAGGAACTATAACTGGAACCATGACCCGACCGCCGAGACCTGAACGATGAGATATTCAGCAAGCAGTGGATGAGCGACGCCGTATTCCACGATCTCCTGCTACTGGAAAATCAAGTACCGTTATTTGTCCTCGAGAATCTCTATAATCTCACCGCATTGAGTACCACTGTCACATTCTTCAAGCTTAGCTACGAGTACTTCAAAGACGTCCTGCACGGGCACGAGCTTGCAAGCACGGGAGTTCACGTGAATCATCTGGTGGACTACGTGCGAGCCCTGCAACTGCCCATGTTCCTGCGGCGCGCGCCGTCCAAACAGGGCAAGAAAACTCGGAGGGTAAAGGAGCTCCATGAGGCCGGCATCACGTTCAAACGGGGAAAGGAAACCTCCATGCTTGATGTCATCTTCAAGGACGGAACCCTCAAGATGCCCCACGTGGTTGTGCACGAGTGGACCGAGGTGTACCTCAGGAACATGATTGCGTACGAGCAGTGCCATCACGAACACAAGTACATCAGCAGCTACGCCATCCTCATGGATAGCCTCATTGGCACGGCCGATGACGTCGACATTCTAATCAGCGCCGGAATTTTGGAAAATCAGCTCTGCAATGCGGACGGGGTGGCTAGGATCGCTAGTATCATCAACGGCATTCACAAGGAGACCCTGAGGGACTCCAGCGAGTTCTACTACTCAAGCCTGTGCGAGAAGCTGAATGCGTACAGCCGGACCAAGTGGCACCAGTGGAGGGCCAACTGGTACCGGTGGAGGGTCATCCTCAACCAGGACTACTTCAGCAACCCGTGGTCGGGGATCTCCGTGGTCGCTGCCATGGTGCTGCTTATTCTCGCCTCGGTGCAAACTGCGTATTCCATTTTGCAATTTTACGCGGGCGATGGCCAAAGATTGTTCCCAGGGCGCAAGTGAGGACATAAAAGGCATTACTAGAACCAAGGAAGTAGGAAGTCCCAAACTAGACTTCCGTATCCTAAACACACTTGTCAATCGCCCTATCATTTATGAAATGACGTAAAGATGAAGCCCAATATAACGGTTGAGAAATAATAAGGCAGAAGAGAGAATTGTGGAATTTTTGTATATTTCGATAGATATACAAAATAGTATATGGTGCCGATTTATAGCCTTTATTAAATAAATATATATGGTAATAAGATGAACATAACATCAAATTTAAATCATCAAAGATATGTACTATCAAAAGAGATATATGTATAATTCCGAGAAATATGTAATATCATAATATCATTAACATTGCCTAAAACTCAAGTTGCAAAAAAAATGTTAAATTGAGTTTGAATACAAGACAAAATAACGTCCAGCAGCTGGGATGTGGTGGATTATGCAGCATTCGGCGGTTGTTCGTGGTAAAACTTCCAGCTAAGATGTGGTGGATTACACGGCGTTTGATGGTGTTCATGGTGAAACTTCCAAATTTAGATTTTTGTCTCATTTTGGTTCTCTTTAATTTTTTTAGAAAATTAGGGGTCGGTATTTCTTTTGACCGGCGGAGTAGGTAGCCGGTAGTGGCATGTGGGGGTAGTTTCTTTTTCTATTCAAATCTCTACTTATAGGATCCAAGAAAAAAGCCACAAAAATTTTCAAACTATGCTCATCTATAATTTCTTTTCTAGTGATACTAAAATTCCGAAAATTATATTTGTATGACATATTTATCCTCCATCAAAATTTAATTAATGAACATTGTTAAAAATCTGCCTAAAAGGACGCTAGAAGGCAAATGATATGACACAATGCTCACGTGACTTAAGTGAAATAAAAATAACGCTATTTTAGCTGAAAAATCATGTAAAAAAACCTTGATGAAGAGTAAATGTATCATATAGGTACAAGTTTAGGATTTTTATATCACCCAAAAAAGTTATGGATAAATGTGTAACAATGGGCATAGCTTTGGGTTTTTAGTGCCACAAAAAAATATAGGGCAAATGTGTCATAACGAGTATAGCTTGGAATTTTTAGTTGCTTTTTCCCTAGGACTTATTGAGAATAAAGCATATGGTGATCTAATCATATACTTTTGAATAATGCTATACTAAACCAAACTTAGAAGTATTTCTTTTCACAGGGTACGGTGTAGCAAAACCTAATAACTTATTCAAAAGTTCAATTTGATTCATTAGGAATGCTCATCTCTTAAATTCTTCTATTAAGACATGAAACTACTCGTTAATAGATCAAAAAGAAAGTGGTTGCACCATAACTCCAAGATATGTAAATGTTAGAGGCTTGACGTTCAACAAGATTCTGTTGTTCTACTAGTATTTGTATAGAGAAGAGGGTTAAGACATAAAATATAGCAACAAGTGCACTGAATATCCTAAAATTTATCATAAAATGCAATTAAGTCCTAAAATTTATCACAAAAGTGCAATCAAATCCTAAAACTTTTAAAAAGTGCAATCAAGTTTTAAAAATTTTAAAAAGTGCAATTAAGTCATTAAACATGTTAGGAAAGCACAATCGAGTTCTAAAATTTCAAAAAATGCAATCAACTAAATAACTTAATTTGACTAATTTGATAAGTTCTAGGATTTGATTTTACATTTTGAAAAACTTATAACTCAATTGCATTTGGTGACAAGTTTTAGGACTTAATTGTATTTTTTTTAAAGTTTGAGGACATGATTGTACTTTTACAAAAAAAAATTTTTTAAAAAATAAAGGATTTTAAAAAATCTAATCGATTTGGTTGAGTTATGAATGTCCCATTTTAGTCCATTGAATTGCAAAGTCCTTCGAAAAATGCTCTTAGTTGGTTTTAATCTCACGGTCGGCGCTGCATGTTTAGTCAACGAAAAGTTGCGCACCAATTAAGAACGATTTTGACTTTAAACAAGAAATAAAAAATTGGCAAAAATCGTTTGGATGAGAATCAACCGGAAAACAGAAGAACTCCGAACTTACTTATAGAAGTGCAAAGAAAAAGTAGCAACTTCCTTTGGAGTAAAGCTTAGGGATGATTTCACGTGAGTCCTTGAACCTTTTCCGATTTTTGCAAATTTAGAAAATTAAGAAAAATAATGTTGAGGTCTTTGAATGATGAAGATTGAAAATAAAGATAAAGAGAAAACCATATTCAGCTTGCCCCTACGTATAAAGAATGCTTATAGTGTCGCCTGCCACTGGTGATGGTGGCCAGACCCTCCCCATTGTCTATATGCTCGCTCTCGTCTTTTGTAAACATCGGAAGCAACGGAGAGAACCAGTGTGTGACACATGTAATCGTTGGAGATTTGTTTGTAAAAACAAAAGTACGTTTTCCTTGTCCCATATAGGAAAAGTGGGAAGAATTGGACCAATTAATAAGTGTGGGATTTCCTTTATATATCTAAAGGAATGATCGGGAGGGGCTAGACCCCATCATACCCACGTGTGGGTGTGCGATTTTGGCACATTTAGCGTGCCTGTGGTTTAATTAGCATTAATCCCTTTGTTATTTATTTATGTTATTAATTTTTTAATCAATTCAAAGATTGCCTTTTGTTTTTGAGAACTTTCGGAAATAAAAATTATTATTATTCCGAATTTTTGTTTGTGTCTTTTCGAGACAACTTTTGGAAAAAGATACATTTTAGTTTGCAACTTTTCCCGAATGATTGCAATTGTTCGTTTTTTCAACTTCTGAATGGACACATTTGTTTAATTGGGCAATTTCCGAAAGAACACGTTTGTTCATTTTTTACAATTTTCTACGGCCACTCTTTTAATTGTTTTCTAGAGAGACCTTGGAGAAATATAATTACTATATAGTATTCTCATCTAAGACTTTGTTGTATCGTGGATGATTTTTGCTGGTGACCATTAGCAACGTTATAAAGTAAATAAATCCTTAAAGAAAGTGATATCACGTCTCAAAGTCCAATTTGAACACTCTAAATATCTTTGTTTTTTGTTTTTTTTTTTTTTTTTTTTTTATTGTTTTTGTTTTTTTTTTTTTTTTTTTTTTTTGCAGAAGGAATCAGCTTGCAGCCGACAGCGCGCCGTAAACCCCCGGTGATGCTAGCGTAGGACCCACCACCACGGCATCACGCTTAAGACCACTAGCGATCACGCTGGGATTTGAACTCATCCCCTTCGTGAGGGGGATGGAAGCCCAAGCCAACGCAGCCACCACATGGGGTGGGTCATAGTGGTCTAAATATCCATCTTCATTGTTTTACTCAATTCCAATCCATATTTTTCCCAATAGTAACGGAGTCGGATAGAGCACGCACGTGAGAAAGAGAGTCTGCGCCAGACAAGGCTGTGGCCCTAGGTAGTGTCTCGGACCCTTGGCAAACACTCACGAGGGCTGCTGCCCTCACCACTGTGTGCTGAGGGGTTCCTTGAGGACGAGGGCAAGACCCTCTCTCTCTCTCTCTCTCTCTCTCTCTCTCTCTCTCTCTCTCTACACAAGGTATGTACCTTGGTTGATGTATGGGGTGACACCATCGTGGCTCGAGCCCAGCAAGGGTTTGGCCACCTCGCCGATGACTGTTAGAACAGTGACCCCTTCTATTTGTTGAAGCAAGCTAAAGATGGTTTAACCTTTATCTTAATTTTTAATTGCCTGCTTCCAGAATCCTTAACTCAATTCTTTTAATTCTTTAAATTTGTAAAGTCACGTGAGTGCCACATTGGCGTGTAGCTGCCATGTCAGCACTTAACAGCTATTTAACTGTCACATCAATATTTTTGTCTAAGACAGAAAAATTAATAATTTGCAAATTTGAAAATCCTTAAATTGCAAACGTTCTTGAACGACGACGTTGTGCAAATCCAAAAAGTTGAAGGCCCCATGCCTTTATTCCTAAAACATATTGCAATCAAAGTTGAGACGTTGCTGGATACTGACGGAAGCCTTTTCTTGTTCATATAATTGCTGCCGGTGGGTTCAATTTTCTCTTTTTCAACAAAATCCAGGTGGTATAATAGTGTAAATTTCACTCTTGGCTGTCAACTATAAATTTATTTATAATAAACAAACTAGTTACTTCATATATTTTGCAAAAATATTTACACCCAGAAAAATTCCCCAGTGCCATAACTTGAGTTACTGGAAGATATTGACGATGTTATTTATTTTTATTTTTTTTTCCAATATTGATGAATGAACAGGGTGTAAAATGAAGCTTTTTTCTAGTGTATAAGGAAGTCAGGAGAGAAAAATACTGCTTTTGTTTGAAAAGAGAGAAGTAGAAGGAATTAGAAAGACAACAGATATGCTATTCAGTATGCATAATGTTAAGAGGTAGTTCAATCTTAATTTATTTATTTATCTATCTTTTTTCGTTGAATGAGTTTGCTCTTATGAAGTCTTTTTCTCTTCATGCCTTTGAAATAGAAATATAGAAAAATCTTTGGCAACAACTAGATACATTTGACACGTTCAAGAAAAAAAGAAGAAAGTTATGAGATGTAAATGTCTTTTCAACTTTGGAAAAATTTACTTTTACGAGCCCGTTGCAACAATTAATTGAAGTATCAAAAGATTCCAAACTTAGTTATCAGAGATCACTTATTTAATTTTTGCCATGGTGTACAAAGGTTTCGAATCTAGGCCTAAAATCATTGACATGGCAATATTGTTAGTTCTAGCCATTCTACAAGGCATGGCTAACACTAACATGGACAATTGTTTAAAATTTTTCTGTTTTTTATTTTATTTTTTATTATACTATTTTTTTGTTTTTTTTTTTTTTCACTTATCCTAGGCCCTACTTGCTTAGGTGAGGTGTGGACCCTTGCATAGGCCAAAAGTGGGTGTCACAGCCCTCGTTGTCCTCGCTTATGGTTGGTGAGGGAGGCCCTCACCCATGGTTGGTGAGGGTTGAGACTAGGGTCAACAAAAAAAGGAAAGAAAAAAGAAAAGAAGAAACAAAGAGAAAAGAAAAAAAAGAATTATCCATATCAATATCAGTCATGCTATGTAAGATAGTCAGTGCTAATTAAACTACCATGTTAATGATTTTGGGCCCAAATTGACCATAAAGATTAAATTGTCATATTGTTAAAATATTTAGAACTATATTGGCATATTAGTTAAAAGTCTTAGCACTAAATCGGCAAAATTAAAAGATTTAGAACTAAATTGGTAAATTATCAAAATGTTTATGACTAAATTGACCAAATTGAAAAATTTATGATTAAATGGGCACAAGTACAATAGGTTTTTATTTTATTTTTTTTTTTTGATAATTTTTCTCTTGCATTGTGTTTGAAAAAGTAAGCCAAGTCTTTATAACGATTCCCCAAGATTATCGAAATAAATTTGTACAATTTTTTTTCTAGTTCTAACTTTTGGATTTTTTATTTTATTATTTGCCATGAGATGTAGCTAATAGCAAGGTTTAGAATGAGGAGAAAAACCAGTTTTTTTTTTTTTTATCGTCTTGGTCAAACTACATGTTTCATCCATGTTCTTTCTTAAATGCCTATGGGATAAAAGGGTCGGTAGGAAAAGTATAAAAAAAAATCTTAAGTCTATTATAGGGTGTTAATTTAATCACAAACTTTAGTTATGCCAATTTAATCATAAATATTTTTACAACTTGCCAATTGAGTCATTTTGGCCAATTTAGAAATTACTGATATGGATGTCAACCGTCATACATGACATGGATGACACTAATGTGGAAAATTTTACAATTTTTTAAAAACTAAAATTTTAATTAAATGTTATTATTATTATTTTCTTTTTTTTTCCTTTGAATTTGGCTGATGATATCAACAAAGGCCCTAGGCGAGGAGACCTTCACCCAGATCTAGTGAGGGCTTAGGTGAGGGTTGTGACCCTCGCTAGCTGTTGATGAGGGTTTGTTGGTCCTTGCTCACCAAAATGAAAGAAAAAAAAATTAATTAAAAAGAAAAGAAAATATAAAAAATTAAAATATTATTTAAATATATACATGTCAACGTCAACCATGTCATGTGGGATGGCCATGGTCGGTGTCCACGCTAATGATTTCCGGTCAAAATTAGTTAGATAGACTCAATTGGAAAAAAATATGAAAAAATTTAGGATAAAATTGACTCAATTGAAAGGTTTAAGATTAAATTGGCATCAATGCAATATATTTAGGACTTGCTGGGTACTTTTGCCAAGTGTTGGTTGTCCTTGAACTTTTTTAATTTGCTCAATCTAATCTTTGAATCTTTTTTTTGTCCATCTAGGTTCTTGAACTATATACTTTTTTATTCGATTTAATCATTCCATTAAAAATTGTTAATTTTGACTGGAAGGAAAGAGACAAGATGTCTTTGAACAGTCTAGTTTACCTAAAGTGGTAGAGTTCAATGCCACAATAAAAAGATTGGTGGAATATGAAAATATCTTGTCAAAGCACCCAAACACCTTCAAGGTCTCGCCCCCCCCCGCCCCACATGTTCCTCTTGGGCTAGCAGTCAGCCACAAAACTTGTCCAATCATGTTCTCATTCACCCATTTGCGCCTCACCCTCTCCTCATTACCCTTTCCCATAGGGGTGCACAATCGAATCGGGTTTACCTAGGAACTAGACCAAACCGTTAGGAAAATAGGTCTAGGAACGGGTTCCTATTTGAACTGGTCTAGCAATCGGTTCCATTTTTTGGGAATAAGTTGAAACCGGTTTGAGAACCGGTTCCAAGTAAAAGCCCTCCTAGAAACTAGACTAATTGGACTGGTTTTGGAACTGGTTTTTACTAATGTTAAAAAAAAAAGAAACCCTAGTTGCGTCCCTTTCTCTCCTATTCTCTCTGTCTCTTAGTCTCTCTCTGTCTCTCTTCACACGATCTGCCTCCTTCTCAGTCGCCTCTCTCTCTTAGTCTCTCTCTATATGCCCAGCCACCATCATTGTCACCACCATCGGCATTGCAGCCTGAAGGAACGCAACCTAACTAGTTGTTGCCTCTTGTCTCATTGTCGTGAGATTTGCCATTATTGCCCAAATAGCACAAACTTAAGCAAGGTGAGTTTGAAATTGTTTTTTTTTTTTTTTTGTAGGGTTTTTGATTTTTTGGGGATGGGGTTTTTATAATCTTTTTGGGTGTTTGGTAACATTTCTATTCAAAAATTATTTTAGGGAATAGAAATAGAAAAAACTATTTATATTCCGATGAACAATTTTTGAATAAAAGAACGCGTTTGGTAAACTTATTCCTGGAATAGAAAAAGAACAAGAACACGTTTGGTAAACTTGTATAATTTTTTTGTTTCTTTTAATTTTTTAATATTTTTATTTTCTTTTTAATTTTTAATTTTTTCCCTTTTTTATTTTTTTATTTTTCCTTCCTTTTTTGGCCGGTTGGCCATGGTCCTCGGCCATGGCGGCCTCGCCCAACCACAATAAGGCTCGCCGGGTTGGCGGCCTCACCCGGCCACGGGGGCCAAGGCTCGGTGAAGGGCCCTCGATGGCCGGTCACCGGCCACCGGCCAAAGAAAAAAGAAGAAAAAAAGAAGAAAAGAAAGAGAAGAAAAAAACGAAGAGAGAGAAAAACTATTTCTTGAAAATGTTCCAGAAACTAGAAACTTAAGAAACAAGTTTTTTTTTGTTTTCTTGTTTTTGTTCCAAATTTGTTCCGGAAACAAAAAATATATTTTGAACAAAAATCAAAACAAACGCGTTTTTGTTCTTTTTTTTATTTTATTTATTTCCGGGAACAAAAAAAAGGAATTGTGTTCATAAACACGGGCTAGGAACACAAACAAACAGGCCCTTTGATTTTGATGCCGGCATTGGGCATCCAAGTATAGGCATTCTGGTGCTTGGGTGGGCCATGCCGATTGCTCATCTGTTCTTTGTCTTCAACTCCTCTTTTATCTTCTCAATTCAAAGAAATGGAATGGGGTAGGCATTATGGTGCTTGGGCTTCCACATGTAGGCATTATGGTGCTTGAAAAGCCAAATTTTGAAATAAATTGATATAACAAAAGATTGGTGTATTTGGAAGTTTGGCTTCCATGGACATGTCGGTGGGGCCAAGGTCAAATGTTTTGAGTTTATGATAATTAGGCTTATAGGTCCTTAGTTCTTTGTTTAGTTAAAAATTTTGTTGACATGTACTTACATCGAGAGAGTGTTTGAGTGACTTGAGTTATATTTTGTTCGATTGATTACAGTTCTTTGTTAAGTTTACTTACTGATTGATTACATGTAATTAATGTTTCAATACAAATTAGGAGGATTATGTTGTTGTTTTTTTATGTATTTATGTAAAATTTGAAGTCGTATAGGATATTGTGTGGTTGCAAAACAATTTCCAGTACAAACAAGGTAGATCATGGAACTAGACCGGAAAAAGTAGGGTAAGTTCCAAAACAGGTTTCAGTACAAATATGGTAGGGTACATGATCCAAAAAATGGGGAACCGGTTATAACACGGTAGCATATAGAGTCCAGGTCTGGAATCTACCCACCCTAGAACCGATTACCTCTACTTTCCCATGCGCCCTCTCACCCATCCAACTCTTGTTATTGTCTTCACCGTCTCTTAAGGCACCTCTCCATTACCTTTCGTCCTAGAGTGAGATCTATTACGGTATCCGCTCAATCATAGAGACGAGTCCATTGTTGATGATTACTTCAGCGTTAAGATATCCGATCCTTATCATTGGTAATTAATGAATTTGCTAACTGAAATCGAGTCGCTAGAGGTTTTTTTGTCCCCATAGTTTTTGGTTTGGTAATTTTGAATTTGACTAGTTGATTCTGAGATGTGATGAGCTGAAGGCGAGTAATGAAATTTGACGGTTCATAGGCTCAAGATGTCTGATCCTTATCGCTGATGATTGATGGATCTTGACTCGAATCTCGTTGCTTTGAGCTTGTTATATTGAGTCCAGTAATTTAATTTGACTTGTTGATAATGAGATATGCTAATGGTAGAAACTGTTAGATAGACTTTGAGATATACCATAATTGTTGATGAATTCTATTAGTTGTCGAGGCTTTGAGATATGAAATGCTTATTGCTGCCAATTGATGGTCCACCGATTGAATCTCATATGTTTTATTTGTGGATTCAAGTTTTGAAATAGAGCAGAGCAGTGTTACTGCTTGTTGAATGGTCAGTATAACCTTGGTGGCTTGTTGATCCTCGACCTTTCTACCTTGTTCATCGACGACCTTACCGCCTTGTTGATCATATTGGAACGACCACGTTATTATGGGTTATGATTCCACTTGTTATGGGCTATTATAACTTTTCCTTATCCGTACAGCCTTAGGAAGCTCTTTCCAAAGTCAGCCTTACTCAAAACAACATAAGCAATTCTAAAGAGAAGATCTCAATTTATGTTTACATCTCCTGGTAATCCAAATGAGGGGAAGGGGAGCCCTATTTATATAAATACCCCTATAATTGCAATTGCCAATCTACAATACAATTTAACAGTGAAGATTGATGAAAAGTCTTTAAAATACAAGTGCATATTTCCTAAATTATCCCCAAGATTACCCTAGAATACCATGTATACATTTCCCTTATTACCCTCGGAACATTCTAGTGTCTCCCTAAAAACTCTAGATACAAAAAGATTCTAGAATACTGGGTGATTTATAGGTTATCACGACCCACTTGCTAAGTCTTTGGGCTTGAAAACCTTTGGACCCTAACACTAGGATCCTAGTTACCATCCTCAGCAGCAGAACCGCTCCTCAAACCTAAAGTCCCCAAAACGCACTTGTGCATGCCAAGTCGCTAAAGTCCCCCAAAATGTTGCACGGATAATACCTTGGCATATGACCTATAAACTGAATCACGGCGAAAGCCAACTGATCACTGTCCGCCATAACTACACTGGCGAGCACTTAAATCAGACTGATTTGCACCCTAGAACTTGCAAATTCTAAACAAAACTTGCCACTCCAACTACAAGGGCTGCGTCCCCTGCCACAGACTTGCAAGAGGGCAGCCTTTGCTCAATTCTGTGGTGAGTGCAAATGACATGGATATCTATGTATCGAAGTGGTGTCGACGCAGTTCCATGTCAGCATTTCCGTTCATGTATTTGACAAAAGGACTAACTTAAACAAAGGAATTTACAGTTCATGGATTTAGCTGGACCAAAAAAAAAAAAAAAAAAAGAGTTCAAGAATTAGAATGAACAAATTAATGAAGTATATAATTCTAGCCTTAAATAGTTTATTACCAAAGAAACTTGTCATAATGTTCTTTTTTATAAATAAGTTAGAGCATTTATTGGTACAAAATAAGCCCAGGGGAGCTAATCCCCGTCATAAGCCCTAAATTAGTGATATGTTTAATGTAACCATAGAAAGAATCTTAGAAGAAACATTACGCCAAGAAGAATTTTTCTTTTGCTGTTGTCTCATTGGGAATAACAAGGATGCTTCGTAGTTGCAGTTTAATTGTGACCAAAGTATATATTCACTGGGGTTAATAGTAATGGCCAGACAACCTTTTATGTGCATAATATTATAATCCTTCATAAAAGGTTAAAGAATATCAGATCTTTCTTTTGCCCCCAGTAGCGACAGTTTGCATGCTTTCTCACTATATATTCTGGGAAGCAAACGGGATTTCTCCCGTGACGGCAAGAAGGGAGAACGAATTCTTGATCTCGAATCTCAGGTAAGCCTTCTTTGTTTTTCTCTCAATATCTTTCAACACGGTGCTTCTTTTGCAGGCATAGGGCATTATGATTAGTGACCGCATGCTGCACTTCGTTTCGAATCAAATAGTCAAAAACTATGTATGCATTCAACCTTACTGATTGCCCATAGAATAGCCGGAGAAATAGAAGGTTGGATTATGCATGTTCCAGTAGAATTTATAGGAGTTATGATCTTGTATGATTTGCGACCACCTGATTTTAACGGCAAATTGTCTTCGTTGCACGTTGTTGGGAGATCAAGGTAGCTGACGGTCTTTTATTATTCATTTCTCAAGCTTTGCAGATTCTTTAGATATTTCTTCAACTAGTTTAGGCGTAAGGCCTCCTCAAAGTGAACGACTTTTCCGATTTGCCCAATGGCAAAAACACGGCAAAGTGCCCGAGGTAAAATCTTTCGAGAGTAGGGGTTTCTTCATGACAATCAAAATCCAATCACGTTATTCTGTCAATGTAGACCTCTGCTATTTCTAGAACAGATTGAATGCATCGCGAAACCGGGCGTGTTTTCTGTTCTACAAGAAAAAAAAAAAAACATCATTTTCATGTTGTTTTTTGGCTTTGTTTTTCTTTTTGACAGGTCTCAAGTCCTGTTAATGGAAAAAAAGATGTGCTTAATTCATTCTCGTCATTAGGCACTAAATTACTGTGACACGAACGAGAATATCAGATGTACCCTTTCACTCTCTAGTTTCATGGGCTTGTAATCTTTTTCTTTCACTTGTTTAGAAATGAGTCAGATCGTCAAGGAAGTTGCGGTAACCATAGAGAGGAAGATGGACAACTTGACTACCGGATCCATCGAGTGTTGCATATATCGAGTGCCTGAGAAGTTGCACAGAGCAAATGCGGAGGCCTACACCCCTCAAGTTATCTCCATCGGGCCATTCCACCGTGATAAGACAGCAATTCAGTTGATGGCGATCAAACTGAGGTACTTGACAGGCTTCCTCCGCCGCAGCAAGGCTGACCTCCCAGCTTGTATCAGAATCATCAGCGAATTGGAAGACCGCATTCGGAAATGCTACCAAGAAGATCTCACCCAAGCCAGCAAGGAGCTCGTGGAAATGATCTTAGTGGACGCAGTTTTTGTAGTTGAGCTATTCATAAGAAGCCAATACCTCGAGCACCGAGACGAGGACGACGAAATATTCAGCAAGCAGTGGATGAGCAACGCCGTATTCCACGACCTCCTGCTCCTGGAAAATCAAGTCCCATTCTTTGTCCTCGAG
The DNA here is from genome assembly GCA_016097485.1 of Eucalyptus sideroxylon x Eucalyptus melliodora. Lineage (NCBI taxonomy): Eukaryota > Viridiplantae > Streptophyta > Magnoliopsida > Myrtales > Myrtaceae > Eucalyptus > Eucalyptus sideroxylon x Eucalyptus melliodora. The sequence goes on along the minus strand of CM027826.1, from coordinate 23,912,551 downwards.
ATTCTCTATGATCTCACCGCATTGAGTCCCACTGTCACGTTCTTCAAGCTTAGCTACGAGTACTTCAAAGACGTCCTGGAGGGGCAAGAGCTTGCAAGCACGAGCTTTCAGATGAAGCACCTGGTGGACTACGTGCGAGCCCTGCAACTGCCCTCGTTCCCACGGGGTGCGACGTCCAAACATAACAAGAAATTCGAGCTGACTCGGAGTGCAAAGGAGCTGCATGAGGCCGGTGTTGAGTTCAAACCAGGCAAGGCAAACTTCTCCCTGCCCGATGTCCACTTCAAGGCTAAGACCCTCAGGATGCGGCACGTGGTTGTGCACGAGTGGACCGAGGCGTGGTTCAGGAACATGATTGCGTACGAGCAGTGCCACCACGTGGAAAAGTACATCACCAGCTACGCCATTCTCATGGACAGCCTCATCGACACGCCCGAAGACATCGACATTCTAGTCAGCTGCGGAATTTTGGAAAATCGGCTCGGTAGCAAGGAAGACGTGGCCAGTCTCTTCAACAGCTTGTACAAGGAGACCATGAGGGACTCCAGCGAGTTCCTCTACTCAAGGGTGTGTCACAGACTGAATGAGTACAGCGGGCACCCGTGGCACCAGTGGAAGGCCGCCTGGTACCGGTGGAGGGTCATCCTCTACCGAGAGTACTTCAGCAACCCATGGTCCGCGTTCTCCGCTCACCTTGTTGCAAACTGCGTGTTCCTTGATGGATGTTTACGCGGGCGACCCAGGGCGATTGTTCCGTTGGCACAAGTAATGCCCGTCGGAATGAACCTCGCCCAACTACTCTCCATTTCGCTAATTCTCTTCTTCTTTTCTTCGTTTCCTCATTGTTGTTGTTGCTCTTTCTTTATTTCCTTCTTTTTTCTTTTAAATTTTTTGAATTTTTGAATTTTTTATTTTTTGAATTAATTTTTTAAAAATCATTTTATATTCTGGAAGAAGGAGACGGCTATTCAAGCCCAATTTAAAAGCAAATTAAGCCCAACTCATTAACAACCAAATGCTTCCATCAAAGCAGATCAAAGCCCAAAAAACATCAATACAATTATGACTAGAATTAAGCCCAAACTTCCTGAAAAAAATAACTAAGGTCTGTGTCTCCACTCTCCCCTCTTTCTCCACATACTTTTCTTTTTCCTTATTCAGTTTTATCGCCTTTCTTCACATTCCAGACCAAAAACTCTCAAAACTGTACATTAAATTCAGAATATTTAAAGCCTTTAATCAATAGATAACGCTTTCCACTTTCTAGTAGAGCACAACAATGACATCACCACGAGTTATGTTAGTCCACCACCACTAGACCGTCATTGGAGAATCTAACTGACTCGCACCCTAGAACTTGCAAGTTCTACAAAAAACTCGCCACTCCAACTACAAGGGCTGCGTCCCCTGCTGTAGACTTGCAAGAGGGCAGCCTTCGCTCAATTCTGTGGTGAGTGCAAATGACATGGATATCTATGTATCGAAGTGTTGTCAACGTAGTTCCATGTCAGCATTTCCGTTCATGTATTTGATGGAAGGGCTAACTTAAACAAAGGAATTTACAGTTCAAAGATTTAGTTGGACCAAAAAAAAAAAAAAGTTTAAGAATTAGAATGAACAATTTAATGAAGTATATAATTCTAGCCTTAAATCATCTATTATAAAAGAAGCTCGTCCTAATGTTCTTTTTTATAAATAAGTTAGAGCATTTATTGGTATGAAATGAGCCCAGTGGAGCTAATCCCCGTCATACGCCCTAAATTAGTGATATGGGTAAATGTAACCATAGGAAAAGTCTTAGAAGAAACATTATGCCAAGAAGAATTTTGCTTTTTGCTGTTGCCTCATTGGGAATAGCTAGAATGCTTCGTAGTTAAGTGTAATTGTGACAAACTTCCCTGACACTGCAGAAAAAGTTGGACCAAGAGGAGATCTTTTCGGCTTAGTGGCAAAGAAACCAAATGACTCTTTTCTGTGTTTTTTTTCCGCTTCTCCTTTTTCATTAGGGTTAATAGTAATGGTCAGACCACCTTTTGTGTGCGTAATATTATAATGCTTCATAAAAGGTTAAAGAATATCAGATCTTTCTTTTGTTCCCCAATAGCGACTGTTTGCATGTTTTCTCACTGTATATCCTGAGAAGCAAACGGGATCAAGAAGGAAGAACGCATTCTTGATCTCGATTCTCAGGTAAGCCTACTTTGTTTTTCTCTCAATATCTTTCAACTAGGTGCTTCTTTTGCAGACATAGAGCGTTACGATTAGCGACCACATGCTGCACTTAGTTTCGAATCAAGTAGTGCAAAAACTATGTATGCATTCGACGTTATTGATTGCCCATAGAATAGCCCAGAAATAGAAGTTTAGATTATGCGCGTTCTAGTAGAATTTATAGGAGTTATGATCTTGTATTATTTGCGACCACATGATATTAGCAACAAATTGACTTTGTTGCACATTGTCGGGAGGTCAAGGGAGCCGACGGTCTTTTAGGGGGTGCATGACAACCTCTGATTTTTGTTCCAGAAACAATTTTTCTATTCCAGACTTGTTTCTAAAATAGAAATGCATTTGATAAAATTATTTCATTTTTCCATTTTTGAAATAGATTTTGGTTCTAGAAATTGGTTTGGAATATAAATTAGAAGTAAGAATTTTCTACTTCTCTATTTCTGGAACAGAAATGAGAAATAAAAAATTTTCTCATCGTTTGTCGCCGCCGACCATCATCCGCTGAACGCCGCCCGTCGCCTCCACCGGTCCCCGATCGCCGGCCGCCATCGGTTGCCACCGGCTACTGCTGCCATCCGTTGCCGCAGTTGTCGGTTGCTAGTTGCCGATCGCTTGCCGCCACTTGCTGTCAGTCGCCGGTCGCCGGCAGCTGCTGCCATCCGCCGGTCACCGCCCACCGCCGTCGTTCGAAATGAAGAAATTTTGTATCATTATCAAACGAATTTCTATTTTTAGAGTATAAATTTTGTGTCGTTATCAAATGAGTATTTTTGCTTAGAAACTCATCTAGAAATATAAATAAAAAAATCTATTTCTTTTCCAAAAATCAATTTCGGCCCAGAATGGTTATCATTCGTGCCCTTATTATTCGTTTCTCAAGCTTTGCAGTTTCTTTAGATATTTCCTCCACTAGTTGAGGCGCAAGGCCTCCTCAAACTGAACGACTTTTCCGATTCGCCCAATGGCAAAAACACGCCAAAGTGCCCCAGGTAAAATCTTTCGAGAGTAGGGGTTTCTTTATGACAATCAAAATCCGATCACGTTATTCTGTCAATATAGACCTCTATGCTGTTTCTAGAACAGATTGAATGCATCGCGAGCACGACGTGTTCTGTTCCACTAGGAAAACATCATTTTCATGTTATTTTTGGCTTTGTTTTTCTTTTTGACGGCACTCAAGTCCCCTTAATTGGAAAAAAAGAAAAGAAAGAATGGAGGCTTAATTCATTCTCTATCATTAGGCACCAAATCACCGTGACATGTCAAAGAAATTATGCCCAGATGCACCCTTTCACTCTTTTTAGTTTCATGGGCTTGTAATCTTTTCTTTCACTTGTTTAGAAATGCGCCCGACTGACAAGGAAGTTGTGATTACCATAAATACGAAGTTGGACAACTTGCCTCCCGAGTCTACCAAACGTTCCATCTATCGAGTGCCTGAGAAGTTGCGTAGGGCAAACGCAGAGGCCTACACGCCTCAAGTCATCTCCATCGGGCCGTTCCACCATGGTAAGAAAGAGCTTCAGTTGACGGAGGAGATCAAACTGAGGTACTTGAAAGGCTTCCTCCGCCGTTTCATGGCCGACCTCCCAGCTTGTACCAGAATGCTCAGCGAATCGGAAGACCGCATTCGGCAATGCTACCAAGAAAGGCTCACCCAAGGCAGCTATGAGCTCGTAGAAATTATCTTAGTGGACGCAATTTTTCTAGTTGAGCTGTTCATAAGGAACCATTACTGGAACCACGAACCCGAGCACCGAGACCTGGACGACGTGATATTCAGCGAGCAGTGGATGAGCAACGCTGTATTCCAAGACCTCCTGCTGCTGGAAAATCAAGTCCCGTTCTTTGTCCTCGAGAATCTATATAACCTCACCACATTGAGTACCACTGTCGCATTCTTCAAGCTTAGCTACGAGTACTTCAGAGACCTCCTGCACGGGCGTGAGCTTGCAAGCACGAGAGTTCAGGTGAAGCACCTGGTGGATTACGTGCGAGCCCTGCAACTGCCTGCAATCCCTCGGCGCGCGACGCTCAAAGAGGGCAAGAAATTCCAGCCGACTCGGAGTGCAAAGGAGCTGCAAGAGGCCGGTGTTGAGTTCAGACTGGGCATGGGAAGGTCCTCCCTGCTCGATATTGACTTCAAGGATGGTATCCTTGTGATGTGGCAAGTGGTTGTGCACGAGTGGACCGAGGCGTACTTCAGGAACATGATTGCGTACGAGCAGTGCCACCACGCGGAAAAGTACATCACCAGCTACGCCATTCTCATGGACAGCCTCATCGACACGCCCGAAGACATCGACATTCTAGTCAGCTGCGGATTTTTGGAAAATCGGCTCGGGAGCACGGACGACGTGGTTAGTCTCTTCAACAGCTTGTACAAGGAGACCATGAGGGACTCCAGCGAGTTCCACTACTCAAACCTGTGTCAGAGAATGAATGAGTACAGCAGGCACCCGTGGAACCAGTGGAAGGCCGCCTGGTACCGGTGGAGGGTCATCCTCTACCGAGAGTACTTCAGCAACCCGTGGTCCGCGTTCTCCGTGGTTGCTGCTGCGGTGCTGCTCGTGCTCACCTTGTTGCAAACTGCGTGTTCCTTGATGGATGTTTACGCGGGCGACCCAGGGCGATTGTTCCGTTGGCACAAGTAATGCCCGTCGGAACGAACCTCGCCCAAGTTCTCTTCATTTCGCTAATTCTTTTATATTCTTTTTTTTTCGTTTGTTGTTGTTGTTTTTTTATTTCCTTCTTTTTTCTTTTAAATTTTTTGAAATTTTTTGGATTTTTTAAATTAATGTTTTAAAAAAAATCATTTTATATTCTGGAAGAAGGAGACTTGGGGGGCCTTGGGCTTGGTCCGAATACGGCCCATGCGCTATTCAAGCCCAATTTAAAAGCAAATTAAGCCCAACTCATCAACAACCCAATGCTTCCATCAAAGCAGATCAAAGCCCAAAAAACATCAATACAATTTTAACTAGAATTAAGCCCAAACTTCCTAAACAAAAACAACTAAGGTCTGTGCCTCCACTCTCCCCTCTTTCTCCACATACTTTTCTTCTTCCTTATACAGTTTTATCGCCTTTCTTCACATTGCAGACCAAGAACTCTCAAAACTGAACATTAAATTCAGAATATTTGAAGCTTTTAATCAACAGATAATGCTTTCCACGTTCAAGCAAAGTACAACCAAGACATCACCACGAATTATGTCAGTCCACCACCACTAGACCGTCATTGGAGAATCTAACTCACAACTAGTGAAATCACTATCTTCATACTATCACGAACTTTAGAAAAACTCACGACTTATGAATAAGGAAGCCAGATGTGACCTGACAAATCATCATGAATCATCACTGATAAATAGCTCCAGGCCATTTTTTCTCATCACCTGCCACCATCAATTACACTCAAAATCATGGTTAATAATTAATGAACAAATCAGCAAGGTATAAACTATATCAACACTCATTCAGTTCGAACACTTTGAGGACCTATTTTATGAAAATGCCATGGACGCATTTCGTCAAACAGGTCATGGTCAACGAGTTAAGGAGTAGGCTTCAAATACCCGAATCTCAGACACCATGGACGATAGCTTCGTTTCACCATTCATTCAGAAGCTTCCCAAAGTCCCAAAAGCGCACATGTGCTGCATGCCAAGTCGCTAAAATCCCCCAAAAAGTTGCCCTTAGAATACGATATATAGACTGAATCTCACTAAATTATTCTCCAAACCACCAGGGGAGAATACAATGAATGCAAACATCTGATCAACGTCTGCCAGGACTACACGAGGAGCAAGTAAATCAGACTGTGATTCGGGCCATAGAACTTGCAAGTTCTAAACAAAACTTGTCATTCCAACTACAAGGGCTGCGTCACACTTGTCACATGGATATCCATGTAATGAAGTGGTATTGACACGATTCTATGTCAGCATTTCTGTTCACATATTTGATGGGAGGACTAACTTAAACAAAATAATTTTTAGTTTGAGGATTTAGTTGGACCAAAAAAAAAAAAAAAAAAAGAGTTCAAGAATCAAATTGAACAAATTGAAAATGTATATAATTCAAGCCTTAAACCGTTTATTATTGAAGAAACTTGTCATAATGTTCTTTTTTTTTTTTTAAAAAATATATATAAATAAGAGTATTTATTGATACAGAATAAGCACAGGGAGCTAATCCCTTTCATAAGCCTTATTAAATTAGGGATATGGGTATATGGAACCATAGAGAAAGTCTTAGGACAAACATTATGCCAAGAAGAATTTTGCTTTTGCTGTTGCGATATTGAGAATAACTTGAATATTTCACAGTTGCAGTGTAACTGTGACCAGAGTATTATCACTTTTTCTGCATCAAAAACTTCTCTAACATTCTAGATAAAGTTAGATCAAGAGATCTTTTCGGCTCAATGGCAAAGAAACCAATTAACTCTGTTCTGTGTTCTTTTCCCCTTCTCCTTTTTCTTTGGGGTTAATAGTAATGGGCAGACCTTTTGTGCGCATAGGACAATATTGCTTCATAGAAGGTTAAAGAATATAATATCTTTCTTTTCTCCCTCCATAGATGCTGTTTTCATGGTTTGCATGGTTTCTCACTATATAGTCTGGGAAGCAAACGGGATTTCTCCAGTGACGACAAGAAAGAAGAGCACATCAATCTCGAATATTAGGTAAGCCTTCTTTGTTTTTCTCTCAACATCTTTCAACTCATTGCTTCTTGTAGACATAAGAAAATTATGTTTACTGATGGGAAAATTGTCTAAAAAGTCATAAACCTATTTTACCGTGACCAAATTCGTCATAAACTTTTAAATTATGCCTTGTCAAGAACCTATTAATTGTGCCTATGCATTGTGTTCATTCAATTAATTTCAAATAAATCGTATCTTGGTTAGACCAATAAAGAAAGTGGAGGTTATAGTTAAAGCTGCTAGTAGAAAACCGAAATAACTAGTTATAGTAAGCATGAAGATTAAGGAGCTAAATGAAATGTGTTCTTTTTAAACATATATTTAGAAAGCACTTCCCTAAGTTTCAATATACAAAGATAAGCAAAAATACCAATTAGTCCTCAATCTTATGATAATTTATTAAATTAGTTTTAAACCTTTTAATGATTTGTCAATTTAGTCATTTCAATCAAGTTTGGATGCAAAATTGCTAACGCGAAACTCTAGTCAATGTTGATCATTCTATGTGGCGTGTTCGTAGTTAAGATGAACAACTTTTTCATTTTTTTTTTCTTTTTTCCCTTTTTCTTTTCTTTTCATATTCTTTTATTTTCCTTCCATCGGCCTTGGGCAAGGAACGTCCGAGTTTTTGGATTGATGAGGGCCACCCTTGCTAGGGCCGCCATGCTGCAATTATTTTAAAATCAAATAGTTTCAAATTTTCATATGCATTCGACTTTACTGATTGCTCGTAGTATAGCCAAGAGATAAAATATTAGATTATTCGTGTTCCAGGGGAATTTATGGGATTTATGATTTTGTATTATTTGTGGCCACGTGATTTTAACGGCAAATTGACTTTGCTGCACGGCCTTGGGAGATCTAGGGAGCTGACGGGCTTCCATTATTCGTTTCTCAAGGTTTTGCAGATTCTTTAGATATTTTCTCAACTAGCTGAGGTGCAAGGCCTCCCGAAACTGAACTTCTTTTCTGATTCATCCAATGGCAAAAACACAGGCACGTGCCACAGGTATAATCTTTCGAGAGCAGGTGTTTCTTCATACTAATCAAAATCAGATCACGTTATTCTGTCAATGTAGACCTTTGTGCCATTTCTAGAACAGATTGAATGCATCACGAGCCGCGGCGTGTTTTCTGTTCCACTAGAAAAAAACATCATTTTCATGTTGCTTTTGGCTTTGTTTTTATTTTTTACGGGACTTGAGTCCTGCTAAATGGAAAAAAGAACATATGCTTAATTCATTCTCGTCGTGAGGCACCAGATCACCTTGAAAACGAACGAGATTGTCGACAGAATTATGCCCAAATGTACCTTTTCACTCTTTCTGGTTTCATGGGCTTGTAATCTTTTTCTTTCACTTGTTTAGAAATGAGTCAGATAGTCGAGGAAGTTGCGGTTACCCTAAAGACGAACATGGACACCTTGCCTGCCGTGTCCACCGAGTGTTGCATCTATCGAGTGCCTGAGAAGTTGCGCAGAGCAAATGCAGAGGCCTACACACCTCAAGTCATCTCCATTGGGCCGTTCCACCGTGATAAGACAGCGAATCAGATGACGGCGATCAAACTGAGGTACTTGACAGGCTTCCTCCGTCACTGCAAGGCCGACCTCCCAGCTTGTATCAGAATGATCAGCGAATCAGAAGACTGCATTCGGCAATGCTACCAAGAAAAACTCACCCAAAGCAGCAGGGAGCTCGTGGAAATGATCTTTGTGGACGCAGTTTTTGTAGTTGAGCTGTTCATAAGGAACCATTACCTCGAGCACCGAGACGAGGATGACGAAATATTCAGCAAGCAGTGGATGAGCAACGCCGTATTCCACGACCTCCTGCTCCTGGAAAATCAAGTCCCATTCTTTGTCCTCGAGAATCTCTATGATCTCACCACATTGAGTACCACTGACACGTTCTTCAAGCTTAGCTACGAGTACTTCAAAGACGTCCTGCACGGGCATGAGCTTGCAAGCACGGGAGTTCGGGTAAAGCACCTGGTGGACTACGTGCGAGCCCTGCAACTGCCTGCGTTCCAACGGCGCATGACGTCCAAACAGGACAAGAAATTCCAGCTGACTCGTAGTGCAAAGGAGCTGCAAGAGGCCGGTGTTGAGTTCAGATGGGGCAACCCCGGTGAGGGAACCTCCTTCCTGCTCGATGTCCACTTCAAGGCTGGGACCCTCGTGATGCGGCACGTGGTTGTGCACGAGTGGACCGAGGCGTGGTTCAGGAACATGATTGCGTACGAGCAGTGCCACCACGAGGAAAAGTACATCACCAGCTACGCCATTCTCATGGACAGCCTCATCGACACGCCCGAAGACATCGACATTCTAATCAGCTACGGAATTTTGGAAAATCGGCTCGGTAGCAAGGAAGACGTGGCCAGTCTCTTCAACAGCTTGTACAAGGAGACCATGAGGGACGCCAGCGAGTTCCTCTACTCAAACCTGTGTCAGAAACTGAATGAGTACAGCAGGAACCCGTGGAACCAGTGGAAGGCCGCCCGGTACCGGTGGAAGGTCATTCTCTACCGAGAGTAGTTCAGCAACCCGTGGTCTGTGTTCTCCGTGGTTGCTGCTGCGGTGCTGCTTGTGCTCACCTTGTTGCAAACTGCGTGTTCCTTGATGGATGTTTACGCAGGCGACCCAGGGCGATTGTTCCGCTGGCACAAGTAATGCCCGTCGGAATGAACATCACCCAACAACTCTCCATTTTGCTAATTTTTTTTTTTTTCTGTTTCCTCATTGTTGTTGTTGTTTCCTTATTTCCTTATTTTTTCTTTTTGTTGTAAAATATTACATTACAAATATATAATAGAGAGAATAAAGAGATTGAGTAGAGAAAACCAGAGGAGAAAATTTTATTTTACTATGTCACATTATATTTATGATAAAAACTAAGCTCTTATTTATAAGAAAATAAGGATGCATTTATCATTAATATCAATGTATTGAATAATACATACATTGTATATAGAGATGGACATTCATTATATAGGGAGATGTACTTAAAATGTATAACATAAATATACCATAATAAGTACATTAAATAAAATGAATATAATGAATATTCATTCATGTATTTCATTCATTCATATATTTCATAATACTCCTCCTTGAATTTTCATTGTATTCATTATATTACGAATGTGTATCAAATGATATTGCCTCATTAAAAACCTTTAGTCAAAAAAACTCAATGGAACAAAAATCGAACAAAAGAGAAAAAGAGTGCGGAGCACAAATTTTATGATCTTTTCCTTTTATGGATACATTAATTGCCTCGTTAAAAAATTTAAGTTAGAAAAACCTTGTGGGAAAAATCAAATAGAAATAAAAAAAGAATGCAATGCATAGTTCATAATATCTCCCCCTCAATTGAGCCATATAGTCACTGCTGAGACTAATCAATCTTGCATCTTGTGAACTCACCACATACCAATGCCATATACTATTTTTTCAAAAGTTGACGTTGGTAATGATTTGGTAAAAAGATCTGCAAGATTATTTATGAATCGAATCTGTTTAACATCAATTTGTCGACTTTCTTGGAGTTCATGAGTATTGGAAAAATTTCGACGAGATATGCTTGGTCCTATCACCTTCGATATATCCTCCCCTAACTTGTGCAACCCAAGCAACATTATCTTCATAAATTATAGCGGGAGAATTTGTAACCGGTATTAAACAACAAGCTTTATGAATGTGTGTTATAACGAGTCTTAATCAAACACACTCTCTTCCAACTTCATATAAAGCAATAATCTTAGAGTGGTTAGAAGATATAATTACTAGCGATTGCTTCGTAGAACGCCAAGAAATAGCGGTGCCGTTATAACAAAATAAATAACTGATTTGAGAACGAGCCTTATGTGGATCAGATTCATATCCAACATCAGCATATCCAATTAAACTAGAGTTAGTGGAATCCTTGAAATAATATAATCTCAAATATATGGTTCTTTGGAAATAACGAAAAATATGTTTAACTCAATTCTAGTGTCTTTGAGTTGGCTCAGAACTAAAACATGCTAATAAATTTACCACAAAAGCGATATCTGGTCTCATACATTGTGCTACGTACATCAAAACCCAAATTGTATTGAGATATGGTACTTTAGAACCAAGTATCTTTTTATTAGATTCTCTAGGACGTAATAGGTTCTTTCGGGCTACCCCAAAGAACAGAAGGCTGCAGTAGAGCTGGGACTTGAGTCATTCTATCTTTGGATGAAGGGTTGGTCGGTCTTAGTTTAGCTTTTGTTTGTTAGGGTTTCCTTTTCGGTGTTGTTCTTGTTGTTGTTCATTGGATCCAAGGCACCCCTACACTCTTCTTGACTTCAGTCTCTTTGAGTGTCTGTTTTGTTGGTGCCTGGTATCCCCCCTTGTATATTTTATGCAAAATCTATTCATATCTTACCTTTACCAAAAAAAAAAAAAGTTCTTTGGGGGGTTAGAAAAAAAAAAGGTTCTTTAGGGGATTTAGAGATCTTACAACCATAGAAATGTTCAATGGGTGAGCTTTGTCCATATTGAAACGTTTAAGTAATCTTTCAATGTATGTTGATTGATGGATGGTTATTTCATTTGCTTTATGCTCAAGCTCTAGACTAAGATAAAGTTTGGTTTTACCCAAATTTTTAACTTTAAACTTCATTTTCAAATACTTAGCAATTTTAGTTAACTCTTCTGGAGTTCCAATTAAATTTATATCATCGACATAAACTACTATAATAGCAAATCCAATTTCTAATTTTTTAATAAACATGCATGGGTAGATATGATCATTCACATAAGCATTGATACCATATGCGATCAGATTGCTTTAACCCATATAAGGATCTTTGCAATTTTATTGAGAATAAATTGTGAGGAGTGCATGCATCAGGCATTTTGAATCCCTTAGGAATTTTCATATAAATATCAAAGTTTAATGAGCCATATAGATTTACCGTCACAACGTCCATAAGACGCATTTCTAATTTTTCAGAGAGTACTAGGCTAATGAGAAAATGAAATGTAATCATATCTATCACATGTGAATATATCTTATTTTAATCAATCATAGGTCTCTAGGAGAACCTTTAGGCAATGAGTCGAGCTTTATACCTAACAACCCCGTTTTTCTCATTTCGTTTCTGGACAAATACCCATTTATATCCAACGGGTTTTACATTATCAAGAGTTTGAATTACGGGTCCAAAAACCTCTCGTTTAACTAAGAAAGCTAATTTAGCCTTAATTGCTTCATTCCACTCAAGCCAATCTTGCATTTGATGACTTCCAATAATAAATTGCGGTTCATAATCATCTTCCATAACATTTTGAGTAACTGAGAATGCAAAAGTATCATCAATGATGATTTCATTTCGATCTTAAATTTCATTACAATTCTCAATATTCCCAAGGTTGGTGTTCCTTTCATGGGTTTTCGTCTCTTCAGAGATAATAAGCTTTTTGGGAGGAAGCACCATAGGCTCTTCTAGAGCAAATTCTTGATTTTTTCGCATTTGTGTTTGAGGAATAGTATATTTTGATCATATCGGTCTACCACGTTTCAAGTGTGGGGGATTTTAATCCATTTTAGTTTGTCCTTTGGGAATAGCTATTCTAGCTGGAGCATTTGTAGCTGAAATATGTTAGTAACATAATTAAATGCGTCAAGAAGTCTATTGGCCATAGCCTGTAAATGGTATAGGTTGCACCTCATTTTCGCACTTAGGAGTCCTCGAGTCTAATTGAGATAAATTTTTCTTATTCTAAGAGAAAATCTTAACTGGTTTTTATTTTTCAGTCATGGAAATTGTAGGTGTCCCAATTGATGGAAACCTAGTTTCATCAAAATGACGATCTACAAATCTGCAGTAAAAAAATCATCGGTAGTTGATTCCAAGGGCCTAATGATGAACAGTGAATTAAACTCAACATAAATGGCCAAACGGTGTTGGGGACCCATTTCGTTCATTTTGGCGATGCTATAGGCACTTGTATTGCAAAACCAAAGGTGCGTAAATGTGAAATATCTAGTTTATAACCAAAAACCATTTGAATGAGATATTGTAAAAGACTAGCAGTGGGGCATAATCTTATTAGGGTTACCGCATGCAAAACTACATGACCCCATGCTGTATCATTAAGATTCGTTCTCAATAATAGAGTGCGAGCAATGATTTGGATATATTTAATTAATGATTATGTCTATCCATTTTGAGTATGAACATATGCAACCGGGTAATCAACCTCGATTCCGAGTGAAGCATAATAAATATTAAAACCCTTTGATGTAAATTCACCAACATTATCCATTCTTATACTCTTAATTGGATAATCAGGGAATTGTGCCCAGAGCTTTATAATATATACAAATGTGACATTGCGTGTATATAATAGGCAAATATGTGACCATCTACAATATGCGTGCACTAGTATTATAAAATATTGAAATGGTCCATCTGATGGTTGTATTGGTCCATAAATATCACCCTGAATTCTTTACAAGAATGAAGATGATTCAAGATTATAGAATATTGATAATGAAATTTCATTATGAACAAGCCTCACAATTCTAATCTTTGGACAATAATACATTTCTATCCTTTAAAAAATGTCATTTTGTATTCTGAATTATTCTTTGCATTATTGAAGCGTTAGGTTGACTAAGGCGATCATGCCACAATCCAAACTGATCATGGTTTACTAATTTCTAAGATGTGGTGACGTAAGTTTCAACAGCTTTAATCATGACACATTACAAACCTATAGCAGAATCTTTTAGCTTCTCATAGATGGTCTTTGGGCTCATTTTATAAAAGGTAATGCGAATATATTTTTTATCTTGCTCATAAATAGTCTCAATATGGTACCTATTACAATGTACATTTTTGAAGCTGAGCATATTCTTTTTTGATCTACTGCTTAGAAATGCATCCTCAATATGCAAGATGGTGCAATTTAGCAAAATAATTGTGGCATTCTCAAAACCATCAATAATCGAAACATGACTTGATATTGTATGGATTTGTACCTTACACAATGTTATATTCGAGAAAAAGTGTCTACTGCGAAATATGGTATGTGTTGTTACACTATTAAGTAAATAAACATCTTCATTTTTCTCGGTATTTTCCATTTGCATTTATGTTGACAACTTCATGTGTCAAGTATCATAAAATTTTTATATTAGTTATATAGTCAAATAAAATTTAAAAATAATAAATATATATTACATAACCATATTAGAGAACAATAAAAGGTAATACATTTAAACAATTAGAAAATAAATTATTAGAATTATAAAATTCGAAATCCAAGTTATCATCCACCAATTTGATGCCTTATCAAAATAATTAGAGGTCCTCAAACAAATCAGAGACATCTAGGGATGCATTTGCAACTTTATGAGCAAGAAGAGTCTCACCAGTAGAGATATTGCGGCCTCAACAGTGGTTACGACAGTAGGATTGATTTCAATGGCATGTGATTCACCACGCTTGCCCTATTTTTAAAAAAAATGTTTGGTATAGATCAACAAAGTGCTTTGGAGTACGACAAGTACGTGACTAGTGCCTAATCATGCCATAGCGATGACACATACTTTCATTAGTCACATTCTTTGGCTTATTATTATTTTTTTTGCCATGATTTGAGTCAAAGTTAGATTTCCTATGGTGGTTAAATTTCTTGCCATTTTTTTTTTCTAGATTATGTTCTTGCCTACGCTTATAGCTCTTAAAATGACAAGTATTTTTCTCAGAGTTAGCATGTGCTCCAGGCAATGCTTTTGAGCCAACAGGTCTAAGATAATATTTTTTAACAGCAATTCATTAGTTTACTCGGTAGTGAGGATCGTAAAAATTAATTCAGAGTATGTGGCAAACTGATACCGTCGGTGTTGCTGTTGCAATACAATATTCAAAACATGGAAGGTGGATAAAGTTTTCTCTAACAATTCTGCATTAGTGACTTTGATACCGCATAATTCAAGCTAAGAAATAATATCAAATAAAGTGGAGTTATAGTTAGACACTGATTTAAAATCTTGCAGTTTGAGATTTTACCAGTCATATTGTGCTTGAGGGAAGATAACAGTCTTTGTATGATCATACCTACCGTTTAATCTCCTCCACAAGATTTGAGGGTCTTGAACGGATAAATTTTGAGCCTGTAGGTTCTCATGCAAATGACGGCGAATAAAAATCAATGCATTTACTTTATCTTTTGCATTTTAGGTTTTGTCATCTATAATTGCATTAGCGAGACCTTGCCCTTGGAAGTACATTTCCATGTTAAGGCATTAGGATAAATAATTCTTTCCACTCATTTCCAAGATGTGGAATTTGGGCTTTTCAATATTTGTCATAATCCTTGCAAAAATAAATCCTTAAATTAATTAAAAGGACTTCCAAATATCCATTGCCACTTTAGGAGCAAAATGATACTTTTGGATTTAAAATTGGCTTCTGGCCAAGAAAAATAAAAATGAAGAATTGATAGGAAAAGATGAAGTATAAGTTGATTAATAAAAAAAACACTCACTTTGCAAAAATTACTTACTCAGTTGGTAGGTCTTTATGCTGATAACGTGTTGTAAAATATTACGTTGCAAATATATAATAGAGAGAATAGAGAGATTGAGTAGGGAAAACAAGAGAAGAAAATTTTATTTTCACTATGTCACCTTATAACTATGACAAAAACTAAGGGCGTGCATGTTTTTATTTATGTTCTTTTTTATGTTCCGGGAACAGAAATAAAAAAAAAAAATTGTTTTGTTCCGGGGAACAATTTTGAATAAAAAAATGTGTTTGGTAAACTTGTTCCGGAAATAAAAAATGAACAGAAACACGTTTGGTAAATTTTATTCTTTTTTGGTTTCTTTTAATTTTTTAATAATTTTATTTTATTTGTCATTTTTTCCTTTATTTTTTATTTTTTATTTTTTCGGCCGACCCGGTGAGGTTGAGCCTCGCCGTGGTTAGGCGAGGCGAGGCTCCGGTGAGGTCGTCGACCCTCGATGGCGTCGCCGGCCCTCGGACGGCTAATCGCCGGCCATGGCCGAGGCCGCCGACCGGCGAAAGAAAAAAGAAGAAAAAAAAAAAAGAAGAAGAAAAAGAAGAAGAAGAAGAAGAAGAGAGAGAAGAAGAAATGTTTCTTCAAAATTGTTTTAGAACAAGAAGTAAGTTTTTTTTTTTGTTTTTTTTTTTGTTCTTTTTGTGTTCGGGAACAAAAGAACAAAAAAAGAACAAAAACGCAACTAAACGCGTTTTGTTTTTTTTTGTTAAAGGAACAAAAAAACAAAAAAGTGTTCAAAAACACTTTTTAGGAATAAAAACATACAGGCCTTAAGTTTCTATTTATAAGAAAACAATGATGCACTTATCATTAATATCAATATATTGAATAATACATACATTGAATAGAGAGATGAACATTCATTGTATATGGAAATGTATTTAGAATGTATGATACAAATGTAGCATAATAAGTAGATTAGATAAGATAAATATAATGAATATATATTCATGAATTTCATTTATTCATGTATTTTATAACACTTTTAATTTTTTTTTTTAAATTTTTAAATTTTTAATTAACTTTTTAAAAATCATTTTATATTCTGGAAGAAGGAGATGTGGGGCAAGCCCTTGGGCTCGGTCTGAATATAGCCCATGCGCTATTCAAGCCCAATTTAAAAGCAAATTAAGCCCAACTCATCAACAATCCAATGCTTCCATCAAAGTAGATCAAAGCCCAAAAAACATCAATACAGTTATGACTAGAATTAAGCCCAAACTTCCTAAAAAAAACAACTAAGGTTTGTGTCTCCACTCTCCCCTCTTTCTCCGCATACTTATCTTCTTCCTTATTCAGTTTTATCGCCTTTCTTCACATTGTAGACCAAGAACTCTCAAAACTGAACACTAAATTCATAATATTTAAAGCTTTTAATCAACAGATAACGCTTTCCACTTTCAAGCAGAGCACAACCAAGACATCACCGCGAGTTATATCAATCCACCACCACTGGACCGTCATTGGAGAATCTAACTCACAGCTAATGAAATCACCATCTCCATATTATCACGAACTTTTGAAAAACTCACGGCTTATGAATAAGGAAGTGGATGTGACCCAACAAATCATCATGAATCATCATTGATAAATAGCTTTGGGTCATTTTTTCTCATCAGCCACCACCGTCAATTACACTCGAAATCATGGTTAATAATTAATGAACAAATCAGCAAGGTATAAACTATATCAACACTCATTCAGTTCGAACGCTTTGAGGACCTATTTTATGAAAATGCCATGGACGCATTTCGTCAAACAGGTCATAGTCAACGAGTTAAGGAGGAGGCTTCAAATACCCAAATCTCAAACACCATGGACGATAGCTTCATTTCACCATTCATTCAGAAGCTTCTCGAAGTCCCAAAAGCGCACATGTGCTGCATGCCAAGTCGCTAAATCCCCCAAAAAGTTGCCCTTAGAATACAATATATAGACTGAATCTCACTAAATTATTCTCTAAACCACCAGGGTAGAATACAATGAATGAAAACATCTGATCAACGTCCGCCAGGACTACACGATGAGCACGTAAATCAGACTGTGATTCGGGCCATAGAACTTGCAAGTTCTAAACAAAACTTGCCATTCCAACTACAAGGGCCGCATCACACTTGTCACATGGATATCCATGTAACGAAGTGGCATTGGCACGATTCTATGTTAGCATTTTTGTTCACGTATTTGACGGGAGGACTAACTTAAACAAAAGAAATTATAGTTCAAGGATTTAGTTGGACCAAAAAAAGAGGTCAAGAATCAAATTGAACAAATTGAAAATGTATATAATTCAAGCCTTAAACTGTTTATTATCGAAGAAACTTGTTATAATGTTCTTTTTTTAAAATTATAAATAAGAGTATTTATTGATACGGAATAAACACGGGGAGCTAATCTTTTTCATAAGCCTTTTTAAATTAGGGATATGGGTATATGGAACTATAGAGAAAGTCATAGGACAAACAATATGCCAAGAAGAATTTTGCTTTCGCTGTTGCGATATTGGGAATAACTTGAATACTTCACAGTTGCAGTGTAATTGTGACCAAAGTATTATCACTTTTTCTGCATCAAAAACTTCTCTAACAGTCTAGATAAAGTTAGATCAAGAGATCTTTTCAGCTCAATGGCAAAGTAACCAATTAACTCTGTTTTGTGTTCTTTTCCCCTTCCCCTTTTTCTTTGGGGTTAACAGTAATGGGCAGACATTCTTTTGTGCGCACAAGTTAATATTGCTTCATAGAAGGTTAAAGAATATCATATCTTTCTTCTGTCCCTCCATAGCTTCTGTTTTCATGGTTTGCATGGTTTCTCGGTATATAAGTCTGGGAAGCAAACGGGATTTCTCCAGTGACAACAAGAAAGAAAAACATACTGATCTCCAATCTCAGGTAAGCCTTCTTTGTTATTCTCTCAACATCTTTCAACTCAGTGCTCCTTCTGCAGACATAAGAGAATTATGCTTAGTGATGGGAAAATTATCCAAAAAGTGTTAAATCTATTTTACGGTGGCCAAATTCGTCATAAACTTTTAAATTATGCCTGTCATAAACCTGTTAATTGTGTCAATTTAGTTCTCAGTCTTATGATAATTTCGTCTTAAATCTTTTGATGATTTGTCAATTTAGTCATTTCGGTCAATTTTGGATGGTTATTGCTGACATGGAGGTTTAGTCAATGTTGACCATTCTTTGTGGCATGTTTGGCGTTAAGGTGAACAACTTTTACAAGTTTTTTCTTTTCTTTTCATATTCTTCCCCACCCTGCCCCCCTCCCAGCCTCGGGCGAGGGACATCCGAGTTTTTGGATTGACGAGGGCCACCCTTGCCAGGGCTGGCATGCTGCAATTGTTTTAAAATCAAACAGTATCAAAATTTCATATGCATTTGACTTTAGTGATTACTCGTAGAATAGCCGAGAGATGAAAGATTAGATTCTTCGTGTTCCAATGGAATTTATGGGAGTTATGATCTTGTATCACATGTGACCACCTGATTTTAACGGCAAATTGACTTTGCTGCACGGCCGTAGGAGATCTAGGGCGCTGACGGTCTTCCATTATTCGTTTCTCAAGGTTTTTGCAGATTCTTAAGATATTTTCTCAACTAGCTAAGGTGCAAGGCCTCCTGAAACTGAACTTCTTTTCCAATTAGCCCAATGGCAAAAGCACAGCCAAGTGCCACAGGTAAAATCTTTCGAGGGCAGGTGTTTCTTCATGACAGTTAATATCAGATCACGTTATTCTGTCAATGTAGACCGTTGTGCCATTTTTAGAACAGATTGAATGCATCACGAGCTGCTGCATGTTTTCGGTTCTACTAGAAATAAAACATCATTTTCATGTTGCTTTTGGCTTTGTTTCTCTTTTTGACGAGACTTGATTCCTGTTAGATGGAGAAAAGAACATATGCTTAATTCATTCTCGTCGTGAGGCATCAAATCACACTTGACACGAACAAGAATGTTGACAGAATTATGCCAAAATGTACCGTTTCACTCTTTCTGGTTTCATGGGCTTGTAATCGTTTTCTTTCACTTGTTCAGAAATGAGTCAGATAGTCAGGGAAGTTGCAGTTACCATAAAGACGAAGATGGACAACTTGCCTGCCGTGTCCACCGAGTGTTGCATCTATCGAGTGCCTGAGAAGTTGCGTAAAGAAAATGCAGAGGCCTACACACCTCAAGTCATATCCATCGGGCCATTCCACCGTGGTAAGAAAGAGCTTCAGTTGATGGAGGAGATCAAACTGAGGTACTTGACAGGCTTCCTCTGCCGCGGCAAGGCTGACCTCCCAGCTTGTACCAGAATGATCAGCGAATCGGAAGACCACATTCGACAATGCTACCATGAAAAGCTTACCCAAAGCAGCTGTGAACTCGTAGAAATTATCTTAGTGGACGCAGTTTTTTTAGTTGAGCTGTTCATAAGGAACCGTAACTGGAACCATGACCCCAAGCACCGAGACCAGAACGACGAGGTATTCAGCAAGCAGTGGATGAGCAATGCTATATTCCACGACGTCCTGCTGCTGGAAAATCAAGTCCCGTTCTTTGTCCTCGAGAATCTCTATAATCTCACCGCATTAAGGACCAATGTCACGTTCTTCAAGCTTAGCTACGAGTACTTCAAAGACATCCTACACGGGCACGAGCTCGCAAGCACGAGATTTCAGATGAAGCACCTCGTGGACTACGTGCGAGCCCTGCAACTGCCCTCGTTCCCACGGGGTGTGACGTCCAAAAATGGCAAGAAATTCGAGCTGACGCGGAGTGCAAAGGAGCTGCAAGAGGCTGGTGTCAAGTTCAGATGCGGGGAGGGAACCTCCTCCCTGCTTGATGTCGACTTCAGGGACGGGACCCTCGTGATGCGGCATGTGGTTGTGCACGAGTGGACTGAGGCATACTTCAGGAACATGATTGCGTACGAGCAGTGCCACCACGACAACAAGTGGATCAGCAGCTATGCCATCCTCATGGACAGCCTCATCAACACGCCCGAAGACATCGACATTCTAATTAGCTGCGGAATTGTGGAAAATCAGCTTGGGAGTGTGGACAACGTGGCTCGTCTCTTCAACAACATGTACAAGGAGACCATGAGGGAGTCCAGCGAGTTCCTCTACACGAACCAGTGCCAGAGCCTGAACACGTACAGCAGGACCCAGTGGAACCGGTGGAAGGCTGCCTGGTACCGGTGGAGGGTCATCCTGCACCGAGACTACTTCAGCAACCCCTGGTCTGGGATCTCCGTGGTCGTTGCGGTGTTCCTGCTCGTTCTGACCTTGTTTCAAACTGCGTGTTCC
Organism: Eucalyptus sideroxylon x Eucalyptus melliodora; assembly: GCA_016097485.1. NCBI lineage: Eukaryota > Viridiplantae > Streptophyta > Magnoliopsida > Myrtales > Myrtaceae > Eucalyptus > Eucalyptus sideroxylon x Eucalyptus melliodora. The sequence continues at coordinate 23,891,737 of CM027826.1, read as the reverse complement.
TTTCTGGATATTTATGCGGGCGACGCCTGGAGATTATTCCGTAGGCGCAAGTAGTGATATAAAAGGCATTACTGGTACCAAGGAATGGAAAGTCTCAAACTAAATTTCCAATCCTAAACGCTCTTGTCAATGGCCGCTTCATTTATGAAATAAAGCGTAAAGACCACAAAGGAAATCTTAATGAGGCCCGGGATAACTATTGACTCGAGTCTCTCTCCTGCCAGAAAGGTTGACTAAACACTAGAACACACAAACCGTTGGCCAGATAAATTTGCCAAGTCAAGACAAGATTTAGGATTAAAGTCCAAAATGTAATAGTTATATTTACCAGAAAAATCATAGGCTATGTTTAACAACTACATTGTACTCTTCTTTATTTGAGGAAAATGAATCTCTCGCAAGAGGCTAAGAAATATGGGGATTTCTACCGTGGAGGTAGGCTTCTAAGGATTTTTTTTTTTTTTTGGTAGACTGAACCGCATAAAACCTTTGTTTATCTTTTCTTTTCTTTGTCTATTCCCTCTTTATATTAATGCACTATATGGCCGAGGCACCCTGCCCTTATAATCAGTTAAATTCTCTTATTTTCGTTCCTTTTGCACAATGACCAGCATCTCTATTACCATCGATTTGGGTCGTTTGGGCTCGGACAAAATGGGCACTTGACTTGCCTTTATCATTTTTATTGGTCGCAATTACCTCCCTTGGCTTCAAGCGGTTAAAATCGCTTTAGAGGCAGATCAAAGTTGGGGCATGTTAGGCTGCGCATGATAAAATTTTTGTTTCTTGATTTCTCTGTTTCTCTGTTCCCTGGAACAGGTTTGGAACAGAAATCCGTTTGGTAACGCAATTTGATTTCTCTATTTCTGAAACAGATTTCTATTTCAGAAATAGATTTGAAGAGGAAATCATAAGCTAAAATTTTTAACTTCTCAATTTTTGAAGTAGAAATTGAGAAATTAATTTCTGGCCATAAATCAATTTCTATTTCAAAATTTTTATCATGCACACCCTTAATGGCTTGATCGAACCCCTTCCTATTTCTAATTCTAAGTATGCCGAGTGGCAAGCTATTTACAATTTCGTCATGTAATGGATTTTTGACTCCATGAACCTCAGACGTAGAAGATTTTTGCATATTCTAAGATTGCAAAAGCCTTGTGGGACTCTCTTTGTGATATGTATGGACATAAAGACAATGCTTTCCAGATTTTGAGTTGCAGTAGGAGATTGCTCATAATGAGCAAGCCTATGGTCAATCCTTCACTGAACATCTTTACGATTTTAAGCAAAAATGGGATGCACTTGGACAGTAACATCCCCTAGTTTAATCTATTGATGTGTATACTCAGTGAGGAGAACAAGATCACATATTTCAGTTGCTTGCTGGTATTCGTCCTGGATATGAAGATGTTAAGAGATGGATTCTTATGAGCGCTACTCTACCATCGCTTGCTAATGTCTGTGCCATTATTCAACGAGAAGACACTTGTCGAAGGTTGATGGATATTGAACCCAAATCGAGGGATAGACTGGTAGAGAGTTTGGCTGATAAAATTAATTTTGGCAACCAAACTAGTATCAACACTCGTTTTAATGGTGTCAAAGGTAAAGGCTGCGGTCGTAATACCAAGTTTCACTGTCGTATTGTAGCAAAAATGGGCATATATAGGACTGTTGTTGGGATTTTTAGCCTCACTTGCGACCTAATAGGGACAGGGCTACAGATCCTAGAGTTGTTAGTTAGGTCATTATTACATATATGCAAACATCTCTAGGATAAATAACTTTGCAACTCCAAAAACTAATGTCCTCCAGTGGTGTGTCTCAGCAGAGTTTTGACTCAAGAAACATGGTTTAAACTTCTGGTAATGTATTTGCCGAGATAAAAGCAATGCAAGTATATGGCACTTACTTGAGTAAAATAACTTTTTTTTTTCACTTAATTCAATGCCACAAATTTGAAAAATCAATCACTTGAGTGCCATCAACAATTTGCCTCACCAAAAAATCTAATGTGGATGCCGAGCATCTTTTGTGGCATTGTTGGCGTTGACGAAGACAATTAATAAAAAATCAAAATAAAAAATAAATCCACATCAAAATGGGAAATTAATAAAAAAAAATCCACATAGGATGATTTGTTGGAAATGGCATTCAAATGATTAATTTTATTCTAATGTGACACGTAAGTGAGTGAAATATATATATATATAATATATATATATATATATTTATATTTATAACACTCAAGTGAATGTTGTATAAAAATTATGGCATTTCTGCTATTTTCATCCCAAGCATTTTTATTTACAAGTGAAGGTTAGGGAGGGCCAATCAATGTAGTTATCCCTGAAACTTTATCATAAGGGTCTTACGTAGACATATGTCTTGCATTAATTAATTCTTTGTAAGACATATTGATAGAAGTGGATGCCATATATATAAAACTAGGCACTTCTCATAGATTAGGCCCCTTACATGTAAAATCCAAAAATATTTTAAATTTAATTTTCAATAAAGATTGAAATTAGATATCACCAAAACAATTATTATGCACTAATACATAAGTAGTATTAATTATAAATTACCTCCTTCGCCTCTCCTTTTTCCCAATCACCATATGCCCTTGACTCTGAAAATCTATCATACTCTCTCCTTATTTTACTCGCATTAACTCGAATATAAATAAATAGATTAAGTTTAACATTTAAATGAGCAATTATGTGAAAATGATAAACGCATAAAGGCTCGCGCTTTTTCCATCCATTTTTTGACTTCTGATGCCCCCTGTTACCTCAAATTGACTTTAATATCTCTTACATGTGCCAAATTTAAGATTTTTTTTTTAAAAAATCTTTTTCTTCTCTTTCTTTGGAAATTCTGATGCATTTAGAATTGGCAAAAAAAATATTGTATTTGCCAATAGATTGATTGGATGGTCTTATAATGCAATTACGACTGTCATAATTTCTTGTCAACAACTAATTATTCCACTTAATTAGCTCTACTTTTAAGTTTTGTAAATGTAGTCCTAAACTTTTAGGTGATATTTCAATGTAGTCTTTTTCACCAATTACCATTGAAAATCACTGACATGGCGTCTAGTTATTGCCGGCCATCCTAAATGGCATGCTAACATAGGCAATTGGTTGATTTCCATGTCACAATTTGGAATGAGAATAGGCAAGAAAGACTACATTTAAATATTGTGCAAATGTGTAGCACTATATTGATAAAATTAGAAAGTTAAAATTGAATTGACATCCTTAAATTAGGATTAAGACTAAATTGAGAATTTTCTCAAATAGTCAAATAATCATTCCTTCAATGGACACATGTATAAGCATTTTTGGGATGAGTACACTAGGAGTACCATAACTTTCGTACTACATTCACTTGAGGGCCACAATTTTAAAAATTCAATCACTTAAGTGCTATAAGCAATTTGCCTTTTTGAAAAATTCGATGTGGATGTTGGTTGTCTTACATGGCATCGCCACCACTAACGTGGCAAATCAATAAAAAATTCTAAAATAAAATATAAATCCATGTTTGCATGGCAAATTAATAAAAAAAAATTCCACATAGGATAATTTGTCTGAAATGACACTCGAATGATCGATTTTACTTTGATGTGACAATTAAGTGAATAAAAAGAAGTTATGGCACTCAAATAAGCGCTGTACAAAAGCTATGGTGCTCATATTGTATTTGTCCAAGTCTTTGTCTTATTTACATCATTTATGGACTATTTTATAATTGATTCAGGAGCTATTAACTAGATGTGTGGTAGTGCTCGTTAGATAACTTACTTGCATGAGATTCCTACTAGTTTCTACTCTCCTATTATGGTTGTCAGTGGTGAAAAGGTCCCTATTCACGGGGTTAGGAAATTGGATTTATTTTCTAATTCTTCTGATATGTTTTTTGTGCCCTCAATATCGTCTAACTTATTATCTATTAGCAAAATTACTGAATCTAAATTGCAACATTATCTTTTCCTGTGATAAGGTTATCTTTCGGGACAGAACCACAGGAAGGAAGATTGGTGAAGTCTGGTTTCAAAAGGGGCTATGCACTCTTTGATTTTTTTAGTACAGTTTTGGTTGCTAGTTAGAATAAAGGCTCGACATCTCAACTATGGCATTGGCATATGAGGCATCCATCAAATCGGGTGTTATAGTCTATTGATCTTATATTTTCTCTAGATTCAAGTTCTCATAAAACTTGTCATTTTGCTAAACAGCATAGATTGCCTTTTTATCAAAGGCCAAATTATGCATATGCATTATTTGAGTTGATTCATTATGATGTTCGGGTAATGCACCAATTGAATCTCGAGATAGTTTTAAGTACTTTATTATGTTTACAGATGATAAATCTCAAACTATTCATTGTATTTGCTTACCTCTAAAAGTGAAGTATAGATTTTCTTCAAGAAATTTACTTGGATAATACATAGTGTGGTGCTTAAATTAAAATACTGCACACTGACAATGAGACTAAATACACCAATCACCCATTTGAGTCTTTCCTCAAAAGTCTAGGTATTGTATATAGACTTCTTGTGTCAAAACTGTCCAACACAATAGGGTTGCGAAGAGGCAAAATTGTCATCTTCTTAAGGTAACACGATCCCTTCCATGGAAACTTACCTACATTTTTGGTCGGATTCGGTTCTAACAAGCTGCTATTTGACCAATCATATTCCTAGTAAAGTGTTGCAATACAAATCTCCCATGGAAGTGCTCCTTGGCTGGTCGATTAATCTCTCCTATGTTCGTGTATTCGGTAGTATGTGCTACACTCACACTTCGTTGGGGAGTAAATTAGATTCTCGTGCACACAAATGCATATTTTGGGATATTCTAGTGTTAAAAAGGTTCATAAATGTTTTGATCTCTTCATCGAAAATAATGCTTCTTTCTCAAGATGTTACGTTTGATGATACTCGTGTATTTTCCTCCCATGGATCAAATTCAAGGGGAGAATAGTGGTGGCAATACTAACAACTATGTGGTTGGTTTTTGTTTCAAATGGATGTTAAGAATGCATTTCTTCATAGAGAACTTTAATACAACTCATACATGCATCCTAACAATCTTCACCTCACATATGAGCTCAATGTTAGATTTGCTACCCTTTAATTTAGGAATCATTTTACATCAACTTATCTCAACTTGAATATATATCAATGCCCAACTTCATCCCTAGTCTTTTTCTCCAAATCAAACCATGAAGTTTGACTATTGAGCCCGTATTACTACACTACAATGCCTACCTACTTAGAAACCACATTATTGGTCACTAGATTCTCCTTGAGATATTCATCAAACATCTATACACATTGGGAGTAGGCTACCAATCAACAACTTGTATCTCCCAAGTAACTATGGGTCTAGATTTGTTGGTAAGCTAAGCTCTAATACTAGTGTTGGGTAATCTTGGGCCTCTCTTATCCTAGAAGCTAGCTCAAAGAGTGAGATTTTCTCTCACACTTATAAACCAAGCACAAGCCATTCCATAATCAATGTGGGATAACCCAACAATCTCTCCCTCACATATTGGGTCTTGGGTTGAAGTTTGACAATTCTTATCTCCTGTATGATTGTTGGGTCTATACTTATTGATAAGTAATACAATCTCCACCTTAAATATTGGGCCCCAAGTTGGAGCAGCAACTACTCGTATCTCATGTGTGACATTTAGGTCCAGCCTTGTTGGTAATCTAGACTGCAATACTAGTGTTAGGTGGTCTTGGGTTTCTCTCCAAAAATTAGCTCAAAAAGTAAGATTTTTTCTTACACTTATAAATTGACTATTTGCTCCTTTCACAACTGATATGGGATAAACTCCAACAAGAAGTGTAGAGAGAGAGAGCGAACACTTGTTGAAGGAGGAGAAGCTTATGCGTCACTCCTCTCTCTATATCTCTCTAGCATCAGTCTTTCTGTTCCAGCTATTACTCAATGCTTGTATTTTCGTCATCATTTTTGTTTCCGCTCCTTTTAAATTCTTAGTAAATTAGGGGTCGTTTTTTTTTTTTTTTGACCATGGGAGCAGGTAGCCCGTAGTGGCGCTTGACATTGTCTCTCTCTCAATATTCAATTCTACGAATTTATGTCTAATAACAAATTTACTCGATTGCATGAGTAGTCGAGGATTTATCCAAAAAGTCAAGAGATGCCACATCTGCCGACGAAAGATAACTTTTTCGTTTGTTCTTTTATGATAATTCGACCCCAGTTAAATGCTATTATGACAGTTTGCGGGTCATTATACATCTTAAATATGTACGAGACACGTAAATCTTTACTTATAGGATTCACCGAGGAGAAAGCATACACTTACATGATGCTATATACTAAGCTAAATTTAAAAAGTGTCGCTTATTGCGAGGTACAATATAGCGAAACCTAATAACTTATTATATTTTTTCAAAAGTTTAATTCGATTCATTAGGAGCATGGATGCTCATCTTAAATCTTCAAAGAATAAAGATATTTTGTTGGATGAGGCGGCCCTTGCCCAGTGTGGCCGCAAAGGCCTTGGATGAGGAGGGCATCGCGGCCTCATTGGCCGTGGTTGAGGGGGAGGGTCGTTAGTGACAGACCCTAAAACAAGGAAAACCAAAAAAAAAAAAAAAATAGATAATTCAATTTTTTTTTTAAATAAAAAATTCACGTCGGATGGGAAATTAATAAAAATATCCATGTACGATGATTTATTAGAAATGATACTCAAATGATCAATTTATTTCGATGGGGTACTTAAGCGAGTGAAAAAAAGGTTATGCCACTTAGGTGAGAATCATACGAAAGTAATAGTACTTGTGCTGTTCTTCTTCTCCAAAAAGTTGCACACTAATTAAGACGATATGTACTTTGATCAAGAAATAAAACACTTACTGATGGATTGGATAAGAAATCAACTAAAAAGAAGAACTCCGAACGTATAGGAAGTGCAAAGAAAAAAATATTAACCCCTTTTGTAATAAAGCTTAGGGATGATGTCACGTGAGTTCTCGAGCTTTTCTGAGTTTTGCAAAATTGAGTACTTCAGATTTTTCGATTTGTGCAATGTTAGTCCATCCGTGAGAAGGTTGGATAAACACTAACGCGGTAGCCAAATGGTCATTAAGTGCTTATATGGCAATCCCATGTGGCTAGCGCGGGGCCTACATTGCTTTTTACAAATTTCGAAAATTAAAAAAAGAAAAAAATTACGTTGAGGTTTCTGAATGAAGAAGATTGAAGATAAAAATAAAGAGAACCGTATTCACCTTGCCCCCACAAATAAAGAATGCTCACGGCGTCGCCAGCCACTGGCGACGGTGGCCAGACCCTCGCCGGCACCTAGACGCCTGCTCTCGTCGCTTGTAAACACTACAAGCAACAAACAGAAATGGAGGGCAACGCACATAGTAGAGACGGATGAAGTGCGTGCGCGAGGAAGAGAGGTTGCGCTAGGTAAGGCTATGGCCCTGATCGGCGTCTCTATTGGCGGTTGCCGGTAAGGGTGGCAAGCCCTTGGCAAACATTCATGACGGCTGCCGCCCTCTCCACTTCGTGTGATCTATGACGGGGATGCCATCATGGCTTGTGGCCAGCAATGGTTTGGCCACCCTCGTCGATGGCTGGTAAAATAGTGATCAACCCTCTCTTGTTGAAGCGAGCTGAAGATGGTTTTTCCTCTATCTAATTTTCAATTATCTTTTTTCAAAATCCTTGACTTTATTGTTTAAATTCCTTAAATTCATAAAAGCCACGTAAGCAGTGTGTTAGCGGCATGAAGCCACCATGTAAGTGCTTTACACGTAATTAATTGTCACATCAGCATTTTTGTCTTAGCACCTAACGGAAGGATAACTAATGGGCAAATGCGAAGAAGTTCAAGGGCGGAATTGTAAATAACGATAATAATAATAGCAATAATAATAATAATAATTCAAAGACGAGGTTGCACAAACCCAAAAATGTTGGAAGGTCTCATGCCTTTATCCCTAAAACTTTTGCAGTCAAAGTTGAAACGTTGTTGGGTACTGCCCGTAGACTCTACTTGTTCATATAATTCCCGTTGGGGGACTCAATTTTCGCTTTTTAACAAATTTCAGGTGGAATAATAGCGTGGATTTCGCTTTTGGCTGCCAACAATAAATTTAATTATAATAAACAAACCAGTTACTTATAGATTTTGTAAATAATATTATTATTTCCCAATGCCGGAACTAGAGTTTCCGAAAAATCTAGACGATATTTTTATTTTTTTGCCAAAATTAAAGAATGAACAGGGTGTAAAAAAAGAAGCTTTTTCCAGAGTATAAGGGAGTCAGGAGAGAAATTATATTGCTTTTGTTTGAAAAGAGAAGTAACAGGGATAGAAAAACAATACAAGCAGTTCGATTTTATCACGTCTTTGTCTCTTCATGTCTTTAGAATAGAAATACATAAAACCCTTCGGCAACAGCTACATACATTTTACACGTTCGAAAAAAAAGAAGGAAGATATGAGATTCAGGCTTTATTCCTTTCGCGGAAAACAACTTTTAAAGATAATTATTTTCAAATTTTCAGGGATTGGATTTATGGAAAATCAATAATCAATGAAACATTTTCCATTTAGAAAAAATACCTTCAAAAATAGGGAAAATGATTTATTCTTTTTGAAAAGAAGAAATCATTTTCCTTCCTCTTTTTTTTTTTTTTTTTCACCTAGATCAAACTTGTTCCCCTTTGTGAACTCTTTTTAATAATTTTTTTTTTTTTTCTTTTTCCTTTTCTTTTTCTTTTATTAGAAGGTTTGGAAGGTTGATCTCCTTCCTCTTTCACTCTCAACCTCACTGCTGGTTGGACGTCCGTCGGTGGCAAACAAAGCTTCGTGGGGTGCGCGGCCTTGCAGGGCGGCGGTCCCCACCATCGCCGCCACCGCTACAACCGGAAGAATCTCCGACTATCGATATCGTCATCTATTGTCGCAAGCCTTCATCACTGAAGGCATCGGACACGCTCCCATTGCTGTTGTACCTCATGAACGCTGTCTTCTTCACGCTCTTCTTCTCCGTCCATACTATCTCCTCCAATGATGGCACAACAAGATCCGCAGCTTCATCCCCCTCCGCGTCGTCTCCATCCTCAAGATCACTGCCACCATCCACCTCCTCGGCTAATCCTCAAGGATTCAATTGGACAATAAAAAGGAGTTCAAGGATCAAATTGAATAAATTGAAAAAGTATATAATTCAAGCCTTAAATCATTTATTAACAATATAACTTGTCATAGTTTTCTCTTTTATAAATAAGAGTATTTACTTATACACAACAAGCACAGGGGGGCTAATCCCTGTCATAAGCCTTAAAGTAGTCATAAGGGCATGTAACTACAGAGAAAAGTGTTAGAAAAAACATTACAACAAGAAGAATTTTGCTTTCGCTGTTGTATCACTAAGAATAACTAAAGTACTTCATAGTTGCAGTGTAATCGTGACAAAAGAATTATGCCATTTTCTGCACCAAAAACTTCTCTAACGGTCTAGATAAAGTCGGCCCAATAGGAATCTTTTCGCCTTAATGGCAAAGAAACCAAATAACTCGGTTCTGTGTGTTTTGCCCCGTCTTTTCCTTTGTGGTTAACGGTAATTGTCAGACCTTCTTTCGTGTGCATAAGCTAATAATACTTCATAGAAGGTTAAAGAATATTGTACCTTTCTTTTGTCCCCTCATAGCTACTGTTTCATGGATTGCGTGGTTTCTCACTATATAAGTCTGGGAAGCAAGCCGGAGTTCTCCAGTGACAGCAAGAAGGAAGAGTGCATTCTTAATCTTGATACTCAGGTAAGCCTTCTTAATTTTTCATTCAACATCATTCAACTCTGTTCTTCTTGTGCAGATAGAGTATTATGTTTAGTGACAAGATAATTATTTAAAAGTCCTAAACTTATTGTACGAGGGCCAAATTAGTCATAAACATTAAATTATGCCAATTTAGTCACAAAACTTTCGATAACTTCCCAATTTAGCTCTAAATCTTTCAATTGTGCCCAATGAGTACTCAATATTTTGATGATTTATCAATTTAGTCTCGAACCTTTTGATGATTTGTCAATTTGGTTATTTTGATTAATGATGGCTAGAAATTGTTGATGTGATAATCTAGTCAGTACCGACCATCGATGATATGGAAAATTTTTCTATCTTATGATTTTTTTTTAATCTTCATACTTTTTCTTTTTTTCATATTCTTCTTATTTTTTATTTTATTTTATTCCCTTTTTCCCTCCATTGGCCTCAAGCAAGGGACTTTTGCGCTTGGGTTGTGACGGCCGCCCTCACCACCTTTACCAAGGGATGATGAGGGCAGCCCTTGCCTAAGGCTGGTGGAGGGAAAAAGGGATAAAAATGAAAAGAAAAGATTAGAAAAGGAAAGGAAAAAAAAAAGAAGAAGAAAAACTCATAAAATACAAAAATTGTAAATATTGTACTAGTGCTGATCATATCATGTAGAATGGCTAACGTAAATTAGACCGCCATGTTAGCGATTATTAGCCAAAATTGATTGGAATGACAAAATTGACAAATTGTGAAAATGTTTATAACTAAATTGATAAATTATTAAAAAATTTATAGCTAAATTAGTACAATTGAAAGATTTAGGACAATTGGCTGCCGTATAATAAATTTAGGGCTTTTTGGGCAATTTTCTTGTTTAGTAACTACATGCTGCAAGTATTTTCAAATCAAATAGTATAGAAACTATGTATGCATTTGACAGAGAAATAGAAGGTTAGATCATGCATGTTCCAGTAGAATTTATAGGAGTTATGATTTTGTATTATTTGCGGCCACGTGATTTTAACGGCAAATTGGCTTTGCTGCACGGCCTTGGGAGATCTGGGGAGCTGACGGTCTTCCATTATTCATTTCTCAAGCTTTGCAGATTCTTCAGATATTTCCTCAATTAGTTGAGGCGCAAGGCCTACTAAAACTGAACGACTTTTCCGATTCGCCCAATGGCAAAAACACCGCAAAGTGCCACAGGTAAAATCTTTCGAGAGCAAAGAGGTTTCTTCATGACAATCAAAATCAGATCACATTATTCTGTCAATATAGACCTTTGTGCCATTTCTAGAGTAGAGTGAATGCATCGCGATCTGGGCATGTTTTCTGTTCTACTAGAAAAAAACATCATTTTCATGTTGTTTTTGGTTTTGCTTTTCTTTTTGACGGGTCTCGAGTCCCGTTAAATAGATTAAATGAACATGTGCTTAATTTATTCTCGCCATTGGGCACCACCGTGACACAAACGAGAATGTCGATAGAATTATGCCCAGATTTACCCTTTCACTCTTTCTAGTTTCATGGGCTTGTAACCTTTTTCTTTTACTTGTTTAGAAATGGGTCAGATTGTCAAGGAAGTTGTGGTTACCATGAAGACGAAGATGGACAACTTGCCTCCGTTCTCCACCGAGCGTTGCATCTATCGAGTGCCTGAGAAGTTGCGTAGAGCAAACGCAGAGGCCTACACGCCTCAAGTCATCTCAATCGGGCCGTTCCACTATGGTAAGAAAGAGCTTCAGTTCACGGAGGAGATCAAACTGAGGTACGTGACAAGCTTCCTTCGCCATTGCAAGGCCGACCTCCCAGCTTGTACCAGAATGATCAGCGAATCGGAAGACCACATTCGGCAATGCTACCAAGAAAAGCTCACCCAAGGCAGCTATGAGCTCGTAGAAATTATCTTAGTGGACGCAGTCTTTTTAGTTGAGCTGTTCATAACGAACCATTACTGGAACCACGACCCTGAGCACCGAGACCTGAACGACGAGATATTCAACAAGCAGTGGATGAACAACGCTGTATTCCACGACCTCCTGCTGCTGGAAAATCAAGTCCCGTTCTTTGTCCTCGAGAATCTATACAGCCTCGCGACATTGAGTACCACTGTCACATTCTTCAAGCTTAGCTACGAGTACTTCAGAGACATCCTGCACGGGCATGAGCTTGTAAGCACGAGAGTTCAGGTGAAGCACCTGGTGGACTACGTGCGAGCCCTGCAACTGCCTGCATTCCCTCGGCGCGTGACGCACAAAGAGGGCAAGAACTTCCAGCTGACTCGGAGTGCAAAGGAGCTGCAAGAGGCCGGGGTCATGTTCAGACAGGGCGAGGGAACCTCCTCCGTGCTCGATGTTGACTTCAAGGATGGTATCCTTGTGATGCGGCGTGTGGTTGTGCACGAGTGGACCGAGCCGTACTTCAGGAACATGATTGCGTATGAGCAGTGCCACCATGATGAAAAGTACATCAGCAGCTACGCCATTCTCATGGACAGCCTCATTAACACGCCCGAAGACGTCGACATTCTAATCAGCTGTGGAATTTTGGAAAATCGGCTTGGAAGCGCGGATGATGTGGCTCATCTCTTCAACAGCATGTACAAGGAGACCATGAGGGACTCTAGCGAGTTCGTCTACTCGGGCCAGTGCCTGGGCCTGAACGCGTACAGCAGGAACCGTTGGCACCAGTGGAAGGCTGCTTGGTACCGGTGGAGGGTCATCCTCCACCGAGACTACTTCAGCAACCCGTGGTCTGGGATCTCCGTGGTCGCTGCGGTGGTGCTGCTCGTTCTGACCTTGTTTCAAACTGCGTGTTCCTTTTTGGATATATACGCGGGTGACGCCCGGAGATTGTTCCGTAGGCGCAAAAGCCATTACTAGATCCATGGAATAGAAAGTCTCAAACTAGATTTGCATATCCTAAACACACTTATCGATGGCCGCATCATTTACGAAATAGAGTGTAAAGACCACGAAAGAGATCTTAATGAAGCCCGGCATAACTATTGACTTGAGTTTCTTCGCTGCCAGAAAGGTTGACTATACACTAGAACACAATAACGCTCATGAACGGAACGAGCAATCACCAGAAAGAGAACAATCAAAATGTCAGGTCATTGACCAGAGAAGCAGGATCACTGACGATCTAATGGAAGGAATGGAGAATGCTGATTCAGATCCAGAACAGTAATTACCAGAAATGCTCGGTCTTTCCAATAATGCTTGTGAGGAGTTGCTGATCTTCGGAAAGTATGCTCCACCACTAGAGTTTCCAATAATTTATGGGAGTCTCGGAACTAATTCAACAGCAATGCCGGGATCTAGACTGCTAACTTCAAATTTTAAAGCAGACCAAACCAAAAATGAAGCGAAAGAAGAAGCTTGGAAACAAACAAAAGACACAAACAAAAATGCAGATAGAGCAACCGCGTTTTAGTATATTTATGAGATTTTGTATATTTTCCTCGATTGGTACATAGTAATTGTCATTGATATTGTGCTACATTAGATAGTTATCTAGTAAAGCTTATAAACCACTCAGTACTCCATATTCGATAATATATAAAATATTACATTACATTTTTTTTCTCATCACAATTTTCATCTGGTGTCAAAGTCTCATTGTGTTTTGAGGGAGCGTCCATCGAGTCTGAATCATAATAATGCCAGCTGAATCGGCCATAGTTTTGTCCACGGTGGTCATCACAAAGGTAACCACATCGGCCACGTCACTCTCATTTCTTTGCCAAGCCCTCAACTTCAGCTGCTGTTCGTGACTCTTTTCGTTGCTCATCTGGGAAGACATACAACACCACCAGACTCACCGGCCTTAGACGAACCAGATCCTAATCTACTGAGCCTACCACATTTCAGCACTATTTTGACGCATTTTGGTTGTTCTTTCGAAATGCTAACACCACTACTAGACTCGCCATCGCCACCAGAGCCCGCCACTCAAATTTTGTTGCCATAACCCGTCGCACTCGCCATATGCACCGCCAGAAGCCATTGCACGTGAGATCCATGCATCATCAGAGCTCTACGAGACAAAAGCTCCTCCTGCGTGCTGATGTCATCCGCATCAGCATCAGCACATGTGACCGTTGATTGTTGATAGGACCGGTGATGACCAGTTCAGTTAGACCCAATCTACTGGTTCTGAGGCACTTTTCTTACCGGTTTGAGAACTTTTTGACCGATTCTTGGCGATCTAAGACTAGTTCCCAAGGTATTTTGAAGTTTTGAGTCCATCTTTTGCCTTATTTTCTCCAAACCTGCTCTTTAGGTACTAGTTTCTTCACATTTCTCGTCCACCCGCTGTGTTGAAACTAGTAAAGTGCATCTTACGGACAAATTAGACGTTTTAATGCCCGATTGCAATGGGCTACGATTTAAGCAACTTACGGGGACAGACAATTGACCTCGAAACTGAGGTCCACATGCAAGTCTATTCTATTGCTAACATAAAGGCTTCTTCCAATATCAACAAAAGTCACCGATGAATTTCATTATAATAAAAATTTAATTACCGGTAAGAGAAAAATATTTACATGCAGGAAAATCCCCCTGGCCAGGCTCAATGTTACCGACATAGCTTGACGAAGTGCATTTTTTTGGGCCAAAATCAATCGACATAGCTTGACCCAATTTTTTATGAGTTTTTGTGTGTGTGTGTGTGTGTAAAAGGAAGCCAAGAGAGAAAATATATTTCTTTTCTTATAAATAGAGAAGTAAAGTAAAGGAAAAACAATAGAAGTGCTATTCTTCAACTTTAAAGGTACTTCAATCTTATTTTGTTTATGTTAACGATATATTTAAGGTATTCTATGATTCTGTGATTTTTTATATTCTCCTTAATTCATTCTTGTTTGTCTCTTTAAATAGTTGTTATGTAAGGTCTTTAAATAAACACATGCACTATTCAACAGTTAATGAACATAATATTATTTTTCTCTTCATTTATAAATCTCAACTCTATATTAGAGCTATTATTACCTAAGGTATGCTTATTGAGTCTGCTACAAGATGGTTGCTACGATGCCAGTTGCATCTCTATCAATTTTCCTTCAAGACTGAAGCTTTGAATTACTATTCAGCACACTTCCATTGTTCATTTCGGTCTACTGCATCTACTATCAAGCCTTGAGGAGGATCAGTTGTGCCTTTTCCAAAAGCGACTTTTAGAGCGTACAGAGGAATCTTAGACTCCGGAATAGGACCCTCTCTTTGGCCATCTCGAGCTCGGCGATACCACGATTTGTATCGATGGGGCACCTTATGGGTGAGATTTGCATCGACCCAGACTATGGACCTTACCAACTTGGAGTCCCAACCCCTAGGGTCCTAATTCATCAGAATATAGGATGTTTGCTCTGTAATGCTCTTGGGTCGTCCAAAAAACTAAGGAGCAGCCATCTAAGGACTTGAAAAGTTATCCCACAGTAGGGTGAGACGACATCTTAGCGAGTTCCACCCCTTAAGACTCGATTAGGAAGAAAATATACTCTAAAGGTTGCCTAAATGCATATTAAGGCCGTAAAGCCTAATTATATGCTGGAACAGGCTCGGAAAAATTCCGAGACTCATTAAATAAATATTAGTGTGACAGCCTAAATTTTCAAAATTCGTTTTTGATTAAATAAATCGGACCTTTCGTCGATGCGCAGATAGTACTATTCTATGAGCCGATCATTCATGAGATAATTGGACTATCTGGAGAAGCAATCAATGAATCTAAATGCAATGGACTTGAGAATTTGACCAGGAATTAACTACTCGACCGTGTTGATCTACAAGGGTCATTATGGTACTGTCGAAATCGATTAGAGACTAGAGATAGATTGATTTGACTAAGATATGTGATTAGAGTGTGGGTGATTCCACCTGATTGCAAAATGCTTGTTGATCGGCACTAGACCGATTTTTCTATCGTTTTGGTACTCGGTGCCTGTAATTGAAATATTGGGATTTTCACGACAACCGATGGTTGCCGATATATCAGAGATGTACATTGTGACTCGAGATAAATCGATCACGGGTCAATTGCACCAAAGATTCATAAAAGCTACTCAATAGATTAGGTCATGCTAAAATCGCATCGGATTGAAATTAACCGCAAATTTGAACCCAATTTCAAAAATCGAAAGTTCTGTCATGTCACGATCTATTTTAGGAACGTTGACTGATCCTCTAAAAAACTTTAAGAGATTCCAGGATTTTTGCGGAAAATCGATTTTGACATTGCGGAAAATTAACGGAAATTCGGATGAGCTAAGTCGAAGGAAATTTGGACTTCCAAGCCGAGCTATATAATGTCAGAGATTTGCAGAAAATTATACGGGATTTTTCTTCATCAAAATTTCGACCTCAATTTGGGAAATTGAGTGATGAGATTGAAATTAAAGTTGTGAAATTTGGTTTTGAGTAAGGGACAGGAATTTTGGGCATTTAATTGGATAATGTATGGATTAATTAAGTGGAAAGAAATAGGAGACAAGTGAGTTAGTGTAATGGCTAAGGTTGATAATATTGGGCCCCTCCTCCGTGGCTTCTCGGACACGCTAGACACCCCCATCCGCTCGCTGCTCCTGCTTCGATTCCTTTTTCTTCCTTCGGTCTCTCAATTTGGCACATCTCTTTCTCTCTCTCACGCCTGCTTCTCTCTCTCCGTGCGCGAGCACCCCTACCAACGCCATCAGCTGCTCCTTTCTTCATTGCCAGCTGCCTCACGCCAACTGCAAGCCTCCCACACGTCCGCACGCCACTGCAGCTCACTGAAACCCCACGTTCCGGTCAACGGTGCTTCCCCCTCCATCGGTTTGTTGACCGTAAACCCCCACTCATCCATTTCAATTTCACCGAAGCTCTCCACCCAATCTCTCTCTCTCTCTCTCTCTCTCTCTCTCTCTCTCTCGTTGTTGCTTCTTCGTTCAGTCCACGTCCGCACGTCCTCCACCAGCGATTTCTTTCATCTGCCACGTCCGAAGTCCCTCACCGAAGAAGACCGAGCAATCTTCCACCGAACCGAAGCCACACGAAGTAGCTGCTCCTTCGCTGTTGATCTTCACGAAGCGGGCCCAACATCTTCGAGAATTCCAGCAGCCCAGTACAGCAGTCAGCCCATCAAGTGAGCCCAGCGTCTTGGGCCTGGTTCAACAGCCCGCGAAATTTTCTGGTTCAGCCCGCGAAGTCCACAAGCCCAGCCTGCAACGTCAGTTTTTGGTCCAGCCCAACTCAAGAATAAACCTCAGCTTGGGCTGAGATTTATTGGCCGGTTCTAGGCCCGGTTTGAGCTCCATCGACTCCGTCACAAACCCGAGTTTTGGCTGTTGTCGCACTGTCGTTGCGGTGAACCGGTTTCCGCAATTTGCCGGTGAGTTTATTTACTAAACTCTTCTTAGTAGGTTAATGACATCTGAGGAGTGTTTAGATTTATTTAATTAGGAATTTGTTTTAGATTTATTTAATTATGCAATTATGTATGTTAGGTGGTTAGTTAGATTAATTTAGTAATTTAATTATGCAATTATGTATGTTAGGTGGTTAGATTAGATTAAGTGAGGCCTAGATAAATTGTGTAATTTATCTAGAAGGGTTCGGGAATTTTCCGGGTCCGTATTGGTATTTAATTTAGTGATTTTGGCCTAGGTTGGCATTTTAGTATTTAAATTGATTTATTTAATTAATTTTAGAAATTAATTAATTATTAAATATTTTCCGGAAATTAGGCCAGGATAGCCGGTAACCGGAATTTCGTGCTGATTGCAATGGTATGGTTAATTTCTGCAATTGAGTGTTAAATTACGCAAATTGAGTGTTGATTGGATTTTTGGACATTTATTCCAAAAATTTATAAATTTCGTTATTGATTCAGAAAATCCCGGGTGTCGGGTCTTAAACACCAAAAATGGTTTTATATACTATATAAACTAGTGGGATTTTGAAAAGAATGTTATGAATTTTCCAGGTCCAATTTGACTGTGTACCCACACACGACTATTTTCCGGAATGTTTTGAATACGAAGAAAATAGGCCAGTATCACTATTTTAATCGAGGCATTTGTGTACAATGCACAGTGTCCGGAGCCGAGATTGAGTGGTCGTGTGTTGATTAAAGTGAACCTGTCCTAGCGTTTACGTCGGATGTTACTAAATCCTACTTTTGGGTTACCCATGCATTAGGGTAGCAGGTCGCAGTAGATTATGGACCGAAGCTCTTTCGAGATAGTCGTCTTTGTGACGTAGTCGTGCTCTATGGGGGAAGAGACAATGCCTAGCTATGCTAGTAGACTACCGAACATGGATGTCGACAATGCCTTGAGTGGCTTGATTAACAATTGGAATGCATGATTGTCTGAGTTCGATGCACCTAATTATGAGACAAAAAGATGTGGCATGATATGGGTTGGGTCATAATGGTTTGATCTTATAATCGAGACTCCTGTGATGGATTGAGTTGAGACCCTTGTAGTTGATTGAGAAAAGTAAGGCGTTTCAATTGTCGTATGCATAAATTGCATGCATTTGAGATATGAACTGTGCTGACCTACAGGAAGGAACTAGGGCGAGGTAAATTCCCTGTTCTAATTGTGTGATTATCAGGGGATTTATTTTCGCTTCCGCATGTGCTTAAAAATCAATGGGTCAATGACTCGTCTTGGGAAGTTGCAAAATTTTATCGACCAGAGAGGGATGGGCACGCGCTCGGGGTTCAGGGTGTGACAATTAGAGCCTATCTACTAGCTAATTACACAAAACTAACCACCTAATATGTATTGGTAGTTAACTAATTCACTAAACCGTTCTAATTATCCACTAAACCAATCTTATTCTAACTAATCAACCCTTAAGCGTCATTAACCTACTAAGCGAGGATTAGTGAGTTAAACTCATTTGATTAACGAATTGCTCAGTTCGAAACGACAGGGACGTGACAGGGATCAACTATCTCCAAAACAGGCTTGTCTTTTGAGGTTGGGAACACCTTTAAAACGGGCCTAAACCACTGCTGGAAACCCACTATTTTTGCTACTAACTAGGGTTAGTTGAAGGTTGTTTCAGTGGCTAAACGGCAAAGCAAGGATCGGTGGAGCTGCAGCGAGATTAGGCGGCCAATGGCGGGGACTCACAGTGACGGATAGATGGCCAAGCAACTTCGGTGACCTCCATATGGCTCTGGTAGCTTGTTGGACAGTGAGCAAGGACAGGAACGACGCAGTTGGACATGACTGAGGCGGAAGGCACGTGCGGGCAAGGACGGGGCAACAATGGTGCGCGCAAGGAAGGGGCGGCAAACGGCGATGGGCAATGGCTCATGGTTGGCTTTTGCTGACGGAGGAGCTTCGAACGACTAGAAGTAGGGTTGAGGGAGTGTTGCTCGACTAGCTGGGGGAAGAGAGATAGATAAGGGAACAAAATGAGGCCTACTTGGTCTCTTTTTCTCTCAATTTGTCCCCCAAGACCATTCTCCACCACCAGCTGTGTTTCAAGGCCTCAATTCATCCATCAAGGCCTCTTCTAGAAGGCTTGAATTGGTCCATAAGTCATGGGTGGTGGGGGGCTATGAATTTCATGTATTTTATCCTCCATTGGACACCAAATGCCTCTTAAATCAACACAAATTGCCTCTATAATTTCAACCAACATCTCATAGATCTAATTGATATTTTTCCTCACCAATTGATCTTACTTATATCCCAATTTCATGATAAAAACGGTCTTTGACATTTTCTGAACAAAAAGACCCTATGATGACTTTTTCCCAAAAAGTCTCGGTTTGCAAAAAAATATTTGGAGACTGAGTCGATGTTCCTAAAATGACTTGTGACATGAAAGAACTTTCAATTTTGAAATCGGATTCAAATTCACGGTTAATTTCACTCTGGCGTGTTTTTAGCGTGACCTAGGCTACCGGGTAGTTTTCAAAATTTTTTAATGCAAATGACCCGTTGTCGATTTTCTTCGAACCACAATGAACCCACTCGACACATTGGTGACTCTCAGTTGTCGTGAAAATCTCGAGAATTCAAATGCGGACACAAGGTATTAAAACGATAGAAAAATTAGTATAGTGCCGGTCGACGAGAATTTCCCAATTTAGTGGAGTCATCCACGTTTAACCATACATCTCAGTCGAACGGACCTATCTCTGTTCTCAAATTGATTTTTAATTGTGCTGTAATGATCTTAGCAGATGAGCACGATCAAGTAGTCGAGTCTTGGTCGAATCCTAAAGTCTATTGCATTAAATTTTCTTAATGATTTCTCCAAATAGTCTAGTTATCTTAAGAGTGATTAGCTCTGAGAATAATATTATAAGTGCGTCGATGAAATGCCAGATTAATTTAATTTGAAAGTAGAACTGTAAAATTCAGGATGTCACAACTCTTCATCTCTTATAAAAATTTTGTCCTTAAAATTTAAACATTTATAAAACTTAAGCAAAAAGGTGGGGGCACAATTGTTTCATCAACTCTTTATTCTCTTAGGTTGCTCCTTCAGTGCCATGGTGCTACCAGACCAGTTTGACCAACATAATAGTTTTTGTACGCAAAACTTGCTCTTTTCTATCCACAATATGAACAAGACTTTTAACGTATGACACACGATCATCCATACCAATTCTTCAAAATTAAGCACGTGGGTCGGGTTAGGCTTGTACTTCCTCATCATTGACATGTGAAAGACGTTGTGTAATTGCACTAGTCTCGGCGACAACGAAAGACGATACGCTAGGGTCTCGATTCTTTCTAGAATTTCAAATGAACCTATATACCTCGGACTCAATTTCCCTTTCTTACCAAAGTGCGAAGTTCCCCTCATTGGCGACACCTTCAAAAAAACGTGATCACCAACTTAGAATTCCAATGGCCTCCGGCAATTATCTGCGTAGCTTTTCTATTTGCTTTGAACGGTCTTTAGTCTGCCTGTGATTAGTGCAACGGCATGCACTGATTGCTGAACCAACTCTAGGCCTGTAATTTTTCTTTCCCCGACTTCATCCCAACACAATGGTGTCCTACACCCTTTGCCATATAATGCTTCAAAATGAGCCATTTGGATGCTTTGCTAATAACTATTGTTGTAGGCAAATTCCACAAGATGAAGTTGTTTTTCCTAACTTCCTTTAAAATCTAGCACGCAAGCCCATAGCACATCCTCAAGTGTCACGCCCCGATCCTCGAGTGCGTACCCATCCCTCTCTGGTCGATAAAACTTTGTGACTTCTCAGGACTAGTTGTTGACCCTTTTCATTTTATTGCACATGCGGAAGCGAATAATAAATCCCCTGACTATAACCATCTTAGGATAGAAAAGCAGGACAACAAATTCACAACAAAACACGCTTTTATATACACATTGAGTCATGTACAAATTTTGTGATCAAAAGACTACAAAAGACTATTTTTCCAAAAAGAAGTGGTCCTAACTGACCTACACTTTGAATCACTTAAGCACGGCTCTAGGTCCTCAGCTCTACGATCTTGAAAATTGAGCGGACAACGGGGTGAGATATAAACCTTAGCGAGTTCACACTCTAAACACCGATTTTGAGGGAAAGACACTAAGAAGCGTCCTAACCACACAATCATATAATCACAGAGACTTATCTCGTCTCAGATCTATCTTGCAAGTCAGTACAATTTATATCATAGACAGCACGAGAGCATGAGGAACAAATAAGCTCCAACAACTAGAACGTCACACTAAATTCTCAAACTAGTACAAAGGTCCAGATTATAGGGCCAAATTGTTATGACACGTCCCATTCCGTGCCACACAATTTTGTCCCATAATCTAACACATTCACTCAATTAATCATGCGTTCCTAGTTTTGACCTCGGCATATAGCATGGCCTACTCTCTGTTCGAAGGTCTTTTGGCGTTGCTAGGCATCGTCTCACCCCATTGAGTACTGCACATCTCCATCAAATGACTTTCTAGAAGGAGCACGGGTCCATAATCTACTGCAATCGTTCCTGTTGTCTAGGGCGTCCCATATAGGGTAACATCCAGCTTAACAGCCCGGGATGGGTTCTCTTAACCAACACATGACTACTCAATCTTGGCCCATGACACCGTGCCTTGCACTCAAATGTCTCAATTAAAATGGTGAACCTGGCATTTTTCTTCATATTAGAAATATACGGTCAAATAGTCGTGTGTGGGTACACGGTCAACTCAACCCAGAAAGATTGATATATCTATCTTTTTTTTAAAACTATTTTCGGTGTCACAATCCGACACTCGGGATTTTTTGAATAAATATTGGAAATTCATAAACTCTTGAATTAAATACTCAAATTTTCAATTAGCACTCAATTGGCATAATTTAACACTCAATTATAGAAATTAATCACATCATTGCAATTAGCACAAAATTTTGGTCATTGGCTATCCCGGTCTAATTTCCGGAAAAATAATTAATAATTAAATAATTTCTAAAATTAATTAAATAGGTACATTAAACATTTAAAAATGCTAACTTAGGCTAAATAATTCTAATCTAACCACCTATTGAACTAATTAAATTTTCCTAACCATTCTAACTATAAAGCTACCTAACGATCTAACTAAGTTTAAGCTCTAACCACATAATTTACTAATCTAACTAACCTAAATTAATTAAATAAACTAATTTACACTAATCTAAACTTAAATAAATCTAAACACCCTTTAAACATCATTAGTCTACTAAGAAGAGTTTAGTGCATAAACTCACCGGTTTATTGGGGAAACCGGTTTACCGCGACAGTGGCGCGACGGTGGCCGAAATCCAAATTTTTAGCGACGTCGATGGACACTCGAGCTGGGTGTAAAAGCCTTGTAAGCCCATAGAAATTTCTGGGCTTAGACTTGGGCTTGGGCCTGCTTCTTCGGCTTCAAGTGAGCTGGAATTGGGCTGGACTTCAAGTGGGCCTGTCTTCGGATGGGCTGGGAAATTCGCAGGCTTCACTTGGCTGGGCTGTTGGACCGAAACTTGGGCTGACCAGGACAATTGCGAGCTGGGCTTGAAGATTTCTCTAGGCTGGACTCCACTGGTTTGTGGGTTGAACAAGAAAGCTCGAAGATGGGCTGCTGCTTTGACCAAGACACACGAAGGAAGGGAGTTCGCTGAAGAAGAAGCTTGACTGGGCAAGCTGGACGGGGGCAGGTGGCCGAAGTTGCTGGAGCCGAAGTGCGTGCGGCTTCGCTGGCAGCAGGATTCGAAGGGGAGAGGGAGAAGACGCGTGGCTGAAGCTGTTGTAGACATTGGGCCAAAGAAGGAGTCAACGCCCGCGGCTCCTTGCTGGGCTTGACTCGACGCAGTTGCACTTTGATGGAGGCAGCGTGAAAAGGGGACGCGGGGCAGCAAAAGGGAAAGTCTTCAATGGAGTTTTAGGTTGACTTGTGGGGGAACAACTGGTGGTGGAGAGCAGGCGTGGGGCGCGGATGGCAGCAAAATGAAAATGAACAATTGAGAGAGAGATGGGGCGGCTTCAAAGTAAAATGAAATAAAAGCAAAGCTGAAGCCAGCGGAGAGGATGGGGTTGCGGGGGATGTGCACAGAAGCTAAAGAAAAAGGGAAGAAAGGTCAATAATCCTTAGCCAACTAATTGAGTGTTTGGTCCTCTTAAAGCCCACACAAGATTATCCTCTTGTCTCAAATACTTTCTTGCTCTAATTTCCCACAAAAATATCCAATTTAAAGCCAAAAATGCAGCCTCTAAAATAGCATACGAATTTCACCATATACACTTCAATTTCTTCTTCGATTATCGAAATCGAGATTCGCTTTTGCTAAAGAAAAATCCCGAACTATTTTCTGTAAATCCCTGACACTTAAAGGCTCGGCTTAGAAGTCCAAATTTCATTCAATTAAGCCCATCTAGATTTCTGCTAATTTTCTGCAACATCCGAATCGATTTTCTGTAAAAATTCCAGAATCTTCGAAAATTCTTCGGAGGATGAGTTGACGTTCCTAAAATAGATTGTGACACGACAGAACTTTCAATTTATGAAATCGGGTTCAAATTTGCAGTTAATTTCAATCCGGCACGCTTTTAGTGTGACCTAGTCTACCGGGTAACTTTTAGGAATTTTTGGTACAATTAACCTGTGATCTATTTATCTCGAGTCACAATGTACATCTTCGACACATTGGCGACTCTTGGTTGTCGTAAAAATCTCGAGGTTTCAATTACAAGCATCGAGTACCAAAACGATAGAAAAATCGGTCTAGTACCGATCGACGAGTATTTTATAATCAGGTGAAATCACCCACATTTTGATCACATATCTCAATCAAATTGACCTATATTCGGTCTTTGATCAATTTCGACAGTGCCATAATGACCTTTGCAGATAAACACGATCGAGCAGTTGATTCTTGGTCGAATTCTCAAGTCCATTGCATTTAGATTTCTTAATTGCTTTCCTAGATAATCCAGTTATCTCGTAAGTGATCAATTTAGAGAATAGCACTATCGGCGCATTGAAAAAATGCCCGATTTATTTAATCGAAAACAAATTTTGAAAATTCAGGCAGTCACATTAAGGGTCTGAATCATCCTCTCAAATTGGCCATCCGTCTGAGGATGATATGCCGTACTGTATTGCAGCTTTGTACCTAAAGCACTATGCTCTTCCAAAAAGCGGCGGTAAATCTTGGGTCTCGATCTGAAGTTATTGTCACTGGCACTCCATGCAGACAAACTACCTGACGTACATATAGATCCGCGTGTCTATTTAAACTAAGGTCCTTTCGAACTGCAATGAAGTGGGCCGACTTGGTCAGTCTGTTGACCACTACCCAAATGGAATCATTACATCTTTGACTCCTCGGTAATTCAGTCACGAAGTCTATCGTCATATGCTCCCACTTCTACTCTGGGATCTCAAGAGGTTGCAGAAGTCCTCCCGGCTTGCAATGTTGATCTTTGACCTGCTGCCATGTCAAACACTTGGCGACATGCTTGGCGATGTTTGCCTTCATACCCGACCATCGATAGTGTTGACATAGATTTTGATACATCTTGATACTACCAAGATGAATGCTATAACTACTACGATGAGCTTCTGACAAAATATCCTCTCTAAGCTCCACATTGTCAAGTACAACTAATCGTCCTGGAAACCTCAATATTCCATTATCAGAAACTTGAAAGTCAACTTTTCTCTTATCAGTATCCTCTTGCAAAATCTTCTGAACATCTGGGTTTGTCGGCTGAAGTAGCTTGATCCTAATTTGAACATACAGCTCAATTATGAGGGTGGCCATAAGATTAGAAATGTGACCTACCTCAAATTTGAACACCGAATCCCGTGTTCTCTCGATTAAATTTCACTTCTTAACCAGTATATGAGCAGCTGAAGACTTTCGACTCAAAGCATTGGAGACCTTATTTGCCTTTCCAGGGTGATATACGATATTATAGTCATAATCCTTCAGAAGTTCCATCTATCGACGCTATCTCATATTCAACTCCTTTTGAGAGAATAGGTACTTGAGACTTTGATGGTCCGTGAAGATTTGGAATCTCTCTTTACACAAATAATGTCTCCAAATCTTCAACGAGAAAATAATTGCCGCAAGTTCTAAGTCATGCGTCAGGTAATTTTGTTCATGAGGTCTCAACTAATAGGATGCGTATGCAATAACTCGGCCATGTTGCATCAGTACTCAACCCAACCCTTTGAATGACGCATCACTATAGATCTCGAATTCTCTAGGACCAAATGAAATGGTCAGCACAAGTGCGGTAGTCAGCTTTTGCTTAAGCTCTTGAAAATTACGCTCGCACTTGTTTGTCCACACAAACTTCTCTTCTTTCTTTAGGAGTCTAGTCATTGGCGATGCTAAAGCTGCAAACCCTTCCACAAACCGTTTGTAATAACTTGCCAAACTTAGAAAACTTTTGATCTTTGTCACTGTAGTCGGTCTCGGCTAGTTGATCACTACTTCAGTCTTACTTAGGTCCATAGAGATTCCTTTGCCCGAAATCACGTAACCTAAGAAAGCAACACGAGTTAATCAAAACTCGCACTTGCTGAGTTTGATGTACAATTGATGAACTCTCAGAGTTTGTAGTACCAATCTCAGATGACTCTCATGCTCTTCCTCATTCCTTGAATACACTAGAATATCATTGATGAACACAATCACAAACTGATCCAGGTATTCCTTGAGCACCTTGTTCATCAAATCCATAAAAGCAACTGGAGCATTCATCAACCCGAACGGCATCACAGTGAACTCATAATGACCATATCGAGTATGGAATGTTGACTTTGGTATATCCTCTTTTTTGATCCTCAGCTGATGATATCCTGTCCTTAAATCGATCTTTGAAAATATCGACACTCCTTCTAACTGATCAAACAAGTCATCGATCCTTAGGAGTGGATACTTGTTCTTGATCCTCACCTGATTGAGTTGGCGATAGTCAATGCACAGACACAACGAATCATCATTCTTCTTTACAAACAAGACCGGTGCTCCCTAATGTGATGCACTAGGATAGATGAATCATTTATCTAAAAACTCCTACATCTGCACTTTCAATTCCTTCAATTCAGAAAATGCCATCCAGTAAGGAGCCTTAGAGATCGGCTTTGTCTTGGGGGCTAACTCAATCACGAACTCTATCTCTCTTTCCGGCGGTAGACATGGCAATTCCTTCGGAAACACATTTGGAAATTCTTGCATCACTACAATGTCTTCCATCTTCAGCTCCTCAACTATCGTATCCATGATAGTTGCCAAGTAACCTTGATAACCCTCGTCTAACAAACAAGTTGCCTCTCGCAACAAGATCAAAATAATCGAGGGTCTTCCTTGATTCCCAACAAACTTGAAACTCTCACCCTCTAATTGGTTAAACTAAATCGCCTTGCAATAGCAGTCCATCTTAGCTTGTTGCTTGGTAAGCCAGTCCATGCCAATTATCAAATTAAAGTCATACATGGCTATGACTAACAAGTCTATTTTCCCCTCTCACTTACCAATCACTAACTTGCAACCTAAACAACCTAAAGCAGCTAACACCTTATCCTTCAACGGTGTAGATGTTTTAACCACTGACTCCAATTATATAGGACTTACTCCTATCAACTTAATATACTGCTTGGCAATAAAGGAATGAGTTGCTCCTAGGTCTAATAAAACATATATAGGATGGTCGTTCAGCGAAACCATACTTGTAATAATGTTAGGCGTAGCTTCTGCTAGACCTTGTGTGATGGCATACATCGTGCCTTGAACTGGGGGTCTAAGCTGTCCTCCTTGCGGTGCGTTTTGAGGTGTGTACCCCCTGATCTGACCTAAAAGTGGTGTTGACGGCAATTGTGGTTGTCCTCTTGGCTTGTTAGGACAATCTCTGATCATGTGACCTTGTTGGCCATATCCAAAACAAACACCCAGTCTTCAAGGACTCGGAGCTGTATCATGTTACCTTCCATAGAAGCAAAACAAGCTATTCTGACTCGGCCTCGATTTTCCAATTCCGCTCTTCCTATTGGGCGGAACTTGAAATCTACCTCTAGTCATGGGCCTCTTCCCATGGCGAATCCCTTCTAGATGCGAATCGAACCTCGACCCAGACGAGGTGACTTGCTCATTTAGGCTTCTTTTGAGCAACTATGCTCGATGGTAAATTTCTCAATAATCAATCAAACCAAATGGCAACAATGGCTGCTTTAACTCTTGTCGAAGGCCATTCTTGAGTCTTTGAGCCTTCTTTTCAGGATCTTTAATTAGCCTCGGAACATACAGAAAGCGCGAATTTGACCACATACTAGTCAACGGTCATTGTCCCTTGATGGAGATGCTGAAAGTCTTCCATTTTTTGCTCTCTAGCGCTCCTAGAGAAATATTGTTCATTGGATGCCCTTAGGAGGCAACCCATAGAGGGACCACTCCTCTAGGAAATACAGTCTCTTTGGCGGCTCTCCACTAGGTATTGGCGTTACCCTGCAATTGATAGACTGCTAGGGTTACCTTCTCTACCTCGGTGCACATCAAGAGTGTAAAGGCCTTCTCTAGATCTTGGATTCAAAGAGACACGACCTCGAGGTCTCCAGTACCTGTGAACCTTAGTGGGTTCAATTTCAAGAACTATTTCACTAGCTTATGTATCGGTCTCTCTCTCTACACCACTGCATTCTCAAGCTGAACTTTGGTAGGTGTGGCAATAGGTGCGGCCTTAGCGGAGGTGGCAACGGTAGCAGTAGCAGCGGCATCAATAGTAGTAGTAGCTATAATAGCGGCTTGATTCTGTGCCTGGTGTCTTATCGCATCTCCCATGACTTCAAGCG
Organism: Eucalyptus sideroxylon x Eucalyptus melliodora; assembly: GCA_016097485.1. NCBI lineage: Eukaryota > Viridiplantae > Streptophyta > Magnoliopsida > Myrtales > Myrtaceae > Eucalyptus > Eucalyptus sideroxylon x Eucalyptus melliodora. Next base: position 23,863,611 of record CM027826.1, on the reverse strand, counting down.
CTTGCATGATCCCTTCAATTTTGGGATCACCAAAGGCTGCTACCCCAGCACCAACAGTAGGTGGTGCCACTCTACTCGCGCTAGCCTGAGTTGGCGTTCTACCTCGGCCTCCTCGGGTATCGACCTTGGTCAGTGTCCTACCCCGAGTCACGGCCCTGATGGTCCTCTTACTAGGAGTCCTCGGCTTTTGATCACTCATGGCTCAGCTTTCTCTACTGAAGCCTGCTTCCAATTCCACACCGAATTAGAAATAGAGTGATTTAAATAATAAGCAGTTCTACCAATCGGCGACCATAGACATGCACCAGCATGAATTTAAAGGCTATTCCTACTACTATCCCATAAACCATTGCACCTTATCACTCCAATCCTTAACCATTGATCTGATACCATTTAAACGGAGATTTCACACCCCGATCCTCGAGTGCGTGTCCATCCCTCACTAGTCGATTAAATAGTGATGTCCCAAGATGCATCACCGACCTTTTCATTTTAGTACGCATGCGAAAGCATATAAATAATCCTTAGACAATAAAACAATGAGATACGAAAGTAGGACCATAAATTTTGAACATGAAACAACCACACATATATACATTGCACAACATTGTTGGAGAAATCTTCTTGAAGTGTTTTGAAGTTGACAAAACGTTTCCATCAGTCTAGTCTGAAGGTTTGCAGACTCTGCTATTTAAAGTCTGAAGACCTCCGGACAGTCAGACTCAAGACTCAAAGTCTGTCCTCATTGACAGTCTCTAATTCGTTGAAGAAAGGTTATCCAGAACTGGATGTTTCATTAAGGATATGACCTTATCGATTAGAGAAGATTTTTTGGTTGGATATGACATAACGGAATCCTTTGATTGATCGAGATTGATTCGAAGATTAAGGATCCGATGATTGGCAAAATATTCTTGGAAGATTCTACTTATGGAAACCAAGATCCTGATTGTATGGGCAAACGGAATTGATGGGCTATTGACATGTTCCTTTAATAGCTTGAATGATCTTCCTAATTGATTCCGTCCAATGGGTAGATTGAAGGAATTCCTTTGGTAAGTGCCAACGGGTATGATGGCATGAAGGAGTATACAAGGAAAATGTTCTAAGTTATTCGAGGTGTGCATGATATAAGAATTCCAAAGTCTGAAGCTCCTTGTTGTTGAGTCAATTCTTTTGAGCGAAATCTTGTACGCAAAAGAGAGTCTATATTTGTGAGAAACCTTGAGAAAGTATGGTAGAACATCTATACTGTGGAATCAAGGAAAAGTTGTGCTGTAACTTCTCTTTTGTTCATAGTGAAATCCAGCCGGTGGGCTGTCAATGCGGAAGAGTGGACGTAGGCTTGGAATAAGCCGAATCACTATAAACCTTGTGTTCAATTTTCTCTTCCCTACTCTTTACTTTACTTTGATCGTACTTCATTTTGTTAATCAATAGAGAACTCCTTTTCTATCGTTTGCCTAGAATCGCTTCCGTATCTCGAAAAATTATTTGTGCACCTATTCACCCCCCTCTAGGTGCTTATACTAGCTATCTCAATTGGTATAAGAGCTAGTGTACTCACTTTGTTTAAAGTGTTTTACTTCAAAGTTAAAGATCCATGGCTAGTATGTTGGCTCCAGGGCTGGTAGAAGGGCAAAGTAATACCAGATTGCCTTACGTTGATGGAAAGGACTACAACATATGGAAAAACAAGATGAAGGCTTTCCTAAGATCAAAGGATACTCTGGAATAGGACGTTGTAGAAAAATGAATCATTCCTAAAGCTGCACCTGTCTCAGAAATAGGAAAAGATACGGTTGAGTCTAGCGAAATGACTCAGGAAGAGATAATCAAGAGACAAGCTCTTGATGCAAAAGCAATTTATTCTTTATATTGTTCTTTATCACCTACTGAATATAACATAATATCTTCTTGTGATACAACCAAAGAAGTTTGGGATAGATTACACATTACTTATGAAGGAACCGATCGAGTGAAAGAGACTAGAATCAACATTCTCCTTGGTCATTATGAAGCTTTCAGAATGAAATCGGGAGAATCTATAATTGACATGTTTAGTCATTTTACAGAAATCGTGAATGGTCTTGAAAATCAAGGTCAACCAATTTCTGATCCCATGAAAGTAAATAAGCTACTGCGTGGACTCTCGAAGGATTGGAATCACATAAAGACCTCAATCAGAGAGACCCAAAGAATCATGCCACTGTCTGTTGATGAGTTGGTTGGGACTCTTCAGTCTTATGAAGTAGAACGAATCAATGAAAACGAAGATCCTAAAGGTAAGAAATCCATTGCATTAAAACCTAATGATGATTATGATGTAACATATTCTGAAGACGATATGGATGATGAGGAGCTTGCTCTCATGATAAGAAGATTCAGAAAGCTAAACAGAAAATGAAGAATATTCAATTCAAAGAAACAAAGTTTTCAAAAGCAACAGACCAAGTCTGCTGAAGATGATGAATCAAACAAAGATGTAGTCTTCTTTGAATGTAAGAAAAATGGACACATCAGACCTAACTGTCCTCTTCTGAGGAAGAAGAAAGGAAAAACTGAAAAGTATTGAAAGGCTCTCAAAGCAGAAACCTGGAGTGATACAGAGTGCGAAGATAGTGATGATGATTATGCCAACATATGTCTAATGGCACAATCGGATTCAGAATCAAACTCCGAGATGGATTCAGATTCAGAAAGTGAATTCGAGGTCACTATCAAGAAAAAGGTAAAATGGTATCTAGATAGTGGATGCTCAAGACATATGACAGGAGATTCAAATTGCTTCATAAAGCTTGTTCAAGTGAATGGTGGAAAAGTCTCATTTGGAGGAAACAACAAAGGAAAAATTGTGGGATTTGGAACTGTAAAGATTGGGAACCTCACAATAAGCAATGTTTCTTTAGTTGAAGGGCTCAACTACAATCTACTAAGTGTCAGTTAGCTATGTGATGCCGGTTTCAGAATCTACTTTCAAGAGGGTATTTGTTCAAGAACCAGTAAAGACTCTACTCGGTCATTTATGGGTCAAAGACATGAAAATATCTACCTCTTGGACGTGAAACTAGATAAATCGCAATGTCTAATCTCAATCCAAGACGAAGCGAGCTTATAGCACAAAAAGCTTGAGCATATTAACATGAAGCAAATAGCCAAAATCTCAGCAAAGAAGCTTGTTCGTGGTCTACCAAATTTATCATACCAAAAGATTGATCTATGTACACCATATATATTGGGAAAATAGGTAAGAAATTCCTTTAAACCAATAAATCAAGTTTCCACTAACCGTGTATTGCAGCTCTTGCATATGGATCTCTTTGGACCAACAAGAACACAGAGCATTGGAGTTAAGAAATATTGCCTAGTAATTGTGGATGACTACTCACGATTTACTTAGGTATATTTCTTGGCAAGTAAGTCTAAAACTTTCTATTACTTTGAAAAATTTGCTAAGAAGGTTCAAAATGAAAAGGGGTATGTTATTTCAAGTATAAAAACAGATCATGGAGGTGAATTTGAAAATCAAGATTTTACAAAATTTTGTGATGAATTTGGTTTTCAGCATTTGTTCTCATCTCCATATACTCCAGAGCAGAATGGAGTTGTGGAAAGGAAGAATAAATCTCTTCATGAAATGGCCAGAACTCTTTTAATTGAAAGCAATATCTCTTTACGATTTTGGGAGGAAGCAGTTTCAATATCATGTTATATTATCAATAGAGTTTTTCTAAGGCCTATTCTAGAAAAGACTCCCTATGAACTATTCAAAGAAAAGAAGCCTATTGTTTCATATTTTCATGTATTCGGATGTAAATGTTTCATACTGAAAAATGCAAATGATCGAGTTGGTAAGTTTGAAGAAAAGTCAGATGAAGGCATCTTCCTTGGATATTCAACCACAAGTAAAGCGTACAAAGTCTACAACAAGAAGACTCAAACTGTGGAAGAATCAATGAATGTCAAATTCCAAGACTCTATACAATATGAATCTATTCAGACTCATCTTGAAGAGATTGAACCTGCTCCAGACTCTACAAAGTCTAAATCCCAAGAAGCAGCTTAGACTTTGAAGGACCAGCAACAAGTGACTGTTGAAGATTCAAGTGAAGGAAGTGACCATCAATCTGACAAATTAACCAGCAACTAGAAACATAAGTCCAGTAATCCCAAAGATCTTATTATTGGCGACATCAATGAAGGAATTCGCACAAGATCCAAAAGGCACGAAGAGTCTAGTGCTGTGGCTCTTATTTCTGAAATAGAACCTAAAAGCATAGGTGAAGCTTTATCCGATGAAAGCTATATTGAAGCTATGCAAGAAGAACTCAGACAATTCAGAATTAATGATGTCTGGGAGTTGACTCATAAACCAAAAGGTAAATCAATTGTTGGAGGTAAATGGGTTTTCAGGAACAAAATGGACGAGAAAGGAAAAGTCATAAGAAACAAGGCAAGACTCGTGGCCAAAGGATACAAGCAAGAAGAATGGATTGACTATGACGAGACTTACGCACCGGTAGCAAGGTTAGAAGCAATTCTTTTATTACTCGCATTTGCTTGTCATAAGAATTTTAGGTTATTCCAAATGGATGTCAAAAGTGCATTCCTAAATGGATTTATCCATGAGGAAATTTATGTGGAACAACCACCTAGGTTTGAAGATCCAAGGAAACCAGACTCAGTATTCAGACTCAAAAAGGCCTATATGGCTTAAAACAAGCACCTCGAGCTTGGTACGACAGAATGACTAAGTTTTTAATTCAAAATGGTTTTGTTAAAGGTAAAGTAGACACTACTCTTTTTATTAAAAGAGAAAGCAAAAGTTTTCTGCTTGTTCAAATATATGTCGATGATATTATCTTTGGATCTTCTAATGAAAGTTTGTGCAAGAAATTCTCTAAGACTATGCAGGATGAATTTGAAATGAGCATGATGGGTGAGTTAACCTTCTTTCTCGGTCTTCAAATAAAACAATTGAAGGTAGGAACTTTTATTCATCAAGAAAAGTATGCAAATGATCTTGTCAAAAAGTTTAGACTGGACAATTACAAAAAGGCTGATATATCGATGTCAAGTTTCTTGAAGATAGACAAAGATGAAGGGGGAAAGAAAGTCGACCAAAAGTTATACATGAGTATCATTGGTTCTCTTCTTTATCTTACTGCTTTTAGACCTGACATTTTGTTTAGTGTTTGCATTTGTGCTAGATTTCAAGCAGACCCTAAAGAATCTCATTTAAATGCTACAAAACGTATTATCAAATATATTTCATCAACTTCAAGCTTTGGTCTCTAGTATTCAAAAATGGGGATTTCACTCTTCTTGGATACTTAGACGCAGACCTTGCCGGATGCAGAGTTGATAGAAAGAGCACCTCGGGTACCTGTTAACTACTTGGAGGCAGGACATTATCTTGGTTTTCAAGAAAGTAGAGTACAATAGCTCTCTCTACAGTAGAAGCTGAATATGTAGCTCTTGGAAGTTGTTGTTTACAAATTCTGTGGATAAAACAACAGCTAAGAGACTTTGGAATTGAAGATTCATGCAAAAAGATTAATTGCGACAACACCAACGCTATCAATCTCACCAAAAATCCAATTCTTTACTCAAGAGCAAAGCATATAGAGATTTGACACTACTTCATTAGAGATCATGTTCAAAATGGAGAAGTTTCAATTCAATTAAACCTTGTGTTCAATTTTCTCTTCCTTACTCTTTACTTTACTTTGATCGTACTTCATTTTGTTAATCAATAGAGAACTCCCTTTCTATCGTTTGCCTAGAATCGCTTCCGTATCTCGAAAAATTATTTGTTCACCTATTCACCCCCCTCTAGGTGCTTATACTAGCTATCTCAACCATAATGTATATAGTACGATACAAACTATTAAAGTCAAGTTCTACTTAAGCCAGTTCAAAAATAAAGCCTATAAGTAGGGGTGGGGGTTTCCGATCTACTCTAGATCATCATCATCCTCGATCTCTCCTTGTTCCACACTCCATATGAGCTTTTAGCAAATTGCACTAGAGACTCTAGTACTGCAAGAGCCGGGTCTACTGCATCTATTATCGAGCCTTGAGGAGGATCGGCTGTGCCTTTCCCAAAGGCGACTTCCAGAGCATACAGAGGAATCTCAGACTCTAGAATAGGACCCTCTCTCTCGCCATCTCGAACCCAGCGGTACCGCGATTTGTATTGATGGGGCACCTTATGGGTGAGACCCGCATCAACACAGACTACGGACCTTACCAACTCGTAGTCCCAACCCCTAGGGCCTTGAGTCATCGGAATATAGGATGTCTGCTCTGTAACGCTCTTGGGTCATCCAAAAAACTCAAGAGTGGCCTTCTAAGGACTTGAAATATTATCCCACAACGGGGTGAGATGATGTCTCAGTGAATTCCACCCCCTAAGACTTGATTAGGAAGAAAATACGCTCTGAAGACTGCCTAAGCACAACATAGGTCTAAGGGCTTACCTTGGCCTCTGTTCCTTCCTACAGGTCAGTTTAATTTAAACAAGTACTAACAAACCATACCATCCAATCAAATCAGATTGAACCATTGATCAATTGACTCAGTCGATTACATGTCACCAAGACCATCACACGGTCATTTCGATTATTCATTCTAGACTCTTAGTCACGGCTTAACAAACACGACTTAGATTAAGTGGTAATCACGGCCCCATAGGCATAATTTAGGTTAAGTGGTCATCACGGCCCCATTGGCATAATCTAGATTTAGTGGTAATCATGACCCCACCGGCATAATTTACATTTAGTGGTAATCACGGCCTCACTGGCATAACCATACATTTAGTGGTAATCTTGATCTAACTCACGGCATAACCATACTTTTTCAATTTTCAAAGTTGTCCATTTTTGGAATAATGACCCATAATTTTTCACACTCAAATTGCATAATCTGGTACTCAATTAAATAAATAGAAAGCACTACTGCAATTAGCACAAAATTTCGGACACCGGCTGTCTCGATTTAATTTCTGAAAAATAATTAATTAATTAATTACGGAAGTTAATTAAATAATGCCAATATATACCAAAAATGCATACTTAGGCCCGTAAAACCTAATTATATGCTAGAACGGGCTCGCAAAAATTACAAGACTTGTTAAATTAATATTAGAGCCTATCTACTTGCTAATTACATAAAACTAGCCACCTAACATGCATTGGTAATTAACTAATTCACTAAACCGTTCTAATTATCCACTAAACCAATCTTAGTCTAACTAATCAACCCTTAAGCATCATTAACCTACTAAGCGAGGATTAATGAGTTAAACTCAATTAATGAACTGCTCGGTTCGAAATGATGGGGATGCAACGGGGATCAACTATCTCCAAAGTGGACTTGTCTTTCGAGGCTAGGAACACCTCTAAAATGAGCTTAAATCACTGCTAGAAACCCACTATTTTCGCTGTTGACTAGGGTAAGTTAACCGCTGTTCCAGTGGCTAAACAACGAAGCAAGGATCGGTGGAGCTGTAGCGGGATTAGGTGGCCAATGGCGGGGACTCACGGTGATGGATAGATGGCCATGCAACTCCAGCAACCTCCACATGGCTCTAGCAGCTCATTGGACGGTGAACAAGGACATGAATGGCGCAGCTAGACACGGTTGAGGCGGAAGGCACACGTGGGCGAAGATGGGGCAGCGACGGCGCGCGTGAGGCTGAAGCGGCGGCCATGGCTGGCTTCTACGGTGGCTGAGAAGATTCAAACGGCTGGAAGGAGGGTTGAGAGAGTGCTATTTGACCGGCTGGGGGAGAGAGATAGATGAGGGAACAAAAATGGGCCTATGTAGTCTCTTTTTCTCTCAATTTGTCCCCTAAGACCATTCTCCACCACCAATTGTGTTTCAAGGCCTCAATTCATCCATCAAGGCCGGCTTCTTCTAGAAGGCTTGAATTGGTCCATAAGTCATGGGTGTTGGGGGGCTACAAACTTCATGAATTTTCTCCTCCATTGGACACCAAACGCCTCTTAAATCAACACAAATTGGCCTTTATAGATTCAACCAACATCTCATAGATCCAATTGGTATTTCTCATCACCAATTGATCCCACTTGTATCCCAATTTCGTGATAAAAAAACGGACCCTGACATTTTCTGAACAAAAACAGCTCTATGATGACCTTTTCCCAAAAAGTCTCTGTTTGCAGAAAAATCTTCGAAGACTGAGTCGACATTCCTAAAATAACTTGTGACATGACAGAACTTTCAATTTCTGAAATCAGATTCAAATTTGTTGTTAATTTCACTCTGGCGCGTTTTAGCATGACCTAGGTTACCGGGTAGTTTTTAGAAATTTTTAGTACAAATGACCCGTGGTCGATTTTTTTTTTTAAACCACAATTAACCCACTCGATACATTAGTGACTCTCGGTTGTTGTGAAAATCTCAATATTCAAATACAAACACATGATACCAAAGCGATAGAAAAATCAGTCTAGTCCTTGCCGACGAGGATTTTTCAATTTAATGAAGTCACCTACGTTTAACCACACATCTCAATCAAACCGACCTATCTCTGATCTCAAATTGATTTTTAATTGTGTCATAATGATCTCAGTAGATAAGCATGATTAAGTAGTCGAGTCTTGGTCAAATCCTTAAGTCTATTATATTAAAATTCCTTAATGGCTTCCCCAGATAATCTAGTTATCTCAAAAGTGATGAGCTTTGAGATTAACATTATAGGCTCGTCGATGAAATGCCCAATTAATTTAATTTGAAAGCAAAGCTGTAAAATTCATGATGTCTCAAAGGGTGCATATTGCCATTGTTTTATTTTAAGAGGGTGATGAACCATCAATGATTAAAAGTGAAGTCAAACATGTTTTGAACTTTATAAAGAATCAATCAATGTCAATAGCAATAATTTTTTTGTTATTTTCTCTTGTGTTGGTTTCGGCTAGTAATGCTAGCAAGATAGTTATCAGTTATGTTGTATAATTTTTTGCTGTTGGTGCAATGTTCTTATGAGGTTGATATTGTTTTTAGAAGTGATGTATGCATATACTGTTGCTAGTTGAAGTTGTGGATGCTAATGAATTTGTGGGTTATGGTTGTATGTGCTAGTGCAAGAACAAAATGCACCAGCTCACCTTGGTGTAGTTGTGGGAGCTGCATCTTCTTGCATGAGCAATTTTGGGTGCTGGTGCATCTTATTGCATCAACACTTGTATTGGCTAGTGTAAGAACAAGATGCATTAGCAACCTAACTGGTGTAAAAACAAGATACACCAACAACCCAATTGGTGTAACAAGATGCAAGATGTACCACGACTGGTGCAAGTCAAGTGACGTTTGAAACTAACATGTTCTCTTTTTTTCTATTTTCTTTTTTAAACTTGTGCAACACAAGTGATCACTTTGTAATCGCGACTGGCACTTAAATGATCACTTTTATAAAAACTTGGCATTCAAGCGATCACTATTTACAACTTATAACATTGAAATAGTTAATCGTGAATTTTCCACTATCCCTTAATTTTGCCATAGTTTGTAATAATAAGTTGCAGCAAACTAGCAAACTATTACCAAATAAAAAATGCAGTAAACCATTATATTTGAAGCAAAAACTAACCAAAACAAATAATGACAATACACAACTAAGCAAAAAAACTTCTAAGTGCTCACAACTAATGCATTCCAACTCCAATTTTCCATTTCTACCATAAATTACAATAAAACCTTATACTCCATACACAAATTGCAGCAAAATAAAAACACACTTTACTTATAAATAATCCAATAGAAGTGCATATTCCATGTCTTCGACTATGGTAGACATACAAACATATTCTCATTACTCACTTCACATATGAATATACTACACAAGAAAATAACAACACAATCAATGTTCAATCAAAGTTTCTTTCAATTTTTAGCCTTGAAACCTCCCTCTTCAAATAGTCAACCAGAGATGTTAAACCCTTCATTTGAGTTTGCATTGAGTCGACATCCTCCAAATCGTTCATTAATGTAGGTGGAGGTTGATGTTGGCTTTCAAGTAACTCCAAGATCACCTCTGTTGCTGGATCAGAGAATTTCTTATCAACTCATTTGAAATATTTTCACTTTAAGCCTTTTCTATATCTGTTGCACTTATGGAATCTTCTTTTGAAATTCAACCAAGTCCAAGATGTTCTTCTCGGACTCGGTAACCCATAATAACAATAACAATCACCATCTAATTCTTTTTTTATTTTTATTTATTTATAGGAATGTGATTCATTGCTAAAATTTTTGCCATCCATTTGCAAAAGCGAGCTGATAATTTTGAGAGAAAATTTAGTATGCACTCAAATTGGGCATTTAGGGTTTTGAACTTCCGGTTCTCTCTCAATTTGGGGATTTATGATTCTTACTTGGGGGAAGCGATGTCGTTTAGTGTCATTTTTTTGTTTGTATATTGATTGTACTCTCCGGCAATCCACGTTGGTTTCAAAAATTAATAAAAAACTACCATGTCAGATTTCCGGCAAACCAGATTGGCGTTGGCACTGAAATGATCATTTTTCAAAAGTTTTGGCACTTGAGTGATCAAAAACAAAGTTTTGGCACCAAAGTGAATGCTGTACACAAGTTTTGGCACTGAGAGTGTACTTACCTCCATCTTTTGGGGTAAAAAAAAATCAGTTTTTGACCTGGAGTTGACTTTTGGTTAAATGATTGATGAAAAAGTCAATTCAAAGATCAATCATTTAACTTTTCGGATTTTTCTTTAGAAATGAATTGGAAATTGCTTAAGAGCAGCAATGCAAAAGAAAGAAATGAAAGACAACATTTTTTGATCGAGAAACGGGCTTTGTTGCAATTAGAAATCAAAATGTCGATTTTTACATTTTTCTAAAATCAGGTATCAATAGCCTTATTCCATTTTCATTACTTTGGTTACACTGACATCTATGAGTAAAAGGAGATAAGCGGTGATAGAAGGAAAATGTGACCATGACTAGGGGTGATTGGTTCTTGGTCTGGTTTGACTCCTAAGTAGAACTAGTTCCTCATTTCTAAGACCAAGCACCAGAACAACTAGTCACAAAATCAGAAACTAATGATAATCTATTTCCCATCCCCTTTAAAAAAAGCATTTGCTCTTTTACTCACGAAAAGATCAAAATGCTACAAAAATTGTGTGAACTTCACGCACTTAACAAATATTATATTTAATCTGTGACATTCTGAATTTCAACCCCGTCTCAATAAAATGAAATGGGCTTTTCATCGATGCGCCTACGGTTCTTTTTCTCTGAGCTGATCACTCACAAGTTAACTAACCTATTAGGTGAAGCAGTTAAGGGATATAACCATGGTAAAATCCCTAAAAGCTACCTGGTAGGTTGGATTGGACTAAAATCGCGTCCGGCTAATTTTAACCACGAAATTGACTTCGATTTTAGGATTCAAACATTTGAGCGTGTCATGATTTATTTTTAAGATCTCATTTCATCTTTTGAAGAAATTCCGTCGAGCCAGGAATTTTGGTCGGAAAATCAAAATTGGACAATTTTAATTCAAGAAATTCGGAGGGGCATTTTGAAGTGAATTTTTGACACTCAAAATGGATTGTTTGGTGATGCATGGAATTTGTATAGGCTGAGTGGGTGTGGTTTTTGACCACCAAATTGATTTGCTTTTGTGAAGAATTAAGAGAAAATGAAGATAAAATTCGTATGGCTGCTACATGGATCTTTCTTGGCCTTCAATTTGGCTTCTTGGGGAAGTTTTGGGAGTGAAAATGACTTGTGGCTGCAGCTTGGACTTTAGAGGCTTGTTAATCATAATTTTGATATTTGGAAAGCTAAAGGATTGGCTTAAGGCTTGACTTTCTCTCCCCTTTGTCTCCCCTCTCTCCCTCTCTTTTCTCACGTTCATCCCTCCCCTCCCCCTTCACACGCACGTTTAGCCTTCCATCAGCAGAGAACAACCTTCACTTTCTTTCTTCTTCCATCCCTCACACTCACCCCTTTCCCCTTCACCTTTCTTCTTCCTATTTCCCCTCCCCTCAACGTCTCCACCATCTTCATCTCTCCACGCTAGCAACAACTCCACAAACCTCACACCGCCAGCAACACCGTCCACTTCTCCTCAATCCTACACATCCCCTCACGCCAACAACTCCTTCATTTTGTTGTCGCACCATCGAAGCCAGCAGCTTCACTGAGCAGCCGGCTAGCAACCACCACCGTCTAGCTCGCCAACAGCTGCCCAAATCCTCTGACCAACAGCCATCGAAGCCTCAAAATAGAACTAAGAACAGCAGCTCCAAAACAGAGCAGAAGTAGAACCTACTCCAATAGCAAGTAGAGGCTTGTGAGGTGTTTTTTGGCATTTTCCAGGCCTCCTTTGGAGTCGCCATAGACATGGGATCTCACCGCCATCACTATGAACCCGTTTATTTGCTAATCTGATGAGTTAAATCCTAATCCTTGATTAGGTTGTTAATTGCACTTAGGATGTTAGATTAGTGTTAATTAGCTTAGTTAAATTAGTAAGAAGTGAGATTAGACTTAAGATGGATTAGTGTTAATCTAATATGGTTAGATTAGTTGTAAAATGGATTAGTGTTGATCTAATTGGTGAGATTAGCATTAATGAAGGTGGTTTAACCCAATTTGGTGGATTTCTCCCGGATCAGTTCATTGGACCCTTGCCATTTGCCATTTTTGTAGATCAAAATGTGTTGTGATTTTGAGATTGATTCCTTATTGAGAAATTTTTTAGACATCCTTAGAGATGACATATATTTTACTCAATATTTTTAGAGATTTAAAAGAATGAGATTTCAGCTTCATCATTTGCAAATAGAATCAAAGATTGTGCTGGAATCTGTGATCTTTGGTGTTCAAAAGATTTTTATCAACTCTTAAGGTTCTATTTTTTAAATGATTTATTCACAAAAGTTGTTTCTTAGATCTTTTAGTTTAATATGGTCAAATTTTAGATCAAATGGACATGTTTGGACTTTGAACCAAACTGATTTTAGAAAAACAAAATTTTTGGAAACAAACCTAGTTTTTGTATTGGATTGAACTATTTACTAGACTTAATCTAGAAAGATCTATGTTAAGGTGTCTTCATTTATGTGTCCCTTACAACATATTCAAATTTGAGAATTTTTGGAACTCTTTTGATTAAGTTTCTGGATTTAAACTCGGAGATGCGTGAGTGGACTGTTTCTGCTTGTCGGTTATGGTTTTGTGGTGTTCTTGGTGCAATGCTTGCTAGTTTGTGCATATTTGATGATATGGTTGTTTGTGACATGCTTGGAACTTGTCCATGATGATGTGTGAAAAGTTGTGCCATGACAATGGTTTATGGTCATGGCAAAAGATGGCTGTTGAAGGGAGATAAGGATCTATTCGAAAAAGATTTGCTTTGGATAATATCTGATTGACAAAAATATATATTGTAATTATGTCATTCAAGAAAATCAAATGGAGTGATTCTTTCTTTCTTCAAACTTTGAAAGATAGATAAGACACAATTAGCGAATAAGAGATGTTCTCAATCAATTAATGAAATTTTCAAAAACATTATCAAAAAAAAATGAAATGAAGTTTTTTTTTTTTTTTTTCAAAATCGGGAAACTTTATTTATTTTTTATTTAGACATAAAATATTATGAAAGCTTAATAAGGATCCCCTTGTCTTGATATGTGAATGTGATTATGTGAGAACTATTGAAAGATGAGGTGATGTGTTGAGGCAATCACATGTGTTGTGTGGAGGAAACCAAATGGGTGGTGAGCCGGTAAAAGACTAAGTGCTACATGATAATGTAACTTCATGTAAGCCTCCTTTAGAATCTTGTATCGTCACTTATTGTAGTCAAGGGCTAAGTGCTACACAACAGCATGACTTCATGGGAGCCACCTCTAGAACCTTGTATTGTTGTTGATTGTGGTTAGGGACTAAGTGCCACACGATAACGAAACTTCATGGGGGTCACCTCTAGAACCTTGAGTTGGAATATGGAGTTTGGATATTGAGAGTAGATATTGGGTGTGGATTAAACCACCGATATGAGTTATCTGTGCCTAATTAAGAGACAAAATTGTGTGGCACAGAATGGAACGTGTCATAACAATTTGGCCCTATAATCAGACCTCTGTGAATATTTGATGAGTGATGTGACATAATCTTAGCCAAAAGGCCAAGAAAGGTATGCTTTGATTGGAGCATGATTTGGCTTTTATGCACAACTTCTCTTATGGTCTTTGCGTGCCTATTTGATGAGGGGCTCTTGGTGTATGGCTTGTTTCTTTGGTTTCTTGTGGTATCCAGCCTTCTATGCCTATTGTTGTGTCTAGCGAATGTCAAGAGTCCCACATCAAATGAGCACACAAAGAATATGAGATGAGTTGTGCATAAAATTCACCAAGCCTTGCTCCAACCAAATCATGCCTCTCTTGACTTTTTATCTAAATGTTTGCATCTCAACAACATTTAGAAAACTCTTAATAATTAAGAGTTACAATTATTAAAGAAATAAAAATTTTTTTTTCACAAATAATAGGTCCAATCTAGGCAGCTATTTGGGTTTTGCCATTCGTCGTAGGTCTTTGCTCAATCTTGCTAAGTTTTAGAGTATTTTGTTTAGGCGATGAGTTCATAAAGAGTCTAGTTGAAGCTAAGATCATTTTACCACGAGTTATGGTCATTTCAAGGTTGATGCATCATGTTTAGGCCTAATGTAGTGTTAAACTTGCTTCTGGGGCTTCTCTGACATTCACATTTATCACTTGGGTTATCTAAGCAGGCTATAGTTGCGGATCTCTTCTCCATATCGGGCCAATCTACCAAGGCTATTTTGGAGTTGTGAGCATATCCCCTACCTATTCTCTCACAGAACCCGAACCGGTTCCTTTGGCTGGAGAACTCCTCTAGTTCCTTTTTGATAGCATCCACGTGGGAAGCCATTGAATTGAGAAGAAGCCTCGTCCCTTGATTTTCTTTATTTGGAGTAGATCGCTCGCCCCATGGCATCAATTCAATCTTTTGCTCATTGTCAAGAACTGGTTACCTACCCAAGTTCTTTTACTATCCTATGGTAGGATTGTAGGTGCGTCATGTGCTTTCTGCAATGTTAGATCGGATTCTATTGATCACTTATATTTTGGATGTCACATTTCCGCCGGCCTTGCTATGTTTTGGGCTGCTAGATGCAACCTTCCATGGCAAAATAGGTCTTGGTTGGACAATCTACAATGGGCTTTGAAAATTCTCTCTGGCAATGAATGCTATCAATGCATTGGTTGTTTCTCTTTTGGAGCCTTGTGCTATTTGGTCTTGAAGATGAGGAACAATATTCTTTTTCAGGACCAAGCCTTGTTTGTGCCAGCCTTGAAGAACCATATTGTCAAAGTCGTCAAGGACAAGGCCTTGACGTTTAGCAATGTTGCAGACACTCTAAGAAATAGGAGGATTCAACTCAGTTGGGAGCTTGACCCTTCCATTTTCTCTCTTGTAGTGTCGGATATTCTCTTGTAGCTTCTGTCTTGCTGGTTGCCGCCATTGGCTTTCCTGGTTGTATTTGCGTTCTTGTGGAAGACGTGCAACCTTTGGGGTGTCAGTTCTTTCCTTCTTTTTTGTTTTGAGGGTCGCCACTGTTTGGCTTCCCCCTCTTCTTCTTTTCTTTTTTCTCGGCACCCTTCCACTCGATTTGACTTGTTTGTCTTCTTGAGTTCAAGTTTTGTTGGTGCCGAGTCTCTTTTGTTGTATAGCTTTCTTGGTTAAAAGTCAATATATATCTTACCCTTACCAAAAAAAAAAAAAAAAAAAAAACTTGCTTTTGGGGTCAATAGACAATCGTGCACACTATGAGTTGGATGATTTGCTTAAATAAACTGTAGAAACTTAGTTCACAAAACCAAATTTCTAAGCTATATTGATGCGTGATTTCTCTATGGATTGTGAAGAATATGCCTAATGCCGCATTTTATTCCGTTTTATGTCATGATCCGTGTATTAACAAGTCGACATTGTCGCCAGAATCCATTCCCCTTGTTGGCATTGTCCACGATTCAAAGCTGCTTTGGTAAGCTCTCTATATCTCGCTCCTTGATCATCTGTGTATCTGTCTAGTGTATGTAAATCGCCATTATTTTTTTTGTAGTTGGAAAACAAGCGTTGTTCAAAGGCGTGCTCGTTTTGATCATCGCTGGTGATAAAGTGATTACGGCCGGTGGTATGGCCGAGTGGGCTGGGTCTGGCGTCAACGCTGGCACCTATCGTTGACAGCTGATGTAGGACAACGACTAGAGCGATGGTGGCGGCATACCTCAGTTGAGGTTACTGGTATGGTTAGAGTTGCGGGTGAGGAGAGCGTTGAAGAAGATGATGCAGGGAATGGAATGAAGAAATAAAATAAAATAGAAGAAAAAGAAAAAAAGAATTAAAAAATCAATAAAAAAGGGAAAAAAATGTTTAAAAATTTAGGTTTACTCCGACGCAGGTTTGGTCTGGGTAGACAGATCGGGTTAGTGGGTCGGGCCGGGTTTACCAGCTCGTGTTCCTTTTCTTGACTATAATATTAATAGAAATCACATCCGGACTTTGGTTTTTTCTGGCGTTGCAAGCCCACCCGACTTTCTCATCTTTTCTTTGCTGATGATGTACTACTCTTCACTGAAGCTAACTTATCATCTATTGATCTTCTCAAGAATGGTATCGAGAAATTTTCTAGCTGGAGTGGGCTGATTCCGAATCTTTGGAAGAGTGAAGTTTTCCTTTCTGGAGGCTCCTCTGACCTTCATGAGGATATCCTCAATAAGCTGGGCTATCAGTTGGGCACCTTTCCTTTCCGCTATCTAGGAGTACCGGTTATTTCAGCTAGATTAAGGAAAGCTGACTGCGTCTCCTTGGTTAATTCAATCACGGCTCGTGTTCAGTCTTGGACCAATAGATTCCTCTCCTTTGCGGGGCGTCTTCAACTTATAAGGTCGGTGCTTCATTCTATACAAGTCTTTTGGGCTAATGTTTTCTTTCTGCCATGTTCAGTTCTAAATCGAATTGAGCAAATTTTCCGCCAATTCTTGTGGAGAGGCCCTGAGATGGGTGTTAGTGGTGCTAAAGTCTCGTGGTGTAATGTTTGCCTTCCCAAAAATGAAGGGGGCTTAGGTATTCGTACTCTAAGGGAGAACAATATTGCGTCCATGCTCAAACATATTTGGATTCTTTTCTCAGATAAAGAATCCATGTGGTGTAAGTGGATTCATTCCAATTTCCTGAAGCGGAAATTTTTTTGGGTGGTTCCTTGCCCTACTCATTGCTCTTGGGCCTTGAGGAAGTTATTAGATCTTCGTGATCAATTTCAGCAATATTTCAGATGGAGCATTGGAAATGGGAGGTCGGTCTCCTTTTTGGTTCGACCCTTGGCACCCAAATGGTCCTTTATACAAGATCTTTTCTAATCAGGATATTTATCGCTCGGGTATATCCCGCTCTGCTTCGGTTGCTGATGGTTTTGCTACTCCTATGGGTTGGTATATCATTAACATCATGGCTAATTGGTGGAATCCACTTCCGGTATTCAACCAAGAGGAGGATCGGTTTCAGTGGCTTCCGCACCCATCCGGTCGCTTCTCCATTGCTTCTGCTTGGGATTTGATCCGTCCGAAGCATAATGTCATCTTGTGGGCTTCTTTTGTTTGGAACTGCCTTGCCTCCAAGATATCAAACGCATCTTTGGCTTATTTCGCGCAATCGGCTGCCGGCTCAGGTTTTGCTCATCTCTTATGGTAGGATCACCCCTACAAATTGCCCCCTTTGTTCATGCAGACCTGATTCTATAGATCATTTGTTCTTTGTGTGCTGTGCTTCGGATAGTCTTATTTCATTTTGGGCGGTAAGATTCAACCTAGTGTGGAGAAACAAGCATTGGGTGGATAATTTGGCTTGGGCTTCCAAGCGGTTTATGGGGAAGAGTTTTTATCAGATCTTGGCTCGGTTTAGTTTTGGTGCAATGTGTTATATCATTTGGAAAGAGCGGAACAATGCGTTTTTTTCGAAATTAGACTCTCTTTCTTCCAGCGATGAAAATGCATCTTCAGAAGGCTATCAAAGATAAGGCTATGACATTTAAGCATGTTCCCGATGTGCCCATGAATAGAAGACTTCAACGAAGCTGGAACATCCATCCTTCTATTTTTGATTGATGGAGGTTTTCTAGTTTTTGTTGTCTTTTGTTTATGTTTGTTGTTGTTGCTCCTTTTTTCTGGGAACCATGACACCCTTACACTCGTTCTAGACTTTTGTCTTCTTGAGTGTTTGTTTTAGTTGGTGCCAGGCCTCCCTCTTGTCTTCTTTCTTGCAAAATCAATTTATTACTTACCTTTACCAAAAAAAAAAAAACACAAATCACTAAAAAATCTTTAGAAAATCAGAAAAAACTTAAAAACTAACCAAAAAAAAAAAAAGATTCAAAGAATCCAGAAAATCAAAAAAAAAAAAAAAAATCCAGAAAATCATAAAAAATAAAAAAAAAATCCAGAAAATCATTAAAATAAATAAAATAAAAAATAAAAAATAAAGGAAAAATCGTAAAATTTCAGAAAAATTTGCTCATTTAGAAAAATTGGAGTTCCTTAAAAGTTTTGCTAGTTCTTCGAATACTTTTTCTCTTAAAGTTTGGAAAATCTTTAAAAAATTAAAATTCCAAAATTGAGCAACCCCTTAGAGCTTTATAATAGGAGTTTTTAGATTGTCATTTTCTTTTAGAGACAATATTGGGTTACTTGTGTGTTTTTACTTCGCTTATACTTGGTTGCGCATCTTAATATCATGAGTATTATTTTCATTTTAGAATAGTTAGGACGAACCCTAAAAATCTTTATTAAGCTACCTAGACTTTTTGGTTAGCACATAATCGAGTTCCAAATTGAAAGGGCAATAGTCTTAGGACTAATATAACCAAGTCCCCGTTTCAAGATCTCTAGTTGCGCATGAAATTAGATACTTTCCCATATCTCATCAGGTTTCCAGTTGACCTAAATATGTTATTGACGACTCATTACATATAAATTTGTATAGAATTAATTGAATGAAAACAAAACGTTCAATATGTGTGAGGTATGGGTTTGGGGGAATTCAAGTGAACTCAAGGTCATTGGCTCGAATTTGGCAATATCCCTAAATCTAATTCCATCCATACTAAGGGGTAGGTTGCGACAGTGGTAAGTAATATTTGTGCTTTGAAATGAGCTTTATTTTGGGTTAGTTTAATCATCAATGCTGCTGAGCTACAGAAGATCTATTGGTTCGCACGAATATATAGCCAAACCATGTCACTGTCCCGATCTTTATTAATCTCTTCGAAGTAAACACAAATAACTCGTTGCCAGAATAAATCTTTATTATTCCTTCCGTGACTTGAGTAGACAAGTTGCTTAGCACAGTTGCTTTTGACTATTTAAAAGGTGCTTGGATCATCTAGAAATTCATTTTGGTTCTTTAATGTTTTTGTGGAACTAGATCGATTAATTTCATAGGATTGGTTCAAAAGATGAACAGCATCATCAAATGATGTCTTTCAGTTGTCTGTACAATAAAGGTATAGTAGAGACATGGGTTATCAAGCTATACAAACGTTATCGTTCTAGTTTTGATTCTTTAATGAAACTGAAGCTTAAAACTACCACGTGACAGAAAACTTGTGCTGCAACCTTTTATCACATCTTTTCCTTGGTGGAAGTCCATGAAACCAAAATGATACAATGAAGTTCAGTAAGAAAAATGAATATATCACCCAACAAAGAAAGCATCTATTTGTTACTAAGATCTTTGCTGTTCCAAAGTTTATGAATAATTCAGGTTACAAGATCTAGGAACAGCAATTGCCACAAAGTGAAACTGGAAAACTTGTAGTAGGCACACAAGACAGAATAAAGTCTGCATTATTATGGAGCAAATCAAGCAAACTTTTCTGTTGGTAGTATCGGAATGTAACGTCAACCAGTCATGGGGGTTCCTATCAGGCAAAGAGGAGTCCTCTTGTGAGTCGAAAGGCCATAGGCTTCTTCCATGTCAATATCTTCAACACTCATCCCTTTAGGCAGTTTCCAATCGAACCGATGAAGGAGATTTGCCAATGCAAGCTCAACTATCACGACACCAAAGTTTCTGCCAGGGCATCCCCGCCTGCCAGAACCAAATGGTAGATACTCATAGTTCTGTCCCGTGAAATCAATGGAGCTGTTCAAGAACCTCCCGGGCCTAAACTCTTCTGGGTTTTCCCAAGATTTTGGGTCTGTGGAAATTGCTGCCACATTGACGAATACAGTAGTTCCTCTAGGAACTGTGTATCCCCTTATCTTGCAATCCTCGATCGTTGCTCTTGGAACTAGAAGAGGAAGCGGTGGATGGAGTCTTAATGTCTCTTTGATGACTGATCTTAGGTAGGTGAGTCCTAGAAGGTCAGTCTCTTCGACATATAACTTTCCTTTTGCTACTTCTCGAACCTCTTCTTGTGCTTTTCTCATCACAGCTGGATTGCGGGCGAGTTCTGCCATTGCCCAGAGTACAGTGGTTGCAGAGGTACCTGTTCCTGCATTGAAAATGTTCTGAAACAAAATCCCAGGCAATTAGTCCCAATCTTTTTCTTTTTTGATCTAGTTTGTAACAGAGTGATAAGGAGGTGAACAGAAGGAAATATATGCTGAACAAATAAGGCAAGAGGAACATACAGTTAATACTCCTTTAAATTGTTCCTTAGTGAGGGCATTCATTTGATTTGGATCCCTTTGTAACCGAAGCAACACGTCAACAAGATCTTCATGATCGGGTTTAGGCCTCTGAGGGTCTTGGTGCTGCTCGATCACTTCATCGTAAAACTTGTCTAACTCCATGAAATTCTTTTCAACCTTTGCCCTGAAGCCATTGAGCCTGTTAAACCAAGCCATATATGGGAACAGATCTGCAACACAAAAGCCGCCTAAAATTTTCTGTATTCCGCGGATTGTCTCGTGAAATTTGCTCTTTACACTGCTACCATCAGCCTGATATTTGCTACCAAAAGCCACTCGGCACACGATGTTGTTACTCAATAGAAGTGACAGTTCACCAATATTAACAGGACCTGGAGAAGAAGCGATTGCATCGAGCATGAGCATGACCTCATCCTTCCTCACAGATTCAAACGACTTGACTCTCTTATTGTTCAGGAGTTCTTGGGTCACTAATTTCTTGAGTTCTTTCCAGGATTCGCCATAGGTGCTGAAAGTTATATCCGATTGATTGTACGCTAACTTCTTTCCCGCATAAAAGAGGGGTCTGCCGGAGAAAGCGGTGTCGTGGTCTTTGAATACTTCTCTGGCGACATCTTCGGATGAGATGACTAATGTGGGAATAGAGCCAAGGTGGAGTAACATGATCTGGCCATACTGTTTTGAGAGGCGTGCGAGCGATCGGTGAGGCAAGGAGCCAAGCTGGTGCAAATTCCCAATGATCGGCAACTTCCTAGGACCGGGAGGGAGATTCCTAAATGCTTGTGTCTTCTTTTTCGTGTCAATCAAAAAGACTGCTAGCAGCGGTATCACAAGAGCGCATATGAGGGCCACAATAAGCTGAACACCCATGGCTTGATCTCCCTAGAAATTTTTTATCAAAGATGGAACGAACGTGTGAAAATGTTTCGTAGGGGGTATGGTGATTAAATAGTCTGAAGTAGATGGAAGTGGGAGATTTACATGAGCGTATAGGAAGCTTCGGATGTGCCCTTTCCATCATTCTATTTACCACAATAAGGACTCAGGACTTTTTTGTTAGATTGATAGAGCAAAAGTCGAGATGCGGACATTTGGAGTGTCAAAACTTAGTATGGGAGAATAATTAAGTGTCAAAAGTTAGGAAATGTATACTTAAGTGCCAAAATAAGAGTAAAATGGATCAGTTAAGTGATGTCGGTGAGAAAATTCGACCAAAATGTTGACGTGGCGTTTTTCCGGCACGAGAAGTATAAAATGACGTCATTTTGCATGTTGACATGACTAACTAAGCCGAAAACGATGTCATTTTACATCCTGACGTGATTAGATAAACAAAAAATAACGTTGTTTTGCTTGAGATTTGAATTTTAATATAAATATAATTAAATTAAATTTACAACTAAAATATTCAAAAAAAGGAAGAAGAAGTTGTAGAAGACATTGGGCAAGGGTTATGCAAGCCCTCGCCATTCTGCAATCTCCTCCTTATTTTATTTATTTATTTAAATAATTTAGTTTTAAATTAAATTTAATTAATATTTATATTAAAATTCAAAGAAGCAGCCCTCGTCATTCTACAATCTCCTCCTCCTTTTATTTATTTATTTAAAGAATTTAGTTTTAAATTAAACTTAATTAATATTTATACTAAAATTCAAAGAAGAGGCAAAATGACATCGTTTTGGCTCTTCTTTGCTAACTCAGCTCTCCATGTGAGCCATGTAAACAAGTTATACCATTAAAAGAATGCCATGTATGATTTTCGGGAGCCTTCACCTGACTTGGCACTCACATGTCCCAATTTTTTTAAAAATGTGGCACTTATGTGTACCTTTTGTAACATTTCGCACTTAAGTGTCCCCCAGCACCAAGTTTTGGCACTTTTGCTATACTTCTACCAACAAAAGTTTGATAAATCCTTCTTTATTCAAAACTTTAGATCAATGAATTATGTGTCAATCATGATTATTTCCTACTCCACATTAAATTACATCCTAACATTGGATTTTTTCACCTAACACCTCACACATGCACCTCTAACACTTTTTGTCAAAGTATTATAAGGCACATGGATTGTTAAACTAGCTTGCCTACAATATAGGAGTTGGTGACATTTATGTTTGAAATGGCCCCCTACTTAATATATAGGCATGTTGACATGATACTATTTGCTGAATATTTAGGTCGGCGATCATGAAAAATTAGTCTATTTGGTAGCGTGCCAAACAATGTCTATTTATATTCTTTTGTTTCCTAGAACAAAGAAAAGAACAAAAGTCCATTTGACAACATTTTTGTGGAAATCTTATATGACACTTGGATCATTAAACTAGCTTGCCTACACGATAGGAGTTGGTGACATTTATGTTTGAACATGCCCCCCACTTAATATATAGGCATTTTGACTTGATACTATTTGCCGAATATTTAGGTCTACGCACATAAAAAATTAGTCTGTTTGGTAACGTGCTAAAACTGTCTATTTATATTCTTTTGTTCCTCGGAACAAAAAAAGAACAAAAATCCATTTGATAACATTTTTGTTGAAGTATTATATGGCACATGGATCATTAAACTAGCTTGCCTATACCATAGGAGTTAGTGACATTTATGTTTGAACATGGCCCCCCACTTAATATATAGGCATGTTGACTTGACACTATTTGCTGAATATTTAGGTCGGCGCACATGAAAAATTAGAGCTTATTTGGTAACTTGCCAAATATTGTCTATTTCTATTCTTTTGTTCTCCAGAACATAAAAAGAACAAAAATCTATTTGATAATGTTTTTGTGGAAGTATTATATGGCACATGGATCATTAAACTAGCTTGCCTACAACATAGGAGTTGGAGACTATTTGAACATGGCCCCCCACTTAATATATAGACATGTTGACTTGATACAATTTGCTAAACATTTAGGTTGGCGCACATGAAAAATCAGAGTTTATTTGGTAACGTGCCAAACAATGTCTATTTCTTTTGTTCCCTAGAACAAAAAAAAAAAAAAGAACAAAAACCCGATTGATAATGCTTTTGTTTCCAGGAATATATTTGCAAAAAAAATAAGATGTAAAAAAGGATGATTCTTTGTTCTCGTAAACAATTCTAGAATCAAACCTTTTCCTTTTCTCTTTCTTTTTCTCTTTTCTTTTCTTCTTATTCTTCCTTTAGCCAGTCGAGCCTCGCAGTGGCTACGCGAGCTCACTGGCCCTTGTCTAGCAAGTTGCCGACCATGGCCGAGGTCGACGATCAGCTAGAGGAAGAAGAAGAAGAAGAAGAAGAAGAAGAAGAAGAAGAAGAAGAAGAAGAAAAAATAAGAAAATGAAAAAAAAAAAGAGAAAAAAAGATAAAAAAGATAAAAGATAAAATTATTTAAAAATTAAAAGAAAATTTAATTCACAAAAAAAAAAAAAAAATTGAGGGTTGTACCAAATTCATTTCTACTTTGGGAATAAAAATTTTGTCCAATTACAAAACCTTTTTGAATGCTAAGAAAGTTGTCTAGGGAATAGAATAAAAAAAAAAATTATTTCTAAGTAGAAATTGTTCCCAAACACCGAATGGTTACCAAACGCACCCTTAGTTTAATGTTTGCAGTCATCGACAGGTAAGTACCAAATGCATTGTTTAACTTTTATTGCACTAATTATTAATTATACCAATGTCCGTGTTGTTATATATTGATGCAGAAGCTGACTAGATCCTAACAATTGAATTTAAGAGCAAGAGAAATTGCCAGAAAAATAAAATGAGAAACAATAAAAGACACAAAAGACTTGCGTGGTTCGGTCTGGGCATATATATTTATCTCCGTAGGGAAGGCCAATTGCAAATAACCCACTAATCAATTAAAGAATTGCACAATTGCAATTGCTTATATACTAGAATATTTCCCCATTTGTAAAAAACCCAAAAATGGAGAGTAAAACTCTAAACTAGTATACCTATCAATTGTTACGTGTCATCCAATTTAGCAATTTGATGGCAAATTTAACGAAGACTAATGAAGGGAAAATTTATTATAGGTGTACTGAGTTGGGGTTTTTGGTGGTCAAAAAATTAGTTTATGGTAAATTTGTCATAATGGAACTAATTTAGGATTTTTTTGTGATGTTAACTCTAAAATTAATGTCGGAGGAAAAACAATATCTAAGACCTAACGAAAGTCCAACTTAGACTTTATTTATTTGTATGCTTTGGACTGTCTTTATTCAACGATTTCAAACTTGAGACATAATTTAACAATGCTATAACTTTACTCAACATCTGTAGTCAAGTTATAGTGTTCGTTATCTATGCTAGCTCTCCTAACGCCCTAATAGGCATTCACTCACTAGAAATGCCAATTAAACTCCATCAAAACTCGGGCTTCTCCAAAGGAATGGGCTTTGTCATCATGTTTCTTGAGTTCTTCGCTGTCACAATTTTCTTCACAACAACATCGCCCTTTACTATGACATCTTTAGATGGAATGGTACATGATATTGATATGTTTTGTTGGCTCACGATAAATCCAATTATAAGTTAGATATATGGCACCTTAATATTGATATGTTTTGTTGGCTCGCGATAAACCTGTGTACTTAAACTCAATTGAAGACAAGGCAACATCATTTTGTAAGGATGCTTTCCAAAACTCATTGCACCACTTGCCATCGCAAACACATAACATGCTAAAAATATATTAGTAATATCTACTAAAATGAATGATTTGGACAACATCTTAAAAGATGATTGCTTGTGTCACGCCCCAAACCCAGGTATGCACACATCCCTTAGCAATTGACTAAAAATGCGACGTCGTAGGACGCATCGTTGACCCATTCATTTTATGCACATGCGGAAGTGAATTAATAATTACCCAGACAACAAACAACACAGGGATAGTAAAAGCAGGACAACAACTTTTCATAAAAAAAACACTTTATATACATATCAAGTTAAACCTATAGGTCTATACACATAAGTCTCGTTTCAAAAAGAAACTACCAGGCCACCCACACTCCAGACCCTTCCACCTCGGGCTCTGGGTTTACCACGACACCATCTAGGATGTCGATGTCCATGGGGTTCCCTATTTCCCACTTTCCTGTATTGATGGGAGGCTCGTTAAAACCCTGCAAAGGACCCTCCCGAGCCCTGTTAGGATAGTGTCACGACCTCTTTTTTTCTTTTAGCACCTGATCGGGGTGGGCACCTTACGGAGGCTAATAGTTGGCTAGGTCTATTTTAGCCCGAACTCTCCCAAGTCCACCAATTCACGACTTAATGGTTTGATGTTTTTAACCTGTAAGTTGATTTTAAAACGGAGTCGCCACTAATCGATTTGGGGCGGGTTGATTAGAAACCCTAGAGAAGTATTGGGAGAAATACTTGCTACTGCGCAACCAGAGATATTAAGATCGGGGACTTGATTACACTAGTTAATCACTAATGCCCTTTTGATACCTAATCTTGTTTAAACCCTAAGACTTCTTGGATTTTGAGGGATTTTCCATGCATTTGTGGAAGAAAAACATTTTTGTCTTTTTGTCTTTTTTTTTTAACATATAAATCATTTTTGGCTTTTCTAACTTTTTTGGCTTTTTTGGCAAAATATGGATATTTTTGATATTTTTGGTTTTTTTGGAAAATAATTTTTTTTTTTTTTTATTAAAAATATTATTATATTATAAATGACTTAGGTCGGATCCAAAGTTGGGTCCGACCCGGGGCAATCTGCCCAAGACACAGATGGGCCTACAATGCAGACCCAGCCCGGTTTTTTTTTTTTTTTTTTTTTTTAAATAACAGGAATGCCTGGCTCGTGTGACGAAAATGGGCTCGCATTTGAAAATGACCCGGCCCGACTTGATGACCTGGTCCTAGCGAAACCCTACCTGACCCGACGACCCGGCTTCACGGGAACCCTAGAGCTCGACGATTTGCGGCGCCGAGAGGGAGGAAGCTGCGATGTCACTCGGCAATGACTCGGCGGCAAAGGCACAGACGAATGGTGGCTAGGGTTTCGATGGTGACGGCGTGAGCAAGACCCGTCGTTACCTGCCTGTAGAGAAGGCAAGGCACGGCATGACGATGAACGGTGGCGGGATGGCATCGTTGGTAGTGGAGGCGACTGCCCATAGCAACTTTACCCTTTACTAGTTTGCAAATGATTGAGTTGACTTGGAGTACGAGGAGGACATGAAGTCCTACGTCTTTCATTTCGTCACGTTGGTTATTCTCCTTAATTGGCTCATGGATGACACGTTCTTTGACACAAAGTTAGGTGAATTTGATACGGGTCATTTCCATGTACTAGCTTGACCAAGATTTACCGAAATTGACCATTGAGTTTGGTTAATGAATCCCAATGTTTCCTATCAATAGGAGAAAATATGTCCAGAGCAAGTTTAGAGAGAGAGTATTGGAAACGATACCGAATTACCCTTCTTCAAAGTTTGTATTTGCTGATTCCTAAGGATCTCTGAATGTTAATAACAACTTCTTCGTCTTGACTTAGTTCAACATCTCCTTCGATTGGCCTTTCTCATTCGTGGCTATGTATGCATGATTGATGGTTGTTGATTTATTTTCAATGCCTTCTTTCTGTGGAATTTTTCTTCTCCAATTCTCTGATGGCAATCACCTCTTGGGAGAGCATGCGTCTAGAACAAGAATTCAAGTTTCTAGGTCCTAATGTCACCATTTTGAATAGGGGGCTAGAGACCGCTTCAATTGTTTGGATTTCTTCCCTATTGACAGTAGCCAATTCAAAGGGATTGAAGAAATTTCTTCCTTGTGCTTCTTGGCTTGTCGAAGAAAGGGTGACGGCTGAAGGCAACATGGAGGAGACTATCTTGCCTTGAACTACCATGGTGTGTGTGCGTCGAATTTTAACCGTATGCCCATGCCTATTATGTCATATCTTTTGTCTCCTATAAATAGAAGAGAGAGGATGTTATTTTCAAAATTTTGTTCAATGGATAAGACTTACCCTTTTTGGAAGTGGGATAATCCTTTCTATTTGCCCTTGCTTTCTTGGAAGGGTATCTTTGAATTTGGCCAGTTCATATGATGTGTTGGCTTCAAATGCCTCCTATCAATTAAGTCAAAGGGGATAATAATTCCGAGACACGAAGTAAACATGATAAAATTTAACATTTTGTTTTGACAAAAGTTTTGGTAATGAAATGTTTTTTTGTTTTCAAAAGTATATATCTTTGGGGGGAAGAAAGCATGAATTGCAACAAATTTTGAAAAAGACTTTTATCCTTTTTTTAAGCAAACAAAAATTCTTGCGAAAAAGAACTTTGTAACATGCTTGAGGAAAAATAAAGACACCAACTGAAAGTAATTTCCTTTGCCAATTTTTTTTTATATAACTTTTATGTCAATTACTTCCAAATTTAATAACCGTGGTATTAAACATGGACTGCTCAATACATACAGGAAGGTAAGTAAATTGCAAAGTACACGAAAAACTTACATTACTCGAGAAAATTGATGACAATCACATAGACATGCGCATGATATGTGTGGCTCCATTTCTAACTAAGAAGGTTTATTGAGATTCAAAGGGTGTCCTCCTGTCACAGTCTCGCGTTGGCAACATACCCCATTAACCTCGGCTAAAGAAATTCGGGGAAAAGAAAGGCAACCTCTACAACTTAGTCTCGCATTTGAAGCCATATCTTTCTTAACAACATCCTAAATATCTTATGGTAGCCTAAGTCCGACGGCTGGGTTGTGTGTGCCATGTGTAGTGCTAAAATAGTAAAGTATGCACAACAGTTTATGATCACAAAAAAAAATTATTTTAACGGAATAAAAAAGCTACTAACCTACATAGAAAAAAAAAACCAAGTCAGCAAAGCAATTAAACAAGATAAAAAAAAAGGCCTAAGTCTTCAATTCTCCCCAGTGGAGTCGCCAAGCTGTCGTGACCTCTTTTTTTTTTCTTTCGGCACTTGTTTTTTTTTAATAATAGGAATGCTTGGCCCGTGTGATGAAAATGGGCCCGCGTTTGAAAATGACCAGGCCCCGACCCGACGACTTGGTCTTGGCGAAATCCTACCCGACCCGACGACCCGGCTTCGTAGGAACCCTAGAGCTCGATGATTCGTGGTCGTTTTTTTATAGGTTTTTATAAAAAAAATTTGTTGTTTTTATCATTTGTTTTTTTATCCAAAAATGAGGAAAAATACATAAATAAAGAAACTTAATTAAAAACCTAATCAAAATTTAGGTGTCAATAGATAGTGAAGGTACCACGCTCTAAAACGATGGGGTACCCAGTGACGAAGACCCTCATCAACCCAAAATAGTGATCTCAACTAATTCACAAGTCAAGTTGGTCCCAAGAATAGGGAAATATGAGGGCTCATAGTCTATCTTCTTCAGTACCCCAAAACGAACATGTAGCCTCTATATACCAAGGGCCTAAAAAATTTTAAACCAGGACGGGGTGAGGTAAAAATCTTGGCAAGTCAACACCCTCAACCCCGATTAGGACGTAAATTCACTCAGAGGCGTCCTAAACATGCACCATATAGGACTTACCTCACCTTGGCGTGTTCCTGCACGTTAGCTCATCATATATATCATATGAATATAACAAGCGTATTTAATAACTAGAACACCTCAATTTATCTTTCAAACAATCTTAAGGGTCCCGATTATAAGATCAAACCGTTATGATATGTCACATTCCATGTCACACAATTTTGTCCCATAATCAGGCGCAGTTATCTCAATCCCTCAGGTGTGTCCCAGTTATTTATGACCCATCGGCCATGCCCAACTCAATAGTCGGCGGTCATCCGGTATAACTGAGCATCATCCTGCTCCGTTAGGTGCGGCAATGTCTACATCTAGATAACATTTTATAAAGGAGCATCGGCCCAGCCTTCACTGCGATCGGCATTTGTTGATATGGGGCATTCAAACTTAATCAAGCATCGCATTCCCAACTCTCGTTGGGTGACGGGTTCCGATAATGATCACATGCACATCCATACTTGGCCAAGATTACCTTGCTTTGCACTCAAATACCTCAATTTCAAATAATAGACTTGACCAATTTTCTTCTTATTAAAAATTCCGGTAAAATAATTGTGCATGGTCATACATTTAAATTGGACCAATAAATATGGTCTCTCCCAATTTAAAAATCCACGATTTTATATACTATATAAAATTTCTAGCATCAAAAACCGACACCCGGTATTTTTCTTATTAAAAAAAAATCAAATTTTTGCAATAATAATCAATAATCATCACCAAGCACTCAATTGCACAAATAAGCAATTAGATTCACATATAAATGCAACCACAAAGATCGGTGTAAAATTTCACTAACCGGCTATCTCGGCACAATTTACGCTAATTATAATTAATTAAATAAATTGTAAATTATTTAAACTAACTCACTTAATTAATTTAAATAAACTAACCGAACTAACCTACTTGAGCTAACTAAATTAATCTAACTAGGCTAACTATATTAATCTAATTAAGCTAACTAACTAACCACCCTAACCAAACTAGCCTAGGTAACTAATCCACCTAACTAACTAGTTACACTAACTAAATTAGCACTAATCTTAATTAAGGCTAACTAACCTACTAAGTGCAATTAACTTCCTAATTCGATATTAGGGCGTTAACTCATCGGATTAAGGCGGCAACGGGTTCACGGTGACAGCGACGTGAAGATGGTGAAGACCCGAGCCTATGGTGTCTCCAATGGAGGACTGACTGAGGCTGAAAATAGCCCTTCAAACTCACGGCTTGAGGGATGATTCGGTGGCTGTTGGACTGTGGCTACTTGAGGGGCTATGGTGGTTGGAATGGGTGGTTAGGCAGTCAAACAGGAGCTGGCGGCCTACTAGTGGACGGACAGGCTAAGCTGGATGGCTAGAGGCGTTGGATGGTGAAGTGGTGCTGGTAGTTCGGCGAAGCGGTTGAGCTAGCAAACATGGAGCGGTGGTGGTGCTGGTGCCCAAGTAGGGACTGCCGATGTTGGATGCGGGGGACGGCACAGCTAGTGGGGGAGCTGAGTGGGTTGGAGTTGGACGAACATCAAGGAAAATGGAGATAGAGTAGAACCAGAGGGGAAATAAAATGAAGAAGAAGAAGGAGAAGCATCATGGGAGTTCGACTAGGTGGGCTACACATGCACAAAGGAAGAAGAGGTAAGAAGGAGGGAGAGAGAGGCGGGCAATAGCAAGCCAAGCCAAATATCTTGGCACTCAAGTGCCCAAGCCTCCAAAGTCTTCAACCCTCTTTGTCAAGGCATCAACCAATGGCAATTTTCCCTCCAAATATTCACAAACAAACTCTTTTTGGTGGCCAAAAGTCCCATGGCAGCAACCCATACGAATTTCCCTTCAATTCTTCACAAAACAAACCAAATTGGTGGCCAAATAACCAAATGAAGGTGCCCATCCGAATTTCTTCTATCTTCTCTTTGCCAAATTTGATTTTCCGCAAAAATTCTAGGCTCGACGGAATTTCTCCAAATATGAGACAATATCCCAAAAATAAATTGTGACATGCTCGAACGTTCGATTCTCAAAATCGAGTTCAATTTTGTGGTGAAAATTGACCGAATGCGATTTTAGTACAACCTAACCTACTATGTAGCTTTTAGAGATTTTATGTGTTTGACCCGTGGTCGATAATTCTCGATCCACATTTGTGCATCTCTGACTCGTAGACGACTCTCAGTTGTCATAAAAATCGCAAGGTTTCAATTACGGGTACCGAGTATAAAATCAACAGAAAATCAAGTTAGTACCATTCAACGTGAATTTCGTAATCATGTGGAATCACCCGCAATTTAATTGCGTGTTTTTGTCGAATCGACCTATATCGGATTACTAATTGATTATAACGGTGTCGTATTTGTCATGCCCAAACCTCGGGCACACAACAACCCCTTCCTTAGTTGATAGAAAGTGATGTCCCAGAACTCATCGCCGACCCTTTCTTTTAATTGCACATGCGGAAGCATATAATAAAATCCCCAGACAACAAAAATATGGGATATAAAAGAAGGATACCATTTTCACCAAAACACTTTTCATAAACAAACTAGTTTATACATAGAGGCCAACTCTAAGGTCTATGTACAAGAAATCTATCTCCAAGAAGAACTACTAAGCCATCCGTGCTCTTGACCTTTCCGCCTCAAGCTCCGGGTTCTTCATACTAGAGACCTGAAAATGGTTATATAATAACTGGTGAGATTAAAATCTTAGTGAGTCTTTCCCTAAGCCCCGATTAGAACACCAACTCAACTCGGGATATCTCTCCAGAACCACCCCATAAACATACCCCGACTAACAACCAATAGTCAACAAATCAATTCACATGCAACCTTACCTGGTTTGCCATACCCTACACGTTGAATCTCAGCACAATACACGCAATGCACATGGCCATTAGATGATATAGTTTATCAATCACATACGAGTCGTGTCACAAGCGATCTCACCTGACCATTACCATACCCTGCATATTATCGATTCATGTATACGTGCCATAAACAATATGCTCAACTTATGCATAACCGGAACTAATGATGCTATCATTCTCATGCATTCTTGTACTTCAGTGCGCCACTTTACACATATCAATCAATCACACAAGTCTTGATTATAAGGTAAAATCGTTATAACACGTCCCATACCACACCACACAATTTTACCTCATAATAAGGCCCAACCATTTCAACCCTCACGCATGCTCTAGTTATTAATGACCTACTGGCCATAGCTAACTTTCCAGTTAGCGATCATCTAACTTCTGTTGGGCTACTGATAAAAATCAGGCTTCATCCCCCTCCCACGTCGGGCACGGCTACGTTTAAAACTTCCATTTAGATAGTATCCCAAAAGGGACTTTGGTCCAAAATCTAGTGCGACCGGCTTCCGACTCCCATAAGGTATCGCCCCCAAACTTCCGTTAGGTGACGGTTCAACTTAGCGATCACGTAAACATACCTCCTCGAATCCTTATCTCATAAAAGCGGTACATCTCCAATGTCTCTCGGACAATCCATTATTCATTTTTTGTAAGAGTTACTCGATTCATGCGGATGCCCATGCATTTGTACACTCAAATAACTTCATAAGGTCAAAACACAAAAATTTAGACAATTTTTCATTCTTGGGTGAACAGTGCACGTGAACAGTGCGCACGAATAGTACTTCGTGAACAGTGTTTTGTGAATTATGTTTCGTGAATAGTTAAATTCTAGAATTAAATAACTAATAAATTAAATCCAAAATTCATTAAAAACACTAATTAAAGCAAACAATTAATCAATTAAAGTTAACTAAGCTTAATTAAGCACATAAGCCACAATTAAGCAAATAAAGCAAGATTAAATTAAACTAATCTTAGCCATTCATCTAACCACCTATCTTAGGACTAATATAAGTTAATTAAATCTCCTAAACTAGAATTAACACTAATTAGACCAACCCTAAGCAAGTTTAGGCACTAATCAAGGGATTATGAGTTAAACTCACTCGTTAAACGAGCCGAAGACACGGACGTGATGGTGACGATAGAGGCTACGCTCATGGACCTTAACCACAATGATCTAAGGCGGTCTTGGGGCTAGAATAGCAACAACAAACACTACCTCCCATTGCAACTGTGGAAACCGAACATCAAAGAAGGAAAAGGAGATGGGCAATTAATCAAAACTCCAGAGAGGGGATGGTCATTGACCGGCGGCTCTGGAGGTTGAGGGGGACTTAGTGGTAGCTGGGCTTGGTGGAGGAATGGTTGGAATGTGACAAAATGGGCCGAAATCGCGAAATAGTGTAGTGGGCAGGCGAATTGACAAACCGGCGAGCGGTGACTTCTGGCCGACCAGTAGGTCAATCGGCAGCTCCGTTCGGTGAACAGCCAAGTCCTCTTGTACGGTTTGGGTGTCTTGAAGATGATGGTGAGTGGCTTGAGGGCTGATTCTCATGGGAAGGCAACTATTATTTCAATTTTTGACAAGAAGGCCAACTAGAGCAGAAACATAAAGAAGAGGAAAACAGGGGAGAAAGGACTACGAATTTGGTGGGGCTAAAGAAGGGAGAGAGGGTGATGTGAGGGCTAGTTTCTCTAATTCTCTCAAGCTCTCAAATGTCTCAACAATGGATAAATGAAGAGCAAGGAGGAAGAAGATGGCTGCTCAGTTGAAGGGGGACCACCATTTGGCCTCAAAAGTCTATGCCTTCTATCCATTTCACTCATTGCATGCCCCCACCACCTTGGCTATCATCCAAGGCCAAGTTGTAGCCCTCAATCTTCCCCCACACACTTCTCAAATGGTCCAAAATATTGAGTCCCCTAAGGCCTACGAATTTTGGACCCGATTCCCCCAAATCCACTCCAATTCCTCATCGATTGGACTTAGTTCGGTCCCTATAAATTCAGCTAAGATGCCATCGTGCCTCTCAGGATTTTTCATCATTGATTTGTCTAACTTGGATCCCAAAAATGTGGTAAAAAACAGTCCTCTGATTTTCCCGGTAAAAAATGGCCCTACTTAGAATTTTCGCCAAAAATCTCGGTTTGCAGAAAATTTTTCGGAGGATGAGTCGAC
The DNA here is from genome assembly GCA_016097485.1 of Eucalyptus sideroxylon x Eucalyptus melliodora. NCBI lineage: Eukaryota > Viridiplantae > Streptophyta > Magnoliopsida > Myrtales > Myrtaceae > Eucalyptus > Eucalyptus sideroxylon x Eucalyptus melliodora. The sequence goes on along the minus strand of CM027826.1, from coordinate 23,829,270 downwards.
GTTCCTAAAATGAATCGTGATATGACAGAAATTTCAATTTTTACAATTGGGTTTAAATTTGTAGTTAATTTCAATCTAGTGTGATTTTAGCGTGACCTAATCTATCGGGTAACTTTTAGGAATTTTTGGTGCAATTAACTTGTGGTCGATTATTTTTTAGCCTCATTGTACATCTTTGACACATTGGTGACTCTCGGTTGTTGTGAATATCCCGAGGTTTCAAATACGGGCATAGGGTACAGAAATAAACAAAAAAAATTCGTTTTAGTGCTGTTCGACGATAATTTTGCAATTAGGTAGAATCACTAACACATTAATCACATACCTCTATTGAACTGACCTATCTCTAGTCTCTAGTCGATTTTGATAGTACCGTAATGACCCTTGTAGATTAGCATGGTCGAGCAGTCGATTCCTGGTCGAATTCTCGAGTCTATTGCATTTAGATTCCTTAACGGCTTCACCTAATAGACTAGTTATCTCATGAGTAGCTAACTCAGAGAAAAGAATTATTTGCGTATCGATGAAAAGCCTAACTTATTTAATCGAAAACAAAACTCAAAAATCAAGATGTCACAGTATTGACCATTGCCGATTATCACGGTCGAGCGATAGATTTCCAATCAAATTCTCAAGTTTGCCGCGTTTATATCTCTTAACAGCTTCATTTAATAGGTTAGTTAACTCGTGAGTATCTAACTTAGAGAAATAGGACCATAGGCGTGTTGATGAAATGCCCATTTCATATATTCGAGATGGGGTCAAATTTCAGGATGTCACAGCTTGTATTGTGGATTTATGTAAAATTAATTTTGAATTTCAAATGGAAAATAAAGGGAAAAGCAAAAAATTTACACTATGGTCACCCCAGAACCTCGGAGTGTCTTTAGTAGTGCATGTTTAATATCTGCAATACTTAAAAGCTAAAATAGGGGAATTTCTTAAAATCTGTATGTGACTACAAAGGTATTATAATTTATAAGGTGTTTGTAAAACAAAATTTACCTTACTCATTTTTTTTAGTAGTTAAAGCTGTTGTTAAAAGATGTGCCAAATAGGTTCTCTTTCATATGATATCTAGAGTATTTTTTTTTTCCGTATAAGTGAGTTATGTGCTTCATTCCAATTCTTCAATAGAAATGTGGGGATTAATGCCACTACATGCCCATATTCACAACAATTCAACTAAACCAATCTCAACTTAGGAAAAGCAAGAGCGACAAAGGCCAAATTACTGGAGCACAAAGCAACTAACAGGCTAGCCTTCAGCAAGGAAATGCCCTTATTTCAATCCACATTCCACATGATGTGCCAATTAGCCCATAGGTGCTTATGCCTTGCAGTAGTATTCTTGGAGCTAAGGCCCTGCAACTCCCCAAACCGACAATCAATAGCAAAGTCACGGCAACGGAAATCCTCACCTGCAATGGACCAAGTAGATGTAAAGAAATGAACAGTAGAACCATCTGGACCAGGGGTCTGATCTCCATTCATAGACATTAAAGCTTCTTTACTTTCTTCCCGAGTTATGGGCATCGTTAAACTTTGCTGCAGATCGTCTACTAGCTTACAATTCAGTACAGCATTCAGACAAGATACAGAGATAAGTGTACATTGCCCAAGAGACATTTTGAGAAGTCAATAGCATTCAGAACTAACATATATTTGCTCTTCTATTTCCCCTCCCCTTCATCCATGGTGAGATGCCTGACGGTCCCCATGGATGTTTTTAACTGCTCTTTGAAGAGCAAAAACTGGCGCCCTATGTTCCTTACAATGCAAAGCTCTATTCACAACCTCCAGAAAGAGAGGATCCTACCTACTCCAGTAATTAAAAAACTTACATGGATGTCCAGGATCAAGTTCTTGAAGCTTCATTAAACCAGTAATCCGCTGCTGCTAGTGAATCGAAATCGGCATATGAATTTACAAAGTAGCTCATCCATGCATCATTAACAAGAACCATGTCCCACTTCATTTCTACAAATTCAACAGGCCTCCTATTTGTCCCTATAAAGAAATAACCATTATACTGCCAGATCAAGCAAACCAGCCTCAGAGAGCTACATTTAAAGTCATCCATATCATGAACAACAGCTTCATCAAGATTACTTTATTGAAGAAAACGTTGCACCTGTCTCTTGTACCATAATTATGGATTTTTTAGGTTACTACTTAAATATCTAGATATTTTCTTGTAAGATATTTTAAGTAGAAATGTGTGGCTAATAGATTGGCCACATCTAGCATTCTCTTAAAATATAAGGGAAGAAATTTTCTCTAGAAATATCTTGGCCTCCTTCTTAGGCTTATAAATAGCCAAGAAGTGCTCCTATTTGGGCGTGCACTTAGTTCCTCTAGTGTGTGTATAAATTCTCCCAATTGATATTGTGGAAAGTGTCTCTAATAAAAAGAATGTGTTTTCTTTGAGAGAGCTTTGTGTCTTCCTCAACATACTTGATTTGTAAATGCACGGAAGTCCCATACCATCCTGTCAATAGAGAGAACGAACCACGCCCCAATGTATAGTAGCAGAAGAGGTATCAGTACTTGCATTGAACATGTCCTGAGCACCCAAAAGATTGGAATACTCAATAATTTAGAAAAAGGACAGGGAAAAAATACAGATCAAAAGATATTGGACACTTGGTGCAAGAGATGCATGTAGTTAATACACCTTTATGTGATTGCTACTGAGGGAGATTGCTTGATTTGGATCCTTTTGCAAAAGAAGCAACACATTGACAAGATCTTCATGATTGGGTTTAGGCCTTGGGTCGCGGTGCTTCTCGATCATTTTGTTGTACAGCTCATCTAGATCCCTAAAGCTCTTCTAAAGCCTTGCTTCCAATCCACTGAGCTTTTTGAACCAGGACATCCATGGAAAGATATCAGTAAAACATAACCCTCCTGTAAGGTTTTGTATTTCACGAATGGTCTCGTGAAATTTGCGCTTAAAACCGCCAGCTTCGACTTGACATTTCTTCTCCAAAGTGACCCGGCACATGATGTTGTTCCCTTCTTCCCCCCTCACTTACTCAAATACCTGAACTCTCTAAGTATTGAGTAGCTCTAGGTTCACTATTTTCCTGAGCTCTCTCCGGGAATCACCAAAAGCATTGAACCCGACATCCGAAATATTATATGATATCTTCTTGGCGACATGAAGTGCTGGTCTGCTAGAGAAGGCGCGATCATTGGTCTTGATTACTTCCGTAGCCACATCATCTGATGAGATCACCAAAGCTCGGACTGAGCCGAGCTGGAGGAACATGATTGGTCCATGTTCCGTTTAGAGGCGCATGAATGAGCGATGGAGTGAGGAGCCGAGTAGATGTAGGTATCCAATCATAGCCAACTTAATAAGTGAGTAGATGGAGTGAGGACCGGGAGGGGGATTCCAGGCATATCGTGGAGGGGGATTCTAGGCATATTGTGTTGGAAGTTTATTTGTAAAACAAATAAAGGGTGGTTTTCCTTATTCCACATAGGAAAGTTGGGAGGAGATGGGCCAATTAATAAGTGTGAGCCTTCTCTAGCGTGATTAAAGAAAAGGATGAGAGTGAGCTAGACCCCATAATATCCATGGGTGGGGGCACAAATAATTGTGTGATTTTGGTGTGATTATTAGATGCACTTAACATTTTGTGTGCCTGTGGCTAAACCTTTATTTTTATTTTATTTCGTACGGTTAACTTATTAAGCTTTCTTAGTTCAAAGGTTGTTTTTTTTTTTATTAAGTATGTTTGTATATTAAGAAAATTCAGAATTTTATTTATTAAAAAAATTAAATCATTATTTTTTATTATTTTGATTTTTTATATATGTGTCTTTTCAAGACAACTTTTGGAAATTATACTAGTTCAGTTTGCAACATTTCATGAAAGGTTGCTTTCATTCATTTTACAACTTCTTGGATACCTTTGTTCATTTTACAACTTTTTTTGAAGTGATACCTTTGTTTACTTTGCAACCTTTTGTGAAGAGTTGCCTATATTCTTTAAGACCGATATATATATGTGTGTGTGTGTGTGTGTGTGTGTGTGTCAATTTTTGGATGAACGAGTATGAAATCATTTTTCAAGTCTTCTTTCCAACACTACAGCCATCTTTTCAACTTTTTACTAGAGAGACATTGAAATATACTATAATTGCTATTTAGTATTCTCATTTGAGAATTTGTTGTATCATGAACAATATTTGTCGGTGACCATTAGTAGTATTATAGAGCAAATAAATCTTTAAAGAAAATAATATCGCGCTTCAAAGTCAAACTTGATTACTCTATTGATTCGAAGCTATATTTTTCCAACATCTCCCATCTTCTTTTTCTTATCAATCAAAAGCAATAACAAGACTAGTATGATGAGAGGAATTGCAAGGGTGATAATGAGCTGAAAATTCATGGTGTAATAATCTCCCTTGAGCAAGTAAGATAAGATAGTCATATGAAAGGATGACGATTCTCCGTCGTTGTATGGTTTTAGATTACATGAGACAATAGGCAAGTTTCTTACAGCGTTACATTTGGTTAAATTGAGCTTCTTTAATGTAATAAGTGAAGATAAAACTTTTTGCTTGTATTTAGAAGCAGCTAGCGTCAATTTGCCACGCTAAATTTCCTATATAAAACGGGAGATGGTGACAGTTGATTGTAGATGATTCGCGATGGAGATAAAGAGATTCATTAAAACTCTATTGGCAAATCATTGGCAACGAGGCTAGTTCCACCTTTCCAGAAGCCCCAAGAACAATTCAAGTGAAGTTCTGGTGCAAAGGTTTCTCCCAACTACATGTAAATTCTATATCCACGTTTGGAACACATACAGCTCTGAAACTCTGGCTATGCCGTTTCACTTTTCCTGAGGATTCTATCCCATGTATGCAAATCAATTTTCGTCGACACCCAGGGGTAGTTAAGTAAACCAGGTGACAAGACAACATGCTAAAACTCGTGAGTGGCTTGGCTTCATCACTGACTTGTGCCCAGGGAAAAGGCAACATTGAAATTGCGAATCGAATTTCTATTCTTTCTAGAGCTTCTGAGATTCCAATAACCCGATACACCCCATGAATTGAACATGGTATATGTTGACCAAACTCGACTACCACAGAAACTTATTTCCGTTGCTCCTTCTTGGATTATGTGAAGATTTGTTTGGATTATTCTGCTTCATTTTGGGTAATCTTTCCTTTCTATATTAAATTAACATTTGTTCATTATAAGACCCTGCAATGGATGGTAATCAGATTGATTAATAGTCTACTGTCTCAGCATCTAGATGAGTATGAATAAAGAGTTTTATCTAGTCCACTAGGCAGACAAAAAGGCAAAGTATTTCATTACGTGGTTAGTTGTGTAATCTGGAAATATTCTGTCATCTAGATCTATTATGTACTTATTGATTCCCATGTATCTTATACTTGCTGCAAAGAGGGTGAAATGGTCTATTCCTCTCTTGTCTAACCAAAAGAGATCTGTATGTCGAACAAATGATCAACACAAATAATAAACATTTCCAGTATATATCTATCTATTAGATGGAAGACAATAATGTTGAATTGACATGCAAAGCTACAGCCATAATCACTGGTATAAAAAGATAAAAGCACTGAAAGCAAAAAGTAGGTATCCATTAAAGCATATCTTTTGCACATGACAAAAACTACCAAAGTCAAATATTTCTTTGGTCTTTATCCATATAATATATCCAAGAATAGCTGATGGTAGGAAAATTCGAAATCATATCTTTCTTTGAAGGTGGTTTGCTGATGCCCGATTTTTGTCGGTCTTGTAGGCATTCGTTTATTTCGCACAAAAAAGAAGTAATATAATAATAACAACAAATTCGGGTAGGGGTCTGACTCATTTTTTAAAATAGGTTTTGGATCGGGATAAGCCGATGCGTCCAGCCTTTTTTTTTTTTTTTTTTTTTTTTTTTTAAAATTCCCTCGGCCCATCTCTTTATTTCCTTCTAAGCTCATTTCTGTCCTCTTTTTTTTTTTTTTTTTTTTTTTTTTTTGCTTTCTTGAGCAGAGCTTAAACAAAGCCCAGCCTTATTCCCTTTTCATTACTTTGCATACGCTTACGTCTGTGAGCAGAAGGAGATATGCAGTGACAGGAAAACGTGACCATGACTGGAATGATTGGTTCCCGGCCTGGTTCCTGAGTAGGACCAGTTCCCCTTTGTAAGACTGAGAACCAGAACGACTAGTCACGAAACCGGAAAGTGATGATAATCTATTTTCTATTCCGTTAAAAAAATGCATTCTCTCTTTTACCCACGAAAAGATCAAAATGCTACAAACATTGTGTGAACTTCACAAACTTAAAAAATATTATACTTAATCTTAACCAAAAGGCCAAGAAAGTTATGCTTTGGTTGGAACATGACCTGGCTTTTATACACAACTAGTCTTACGGTCTTTGCGTGCCTATTTGATGTGCGACTCTTGGTGTATGGCTTGTCTCTCTGGTTTCGTGTGGTATCCAGCCTTTTATGCCTATTGTTGTGTCTAGTGAATGCCAAGAGTCCCACATCGAATGAGCACACAAAGAATGTGAGATGAGTTGTACATAAAACCCACCAAGCCTTGCTCCAGCCAAATCATGCCTCTCTTGGCTTTTTGTCTAAATGTTTGCATCTCAGCAACATTTAGAAAACTCTTAATAAAATAAGAGTTTTCACAAATAATTTGTGACATCCGGATTTTGCCGGACCTCGAGTGCGTAATGATCCGTGACAAGTTGTCGTAGTCCACATGTTGACAAGTTGTCGTTGGACTACGTTGTTGGCACCATGCACGGCTGACGTTTTGACACTACTATTTCTGTGTCTGACGTTTTGACACTGCTATTTCTGTGTCGAAACGTCACCTTTCGTCACATTTTTATGGCCTACCCCTCACCGTTATGCCTTTGCCGCATCATATGACGATCCGATCACCATTTAGCTTATCGTCTCGTCTAAGAATTTTCTCACGTAACGCTACAAGCGAGACCAACCTTCGCTTTCGTGGTACGTCACCAAGTTGTCCCTCATGCAGCCTCCGCCGCCCCATGCATACGTACAAGCAATGAGCGTAGAGCCAAGAAATTTCCCCCCACCTTCAGCACGTTAATTTCCCAACCCATTCGGCAGTCAACAAAAAGGAAGATGTTGACCATGCAGCCACGTCAAGCTGCCCCTTCCTCATGCAAGCTGAGACCGTTGACTCCAATTGCTTCAGCCACGCCTTCTTCTTCTTTGTCAACCCAGCAAGCAGCCACGTTATTTTTCCCTTCGGTGGCCAGCAAACGAAGACCAAGACATACAGAAGGCCGCGTCCATGCATGCAGGGGAGAAGGTGGCAGCTGAAGACTTCAGCTGATGGCCACGTCTCTTCCAGCTGCTCTTCGTCCAAGCTGCCATCGGCTAAGAGAAAGGTTGACTTAATTAGTCAAGAATTGGAACTCACGAAGCTGAAGCAGAGGACCGTCCCTTCTTCTTCTTCTTTGCGCTCAGCCTTTGCTTCATTCACAACAGCAAAGTCTCTAGCAAACTTCACCCAAACTCCCGTGCCGTTTCGCTTGTGCTTAGCTGCCGACTGCCGCACACCAGCTCCATCACCATCTCACCTCAGCCCGCTGCCAGCCAGGAGAGCTTGCCGCGTGCCGTTCCTCAGCCGTGTAGCTAGCAGCTCAGTCCACAGCTTGCTTTACCGTCGCATTGCCTCGCCACAGTCGTGCCTGCCACTCACGTTCCAAGGACTCGAGGCAAGTGGCAGTCCTATTATTCTATATTGCGTGACGAAATCCTACTCGCATGTCCATTTTTGGATCACATAGAGTCCGGGTCCGAATATGGTAGGCAGTTCAGAATTAAGTTCGTTTGTCGATCGGGATTGAGTTGGACGACAGACGTGCGTGAGCTGTCGCGTGTGTGATGGCTGGTGCCGTATGCATGCGGTTGAGGAAATGTGCTGATCGTCGCATAGATGGTGCAAAATTAGCATTAGTCGATTTTTTTAGGTGGTCCGGTTTGAATTGTTGCTGTTCGATTCTTGAAAAGCGCAACTTCTAGACAGTACAGACCTGTTCTGGGCGAGATCAGCCGAATTCAGTGTCGATTTGCTTTGTTGTGCATGTGATGACCATTGCCACGGTCGGCATGGGTTCGGGTGTGAAACCATGGGTTCTAACAGTCGTAGGATGGATTGCACCGGTTTTTAGTATAGCCGAGTCATCGCTGGTCAGTCCGGCTTCGTTTTTGCTTTGCTCGGATTCGAGGATTAACGTGAAAGTATCGAAATGTTACGGCAATTGGACGTGTATCGCTTAGGGTCAGATGCTAGAAAACCTTAGGAGCGTTGTTGGAATCGAGTCGAACATAGAATGGTACAAACCTCGATTTGATGGTCGATTTTGATTTAAGTGTCCATAGTAGTTCGGGTTAGATGTGCATGATGGCTTTAATAAAAGCTGTTAGGTGTTGCGTCATGGTTGAACTGATATTGATACCGTCGAACCCCTGTGGCGACGATGCCCCGGGTGTCGGGTTGCCTAGAGGGTCGTGAAAACGATGCCTCTGGATGCCTGGGGATAGTGATGAGCCCTGGAGGTACCCCAGGTGTCGAGATGCCTGAAGGTGTGATGCAACATGCTTTGGATGCCTAGGGACTGAAATATGAAACTGGAGGTCCTCTTGATGCTAGGTGAGATTCGAGATGCCTGGAGGTGTGATGTAACATGCTCCGGATGCCCGGGGATTGAAATATGAAATCGGAGGTCCTCGTGATGCCAGGTAGGTTGCAAGATGCCTGGAGGGGTGCAAACACGGGTCCTTCTGGAAGATGGCGATAGTTAGAATTAAAGTCAAGTTGATTATCGAAGTCGTTCTAAGTGTTGATTCAGGTTCTGGCATGTTATGTTGCATTATCCTTTTAGAATCATGATTATACGAGTTTTGTCGTTCTTTCTATATTGCATGTTTAGAATGTCATCCGTTGAGTAGAGGTAGACTTGTGTAATATAGTCTAACATGCTTCCAGGTGATGAGTAGTCATACTAACCCCTTGTGGGACTATCATATTTCAAAGACATGACCTTAACTTTCCGAGCATCACATTCATCCAGATCATGGTGATCCTCATAGTGGATGCCGGTCTCACCACCGGCCTCGTACTTATTAGGTTTATTGAATTGTATGCCCGGGTCAACGGGTGTACAGTGGGGACCACTTCCATTGCCGGATGAGGACAACGGCGGTTCGAGTGGGGTCAAGTAGGTGGAGGACCCGGGAGGAGGATAGTAGCATTTTTGTATCAACAGGTCATGACCAAAAGATGACGATGTAAATAGACAGCAGGATGGTTGGACAAATTTTGGTCTAGCAAAAAATAGGAACTTTTGGCCTATATGTACTGACGAAGTCGTTTGAAAACATAAATAAATACGAGTGCCAAGTTTATAATTCATGTGCATCGATCTAAGTTATCATGAAGTTTAGATACTCACTTCTGCAATGAAACAAGCACAAGGACCAAGAAAGGGGAGTGGCGGACCTTAAGGGACGAGGATCATCACGGCCAAGGTTGTCACAACTCGAGTGGTATCAGGTCTATTTGGAGTGATAAGGTGCGCTAGTAGAAAAAAAAAAGGTTATGATGATCACACACGATAATGCACTAGGTGTATGTAGTTGATTGACAGTGAATAACGGGTGACTAATTTTCACTAGTAAAGTACTGGTAACAATTGTGAGTTACCTATGCATGCCAATAACATTTCTATGTTACTTATATGATCTCAGCAATGTGTGCACGTTACTTTTTCTTTCTTAGTCAATTAGTGGCACTAGGTCACTAATTGTTCTTGAGGTAAATGCTTGATAACTTGCAGCAAAGCATGGTATGAATAGGAAGTTCTCCCTCATCAAGGACTGAAGCCACTACTTCAAAGGTAGAACCCCAGATGGAAGATATTCTAGAGGTGCTGGCTAATGTAGGAAATTTGATGGAAAGACAAACTCAACAACAACCAACAGCGGAACATTGTACATAGGGATTGGTGGAACAATTCCTGAAGTTGAAGCCACCCATGTTTACTGGAATGGGTAAACATGGGTAGTCCTGTGGAGGTGGAACAATGGATCAATGGGCTAGAAAGGATATTTCAGTTGTTGAACTACAATGATATAGAGAAGATAACCCTGGTGGAGTACCAATTGGAGGGTAATGCCAAATATCGGTGGAGAGCTTCTAGAGACACAATCTTTCTGCCATGTACTGCCATAACCTAGGATGAGTTTGTCAAGGCTTTTAATAGAAAGCATTTTTTTGACTATGCTAAGGATAAGAAAATAATTGAATTTGTTCAACTGGAACAAAAGGAACTGACGATAGACCAATATGAAGTGAAATTTTTTGAACTATTAAGGTATGCCCCTAGATTGGTAGATGACCATGAGGAAAAGGCTAAGAGATTTTTGAAGGACCTAAGAACGGACATCAGGAGACAAGTGGTGCCTCTAAATATAAGAGATAATGAAATTTATGAACGGGTCCAGTTTGTGAAGCAAGAAGTAATAAGGGAGCGAATGGAGTTAGGACGAAAAATGACATTAACTGATACCCGACGTGGTAAGAGACCCTATCCAAACCGAGAGCTACCTTGGGATTTTAAGAATAAACGGAATTTTGGAAATTTTGGAAAGGCCATGAGTGGTCACACTCCAGGTAAAGTGCCATATCAAAATAATTCCTGTCAAAAGTGTGGTAGACAACATGGGCCAGGACCCTACCTAGATCACTAGAGGTGTTTCGGGTGTGGGAAGAGAGGTCACTTTAGGAGAGACTGTCCACGAGGAGGTACATGCACTTCTTGACGAAGGATGTCAAGGATACCTAGTGGTAGTATAGGACCATACTAAGGAAGAAGCCAAACTTGATGAAATTCAAGTGGTTCAGGAGTTTCTAGATGTATTTCCTTAAGAATTACCTAGATTACCACAGGAACAGGAAATCAAGTTCGTAATTGAATTGATTCTTGGAACTGAACCTATAGGATGGCTTTAGCGGAACTAAAAGAGTTGAAAGTGCAACTGCAAGAATTACTTGATAGGTGATCTATTAGGCCAAGTGCATCCCCAAGGGGTGCACCGGTCCTATTTGTAAAGAAGAAAGATAGACTTAAGGTCTGGGTATCATTAGCTAAGTATCAAGAAAGGAAGACATCCCTAAGATTGCCTTTAGGAATCGTTATGGACATTATGAGTTCCTAGTTATGTCATTTGAATTGACGAATACCCCAGTTGCATTCATGAACCTAATGAATAGGGTATTCAAACCCTATTTGGATTAGTTGTAATTGTCTTCATTGATGATATTCTGATATACTCGAAGGGACTAGAAGAACATAAGCAACACTTGAGAATAATACTACAAACCCATAGAGAACATAAATTGTATGCCAAATTTAGTAAGTGTGAATTTTGGTTGTACCGGGTGATATTCCTTGGGCATGTGGTATCAAGGAAAGGAATCTCGATAGACGCAGCGAAGGTTGAGATTGTAGTAAATTGGCCAAGAATGACAACACCAATGGAAATACGTAGTTTCTTAGGACTTGCAAGTTATTATAGGAGATTTATAAGAGGATTCTAACGACTTGCAGGTCTGTTGACTCAATTGACAAGGAAAAACGTGAAGTTTGAATAGAGTGGTGAACATGAAAGAAGTTTCCAAGAACTCAAGGGAAGATTGACCACGACTCCAATACTAACTATTTCGTCTAGATCTGGTGGATTCACGGTATATAGCAATGCTTCCCAAAAAGGATCGGGATGTGTTCTAATGCAGTACGGTAAGGTCATAGCCTATGCATCGAGACAACTGAAACCCTACTAATTGAACTATCCGACTCATGATTTAGAATTAGTGGCTATAATTTTTGCATTATAAATATGGAGACACTGTATGTATGGAGAGAAATTTGAAATCTATGCATATCACAAAAGTTTGAAGTATATATTTTCTCAAAAAGGAGTTAAATATAAGGTAGAGGAGATGAGTGGAATTGCTAAAGGATTACGACTATAAGATACTGTATCATCTAGGAAGGGTGAATAAGGTGGCAGATGCTCTTACTCATAAGTTAGCAATAGATATGGCAAGTATAGGGGTAATAAAATGGAATATGTTAGAAATGGTAGCAAATTCAAAGTTTAAGTTGGAAATAGACCATCTCACCAGTGTATTAATCATATTAACAATTGAACTAGAAATTATTCGGAAAATTAGAACGTTACAACAGTTTGACTTGGAAATTGTGAAATTTCGAGACTTAGTATCTTTAGGGAAAAGACCGGAGTTCCAAGTTTCTAAGGATAGAATAGTGAGATACCAGGGAAGACTATGTGTTCCCAATAATGAAGAGATAAGGAAGGAAATTATGTTGGAAGCACATAGGAGTAATTATAATATTCACCCTGGAAATACAAAGATGTATCAAAACTTACGTCCACAATACTGGTGGAATCGTATGAAGGCAGATATTGCTAAGCATGTTTCTCAATGCTTAACTTGCCAACAAGTGAAGGTGGAACATTGCAAGCCTGTAGGAATGCTAAGACCACTGGATATACCAGAGTGGAAATGAGAGCACGTAATGATGGATTTCGTGCAAGGATTACCAAGGACCTCAAGTGGCCACAATGCCATCTAGGTAATAATGGATCATCTGACTAAGTTTGCTCATTTCCTAGCAGTACGCATGGATTATCCGATGGATAAATATGCTGAAATATATGTAAGCCGGGTAGTACGCTTACATGGTGTTCTTGTAACAATTACATCAGATCGAGATTCGAGATTTACCTCAAATTTTTCGTGAGGTCTCCAAATCACATTAGGGACCAAGTTTCAGTTTAGTACTGCCTTTCAATTGTAAAGGGATGGACAGACCAAAAGAGTGATCCAAATACTGGAAGATATGTTGCAAGCTTGCATAATTGATTTTAAAGGAAGTTGAGATGAGAAGTTATATCTGGTGGAGTTCGCGTATAATAATAGTTTCCAGCAAAGTATCTGCATGGCTACCTATGAGGCACTATATGGGAGAAGCTATAGGACACCAATTTGCTGGAATGAGGTAGGTGAGAAAAGACTGACAGGACCCAAGTTGGTACAAGCTACTATGGGTGCGGTGGAAATCATCAGAAATAGACTCAAAACAGCCCAGAGTCAACAGAAAAGTTAGGCAGATAATTGTAGAAGACCGTTAGAATTTGACGTAGGAGATCATGTACTTCTAAAAGTATCCCCGATGAAGGGTATATTGCGATTCGGAAGAAGGGCAAGTTGAGCTCAAGGTTTGTTGGACCTTTCGAGATCCTCGAAAGGATAGGGGACGTAGCCTATCGATTGGCATTGCCCCTTAAATTGTCTAGTCTACATGATATCTTCCATGTGTCGATGCTAAGGAAGTATCAGCCCGATCCTGCTCATGTACTCGATCATGAGATTATTGGAGTAGATGAAAAAGTGCGATACGTGGAGGAGCTGATCTAGATATTGGATCAGAAAGAGCAAGTCCTTCGAACGAAGGTGATTCCACTAGTTAAAGTCTTGTGGCAACACTACAACGTGGAAGAGGCCACATGGGAAAGCGAAAATGAAATGAGGCAAAAGTACCCTTATCTTTTCAATGAGACGTTAGAGATGCTCAATTTTGAGGATGAAATTATCTAAGGAGGGTAGAATTGTGACATTTGGATTTCGCCGGACCTCAAGTGTGTAACGGTCCTTGACGTGTTGATGAGTTGTCGTTAGACTACGTCATTGGCACCATACACAGCTGGCGTTTTGACACTACTTTTTCCATGTTGAAACATCACCTTTTGTCATGTCTTTACAGCTTGCCCCTCACTGTTATGCCTTCGTTGCATTATGACGATTCGATCACCATTTAGCTTATCGTCTCGTTTAAGAATTTTCTCACGTAACGCTACAAGCGAGACCAACCTTCGCTCTTGTGGTACGTCACCAAGTTGTCCCTCATGCAGCCTCTGCCGTGACATGTTGACAAGTTGTCGTTGGACTATATCGTTTGTGTAAATGCTAGTACGAGCACCTAGAGGGGGTGAATAGGTGCAAAAACAACCTTTTGTGAAGTATAGTGTAAAACTTCACTTTTAATCCGAATCTATTTAACAATAGACTTTAAAAGAGAAAAGAGACTCTGACAATTAAATAAAGTTACGAGTGAAGTAAAAGAGTTTAGGGAAGAGAATAACAACACAAGGTTTATAATGGTTCGGCTTAATCTAAGCCTACGTCCACTCTCTTGCATTGACAGCCCACCGGCTGGATTTCACTATGAATCAAAAGAGTCATTATAGTATCACGTCCTTGATTCCATAGTGTAGAGGCTTTGCTACACTTCCTTAAGGTCTCACAAATGTATAAACTCTCTTTTGAGTACAAGTTTACGCTCAACAATTGAATTGGCAAAGAACAAGGAGCTTTAGACTTTGGAATTTATTTATTGCGCACACACTCGAATAACTAGAGCGGCTTCTTTAGATACTCCTTCATGCCTTTATAACCATTGGCACTTTCCAAATGAGCTCTTCCAATCTACCTATTGGACATAATCAATTAAGGAGATCTTGAGTTATTTTAGGAATATAACGATAGTCCATCAATCCTGCTCGCCCATACAATTAGGATCTAGGTTTCCATAAGTAAAACCTTCCAAGTATGCTTCGCCATTCAATGGATCTAGATTACCCGAATTAAAATCAAAACGAATAATAGATTCTGAGATGCTATATCCAGCCAAGAGATCTTCTTTAGTCGATAGAATCAAATTCTTAAAGAAATATTGAATTTTGGATAAGTCATCTTCGACGATCTAAAAGCTGTCAATAAGGGTAGACTTTGAATCTTGAGTCTAGTCGTTTGACAGTCTTCAGACTTTGACGAAAGAATCTGCAAGTCTTCAAACTAGACTGATGGAAACGTTTTGTCAGCTTCAAAACAAATACGGAAGTTTTCTCCAACAATCTCCCCCTTTTTGATTGTGACAAAACTTTTCTGCAGATTTGGATATTTTTAACCTGCAAGACAATACTCAAGCAAATATGTATATCTCACAAAAGATAATTGGCTTAGTAAAGATAGCATTAAATCTGCATCCACAAGAAATAAGTAAGTTAGTCCTATAAATGAACAACTATTTTTGTAATGAATACCAATAGTGCTTAAGATATTGCAGCAAACATTTAAACAATCGAACAATCCAAATCCAAATTTAGTCACAACCAAACATCCAAACAAAAGTAAAGTCAATCAAAAGTCAAGTCAAACAAGAGTCAAATTTCAAGTCTGCACCATCTCCCCCTTTTTGTCAGCATTAAAAAGGTAGAGACGAAAAGAGAATAAAATTAGGATTGTTTTGGAATGCGAACGAGGTAGAAATCTCCCATTAACTGGACAATCCCTTCCAGCTTTTTCGAATCCTCCTTCCGCTGAGCCGCTTCTTCACCCTTAACATTTACTTAAACTTGAAGAGTAAGGGCATGAATTTGATCATGCAAAGAAACTGAAGAAGCTTGACCAGCATTTTGCAAGTTTTGAACTTCGCATCCAATAAACTTAGATTAGAATAGAAGTATGCAGTAAGTTCTAGATGAGCCTCTATCATTTCAGAGCATAATCATTCAAGTTGAAGTAGAGTGAATTTCTCTCGCAACTTCACATTCAAAGAATCGGGAAAATCAAAGTCCACACTTCTTAGGTTAATCACCCCTTGCTTTAGCAACTTAGAATAAAGTCACTTGTGTTCCTCAGAGCGGAACAAATTTGTCCTTTTGCTTCGAATATTTGCCACAATACCCATTTTAGGCTTAAAATGAGTCTACAACTTGTCATAATCATTTCCATCTGGCTAACTAAGACCTCCAACACATGGATCGCTTGGAATGTTTGCAAATGCTCTTTCTGCTAACCCTGCAGGAGCAACTCCCAATCATACCATCATTCATAGAAAGTGGATTTTATTTCGATACCCTTTCTCTTTAAAAAATTCATCAATAAAATTCAAGGGAGTACCTCCCTCCTTCAAGGAAAAGTAGAGCTTAAACGTAAAAGCGGGTTTTTGAGTTCTTACAGGTTCTGCATCTTCAATGATTTCTTCCTTCGCTCGATGATCAATATCCTGAGGTCTAGCTTAAGCAGATTGACGCGATTGAGAATGTTGTGGACTTTGATGCTGTCTTGGAGATTCTTCTTCCTCGGTGAGGTCAAAATGCGTAGGACCCTCACGCATGTGTTGTGGTCCCATGTTCGCAATCCGTAAAGACTTTCTTTGGAAAGACATTCTCACAGTCTTTAAGAGATTCCAAACTCATTTCACAAGAAAGATGAAAACTTTGAGGATTAAATAAGAGAGTAAAAGAGAGAAAGTGAAGTTCTGTGCTTTCTAGGGTTTTGTGAGTAAAGTGAAAGAAAACAAACGGTATATAAAGCAATTGAAGTGAAGCATATGGAATGTCGTAAAAGGAAAAATAGAAAAATACATTTTAAAAAATAATTGCCCTTTTAAAAAAAATAGATAATTGTCAAAAAGATAACTTCTTTTTCGAAAAGGAATGATTGCAATAATCACGAAAATTGGGGAAGATAACATCAATCAATTACAGATTAATAGATGAACGTACTTTTTTCGAGATTTTATCCATAAGATAAATTTATAAAACAGAAATAACTTACAGTTGTGAATCTTGATATTCTGAGTCTAAGTATCTTTAGATTTTTATCCCTGAATTTGAACTTCTTCAGACTTTAAGATATTGAGTTTGGAACGAATAAGCTTGGATTGACTTTTCTCTAGTGGCTTTGTAAAAATGTTAGCTAGTTGATTATTTGAGTCAACGAATTGAATCAAGACTTCTCCATTTTGAACATGGTTTCTAATAAAATGATGTCGAATCTCTATATGCTTTGCTCTTGAATGAAGAATTGGATTCTTGGTGAGATTAATCGCGTTGGTGTTGTCACATTTGATCTCAGTGCATGAGTTTTTTATTCCAAAGTCTCTTAGTTGTTGTTTTATCCACAAGATTTGAGAACAACTTCCAAGAGCTACATGCTTTGCTTCTGCTGTTGAAAGAGCTACAATACTTTACTTCCTTGAAAACCAAGATACTGTTCTGTCACCAAGTAATTGACAAGTGCCCGAAGTGCTTCTTCTATCAACTTTGTATCCTGCTAGGTCTACATCTGAATATCCAAGGAGAGTAAAGTCTCAATTTTTAGGATACCAGAGACCCGAATTAGAGGTTGTTGCAACGTATTTAATGATGCATTTCGCAGCATTTAGATGAGATTATTTGGGATTTGATTGAAATCTGGCACAAAACACTAAACAATATGTCAGGTCTAGAAGTAGTAAGATAAATAAGTGAACCAATGATACTTTTGTATAGCTTCTGGTCAATTTTCTCTCCTCCTTCATCTTTGTTCAACTTTGAGGAACTTGACATTGGTATATTAGTTTTTTTTTCAATTCTCCAAACCGAAATTTTTAACAAGTTCTTTAACATATTTTTCTTGGTGAATGAAAGTTCTTTCCTTCAATTGTTTTCTTTGAAGTCCAAGAAAGAAGGATAGTTGACCCATCATGCTCATTTCAAATTCATCATGCATAATCTTAAAGAATTTATTGCACAGATTTTCGTTAGGTGATCCAAAAATAATGTCATCAACATAGATTTGAACAAGTAAAAATTTTTGCTTTCTCTTTTGATAAACAAGGTAGTGTCTACTTTACCTTTAACAAAACCATTTTGAAATAAAAACTTACTTAACCTGTCGTACCAAGCTTGAGGTGCTTGCTTGAAACCATATAAAGCATTTTTCATTCTGAATACAAAGTCTGGTTTCCTTGGGTCTTCAAAACCAAGAGGTTGTTCTACATAGACTTCCTCTTGGATAAATCCATTTAGGAAAGCGCTTTTGACGTCCATTTGGAATAATATGAAATTCTTATAACAAGCAAAAGCAAGTAAGAATCTAATTGTTTCTAACCTTGCTACTAGTGCGTAAATCTCATCATAGTCTATCCCTTGCGTATATCCATTGGCCACGAGTCTTGCTTTGTTCCTTATGACTTTTTCTTTCTCGTTCGTCTTGTTCTTGAAAACCCATTTAGCTCCAATAACATATTAACTTTTGGTTTAGGAGTCAATTCCCAGACATCGTTAATACTGAATTGCCTGAGTTATTCTTGCGTAGTTTCAATCCAGCTTTCATCAATTAAAGCTTCTTCTATGCTCTTAGGTTCTATTTCAGAAATAAGACCCACAATGCTAGACTCTTCACGCCTTTTGGATCTTGTACGAATTCCTTTATCATTGTCACCAATAATGAGTTCTATGGGATGACTAGACTTGTGCTTCCAGTTGCTGATTGGTTTGTCAGGCTGTTGATCTTTTTCTTCATTTGATTCTTCAACGATCATTCGTTGCTAGTATTATGAAGTCTGAGCTGCTTCTAGAGATTTAGACTTTCTAGAGTTTGGAGCAGGTTCAGATTCTTCAGGTTAAGTTTGAATCAATGGATTTTGTATAAAGTCTTGAAATTTGACATTCATCGATTCCTCCACAGATTGAGTCTTTTTGTTGTATATTTTGTAAGCTTTGTTGGTGTTGAATATCCAAGGAAGATGCCTTAGTTTGATTTTTCTTTAAACTCCAATACTCTAGGTTCTGGTTGGTCTAAAGAGATCTATATGCAGGAGCTGCAGCATACGATTAGTGGAAACTTGATTTATTGGTTTGAAAAAGTTTATAACATGTTTTCCCAATACATACGGTGTGCATAATTCAGATTTTTGGTATGTCAAAGTTGGGTAGTCCACGAACAAGCTTCTTTGCAGAGATCTTGGCTATTTGCTTTACGTTGATGTGGCCAAGGTTTCTATGCCAAAGACTAGCTTCCTCTTGAATTGAAATTAGACATTGGGGTTTTTCTGGTTTGATATCCAAGGGATATATATTCCCATGTCTTTGCCCCGTGAATGTTTGAGAGGAGTCTTTACTGGTTGCTAAACATATTCCTTCTTGAAAGTTGATTTTGTAACCTGTATCGCACAGTTGGCTGATACTCAGCAAGTTGTAGTTGAGTCCATTCACTAAGGAAACATTACTAATTATGAGACTTCCAATCTTTACGGTTCTGTATTCCATAATTCTGCCTTTACTATTTCCTCCAATAGAAATTTTTCCACCATTAACTTGCATAAGCTTTATGAAACAACTTGAGTCTCCTGTTATATCTCTTGAGCATCCACTGTACCATTTAATATTTTTCTTGATAGTGACATCGATTCACTGTCTGAGTCTAAGTCTGTTTCTGATTGTGCCATTAGACAAATATTAGCATAATCATCATCACTCTCTTCACATTTGATATCACTCCAAGTTTTTGCTTTGAGAGCCTTTCTATAAGAAGAAGCTGTAGGGAAGGGGATGAAGAAATAAAATAAAATAGAATAAAAAGAATAAAGAATAAAAAAATCAATAAAAAAGGAAAAAAAAGATTTAAAAGTTTAGGTTTAATCCGATGCGGGTCGGGTCCGAGTAGACAGATTGGGTTAGCGGGCTAGGTTGGGTTTACCGCCTTGTATTCCTTTTCCCAAATATAGTAATAATAAAAATCACTTAAAAATCATAAAATTCATGAATTCATAAAAATCACTAAAAAATCATTAGAAAATCAGAAAAATCTAAAAAAAAACTATAAAAAAAGATTCAAAAATCATAAAAAATAAAAAAATGAAAAAAAAAAAAATCATAAAAAATAAAAAATAAAAAAAATTCAGGAAAAATAAAAAAAATTTCAAAAAAAAAATCTCGTTTAGAAAAATTGGAATTCCTTAAAATTTTTGCTAGTTCTTTGAATAGTTTCCCTTAAAGTTCGAAAAATATTTAAAAAATTGAAATTCCAAAATTGAGCAAGCCTTTAGAGCTTTACAATAAGAGCTTTTAGATTACAATTTTCTTTTAGAGGCAATATTGGTTTATTTGTTCCGCACCTTAATATCTTGAGTATTATTTTCACTTTTAGAACAGTTAGGACAAATCCTAAAAATCTTTGATAGGCTACCTAGACTTTTTGGTTTGCACATAATTGAATTAGGAATCGAAAGGGTATTAGTCTTAGAACTAATGTAATCAAGTTCCCGTTTCAAGATCTCTAGTTGCACATGAAATGAGATATTCTCCTGTATCTCAGTAGGTTTTCAGTCAACCTAAATATGTAAGTGACGACTCATTATGTAGAAATTTGTATAGAATTAATTGAATGAAAACCAAATGTTCAACATCACGAAAGGTATGGATTTGTGAGAACCTGAGTCAACTGAAGGTCATTGGCCCGAATTTGGCAATATCCCTAAATCTAGTTCCATCCATACGGAGGGGTAGTCCACAAAAGTGGTAAGTAATATTCATGCTTTGAAATGAGCTTTATTTTGGGTTAGTTTAATCATCAATGTTGCTAAGCTGCGGAAGATCTAGGGGTTCACACGAATTTATAACCAAACCATGTCACTGTCCCTGATCTTTATTAATCTCTTAACAAATAACTCGTTGGGAATATAAATGTTTATTGTTCCTTCCGTGACTTGAGTAGACAAGTTGCTTAGCACAGCTGCCTTTGACTATTTAAAAGATGTTTGGAGCATCTAGAAATTCATTGTGGTTCTTAATGCTTTTGTGGAACTAGATCTATTAATTTCCTAGGATTGGTTCAAAAGATGAACGGCCTCATCAAATGATGTCTTTTAGCTGTCGGTACAATAAAAGTACAGTAAAGACATGGGTTATCAAGCTATACAAGCACTATCGTTCTAGTTTTAGTTCTTAACTGAAATTGGAGCTCAAAACTACCACATGACAGAAAACTTGTGCTGCAACCTTCTATCGCCTCTTTTCCCTGGTGGAAGTCCATGAAACCAAAATGATACAATGAAGTTCACTAAGAAAAATGAATATATCACCCAAATAAAGAAAGCATCCATTTCTTATTAAGATCTTTGCTGTTCAAAAGTTTTTGAATAATTCAGGTTACAAGATCTAGGAACAGCAATTGCCACAAAGTGAAACCGAAAAACTTGTAGTAGGCATACAAGACAATCAACATGCTAAGACAGAAGAAAGTCTGCATTATTACAGAGCAAATCAAGCAAACTTTTCTGTTGGTATCATTGGAACACAACGTCAACCAGTCACGGGGGTTGCTATCAGGCAAAGAGGATTCCTCTTCTGAACCGAAAGGCCATAAGATTCTTCCATGTCAATATCATCGACACTCTTCCCATCAGGTAGTTTCCAATTGAACCGATGAAGGAGATTTGCCATTGCAAGCTCAACGATCACAACACCAAAGTTTATGCCAGGGCATCCTCGCCTGCCAGAACCAAATGGCAGAAACCCATAGTTTTGTCCCTTATAATCGATGGAGCTGTTCAGGAACCTCTCGGGCCTAAACTCCTCTGGGTTTTCCCAAGATTTTGGGTCTCTGGCGATTGCTGTCAGATTGATGAATGCAGTAGTTCCTCTAGGAACGTCGTATCCCCTTATCTTGCAATCCTCGATTGTCTCTCTTGGAACTAGAAGAGGGAGCGGTGGATGGAGTCTTAATGTCTCTTTGATGACTGATCTTAGATAGGTGAGTCCTAGAAGGTCAATCTCTTCAACCTGTAACTTTCCTTTTGCTGCTTCTCGAACCTCTTCTTGTGCTTTTCTCATAATAGTTGGATTGCGGATGAGTTCTGCCATTGTCCAGAGTATAGCGGCCGCAGAGGTTTCTGATCCTGCATTGAACAGGTTCTGAAACAAAATCCCAAGCAATTAGTCGCAATATTTTTATTTTTTGATCTAGTTTGTGATAGAGTGATACGGAAGTGAACAAAAGGAAATATGTCGAACACTCAAGGTAAGAGGAACATACAGTTAATACTCCTTTCATTTGTTCCCTAGTGAGGGCAAACGATTGATTTGGATCCCTTTGTAACCGAAGCATCACGTCAACAAGATCTTCATGATCGGGTTTAGGCCTTTTAGGGTCTTGGTGCTCCTTGATCACGTCATCGTACAACTTGTCTAGCTCCCTGAAGTACTTTTCCACCTTCGCCTTGAAGCCATTGAGCCTGTTAAACCAAGCCATCTGTGGGAATAGATCTGCAACACAAAGGCCACCTAAAAGCGTCTGTATATCGCGGATTGTCTCGTGAAATTCACTCTTTACTCCGCCACCTATAGCCTGGCATTTGTTACCAAAAGCCACTCGGCACACAAGGTTGTTATTCAATAGAAGCGCCAGTTCACCAATATTGACAGAACCTGGAGAAGAAGTGATTGCATCGAGCATGAGCGTAACCTCTTCCTTCCTCACGGATTCAAACAAATGGACTCTCTTAGTGCTCAGGAGTTCTAGGATCACTAATTTCCTGAGCTCTCTCCAGGAATCACCATAGGCGCTGAATGTTACATCAGAAAGATTGTATGCTAACTTCTTTGCTGCATAAAAGGGAGGTCTGCCGGAGAAAGCGATGTCGTGGACCTTGAATACTTCTCTCGCGACATCTTCAGACGAGATGACTAATGTGGGAACAATGCCGAGTTGGAGTAACATGATCTCGCCATACTGTTTCGAGAGACGTGTGAGCGATTGGTGAGGCAAGGAGCCAAGCTGGTGTAAATTTCCAATGATCGGCAACTTCCTAGGACTGGGAGGGAGATTCCTAGATGCTCGTGTGTTCTTTTTCGTGTCAATCAAAAAGACTAGTAATATCGGTATCACAAGAGCACATATGAGGGCCACAATAAGCTGAACACCCATGGCTTGATCTCCTTCCAAAAAAATTATCAGAGATGAAAACAACGTGTGAAGAGGTTTCATTGGAGGTATGGTGATTAAATAGTCTTATGTAGATGGAAGTAGGAGATGTACATGAGCGAATAGAAAGCTTCGGATGTGTCATTTTCACCATCCTATTTACCATATTAAAAACTTTGGACTTTTCTGTTAGATTGGTAGACCAAAAGTTGAGATGTGGACAATTGGAGTGCCAGAACTTGACACAAGAGGACATTTAAGTGCCAAAAGTTAGGAAATGTACGCTTAAGTGCCAAAATCAAAGAAAAATGGATTAATTAAGTACTAATGGCAAGAAAATCCAGCCAAAATGCTGATGTGGTAGTTTTTTGGCAAGACAAGTGCAAAACGACGTGATTTGCCACAGTGGCATGGCTAGATAAGCCGAAAACAACGTCGTTTTGCATGCCGACGTGACTAAATAAGCTAAAAATGATGTTGTTTTGTCTAGGATTTGAATTTTTATATAAATATTATTAAATTAAATTTACAACTAAATTATTCAAAAAAAAAAAGGAAGAAGAAGAATTTGTAGAAGGCAGCTTTCACCATTCTGCAATCTCCTCCTCCTTTTAATTAATTATTTAATAATTTATTTTAAATTGAATTCAATTTATATTTATATTAAAAATCAAAGAAGAGGCAAAACGACATCGTTTTGGCTCTTTTTTGCTAACTTAGCTCTCTAGTGAGCCGCATAGCCGAGTTATATTATTAAAAGAATACCATGTAGGATTTCCTAGAGCTTTTGCTGGAATTAGTACTCAGATGTCCCAATTTTTTTATTTTTTTTTAAAGTGTCACTTATGTGTATCTTTCATAACTTTTTGCACTTAAAGTCCCCCCGTGTCAAGTTTTGACACTTCTGCTAGCAAAAGTATGATAAATGCTACTTTACTCAAAACTTGAGATCATTGGATTATGTGTCAATCATGATATATTTCCTACTCCACATTAAATTACATTCTAACATTGGATTTTTTTCACCTAACACCTCATGCATGCGCCTCTAATAGTTTTTATGGAAGTATCATATGCCACATGGATCATTAAACTAGCTTGTCGACAACATAGGAGTTGGTGACATTCATGTTTCAACATGGCTCCCCACTTAATCTATAGGCACGTTGACTTGATACCATTTGCTGAATATTTAGGTTGGCGCACATGAAAAGTTAGAGTTTGTTTGGTAATATGCCAAACAATGTCTCTTTCTATTCTTTCATTCCCTGGAAATAAAAAAGAACAAAAATCCATTTGATAATGCTTTTGTGGAAGTATTATAGGGCACATGGATAATTAAACAAGCTTGCCTACAACATAGGAGTTGGTAACATTTATATTTGAACATGGCCTCCCACTTAATGTATAGGTATGTTGACTTGATGTTATTTGCCGAACATTTAGTTTGACACACATGAAAAATTAGAGTATGTTTGGGAATGTGCCAAACAATGTCTATTTCTATTATTTTGTTCGCTGAAACAAAAAAAGAACAAAAATCCATTTGATAACGTTTTTGTGGAAGTATTATATGGCACATGGACCATTAAACTAGCTTGCCTACAACATAGGAGTTGGTGACATTTATGTTTGAACATGGCCCCCCACATAATATATAGGTATGTTGACTTGATGCTATTTGCTGAATATTTAGTTCGACGCACATGAAAAATTAGAGTATGTTTGGGAATGTGCCAAACAATATCTATTCTATTCTTTTGTTCGTTGGAACAAAAAAAGAACAAAAATCCATTTGATAACGTTTTTGTGGAAGTATTATATGGCACATGGACCATTACACTAGCTTGCCTACAACATAGGAGTTGGTGACATTTATGTTTGAACATGGCCCCCCAATTAATATATAGGCATGTTGACTTGATGCTATTTGCCAAATATTTAGGTTGACGCACATGAAAAATTAGAGTATGTTTGGAAATGTGCAAACAATGTCTATTTCTATTCTTTTGTTTGTTGAAACAAAAAAAGAAAAAAATCCATTTGATAACGTTTTTGTGGAAGTATTATATGCCACATGGACCATTAAACTAGCTTGCCTACAACATAGGAGTTGGTAACATTTATATTTGAACATGGCCTCCCACTTAATGTATAGGTATGTTGACTTGATGCTATTTGCCGAATATTTAGTTTGACACACATGAAAAATTAGAGTATGTTTGGGAATGTGCCAAACAATGTCTATTTCTATTATTTTGTTCGCTGAAACAAAAAAAGAACAAAAATCCATTTGATAACGTTTTTGTGGAAGTATTGTATGGCACATGGACCATTAAACTAGCTTGCCTACAACATAGGAGTTGGTGACATTTATGTTTGAACATGGCCCCCCACATAATATATAGGTATGTTGACTTGATGCTATTTGTTGAATATTTAGTTCGACGCACATGAAAAATTAGAGTATGTTTGGGAATGTGCCAAACAATATCTATTCTATTTTTTTGTTCGTTGGAACAAAAAAAGAACAAAAATTCATTTGATAATGGTTTTGTGGAAGTATTATATGGCACATGGACCATTAAACTAGCTTGCCTACAACATAGGAGTTGGTGACATTTATGTTTAAACATGGCCTTCACTTAATATATAGGCATGTTGACTTGATACTATTTGCTGAATTTTTAGGTCGGCACACATGAAAAATCAGAGTTTGTATGGTAACGTGCCAAACAATGTCTATTTCTATTATTT
Organism: Eucalyptus sideroxylon x Eucalyptus melliodora; assembly: GCA_016097485.1. Classification (NCBI taxonomy): domain Eukaryota; kingdom Viridiplantae; phylum Streptophyta; class Magnoliopsida; order Myrtales; family Myrtaceae; genus Eucalyptus; species Eucalyptus sideroxylon x Eucalyptus melliodora. The sequence continues at coordinate 23,803,629 of CM027826.1, read as the reverse complement.
TGTTCTCCATAGTAAAAAAAAAAAAAAATCTGTTTAATAATGTTTTTTGTTTCTAGGAATATTGTAAACAATGTTGATTCTTTGTTCTTGAAAATAATTCTAGAATCAAACATTTTCTTCTTTTTTTCCCCCTCTTTTCTTTTCTTCGTTTCCTTTTCTCCATCTTCCTTTAGCCACTCAAGCCTCGCGGTGGTTGGGTGAGCTCATTGGCCCTCGTTTGTCAGGTTGCTAGCAATGGCCGAGGTCGGGAATTGGTTAGTGGAAGAAGAAGAAGAAAATAAAAAAGGAAACGAAAAAAGAAAAAAAGTCATAAAATTATTAAAAAATTAAAGAAATTCTAAGTCACAAAAAAACATTTGAGGGTCATACCAAATGCATTTCTATTCCGAGAATAGAAATTTTGCACACACAGTTATCAAACGTTTCGAATTCTAAGAAAGTTGTCCATGTAACGGAATCATATAAAATCAATTTTGAGCATAAATTGCTCGCGGGAGTAGAATGGTTACCAAATGCACCCTTAGTATAATGTTTGAGGTCACAAGCAAGTATGTACTAAATGCATTGTTTAACTTATATTGCATTAATTATCAAATATACCAATGTCCTTGTTGTAATTTTTTGATACAAAAGTTGACTAGATCAATTGAATTTAAGAGCAAGAGAAATTGATAGAAAAATAAAATGAGAAACAATGAAAGGCATGAAAGACTTGTGTGGTTCGTTCCAAGCGTGGATATTTATCTCCATGGGGAAAGCCAATTGCAAAGAATCCATTAATCAATCAAAGAATTACATGACTACAATCGTTCATGCACTTGAATATTTCCCCTATTGTAAATAACCCAAAAATGGAAAGTAAAACTCCAAACCGGTACACCCGTCAACTGTCATGTGCCATTCAATTCAACAATTTGGCAACAAAATTTAATGAAAACTAATGAAGGGTAAATTTGCCACAAGTGTATTGAGTTGGGGTTTTTGGTGGTCAAAAAATTAATATAGGGTAAATTTATCTTAAGTGTGCTAATTTGAGATTTTACGTGGTATTATCTCTAGAATTAATGTCGGAGGAAAAACAATATCTAAGACCTCACAAAAGTCCAACTTAAACTTTATTTATTCGTATACTTTGGACCATCTTTATTCAACAAATTCAAACTCGAGATATAATTTAACAATGGTGTAACTTTACTCAGCATTTGTAGTCAAGTTGTTGTCAAGTTATAGTGTTCGTTATCCATGACAGCTGTCTTAACACCCTAATAGGCATTCACTCACTAGAAATGCCAATTAAACTCTAGCAAAATTTGAGCTTCTCCAAAGGAATGGACTTTCTCATCATGTTTCTTGAGTTCTTTGTTGTCATGATTTTCTTCACAACAACATTGGCCTTTACTATGCCATCTTAGATGAAATGGTACACAATATTGATATGTTTTGTTCACTCATAATAAATCTGATTATGAGATAGATATATCACACTTTAATTGTCATAATGTATAGTGATGCTTTTCTACTCAAATCCAAGGTCCAAGAGAAAATTCTATATCTATATCGCCTTTTTTGCTACAAAGGTCAGTCCCATATACTTAAACCCAATTGAAGACAATGCAACACCGTTTTGTAAGGATGCTTTCCAAAAATCATTGCACCACCTGCCATCGTAAATGCATAACCCGTTAAAAATTTATTACTAATATCCGTTAAAATGAATGATTTTGAAAACATCCTAAAAATTGATTGCTTGCATTGCAAATTTATGTAAAATTAATTTTTAATTTCAAATGCAAAATAAATGGAAAAGCAAAAAATTTACACTATGGTCACCCCAGAACATGGGAATGTGTTTGATAATACATGTTTAACATCCACAATACTTAAAAACTAAAATAGGGGAATTTCTTAAAAAAATAAGTGAGGTAAATTTAATATGTTTGTGAAATTAAATTTACCTCACTTGTTTTTTTTTTTTTAATAATTAAAGCTGTTATGAAAAGATGTGCCAAATACTTCTCTTTTATGTGATATCTAGAGTATTTTTTTCCCGTATAAGTAAGTTAGATGCTTCATCCTAATTCTTCAATAGAAACGTGGAGATTGATCCCATCACATGCCCATATTCACAACAATTCAACTAAACCAATCTCAACTTAGGAAAAGCAAGAGTGACAACGGCCAAAGGACTGGACCGCAATGAAACTAATAGGCTAGCCTTCAGCAAGGAAATGCCCTTATTTCAATCCACATTCCACATGATGTGCCAATTAGCTCATAAGTGCTTATACCTTGCAGTAGTATTCTCGCAACGAAGGCCCTACAACTCTCTAAATCAACGCTTAATAGCAAAGTCACGGCAAAACGAAAATCCTCGCCTACAGTGGACCAAGTAAATGTAAAGAAATGAGCAGTAGAACCATCTGGACCAGGGGTCTGATCTCCATTCATAGACATTAAAGCTTCTTTACTTTCTTCATGGGTTATGGGCACCATCAAACTTTGCTGCAGATCGTCTACTAGCTTACAATTCAGTATAGCATTCAGACAAGATACATAGATAAGTGTACATTGCTCATCTGAAGTACCTAAGAGACATTTTGAGAAGTCAATAGTAGTAGAACTAACATATATTTGCTCTTCTATTTCGCCTCCCCTTCATCCATGGTGATATACCTGAGGGTCCTCATGGGTGTTTTTAATTGCTTTATGAAGATAAGCGGTGTCTTGATCCCCCAATTTAGTCCGTTGCACTCTCGATTTCTACCTGCAGAAAGATTCTTTATAGGATTGAAGCTTCCAAAGTTTAGATCTCAAAAGAAATTCTTCCTGCAGTATGGAAGGACATGGATTGTGCGAGTGTATTGTCTGGTGTAGACGCAAGAAATCCACTTTAAGATGATTCATATTATGAGGAAGCCGATGGGAATGTTACGTATTTAAAAGCTTCAAGGCGTCTTTAACATTGGAAAGTATTTGACAAAAAAACAAAAACTAACACCCCTTGGTCTTGACAGAGCAAAGCTCTATTCGCAACTTCCAGAAAGAGAGGATCCTACTTCAATAATTAAAGAACTTACATGGATGTCCAAATCAAGTTCTTTTTTTTTTTTAGTGACCAAGGAACCGCCGGAGACCCCTTCGGGGTCACACCGCCCTTCGATGCCTGGTGGCAACGTTGGAACGTTGTTGCAAACCACTATTTAGACGTAAACGCCGGGGGAGACTAGCCTAGCAACCCACCGCCGGGCCCCCCCACTTAAATCATAGAATTGCTTTGGGAGTTGTGGCAAACGTGAGTTGAACCCCTAACCTACGGGATTAGGAGGCCAGTCCTCAACCAGCACAACCATTCGTGGGTGGGTTCCAAATCAAGTTCTTGAAGCTTGACTAAACCAATAATCCGTTGTTGCTAGTGAAATGAAATCAGCATATGAATTTACAAATTAGCTCATCCATGCACCATTAACAAGAACCATGTTCAACTTCCTTTCTACAAATTCAATAGGTAACATCCTTGATTCCGACATCGTAAGGATTGGCCATAAGGTCCTAAAGGGATTGATCATGGGCCATTAGCCACGGATCGATCAGTTTGATCAGCAAGGAATCACGAATCCATCATGGGCCATTGGCCATGGATTGGTCAGTTTGATTACCAAGGAATTGTGGATCGATCATGGGCCATTGGCCATGGATCAATCAATTCGATCAACAAGGAATCATAGATCAATCATGGACCAACCGACCGACTAATCGGTCACAAATCAGTCGAGGTGTTGGCCTTGAATTTTCTATCGACCATACCAATGAGATAGGATCACTAACTCATAAGATAACCTTTTAATCACGAGAATTGGTCAAGTGACGATTTTGGAACAACGGATGTCACGGGTCGATCTGACCAGTCGTAGTTTCTAGTCGTGGGTGATTCCGCCTAGTTATGCATCGATACACGGACGATCCAACCATCTTCTAACAAAAAATGCATCATTCTCTATTTAACTCTTAGTGATCAGAACGGAATCTCAAATTAGTGATGTCCAATCATGGATTGGTAATGCACCAATAATGAACCCTACTAGTGAATCGGGTGCTAATTGGAATGAGCCTAGGTATAGACCCGGCTATTCTGTCACTAATTCTAAGGTCCATGAGTGCCTTGGCTTAATGCTAAGCCATGGGTAACCTTAGGATTGGTCTCGAACCAATCAAAGGACAATTAACCCTATTGGCTGATTGACTGTCCAAAGGAACGATTTGGGCAAATATGGGGCATGATGGCCAAACCTCGGGTGTACGTGATTCGATTTTTTGAGGTGTACCTAATGATCCCTTCTCCGGCCGTAAAACCAACATGGGTGATATAATTCTCTAGACTGCCTTATTATTGAAGAAAAATACAAAAGTATGGAAAATTCTAGAAACCCTTCATTAAATGAAGGGCTTGTTCTTTGAATAGTCAAAAGTCATGATGATGGCCAAAATATGTTTGAAGATTCTAGAAAAAGGCAGCACACAAGTGGACCAATTAGAGGGCAATACGCGAGCCCTCATTAATGACCAAAGTTTCTAGAATTGCCGAGTTGGCAACTATGGTACAATTATTGTCAAATTTCATTAAATGTGGCATATAGGTGGACCAATGGAAGAGCGAAAAGTGGGCCATCGTCGATGATGCCTAGGAGCTTAGATTGCCAAGTAAGGCCTTTAGCTATGCCAAAACATTTTTTGGTGCAATCATGAGGCAAAATAGGCTTGCCATCTAAGGACTTTAGGCGGGACACTTGGAAATTGGAGTGTACCATTTAGCTTGGTAATGATGACTTGAGATTTTCCTTGGAGAATAAGTTGATGACTTATAAGCTTAGATGTCCTCTAGAATCTTAGGTTATTATGAGCCTAAAAGATAGCTTTGGTGAGCAAGGCAAAGGCCAACCAATCAAGAGAGGACATTAGGCATCAAAGGGGCTTATGTGTCCCTCAGGACCATAGGCACATCATGAGCTTAAATTGAGCCTTGGACAGCAAGTCAATAAGTGGTCCAATAAGAAGATGACAAGTGTTCTCTTAGGATCCTAGGCGTGTTACCTTGCAAACTAGGCTTCCCACCTTGATGTTATAGCCGTGCCACTTCAAGGAATGTGATTGAGCTACTTGGATAAGTAATGATGGTGCCGAGTAGTATAAATAGGAGGATCCCTCCTCATTTTTCACCATGCCATTCACTTTCTCCTTTCCTCCTCTATTTCCTTTCTCTCAGCCTTTCATCCTCAATCCATTAAGCTATATAAGTTGGTCGTAAAGGTTTGCCGAGGTAAGTAAGATCCCTATGTCTCAACTAGGGCTGTAATCTCCATTGTCAAGTCTAGTTAGGTGCTCACCTGTCAAGCCTAGAATGAGGCCAAGGTTCGTTCAAGTTGAGTTCATCACAAGGCAAGGTTGTGTTAAACCATAAAGCTTTGATTTCGGCATAAATAGGATGCTGGGTCCAAGTCTCGCTTGGTGCGGGAATCACCCAAGGCCGTAAGGTCCTAAATCAACATTGAGGAGTGTCGATCTTATGCCTTGATCGATACGGGAATCACCCCAAATCCATGAGGTTCAGGTAAGGCACCAAGCATGCTGATTTCCATGGTACAAATGGATGTGGGGACTTTGTGCTTGGCGTTGAATGAAATCGCGAGCCGAGGGTCATTTCAATACATGTATATTCACATCGGGTTGGAGCTAAGGTCCGTCAAGCTTGGGATCATCATTAAAGCAAGGTGTACCCAAGCCTCAAGGTCACAGATCGATATTGAGGCGTACCATTTTCGAGCCTTGTCTGGTGTTGGGATCGATGCTAAGTGATTGATTCAAGTTACAAACCAAAGATCATTCCCAACATATAGTGAAGTATAAGAAACTCATGACACACATGAACGAATGATCATGCCTTTGGGTCATGCATGTGTTGACTAAGTGCAAAGATAAGAACCAACTTGTATGATGCATTTATGCATGCATTTAAAGAGGAAAAAGTGCCCGTCGCAACATAGCATTAGTGGCAATGCCTCTTCATTGAACGGGATGCCTCGATTGAGTTGAGATGCCCTGGTCAATCCAAGAAGCCCAGCAAGAAGCTGGAAGTGCCGATCGAGCCGAGAGGGCCTGGTCGAGCTAGGACGATGATAAATGAATTTGCATGAGTACCAATTTATGCATAAACATGATATATTGATATATTTATTGATAAGCCAAAGGTAAGTATGTATTGAAACATGTTGCAATGGCCATCTACATCTAGTCGAAGGTAGCAACAAGTTTGCTATTGATATGTCATGGACATTATTTGCAAGTGCTATACTTGCTTAGCTTTGATGATGAGATGCTTTCCAAGTAGAGAACTAGAATTTTACTTACTGAGTTTCCCCAAAACTCACCCCATCATCTTTTAGTCTTGTAGATAGGGAAATCTCACGTTAGTTTTGGGAGCTGCAACACACTATAAGAGATAGGATTTCCCTTGGCTTATGTGGAAAACTTGCATTATGATGTAAAAAGAAAAGAGAGACCGTAGAAAAAGGGCTTGTAAAAGTATTGTTATAATATAAGTCAGTGTGTTCAGTATGATGTATATCCTAGTCTTCCAGCTATTGTTTGTTCGGGGAGTTGTTCATTCACGTTTCCGCATGTGCATGATAGCAAGATAAAAAGAATCAAGACGTCATAGAAAGCCTGGGACGTTGCAAAAATAACCCTTGTTGCTCGTGACCTTGAAGGTGGAGTTGGGGTCATGACACAATAGGCCTCCTATTTGTCTTTGTAAAGAAATAAGCTTTATATTGCCAAATCAAGCAAACCAGCTTCAAAGAGCTACATTTAAAGTTATCCATATCATGAGCAACAGCTTCATCAAGATTACTTTATTAAGGAAAATGTTGCACCTATCTCTTGTACTATAATTCAGGATTTCTTAGGTTACTACTTAAATATCCATGTTTTTTTTTTTATAAGATATTTTAAGTGGAAATGTGTGGTTAATAGATTGGCCACATCTAGTTTTCTCTTAAAATATATGGGAAGATATTTTCTCTAGAAATATCTAGGCCTCCTTCTTAGGCTTATAAATAGCCAAGAAGTGCTCCTATTTGGGTGTGCACTTAGTTCGTTAATGTGTGTATACGAACTTCTCCCAAATGATATTGTAGAAAGTGTCTCTAATAAAAAGAATGTGTTTTCTTTTAGAGAGCTTTGTGTCTTCCTCAACATACTTGCTTTGGAATGGCATGGAAGACCTAAACCATCTTGTCGATGGAGAGCTTTGTGTTTTCGATACTCGCATTGAACATGTCTTGAGCACCCAAAAGATTGGTATATTTAGGAACTTAGGAAAAGGACAAGGAAAAAAGTACTTATCAAAAGATATTCGATACTTGGTGCAAGAGATGCATACATTTAATACATGTTTATGTTATTGTTGCTAACGGAGATTGCTTGATTTGGATCCTTCTATAAGCGAAGCAACACATTGACAACATATTCATGATTGGGTTTAGGCCTTGGGTCACAGTGCTCCTTGATCAGTTGGTTGTACAGCTCATCTAAGTCCCTAGAGCTCTTTTAAAACCTTGCTTCCAATCCATTGAGCTTGTTGAACTAGGACATACATGGAAAGATACTAGTAAAACATAACCCTCCTATATGGTTTTGTATTTCATGGGTGTTTCACTACAATGAACGGGCACATGATGTTGTTCACTTCTTCCCCCCTCACTGACTCAAATACTTGAACTCTCTAAGTATTGAGTAGCTCTAGGTTCACTATTTTCCTAAGCTCTCTCCAACAATCACCATAGGCACTAAACCCAACATCCATAATATTATATGATATCTTCTTGGTGACATGAAGTGTTGGTCTGCTAGAGAAGGTGTGATCATAGGCCTTGATTACTTCTGTAGCTGCATCATTTGGTGAGATCACCAAAGCTTGGATTGAGCTGAGTTGGAGGAACATGATTGATCCATATTCTATTTAGAGGCACACAAGTGAGCGATGGAGTGAGGAGCCAAGTAGATGTAGGCATCCAATCATGGGCAACTGGGAGGGAGATTCCTAGTGTATCCTGTGGGAAGTTTGCTTATAAAACAAACATAGTGTGATTTTCCTTGTTCTACATAGGAAAGTTGGGAGGAGGTGAGCTAATTAATAAGTGTGAACCTTCTTTAATGTGTTTGAAGATCCTCATTCCGTCATGATTGATCTAGAAACTCTTAATTCTCCTGTTACTCTTGCCTCATCTCTGTCTTCTTCTTCTCTTTCATATTTTCATATATCAAATGCCTCTAAGATTGACTATATTTATGAAGTCTCTCTTAGTGATGAAACTAAGATTTTTGAAACTCAGCTTCCTTTTATGAACTTGTCACACCCCGAACCTCAAGCACACACACATCCCTTGGTGGTTGATCAAATTGTGACGTTCCCAGGACGCATCGCCAACCCAAATGATTCATGCACATGCAGAAGCGAAATAAAAAATCCCTGGACAACAATCAACATGGGATAAAAAAGTAGGACAATCAATTTAAACAAACCACACTTTTAAAAACCAACTAGGTCAGCATGCAGAGTTATATACAAAAATCAAGGCCCCAAAAAAGGACTACCTAGCTAACCCTACCCTAGACCCTCCTACTTGGAATCCAGGTCTACTACGACATCATCAGGAATGTCGATGTCTAACGGGTCAACTACTTCCTCAACTTTGGGCTCTTGCTCATCGTCAAGCAACTGGTTCGCCTTGATATTTGCGATAATATCGGCGTCCACAACGGGGTTGAGTACCTCATCATCCTCATCTTTAACGGCGGGTCAGTCGAAACTATCCAAGGGACCTTCCCGTTCCCCATTAGGCTCGTGACGAAACCACGCTAAATCAATGAGGTACCAACTGGGGTAGGCTCTTATCGACCAAGATCGTGGTCACGATGAGTTCACGGGTCCAAGGGTTCCCGGGGACAAGAAATACAGTACTCTGCTCACTATACCCTCGTGGCTGCCCAAAACGAATTAGGCGAACTTTCATCTAGGGACTTATAGAAATGAAACCCATGACGGGGTAAGACAATGTTTCAGTGAGTTCACACTCTAAACCCAGATTAAGAAGATAATACACCTAGAGGCAGTCTAATCATACATCACAAAAGACTTTCCTCACTTGAGCACCTCCCTGCATGTCAGTACGACTCATATAACATTTATAAATGCAGCAGATGCAATCAATAACTGGAATGCCTCACTTTCAAATCAATTAATCACAGGGGTCCTGATTATAGGGCCAAATCATTATAACAAGTCCCATTCCATGCCTCACAATTTTGTTCCATAATCTAGTGAGGTTATCTCAATCATTCAAGTGTTCTAATTAATTATGGCCCCACGGCATGGCCTACTCGACGTTCGGCGGTCTTCCGGCATAACTAGGCATCATCTTGCCCCATTGAGCATGGCAACGTCTACCTCTAGACAGCATTCCCGAAGGAGCATCGGCCTAGCCTCTACTGCGACCGGCATCCATTGACAAGGGCATTCCATATAGGAGCATCACCCACCCGACTCTCTTCAGGTGATGTTTTCTTGTAACCATCACACACACACCCAATCCCAGCCAAGGACATTGTGCTTTGTACTCAAATGCCTCAATTTAAATAATGTGCTTGACTTATTTTATTCATATTAAAAAGACCTAGTAAAATAATCGTGTATGGGTACACAATCAGATTGAGCCATAAAAAGTGATATGCTTCCTTTGAAAAATCCCAATATTCGATATAGTACTTAAAAATCATATTTGGTGTCAAAACCCGACACCCAGTATTTTCTAATTAAGTACCAAAAATCCATAATTTTGGAATAATAAATCAAAATCAACAATCATCATTCAATTGCACAATTTAACACTCAATTGCAAAAACCAATTACACCCCGACAATCAGCACGGAATTTTGACAACCAGCTATCTTGGTATAATTTTTGAAAATTAATAAATAATTAAATAATTTACAAAATAATTAAATAAATGCAAAATAATTAAATAAAACACTAATTAAGCTATATACATTAATCTAACCATCTAATTTGACTTAAATAAATACTCTACTAAGCTAACTAAATCACACAATCCAATTAACCTCTAATTAAACTAATCTAATCACCTAATTAGCTTAACTAATTAATCTAAATAACTAAACAAGCTAAATAAATACCCTAATCTCACTTAAGCTAATCTAAACCTCCCCTAAGCATAATTAACCTCTTAAGCAAGGTTTAGAGAGTAAACTCACTAGATTACCAAACCGATGAGTTCATAGCAACGGCGACGCGGAGGCGAGTGAGACACAGGCCTACGACGACACTAAACGAGGCTTGGAAGGGCCTAGAAAAGGCCCACAAAGCCCACAGCCCGAGCTAAAACTTCGGTTTTGTGGCTGGCTGGAAGGATCGATTGAGGGAGCTAGGACGGTGCAGGAATAGTACGACGGGACCGGGCGGCGTCAGCGGTGGCTCGAGGATGGCTACGGTGGTGGCCAGGTGGGCGGCAATGTGCGACTAGGCAAACGACGAGCTCGGGACACAGGGACGCGCGGGATAGCACGCAAGGCTAGCGGATGGCTCGCTGGCGACCGGTTGGCTTGGGCGTAGCTTGGACGGGCGTGAAGCGGTTTGGTAGTGGCTGGCTCAGCTGCTGCTGGCTTGGTTGGTCTTCTCTGCTGGTTCTCTGGTTTTACAATAACAATAATGGAGGAGAATGACTAAAGAAGAAGAGGATACAGTGGCTGCAGCTAGAGGGGCAACAAGAAGCCTCACAAGTCAATGGAAAATATTCGAAAACTCAAATGCAAGGCCCCACCGGCCTTTATCCATATCCACAGCCCACTTTCCTCTCCAAAGCTTCCCAAACAAGCCAACAAGGAGGTCTAAAATGTTGTAGCCCCCATGTCCTACGAATTTCATGTGTTTTCTCCTAATTTCAACTCAAATTCACCTCAATTGACTTCAATTAAATGGCCATAATGCCAATAGGGAAGCCCACACTCAATTCCATAATTTTCTTCGAAGGATGAGTCAATGTTCCTAAAATAAATCATGACATGCCAAACTTTCGATTCCTAAAACCAAGTTCAATTTGATGGTTAATTTCAACCGGACATGATTTTTGTGTGACCTAACCTATCGAGTAGCTTTTAGGAATTTTTAGTGCAATTAACCCATGGTTGATTATTTTTTATCCACATTGTGCATCTTCGACACATATGCGACTCTCGGTTATCGCAAAAATCTTAAGGTTTCAAATGCGTGCACGGGGTATAGAAACGACAGAAAAATCATTTTAATATCGTTCGACAAGAATTTTGCAATCAAGTGGAATCACCCACTCTTAATTACATGTCTCTGTTGAATCGACCAATCTCTAGTCTCTAATCGATTTTAACGATCTCGTATTGACCCTTGTAGATTAGAACAGTCGAGTAGTCGATTTCATATTGAAATCTTAAGTCGGTTATGTTTAGATTCCTTAATGACTTCACCAAATAGATTAGTTATCTTGTGAGTGATCGGTTTAGAGAAAAAGACTAGGTGCATCGATGAAAATCCCATAAAATTTAGTCGAAAGCAGGGTTGAAAATCAAGCTGTCACAGAACCCCTATTTTGTTTTTGCTAAACCCTCTTCATCGTTTTCTCCCATCCGCTAGATCAGACATTTTATTCGCCAAATCCACAAAGAGGTGAAAGAATACATGCAATCCTCCAAGTTTGACCAGCATCCTATTATAGCCGCTGAAAAAGAGTATTCTATTACTCTTCAAATTCCACCAAAATTTCTGAAGAAGTGGACGTAATACATATATTCTCATATCCATTATGGACCTGTCCGTCTCGCACTTATCTTTCATGGCCGAAAAGGCTTGCCGGTTGTAGCTAGAATGGCGTTACTGGACACTCGGTTCTTAGAATACTAGTATGCATGTATTGGTATTGTCCAAACTACTTTGACTGCTCTGACAGTCTTTGTAACCTTGTATCCAAATTTCAACGTGACCCTTTCAAACCCTGATGTGGACATCAAGCCATATCAAGGAGGAGGTGCTAATGACCCATTATCTATTCCTATTGGTTCGATTACTCGAGCGTGGGCAAAGCAATTTAGGCAAGCTGTTGGTGTCATGGTTTGTGATCTTTGGTGTGGAGACGACATTGGATTAGATCTTGAAGAAGCTTGGAAATCTTGGCGCAATTTGATTATCTAGTCACCAAATATTTGACCAAGTCAAATAGGAATATTCTACAATATGACACATTAGATTTTTATAGTTGGTTTTAGGGTTTGTGTGGTGGCTAGAAAGCCTATATAGAGGATTTGCCAAATTTCTTTGTGATGGATCGATATTTTATTTTTGAGGAAAAAATTGAGAGATTCTCTTCTACTGTTCTTTTGAGGACTTGACCTAATCAAGATTCTCTTGTGGCAGTCGATTCGACTTATCGAGTGAGATAGCGAATTCTTTCGCTTGTGGCGTCTATAACGTTGGTTGGTTGACACGCGTTTGTCAACAAGTCACATTCATACCGAGGTTGTCAATCACAAGTTTGATTGGAGGTCAAGGTTTGCAATTCGCACCATTTGGGCCTTCGTAGAACGATTCTTCCACAACGATTCACATCAGTTGGTACTAGAGCTAGGTTCTAGAAGGTCTATTTATCTTTAATTTTTTGTTGATATTCATAAATTTGAAATTTATTGAGCTAGGGTTTTGGTTCTAGCTAATTTAGGGATCCAACTGCTTTTATGCTTCCATGCGTAGTTGTTTGCTGTTAGTTTTAAATTTTCTTTTCTAGCCTCCTAAATTGTATCTGAGTTCGTCAAAAAAAAAAAAAAAAGAAGAAGAAGAGAAAGAAAACACACACAAAAAAAAAAAAAAAAAGTGCGCAAGAGAAAAAAAAGAGATTCAGCAAAAAAAAAAAATCAAAAAGGCAACTCGTTTGCTAGTAGAGCGAATTGAAACAAAATCAGTAGTGATTTGTGTTTCAATTGGAATTTCGAAGGTTGTACTTGTTGGTTTGAGATTGTTACGTGCTAAATTGATCTAATCTTGTTTGATTAGTTTGATTGGTTGTCGTGAGGGGGTTGAGAGACAGGTTTTGAGTCCGATAAATAGCTTGTGAAAAGAGAATACGAGAGGAAAAAGACAATAGTGTGTAAGCTTAATTGAGGGTGGAAAAAGCCTAAACTTGAGTTAAACACGAGGGGAGTGACAAACACCTTGAGAGAAACACGTGAGGGAGCGATTAGTGAGGATTTTTGTGACTAACGTTTACTTGTAGGTCTAAAATGTCGCATGAAGAAAGCGTGAATCAAAGAGAGGTTGACTCCATATGAAGGAATGAAACGCTCGTGGAAAGCATCCAATAATTGAGGGCCGTCGTGGAGGAGCTTAATGGCCGAATGATGGGGAATGGCATGAGGGTTGATGGTGACCGAGAGCTGCCCAGGGGAAGGCCGCAATATCGGCGAGAAACCTCTAGAACACAACATAGAAGGCAGTGGCATTATGATGATGATGAGGCCGACATAGAGGATGATCGAGATGCTCGATTTGGAAGGTGGAATGGAGCTTGAGGGTTTAGACACCGAGAAGATAATGAACTTGGCAATATCATATGAAGATTCATTCTTTCCAAGGGAAGAATGATCCCAATGCATATCTAGAATGGGAGAAACGCATGGAGATGGTATTTGATTGACAACGATACTCCGAGCTCAAAAAGGTAAAATTGTAGCTGTTGAATTTACTGATTATGCTATAATTTGGTGGGATCAATTTGTGACTAGTAGGAGGCGCAATGGTGAAAGACTGATAGAGACATGGGATGAGATGAAAGCAGTGATGAGGAGGCGTTTTGTACCTAGTCATTACCACCGAGATTTGTTTCAAAAGTTACAAAATCTCACACAAAGCAATAAGAGTGTGGAATAGTATCACAAGGAGATGGAGATTGCCATGATCTGTGCTAATGTGGTGGAGGATCGTGAGGCCATAATGTCAAGATTTTTGAGTGGTTTGAGCCGAGACATAGCAAGGGTGGTGGAGCTGCAACACTATGTTGAATTAGAGGAATTGATGGACAAAGTTATCAAAGTTGAGTGGTAATTGAAGTTGGATCAAAATCACAATAGTGGAGGAGGTTCAAATCAGAATTGGAGATCCAAATTGGAAAAGAGATGAGAAGCCAAATTGGAGAGGAAACAACCCCAAAACCGAAATCTCAAAGGAGAACGAGAGGGACGGTAAAGTTGGAACGAATCCGGCTTCAGGTAAAACCGAAAACCCTAACACTAGAACTCGTGAGATTAAATGTTTTAAGTGTTTGGGCAGGGGTTATATGGTAAATCAATGCCCTATTATGAGGGGGATGGCTAAACATGGTGTTATTGAGTCTGAAAGTGAAAAGGAAGAAGAGGATGATGAGATGCCACCATTGGAGGATTGTAGTGATGGAGAAGTGGCTATAAAAGGAGACTTATTGGTGGTTAGGCGTTCTCTGAATGTGCAAGTAAAGGAGGAGGAGCACCACCAACAAAGAGATAACTTGTTTCATATAAGATGCGTGGTGAATGGTAAGATCTGTAGTATGATAATTGATGGAAGTAGTTGTGCAAATGTGGCAAGTTGTATTATGGTGGATAAGTTGGGTTTGAAAAATGGTTAAATGATAGTGGTGAGGTGAAAGTATTGAAGAAAGTTCAAATTCCATTTGAGATAGGGAGATATAAGGACAAGGTTGAGTGTGATGTTGTATCTATGCAAGTGGGTCATATCTTGCTTGGAAGACCATGGCAATATGATCGAAAGGTACATCATGATGGATATACTAATCGTTATTCATTGGTGATGAATCAAAAGACTTATACCTTGGTACCAATGACACCTAGTGAGGTGTATCAAGATCAGTTAAAATTACAACGAGAAGCTGAGAGAGAAAGAAAATGTGAGAAATCTGAGGGCTTGCGTGGTGTGTCTGAGACGCAAGGAAAAGGAGAGGCCGACATAAGAATTATGGTAAAAACCAAGGGAAAAGAAGAGAGGAAAGAAAATGGGCAAAATAATTTTTATGCAAAATCAAGTGAAGTGAGGAGAGCTTTAGTTCTAGATCGACCAATGCTTGTACTTGTGTACAAAGAGGTTTTGTTTTCTACTAACGATCTTGACCAGAGTTTGCCTAGTTCTATTGTGTCTTTATTGCAGGAATTTGACGATGTCTTTCCTGATGAACTTCCTGAAGGGATACCACTGATTCGAGGCATAGAACATCAAATTGACTTGATTCCTGGTGCGCTATTACCTAATCGACCCACATATCAAAGTAATCCCGGGGAGACAAAAGAACTTCAGCGGCAAGTTAGCGAACTATTGGAATGGGGGTATGTGAGAAAGAGTCTTAGCCCGTGCGCCGTCCCTGTTTTGTTGGTGCCAAAGAAGGATGGAACTTGGCGAATGTGTGTTGTGTCGATTGCCGAGCAATTAATAATATTACGGTAAAGTATTGACATCCTATTCCTAGGTTAGATGACATGTTGGATAAGTTGCATGGTTCTTGCATTTTCACTAAGATCAATTTGAAAATAGGCTATCATCAAATTAGGATGAAAGAAGGTGATGAATGAAAAACTGCATTTAAGACTAAGTATGGATTATATGAGTGGTTAGTCATGCCATTTGGATTAACTAATGCACCGAGCACGTTTATGGGACTTATGAATCATGTTTTGCGTTCTTTTATTGGTCGATTTGTGGTTGTCTATTTTGATGACATCTTGATTTATAGCCAAAGTCTTGATGACACCATATTGAGCATGTACGAGCTGTCTTGCAGGTTTTAAGGGCTGAGCGATTATACGCTAATCTAAAGAAGTGCTCTTTTGTTACCAACAAATTAGTATTTCTAGAATTTGTTGTTAGTGCTAATGGTATACAGGTTGATGAAGAAAATGTCAAAGCAATCTGTGAATGGCCAAACACCTAAGACCGTGGGAGAGGTGCGTAGCTTTCATGGATTGGCGAGTTTTTATCGACAATTTGTGAGAAATTTCAGCACCATTGCTGCACCTTTAACTGAGGTTATTACGAAGCACGTGGGTTTCACATGGGGAGAAGAGCAAGAGAAAGCATTTAATCTTTTAAAAGATAAGTTGACTAATGCTCTTTTGTTATCTTTACCGAATTTCAGTGCTACTTTTGAGATAGAGTGCGATGCTTCTGGTACAAGAATTGGAGCTATGTTGATGCAAAGAGGGCATCCCATAGCTTATTTCAGTGAGAAATTGAGTGGAGCAATATTGAATTATCCTACCTACGATAAGGAGATGTATGCTTTAGTGCGAGCTTTGGAGACTTGGCAACATTATTTATGGCCGAAGGAGTTTGTGATCCACACCGATCATGAGACTTTGAAGTACTTGAAAGGGTAGCAAAAGTTGAATAAAAGACATGCCAAATGGATGGAGTTCATTGAGACTTTTCCATATGTGATCAAGTACAAGAAAGGTAAGGAGAATGTGGTAGCTGATGCACTTTCTCGAAGGTATGCGATTCTAACTATTTTAGAAGCAAAGTGTCTAGGTTTTGAACATATTAAGGGCTTATATACTGATGATGATGACTTTGGGAGAGTATATGAAGCATGTGAACACGATGCATTTGATAAATTATATAGGCATGAAGGTTATCTTTTCCGTGAAAACAAACTATGTTTGCCTAAGTGTTCTTTGCGTGAATTGTTGGTGTGAGAAGTGCATAGTGGTGGTTTAATGAGCTATTTTGGTATTAATAAGACTTATGAAGTGCTACATGAACATTTTTATTGGCCACATACGAAGAGAGATGTCACACGTGTCTATGAGAGATGCATTGTTTGTAAGCAATCGAAGTCTACAACTAAATCGCATGGCTTGTATACACAATTACCTATTCCAATGCATCCTTGGACTGATAATTCTATGGATTTTGTGTTAGGATTGCCTAGGTCTAAGAATGGTAGAGATTCTATTTATGTGGTTGTTGATTGGTTTTCAAAGATGGCTCATTTTATACCTTATCATAAAACTGATGATGCATCTCATGTTGCTGATTTGTTCTTTAGGGAGGTTGTACGTTTGCATGGCATGCCTAGATCGATTGTGGAAAAAACTAGGAACAGGGTTGTTATTTTCTACTTGCAAATGTACAATCTCCCTAAAGAACAAATCAGCAATATGAGATGCATCATTGATTTTATGACAAGGTATGTGTCATCTTTGAAAACCGATTAACAACCACATAAAATCTCTACAATGCTTAGACTTAGGCAATCCTAACCCCAAATCCATATGAATATCAGTCCAATGATGTGTTGAAATAGGTAATGATATATACAAGCCATGCGGTTTAGTTGTAGATTTAGACTGCTTACAAGTAATGCATCTCTCACAGACACGTGTGACATCTCTCTTCATATGTGGCCAATAAAAAAGTATACAACACTTCATAAGTCTTATTAATACCAAAATGCCCCATTAAATCATCACTATGCCCTTCTCACACCAACAACTCACGCAAAGAGCACTTAGGCAAACATAATTTATTTTCACAGAAAAGATAACCTTCATGCCTATAGAATTTATCAAATGCAACATGTTCACATGCTTCAGATACTCTCCTAAAGTCATTATCATCAGTACATGAGTCCTTGATATGCTTAAAACCTAGACACTTTGCTCCTAAAGTAGTTAGAATTGCGTACATTCAAGAAAGTGCATTGGCTACCACATTCTCCTTACCCGTGCTTGATTACATATGAAAAAGTCTCAATGAACTCCATCCATTTGGCATGTTTTTTATTCAACTTCTACTACCCCTTCAAATACTTCAAGGTCTCATGGTCGGTGTAGATCACAAACTCCTTTGGCCATAGATAATGTTACCAAGTCTTCAAAGCTTGCACTAAAGCATACATCTCCTTATCATAGATAGGATAATTCAATGTTGCTCTACTCAATTTCTCATTAAAATAAGCTATGGGACACCCCCCTTGCATCAACACGGCTCTAATTCTTGTACTACAAGCATTGCACTCTATCTCAAGAGTAGCACTGAAATTTGGAAAAGATAACAAATGAGTATTAGTCAACTTATCTTTTAGCAGATTAAATGCTTGCTCTTGCTCATCTCCCCACGTGAAACCCATGTGCTTTTGGATAACCTCGATCAAACATGCGGCAATGGTGCTGAAATCCCTCAAAATCATTGATAAAAACTCACCATCATGAAAGCTACGCACCTCCATTATGATCTTAGGCATTGGCCATTCACAGATTGCTTTTACATTTTTTTCATCAACCTATATACCATCAACACTAACAACAAATCCTAGAAATACTAATTTATAACAAAAAAGCACTTCTTTAGATTTGTGTATAATTGCTCGGCCCTTAAAACTTGCAAGACAGCTCATGTGTGCTCAATATGGTCATCAAGGCTTTGGCTATATATCAAGATGTCATCAAAATAGACAACCACAAATTGACTAATAAAAGCACGTAAAACATTATTCATAAGTTGTATAAACGTGCTTGGTGCATTAGTTAATCCAAATGGCATGACTAACAACTCATATAATCCATACTTGGTCTTAAATGCAGTTATCCATTCATCACCTTCTTTCATCCTAATTTGATGATAGTCACTTTTCAAATCAACCTTAGTGAACATGCAAGAACCATACAACTCATCCAAAGTTTCATCAAACCTAGGAATAGGATGTCGATACTTTACCGTAATGTTATTGATTGCTTAGCGATCGACACACATTTGCAAAGTTGCATCCTTCTTTGGCACCAACAAAATAGGGATGGTGCACGGGCTTAGACTCTCTTTCACATACCCTCAATCCAATAGTTTACCAAGTTGCCACTAAAGTTCCTTTGTCTCATCGGGATTGCTTCGATATGCAGGTCAGTTAGGTAATGATGTACCGGGAATCAAGTCGATGTGATGTTCTATGCCTTGAATCGGTGGTAACCCCTAGGAAGCTCATCAAGAATTCTTGCATTGAAGACACAATAGAACTAGGCAAACTTGAGTCAAAATCGTTAGTAGAAAATAAAACCTCATTGTACAAAAGTACAAGCATCGGTCGGTCTAGAACTAAAGCTCTTATCAGCTCACTCAATTTTGCATAAAAATTATTTTGCCTCTTTTCTTTCCTCTCTTCTTTTCCTCCGTTTTTACCATAATCCTCCTCTCAGCCTCTTCTTTTCCTTGCATCCACGCAAGCCCTAAATTTCTCACCCTTTCTCTCTCTCCCTCTCAGCCTCAATTCTCCTCTTTCTCTCGGCCTCACCTTTTTCATGTCCCTCGGCCTCTCATTTTACTTGTCTCTTGGCCTCACATTGTAACTTTAACTAATCTAGATACACCTCACTATGTGTCATTGGTACCAAGGTATAAGTTTTTTTGATTCATCATCAATGAACAATAATTAGTATACCCATCATAATGTACCTTTCGATGATACTGTCATGGTCTTCCGAGTAAGATATAGCTTGCTTGCATAAGTACAACATCACACTCTACCTCGTCCTTGTATCTCCCTATCTCAAATGAGATTCAAACTTGCTTCGATAACTTCACCTCACCACTATCATTCAACCATTGAAGTCTATAAGGTCTAGGGTGTTTTATCGTATTCAAACCCAACTTATCCACCATAGTCCAACTTGCGATGTTCGCTAAACTATCTCCATCAATTATCAAACTATAGATCTTACCATTCACCATACATCTTGTATGAGACAAGTTATCTATATGTCGGTGATGCTCTTCCGTCTTTGCTTGCACACTAAGTAAACACCTCACCACCAATAAGTCTCATTTTATAGCCACTTCTCCATCACTACAATCCTCCAATGGTGGCATCTCAATATCCTCTTTTTCTCTGTCACTTTCGAACTCAACATTACCATGTCCAGTCATGATCATCACCCTCTTATTAGGGCATCAATTTATCATATGACCCTTGCCTGACTTGAAACATTTAATCTCACGAGTTCTAGTGTTAGGATTTTTGGTTTTACCTGAAGTTGGATTTGTTCTAACTTTACCATCCCTCTCATTCTCCTTTGAGGTTTCGATTTTGGTGTTGTTTTCTCTCTAATTTGGCTTCTCATGTATCTTCCAATTTGTGATCTCTGGATTTTGCCGGACCTCAAGTACGTAACGGATCGTGACAGGTCAACGAGTTTGTCATCAGACAACGTCGTTGGTACCACTTACGACCCCCGTTTCATCCTTATCCTCACTGTATCAAAATGTCACGTTTCATCATGTTCTCACAATGGCTCCTCATCTAAGATTTTCTCACTTAATACGGCTGGCTACAAAAGAAACGTTAGCCCGAACTACCCTGCCAACCAATCGAGCTGAAGAATTGGATCACGTGTGCCCCACCATAGCCGTTCCTCTCCTTGGATGGCTATGCGAGCGACCACATCTTCAGCATGTTTTATTTCTTCCGATTGGCCATGCAGCCACGCCATGCATCTCCTATGCATACGTCCACTAGGTGGTCAATGAAAGGGGACCGTTTGATCGCCAAGCAACCATTACGAGCTGCCCCTCCTTCATGCAGAAATGAGGATCATCAGCCCCAAATTCGGCAGCTACACATCCTCCCCTATCGACTCAACTGGCAGCCACGTTAGTCCATGCATCTTCATGCAATAAACGAAGACTTTGACCACACCAAGTGAAACCACGTCTACCTCTCTTTCATGGACAGCAATTGAAGACATGGGCTCTTCAAGGGACACGTCCCTTTGCATGAAACTTCAGGTGGTAGCCGAGAGACCCAGCGAACAGCCACGCCTCCTTCCAGCTGCTGCCCCCTGAAGCTACCTTCACCTCCCGCTGCCACCGAATGCATGTTGTCAATTCACGGAGTCAACAGCAAAGAAGGAACGGGCGAAGCTCACGAAGTCACCCCTCCGCTCTTTCTCCCGCAGTTTGCTTCTTCCTCATTTCAACTACACAGCCAGCAGAAGAAATCTAGAAGCTCTCACCTTCTCACCCCCGCCTTGATCGCAAATCCCCGACACGGTACCCGAGCCTCTTTGCCACCGGCATTGCTCCTTGTGACCCGCTTGAGATTGCTGCTGACCACCTCCTCGTTGCTGTTCCGTAGCTAGCCACCAGCCTCCTTCACTGCCGTCCCTCAACTGCTGCCGGACCAGGAGACCTGCAACTCACGGTTTGTCTCGCCATCGATGGTGCTGGACTTGAGGTAAGTTGATATCTACTAACCTATATCGCGTAGACTCTGTCATTGCTTCGTGCAATGTGTCCCATAAATTAATGTTATTTTAAGATATTCGTGTTAAAGTGTGAGTTCGGAGGTTGCCGGGATGACTGCGAGTTATATGAAGGAAAATTTAGTATTTTCTATGGTTAAATCTGAATTGAGGAACCATGCATACATTGACTTTGGTATTTTAAAGCTTCAAGACTTTATGTACGAATTGCTTTAAAATTTTAGGGTCGGGGCAGACGTGCTGATTTCAATGTTGCAAGAAATGTTCACGGCTTTTGATAAAAATTTAGCATGTGGAAATTCCAAGTTTTGAGGCGTGAGGATGCTTTAAGTCCACGCCCGTGAATTTCAAACAATGATAGGAGTGGAACGAGGGAATTTGATTTCAATATATCATAGTATTTAAACTCTTGATTTTATGAAAGGTTTTGTTGTCACGGATTTGGTGCAATTCTAAGATTTCATTGCCCGTTGACTTATACCATGATTTGGGATTTCGAAATCAAAGCAATTTCCTATATTGTTGATACAAAAGTGTTTTGGCATTAAATTGATTAGACTACTACACCATGGTTGAAACGTTATTGATGTCGTCTGGCCCCTGGGACGACAATGCCTCGAGTGTCGAGTTGCCTGGAGGATTGTGATGGCGATGCCTCTTGATGCTTGGGGACATGATGAGCCCCGGAGGTTCCCTGAAAGGCGGGATGCCCGAGAGTGTGATGTAACATGTATTTGATGCCCGGGGACATCATACATGGTGAACCCCAGAGGTTCATGTGATGCCAGTGGGGTGAGAGATGCTTGGAGGTGTAACCGGTGTAACGTAACATGCTCCAGATGCCCGGTGACTAAAGTATGGTAGGGTGCGAGAGCCTGGAGGGATGTAAACACTGGTCTTCTGGAAGATGGTGGTAGTGGATTGAGATAAAATGAATTTCTAAATTCTCATTGTTTATGATATGCCATTTTATTATGATATTCTCCTAAATTGATGTCTACTCCTTACTCTGATTGTGTGTTTTGTTTGGATTGTGTGGAGTTGGGTAGCGGGAGACGTGCATAATATAGTTTAGTAGAATTTTGACTGCTGAGTAGTCATACTCACCCCTCGTGGGGCTAACATATTATAGAGTTATAGAGATGCTATTGCAGCTCGCGTCCTCCGGTACTTTTTATGGTATCCCCATCGATCTCAGATGAGAGTAGATGGAGCACCTTGACCCCGACCTGCTAGGACTCACATTCATCTGAATTTGGGTGATTCTTACTATAGACGCTAGACTCACCTTGAGTCTAATGCTCATGGAATTCATGGTCCCGTACACTCGAGTGAACGGGCGCACCATAGGGCCCTTACCACTACTGGAAGTTGACAATGGTGGCTCAAGCGGGGTGGAGTAGTGAAGGACATGGGAAGACGGCAGAAATTTTGGATACTTGCACATGAAGATGGATGACGCTATGAATAGATAGTGGAAAAGTCGGTCCAATTTTGGTGTAGCCAAATGTAGGAATTTTGGCCTATTAGTACCGACAAATGTTGTCTAAAACTATCAATAAAAAAAGTGTCTAGTTGATATATATGTGTATATCGTGTGCATCATTTTAAGTTAAGTTGAGGTGGAGTTAGAAACTCGTTTCCGCAATGATATAGTGCAGAGACCAAGATATTGGGCGTGGCAGACCTTAAGGATTGAGGACCATCATGGCCCAGGGACGTCACACAATTGGATCTCCAATTTTGATTTGAACCTCCTCCACTTTTGCGATTTCGGTCCAACTTCAATTGCCACTCAACTTTGATGGCTTTGTTCACCAAATCCTCCAACTCAACATAGTGTTGTAGCTCCACCACCCTTACTATGTCTCGGTTTAAACCAGTCAAAAATCATGACATTGTGGCCTCACGATCCTCCACTACATTAGCACGGATCATGGTAATCTCCATCTCCTTATGATACTCTTCAACGCTCTTATTGCCTTGTGTGGGATTTTGTAACATTTGAAACAAATCTCAATGGTAGTGACACGGTACAAAATGCCTTCTCACCACTACCTTCATCTCATCCCACGTCTCTATCGATCTCTCACCAATGCGCCTCCTATTAGCTACAAGTTGATCCCACTAAATTATATTATAATCAACCTTTTTGAGCTCAGAGTATTGTTAACAATCAATTACCATCTCCATGCGTTTCTCCCACTCTGGATATGCATCAAGATCATTTCCCTCGGCCCCTATTCCACCTTCCAAATCGGGCATCTCAATCATCCTCCATGTCGAACTCATCATCATTGTAATGTCGCTACCATCTTGGTCATGTTCTAGAGGCGTCTCGCTGATGTTGTGGCTTTCCCTATGGTAGCTCTCGGTCACCATGAACCCTCATGCCATTCTCCATCGTTTGGTCACTAAGCTCCTCCACTACAACCCTCAATTACTAGATGCCTTCCACGAGCACTTCATCCCTTCATTTGTAGTCAACCTCCCTTTGATTCATGCTTTCTTTGCGCAACATATTTTAGAACTGCAAACAAACGTTAGTCACCAAAAAAAAAAAAAAAATCCTCACTAATCACTCCCTCACATGTTTCTCTCAAGGTGTTTGTCACTTCCCTTGTGTTTAACTCAAGTCTAAGTTTTTTCCACCCTCAATTAAGCTCACAGACTCTTGCCTTTTCCCTCTTATATTCCCTCATGACAATCAATCAAACCAACCAAATAAGATTAGGTTAATTCAGTAAGTAACAATCTCAAACCAACAAATATAACTTTTGAAAATTCCAATTGAAATCCAAATCACTACTAATTTTGTTTGAATTCAGTCCACAAACAAACGAATCGCCTTCTTTTTTTTTTTTTTTGTTTTTACGAACTCAAATACAATTTAAGATGCTAGGACTAACTGAAATTACAAAAAAAATTAAAACTAATAGCAAGCAAATACATATGGAAGCATAAAAGTAATCGGAACCCTAGATTGGAGATAATCGAAACCCCAGCCCAATAAATCTCAAATTGCCGAATATAAACATAAAAATTAAAGATAAATAGACCTTGTAGAACTAGCTCTGATACCAAATGATGTGAATCGTTGCGAAAAGATCATTCTACGAAGACTTAGATGGTGCGAATTGCGAACCTTGACCTCCAATCAAACCTATGATTGGCGACCTCAGTATGAACGTGACATGTTGATGAACCCATGTCAACTAACCAACATTATAGACACCACGAGCAAAAGAATTTGCTATCTTGCTCGATAAGTAGAATTGACCTCCGCAAGGGAACCTTGATAAGGTCAAGTCGTCAAAAAAACAATAGAAGAGAACCTCTCAATTTTTATTGCACTTCAAAATAATGTATTTTCCAAAGAAATTCGGCCAGTCCTTAATATAAGCCTTCTAGCCACGACACAAACCCTAAAACTAGCCCTAGAGTTCGATTGAACCAGTCCCCAAAGCCCTAATTTAGTTTGGTTATAATTAGGTGATCTAATGCTTCATATTTTAGAATATGCCTAAATAGGAAGACAATTTTATTGATTTGGTCAAATATTTGGCGACCAAATAAAAAAATTATGCCAAGATTCTTCAAGACTTGATCCAAGGTCATCTCCATGCCAAAAATCACAAACCATGTTGACAACAGCTTGCCTTAATTGCTTAGCACGCACTTGAGTGATTGGACCAGTCGTAATAGACAACAGGTCCCAACACCAACTCCTCGATATGGCTCGATATCCACATCACCATAGCATTGGCCAAGAAGAACTGACCCATGTGCTAGCCTATGAGCCAGTTAGAGGACCGACCGATTAGGCCATGACCTAGCTAGTAACGCCAGTTGCAACCCCTTTTCTCAATAAAGGGGAGCTCGAGCTCAGTTTGACCAATCAAGCTAGGTTGTGTCTGGCTTTGTTTGGGCATGGCTTGGCATGAACCTCGGACGAAATAAGGTTGTCCATTGCAGTCAAACTCGATTAATCCCTACCCAATGACGAGGCCTTCAAAACTTAGATATTTTCCTAAGGTGCATTCAATGCCTTTGGCTTGTAGTTAATTGGTATACATTGACTAACGGTGCACATTTGGCATGATATGCTCTTGCCTTGGAAGACAAGTTTGAAACTTGAACTTTGGCTCATTAATGAAGGGACACCTAAGCTTAATTAGAAGGGTTCACACTCAAGGTTTACACTTAGGAATTAGAAACTAAGTGTGAACAAATGTGAACACATATGACCATATGTAATGAAGTGTGGGCTACTAAGGAATATGTGTCCCTTTAGCCTATTATAGCTATAACCTTAAACTAAGTAGGAGATCTTGGAGGCCAAGAAAGGGACCGCACACCCATTGGAAGAAGACGCAAGCAAGTCAAGCCTTCTTGGACAAGATAAGAGCGAATTAAATACATTTGGCTTCTAGTTATTCAATGCCAAGATCAAGTGTCCAAGCTAACCTAGGACCTAGTTGGAAACTTGGAAGATAAGGATGCCCAACAATTAATGCTTCTTGACCAGGTGGGACGCTTCCTTTTTCCAACAAAGATTGCCACCATTGATTTTCGAAATTACTAGACCATCACTATTTGCCAATTTTACATAGCTTTTTGTTGTTCGAATTTGGAGAAGTTTCCTTCATGAAAGTTGTTCAAAACATCGTGACCTATAGCATACATAAATTTAGAATTTTTTTTTAGGTGAAATGGTTGGGATGAAGGCCCATCATTTACCAGCTGGAACCTACCCGGCGTAGTAAAAACAATGACTAGATTGCCTTCTTGAATTTTTATAAAATTTTTCCTTTCGAATTTGGATATACTTCCTTCACCAAATTTTTAAAGGACATCCATGTACATAACATTTAAAAATTTCAAAGTTTTTTGTAAATATTTGGATTCCAAAATGAGTCTCCCTCTTCGACTGTTGAATATACTTGATGGTCTAATTTTTTTGGGTTGTCTTCAGTGATTTGCTACTCTTTCCACAACACGAATTTCACTTCTTTCATGAAAAATGTTATTTGAGATTTTCTCTATAACTTAAATTTCATGATTTTTCGAGTCTATTTGATAAGGTAAAGACACTGATTTCAGAAACTACTCAAAAATATTTTTCACCCCAGGATAAGAGAGTCACATGTCCCAAGCTACCAAGCTAAAGTGTGACACCCCGAACCCTTCGCAGGTCGTCACCAGCGCCGGTGTTACACTTTATTTCCTTTCACTATCTTGTAATTAAAACAAGCGTCGTTAATCACAGGCATTTTTTTTATAAACGATCGGTCCCAACGTGACTCATAGCGGAAGCAAATTAAACATCACCATCTATCCACCTACCAATCCATGATACAAATACACACCAGCTAAACATCAGGATTTTATAAACAACTTCGACACTTTGCTTACATATATATTTTCCAGATGGGATCTCTTTTGGGTCGATACAAAACAAGGAAAAGCTAGGACTCTGCCATGTCCAGCCTAAAACCTCAAAAAGAAACTCTCGACCCTCAACATCACACGAGTACGAACCCCCATCGAAAGTGTCGATTATCTACATCAAAAGATCCAGCTCCTACTCATCGCGCGCAGGTCTCAAACCCAACCCGGTGCATCAGGCGGTGGCGGGGGCAACATCCCTCGCATCGCTCCATCCCGACGAACGTGCACAGAAATGAACTCCTGAATGACAGGACCCCCAGCCAGGCCCACGTCATACATCACTAAACAACGTACTCGGATAAAAGTCAGTCCGGGAACAGAGGGACAGTCTATCTCAACACACTCGACCTCTACATCGGATGGTATCCCGTAAAATGTACCTCGCGTGACGGCAGGTAGCGACATATTTGCTAATATGAAATGTTATCCCCAAAAGGGGTGAGTACAACCACTCAGCAGATAGGGAAATCCAATAACAACTCAATGCATCATGCAATTTCACATGCATTACAGGCATTACTTACCTTGAAGCCAGGCACACACTATCATGCATCATCATATCACATCACATATTATCATCATCATCATCATGCATATCATCATGCATATCATATCATATCATATCATAGGTGATCATCATATCACATCACATCATCATCATCATCATCATCATCATCATCATCATCATCATCATGCATATCATCATGCATATCATGTATCATATCATAAGTGATCATCATATCACATCACATATCTTCGTCATCATTATCATCATGCATATCATCATGCATATCATATCATATCATAGGTGATCATCATATTACATCACATATCATCATCATCATCATCATGCATATCATCATGCATATCATATATCATATCATAGGTGATCATCATATCACATCACATATCATCATCATCATCATCATCATCATCATCATCATCATCATCATCATCATGCATATCACATATCATGGGTGATCATCATATCACATCACATAACATCATCATCATGCATATCATCATGCATATCATCATGCATATCATATATCATGGGTTCATTTTTCATCATTTATCTTTAAGTTTGATCACCACATCACCCATTTCTCATATCATCAATTTCATCATCCCTTCGGGCAAAGACCTCCGACAGGGTTCCCAGCATTCCAGCCATCCCATGGCCACCGGGCTTCCAGCCCCCCACATTTCGGGCATCTCGCATCTCAACTAGCATCACGAGGCATTCCCTTCGGGCAGAAACCTCCGACAGGGCTTCCGGCCTTTACCCTTCTAGCCAGGCATCCTGAATCTCCCAGGGAACCTCTGGAATTACGCCACTAGGCCACCAGACATCATCATCCACCACAACCTCTTACTCACATATCATTTTCCACATTCACCATCCTTTTAATCTTATTATTACATGTCATATGATTCACACATGCATCACAATTTATGATCATACATACACCAATGTCATATAACAATGCATAACAAATTCAATGAAATTCATGGCCAATAAAATAATCCCTTATTATTTTATTATTATATTTATTTATTTCCATAAATAAATATTCAATTTAATATCTATGATTTTCCCAAAATCATAATATTCAAACAATCATTAAAAAAATCAATAGGATCACAATTTCATACAAAATTCATGGCCAAATTGGATTTCACATAATTTCACAATTTCCACAAAATAGCACATGATATTCGGATAATGACCAGAATTGCACAGTTTCCAAATAAATTCGATTAAAATACACATATGGCCTTCAAAAATTACGAAATTTTACAGGGTGATAGCCAACACATTTTCGTGAACTTTCCATGAAGAACTCTAGGCCAAATTATTTTTGGATTAATTTATACAACCCCACGAAACTTCTGGAACCACTACCGCGTCGTCCAGAACATACATCTCCGAAATTTTTAGATTTCACCCATCTATTCTCTTTCGTTTCCTCTGAAATTTGATTATGTTATGTAAAAAGGTGTCCTTTACAAGTTTCATGAAGATATCTAGGTCAAATAACCAAAGTATGGTCACCATTTAAGTCCATGAAATCTCGGGTGTCTCGGAATACTTCACCAGAACCATCGTTTCCAAGATCTAGCCGATTCACCAAGCTATACTTGTTCTTTTTGCTTTAAATTCGAGTATGTTGTAGTTTAAGGTGTTACCTACAACTTTCATGAAGACATCGAAGTCAAATATTTAACATAAATTAACATGCAAACAAGAATCTAGCAAGAGGTCAGTGGAAACTTCACAGATCTAGGGTCTCCGTATAATGGAACTTTAACCCCTCATATCCCCATAATTTTCCACGAAATTTCAGTATGTTATAGTAAAAGACGTTAACTACAACTTCCATGAAGACATCAAAGCCAAAATCGAACTCCAAACACCCATGCAAGCTCAAACAAACTACTGACTCCAACAAACCGAACAAGAACAGTCACACGGTTTGCAAATAACCAACTCTTACCTCGGTTTTTCGCACAAATCACACCTAAAATCGAACATGCTGAGAGTGCTAGTATGAACAAAATAAAGGAGTTAGGGAAGAGAATAAGAACACAAGATTTATAGTGGTTCGGCTTAATCCAAGTCTACGTCCACTCTCCCACGCTAACAGCCTTCTTGGCTGGATTCCACTATGCAATCAATAAGAGATTACAACTTCGAGTGCAAACACTTAGTAGTAGATCACACTATCTCACTAAGACACTCTTTTGGTATTTCTCTCACGATTACAAACGTTTAAGCTCTCAAGAGACAAGTATATGATCAAAAGTCGCTCAGACTTTGGAATTATAAATTCTACGCTCCGTCTCTTACTTGTTCATCGGTCATTCATCTTCTTAAATACTCATCCACTTCCAAACTACCCGTTGGACAGTATCCCGGAGAATCGTCTTCCAATATACCCATTGGATAGCTCTGTATCTAGAAAATTTAGTAGCCGTTGAGTGACAAAGGTAGAATCCCAAATTGATTCCGATCGCCCATACAAACGAAATCTTGGTTTCCATAAGTAAAGCTTCTTCGTATAGAAAGTTCTTATCTTCAAGATCCAATCGTCAATCAATTAGATTGAATCAATCAAATCAATCTTGATGTGGAATCCAAACCAGATCACTAGCCATTGTATGATTGGGCTTGAGTTACGATTCATCGAATCTGGATGTAAAGTCTGAGAGTAATAGACTTTACAATCTAAGTCTGTAGACTTTACAATCTGGGTCTGAATATATCTGCTTCTGAATAGATTTAGCTTTAAGGTCTGTACCCAGTTCAGCTTCAGCATAGAGTCTGTCTTCTTGTTCAGCTTCAGTATAGAATCTGTCTTTTGGTTCGTCATTCACGTTTAGTCTGGAATTAGTCAGAGTTGACAGACTTCTGATGTAGAACAAACTTTGACACTAGAAGTTTGGAAATCTTCATAATATACTTTGGACATGTGTTACGTTCAGTCTTCTGGTCGTTTTCGCACTTTGACAATATCTTTTACATGTCCTATCATCCGCATGGTCTATTACTCAACCATCAAACATGTTGGTAGCCTTTGATTTATTTTGTCATCTTCAAAACATCATAAGGGATTTCCCTAACACATGCAACCACCACAACAAACATGCAAGAGAAGTTACGGACTCCACTTGCCTCTAAGATGAACAAACGACGACGAACGGCGGCGGGACACGGCGATCGGACGGCGAACGAACGGCGGCACCCCTCGGCTCCGCCTCCTCTCCCCTCGGTTTCTCCCTTTCTCTCGAACTCTCTCTCTCTCTCACCCTTTCTTTGGATGAATGAAGCAAAGAACCGGCCATCTCTCTCTCCTCATCCCTTTTATACTCCCCTAATCCCATGATTGATAATCATTGCTTTGCCTAAAAACTAACCAATGCATGCTATTGCCATTTGCCACTTGTCACATTGGGTTTTCTTTTTAAATTTGGTTTGGGCTTGGGCTTAGGCCCATCCGGCCACTCCCCTTGGGCTGGTCGAATCCTCTTCTTGGGCTCTAATGGGCTGACTAGCTTGGCTCCCCAAGCTTTAGGCCAATGGGTCCAACGCCCATTCGAATTTTAACCCTCTTTTTCCTTCTTTTTTTTTTTTGAAATTCCTTCTATAAATATTTCTAAATTTCAATTTTCAATCTTGGCCAAAGTCTTAGGATATTTTTGCTCATTGAAATTTAAATCATATGGCCAAGCATAGATTATTAATCTTATTAAATTTAAATTTCCACTACCACAAGCACAAATCATCAAATTAAAAGACTAATGGCTAAAACATAAGCCATGGAAATTCTATCACCTAATTAAAGACTTTAACACACCTTAAGGCTCGGCTTTGAATTTCTGGGATACCACATAAAGTCCTGCCCTACTTTGAGACTTGGTTATCAAGTTACCTTGCATTTAATGTTTCCTGACTTAGAGAGGAAGTCTCGATTTTTATGGTTTCGAGAACAAGTTAGGATTGCCTATAAATAGGGAGGCATCCCTTCTTCATTCCCACAACACACCGCCTCCTCTCTTTCTCTTCCTATCAAAGTTTGACCCTTCTTCCCTAGGAATTCTTGTCATTGCTCTTGCTGTCGTGCTTGTCGTCATTGCCAATTCAAGGCCACTGACTTAGAAAGTTGTAAGTGGAACTTTTTAATATTTGGCTAGAACATTGTGTTACACTATTCTGAGCATGTGACGAGTTCTTGATTGAAGTTGATTGGCTTGTTGGTTCTTAAGATTGGGTTGTGTTTGCTTGGATTGGTTTAGACTTTGTTCCTTGATTGAATCTAGTTATTGCTTGTTGAGCTTGGCTCACACTTTGGCATGAATTGCTTTGAAAGAAGTTTGATTTGTGTACTTCTTTCATATGCTTTGGATATGCTTTGACTCAAACCGATTTGAAAATGTTCTTTTGAAAGTTTGTTATTTCCTTACAAAACTATTTAAAACTATTTCATAAGTGCATGTACTAATTCACGCCCCGAGCCCCGAAAAGGGGTTTCATTGGTCTTGAACAGATGTGGGATCATGACGGATCAACCGTTTCTTAGTCTCAATGCGATATCAAGGCACATTATTCTTGAGCCAACTTTGGAATTAGGTCCATGAACATGTCATGACGGGCCACTCCTTTCATGATCTCAGTGCAATATCAAGGTATATTGTTCTCGAGCCAAGTTAGGTACTAGATCGATGCTAAAACGTGTTGGTTTAGGTCACGATCGTCGATTCGCGCCTGGGATGTTTGACATCTCGGCTCCAGCAAGTCATTTCACACACTTACACATGGCACACCTTCGAGCCCTTGAGCTAAAAGTGAAGATAAAAACTGGATTGTGACGTTTGATGCATCGTCACACGAGGCACTAAATTCTGACCGTCAACCAATGGATTTTGGTGACATTGCCCGATTAAGTTTGGACGCCCAATGGACTCATTGTCGTAGGATAGCTGTCACCCTTGGATTAAGGGACATTGTGACATCCTAGATTTTCGACCCTGTCTCGATAAAATGAAATGGACTTTTCACTGACGTGCCTATGGTCCTTTTTCTCCGAGCTAATCATTTACAAGTTAACTAACCTATTAGGTGAAGTTGTTAAGAGATACAATCGTGATAAAATCCCTAAAAGCTACCCGGTAGGTTGGATTGTACTAAAATCACGTCCGGTTGATTTTAACCACAAAACTGAACTTGATTCTAGGACTCGAACATTCGAGTGTGTCACGATTTATTTTTAGGACCTCGTCTCATCTTTTAGGAAATTTTTGTTGAGCCTGGAATTTTTATGGAAAATCAAATTCGGCATACTAAAATCAAAGAAATTCGGATGGGCACCTTCAACTGGAATTTTGGCCACCAAATTAGATTATTTGGTGAGGAAATTGGAAGGAATTCATAGGGGTTGTTGCATGGGATTTTTGGGCTGCCAAAATAACTTGATTTGGAGAGGAATTGTGAAGAAATAGCTGGAAATTCATATGGGCGGATGGCTGGGCAGTTTGGGCTGTCAAATTGAAGTTAAATGGTGAAGGAAATAGAGGAAATAACCCATTGGAGGCTGCCAAGACTTCAAGGGCAAAAGACTTTAGGGGAAAAACACTTGAGTGGAAGATATTTTGGCTTCGCTGTCCATTGGTTGCTTGGTGGACTTCCAAGGCCTCTTGTCGTCCCCCCCTCTCTCTCTCTCTCTCTCTCTCTCTCTCTCTCTCTCTCTCTCTCCCATTCCCTCTCTCACGCACAACACACCACCCCTTCTTCTTTAGCCGACTCCCTTATCTTGCTGCATCTCCTTTCCAATTGCTGCATGTTCCACCGCCCACACCACAACACTTGCATGCCCAACCACTTGCCACCATCTTCATCATTTCCCCTCCACTTTACTTGCTGCCACTACCGCTGTTGAGGTTTCATGAATCATGTATATGTAAAATTAACAAAAAGAATGCAGTGGAAACAAAGATTATATATTTTATACATGATTCTTTGAAGGCATTGTTCATGCGTTTTAACCAAAAATCTGAATATAAAAAGGAAGTTAAACGAATTACCTCTCGAAGTGCGCTTTCAACGAATTCATCCGGATGTTCTTTAGTTCGAGTCTTACAAATGTCGGACCTCTAGTTCAGACACACCAACAATGGACATCGAGTGGAAGAGGGAACTTTCGGATAATCACCACTATGATCGTGCTAGCAATCTCATGGAGACAATCCGCCATATCCTTGATGTTTTTAGTCATGGCTTGAATGAGAGAGAATCTCTCTTCTTTCTTGCATCTCAAAAAACAAAAGAACACGCACGTTTCTCTCTTTTAAAAAACTATTTTTTTTTCATTCATGTACACACATGCACACTCACGCTTTTTATAAGAACTATTCTACATGCAGGAAACCACCCACGACCAGCAGCTGTTGTGCAATCAGCAACTGTTGTTGATTGTGGGAAACCATCCCACGACCAGCAACCATTGCTGGTCATGGGTCATGCATGATCCCACGACCAGCAATCGTTGCTGGTCGTGGATTCATGTGTCACGAGCCGATCGATTAGGATCATGACCGCACGGCGACTCGGGCAACTTTGGATCACCTAATCCAAGCCTTGCTCGATCGAACGCTTACCCGCTCGCTTACCCGGATCATTAAGAGAGAAAGTTTAGAGAGAGGAGCTCTGGGAAGGAATGGAACTTTTATATTTCTGAAATGGTGGGTGATTACAAATGAAGGAGGACACCCCTTTTATAGTTGAGGGCCTCGGCTTACATCTGTTGATCTACTTTTTATCCGACGGGCGAGATTGCACCGCCTCAACTACCGACATAATGGCAACTACCGTCTACCAACATAAATAACGGAACGGAAAACTAGAATATGACTCAATGACGGTTTCGGCCGCCCTTGGAAACTTTGGGGAGAAGTCTTGATGGGAAACCGAGTGAGAGCAAGAGGTCTTCCACGGACGAGTCGAGGTCATCCTCGGGGAACCTCTCGGGTCGACCAACTTTCGGTCCGTGACATTCTCCCCCACTCATTCGAGCGACGCCCTCATCACTCACAGCTCGGCGGTTGGCCTTCTTGGCATGAGCACGGGCTTTGGCACGGGCTCTTTTGTTCTTGTTTTGTTTGGTGCGGATGCTCTCATATGATGGACCGCAACCTCCGTTGATGAACTCAGGCTTTGCACGCGGCTTGGTCTTCGGCTTGGACGGAGCGTGCGGTGCGCACTCAACCTCGGGGAAGAGCGCTTAAATTGGCATGGCATTTGTTGGAGTAGGATCCAACTTGACCTTCGGCTTCACCTCGGACAGCTTGTTGATGCACATGACGGCCTTCAAGCTTTTGTCGAGGTGTCGGATCGACGCGATGGTCTTGGTGTCGACCATCCCTTTGATCATTAGGACCATCGTCGGGTACTCCGGATCGAGGATCACGAGGCATTTGGTCCTCATGTCAATCATGGATCTCACGCTATTGAAGAATTGCATGCCAAGAATGAGATCGTAATCGTCAAGGGGGATTACCTCGAAATCCATCTTACCCCTCCAATCGCCAATTTTGACGTCCACGTCCGAAGTTGATCCTATGCCACGGACGCCTTCCGAATTGACCGGCTTGAATGTATTCCCAGTCGACTCCACGCAAAGGTTCAAGGCCTTTGCCACTTCCTTCGACATGAACATGTTCGACGCACCCGTGTCGACCAAGGCATATAGCGTTCGGCCGCACACGTCGACTTGCACGAAGAACATTTCTGTGTCCGACACAGCTTCTTTTTCTTTGGACCGAGCTTGGACAGAGTTGTTCATCTTCACGGCTCCAAGTCGGATTTTTCGTCTGTCTTCTTTGGACTCCTCCTTTTCTTCCTCGATGGCAAGGAGGGTGTTGATTCGACCCTTTTTCGGGCATTTTTTGGTCCAGTGCGGACCTTGGCAAATGAAACAAGGAGAAGGCGGAGGTTGATCAAACCTGCTCGCGTAGTCCGTTGGTGGTCGACTCCTTTGGAAGGATGGTTTGGAAGTTCCTTCTCCCCATGTCTTGGCTCGGCCACCTTGATCATGCGCGACTCGGGGAGTGTTTCTTCCAGCTTCATCCTCGCAAGGTCGATCCGTCCTCTAATCTCTTGCTCGACTCCTTAGTTCGGTCTTGGTGAGGTTGACGAGTGACTCGGCCACGCTCAGCACTCGCGTAAGACTACTCATGTCCCATCTCTTGAGCTCGAGAAGTGCCCATGGCTTTAATCCATCCATGAACGCTCTGAGAGCCTCCTCTTCGCTTAGGTTGCGAATCTGGAGTTTGAGTTCTGTGAACTCCTTCACGTACTCTCGGATTGTGCCTCTTTGCTCGAGGCGATGGAGCTTGCTACGGGCTTCTTGCTGAGCGAAATCGGGGAAAAAGTAGTCCTGGAACTCTCTCACGAAGTCGTCCCATGTGCACACAGGATCGGCGCCTCGTCTAACCTCATCACACCTATTACGCCACCAAAGCATTGCTGTATCAGACAAGAACATGGAAGCGGTTTGTACCTTGGTCGTCTCGTTGTGCATGTTGACGGCGCCGAAGTATTGCTCCATGCTCCAGACGAAGTTGTCCACCTCCTTGGCGGATCGTTCGCCTTTGAACTCCTTTGGCTTTGGCACTTCAATTTTGGCCACCGCTTGGTTCGGCACAGCACCATTGGTGATGCTAAGTTTGCATAGGGCGAGCTCGGTCTTGAGCTCTTGGATCTCAGCCTTCATGGCTTCGACCTCGTCCCTACGCGGAGCTTCTTCCTCGACCACTTGGACACACTCCTTCAACACATCGATCGATGCTTCAAGGGCTTCGTCCTTGTTGTGTAACGGCGCGGTAGCTTCGTTGAGGCATGATGTGAAGTCTTCACGGAGCGAAGTCTCAACCTCCATAATCTGGTCTCGCACATCATCAAGACCTTCCATGAGTTCGAGCACGGCGCTCCGGACCTTCCTAATCTTCTCATCGAACGCAACTACAACGTCCATCGAGGTGTCTCTTTTCTTTGCACGGCTACGGTTCTCGTTGACTTGTGCGGCCTCTCCAACCATGACCACTTCTTGGCTCGACATTCCTTCGAACAGTTGGCGCTCCTTGGTCTCTCGAATGGAACTCTCTTTTGCTCTGATACCACTTGTCATGGGCCGATCGATTGGGATTGTGACCGCGCGGCGACTCGGGCAACTTTGGATCACCCAAGCCAAGCCTTGCTCGATCGAACGCTTACCCGCTCGCTTACCCGGATCGTTGAGAGAGAAAGTTTAGAGAGAGGAGCTCTGAGAAGGAATGAAACTTTTATATTTCTGAAACGGTGGGTGTTTACAAATGAAGGAGGACACCCCTTTTATAGTTGAGGGCCTCGGCTTACATCCGTTGATCTACTTTTTATCTGGCGGCGAGATCGCACCGCCTTAACTACCGACATAATGGCAACTACCGTCTACCAACATAAATAACGGAACAAAAAATTAGAATATGACTCAATGACGGTTTCGGCCGCCCTTGGAAACTTCGAGGAGAAGTCTTGATGGGAAACCGAGTGAGAGCAAGAGGTCTTCCACGGACGAGTTGAGGTTGTCCTCGGGGAACCTCTCGGGTCGACCAACTTTCGGTCCGTGACACATGCATGAAAGTCAAGCATGATCCCACGACTAGCAACCGTTGCTGGTCGTGGATTCATGCATGAAAGTCAAGCATGATCCCACGACCAGCAACCGTCGCTGGTCGTGAGTTCATGCATGACTTTCATGCAAGATGGTCAGCAACTTTGCTGACCATCATGCCCTAATTTTTTTTTATTAAAAAAAAACCATGCACAAGATGGGCGTTGCACATGTGCACCTTAATTAATTAACTAATGAAAAATAATTAATCAAACCCCTTTATATATATATATATATATATATAAATAAAAAGGACATAATCTTTATGTATGCATTTGGAATACATTAACATTTATTCACTTTGGGCAAGTGTGTGCATCATATGCAAGTAGGCTCACAACTATAATACAAATGAAATTAAATCTAATTTAATTTAATTTCAAACAGAGTCTATTCGATTGGAGTAATTGCAAATATATTGGCAACATTAGTTCTCTCTTATTCCATGTTATCCTAATTGTTTATGGTGTGTGACATCCCTAGGTTCATCACTAAGTCGGTAGTAAGACTAGTACTAACAATTTAGTACTCCCATAATAATTAATTGTCTCGAATAATCTTTGGGTCTTACAAGCCATGATTGACATCTAGCAATATATCATGCCTACCCAAATAGTGTGAATACTTTAAGAACATAATGAACCTATCAATTTTGGCTACAGTGTAATTCAATCACTCTGTCTTACTATGTCCCGATCAAACAAAGACCATGGAATATTTTTCAAGTCACCAATTTGATCATATGCACAAATCTAATTGACATGCATTTTATTCGAGATATAAACAATTTATTCTCAGTTACAACCACGGCCAAGGATTTTAATGCAGTGTCATAATTAGATTGCATAGGACATCATTAATATACCTTGTATGTAACAAGGAGATAAATTCCATATTGCGTACACCTATAACTTCGTATATGAACAAACTATGACCATCAAGTATAAAGACGGATCAATGACCCGTCATTACATGCACTTGTGAACCATAATTGTTCGACACAAAAGTTAACAATGTGTCTCGGGTCTAAGGATTATTTACACAAGTCCAAAGCATGAACAATTAGACATTGACCACGCTAAAAGCTTCCATGTAGCTAATCGTTCCATATGTGTCATGTTCAATGAACTTGTCTAATACAAACACTCGTGTTCTAACTCAGATAGCACAATACCTAATGACTTCAGACTCGTCATTCCCTTAAGCATCCAATACTTAATTTGTGAAGTTAAGAGCTGTGGCACCCCTCTATGGCCCCCGAACCGTTAGAGTCGCCATAGTTTGATTACCATTCTCTTGCTTGACCTGAAGGTCTATCAATCCTGCCGGTTTATATCTTTTAGGTCAGTCCTAGTGCAATTTATATGGCGGAAGCGTATCCAACAACTCATTTCCCTATATTCAGAAAAAAGTGCACACCAACTAAACATTTTATAAGTTAAAGCCGAACACTTTTATTTACATAACTAGATGGACATCATTCGTCGGTACACCAAAATGCCGTAGTCTTCTATACTTGGCTATACTTCAAAAGATGATCGATGTCTTTTTTCTTGTAACAGTCGTATACTTAAAGTCCATTGATCAGTGTCGGTGTCCAAACATTCCTTCCTTTACTGTCCTCCTCCTCGTAGTCATATCCAACCACTCGGTCCATTTGCTGGTGGCGGTGATAGTAGAGGCATCTTATCTAGTATGAAATGTTAGTCCCTAAAAGGGGTGTGTAAAACCACTTAACAGTAAATAACATTGACCACACTAAAAGCTTCCATGTCGCTAATCATCCTATATGTGTCATGTTCAATGAACTTGTCTAATACAAACACTCGTGTTCTAACTCAGGTAGCACAATACCCAATGACTTGAGACTCATCATTCCCATAAGTATCCAATACTTAATTTGTGAAGTTAATAACTACGGCACCCCTCGACGGCCCCCGAACCGTTAGGGTCGCCATAGTTCGATTACCATTCTCTCGCTTGATCTGAAGGTCTATCAATCCTGGCAGTTTATATCATTTAGGTCGGTCCCAGGGCAATTTATATGGTGGAAGCATATCCAGCACTCCCTTCCTTATATTCAGAAAAAAGTGCACACCAACTAAACATTTTATAAGTTAAAGACGAACACTTTTATTTACATAACTAGATGGACATCATCCGTCGGTACACCAAGATGCCATAGTCTTCTATACTTGACTATATTTCGAAAGATGACTGACATCTTTTTTTTTTTTTTGCAACAGTCGTATACTTCAAGTCCATTGATCAGTGTCAGCATCCGAAAGTTCCTTCCTTTGCTATCCTCCTCCTCGTGGTCATATCCAACCACTCGGTCCATTTGCTGGTGGCGGTGATAGCAGAGGCATCTTATTTAGTATGAAATGTTAATACCCAAAAGGGGTGAGTAAAACCACTCAGCAATAAATAACATTGACCACGCTAAAAGCTTCCATGTTGCTAATCGTTCCATATGTGTCATGCTCAATGAACTTGTCTAATACAAACACTCGTGTTCTAACTCAGACAGTACAATACCCAATGACTTGAGACTCATCATTCCCTTAAGTATCCAATACTTAATTTGTGAAGTTAAGAGCTGTGGCACCCCTCGATGGCCCCCGAACCGTTAGAGTCGCCATAGTTCGATTACCATTCTCTTGCTTGATCTGAACGTCTATCAATCCTCGGGGTTTATATCTTTTAGGTCGGTGCTAGCGTAATTTGTATGGTGGAAGCATATCCAACACTCCCTTCCCTATATTCAGAAAAAAGTGCACCTCGGCTAAACATTTTATAAGTTAAAGCCTAACACTTTTATTTACATAACTTGATGGACATCATCTGTCGGTACACCAAAATGCTGTAGTCTTCTATACTTGGCTATATTTCAAAAGATAACTGACATCATTTTTTTGCAATAGTTGTATACTTAAAGTCCATTGATCAGTGTTAGCGTCCAAAAGTTCCTTCCTTTGTTGTCCTCCTCCTCGTGGTCATATCCAACCACTCGGTCCATTTGCTGGTAGCGGTGATAGCAGAGGCATCTTATCTAGTATGAAATGTTAGTCCCCAAAAGGGGTGAGTACAGCCACTCAATAGTAAAAGATTCATTAAGCTATATCGTGCAGTACCATCAATATCTAGATTCATGCAAGATAGACAAAATAGTTCATCAAATAATGAGTATGCATCGGAACCATAAAACTTTTTGTGCAATGACCAGTGCATTTCCAACCAAGAATATGCATCATGTCCAGTCACATAAGTCCCTATCATAGGGCAAAACTGTTATGACACGTCCCATTCCATGCCATACAATTTAGTCCCATAACCAGACCACACTCACACTTAATATAATCACCAGTTTTAACCATTCAAACGGTTTATCCCCCCAGAGGACCAACGTTTGCATCCTTCTAGGATTCCACACCTAACCCTGGTGTTGCTAAAGCCTCCGACACACACCTCCGAGCATCTCGCATCCCACCTGGCATCGCAAGGAATTGCCAAGGCTCGCCAAGAAAATGGATTACCCCTGCTTTCCGAAGTTACGTATCGACGTACCACCGGGCCTCCCTCGGAATTACGTACCGATATACCATTGGGCATCCCGAAACTCCCTGGCAAAATCCTCTAGGCACGTATTCAAAATACAACCAGGCATCCAAAGGGCATCAACTCATTCGAACCTTTGGGCATCCCGACTCTCAGCGCATCATTGACCCGAGGGTCCAACGGCAACAATTTACATCTTAACTTCAGAAAAACACCTTTCAATGAAATGAAAAAATGTCTCTTGAGTCTCATCACATCTCAATATTGCATGATATGCCAATGCCAGTATCATCATGTCACAATGTATATTCACATATATGTCTCACTTTCAAAATAGCATTTGATGCAATAATGTCAAAGGTTTCAATCAACTTTTGATGTCATATGATATGCTAAATGTCACCACGTATGCTGTATAAATAACAACCCAAGATATCACATCTCATAGAGCAATTCATTTGTTCTTGAAAATAAAACAATTTTTGGATAAAACAAAATG
Organism: Eucalyptus sideroxylon x Eucalyptus melliodora; assembly: GCA_016097485.1. Taxonomy (NCBI): domain Eukaryota; kingdom Viridiplantae; phylum Streptophyta; class Magnoliopsida; order Myrtales; family Myrtaceae; genus Eucalyptus; species Eucalyptus sideroxylon x Eucalyptus melliodora. The sequence goes on along the minus strand of CM027826.1, from coordinate 23,762,529 downwards.
CACTCCTTTAATTAAAATTTTGGAAAAGTTAATAAATGAACTTAATAAATTATGAAAATTTAACATGTTATAAAGGAGATCTAGAGAAAAAGGTTTCATGAAGAACAACATGTCAAAAGAGCTTCGTACCAGTCACTATGGTCATGCATCACAACCTTAAAATTTCAAACATCACCATTGCACAATTTTATTCACAAATTCGGTATAACCCCTAAATCAACTCTGAAAATTCTGAAAATTTTATATGTTATAGTAAAAACCTAGAGGTAAAAGTTTTGTGAAGAACTCAAAGTCAGATTCATGATAGATCAGAAGCTATAATCACCATAACTCTGCATAACCCTCGGTAACGATTTCCACATTTAACAATTTCAGAGAAAAATCATTTCCCTGACCAATACTTGTCTGTTTCTTCTCAAATTTTAGTATGTTACTTCTCAAGATGTTATCTACAACTTTTGTCAAGGACACGAGTCAAATTTCAGCTAGATAATTACAGAAAATTTACGGAGTCGCCAAAGATCAGTCTGTTTTTCCATGAAACAGTTTGCCAAGTTGAAGAAGTACTCCTATACCTTCGAAATTCCAGCATCCAGCATCATAACTCAAGCATCTCCAAAACCCATTACACTTCACACACAACCACAGCTCAGTCACATTTAGATTTCGAGACATGCAAGCCTCAAATGCAACATGCAATGACTTATAGCCTCAATCTAGAACTTATCTAGCTCAATCAAACACAAAACGGCAACTTCACATTCAATCCTCCACATATTAGCATTTAGTTTTCATCTCAACCCTTCCTCAAGTCTATTGCACTACACTAGACAACAACAACACTACATCACATAGATTGATGAACTTCTACTTGCCTCAAGTCCAAAGCAACCGCAACAAGAAAATCGGCAAATTAGGGCTCCGGGCGTGGCTCGATTGACGGCGGAGCTAGGCGCACGCACGGTGGCAGCTAGGACATGGCGGAAGACGGTCTTCCTCTTCCCCTTCGCGGCCCACACTCGCGCCCTCTCTCTCTCACTCACTCATCTGAACTCTCTCTCTCTCTTGGTCTCAGTCTCTCTTAAAACCGAGCCCCTTGTTTCCTCTAATGTTAGTTAAGCTAATGATGATTTTGCATGTAGGGGTTTTGATGGATGCATGCATGGACGACAGGTGGAGGAGGTGAGGACAGGTGGGTGGGAATGTGGTTTGCACGCATGTTGGGCTTTCTCCGCTGGCCACCGAAGAGGGAGAGAAAAACCTGAATCCTTGGCGTGGCTTCTTTGGCCAAATACCCCCTTCCACATTATCTCTTCCATGCATGAGCGTGGCCGTAGCATGTTTCAAGTTTTCCCCTATATTTTACGATTGACACGTCTCGGTCAATCTGTCAAACTTTGGGACTTCGGCTTACTAAGTAGGGTAGAAAACGTGGTTGCCATTCGGTTCTTTTTAGTTAACATTCCCCTTCTTTGTTGACCATCAAAGGGGCTTGCATATGGGCTGTTCTTGGATGCGTGGGCGTAGTTGCATGGGGACTTTATCAAGTGCATGTGGAAGTTGGGGTCAGCTTAATCGTGGCCATGGAAATCGGTGGTCTTCAATCACCGCAAATGGGAAGGTAACTTTAGGTGCTGCATGGCCAAAGAATGTAGCTGTTGGTGAGGCCGTTTGCATGACCGTGCGTGGGAAATTTATCCCCAAAAGTTGATGTTTCGGAATGACGGGTAGTGATGAAACGATGGCCTAATGCCATACCGACACTAACGATAACAAAATAGTGTCCGCAAATGGTGCTAATGACGCAGTCCGTTGATACTCCCATCGACCCGTGATGAGCCGTTACTTATTTGAGGTCTGACGAAAACCTGGATGCCACAATTCTCCCCTCCTTAGAGAATTTCATCCTTGAAATTGGACATCTCTTACATGTTCCGGAAAAGATGAGGGTACCTTTGCCTTATTTCTTTTTCACTTTCCCACGTGGTCTCTTCCATATTGTGGTGTCGCCCTAAGGTCTTAACTAACGGAATTTTCTTCATTCGGAGAAGTTGCTTGTTCCGATCCATTATCTAGATAAGTTCTTCCACGTACTTCACTTGCTCATCCACTTTGATGGCTTCATCATCGAGTATGTTCAAGTCAAGCTAATACTTCTTCTAAAGATAAGGATGCAAGCTCTTAACACGTCCTCTAGTGTCTAGATCACTCTTTCTGTTTGTCCGTCCATTTGTGGATGAAAAGCGGTACTAAACTAGAGCTTTAGTCCCTAAGGCGGTTTGAAGACTTCGCCAAAGGTTTTGAAGTAAATCTCGAATCTCGATCAGACATGATAATTACAGGAACACCATGTAAGCATACTACCTGGCTTACATATATCTTAGCATATTTATTCATCGAGTAGTCTACGCATACCGCTAGAAAATGAGCAGACTTAGTCAAATGATCTACTATTACCCAAATAGAGTCATGACCACTTGATGTCCTTGGCAGTCCTTGCACAAAGTCCATTGTCACATGATCTCATTTCCACTCTAGTACATCCAATGGTCTCAACAATCCTATGGGTTTGTGTTGTTCCGCCCTCATTCCATTCCATTAGTGGTACTAGTGAAGGGTTCTATAATTTGATCCTTTGTATAATTTCAAGCTCTATCCTAAGTGCAACCAGCAATCAAATTCAAATTTGAAGAATTCCGCCTCTCGGCTAAAACGAGCACACCATTTAGCCAAATTATTCCTATACCTTCGTCACCATCAATTCAAGCCTAGAACCATCAAAATCAATGTCACCAATAACTCATCTGGTATAGTCAATAGAGACATTCACTACACCTTCACTGCAACATAGATTCAAGCCTAAAATACAACACCATTCATTCGGTTCAAATATCAATAGTCCACCAAGACTTATTCAATTCAAAGATTGACAATCCACTAAGATAAAAACTTGTATAGTTTCCATCGAGTATATCTCATGTCTCACTCTGAAGGATCATCACTTGGACTAATTACTCCTCAAATCCACAACTTGAACTTTCACCATTCCACCTTGGAAAGAGTATAACCACAATTGATCATATCCACTAATTCCACAGAACCTTTTCAAACTGAGATCATCTCCAAAAATTAAAAGTTGACCACCATTGATTAAACCTAGTATTCCAATATATAAACCACAAATAATTTCATGTCTCATGTGACCACTCAAACTCATGACTTCCAAGATCAATTTATACATACTGAATGCTTTTATGTAATGCATCAAGACTTACAATGAGATCCTCTAATAGGAGGTCATTACTTAGCTAAAATGATCATAACTTAATCCTCAAATTCGTAACTCGCTCTCCATAATTCACTTCTCAAACTTTGTTTGCAACACTACACTTAGATGCTACACATGTTCTTCGAGTCCTTTAGAATATATCAGGATATCATCAAATGAAGAAAATCACAATTTGATCCAAATAAGGCTTAAATATCCTATTCATTAAATCCATGAATACAGCTAAGGCATTCGTCAATCCAAATAGCATAACTAGGAACTCATAGTGTCCATAGCGAGTCCTAAATACGGTCTTAGGGATGTCTTCTTTCTTAATCCTTAACTAATATCCTGATCTCAAGTCAATTTTAGAAAAGACCGAACTTCCTTATAGTTGGTCAAATAGGTCATCTAATTCAATTGCCTATAGTCAATGCACAAACGCATCGACCCATCCTTCCTTTTCACAAACAAGAGTTCTACAAGCTTAACCATGCTTCCATTACGCCATTATGATAGAATTATCCTAGAAACACTGCATTCCCAGTTCAGTTTATAGTTCGGTTCATTCCTACCCCCTTTTGCCATCCTAGAAGCTTGCTAGGAGATGCTCCTTACTCAGGCGCTCTAGCCTCAGCATCCACTCCCCGCCCTCATCGGACCGGGTCATTACAGGTACACTAGCTTTTGCCTAGTTTGAACTTAAACTACACATCCACTAGAGGGTCTCGTTTCAATAGGGACTAACTTATAAAGATATTATCCACTAAGCCTATCCCATACTAAGTCTCACAATTTTATTCTTAGCACATGGGTAAGTACTATCTCAGGAGATCCTCCATCCTAGTCCGTTGCTTACGGAGTTAGTTCATTCCTACGATGAGGTCAAAGTTATACATGACTATCACTACCAAGTCCATCTCCAGATCTCGTTCCCCTGGGGTTATCTCACGCTTTTTACATACTAACATGGACAACACCATATTCTTCAATGGTGTGGAAATACGAAGAAGCATATCTAAAGATTTGGTTCCTACTTCTCACAATCATCTATATTTATCAGACACAAATGAATGCGTGTCACTCATGTCAAATAATGCATATACCTTCTTATCATCTATAGAAATTGTACTTGAGAAAACATTTTCGAAAGCTTTTGCTCCCTCTTGGGTTACCGCGTACACCGTCCTTGTGCTGGTGGTCTCTGTGGATTCCATGGTGGATTTAGTCCAGTAGTACGTTGTTGCACTTGTCGCACTGAGTTGACATTCGGCTGCGACCCATCGTGTGGACAATTTCTCTTAAAGTGTCCTATTTGCCCACATCAATTACATCTCAGTTGGTTATTACAGGCAATTGAAGTGTCTTGGCCCACGTTGTCTACCACACCTCTAGCAAAAATTACCCTGATAAGGTGCTTTCCTAAAAGTTGGGCCACTCCAAGCTCTTCTAAAATTTCCAAAGTTACTCTTTTTCTTAGATTCCCAGGGCTGTCCTTGACCAGGATAGGGTCTCTTACCTCATCTGACACTACTAAAGATCGACTGCTTTCCAGATTCTAATTGTTCCCTCATTAACTCTTGCTCCACCAACTGTGCTCTCTCATAGATTTCATTATAATCCCTTATATTCAGAGGCACTAGTTGTTTTCTAATATCAGTCCTTAATCCTTTCAGGAATCTTTTAGCCTTTGCCTCTTGATCATCAACCAATCTAGGAGCATACCTAGACAATTCAGAAAATTTTGCTTCATACCGGTCCACTGTCAGCTCCTTTTGGCCTAACTGAACAAATTCTCTTATCTTCTTATCATTGGCACAATCAGAGAAATGCTTCCTATTGAAAGTTCTAACAAACTCATCCCAGTTTATGTCAGTACCTGGTTGAAAGATTGTATCCTTAAACGCCCTCCACCAAAACTTTGCATTTCCTTCCAATTGGTATTCTGCCAAGGTTATCTTTTCACCATCACTACAGTTCAACAACCGGAAAATCTATTCCATTCCATCAATCCAATGTTCTGCCTCCTCAAGACTTCCCATTCCACTAAACTTAGGTGGTTTCGGCTTCAGAAATTGTTCCACTAGTCCTTGAGTACGGCATCTGCTCTGGGTTGTTGTTGTGCTTGCCTTTCTATCAAATTTCCTAAATTGGCTAATGCTTGCAGGATATCTTCCATCCGGGGTTCAGCCCTTGAAGCAAAGGCTTCAACCCTCGATTGATGAGAACTCCTAGTTCGCACCATATCTTCCTACAGTTTTCCATGCATTTGCCTCAAGAATAATTTGTGGCTCAAAGTTAGTAGTTAGATAATAAAATAAGGTTACTACTAAAGTCACATAAGTAACATAGAATGTTACTAGCACACAATGGTAACTCACAATAACTACCAGAGATTTACAAGTGAACTCACTCACCCGTTATTCAAAGTTAGTCAACTACTCTTAGTTAGTATCCTATAGTGTGCATCATCCTATCCTCAATTCCATTTGAGGTACCTTATCACTCCAAATAGACCATAGCTTTGATACCATTAATTGTGGCACCCCTTGACAGCCCTTGAACCATTAGGGTTGCCATAGTTCGATTACCATTCTCTTGCTTGACCTGAAGGTCTATCAATCCTTGGAGTTTATATCTTTTAGGTCGGTCCCTGCACAATTTATATGGCGGAAGCATATCCAACAACCCCCTTCCCTATATTCAGAAAACAGTGCACACCAACTTAACATTTTATAAGATAAAGCCAAATACTTTTATTTACATAACTAGATGGACATCATTTGTCGGTACACCAAAATGTCGTAGTCTTTTATACTCGGCTATACTTTAAAAGATGACCGACATCTTTTTTTTTGCAATGGTCGTATACTTAAAGTCCATCAATCAGTGTCGGCGTCCAAAAGTTCCTTCCTTTGCTGTCCTCCTCATCGCGGTCATATCCAACCACTCGGTCCATTTACTGGTGGCGATGATAATAGAGGCATCTTATCTAGTCTGAAATGTTATTCCCCAAAAAGGGTGAGTACAACCACTCAGCAGTAAAAGATTCATTAAGCTATATTGTGCAGTACCATCAATATCTAGATTCATGCAAGATAGAAAAAACAGTTCATCAAGAAATGAGTATGCATTGGAACCATAAAACTTTTAATGCAATGACTAGTGCATTTCCAACCAATAAGATGCATCATGACTAGTCACACAAGTCCCGATCATAGGGTCAAACTGTTATGACATGTCCCATTCCATGCCATACAATCTAGTCCCATAACCAGACCACACTCACACTTAATATAATCACTAGTTTTAATCATTCAAATGGTTTTATCCCCCCCAGAGGACCAACGTTTGCATCATTCTGGAATTCCGCACCCAACCTTGGCGTTGCAGAAGCCTCCTGCACACAGCTGCAGGCATTTGGTACACACCTTCGGGCATCTTGCATCCCACCTGGCATCGCAAGGAATCGCCGAGGCTCGCCAGGAAAATGGATTACCACTGCCTTTCGGAATTACGTACCGACATACCACTGGGCCTCCCTCGGAATTACGTACCAATATACCACTAGGCATCCCGAAACTCCCAGGGAAAATCCTCTCAGCATGTATTCAAAATACAACTAGGCATCGAAAGGGCATCGACTCATTTGAACCTTTGGGCATCCTGACTCATGGGGCATCGTTAACCCAAGGATCCAATGGCAGCAATTTACATCTTAATTTCAGAAAAACACATTTCAATGAAATGACAAAAAGTCTCTCGAGTCTCATCACATCTCAATATTGCAAGATATGCCATTGCCAGTATCATCATGTCACAATGTATATTCACATATATGTCTCACTTTCAAAATAGCATATGATTCAATAATGTCAATGGTTTCAATCAACTTTTGATGTCATATGATATGCTAATTGTCATCAAGTATGCTGTATAAATAACAACCCAAGATATCACATCTCATAGAGCAATTCATTTGTTCTTGAAAATAAAACAATTTTCAGATAACATAGTATGCACTCCTTTAATTAAAATTCTGGAAAAATTAGTAAACGATCTTAATAAATTCTGAAAATTTAACATGTTATAAATGAGATCTATAGAAAAAGGTTTTGTGATGAACAACATGTCAAAAGAGCTTTGTACCAGTCGCTATGGTCATGCATCACAGCCTTAAAATTTCAAACATCACCATTGCACAGTTTTATTCACAAATTCGGTATAACCCATAAATCAACTCAGAAAATTCTGAAAATTTGATATGTTATAGAAAAAACCTAGAGGTAAAATTTTTATGCAGAACTCGAAGTCATATTCATGATAGATCAAAAGATATAATCACCATAACTCTCCCTAACCCTCAATAACTATTTCCAGATTTAACAATTTCAGAGAAAATTTATTTCCCCGACCAATACTTGTCTGTTTCTTCTTAAATTTTAGTATGTTACGCCTCCAAATGTTACCTACAACTTTCATCAAGGACACAAAGTCAAATTTCGGCTAGAAAATTACAGAAAATTCACGGAGTCGCCAAAGGTCAGTCTTTTTTTCATCAAATAGTTTGCTAGTTGAAGAACTACTCCTATGCCATCGAAATTCCAACATCCAGTATCATAACTCAAGCATCTCCAAAATCTGTTACACTTCACACACAACCACAGCTCACTCACAATTAGATTTCGAGACATGTAAGCCTCAAATGCAACATGCAATGACTTATAGCCTCAATCTAGAACTTATCTAGCTCAATCCAACACAAAACGACAACTTCACATTCAATCCTCCATAGATTGGCATTCAGTTTTCATCTCAACCCTTCCTCAAGTCTATTGCTCTACACTAGATAACAATAGCACTACATCACATAGAATGATGAACTTCTACTTTTCTCAAGTCCAAGGCAACCGCAACAAGCAAATCGGCAACTTGGTGCTCTGGGCATGGCTCGATCCATGGCGGAGCTAGGCACACGCACAGCGGCAGCTAGGACATGGTGGAAGACGGTCTTCTTCTTCCCCTTCGCGGCCCGCACTCGTGCCCTCTCTCTCTTGCTCACTCGTCCGAACTCTCCGTCTCTCGATCTCACTGTCTCTTAAAACTGAGCCCCTCATTTCATCTAATGTAAGCTAAGCTAATAATGATTTTGCATGTAGGGGTTTCGATGGATGCATGCATGGAGGATAGGTGGAGGAGGCGAGGACTGGTGGGTGGGAACGTGGCTTGCATGCATGCTGGGCTTTCTCCGCTGGCCACCGAAGAGGGAGAGAAAAACGTGGATCCCTAGCGTGGCTTCTTTGATCAAATACCCCCTTCCACGCTAGCTCTTCCATGCATGAGCGTGGCTACAGCATGCTTCAAGTTTTCCCCTATATTTGACAATTGACACGTCTCGGTCAATCTGTCAAACTTTGGGACTTTGGCTTACTGAGTAGTGTAGAAAACGTGGCTGCCATTCGGTTCTTTTTAGTTAACATTCCCCTTCTTTGTTGACCATCAAAGGGGCTTACATATGGGCTGTTCTTGGATGCGTGGGCATAGTTGCATGGGGACTTTTTCAAGTGCATGGGGAAGTTGGGGTCAGCTTAATCGTGGCCATGCAAATCGGTCGTCTTCAATCGCCGCAAATGGGAAGGTAACTTTAGGTGCTGCATGGCCGAAGAATGTAGCTGTTGGTGAGGCCGTTTGCATGGCTGTGCATGGGAAATTTATCTCCGAAAGTTGATGTTTCGAAATGACTGGTGGTGATGAAACCATGGCCTAATGCCATACCAACTCTGACGATAACAAAATAGTGTCCGCAAATGGTGCTAATGACACAATCTATTGATACTCCCATCAACCTGTGATGAGCCGTTACTTATTCGAGGTCTGACGAAAACCCAGATGCCATAAGAACATACTGGTCTCAGCAAGATTATTAATATCCACTCAATATTCCATCGACTAGGAACGATTTAAAGATTCAGTCTAACTATGAACCTGTCACATATATTGTTAATATCTCAAGAATGGGTCTAGTTGCAATTGATCTTTATTGAATCATTCATAAATATAAAATAATTGGACAAATGAATGAATACATCATTGTCATTTGTTAAATAATAATAATGATAGTATAACTGAAATCCCTAATATGTAACCATTACATAGTAACTTTAGGGTATACATCCAACAATCTCCCACTTGCACTAAAGCCAACTTATTTGGTACCTCAAACCCATTTTGTTAATATGTCTTTCAAAAGAAGACTGAAGTAAGCCCTTAGTGAAGGGATCTGCCATGTTTTCCACTAAGGCAATTTTCTGCAAGGCGATATCACCTCTTCCAACAATTTCTCTAATAAGAGAAAAGCGTCTTTCAATGTGCTTAGACTTCTAGTGAGACCTTGGTTCCTTAGCTTGAGTTATCGCCCCATTATTGTCACAAAACAATGTAATTGATTGCTCCATTGAAGGAATGACTTCAAGTTCAAAAATAAACTTCTTCATCCAAGCGGCTTCCTTTGCTGCTTCAGAAATGGCTACATACTTTGCCTTAGTGGTGGAATTAGCAATTATGCTTTGTTTAAAATTCTTCCAACTAACTTTACCACCATTTAATGTAAAGACAAACCTAGATGTAGACTTATATTCATTAGGATCCGATTGAAAATTGAAATCGGTGCAAGTTACAACTTTAAATTCTCATTCTCCATAAATCAAGAATAAATCCTTAGTCCTTCGCAAGTACTTAAGAATATTCCTGACTTCTATCTGGTGCTCTTCTCCTAGATCAGACTAATATCTGATAGTAATACTTATTGCATGTGCAATATCAGGTCTAATACATAGCATAGCATGCATTATGCTTCCAATAGCACATGCATGTGGTATCTTTGCCACCCACTCTCTTTCTTTAAGAGTGTTAGGACACATCTCTTTAGAAAGATGGATCCCTTACCTAAAAGGCAATAATCCTATTTTGGAACATTGCATGTTAAAACGTGCTAACACATTGTCTATGTACGTAAACTATGAGAGGCCAATAAATTTTCTTGATCTATTTCTATAGATCTTGATACCTAAAATATATGTTCCCTCTCCTAAATCTTTCACTTGGAGAATTTTTGTGACAATAATAGTTTTATTGATGATATCATCGGTACAACATTTCCAATCAAAAGTATATCATCGATGAACAAAACTAGAAATGCAATTGTACTCCCACTGATCTTCTTGTATACACAAGGTTCATCCATATTTTTAATGAAGCCAAATGATTTGACTACCTCATCAAAACGAATATTCCAGCTTATACATCTTATGCTTTTCACTACTGGATTCAAAACCCCGTGGTTGTTCCGTATAGATATCCTCCTCGAGAAAACCAATTAGAAAAGCCATTTTGACATCTATTTGGAATATCTCATAATCTAGGTATACAGCTATAGCCAACATAATCCGAATGGATTTTAGCATGACCACAAGTGAGAAAGTTTTGTCATAATCAATTCCTTCTTTTTGACGATATCCTTTTGCCACCAGCCATGCTTTGTCGGTTCCAATTTGACCTTTAGCATTCATCTTCCTCTTGAAGATCTATTTATGTGGCATCCTAAAATTTCATGACAACCCCTGGATATACCATAAACCTTATAAGTTGGATTTTATTTATTATTGTTGCAATTTTATGGAGATGTGAGTATTTGAGATTATGAAATTAAGTGGGGATTTAATGTAAATTGTTAAGAGAAATTATGAGCTTATTTAGTATTATTTTTGAGCCATTTAAAAGTTGGACTTTAGACCCAAAAGTGTCGGATCCAAAGTGGGCCAAGAAGCCTGGCCCACGAAGCCCAAAGGAGTTACCGTTGACCGAAGGAGGAGAGGGAGAGGCCCGGCCCATTTGGCCCATCAACCTGCATGGGAAAAATGCCAAGTGGCGAGAGGGACTTACCAATTGGTGTCGGCATGCAAAGCTAATGATTGCTAATCATGAGTGGAAGGAAGAAAATGGGAGAGAGAGGGGTGAATTGCTTGAGGGTTTGAGCCGAGAGAGAGAGGAGGTGTCACACGCGAGGAAGAGAGGAAGAGAGAAAGCGAGAAAGCGAGCATGCGAGAGAGAAAGAGGAGGAGAAGACCAGCCACCATGCGCTCACCTAGTCCCGCCGTCGAGCTCGCTTTGCCCCGCTGTTGTGCTTGCTGTGATTTTGTTTGGATTAGAGGCAAGTAGAGTCCTTTGATCTACACTTTGCTTGCTGTGATCGTGTGTATTGTATGGTGAATTTCGGAGGTGGTGGAAGTGAGAATTTTCGAAGTTATGGGAGTGGTGCCTTAGCCTAGTAATCTGTTTTATAGAAAAACAATCCGACTTTTGGTGATTTCGTGAGCTGCATGCAATTTTCTACTTAGAATATCACTTTGACTTCTTGATGAAAGTTGTAGAGGACTTCTTGAAGATTAACATATAAAAATTTGAGGGAAAACGAACAAGTATTTGTTGGTGAAACCATTTTTCTTCAAAGATACTAGCTCCGGAAACTGTTATGTTGATACCTTGCGATTCTATGAATTTTGTGAAATTATCCAGTCCTAAATTGATCTCATGTCCTTGATAAGAGTTGTAGAGGACATATTGGAGAGCAACATACTGAAATTTGAGAATAAATGGACCAGTATTGATCAGAAAAATGATTTTTCTTTGAAAGGGTTAAATCTGGAGATTAAGTCAAGGGTTAGGGTAAGTTGTAATATTTGTATCTTTTAATAAATAATGAATTAGACTTCAAATTCTTCATGGAACGTATTCCTCTAGGTCTTAGCTATAACATATCAAAATTTTAGAATTTATTAATATCATTTGCTCATTTTTCCAGAATTTTAACTAAAGGAGTGCATTCTGTTTTATCCGAAATTTGCTGTATTTTCAAGAATAAATGAATTACTCCATGAAATATGATGTCTTGGGTGGTTAATTATGCTGCATGTGTTGTGACATTTAGCATGTCATATAGCATAAAAAAAGGGCTGGTTTAGACCTCAGATATTATTTCATCAAATGTTGATTTGAAAATGAGATATATATGTGAATATACATTGTGATGATAATGATACCGTCAGAGGTGTGAGCCGACGATGCCTCGAGAGTGTCGGGATGCCCGGAGTGTGTGTGCTAGAGGGTCCTCAGGAGTTTCGGGATGCCCGGTGGTATATTAGTACGTAATTCCAGGGGATGCTCGGTGCTATGTCGGTACGTAATTCCGGAAGGCAAGGGTAACCATTTTCATGGCGAGCCCCGGCGATTCCTCGTGATGCTAGGTGGGATGCGAGATGTCCGGAGTGTGTGTGCCGGAGGTTCCTCGCGACACTAGGTTGGGTGCGAGCAATACATGAGAGATGCAAACATTGGTCCCTAGGAATGATTAGATCCTTTTATGGCATGTGGTATAATTGCCTGTGAAATTGAGTTGATACTATTTAGCATTGAGAATGCGATCATGATGGCATTGAATGGATCTCATGAGGATATATATATATATATATATATATATATATATATATATATGATTGTGTGGATAACATAAATCATGCGTATGGTTATGTGCATATGGCATGAGATATAATTGTCCATGAACTTGAATTGGTATTGTGTGGCATGGGAAATATGATTAGTAAGGTCGTGAATGAATCTCACGGACATATATGTATGATGGCATGGATGATATGTGCATTTCGCTTGAAATTGTGGTGTTTTTGCCTGTTGCATTGTGTAATTTGATGGATCTTTACTGCTAAGTGGTTGTACTCACCCCTTTGGGGATCAACATTTCAGATTGAGCAATGCCTCTAGCACCTGTCACATGTGGTACATTCTATGGCTTACCATATGATGTTAAGGTCAAGTGCACGGAGCACCCCTGTGTCGGTGTTTGTGGTTTGGTGTTTATCCGAGTCCGTGTCTTGGTCATGTATGATGTGGGCCTACCTAATGGCCTTGTAGTTCAGGAGTTCCTTTCTGTACACGTGTGACGCGACAGACTGATGATGGGGATGTTGCTGCTGCCACCGGCCGATGCATCGGGTTGGGTGTGATTAGAGCCTGTGACTGGTGGAGGACGACACTTTTTGGGATGGCCGATACTAGCTGATGGATTGATTTACATGTTACAGTCTTGGCCTTTTGTTGTACCGACTCATGAAATCTATCTTAGTTATGTAAATAAAAGTGATTTGGCCCTAAAGTATATATATATATGAAAGGTTGTAATTGATGTGTGTTGCATTGTATTATTTGGTTTAAGTACGGGTTAGGGAGATGATGCGTATACTTCCATTATATGAACTACGCTGGGACCAATTAAGGTAATACAAACCCCCAGGTTGTATGGACCCGCTACAATTCATTAGTATCAGAGTGACTTGTCAATAGAGCAAGAAAAAGGTAAGCGAACTTTGGCGACCCTAACGGATCGAGGGCCATTCAAGGGGTGCCACAATTTACAACCAATTGGTATAATAGCATCAGACAGATCAATTAATGTGGCATCCCGGAAATTCAAAGCCGAGCCTTAAGGTGTGTTAAATGTCTTTAATTAGGTGATAGAATTTTATGGCTTATGCTTTAGCCAATTTGTCTTTTAATTTGATGAATTTTGCTTGTGTTGTGGAAATTTAAATTTAAAAGCTTGGCCATATGATTTAAATTTCAATAATTAAAATATCCCAAGGTTTTGGCCAAGATGAAATTTGAATTTAGAAATATTAATTAAAAGGAATTCAAAAAAAAAAAAGAAGAGAAAATAGGGTTATTTTCGAAATGGGCCTTGGACCCATTAGCCTAGAGCTTGGTGGGCCAAACTAGTCGGCCCATTAGGGCCCAAGAGGAAGCTCGACCAGCCCAAAGGGGAATGGCCGGATGGGCCTAAGCCCAAGCCCATTTAAATTCAAAAATAAAGATTACAAGTGGCCAAAGGAAGAGCATGCATTGGTTGGTCATTAGGTGGGTTAATCATTGCAATTGAGGGGATATAAAAGGGGTTAGGAGAGAGAAATGGCCGGTTGCTTGCTTCATTTCCATCCAAAGAGAGAGATGTGCGAGAGAGAGAGCTTGAGTGGAAGAGAGGAACCGAGAGAGAGGAGGTGGAGCCAAGAGTTGCCGCCGCCCGTCCGCCGTACGTCCGCCTAGTCCGTCCGCCGTACGCCGCCGTTCATTGCTGTTTGTTCATCTTGGAGGCAAGTGGGGTCCTTAACTTCTCTTGCATGTCTGTTTTGTTGGTTGCATGTTCGGTTTTAGGTGTGATTTGGGCGAAAAACCGAGGTAAGGGTTGGATGTGTTCAAGCTATGTGACTGTTTTCGTTCGGTTTGTGGTAGTCAGTATCTTAGTCGAGCTTGCATGTGCACTTGGAGTGCGATTTTGGCGTCGGTGTCTTCATGAAAGTTGAAGCTAACATCTTGTAGTATGACATACTCGAATTTCATGGAAAACGATGGTGATATGTGGGGTAAAAAGCTCTGTTATACGGAGACCTCAGATCTGCGAAATCTTCACTGACCATTTGTTGATTTCTTGGTTGCATGTTGATTTCTGTTGGAGATCTCACTTTGTTGTCTTCTTGGAAGTTGTAGGAAACACCTTAAGCTACAACATACTCGAATATGAGGCAAAAATAACCAGTATAACTTGGTGAATCGGTTAGATCTTGGAGATGGTTGATTCTGGTGAGGTGTACCGAGACACCCGAGACTTCATGGGTTAAAATGGTGACCATAATCTGGTTATTTGACCAAGATCCCTTCATGAAACTTGTAAAGGACACATTTTTACATAACATACTTAAATTTCAGAAGGAACGAAAGAGATTTGGTGGGTGAAATCTAAGAAATACGGAGAAGTGTGGTCTGGACGAAACGGTAGTGATTCCAGAAGCTTCGTAGGGCTATGGAAATTAATATAAAAATAATTTAGCTTAAAGTTCTTAATGAAAAAGGTACGAAAATGTGTTGGCTATCACCCTGTAAATTTTCGTAATTTTTGGAGACCGAATGAATATTTTAATGGAATTTATTCGGAAACTGTGCAGTGGGTTTAAATCCGAGAATTTAGGGATGTTTTTGGAGAAAATTGTGAAATTATAAGAAATTCGATTTGGCCACGAATTTTATATAAAATTGTGATCCTATAAATGATTATTGAATATTATGATTTTGGGAAAATCATAAATATTAAATATTTATTTATGAAAATAAATAAATATAATAAAATAATAAAATAATAATAAAATAATGAAATAATAAAATAAAATAAATTTTTATTTGGCCATGGATTCAATTCCGTTTGTGTGGCACTTGTGTGATGAGGTCTTTGTACATGCATTAAGTTGAAATGCTTATGTGATTAAACTATGACATGTGCATGACATGTGAATTGAAATGCTTATGTGATTAAACTAGGACATGTGCATGACATGTGAATTGAAATGCTTATGTGATTAAACTATGACATGTGCATGACATGTGAATTGAAATGCTTATGTGATTAAGCTATGACATGTGCATGACATGTGAATTGAAATGCAAGTGTGATATGTTTGATGCCATGCCAAATTTCCATGTTAAATTGAGATAAAAGATAAATGTGGATGAGAATGAGGTTGTGGTGGAGGATGTTGTCTGGTGGCCTGGTGGCGTAATTCCAGAGATTCCCTGGGAGTTTCAGGATGCCCGGAATGTGGGGGGCCGGAAGCCCTGTCGGAGGTTTCTACCCGAAGGGAGTGACTCGCGATGCCAGGATTGGGGTGCGAGATCCCCGACTAGAAGGGTAAAGGTCGGAAGCCTTGTCGGAGGTTTCTGCCCGAAGGGAATGCCTCGTGATGCTAGTTGAGATGCGAGATGCCTGGAATGTGGGGGGCCGGAAGCCCAGTGGCCATGAGATGGCTGGAATGCTGGGATCCCTGTCGGAGGTTTCTGCCCGAAGGGATGATGATGATGGTGAATTTGATGATTTGAGAAAAGATAATGTGGGGATCAATTGATAAGTAAAAGTGGAAATTGATCTAAGGCATGATATGCATGGTGATGCATGGCTAATGATATGATGTGATATGCATGGTGATGCATGGCTAATGATGATGTGATATGCATGGTGATGCATGGCTAATAATGATGTGATATGCATGGTGATGCATGGCTAATGATGATACGATGTGATATGCATGGTGATGCATGGCTAATGATGATGTGATATGCACGGTGATGCATGGCTAATAATGATGTGATATGCACGGTGATGCATGGCTAATGATGATGTGATATGCACGGTGATGCATGGCTAATAATGATGTGATATGCATGGTGATGCATGGCTAATGATGATACGATGTGATATGCATGGTGATGCATGGCTAATAATGATGTGATATGCACGGTGACGCATGGCTAATGATGATGTGATATGCATGGTGATGCATGGTTAATGATGATGTGATGATAATGATATATGAGATGCCATGATGATGATATATATGCTATGATGATGCATGAATACACTTGACATAAAAAAGGTAAGCAATGCCTGCATTGTATGATGGTATGCATGGTGCACTGAGTTGTTATTGGATTTCCCTATCTGCTAAGTGGTTGTACTCACCCCTTTTGGGGATAACATTTCAGATTAGCACTATGCCGCTACCTGCTGTTTCGCATGGGGTATTTTACGGTCTACCATCTGATGTTGAGGTGGAGTGTACGGAGATAGATTGTCCCTCTGTGCCCGGATTGACGTTTATCCGAGTGCGATGTTTAGTTATGTATGATATCGGCCTGGCTGGGGGCCCTGTCATACAAGAGTTCCTGTCTGTGCACGTTCGACGGGATGGAGCGATGCGAGGGATGCTGCCGCCGCCACCACCTAACACACCGGGTTGGGTGTGAGACCTGTACGCGAGGAGTAGGAGCTAGATCACTTTTTGATGTAGATAGTTGATGCTGGTGATGGGAGGGTTTTGTGTTCATGTGATGTTAGGGGTCGGAGTTCCTTTTTGAGATTTTAGGTGGGACATGGCAGAGTCTTAACCTTTCTGGTTTTTGTACTGACCCGAAGGAAACCCCATCTCGCTATATGTATGTATGTAAGCAAAGCGTCAACGTTATTTATAAAATCGTGCTGTTAGTTGGTGTGTATTTGTATCATGGGTTAGAAGGGAGATAGATGATGATGTGAATTTTGCTTCCGCTATGAGTCGCGCATGGGACCGCTTTAAAAAAAAAAATGCCTGTAATCTGGCAAGGCTTAATTTAGCCAAGAGATAGAGATGGTAAAAGATGTAACACCGGCGCTGGTGACGACCTGCGAAGGGTTCAGGGTGTCACAATTAAGGTCCAAACTTCATTGGAATACATTGAATCCATTTCAGATTTCATGGCTTCTAGCCATTTACTAAAATCGATGTCCGACATTGCCTCCTTATAAGTTTTAGGATCACTAGGTTGATCACTATCATTCACAACGAATAATGATTCAATATGATTAACCGAGTGTCTATAACAAGCAGGTGGGCGAGATGTTCTCGCACTTCTACTAAAAGATTGTGTATCAGAAGCTTCCACTGAATCAGAGATTGGTATTTGAACTTGGTTGTTTGCTACTTCATTATTTTCTTCTTGTAAAACTATTTTTCGCCCAATACCACCTTCTTGGACAAACTGATTCTCCAAAAAAGAAACATGCTTGCTCACCAAAATTCTTTGGTTTGAATGAAAACAGAAATAATATCCAAGAGTTTCCTTTGGATATCCAATGAAATAGCTTTGTTCAAATCTTGGCTCTAATTTTTTTCTTTTTCATCTTTTTCATGAAAGCTGGACAACCCTAAATCTTAATATGATTAAGACTAGGTTTCCTACTATGCCATATCTCATAGAGCATAGTTGGAACAAATTTGGATGGTACTCTGTTCAGTATATATACAACTGCCTCAAGGGCATATCTCCAAAGGAATATTGGCAAATCGGTGTAACTCATCATAGATCGCATCATACGTAATAAAGTACGATTTCTTCGTTTAGATACATCATTATATTGTGGAGTTCCAAGAGGTGTCCATTGTGATAAAATGTCATTCCTTTTAAAATGGTCTTGGAATTCAATACTAAAGTATTCACCTCCTCGATCTAATTGAAGAGCCTTAATACACTTTCTTTTTTGTTTCTTAACTTTGGCCTTGAATTCCTTGAACTTTTCAAACGATTCAAATTTATACTTCATGAGGTATAAATAACCATACCGTGACTAATCATCAATGAAGGTAATGAAGTAATTATAACCACCTCTAGTAGTTTCATGAATTGTCAACATACATTTATATGTATTAATCCTAATATGTTAGCAACTCGCGCACTACGTCCCACAAAAGGCGATTTGGTCATTTTTTTTAGAAGACATGCCTTACAAGTCGAATATGACTCAAAATTTGATGGATTAATATACCAATTATTACTCAACTTGTTAATTCTGTTTTCTCTAATATGACCTAAACAGAGATGCCAAACATACTTTTTATTTAGACTATCTCTAGGGCTTTTATTAGTTATGGCATTTTTATGAATTCTGTTTTGCTTATTGACATTGGTAATCACATCACTGAACATTGTAATGGTATAAAGATTATTGGTTAATAAGCTAGAATGAACATTTCTTCTATTATGATTAATAGAACATACATCATTAGCAAAAGAAAATTCATAATTCTTTTTACCCAAACAAAGTATAGAGATGATGTTCCTAACAAAATTCTTATAATGCAAATAGTTCTTTAAAACCAATACATGTCCAGAAGGCAAACATAAACGAAAAGTCCTATAACTAACATAACAACTCTTACTCCATTGGAAAATATCAGGACAATCTCATTTCGCTCTAGCATCTTGCTTGTTTCTAGATTCTGCAAAGACATACAAATATGTGAAGTTGCAGTAGAATCTAGAACGCATGAGTTGGATTCAGGACTAACCATAAGATTAGTTTCAATAAGCATAGATACCATACCTTTCTAAGGTTGGTCCTTGGGCTTAACCTTCAAGCCCGCGATGTACTTCTTACAGTTCCTCCTCTAGTGCCTCTTGACATCATAGTAATGACATTTCCCTTGATCAATCTTAGGTTTTGGTTGCACAATAGGTTTGACAGGCCTCTTCCATTTCTTTTTCTTTAAAACAGTCTTACCCCTTGAAGAAGAAACCTTAGCCATAACCATTACATTTGATCTCGTGTTGTGCATTTCCTTCTCATAAACTACTAGCGTGTTATATAACTCAACGAGAGTTTTCTCCATCTTATGCATGTGGAAGTTTTGGATAAAACCAGAGAATGAATCGGGTAAAGATTAGAGGATCAAATCTGTAGCTAACTCGTTGTTCATAACGAGATTCAGCCTAGTCAATTCTTCAATGTGCCAGATCATTTTCAAAGCATGATCATTAACTGATGATCCTTCAGCCATTCTCATACGGTATAATATCTTAGATATCTCATATTTAAAGGTTCGACAATTCTTATCAAAGTATTCTTTTAAGTGCAAAATGATCGACCTAGCATCCTTCTTCTGTAATTCATTATTCATCAAAGCAAACATATATGACCTAACTTTTATGTCATTGTCACGTCACTTATCATAAATGACATGCCTCCTGGGTTCCACCCTCAGGAAAGGAGGTTGGCATCTTTTCATAAAGCACATACTCAATTTTTTCTAAATTGAGAACAATTCTCAAATTCTTCACCCAATCAGTGAAATTGGGTTCAGTCAAACAATTCTTATCAAATGTAGAAGCAAGTGGGTTTGTGGTCACCATTTTCAGAGTAATAATATATCTGTTGCTGAAAATAAATTGTTAGCCATTATATCTTTCAAAATAATTATTTCATTTTGGCATTTAAATGAAATAGATCCTCCCACTAAATTTATATTGGAATCCCATACTCCTTAAGATGGGAAGCGGTAATCTTTGTTGGGTAAAGATTACTAGTGGGGATTGGAATCCCATTAGCCCAAAGCCTACCTCACCTAGTAGTTATTGGTGTTCTCTGAACTTAATGAGTGAACCAACTTATTCAATACATCATAGACGAGTCCCAATCATAACTTTGGCTTCTAGACCATAAAAATATCATCTAACAGTTATTGGCATCACGATCATAGTTAAGTCTAGCCCATCATCTCACCTGATAGTTATTAGAAATTATTTGGCTCCAACTCCACAACATCATATGCATAATGGAGTGGTCTTATATCATGAATGGTAATTAAAACCTATGTATCCATAGTCAATCAGTTAACCACTCTAATATTGGATCAAACCACGACAATGGAAGGCGATGAGTTCGAAACCTGTTTCGACTTAATATTATTAATAAGGAGATTTTGGTCGTTATTAACCGTCTTACTTTGCACATTAACCGGTTTAACATGCATGATAACATAAACACAATAAATAAATAGATATCACATAAACATCTATCCTACGTGGTGATCATGGAATTATGATTCAATGGGTCTCAAGCCAAAGAGGCCCATTTAGCCATTTTAATGTTTTAATAATAGAGACCTGCCCTTTAATTCTTCTTGAATCTTTGAACTCTTCAAATATTTGGCCCATAGAGCTCACCAGCTTAACGGCTCCTCCAAGGGCTCCTCCTCTCTTGTAGCAGTTACATCAAGA
Source organism: Eucalyptus sideroxylon x Eucalyptus melliodora (assembly GCA_016097485.1). Lineage (NCBI taxonomy): Eukaryota > Viridiplantae > Streptophyta > Magnoliopsida > Myrtales > Myrtaceae > Eucalyptus > Eucalyptus sideroxylon x Eucalyptus melliodora. The sequence continues at coordinate 23,741,561 of CM027826.1, read as the reverse complement.
ATTGATATACTAAATTATGCTAAAATTACATTTCATAAAAATAAATATAAAATGAAGGATGTAGCCTCCATTTAATAATTACAACCCCAAAAAGAATAAATGTAATCATCATACATTCATCCATACAACAATCATAATGATTAGAGATTTTTCCATGATCACCACCCTTCCTTGCTAGCCATAAATTCAAAATTTAAAGCTCCGGAAGGCATAAATAAAATTTTGCATTTAATTAAATTTAAAGCCGAACAACGCAAACCACATCAAGAAATCGAAATCAATGAAACAAATTTCACGAGTGTGATTCCGAACGCAAGTTGCGTTGTCAACTTTCAATACATAATCGTGAATCATTCACAGAATATAAACACAAAGTATAACAAGTTACGGATTTTTGATTCAAAATTGATTTAATTCTAATTTTTTCTTAGTTCTGTAAATTTATTGCATAAATTAATCAACTTCTATAGGCCACATAAGAGCAAGAGATTCTCTTAACAAAAAATAAATTGGCCATTAGAATGCAAAAATATATTCGAACTATAAATCAATTAAACACACAAAAAATGCCTAAGGTTGGCTCTGATACCACTGTTGGGGTTTATTGAATTATATATATGTAAAATTAACAAAAAGAATATAGCGAAAACAAATATGATATATTTTATACATGATTCTCCGAAGGCAATGTTTGTGCGTTTTAATAAAAAATCTGAATATAAAAAGGGAGTTAAATGAATTACCTCTCAAAGCATGCTTTGGCTACAAAATTGGATGTTCTTCAATTCGAGTCCCACAAACGTCAGACCTCTACTTCAGACACACCAACAATGGACGTCGAATGGAAGAGAGAACTTGTGGATAATCACCACTATGATCGTGCTAGCAATCTCATGGAGACAATTCGCTGTATCCTTGATTTTTTAGTCACGGCCCGAACGAAAGAAAATCCCTCGTCTTTCTTGCGTCTCGAAAAACACAAGAACACGCACGTTTCTCTCTTTTATCAAACTGTTTTTTTTTTCATTCACGTATGCACACGCACACTCACACATTTTATAAGAATTGTTCTATGTGGCACCCCGAACCCCTCGTAGGTCGCCACAAGCGCCAATGTTACACCTTATTGACTTTTTTCTTAGAAGAGGCGTCGTAATTAGTAGACACATTTTTTTTTATTATAAAACGGTCCCAGAGCCACTCATCAACGGAAGCAAAATAAAACATCACCATCTCTCCTTCCAGTAACCATGATACAAATACACACCCCTAATCATCATGATTAAAAGACAAGCCACGACACTTATTCACATATATTTTCAAGATGGGACTTCTTTTGGGTCGGTACATCAAAAGGAAAAGTCAGGACTCAGCCACGTCCGGCCTAAAACCCCAAAAAGAACCCTCGACCCACTACATTTCACGTGCACAACCCCCATCATCAGTGTCGGCTAACTATCCAAAAAGATCCAGCTCCTACTCGTCACGCATGGCCCTCACACCCATCCCGGTGCATCAGGCGGTGGCGGCGGCAGGATCCCACGCATCACTCCGTCGCGTCGAACATGGACAGATATGAACTCCTGGACAACAGGGCCCCCAGCCAGGCCCACGTCGTACATAACTAGATAGTGCACTCGAATATACATAAGACCAGGAACAGAAGGACAGTCAAACTCCTCACACTCGACCTCTACGTCCGAAGGTATGCCGTAAAGTACGCCCCGTGTAACGGCAGGAAGCGGTATGCTGCTAATCTAAAATATTGGTCCCCGAAAGGGGTGTGTACAACTACTCAGCAGGTAAAGGAATCCAATAACCACTTAATGCACCATACAAGTCATATATGCATTGCAGGCATTATTTACCTTGAAGCTATGCAAATACTATCATGCATCATCACCACAATCATAACACATACATGTGTATCATCATGTCATACTCATATCATCACAATCATGACATTATTATATCACACACATGTCATCATCATCGTGGCACTATCATGTCATATCATAAATCATCATCATATCATGTCATATCTCATCATCATAATGCATATCATGATGCCATAACATATATCATCATCGTATCATGTCATATATCATTATCATCATGCATATTATCATGCCATATCATATCTCATCATCATATCATGTCATATATCATCATCATCATACATATCAACATGCCATGGGTGATCATCATCGTGTCATATCATATCATGCATGGTTCAATTTCCACTTTTAGCTTTCAATTTGATCACCACATCACCCTTCCTTGGATCATCAATTTCATCTCATATTTTACACTCGCATCCCATGTGAGAAAGAAAAACCTCCGGCATTCAGCCATTCAAGGCCACCGGGCATCCGGCCCCCACATTCTGGGCATCTTGCATCCCAACTAGCATCACGAGGCATCCTCTCGGGCAAAGACCTCCGACGAGGCTTCCAGCATTGACACTCCCTGGCCGGGCATGTCGCAACCCAACTGGCGTCACGAGGCATCCTCTCGGGCAAAGACCTCCGACGAGGCTTTCGGCACCCCCACTTTCCGGGCATCTCGACACTCCCAAGGACCATCCGGCCTTGTATCTCAATGCAATCCGGCTTCCGGCACCCCCTATCCCGGGCATCCTGATACTCCCAGGGCATTATCATCCACCACAACAATCTCCTCATTTTTCATTAACCATGTTCACCAATTTCGGTCTTAATTTAGCATGGCATATGATGTGATGGTAAACAAGTCATATTCAGCATTGAATTCACACATATATCTCAATCCATTGTCATGCATACATCAAGACCTTATCGTACATGCTACATAGTACAATTATTTATGAAAGAAAATTTATGGAATTTATGCCGATTAAAATAATCCATTTCTCATGCCCTTTTTACATTTATTTAAATTCCAGCTTGTGCCACTTTCAAAATATTAAATTTAATATCTATATAATTCTCAAAAATCATAAAAATTAAGGCAAGTGTTAATCTAGAAAATAGGATAATGATTTCATGCAAAATACATGGCCAAATAAAATTCCACACAAATCCATAATTCACACAAAACAGCATATAAATTTCGGATGAAATCAGAATGCACAGTCTCCGAAGAAATTCGATTAAAATATTCATACAACCTCCAAAAATTACAAAATTTTACCAAGTTATAGCCAAGACATTTAAGTACATTTTTCATGAAGACTCCCAATTCAGATTCTTTTTAGATTATTTTCTACAGTCACACGAAACTTCTGGATCCAACACCGAATCGTCCAGTACATGCTTCTCTGTAATACTGAGTTTTCACCTACCTGTTCTTCTTCGTTTCCTCTGAAATTTAGGTATGTTCTACATAAAGATGTTATCTACAAGTTTCATGCAGATATCTAAGTCAAATAAAAATATTATAGCCGTCATTTAGGTCCATGAATTCTCGGGTGTCCTGTATTACATCTCCAGAATTACCGTCTTCAAGCTCTAGTCGATTTACGAGGTTATACTTGTTCATTTTGCTTCAAATTTGAGTATGTTGTAGTTTATGATGTCCCCTACAACTTGCATGCAGAAATAGAAGAGAGATTCTTAGCACAACGCAACGTGCAACCACAAATCCATCAAGAGGTCAGTGAAATCGTTCCAGATCTGAGGTCTCCGTAGGATGAGAGTTTTACCCCTTAAATCTCCATAATTTTCCTCCAAAGTTTAGTATGTTGTAGTTTGATATGTTAGCTACAACCTTCATGCAGATATTGAAGCCAAAATTGAACTCTAAACATGCATGCAAGCTCTCACAACATTCTGACGCGAGCGGATTCAAACGAAAACAGCAACCTTACTCAAAAACAAGTTAACCAAACTTCGGTTTTCTTCTCCTAATCACCCAAAACTCGACATACATGTAACACACACACATGCAAGAGTAGTAAGAGGACTCCAACTTGCCTCTAGACCACACAAACGGCGGCACACAGCGGCGAACACGGCGGCACACGGCGGCGAACGGGCGGCGCACGGGCGAATGGATGGTGTCTGCTCTTCTTGGCTTCTCCTCCCTCTCGGCCGCTCTCCCTCTCTCTCGCACAATCTCTCTCTCTTTGGGCGGTAGCTCAACCGGCCACCCCTCTCTCCTCTTCCCTTTTATTCCCCCCTAAACCTCATCATTAGTAATCATTGTTTGCCACTCCAATTGACCAATGCATGCCATCCCTCTCTAAGCCAATGCATGAAGGTCTCTTGCCACTTGTCTTAATGGGCTTTTGGGCTTGGGCTTTTGGGCTTGGGCCAGCCACTCTTGGGCCTCCTCTTGGGCTGGTCGACAGCCCCCTTTAGCGGGCCTAATAGGGCCGACTAGCTTGGCCCATCAAGGCTTCGGCCAATGGGCCTAAGGCCCATACTAATAAAAATTTAAATTTTCCTTTTTATAATTTTGAATTTCAAATTCCACATGGCCAAAGTCTTGTGACATTTTATTTATAGGATTTTAATTTATAAAGTGCATGGCCAAGCATAGACTATTATCATTAATCTATCAAATTTAAAATCTCATAAACACAAGCACAATAACACATAGCCTTAAGAAAACTAATGGCTAAAACATAAACATAGGAAATTTTTATTACCTAATTATAGGCTTTAATTCTTCTAGAGGGTGACTCGAATTTTGGGATGCCACAATTCTCTCCTCCTTGAAGAATTTCATCCTCGAAATTAGACACCACTCGTGCCTTCTTGAAACAAATAAGGGTACTTTTCCTTCATATGATCCTCACTTTCCCATGTGGCTTCCTCCATATCATGATATCGCCATAATACCTTAACCAATGGGATTTTCTTAGTCCTAAGAATTTGTTCCTTTCAATCCAATATCTGTATAGGCTATTCAATGTACCTCACTTTCTCATCCACTTTGATGGCTTCATGATCGAGTATGTGACCAGGATCTGGCTAGTACTTCCTCAACATCGATATATGAAACACATCATCCAAATTTCCTAACTTAGGGGGGTAATGCTAAACAATAAGCTACATCCCCTATCATTTCGAGTATTTCAAAAGATCTGACAAATCTGGGGCTTAACTTACCCTTCATCCCAAATCGAGATATTCCTTTCATTGGAGATACCTTAAGGAATACATGATCTCCCACACTAAATTCCAAAGGCCTTGTACGCCTATCTACGTAGTCTTTTTGTTTACTCTGAGCTGTTTTAAGTCTTTCTCTGATAATTTCAATAGCCTCAGTGGTAACTTGTACCTGTTCAGGTCCTGTCAATTTCCTTTCACCTACTTCATTCCAACAAATAGGAGTCCTACATCTCCTTCCATATAATGCTTCATAGGGAGCCATGCCTATACTTTTCTGGAAACTATTATTATAGGCAAACTCTACCAAATGCAACATTTCATCCCAATTTCCTTTGAAATCAATCACACAAGCTCTCAACATATCCTCTAATGTCTGAATTACTCTTTTTGATTGACCATCTGTTTGGGGATGAAAAGCAGTACTAAATTGAAGCTTAGTCCCTAATGCAATTTGAAGACTTCGCCAAAAGTTTGAAGTAAACCTCGAATCCCGATCTGAGGTAATAGTCACTGGAACACCATGTAAGCGTACCACTTGACTTACATACATATATGCATACTTATCCATTGAATAATCCATGCGAACAGCTAGGAAATGGGCCGATTTAGTCAAACAATCCATTATAACCCCAATAGAGTCACGACCACTTGATGTCCTTGGCAATCCTTGCACAAAGTCCATCGTTATATGCTCCCACTTCTATTTTGGAATATCTAATGATCTCAAAAGTCCTACGGGTTTACGATGCTCCACTTTTACTTGCTGGCACGTCAAACATTGAGAAACATACTTAGTCGTATATGCCTTCATACCATTCCACCAAAATTGCTAACGCAAATTCCTGTACATCTTTATACTACCCGGATGAATACTATAATTACTCTTATGTGCCTTCAACGGAATTTCTTTCCTTAATTCCTCATTGTCGGGAACACAAAGTCGTCCTTGACATCTTACTATTCCATCATCAGAGACTTGAAATTCTGGTCTTTTTCCTAAAGACACCGCATCTTTCACTTTCAAAATCTCTGGGTCAGATTCTTGCAAGATTTTAATTTTCTGAATAATCTCGGGTTCTATTCTTAATGCACTAAGCATGCCGGTAAGACAATCTACCTTCAATGTAAATTATGAGTCTGTAACGGATTTTAACAGGCTCCATTCCGCCATTCTTAAACTAGCCATTTCCACAGCTGACTTACGACTAAGAGCATCCGCTACTCTATTCGCTTTCCATGGATGGTATCTTATCTCATAATCATAATCCTTTAATAACTCCATCCATCTCCTTTGTCTCATGTTCAATTCCTTTTGTGAGAATATATATTTCAAGCTCTTATGATCCTTATAAATCTCAAACTTTTCCCCATATAAATAGTGTCTACATATCTTCAAGGCAAACACTATAGCTGCTAGCTCTAAATCATGCGTCGGGTAATTTAGCTCATGAGATTTCAATTGTCTAGATGCATAGGCTATGACCTTACCATGCTGCATCAAAACACATCCCAGTCCTTTGTGAGATGCATCACTATACACTGTAAAACCATCAGGTCTAGTAGGTATAGTCAGGATCAGAGCTGAGGTCAATTTCCTTTTAAGCTCCTGGAAACTCCTTTCACATTCCCCATTCCATTCAAATTTCACATTCTTTCGGGTTAACTTCGTTAAAGGTCTTGCCAGTCGTGAAAATCCTTCGATAAACCTCCTATAATAACCAACCAGTCCTAAGAAACTCCGTATTTCAGTAGGTGTTGTCGATCTCGGCCAATTTACTACCATTTCAACTTTTGTCGGGTCTACTGCAATTCCTTCCCCTAATACCACATGCCCTAAAAATATTATCTGGTCCAGCCAAAACTCACACTTACTAAACTTGGCATACAACTTATGCTCTCTTAGGGTCTGCAAAACTATTCTCAAATGTTGCTCATGCTCTTTAGGCCCTTTTGAATATACCAAAATATCATCAATAAATACAATCACAAACTGGTCTAAATAGGACTTAAATATCCTATTCATTAAATCTATAAATGCAACCGGCGTGTTAATCAATCCAAATGGCATAACAAGGAACTCGTAGTGTCCGTAATGAGTTCTGAACGCAGTTTTAGGAATGTCCTCCTTCTTTATTCTTAACTGATGGTATCCCGACCTCAAGTCAATCTTAGAGAAGACCGAACTTCCTTGGAGTTGGTCAAACAAGTCATCAATTGTAGGCAAAGGATACTTATTCTTAATGGTTACCTGGTTCAACTGCCTATAGTTAATGCACAAGCGCATCGATCCATCTTTCTTTTTCACAAACAAGACCGGTGCACCCCAAGGTGAAGCACTTGGTCTAATGAATCCTTTGTCAAGCAACTCCTGCAGTTGCACTTTCAATTCCTTCAATTCGACTAAGGCCATCCTATATGGGGCTTTTGATATTGGTCCAGTTCCGGGCATTAATTCAATTTCAAATTCAACCTCCCGCTCTGGTGGTAATCCAGGCAATTCCTCAGGGAATACATCTTGAAATTCGTTAGCTACACAAACTTCCTCAAGTTTAGGCTCCTCTCTTGCATAATGTTTAACTATGGCTAGTTATCCTTGACATCCCTTTGTCAAGTAACCTACAAGCTTCTATTGCCGAAATAAGAGCTACAGGAAGATGGGTTTGACCTCCTAAAAATTCACAACTAGACTGATCAAGCAAGGTAAACTGGATCACTTTCCTATAACAATCCATCTGGGCCCGATACTTACGAAGCCAGTCCATTCCTATAATAACATCAAAATCATACATAGCCATTACAACCAAGTCTATTTCCATATATTTTCCTCCCATTGATATCTTACAATTTCCACACACCAGTGTAGACCATACCATATCCTTTAAAGGCGTGGAAACACAAAGAGGCGTCTCAAGAGGCATAACTTCTATCTTATTCAAACATCTATATCTTTCAGACACAAATGAATGTGTTGCACCCGTATCAAACAATGCATATGCCTTTTCACCATTAATAAGAATTGTACCTAAGATAACATTTTTGGAAGCTTCTGCTTCCTTTTGGGTGACCGCATACACCCTTCCTTGTGCAGGTGGCCTCTGAGGATTTTCTTGTAAGTTCGATCTAACGGCACTCTGATATCCCTGTCGCACCGAGCCAACACTCATGTGCGACCTTTATGTGGGCAACTTCTCCTAAGATAACCCACTTGTCCACAACCAAAACACTTCGGTTGTCCATTGCAAGGTCCTAGGCCATGTCGCCCATTACACTTTTGACAAACACCAGGCTGATAGGGTGCTTTCCCTATACTCAGACCACTTCTTGCTCCCCCAAAATTTCCAAAATTACTCTTCTTCTTCACATTCCAGGTTTGACCTTGACCAGAATAAGGTCTCTTACCCATTCTCACATCATTAAAATTCAACGGTTTCTTAAACTCTGACCATTGTCTTAATAGTTCCTATTCCACTAACTGTGCCATTTCATAAATCTCATTATAATCTCTTATGTTCAAAGGCACTAGTTGCTTTTTAATGTCAGTCCTCAACCCTTTCAGAAATCTCTTAGCCTTTTTCTCCCGATCCTCAATCAATCTAGGAGCATATCTAGACAGTTCAGAAAATCTAGCCTCATACTGATCCACCGTCAGCTCCTTTTGTTTTAATTGAACAAATTATGTAATCTTCCCATCCTTAGCACAGTCAGAAAAATGCTTTCTATTGAAAGCTCTCACAAACTCCTCCCAGTTAGTACCAATACCTGGTGGAAAGATTATGTCCTTCGAAGCTCTCTACCAAAACTTTGCATTACCCTCCAGCTGGTACTCTGGTAAAACTATTTTCTCAGCATCACTGCAGTCCAACAGCCGGAAAATTCGTTCCATCCCATCAATCCATTGCTTCGCCTCCTTAGGACTTCCCATTCCATTGAACTTAGGTGACTTCAGCTTTAAAAACTGCTCCACCAGTCCTTGAGTACGGCGTTCTGCTCCAGGCTATTGCTGCGCTTGCCTTTCCATCAGATTTCCAATATTGGCTAATGCCTGTAGGATGTCTTCCTTTCGGGGTTTAGCCCTTGTAACAGAGGCTTCAGCCCTCGAGGGATGAGCACTTCCAGCTCGCACCATGACTTTCCTGCAATTTCCAAGCATTGCCTTAGGAATAATCTGGGACTCACTACCTCCATTCAAAGCAACTACTACTACTACATAAGTAACATATACATGTTACTTGTACCTAAAGGCGACTCAAAAATAAACTACTAGGGATCTACGAGTGAATACTCATCACCCGTTATTCAATTATTTCGTTTTATATCATATGGTGTGCATTGTCATCATGTTCCTCAATTTCCAAATGAGGCTCCTTATCACTCCAACCTATAACCATTCGCTCTGATACCAAAAAGGGCGGCTGCGGCACCTCGAACCCTTCGTAGGTCGCCACAAGCGCCAATGTTACACCTTATTACCTTTCTTCTTAGAAGAGGCGTCATAATTAGTAGACACATTTTTTTATTTATTTATAAAATGGTCCCAGCGCAACTCAACAGCGGAAGCAAAATAAAACATCACCATCTCTCCCTCCAATAACCATGATACAAATACACACCCCTAATCATCATGATTAAAAGACAAGTCACGACACTTATTCACATATATTTTCAAGATGGGATTTCTTTTGGGTTGGTACATCAAAAGGAAAAGCCAGAACTCAGCCACGTTCGGCCTAAAACCCAAAAAAGAACTCTCGACCCACTACATCTCACGTGCACAACCCCCATCATCAGTGTCGGCTAACTATCCAAAAAGATCCAGCTCCTACTCGTCACGCATGGCCCTCACACCCATCCCGATGCATCAGGCGGTGGCGGCGGCAGCATCCCACACATCACTCCGTCGCGTTGAACATGGACAGATATGAACTCCTGGACAACAGGGCCCCCAGACTAGGCCCACGTCGTATATAACTAGACAGCACACTCGAATATACATAAGACCAGGAACAGAAGGACAGTCAAACTCCTTACACTCGACCTCCACGTCCGAAGGTATGTCGTAAAATACGCCCCGCATAACGGTAGGAAGCGGCATACTGCTAATCTGAAATGTTGGTCCCCAAAAGGGGTGAGTACAACCACTCAGCAGGTAAATGAATCCAATAACCACTCAATGCGTCATACAAGTCATACATGCATTGCATGCATTACTTACCTTGAAGCCATGCACATACTATCATGCATCATCACCACAATCATAACACATACATGTGTATCATCATGTCATACTCATATCATCACAATCATGACATTATTATATCACACACATGTCATCATCATTGTCGCACTATCATGCCATATCATATATCATCATCGTATCATGTCATATCTCATCATCATCATGCATATCATGATGTCATATCATATATCATCGTCGTATCATGTCATATATCATCATCATCATGCATATCATGATGCCATATCATATATCATCAGCGTATCATGTCATATATCATCATCATATCATGTCATATATCATCATCATCATCATGCATATCATCATGCCATGGGTGATCATCATCGTGTCATATCATATCATGCATGGTTCAATTTCCACTTTTAGCTTTCAATTTGATCACCACATCACCCTTCCTTGGATCATCAATTTCATCTCATATTTTACACTTGCATCCCATGCAAGAAAGAAAAACCTCCGGCATTTAGCCATTCAAGGCCACCGGGCATCCGGCCCCTTATATTCCGGGCATCTTGCATCCCAACTAGCATCACGAGGCATCCTCTTGGGCAAAGACTTCCGACGAGGCTTCCGGCATTTACACTCCTTGGCCGGGCATCTCGCACCCCAACTGACGTCACGAGGCATCCTCTTGGGCAAAGACCTCCGACGAGGCTTCCGGTACCCCCACTTTCTGGGCATCTTGACACTCCCGAGGACCATTCGGCCTTGTATCTCAATACAATCCGGCTTCCGGAAGCCCCCATCCCGAGCATCCTGATACTCCCAGGGCATTATCATCCGCCACAACAATCTCCTCATTTTTCATTATCCATGTTCACCAATTTCGGTCTTAATTTAGCATGGCATATGATGTGATGGCAAACAAGTCATATTCAGCATTGAATTTACACATGTATCTCAATCCATTGTTATGCATACATCAAGACCTTATCGTACATGCTACATAGTACAATTATTTATGAAATAAAATTTATGGAATTTATGCCGATTAAAATAATGCATTTCTCATGCCCTTTTTACATTTATTTAAATTCCAACTTGTGCCACTTTCAAAATATTAAATTTAATATCTATATAATTCTCAAAAATCATAAAAATTAAGGCAAGTGTTAATCCAAAAAATAGGATAATGATTTCATGCAAAATACATGGCCAAATAAAATTCCACACAAATCCATAATTCACACAAAACAGCATATAAATTTCGGATGAAATCAGAATGCACAGTCTCCGTAGAAATTCGATTAAAATATCCATACGACCTCCAAAAATTATGAAATTTTACCAAGTTATAGCCAAGACATTTAAGTACATTTTTCAAGCAGACTCCCAAGTCAGATTCTTTTTAGATTATTTTCTACAGTCACACGAAGCTTCTGGATCCAACACCGAATCGTCCAGTACATGCTTCTCCGAAATACTGAGTTTTCACCTACCTGTTCTTATTCATTTCCTCTGAAATTTAGATATGTTCTACATAAAGATGTTATCTACAAGTTTCATGCAGAGATCTAAGTCAAATAACCAGATTATAGCCATCATTTAGGTCCATGAATTCTCGGGTGTCCTGTATTACATCTCCAGAATTACCGTCTTCAAGATCTAGTCGATTTATGAGGTTATACTTGTTAATTTTGCTTCAAATTTGAGTATGTTGTATTTTAAGATGTCCCCTACAACGTTTATGAAGGAAGCAAAGAGAGATTCTTATCAAAACTCAACATGCAACCACAAATCCATCAAGAGGTCAGTGAAATCGTTCCAGATCTGAGGTCTCCATAGGATGAGATTTTGACTCCTTAAATCTCCATCATTTTCCGCCAAATTTTAGTATATTGTAGTTTAAGATGTTATCTAAAACCTCTATGAAGATATCGAAGCCAAAATCTAACTCTAAACATGCATGCAAGCTCTCACAACATTCTGACTCGAGCGGATTCAAACGAAAACAGCAACCTTACTCAAAAACAAGTTAACAAAACTTCGGTTTTCTTTTCCTAATCACCCAAAACTCGACATACATGTAACACACACATCCAAGAGCAGTAAGAGGACTCCAACTTACCTCTAGAACACACAAACGGCGGCACACAGCGGCGAACACGGCGGCACACGGTGGCGAACGGGCGGCGCACGGGCGGATGGACGGTGTCTCCTCTTCTTGGCTTCTCCTCCCTCTCGGCCGCTCTTCCTCTCTCTCGCACAATCTCTCTCTCTTTGGGCGGTAGCTCAACCGGCCACCCCTCTCTCTCCTCTTCCCTTTTATTCCCCCCTAAACCTCATCATTAGTAATCATTGTTTGCCACTCCAATTGACCAATGCATGCCATCCCTCTCTAAGCCAATGCATGAAGGTCTCTTGCCACTTGTCTTAATGGGCTTTTGGGCTTGGGCCTCCTCTTGGGCTGGTCGACAGCCCCCTTTAGTGGGCCTAATAGGGCCGACTAGCTTGGCCCATCAAGGCTTCGGCCAATGGGCCTAAGGCCCATCCTAATAAAAATTTAAATTTTCCTTTTTATAATTTTAAATTTTAAATTCCACATGGCCAAAGTCTTGTGACATTTTATTTATGAAATTTTAATTTATAAAGTGCATGGCCAAGCATAGACTATTATCATTAATCCATCAAATTTAAAATCTCATAAACACAAGCACAATAACACATAGCCTTAAGAAAACTAATGGCTAAAACATAAACATAGGAAATTTTCATTACCTAATTATAGGCTTTAATTCTTCTAGAGGGTGACTCAAATTTTGGGATGCCACATTCTACGTGCGGGAAACCACCCACGATCAGCAACTGTTGATGATCGTGAGAAACCATCCCACGACCAATAACCGTTGCTGGTCATGGGTTCATGCATGATCCCATGACCAACAACCGTTCGCTGGTCGTGAGTTCATGCATGACTTTCATGCATGATGGTTAGCAACTTTGCTGGCCATCATGCCCCAATTTTTTTTATTCAAAATAAAACCACACACAAGATGTGTGTTGCACACGTGCACCTTAATTTACTAATTAAATAAAAAAATAATTAATCAAACCCCTTTTATATATATATATATATATTAAAAAAAAGAAGATAATCTTTATGTGTGCATTTGGAACACAATAACATATATTCACTTTGAGCATACGTGTGCATCATATGCAAGTAGGCTTGTGACTATAATACAAATTAAATTAAATTAAATTAAATTAAATTAAATTAAATTTCAAATCGACTCAATTCGATTGGAGTAATTACAAACACAATTACAAAATTATTTCTCTTTTGTTCCACGTTATCCTAATTGTTTATGGTGTGTGACATCCCTAAGTTCATCACTAAGCTAGTAGTAAGACTTGTACTAACACATTAGTACTCTCATAAGAATTAATTGTCTCGATTAATCTTTGGGTCCTACAAGTCATGATTGACATCTAGCAATATGGCATGGCTTCCCAGATAGTGTGAATGCTTTAAAAACATAATGAATTTATCAGTTTTGACTACAGTGTAATTTAATCCATCTGTCTTACTATGTCCCAATCAAACAAAGATCATGAAATTTTTTGTCAAGTCACCAATTCGATCATATGCACAAATCTAATTGACATGTATTTTATTTGAGACATAAACAATCTATTCTCGGTTACAACCCTGGCCGAGGATTTTAATGCAGTGTCATAATTAGATTGAGTAGGACATCATTAATATACCTTGCATGTAACAAGGAGACAGATTCCATATTGCCTACACCTGCAACTTTGTATATGAACAAACTATGACCATCAGGTATAAAGACGAATCAATGACCCGGCATTACGTGCACTTGTGAACCATAGTTGTTCAACACACAAGTTAACAATGTGCCTCAGGTCTAAGGATTATTTATACAAGTCCAAAGCATGAACAATTAGACATTAACCACGCTAAAAGCTTTCATGTCACTAATCATTCCATATGTGTCACGTTTAGTGAACTTGTCTAATACAAACACTCGTGCTCTAACTCGAGCATCACAATACCCAATGACTTGCGACTCATCATTCCCTTAAGTATCCAATACTTAATGGTGAAGTTAAGAACACACCGGTCTCAACAAAATTGTTAATATCCACTCACTAATCCATTGACCGGAAACGATTTAAAGATTCAGTCTAACTTTGAACCCGTCGCATATATTCTTAATATCTCAAGAATGGGTCTAGTTGGAACTGATATTATGGAATCATTCATAAATATAAAAGAATTGGACAAATAAATGAATGTGTCACTGCCATTAATTAAATAATAATAATGATAGTACAATTGAAATCCCTAATATGTAACAATTACATGATAGCTTTAGGGCATACATCCAACAACCGCCTCACAACTGTCCAACGATCTAAGCTCTTGGCCATAGCAACTCCACGACTCAAGCACCATCTTCGTCACGCTAATGCCTCTACTCAAGCTCGTCTAGCAGTCCTGTGACATCCCAAATTTCACCAACCATCATTAGTATAATTGGATCATTAGAAACTTGGATTAATTTAGATCGGGCTAGAAAGTGAACCCAACGGACCGTGAGGAATGAGTGGGCTTGCGGAGCAAGCGGGCCGCATGATTATTTTAGAACTAGGCTTGTAAACTTGAATGGAATAGCTGGGCTTGGACTTGGCTTGAAGCAGGCCAAGGTTCGGAATTATCAGATTTGTAGAATTAGTTTAGTGGACCAGATTGTTGTAGGTTGCGCCTGTTGGGCCAAGAATGGATAATTAGGCCCAAGTGATTTTATTTTCGTTTAAGATTCATAGATTATAGTTAAGATGATTTGATTAGTGACTATTTATAATTTTAGCATTTCTTGTGATGAATTCTTTATAGACTAATATTGACTAATCGATATGTTATATATGTCATGACTTTGTATAATTATAAAAGGATTGAAATCAAGTAGAAACAAAAGGAAATTAAATGAAAAATATTAGAAACAAATGAACTAACTAATGATATTGATTAACTGTTAATGGATGGCGAATGACAAATGGCAAGAATTCTCATGCATGAAAGCCATGACCTCACTCTCTCATTTCTCCTTGTACTCGACCCCTACAGTTTTCTTTCCTCTAGAAACCGAAACCATCAACCCAAGAAGACACAATCATGAGCAAGATCTCATCATTAGTCTAGCCTAGGGATGAGCTTGTAGCCTATTTCCCCTCATAAATTTCGAAACTCTCTCTCTCTCCTCATGACCGAAACCCACCTTCATCTTCTTCTTCATTTCTCTTGATTGGGCGGCAAAACCAGAAGCAAAGCAGCAACCTTCTTCCTCTTGCGTGCGAAATTTTGGTGTTGATCTTGACACATCTTTGTGTTGTTTAGTAGTTGAAGCAAGGTAAGGAAAGATATAACTCTAAATTAAAAGTTATCCATTGTTTGTCAAGAAAACTTGAGGATCTAACCAAATGGTGGAGGAATTGACTTGTAGTTGTTGTTTTGTGTTGATTTAAGCTTGGTAAGTACTGGATTGAAGGTAGAAGCCCATGTTACTTTGAGTCTTACATGTCTCGAAGTCCAAGTGTGAATAAGCTGTATTTGTTGAGTAAAGTGATGAAATGGTTGCCGAGTGGAAGGATGTGGTGATGAGTGAACTTATGGATGCAATTATACTTCGAGCCGAGCTGTGGAAGGGTTATTTGTTAAAGAAAAACTTGCTGAAGGTACTCTTAGTTGATGTGATAAAAGTATTGAAGTGTTGTAGAAGAGATTTGTGGAAAAATAAGTGGTTTGGTCAGGCTAGAAGTGGAGGAATCGTGTATTCCTATTCTGTTCTAGGAGAATACGGTTAGGAAGTCTTCTATTTTGTGTTATTTTCTTTATGTGTGTTGATGAAATAAGAAAGGAACCATTCTACATGATATTACATCCATTAGATTGAATTAGAAACCTAGCTATAACCATATGAATATAAAAACATAGAGATAGAAGTGAATTTAGTAAAACCAGTGAACTGTTTTTGTGAGAAATGGTTTGACCTTTGATGATTATATTAATTTTCTGTAATTATATAGTTAGAATTGGACTTCAAATATTTAAAGAAAGTAGTATAACACATTCTTAGGAATAACATGTCAAAATTTGAGATTTAATGGATAAGATTTGGTTAGTAAAACGATTTTCTTTGTAGATATAAAATCTGGACGTCCGTACAGGGTGCTAGTAAAGATTATGGCGATTGTTACTCTTAATACAATGAGAATCAGACTTATGTTTCTCCACAGAAAATGTCGATATATGTCTCAAATATAACATAATAAAATTTTGTAGTATTTTGATAAGAATTGATATACTTTATGTGTCTGAGAATAAAACTGCTCATTTAGTTGAGACCTGAGAATATTAAATCGTAGTTGTGTCTTTTACATTAGTTTTGCTTGACACACATAGAGTCTAGTGAACTCATAATAGATGTTAGTTGTGTAAGAGTAAGTCTCATATATCATTTGAGGTGTAGGTACATATAGTATCATGCGTGTGCAATAAGTGCAGTGCATAGTGCTTGATTATGGGGTAAATATCTGTTCGGCATGGTATGGGACATGTCGTAATGGGTTTTATCTTATAATTTGGACACACACGTGTGCTAGGTTCATGAGAGTTAGATATATAGTTAGATACTTTGGAGTCTTTTTCTTTTGCATATGATAAATGCATTAATCAAAGGTGTGGTGATGTGAAACGTGTGCTAAATTGAGTGAATGAACCCATCGGTACTAAGATACCGGTGATGTCCCTCAGAAGTTGGGATGCCCAAGCTATGTGGTCTTGGATGCCTCGGTAGAGAGATACCATGATTCCTCAGAGTGAGATGCCCTTGTGTGTTATCAAGGATGCCTCAGTTGTGTGATACTGAGATGCCTCGGAGTGAGATGCCCCATGCTGAGTGGTCTTGGGAGGACCTCGGTTGAGTGATGCCGGGATGCCTCAAAGTGAGATGCCCATAATAGAAATATTGTGGAAGTCTGGATAAGGTAACTTCCATAAGTGACTCGATCAAGCCGGTAGAGTTCTAGTTAGTAACTGATCGAGGGTGGATCATATGCACACTAAATATAATTCTACTTGGCAAGTGAGTTCATTCATTATTGTTGCATTGCATCTTGATATGAAATTGAGCTTGAGAAAGGTAAGCATAGAAATGGATACATGTAAGGTGATTACATACATGATGTGTTAATATCCAATTGTTTATGCTTGTGACAATCCTACCTTAGTATCTTAAATTGTTTGGATCATGATTCTCTTGCAATCTTGATGGCTGTGGATTGTTTAAGTTAGAGTTTTATCATTCTTTACTGGGCAAAGTTGTTGCTCATACCTTACATTTTTCAGATTGATAGCATGGATGTGCTGCCAGTAGCTCGATACAGGGTGGTAGCATGCCTCGATATTTCTTTTCATGATGTGTATGATCCTGACATTGACATGACTTTCTCCAAGTATGAGGCTACTTTATGGATGGATGATGATAGAGCTGGCTTAATACTGATAAAGTTCATTGCATGGTTTATCAACCATGAAGGGGAGATATTCGGACCTTTACCCTTTGGTGCAGGAGGACCTGGAGTTGGGACGGATGGCGCCTAGATGCCAATGATCGTGTAGAAGCCGGAGGATCGTCTTTTGTTTTTTGTTATACGTGGGCTTGTGTGGGAACTTGGGGAGTAGACACCCTCACCCTTTATCCTTCACTTTTGTATGCCTTACTTTTGTTATGTATATGTTGTATATATAGGCGATGAACATGTAAAGAGTCCAGGTTGATTAGTTTTGTAGGCCCTGATGATGGTAAGAAGAAATGAAGCTTCTTGTGATCTTGTTTATGTGCATGAATGAATTGGTCAATATTAATAATCGGTAGAGTGATTACAGGATAAATTCATAATATAAACTTTAGATTTTAAATAATCCATGTTATACATGCTAACCTTCAATGGTGAACACTATATATATAAATAAATGGAATTCACAAGTTTGACAAGATTATAATAATAGTTGTAAATTTTGCTTGCGCTTAGTATGTGACGCCCTGGGACATCACAAGTCCTCAGCCAACTCCATCTCAACCGCTGGCATCTCGCGCCATCCAGCACAACCACCTTCACCGAGCACACCAAACAACCTCCCGTCCAACTTGTCGATAATGGCCAACAACTCAACTCCTCATAACATAGCCAGTTTTTCCAACAAGCCGTGAGCTTGCAAGGCTGGTTTTTAGCCTCTTCCGAGCCTCCTTTAACGTCGCCGTAGACATTGGATCTCACTGCCGTCGCGCCGCCATCACCGTGAACCTGTTTCCTCGCTGATCCGATGAGTAAACTCCCTAATCCTTGATTAGGTTGTTAATTGCACTTAGGGAGTTAGATTAGTGCTAATTACCTTAGTTAAATTAGTATTAAGTAAGAGTAGCCTTAAGATTAATTAATGTAAATCTAATTTGGTAAGATTAGTCATAATATGGATTAGTGTTAATCTAATTGCTTAGATTAGCACTAATAAGGGTAGTTTAGTCTAATTTAGTTGATTTCGCCCAAATCAGTTTACTAAACGCTCGTCGTTTGCCATTTTACTGGATCGAAATGTGCTACGATTTTAAGATTGATTCTTTCCTGAGAAATATTTTAGACATCTTCAACTATGATATATATTTTACTCAAGATTTTATGGATTTTAAAAAATAAGATTTCAACTTCGTTAAAAACAAAACAAAACATTTGTTTGTGCTAGAACTAGTGACCATTCGGAGTTGAAAGGTTTTTTTTTTTTTTTAAATCAAATTTTAGAGTTCAATTTTTGAAATGTTTCCTTGAAAAAAGTTACTCATCACATATTTTAGTTTAACATAGTCAAATTTTAGATCAAGCTAACAAGTTTTGGATTTCGAACCAAGCTTTTTTTCAAAAACGTGATTTCTGGAAATGGCACAAATTTGGTAATGAATTGAGCGATTTACTACTCTTAATATAGAAAGATTTGGGCTAAGGTGTCTGCATGAAAAGTGTTCACTTAGGTGTCCTTTACAATATATTCAAATTTGAGATTTTTCCAAACTCATTTGATTAGGTTTCGGGATTTAAACTTGGAGACGCGAGAGTGGACCAATTTTTGCCGGTTAGGACCGGTAGTGGCTTTGGGGATTGTTCTTGATGTTGTGTTTGCTGGGCAATGCATATTTGGTGATGTGGTTGAATTTTGGCTTGCTTAGAGCTTATGCTTGATAATATGTGAAATTGAGTGCTTGGTTTTTGTTATGGACGATTATTGCAAAAAATTTGGATTTTTGTATTTTAATAGAAAATTACTTGGTGTCGGTTTTTGACGCCAAAAGTATTTTATGTACTATATAAAATTGTGGGATTTTGAAATGAGAGAGTATCATGTTTTATGGTTCGATTTGATGGTGCGATCACGCACAATTATTTTACCATGTATTTTTAATACGAATAAAATTGGCCAAGTTTATTATTTAAAATGGAAGTATTCGAGTGCAATGTATGATGTTCTTGGCCGAGTTTGGATGTGCGTGTGATCGCTATCAAAACCCATCACCCGGTGAAAGTAAGGGAGGCGATGCTCCTTCAGGAATGCCCTTGATAGTGGATGTCGTTCGCAGTGGAGGTTGGACCGATATTTCTTCAGGAATGCCCTTGACAACGGATGCCAGTCGTAATGGAGGCTGGACCGATGTTCCTATGTGGAATGCTGTCTAGATGTAGATGTTGTTGTGCCTGACGAAGCGGTATGATGCTCAGTTATGCCAGATGACCGTTGACTGATGAGTTGGCCGTGGCAGTTGGGTCGTAAATAATTGGAATATGCTTGAGTGATTGAAATAGCCACGCTTGATTATGTGACAAAATTGTGTGGCACGAAATAGGACATGTCATAACGGTTTGGCCTTATAATTGAGACCTCTATGAATATTTGATGGATGATATGAGGTGTTCCAATTATTAAATTACGTTTGTTGTGTGCATATGATTTATGCAATGAGCTAATCTATAGGGAGGTACTGAGGCAAGGAAAGTCATGTATGGTGCATGCTTAGGATGCCTCTAAGTGAATTCTCGTCCTAATCAGGGTTTAGGGTGTTGACTCTTTGAGATTTTTATCTCACCTTGTCGTGAGTTACCATTTTCAGGGTTGTAGCATGGATGATCCAGAGTCTGAGGCTGAAGGGCCCAAAGTGTAGATGGCCTAGTGGTTTCTTTTTGAGTAAGACCTCCTGTATATGAACTTGTAGGGTTAACTCGATTTGTATATAAAGTGTTTTGTGAAAATTTGTTGTCGTGCTTTTCTATTCTATATTTGATGGTTGTCTGGAGTTTATTAGTTCACTTCTGCATGTTCGTAAAACAAATGGGTCGGCAATGCATCTTGGGAACGTCGCATTTTAGTCGACTGTCGAGAGATGTGTGCGTGCCCGAGGTTTGGGGCATGACAGACATTGCTCGAAGAATTTTGGATGCCAAGTGGATTCTGGAAGAGTTGATGGATTTCATCCGTTAATAAATAAATCTCGTGTACAAAAGTTCCTAACTTTATGAACTGAATTTTGGTTATACTTTCATATTATTGAGTGAGATGTGAGTTTCTCATATTATGGAATGGATCTTATTTATGCTTGCATAATATTGAGTGAGGCATGAGTTTCTCATGTTGTTGGTGAATATTGGGTTATGCTTGCATATTATTGATTAAGGATTTCTCATATTTCATCCAAGACAAAGCTTTTGTTTTGCTATTGATCTGCCATCAACTAATTTTTTAGATGAGTTATGCGCTTGTTGATAGGCGAGGCATCCTCCTACCCGGAAATTAGTGGGTCTTACTTACTAAGCCCATAACTCACCTCGTTGTTTTTCAAAATTGTAGGCATGGAGGTCTCCTACTAGTGCTGGAATTGCAGTCTCGCTAGAGAAGCTTAGGTTTACTCGGCCTTTGGAGCATAAAAAATTTAGTGACTGTAAATATACTAGCCATGACAAAAGGTTCTGTAAATATGACTAATGTAATTATGTATTTGCAAGCAGTTGCTTTCCTAGCTATTTATTGTTGTTTGGGTGTTGTTTGTAACACTTCCACATATGCTTAATGAAAAGATAAAAGAAACAGGACCCGATGCTTTATTTGCAACAAAAATGCCCATTTTGCCAAGAATTGCTCCCAAGCAAAAAAATGTAAGAATCACCTAATACATCACATTGACATCGAAATTGGTGTTTCTCTTAAAAATGATGATGTTGGATAATTGTTCTCAATTGATGAAAATCCATATGAACAAACCCTCTGTGTTATTCCTTATTATCAAACCACCAACAAAACTAATTATGATTTAGATACTGAAGATCTTTTCCATAAATCCCTCACTTCTTTAGAAAAGGAACCTAGTATATATTCTAATCAAGTTCATTGTCCTCATTTCCCTATTAAAATCTTCACTTTCAAGTTTGCTGAACCTGTCGCAGTTATTGCCCTTATTGACACTTGTGCTAGTTCATCAATTTTAGCCACTAAAATTCTTCCTGAATAATACTGGAGTTCTTGTGTTCAGTATTTTAATTCTATTTTAGGAGATACTTTTTCTACAAATGGGCGAACTACACTAGTAACCATCCAGTTTTTCCCATAGTGTTCAATAACCACCAAAATCTTTGGATCTAATCTTCCAAACAAAGATCCTATTTATTGGTTGGGATGTGATGACTCAAATTCCTCAACTCTGAATCAATCCTGGAAAATGCCTTGGTGGGATTTATATCTTTATTTTTCTTGAAAAGAAGGCGAACAAAAAACTCTGGATTTTTCCACAAGAGATGAGATTCTGAACAAGATTCTAATAGTTTTTGCACGATCAGATCCAACAAACTCATCTAGGTGAAAAAGAACTTGTGCAGATGCATTAATAATTGCACAATTTTGGCATGATTATTAGGCACACTTAGCACTTTGTGTACCCACGGTTTAATTAACACTAACCCCTTTTATTTTTATTTAATTTTGTATTGTTGTCTTATTAACCTTTATGAAAATTAGGAATTCTATTTATTAATAAAATTAAATTGTCATTTTTTATTATATTTTTTATTTTGAATTTTTATATATGTATTTTTTTAAAGACAACCTTTTGAAATTATACTTGTTCCGTTTGTAACCTTTCCCGAAGAGTTGCATTTGTTCATTTTGCAACTTCTTCTCAAGGATTACCTTTGTTCATTTTACAACTTCTTTCAAAGGGATACCTTTGTTTATTTTGCAATCTTCCGCGAAGAGTTGCCTATGTTTTTTGGGACTAATATATGTGTGTGTGTGTGTGTGTGTGTGTGTGTGTTAGTTTTTGGACGAGCAAATATGAAATCATTTTTGAGTCCTCTTTCCAAAACTACAACCAACTTTTCAATTGTTTTCTAAAGAGACCCTAGAGATATATTAGAATTGCTATATACTTTTCTCATTTGAGATTTTGTTATATCCTGAGGGATATTTACTGGTAACCATTTGAAACATTGTGGGCAATTAAATTCTTAAAAAAAATGATATCATGCCTCAAAGTCTGACTTGATTGCTCTATCGATTCGAAGCCATAACTTTCCAACAATTTTCAAGGATTTATATTGTGCAACAATGGAGTTAGAGACAAGCAAAGTCATGAATCAAGACATGGTCAAACTGGACCGATTTGATGGGAACAACTTTGCTCGTTGGAGGGACAAGATGATGTTCCCGCTCACTGCCCTGAAGATATCCTACATACTCCTAACTTGGCGTTTATAAAAGATCCGAAGCCTACTACTAAGGGAGGGATTGATTCCAATATGATAAACCCAGACTGCTCCTTGTAAGGAACCCTTGAAGCCAAGAATAGAAGAAGTGCAGAAGCCATTGAAATGGTTAACAAAGAGAAGAAGAAACATGCTAAGGATGAATTGTTTTGTGGTGGAAACATACAAAGTGGCAGAGCAAGGTTCCAATAATTATCTAATTGCAAAGTATTTTGATTTCAAGTTTATTGATACCAAACCCTTGTTGGAACAAGTCCACAAGTTGCGAGTGCTAGTGAATAAAATTTGTCCCCTCAAAATTGATATTCCAAAAGCTTTTCAAGTTGGAGCAATTATTGCAAAATTACCTCCGGGGTTGAAAGACTATGGAAAAACACCAATGCACAAGTCAGAGGACATCACCTTAGAGCAAATGCTGAAAAATATTCATATTGAGAAAAAGTCATGTTCACATGATAATTCTATTTTGTACAATTCCAAGGCGAATTATGTGGAAAGAAAACCAAAAATTGGCCAATACACCAAAGTAAAGAATGGGCATAAATTTAAGAGAACACCTATTTTGTCTATGGCAAAAAGGGACGCTACACCAAGGATTGCATTCACCACAAGAGCATATCAAAGGACAATAATAGTCCAACGGTGAAGGCATGCAAATTTGGTTGAAGAAATTTATGTGGCCATGATTTCAACCATGTTTTCGAACATGAAAATTTATGAAATTAATGATGCGATGGATATGGTTTCTGAAATCAACTCTACTACTGTCCAATCTTGTTGGTGGCTAGATTCTAGAGCAATAATCCATGTGTGTAAGGACAATTATATGTTCAAGCAATTTGAAGAGACTGTTGACTCGAATGTCCAAGAGGTCCTTATGGCGAATAATATTGTTGCAAAGGTTGTTGGAAAAGGCATGGTAGAGATAGACTTTACTTATGGAAAGAATACTACTCTTCTTAATGTGTTATTTGTACATGAAATTAGGAAGAACCTAGTTTCTATTGATTTACTTTGTAGGAGGGGGTTTCGGTTTTTGTTTGAATCCGATAAGGTTATCTTGTCAAAGAATGGGCTATTTATAGGAAAGGGTTATGCCAATGATAGCAAGTATCAATTGAGTATTAATAATAATATCGTTAGTTCTGCTTATATTGTTGAGTCTTCATTTTTATGTCATAGTAGGTTGATACATATAAATATTCATTATTTGAAGAATATGAAGAAGTTAGACTTGATAAATTTTAATGGCGAATTTGATAAATGCGAAATATGTGCTAAGTCTGAATTTACTAAAAAATCATTTCTTAGTGTTAAAAGAAACTTGAATTTATTGGATTTGGTTTATAGTAATATATGTGAATTCAATGGCATATTAACACCTGATGGTAAAAGATAGTTTATTACCTTTATGGATGATTATAATAGGTTTTTATATGTTTATCTTATGAGGTCAAAGGATGAAGCATTTACCATGTTTAAGAAATATACAGCTAAAGTAGAAAATCAATTAGAAAGGACAATAAAAGTTCCATGTTTATAGAAAGGTGGAGAATATTTCTTAAATGAATTCTCTTCATGTGACATCATCGTTCCAACCCGATTTTTCAAAACGGAATTGTTTCGGCAAGTGATCGTTGGACGGGATGACCTTGAGGATCGATAAACCACAAGGGCATTGGAAAAGGCCACTTCAGGGGAAAAACTCGATTTTTCATTGGCAATGATGTATAAGTGTGGAAAAGTGGAAACGGGCCATGGGTGGGGGACCCAACGAGCTCGAGCCCAAGTGGGAGGGCTAAGGCCCACACGCCCAAGGGGTAGGTGGCCGAAGGAAGCCCATGACCCTTCAAGCCCATCAAACTCTCTTTTGACAAGATCTTGCCATTAAATGCATGCAAGGATGTGAATTGTGCATGAATAGTGCAAGATCTTGGTGAAAGGACCGAAATGCCCTTCCATCAGACTAAGTACAAAATGGCAAGGTTGCAAGAAGAGTAGGAAAGGGGTGGCACATGCTTGTGGGTAGCAAAGGACGAGGATTTGAACCCATCCTAGCCTAGACTAGCCTATCCGAACCTATATACTCAAGTGCAATCTCCTCATTAATTGGCTCGATTTTCCCTCTTCAAGAAGCCACCTTCACATCAATTAGATCCTAGATTAGTAGGTTTGAGGAACATAGGATGGGATGGACATTGATAAGGATGGCATGTTCTACTCTCTCTCCTCTCCTTTCTCCCTCCCTCACCGTCAGCACTCTCTCTCTCTCTCTCTCCCTCATTCTCTCTCATTTTCCCTCACTTGCTTGTTTTCAAGCTCACTCTTCCTCTCCCTAGCCTTAGCTGAACCACCATTTCCATTTTCACCTTCATTTCAAGCTTGTTTCTTCCATTTTTCCTCTTATTTTCCTTGTCGGCTACTATTCGTCGAACTCCCGAAGCTGGACCGCCCTTCACGCCGTCAAACCACCGCTTCAAGCCAATCGACCAGCCTCCTCAAGAGTTGTTTAGTATTGTGCAACCTTCACCCATGCTCCCTCTCCCTCATTTCTTCTCCAATCCAGTCCATCGTGATGGTTGGAGATCATGCCGACGCCTAATCGCCGTTGAACCACCGTCGTGAGACCGCCATACCACCGTTTAGCTAGTATCCAGCTCACCCACGCACTATCAATGTGAGACCAGCTACTGTCCGGTCTTGTTGTTCCTTCCCTCAACATGTTTTGAAGCTCAAATCATTCGTGAGTGGCTTTTTAGCCTTTAATTAGGGCTTTCGTTGTACTTAGGGAGTAGTTTAGGGCTTGTTTATGGTTAAATGATGATTTGTTAATGTGATAAGTTCATGTTGCATGATAAGCAATTATTGGACTTAGATAGGTTATTGGACTTTTGGCAATAGGTTATCAAATTTTAAATGACAAGTTATAGAATTGTTAATTTAAGTGATCGGGTTAAGGTAATAGGCTATCACGTTTAGGTTGATAAGTTCTTGAATTAAGTTATGTAAAGTTAATATATTGTTGTATGTGCCATAATAAGATAGTAGGCTATTATGTATTATATGTGTTATGTACTTAATGTATTATATGGGTTATGTGATATAGGCTTTTATGGGGTATCGATTATACATTAAGCATGTTATATGGAATATGAGTTTTATGTGTTATGTGAGTTACGTATTATGTATTGTACGTGTCACATGTGTCCTATACTGTGACATCTTAGAATTTCAATCATGTTTTCAATTGAATGAGTCAAGCGTTTCATCGACACGCCTATAGTGTTATTCTCTGAGTTGATGACTCATGAGATAACTAAACTATCTAGGAAAATCATTAAATGATTTTAACGCAATATACTTGAGAATTCAACCAGGAATTAACTAATCAACCGTGCTCATCTGCAGAGATCATTCCGACACAAATAAAAATCGATCTGAGACAGAGATAGGTCATTTTTACTGAGATAGGTGATTAAAGAGTGGGTGATGCCACCAGATCACAAAATTCTCGTCGATTGGTACTAGATCGATTTTTCTGTCGTTTTGGTACCCTGTGTCTGTATTTGAAATCTCAAGATTTTCACAACAACGAAGGGTCGACAATGTGTCAAAGATGTACAATATGACTCAAAACGAATCAATTGCGAGTCAATTGCACAAATTTTTTTAAAAGTTACCTGGTAGACTAAGTCACGCTAAAATCGCACCAAATTAAAATTAACCACAAATCTTAATCCGATTTCAGAAATTAAAACTTCTATCATTTCACGAGACATTTTAGAACCATTAATTCACCATCCGAAGATTTTTCTGCAAACCGAGATTTTTGTCGAAAATTCAAAGTAGGGCCTTTTCCACCAGAAAATTTAGCGGATAGTTTTTTATCGCGTTTTTAGCATGTAAGTCGGTTCTATTGGCAAGGAAAAATGTTGATTTGATCATGGACACCTTGGTTGGATTTTTGGACAACAAATTAAGCTCAATTGGATGTGAAATAAAGGGGAATTGAATGGGATTGATGTGTAAATGTGCACAATTCGTAGCCCCTTGGTCCCTCAACCTTTGGACCACTTCCAAGATCCCCCAAGGAAGCTTTGAGGTCCACAAATTTGTTGAGGAAGTAAGCAAACTAGTGGGGCATGGTCAAGGGGACAAGAGGGTAGAAGTGAGAACAAGGTGGCCCCCTCTAAAGCCAACAGCCCATCTTCTTCTACCTCTACATTTGCTTTCTCTACTTTCAACCCTTGTAGAGCTCAAGAAGTGCAGAGAAACTGGCCATCTTCCTCCGCTGCTTGTCGCACGTCCGCCCGAAGCTCGCCGGAGCCACCGCTCGTGCCGTAGCTTGCCTGCATGCCTGGCTTGCTTGTACGCCTACCTACATGTCCCCACACCTTACTCACCCACCATTCAACATTGCCACCGTATGTGGCTTCCCAAAATTCGAGTCACCCTCTAGAGGAATTAAAGCCTATAATTAGGTAATGAACATTTCCTATGGTTATGTTTAGCCATTAGTTTTCTTAAGGCTATGTGTTATTGTGCTTGTGTTATGAGATTTTAAATTTTATAGATTAATGATAATAATCTATGCTTGGCCATGCACCTTATAAATTAAATTTCTATAAATAAAGTATCACAAGACTTTGGCCATGAAGAATTTAGTAATTTAATCCTTAATATAAAGGATAAGAAAAGGGGATAAAATTGATTAGGATGGGCCTTAAGCCCATTGGTCGAAGCCTTGATGGGCCAAGCTAGTTGGCCCAATTAGGCCCGCGAAAAGGGGCTGTCGACCAGCCCAAGGGGAGGCCCAAGAGTGGCCGGCCCAAGCCCAAAAGCCCAAGCCCATGCATGAGCTTTGCCAAGTGGCAAGAAGGAGCTCATGCATTGGCTAATTGAAAGGCAAAACAATGATTACTAATGATGAGGTTTAGGGGGGAATAAAAGGGAAGAGGAGAGAGAGGGGTGGCCGGTTGAGCTACCGCCCAAAGAGAGAGAGAGATTGTGTGAGAGAGAGGGAGAGTGAGGCCGAGAGGGAGGAGAAGCCAAGAGGAGGAGACGCCGTCCGTTCGCCCGTGCGCCGCCCGTTCGCCGCCGTGTGCCGCCGTGTTCGCTGCTGTGTGCCGCCGTTTGTGTGGTCTAGAGGCAAGTTGGAGTCCTCTTACTGCTCTTGCATGTGTGTGTGTTATATGTATGTCGAGTTTTGGGTGATTAGGAGAGGAAAACCGAAGTTTGGATGACTTGTTTTTGAGTAAGGCTGCTGTTTTCGTTTGAATCCGCTTGAGTCAGAATGTTGTGAGAGCTTGCATGCATGTTTAGAGTTTGATTTTGGCTTCAATCTCTGCATAAAAATTGTAGCTAACATCTAAAATTACAACATACTCAAATTTGGTGTAAAATGATGGAGATTTAAGGGGTTAAACTCTCATCCTACGGAGACCTCAGATCTGGAACGATTTCACTTATCTCTTGTTGGATTTGTGGTTGAATGTTGAGTTGTAGGGAACATCTTAAAATACAACATACTCAAATTTGAAGCAAAATGAACAAGTATAAACTCGTAAATCGACTAGATCTTGAAGACGGTATTTCTGGAGATGTAATACAGGACACCCGAGATTTCAAGGACCTAAATGACGACTATACTCTGGTTATTTTACTTATATCTGTTCATGAAACTTGTAGAGAACATCTTGATGTAGAACATATCTAAATTTCAGAGGAAACGAAGAAGAAAAGGTAGGTGAAAACTCAGTATTTCGGAGAAGCATGTACTGGACGATTCGGTGTTGGATCCAGAAGTTCGTGTGACTGTAGAAAATAATATAAAAAGAATCTGACTTGGAAGTCTTCATGAAAAATTTACTTTAATATCTTGGCTATAACTTGGTAAAATTTCGTAATTTTTGGGGGTCGCATGGATATTTTAATCGAATTTCTTCGGAGACTGTGCATTCTGATTTCATCCGAAAATTATATGTTGTTTTGCGTGAATTATGGATTTGTGTGGAATTCTATTTGGCCATGAATTTTGCATGAAATCATTATCCTATTGTCTTGATTTTCACTTGCCTTAATTTCTATGATTTTTGAGAATTATATATATGTATATATATTAAATTTAATATTTTGAAAGTGGCACAAGCTGGAATTTAAATAAATGGAAAAAGGGCATGAAAAATGGATTATTTTAATCGGCATAAATTCCATAAATTTTATTTCATAAATAATTGTACTATGTAGCATGTACGATAAGGTCTTGATGTATGCATGACAATGGATTGAGATACATGTGTGAATTCAATGCTGAATATGACTTGTTTGCCATCACATCATATGCCATGCTAAATTAAGACCGAAATTGGTGAACATGGATAATGAAAAAAATGAGGAGGTTGTTGTGGTGGATGATAATGCCCTGGGAGAATCAGGATGCCCGGGATGGGGGGTGCCTGAAGCCGGATTGTATTGAGTTACAAGGCCGGATGGTCCTCGGGAGTGTTGAGATGCCCGGAAAGTGGGGGTGCTGAAAGCCTCGTCGGAGGTCTTTGCCCGAGAGGATGCCTCGTGACATCAGTTGGGGTGCGAGATGCCCGGCCAGGGAGTGTAAATGCCGAAAGCCTCGTCGGAGGTTTTTGCTCAAGAGGATGCCTCGTGATGCCAGTTGGGATGCGAGATGCTCGGAATGTGGGGGGGCGGATGCCCGGTGGCCTTGAATGGCTGAATGCCAGAGGTTTTTCTTTCTCACATGGGATGCGAGTGTAAAATATGAGATGAAATTGATGATCCGAGGAAGGGTGATGTGGTGATCAAATTGAAAGCTAAAAGTGGAAATTGAACCATGCATGATATGATATGGCATGATGATATGCATGATGATGATGATATATGACATGATAAGATGACGATCACCCATGGCATGATGATATGCATGATGATGATGATATATGACATGATATGATGATGATCACCCATGTCATGATGATATGCACGATGATGATGATATATGACATGATATGATGATGATATATGATATGGCATCATGATATGCATGATGATGATGATATATGACATGATACGATAATGATATATGATATGGCATGATGATATGCATGATAATGATGAGATATGACATGATATGATGATGATATATGATATGGCATGATAATGCCACGATGATGATGATATGTGTGTGATATAATAATGTAATGATTGCGATGATATGAGTATGACATGATGATACACATGTATGTGTTATGATTGTGGTGATGATGCATGATAGTATATGCATGTATGACTTGTATAATGCATTGAGTGGTTATTGAATTCCTTTACCTGCTAAGTGGTTGTACTCACCCCTTTCGGGGACCAACATTTCAGATTAGCAGCATGCCGCTTCCTGCTGTTACGCGAGGCGTATTTTACGGCATACCTTCGGACGTAGAGGTCGAGTGCAAGGAGTTTGACTGTCCTTCTGTTCCTAGTCTTATGTATATTCGAGTGCGCTGTCTAGTTATGTACGACGTGGGCTTGGGGCCCTATTGTCTAAGAGTTCATATTTGTCCATGTTCGATGCGACGGAGTGATGCGTGGGATGCTGCCGTCGCCACCGCCTGATGCACTGGGATGGGTGTGAGGGCTGTGCGTGACGAGTAAGAGCTGGATCTTTTTGGATAGTTAGTCGACATTGATGATGGGGTTGTGCACGTGAGATGTAGTGGGTCGAGGGTTCGTTTTGGTGTTTTAGGCCGGACGTGGCTGAGTCCTGGCTTTTCCTTTTGATGTACCGACCCAAAAGAAGTCCCATCATGAAAATATATGTAAATAAAGTGTCGAGGCTTGTCTTTTAATCATGATGATTAGTGGTGTGTATTTGTATCATGGTTGCTGGAGGGAGAGATGGTGATGTTTTATTTTGCTTTCGCTGATGAGTCGCGCTGGGACCGTTTTATAAATATATATATATATATATATATATATATATGTCTACTAATTACGATGCCTCTTCTAAGAAGAAAGGTAATAGGGTGTAACATTGGTGCTTGTGGCGACCTGCGAAGGGTTCGGGGTGCCACACCGTCCTACAGCCGTTTTCACTCATCTAGGCCATAACAGCTTCGTCGGTCCTGTCTTGCCAAACTAGCCACCATTTCAACCCCTACTGTCCTAGATAAGAACTGAAGCCCGCTTAGCCAGCCGTGTACTGTTTGGCCCACCTTGGACTGCTTCCGGGCCTCGTAAGGTGCTACCACTTCGGAGTTTGTTGCCCGCCTTCGCGTCCTCGTCATTGTTAACTTATCATATTTGAAAACCAGTGAGTTTACTTACTAATCTCTGCTTAGGGAGTTAATTACACTTAAGGGTTGATTATTTTTGGTTAAGCTTGGAATAGGTGGTTAGTTATAACGGATTAGCAATTTAATTGTTTGGTATTGCATGTTAAATGATTAGAGTAGTATAATTAGCAAGTAGATATGTCATATTATTTATCTAGATAGGCTTGGAAATTTTCTAGGCCCGTTTCAGTATTTAATTAGACTTTTCTAGCCTAAGTTTGCATCTATGGCTTTTATTTGTATTTATTTAATTAACTTTGGTAATTATTTAATTATTTAATATTTTTCGAAAATTATACTAAGATAGCTAGTTACTGGAATTTCGTGCTGATTTCAATGATGTGGTTGGTTTATTTAATTGGATGCTAATTTGTGCTATTTTAGTGATATTTGTAATTTTGGGAATTTATCCCCAAATTGAGTAATTGAAGTATTTAACCGGGAAACATCGGAGGTCAATTTATAACACCAAAAATATCTTTGTGAACTATATTAAATGGTGGGTTTTTTAAAAAGGGAAATATGGTATTTTGGCTAAGGCCGACCATCTACCCATACATGATTATTTTTACCATGTATCATAAAAACGGTGAATTATCAATTGATGAGATCAGTATACTATATCAGCCTGCGGGCCTTGATATATCAGCTTAGGGTGAACAGTATACTATAGTAGCTTTTTGTGAGCATATTAAGTACCGCACAGCTTTGGTGAGCATTATCAATATACTATATTAGCCTGTAGGCCTTGATATATCAACTTAGGGTAAGCAGTATACTATATCAGCTTTTGGTGAGCTATACTATCTGTCTTCAGCTTATGGTGAGCAGATCTTGATGTGATCGAATTTTATATATAGTATTGAATGAATTAACTAAGAAACGATATTTGTGGTATGGAGTCGATTGGATCGATCGATCGATGACTTGATTTGATTTGATTCGATTCGAATTGGAGTGATTCGTTAAATATATGAATCATACTAACTTGTAGGAAGGAATTGAGGCAAAGGTAGGTCATCTATCTTGTGTGTGCCTAGGTAGCCTTTAGGCATATTACCTTCCTAGTAAGAGTTTATGGAGTGAACTTACTAAGACGTCGTCTCACCTTGTTATAGGATAACATTTACAGGTCCTTAGATGGATGTACCTCCCGAGCATTTTTGCCAATTGAAGAAGGTCACCGAGCAGCACTCTCAGATTCCCCTTCTTGGGAGCCAAACTCATGAGATCCACTGTTTGGGTTGATGCGGGTCTACCCCATAAGGTACCCCATAAATGCAGATCATGATATCGTTACGGTGAGATGGACCTAGAGAAGGCCCCCTTTCAAAGTCTGAGATTCCTAGGTCGGTGCTGGAGATTGCTTTTAGTGAGGGTACGATTGATCCTCCAGGTGGTTCGGTGATAGACCCGAATCTTTTGGATCCAGGGTCCCTGGAGTATTCAGTTGAAGACTCGAATGCTTAGAGGATCTGTAGCCCTCTACCCCCCATTTTGTAGACCCTGTGTATATCGACTAGTATTGTATATGACTTAGTCTGATGTGTATAAAGTGTGTTCTAGTTTTCAATATTGTGGCCCTACTTTTCTATCACATCTTTGTGTTGTCTGCGGATTTAATTATTTGCTTCCGCATACACATTAAAATGAATGGATGGACGACGCATCTTGGGGCGTCACAATTTAATCAACCACCGAGGGATGAGCACATGCTCGGAGGATCAAGGCGTGACATCCCCATTTAGTGGTATCAAAGCAAATTAGTGGTTGGAGTGATAAGGTGCAATAAGTTTATATGATAGTTAGTCTTTATTTCTTGATGCTACATGTCTTTGATAGTTGGTTGGTAGATTTTTTGTTTATGATTACTCAACTTCTAATTATGTGTGGAATTGCAAGGCAGGTTTTAGTAGAAAACTTGAGTCATGAGTGATCACGAGCAGAGGACTCCTAGAAAGCGTACCATAAGACTTGCAACTCGGGGTAAGATGCTGACGAGGGTCGGTACTCAAGGAGGTCGTGGTCGAGCCCTAGCTTAGGCTAGCGCTAGTGGAGTAGTATTGCCTCTTATTGGTGCTAGGGTAGTAGCCCCTAGTAATCCTAGGTTCAAAGGAATCATGCAGATGCTTGAAGAAATGAGAGATCTAATAGGGCAACAGGCCTAAAATCAAGCTGCCGCCACTACCGCCGCTGCTCAAGCTACTGCTACTACTGTCATTGTTGCCTTTGCTATGGTTGCCACCATTGCCACACCCGTTGAAGTTCCAGCTAGGAACATAGTTGTGGAGAGGGAGAGACCAATGCATAAGTTGGTAGAGTAGTTTTTGAAGCTAAACTCGCCGAGGTTCACCGGTGCCGGAGATCCAGAAAGTACATCGCTTTGGATTCAAGATCTAGAGAAGGCCTTTGCATTGCTGATGTGCACTGAGGAAAAAAAAGTTGTCCTAGCAATATACCAACCGTAGGGTAATGCAAATATTTGGTGGAGAACTGCTAGAGGTACAATATTTCAAAAGGCGTAGTCCTAGTGTGGAATGCTTTCCTCAGAGCCTTCAATGACAAGTACTTTTCAGGAAGCTCCCAAGTACAGAAGATGGAGGAATTTCAATGCCTTCGCCAAGGGACAATGACCGTCGACCAATACGAGGTCAAGTTTATGGAGCTTTCTCAGTATGCTTCGAGATTGATAGAGGAACCATAAGATAAAGGTCGAAGGTTCAAAAATAGCCTTCGACTAGAGCTGAAAAACCCATTGGTGCCATTTGATCTAAAAGACTATCATGAGGTTTACAACTGAGCCCAGCTGGTAGAAAGATTTGTGGATTTGATGATGTGATTTGATGATTATAAGAATCGTACTGACTTGCAGGAAGGAATTGAGGCAAAGGTAAGCCACCTATCTCTTGTGTGCATAGGTAACCTTTAGGCATATTTTTTTTCTAGTCGGAGTTTAGGGGGTGAACTTGTTGAGACGTCATCTCACCTTGTTGTTGGACAACATTTTCAGGTCCTTAGATAGCACCTCCTCCTGAGCATTTTGGACAGCCGAAGAAGGTCACCGAGCAGGTATCTTACATTCCGCTTCTTGGGAACCTAAGGGGATGGGTCTATGAGCTCATAATTTCCATGGTCTGGGTTGATGCGGGTTCACTGCATAAGGTAACTCATCAATACAGATCGTGGCACCATCATGAGCGTAATGGATGGAGAGAAGGTCCCATATCGGAATCTGAGGGCCCTTTGTCAGTGCTGGAGATTACTTTTGAAAAAGGCACGACAAACCCTCATGGCAGAGCAATAATAGACCTAAAGTCCCCAGAGCTTGAGTCCCTGGAGTATTCAATTGAAGACTCGAATGCTTAGAGGACTTGTAGCCTCCCCCCCTTTTGCAGA
Source organism: Eucalyptus sideroxylon x Eucalyptus melliodora (assembly GCA_016097485.1). Lineage (NCBI taxonomy): Eukaryota > Viridiplantae > Streptophyta > Magnoliopsida > Myrtales > Myrtaceae > Eucalyptus > Eucalyptus sideroxylon x Eucalyptus melliodora. Next base: position 23,706,651 of record CM027826.1, on the reverse strand, counting down.
CTGTTTACATGTATCGGCTAGTATTGTATATGACATAGTTTGAAATTTGTATATAAGTGTGTTATGGTTGGAAAATTTTGTGACCTTTTTTTTCTATCCCATGTTGTTGTTTGGGGATTATTATTTGCTTCCACATGCTCATTAAAATGAATGGGTTAGCGATGCGTCCTTGGGACGTCGCTATTTAATCAACCACAAAGGGATGGGCACGTGCTCGAAGGATAGGGGCATGACATCCCTATTTAGTGGTATCAGAGTAGGTTACTGGTTGGAGTGATAAGGTGCGATAAGTTATCGGGATTGTAAGTAAGAAAGGCCTTTATTTGTTGATGGTGCATGTTTGTGATAGTTGGTTTGTGGCACCTGAGAATTTCAACAACCAGTGATTGTCCGACCGCAGTGACTAATCAATGAAAGTATCACCGAATGGTATCAGTAGTATTTTGCACGTACATTGCTTCAATTCCATCGTCGGATTGATAGGTCGCGTTTAGAGTATTTCGATCATTGCATAAGTCATAGTCCCATCCCTGCCCACTATCTCTAATGAGGCCGAGAGTATGCTATAAGATATGTAAACAATTTTATTTTTCTATATTGATTTTGGTCATCCAATTGTGTACCCTACTAATCGGACCCCGGTACATTGGTGCAACCTTGTGTAGTCACGAAAGTAATTATTTTTCAGCACTTGTATGTGCTGAAATTAAGAGTCGAATATTGGGGGAATTGAACCGTGAGCGAGGACCCAACATGGCCATGCACGGCCATGTTGTAGATTACAATTAACCCATGCATGTGTGGATACTAAGGCAAATGAATAGAGAGGATGTTGGGCTGTATCATTAGGATAATGAGCCGCAACTCACCGGCCCAAAAGCCCTCCACATTAACCTCTAATTGTCGACATAATTGGTCAACTAGCAAGAAGAAGTTTGACTGGGGCTTGGCTGGATGAAGCCACGTTGCTTCTCTTTGGGCGGACAACAAGATGGATGGAGAGGCCAGCTGAAGACACATACCCCCAGTTGTTTTCGGTCCTTGCTGCCACCATAGAATTTGCATGCAAATTGCAAATTAATTGCGGACAAACAGGCGGATTGATTGAGAGAGAGTGTGAAGGAGAGAGAGAATGAAACCAGTGAAAGTGAGAGAGAGTCCGTGAGAGGGCGACGAGCGAGTGTGAGGAGAAGGACCATCCTCCATACGTGTGTGTTGCCGCCGTCAACGCCATTCAAGCCCTCTGTCATTGAGCTGCACACTCCTCGCCGTCTCACCACACGTCGTTGAACCGTAGGACATCAAGGCAAGTGGAACTTCATTAAAACTATGTGATGCAATACCATAGAAATTTGGTATAGTGAGATGGGTTTTGAAAATGTTTGAGTATGGATGGTGTGTGCTGGATTTCAGTAGTGATGGGTTGAGAAATTGAGAAAATGCTTTGATTATCCATGTGTGCTTGTAATCCTCATGAACTACATTGTGAGATATAAGTTTAGATGAGCCTTTGAAAGTAAGTAGACCAAGGTGTAGGTATTGGATTCCATTGAATCTGTGTGGTCCGACATTTTCTTTTGAGAAACCTAGTAGTTTTGCCAATTTTTCTATAGAAATTTCTAATAGGATTTTGGTTTTGGTTTCTTCATGAAAGATGTAAAGAGTTGCCTAAAATATAACATAGATTATTGTTAGATTTTTCGGAAAGCAGATGGTGGCAGAAAAATTTTCTAACATGTGGTATCTTCCTGATTGAAAAGTGAACTCTGATTTGAGCTTGTAGCTGTGATATACGGTCTGTTGCGACTTGTATATAATTATTTTGGCTTAGTGTTCTTCATGAAAATTTTTTCTCTTGATCTCAATTATAATTTGTTAAAATTTTAGAATTTTTTAAGGTCATTTGATGATTATTTCGAAATTTCTACTAAAAGCGCGCATTCTATCCTTTAAACTGTTTTACTATGAATTGTTCAATTTGTCCTAAAATTCATTGTATTTTGAGTTGTTATTCACTAGATGGATGTAGTGACATTCAGCATATCATATGACATTGAAATCTTTGACAAAGATTTATGGATTTATGAGACACTCAGTATCATTGCATCGAAATATATTTTAGTAATGATATATATCAAGTTATTAATGTTACCATCGGACGGCTGAGCCGACAATGCCCTGGGAGACGGGATGCCTATAGGATAGAATGAGTCGATGCCGTTGGATGCCTAGGGTCCGTAGTGCCCTAGAGGGTCCCCGGGGAGTTGTGGGATGCTCGGTAGTAGGTATTGTACGTAAATCTGGAAGGAATGGGCAACCATTTTCATGGCGAGCCCTGGTTATGCCTCGTGATGCCAGGTGGGGTGCGAGATGCCCAGGGGTGAGACGGAACACACTTTAGATGCCCAGAGGTTTGTGCCGGAGGGTCTCGTGATGCCAAGTTGGGTGCGAAAGCCCGAAGGGATGCAAACACTGGTCCCGGGGAATAAAATCTTTTGAATACTAAAATGGGTAAATTAATCAAGCATATGTATGCGCATATGGCATGGCATGGGAATTGTCTATGAATTTTGACTTGGTATCATATGATATTTAAAAGGTATTTGTCCAGGCATTGAATTAATTTTCATGAATGTAGTACAAGAAATTCATCTCTTGATAATATATAGATATACATACATAATTGCATAGATGACACGTGCATTCCGCAAGAAATTGGCTTATTACATTTGTTGCATAATATAGTTTAATGAACCTTTTATTGCTAAGTGGTTGTACTCACCCCGTTTGGGGACTAACATTTCAGATTGGAAGATATGCCTCTGCTACCGGTCACTCCTTGTACATTTTATGGTATCCCAGTTGATGTTGAGTGCAAGTGTTCAGAGCACCCTCATCTTGATATACGAGGGTTGGTCTTTATTCGAGTACGGGTTCTAGTTATGTATGATATTAGTACACTTGATGGCCCAGTGGTTCAGGAGTTCCTGTCTATGCATGTCTGCCGTGGTGGGATCATGTTGGGGATGTTGCCACCGCCACTAGCTGATGGACCAGGCCGGGTGTGATTGTGAGGGACGGGTAGTAGATGAATCATTTTGGATCACCGACACTAACTAATATAATTGTGTACTTGGCCGTTTGAAAAATAAAATAAAAGAGAAGTCGGTTGTGTTTTGAGTATGTAGTCGAGTATAGAAAACCACGGCAAATTTTGGTGTACTGACTAATGATGTCTATCAAGCTTATGTAAATAAAAGTGTTCAGCTTTATCCGTAAAAGTTTTAGTTGGTGTGCATTGTTTTTGAATTTGGAATAGGGAGATGTTGGATTTCGTTTCCGCTATATGAATTATGCTGGGACCGATTTAAATGATATAAACCCCCAGGATTTATGGATTTATCAAATTTTTATGGTATCGGAGTAATAGACTTTAAAGGTAAAGAGAATGGACATGACCTGTGGCGACCCTAACAGATTAGGGGCCATTTCAGGGGTGTTACACGGTTGGTAGATTGTTGCTAGTGTGGATCACTTAACTTCTAATTCTGTGTGGAATTGGAAGGCAGGTTTTAGTAGAAAACTTGAGTTATGAGTGATTAGGAGCAGAGGACTCCTAGGAAGTGTACCGTTGGGCCTATTACTCGGGGCAGGACGTCGATGAGGGTCGGTATCTGAGGAGGTCATGGTCAAGTAACTCAGGCTAGTGCCAGTGGAGTAGTACCACCTCTTGTGGATGTTAAGGTAGCAACCCCTAGTGATCTTAGGTTTGAAGAGATCATGCAGGTGCTTGAAGTGATGAGAGATTTGATAGGGCAGCAAGCCCAGAATCAAGCTGCCGTTGCTACCGCCGCCGAGGCCACCGTCGTTGCTGCACTCGTCGAAGTCCCAATTGGGAAAATAGTTATGGAGAGGGAGAGACCAATCCATAAGTTGGTTGAGCAATTCTTGAAGCTGAACCCACTAAGGTTCACCGGTGTAGGAGATCTAGAGACTGCATCACTTTGGATTAAAGATCTAGAGAAGGCCTTTGCACTACTAATGTGCACTAAGGCGGAGAAGGTTGTTCTAGTAATATAGCAACCGCAGGGTAACGCGAATACTTGGTGGAGAGCCGCTAGAGGTATAGTATTTCCGAAGGGCGTGGTCCCGGTGTGGAACACTTTCCTTAGAACTTTCAATGACAAGTACTTTTAGGGTAGAGCCCAAGAACAAAAGATGGAGGAATTTCAATGCCTTCGCCAAGGATCGATGACTGTTGACCAGTATGAGGTCAAGTTTGCGAAGCTTTCTCAATATGCTCCAAGATTGATAAAGGACGCAAAAGACAAAGCTCAAAGGTTCATAAATGGCCTTCAACTAGAGTTGAAAGAACCCACCGGTGCCACTAGATCTAAATGACTATCGTGAGGTGTACAACCAAGCCCAGTTGATAGAAAAAAGTTTGAACGAATAAGCCATCTCGTCTGGATCAAGGTTCAATTTGAATAGAGATGGGAACCGGTATGGAAAGAGGCCCATGATCGGAGGGAGATTTCATGTCCCGCCCAACAGGAGGGGTGGAGTTGGCATGTCAGTGCCAAATCAGAACAGTGCGTGTCGCTTCTGTGGAAGGTGACATGGTACATCTCTGTGCACTCGAAGGTCGGTTGCTTGTTTCAAATGTGGCCAGCAAGGTCATAGCTAGAGATTGCCCTAGAAGACCAAGAGGAGAACAGTCGTTACCGCCACCACCGATGGGTCATATCAAAGGATTTGTGTCGTAGAATGCACCGCATGGTGGAAAAAATAGACCCCGAGCGCAAGGGACAGTGTAAGCCATCACGAGAGGCTAGGTAGAGGACGTGCCTGATGTAATTACGGGTACGGTTTTGTTGAACAACCATGCTGCTTATGCTTTATTCTACCCTATTGCGACTCATTCTTTTATTGCTGAGCATTATGTTAAGCTGATATGATTAAGTCCTGAGTTGTTGGAGTCAGTGGTTAGCATATCTACACCGTTAAAGATAAGGTGTTGTTTATATTGGGTTGTTCTGGTTGCAAGTTAGCGATTGGTCAACGAGAAGGGAAAATAAACTTATTAGTCATAGCCATGTATGATTTCAATTTGATAATTGGCATGGACTGGCTCACCAAGCAACGAGCTAAGATGGACTATTATCATAAAGTGATTCAGTTTGACCCGTTAGATGGCGAAAGTTTTGAGTTTATTGGGAATCGATGAGGACCCTCGATTACCTTGATCTCGTTGCTAGAGGCAACCCATTTGTTAGACAGGGGTTGTCACGGTTACCTGGCAATTGTCGTGAATATGATAGTTGAAGAGCTTAAGATCAAAGATATCTCAATAGTGCAAGAATTTCCATATGTATTTCTGAAGGAATTGCTAGGCCTACCACCAAAGAGAGATATCGAGTTTATGATTGAAGTAGCACCCAGGACAGTGTCAATCTCTAAGGCTCCTTACCGGATGATGTTATTTGAGTTGAAGGAACTGAAGGTTCAGATGCAAGAATTGTTGGACAAGGGATTCATAAGTCCTAGTGCATCACCTTGGGGATCACCCGTTCTGTTCATGAAGAAGACAGATGGTTCATTGCGTATGTGCATTAACTATCTTCAACTCAATCAGGTGACGATCAAGAATAAGTATCCACTCTTGAGGATTGACGACTTGTTTGATCAGTTATAAGGAGCGTTGATATTTTCAAAAATCGATTTGAGGATAGGATATCGTCAGCTGAGGATTAGAAATGAGGACCTTCCAAACTCAGTGTTTCGTACTCGATATGATCATTATGAATTCATTGTAATGACGTTCTGTTTGACAAATGCCCCAGCTGCTTTTCTGAATTTGATGAACCAAGTGTTTAAAGGATATCTATAATAGTTTGTGATCGTGTTCATCGATGATATTCCAGTGTATTCGACAAATGTGAGCATGAGAGTTATCTGAGATTGGTACTTCAGACCCTAAGGATTCATGGATTGTACGCCAATTTAGCAAGTGCGAGTTTTAGTTGACTCTTGTAGCATTTCTAGGTCACATGATTTCAAATGAAGGAATCATGTGGACCTAGCCAAGATTGAAGCAATAATCAATTGGCCAAGACCAACAACCATGACAAAGATCAAAAGCTTTTTGGGTTTGGCAAGTTACTACGAAAGGTTTATGGAAGGATTTTTGGCTTTGGCGTCACCGTTGACTTGATTATTGAAGAAAGAAGAAAAGTTTGTATGGATAGACAAATGTGAGCATAGTTGCCAAGAACTTAAGCAAAAGTTGACTACCGCACCTGTGTTGACCATTTCATTTGGTCTTGGAGGATACGAGATTTATAGTGATGCATCATTGAGAGGACTGGGTTGCGTGCTGATGCAACGTGATAGGGTCATTGCATACGCATCTTATCAATTGAGACCTCATGAACGGAACTACCCGATGCATGACTTGGAACTCGCAGCAATCATTTTTGCTCTAAAAAGATTTGGAGACGTTACTTGTGTGAAGAAAGATTCCAAATCTTCACTAACCTTCAAAATCTTAAGTACTTATTCTCTCAGAAGGAGCTAAATATGAAATAGTGTTGCTAGGTGGAACTTCTAAAGAACTATGATAGTGATATTTTGTATTACCCTAGGAAAGCAAATAAGGTAACTGATGCTTTGAATCGAAAGTCTTCAGTTGCACATATGCTAGTTAAAGAGTGGAATTTACTCAAGAGAGCTCGAGATTCGATTTTCAAGTTTGAGGTATGCCACTTTTTAAATCTTATAGCTACTCTCAGAATTGAGCCGGATGTTCAGATCAGGATCAAATTACTTCAGCCAATAAACCCAAATTTCAGAAGATTTTACAAGAGGATACCAATAAGAGAAAGGCTAATTTTCAGATTTTTGAGGATGGAACACTAAGGTTTTGAGGACGACTGTGTATACCTAACGATGGAGAGCTTAAAGAGAAGGTTTTATCAAAAGCTCATCATAGTAGTTACAACATTTATCCTAGTAGTATGAAGATGTGTTAGAATCTACATCAACACTATTAGTGGTCTGGTATGAAGGCGGACATCGCCAAGTATGTCACCAAATGTCTAACGTGTCAACAAGTAAAGGCACAACATTGTAAGCCAACAGGACTCCTATAACCTCCCAAGATCCCAAAGTGGAAGTCTCAACTGAGACGTCTCAAAGATCGATTAGAGATTAGAGATAGTTCGATTCGACTGAGAATCGACTGAGATGTGTGGCTAAACGTGAATGATTCCACCAAATTACAAAATTCTCATCGATCGACACTATAATGATTTTTTTGTCATTTTGGTACCTTGTGTCCATATTTGAAACCTCGAGATTTTCACAACCATTGAGAGTCACCAATGTGTCGAAGAGGTATGTTGTAGCTTGAAAATAATCAACCATGAGTCAATTGCACCAAAAATTTCTAAGAGCTACCCGGTAGGCTAGGTTACACTCAAATCACGCCAGATTGAAATTAATCGCAAAATTGAATCCTATTTCAAAAATTGAAAATTCCGTCATGTTATGAGTCAATTTAGAAATGCCGACTCATCCTCCGAAGATTTTTTTGCAAACCGTAATTTTAGGCAAAATTTCAAAGTGAAGCTATTTTTGTTAGGAAAATTCAATGGACTATTTTTTATCATGTTATTGGGATGAAAGTTGGTTCTATTGGTGAGGAAAAATGTCCATTTGACTAAGGACGCGTTGGTGGAATTATGGGAGCCGAATTCATTTAATTCAAGTGGGAATTGAAGTGAAATTTGGGAGAAACCAAGTGCTAATTCGTAGCCCCCCACACCCTCAACCTTAGGACCATCTCATTAACTTCCTAAGGATGTTTTGTGGCTGCTTTTTGCTATGGGAGCCAGCCAGCCATGGTGGGGTCAAGCCAAGGGGGACAAAGGGATAGAATTGAGACCAAGTAGCCCTATCCAAAGTTTGGTTGTCTCCTTCTTCCTTCCACCAGCCTCCTTCCTCCATTTGCAAACCTTTGGAAGCTCCAAAGACCCAGAAGAAATCAAGCCAAGTTCCTCTTACCATCACCAGCCTCGCCGGATCGCCATTGCTCACCTCCGGAGCTATTCACTCATGCACTTGAGCCCGTGCGAATGTCTCGCCATTTTGTGGCCTTGTCGCGCCCTAGCCGTCACCCCTTGCCACTCCAAGCTCATCCTACCACTATGGTCGCCGTTTAGGTCACCATTGTCACCCGTTGTTGGCCGTCTAACGCCACAACAGCCTCACCAAACCATTTCTATCGTTTCCAGCCCAAGTTAGCCGTCCAAGTAGCCTCTTTGGTCAACCATAAAAGCCGAAACCCAGCAACCCACCGTGGCCTTCGAGGCCCGTTTCCAAGCCCTTCCTAACCTTGGTTGGTGTGGCCGCTTCAAAGTTTGTCGCTCCTCTCCACCTTGCCGTTGTCATGAACTCATTGGAATTCAACATCGGTGAGTTTACTCACTAATCAACACTTAGAGAGTTAATTATGCTTAAGGGTTGATTAGTTTAGGTTAAGTATGGATTAGGTAGTTAGTTAGAAGGGATTAGCAATTTAATCTTTCAATATTGCATGTTAGGAGGTTAGAGTAGTTTAATTAGCAAGTAGATACATCGTATTATTTCTCTAGGTAGGTTCGGAAATTTTCTAAGCCCGTCTTGGTATTTATTTAGGCTTTTTCCAGCCTAAGTTGCATTTATCGGCATTTATTAATTAATTTTGGTAATTATATAATTAATTTTTATTTTTCGAAAATTACACCGAGATAGTCAATGACCAAAATTTCATGCTGATTGCAATGGTGTGGTTGGTTTATTTAATTGAATGCTAAATTGTAATATTTTAAGTGATAATTGTAATTTCGGGAAATTATCCCAAAATTGATTATTTTCAGTATTTAATCGTGAAACACTAGACGTCGGTTTACAACACAAAAAATGTGTTTATGGACTATTGGAAATGGACTATCGGAATTAGTGAGATTTTCAAAAGGAAAAATATTGTATTTTGGCTAAGGCGGACTGTGTACCCACACACTATTATTTTTATCGGATATGATAAAAGTGGTGAAATTATAGAATAATCAGAATGATATATTATATCAACCTGTGGGTTTTAATATGTCAGCTTTGGATGAATGGTATACCTTAATAGCTTTTGGTGAACATCGTGAGTATACTATATCAGCCTACGAGCCTTAATATATCAGCTTTGGGTGAGCAATTGCTTTGTTATCAGCTTCTGGCGAGCTCTATTAATTATCAACTTTTGGCAAGCTATACTATCTATCTTCAGCTTTGGGCGAGCAATTCTCAATGTGATCAAACTGGATAGATAATGTTGAATGGGTTGACCGAGAGACGGTCTTGCTGGTATGGAATCGACTGGATCGATTGATTAATGACTTTTAAGGATCTAATAATGTGATTCGATGATTATATGAATCGTACTGACTTGAAGGAAGGCACTGAGGCAAATGTAAGCCACATATCTCATGTGTGCGTAGGTAACATTTAGGCGTATTTCCTTCCTAGTCGGAGTTTAGGGGGTGAACTTGCTAAGACGTCGTCTCACCCCATTGTGGGATAACATTTTTAGGTTTTTAAATGTCACCTCCTCTCGAGCGTTTTGGACAACCGAAGGAGGTCACCGAGTAGGTACCTTACATTTCACTTCATGGGAACCCAAGGGGATCGGTCTATGAGCTCATAAGGTTCGTGGTCTAGGTTGATGTAGGTCTATCCCATAAGGTACCTCATCAATATAGAACGTGGAACTTTCGTGAGTGGAATGGACAAAGAGAAGGTCCTATATCAGAATATGAAGTCCCTTTGTTAGTGCTAGAGGTTGCTTTTGGAAAAGGCACAACGAACCCTCCTGACGGAGCAATAGTAGACTTGAAGTCCTTGGAGCCTGAGACCCCGAAGTATTCAATTGAAGACTCAAATGATTAGAGGACTTGTAGCTTCCCCCCCTTTTTCTAGACCTTATATATTAACTAGTATTGTATATGACATGGTTTGATATGCGTATATAAGCGTGTTATGGTTGGAAAAATTTGTGACCCTGCTTTTCTATCCCATCTTGTTATTGTCTTAGGATTATTAGTCGTTTCTGCATGCACATTAAAATGAATGGGTCAGCGACGCGTCCCTAGGATATCGTTATTTAATCGACCATTGAGAGATGTACACGTGCCTAGAGGATCGGGGCATGACATCTTTAGTCCAATCTCTATAGGACGAATGGTTTTTGAGTAGAGCTATTAGGGAAAGTGGATTTGAAAGTTGTGAAACAGCTTTGTGATCAAGGCTGTGTAAGGCAATTGCCCTTTTTCTTTCATAATTGTCCTGTACATGTGCAGGAAAATGGTGTGTGGCAGAGAAAAAAGGAATGCCATTGCAAATGGTCCACATGATTTTTGCCTCGAATATGGACACATCAATTTTCGATGCTACCTTGGGTCTTAAGCAGTTGATGACGATTTTGTGCAATAGAACACTGGTTGCTAGCAATCAAGAATAAGTGATACTCCCACAAGGCACTCTGTCCTTCAACAAGAAACGAGTTGCTTGACCAATGGAAATGTTGATCGGTTGATAACTACGTCTTACTACTCCCAGAATGTCAGCCAGAGTGTCAACATCCACAATAAAAGCTTTGTCACACATAGTGAACTGTATGTGAGTCTGGTCAAGGAAAGAGGGATTGGAATAGAAATATGTTGTCAACTCAGGATAAGCCACAACAATCTCAACATAAAATTTCTCAAGTTGAAGAGTAGCCAACTTGTGACATCCTGAATTTTCAGTCTTGCTTTCAATTAAATTAATTGGGCTTTTCATCAACGCGCCTATAGTGTTATTCTCAGAGCTAATTACTTTGGAAATAACTAGATTATCTAGAGAAGTCATTAAGGAATTTTAATACAATAGACTTGATGATTCGACTAGTAATCGACTTCTTAACTATGCTCATCGGTAGAGATCATTATGACACAGTTAAAAATCACTTAGAGATCAGAGATAGGTTGGTTCGATTGCGATATGTGGTTAAACGTGGGTGATTTCACCAAATTGAGAAATTATCATCGATCGTTACTAGACTGATTTTTCTGTCGTTCTGATACCGTATGTCCATATTTGAATCCATGAGATTTTCACAACAATCGAGAGTTGCCAATGTGTCGAATAGGTTCATTGTGGCTTGAAAAAATCAACCATGAGTCATTTGCACTAAAAATTTCTAAAACCTACTCAGTAGCCTAGGTAATGCTAAAAACACGTCAAAGTGAAATTAACTGCGAATTTGAATCCGATTTTAAAAATTGAAAGTTCTATTATGTTACAAGTCATTTTAGGAACGTCGACTCAATCTCCGAATATTTTTTTGCAAACTAGGATTTTTGGTGAAAAAGTCGAGTAGGGCCGTTTTGGTACAGAAAATGCCAATGACCATTTTTCATCGCGATTGGGATACAAATGGGATCAATTGGTGAGGAAAAATACCAATTTGATCGTTGACTCAATAATTGAATTTACATAAGCCGAATTGAATGGATTCAAAGAGGAATTAAGGTCCAAATTGTGGGAATCCAATGAAATTCATATGCCCCCCTTAGCCACAACTTACAAACCATTTCAAAAAGCTTCTAAAAGATTTTTGTACTAGAAAATTGTTGTGCAAGCTAGTTAGTGTGGTGGGCCAAGGCAAGGGAGACAAGAAGATGAGGATGAGGCAAGTGGTGGCTCGCTCCAAGCAAGGCCGGTCCCCTCTGCTCTCCTCAGCCCGTCGAAGCTCTTCTCACCTATTTCCAATGGTGCAAAACTCCCTAGCAAACCAGAGGAACGAGCCAGCAAGCCGCTGGTTACCCCTTCCATCCGCTGAAGCCAATTAGCCGCCGTCGTGCATCGGCACTAGCCTGCGCATCCCACGCAAGCCATCCCCGTCTCGCCGTCCAGAGCCGCGTTGTTCTCACCCAGCTCGCTGTCTAGTACATCACTAGGAAGCTAAGCATCACTGTCGTGCTCGCCGAAGCAGCCACCTGTCTCTGCCCGGACTCGAATCAACCTCCTCTATCCGTCTTTGCTCGTTGTCACCTCAACCAGCCGTCGATTCTTCTTCTTCAGCCACCGAATAGAGACCAAACCATGTGGGTCTCCGCAGCACTGTTCAGCCCATTTTGGAAGTGTCCCCAACCCTGGTTGGCAAGCCTACTTTGGATTTCCTCGTCCCCCACAATGTCCTTGTTGATTCAATCCGAGCGGATTGCTTAATAAGTGAGTTTAACTCACTAATCCCTTCTTAGTAAGTTAATGATACATGTTAGGTAGTTGGTTTAGTGTAATTAGAGCCTAGACAAATTTTAGTATTTAACTGGAGTGGTTCGATAATTTTTTGAGCTTGTCTCGGCTTTTATTTAGGCTTTTCCAGCCTAAGTGATATTTAATTGCATTTATTTATTATTTTTCATAATTATTTAATTATTTATTTATTTTTCAAAAATTAGACCGGGATAGCCAGTGACTGGAATTTTATACTAATTGTAGTGGCGTGATCTATTTATTTATTTGGCTGTTATTTGGTGTAATTTGAATCTTGTTTGGTGATTGTGGGTATTTATCTCAGAATTTGATAATTTATTAATTGGAAATTACCGGGTGTCAGTCTACAATGCAAAAAATCTATTTTGGGACTGCTGGAAATAGTGTGATGTTCAAAGGTGAAAATATTGTATTTTGATTAAAACCGACCATGTACTCACACACGAGTATTTTTATCGGGCATGATGAAAGTGGTAAATTGAATAGATGATTGGGATGGTATACTATATCAGCCTACGGGCAATATGTTAACTTAGATTGTGAGCGATATACCTTATCGGTTTAGTTTGCAAGCTATATTATTATCAGCTTAGAGTGAATCTTATTAGTATACCATATCAACATACGAGCTCTGATATGTTAGCTTAGATTGCGAGGTATATTATTATCAGCTTAGAGTTAGCATTATTAATATACTATATCAATCTATGTGCTCTGATATCTCAGCTTAGATTGCGAGTAGTATACTATTTGTCAGCTTAGAGTGAGCAACGTCAGTATACTATATCAGCCTACAGACTCTGATATGTCAACTTAGATTGTGAGCAATATACTATTTATCAGCTTAGCGCGAGCTATACTATTTATTTATCATTTTTGAGGGAGTAGTCCTAATTATGATCTGACTTATTAGATAGCAATGATTTGGTCAACCAAGAGAAGGTCGTGATGATATGTAATTAACTGAGTCGATTGATTGAAGATTCGATCTGATTTGGTAAATTGAAATAATTGGTTGAAAATGTCAATTGTACTGACTTGCAAGAAGGAATAGAGGCAAAGGTAAGACCTTCGACTTGTGTTTGGGCTTAGGTAGCCCTTGGGGTGTATTTTCTTCTTAGTCAAGTCTTATGGGGTTGAACTTGCTGAGACATTGTCTCACTAGTTATTGTATAACCATTTTCAGGTCCTTAGATGGTGTTAGTGGAGGATCGGAAGCCCCGAAGTTTGGGAAGGTGGAGATCGAAGAATCGGTGAACGTGTCTGACTAAAGGATCATAGGATAGTTCCCTTTTTGTTAAGCTGATATTTTTGTAAACAACCGGCATTGTATATAACCCTATTTGTTTATAAAAATGCTTGTGTCGGTTGTGATTTGTGGCCTTAATTTTCTATCCCATATTGTTGTTGTCTAGGGATTTTTAAATTGCTTCCACATGTGCATTAAAAAGAATGGGTCGGCGATGCATCTTTGGACATCACTATTAATCGACCGCAGAGGGATGGGCATGAGCTCAAACAATCGGGGCATGACACAATTGCCCTTAAGTCAACCTTGATTGAGTCCAAGAAATCGAAATCAACTGTTTGAGGGTTTACCACACCCTTGTTCAACATTTGGGTAGAAACCCTTTTGTGCTCCTTAAAATGAAACAATCTTGTTCTCTCTCCACAAACTTTAACAACCACACCTATTATGGGTTGGAAATTTGTATAAATCCGCTCGTCATCGTCCTTATTTTCAAGCTAATGCTCAGAACTGAATCTAGGATTAGAGGGATTTTTTTTTAAAGAAAAAAAGGTTTTTCTACCGAACCTTTCCCGCGCTATACCCAAACGTTCCATTGCTCTTAAGAACATTGTTTTGTTGCCATGCCCATGTCCTCTTAGAAAATTAGTGATAAAAGTCATTGGAGAGCCACCTTATTTCAGATAAGTACAGTGTTTGTAATGAACCTAGGCTGTCAAGACTCTAAGAGGAATTGCTTCTTGTTCAACCAGCTCTTCCAAAGGTTGGCGTGGAGGGTTCTGTGGAGAGTTCTGCAGAGTATTGTGTGGATAATCTTCACTAGTGAGATCGAAATGCGTTGGTCCTTCTGGCATGCTTCGAGGACCTTGATTAGCAATCTGAGATGACTTTCGCTGGTGTGACATCGATGCAAACTTGGAGGATTTCATCAACTTCGAGTGAAAAAGATTGAAACTTGCAGAGAAATTTTGAGAGCAAAAGTCGAGGGAGAAGAGAACCCCGATTAGGGTTTTGAAAGGCAATACTCAAAATGAATCGTTTTGAAAGATATAAGGCATTTGAAAATGGTAGTTCAAATGACACAAAAGAAAATGCCTTTTTCGAAATAAATTGGAAAAGGAAATTGCTAAAAATTCAAAAATCAAATTTTAGCAAGAAAAAGATAACTTCTAAAAATAAAACAGGCAAGCAATTATTCGAATAAGAGCGTACCTATTTAGAAATTTCATACTAAAATTAAAATACCTGGATTGAAGAGATTTCCTCAAGTTGAAGTTCTAAGTCTGAGCAACTTCAGACCTTAATCGATAGGAGAGATAATATTCAACTTGCCGCGAATAGACTCAAATAAACTTTTCTCTATATGTTGTGTGAAGATATCTACCAATTGATTCTTTAACTTAATGAATTGAACCAAAATCTCACCATTTTGGACACGATCCCGTAAAAATTATGTAGAATCTCTATATGCTTTGCCCTTGAATGAAGAATTGGGTTTTTGGTGAGATTGATAGCACTTGTATTGTCACATCTGATCTCGGTGCAGGATTCTTCTATTCGAAAGTCCCTTAGTTGTTGTCTTATCCATAGAATTTGAGAACAGCAACTATCAAAAGCAACATATTCTGCTTTTGTTGTTGATAATGCTACAATACTTTGTTTCCTTAAGAACCAAGATATTAGCATATTTCCCAACGGTTGACAAGTGTCAAATGTGATTTTTTTTGTCGACTTTGCAACCGTCTAAATCAGCATCAGAATATCCAAGTAGTGTAAAGTCTCATTCTTTTGAATACCATAGACCCAGCTTTAGAGAAGTCATAACATATTTGATAATGCATTTTACAGCACTTAGATGAGATTCCCTTGGATCAGACTAAAATCTTGTACATATGCACACTTTGAATGGAATATGAGGTCTAGAGGCAATAAGGTAGAGAAGAGAACCGATCATGCTTCTGTATAGCTTCTAATCTACTTTCTTCCCTTCTTCATCCTTGTCTAGTTCCGATGAACTTGATATAGGTGTCTTTGTCTTCTTGCAATTCTCCAGTTCAACTTGATGAGATCTTTGGCATATTTCTCATGGTGAATGAATATACCTTTCTTCGATTGTCAAACTTGTAATCCCAGAAAAAAGGTGAACTCACCCATCACTCTCATTTCGAATTCATCTTACATAGATTTTGCTACTGGTGCATAGGTCTCATCATAGTTTATCCATTCTTCCTATGTATATCTTTTTGCCATACCTTTTTGCCACAAGTCTTGCTTTGTTTCTTATCATCTTTCCTTTCTCATTCGAAACCCCATTTTGTTCCAATCACCGATATGCCTTTGGGTTTTGGAATCAGCTCCCATACATCGTTGATGCTGAATTGTCTGAATTGTTCCTACATAGCTCCTATCCAGCTTTCATCTAACAAGGCTTCATCTACTCCTTTTGGTTTTATCTCAGAAACAAATGCTAAAGCACTAGACTCATCTCTTCCTTTGGATCTGATGCAAATTTCTTCATTAATGTTTCTAATGATGAGTTCTTCGAGATGACTTGACTTGTGCTTCCAGTTACTATATGGTTTGAGAGTCTGTTAATCCTCTACTTCATTTGAATCTTCTCGATCTTCTTGTTGCTATTCTCCAGAAGTCTGAACCTCTTCGAGGGAAATAGACTTTGTTAAGTCTGGAATTGGTTCAGACTTTTCAAGTTGAGTCTGATCTGGTTGATTCTGCACATAATCCTGAAACTTAACATTCATAAATTCTTTTACAAATTGAGTCTTCTTGTTAAAGACCCTATAAGCTTTGTTTGAAGTTGAGTAGCCAAGGAAGATTCATTCGTCTAATATTTCCTTAAACTTTTCAAATCGTTTATATGCATTCTTCAAAATAAAACATTTATAGTCAAAGACATAAAAGTAGGAAACATTGGGCCTCTTTCCTTTATTTAGTTCATGAAGAGTTTTCTCTAGGATAGGCCTCAAGAATACTTTGTTGATAATATAGCAGGCAATATAAACTGCTTCTGCCCAAAATCGAGAGAAAATTTTGCTTTATATTTAGAGAGTTTTGGCCATCTCTTGTAAAGATTTATTTTTCCTTTCCAAAACCCTATTTTGTTATAGAGTGTATGGAGAAGAGAAAACATGTTGAAAACCAAATTCATTACAGAATTTCGCAAAATCTTGATTTTCAAACTCATCTCCATGGTCAATTCGTATGCTAGAAATAACATAACCCTTTTCATTTTGAACATTATTGGCAAACTTCGTGAAATAAGAGAAAGTTTCAGACTTACTTGCCAGGAAATATACCCAAGTGAAACGAGATTACTCATCCACGATTACTAGGCAATATTTCTTTCCACCAATACTCTAAGTTCTCGTTGGTCCAAAAAGGTCCATATGGAGTAGTTGCACAACTCGACTGGTAGAAACTTGATTTACAGGTTTAAAGGAACTTCTAACTTGTTTTCACAAGATGCAACTTCTTAGAAGAAACTTTAGCAATTTGCTTCATATTAACATGACCAAGCTTTCAATGTCAGAGACTTGCTTCATCTTGAATAGAAACAAGGTATTAAGAACTTTCTTGGTTTATGTCCATAAGGTATATGTTGCCATGCCTTCGGCCAATAAAAGATTAGGAGAAGTCTTGACTCATTCCAGAACAAATGTCTTCTTGGAAGTTTATTATGAAACTAGTATCGCAAAACTGACTTATACTCAATATATTGTAATTCAATCATTCCACCAAGGAAACATTGTTGATAGTTAGGTTTCGAATCTTCATAATTCTACATCATACAATTTTTCCTTTCTTTTTTCCTTCAAAAGAAACTTTTCCTCCATTCAATCTAATAAGTTTTATGAAGCAACTTGAGTCTCTTATCATATGCCTCAAACAACCACTATCCAAATACCATTTGATCTTTCTTTCAATAGTGACTTGTGATTAAAAGAAAAACTCAAACTTTCTTTGGTATCCAGATTTTCTTGGGTCCAAGAGAGTTAGCATTAAAGACAATTTTGCCCATCCCTTCTTAACTGGTCTCGAAACCTTAGGACATTCTTTCTTGAAATGTTCTAAGCTATTACACTTAGAACATTTGAGTGCACTTCGACCAACATGTTTTACAAAACTTTTTGAAAGTGATTCTTGTAAAATCTCCTTGCGGGTCTTTGTTTAATTCTTTCTTTTACTTTGGGAAAATCAATTAATGGAACAGTTTCTGAAGTCATACCCAAACCAAATTTGTGAAAATAGGGTATTTGTGCTAAAAGGATTTTCTTTAGCTTTTCGGATCCTTTTGAAAATCTTTTTGTAATATTTGAAATATCTCTTTTCAAAATGGCATTTTTCTTTGAAAGATAGTCATAATTTTCTTTTAAATTATCAAAATTTCTATTTAGACGTTCAAACTTTTCTTTGTAATAAACTTCTTGTTGCTTGTGCTTCGAATTCTCCCTTTTTATTTTGGAAATCCTTTTAAGAGAGGATTTAAGACTGAAGCAAAGTTCATCTATATACTTAGAGACTTTAACAATAATTTCTATGTTACTGACCTCAATTTCATTGTTTGAGTCTGAATTAATGTTTGTTTCTGATTCTGAGTCTGATTCTGAATGAACCATTAGACATATGTTGGCATACTCTTCTTCACTTTCCTCACAGTAGGTGTCACTCCATGTTTCAACTTTGAGAGCCGTTTTGTACTTCTCATGATTTCCTCTCTTCTTCTTTAATAGAGGACAATTTGGTTTGATATGCCCCCTTTTCTTGCACTTGAAGCATATAACATCCTTGCTAGTTTCATTTTCCTCTGTTAGTCTCTTCTGAAAATTTTGTGTGCTTTGCTTTTTCCAGTTGAATTTTCTTCAATTTCTATTTAGTTTTCTGAATATCTTAATCATAAGCACCAGCTCCTCATCATCCATATCATCATTTGAATATGTATCAACAGAATCAACGTTAGACTTTAAAACAATTGATTTCTTACCTTTAGGATCTTCTTTATTGTTTATCTGCTCCACTTCGTATGACTGAAGCGTACATATCAGTTCAACAACAGATAGGGGCATATCCTCTGAGTTTCTCTAATTGAAGTCTTCACATGATTCTAGTTTTTGGAAAATCCACGCAGCAGTTTATTGGCTAACCTTGATAAGCCAGGTTATTTACAATCTTTGTAAAGCGACTAAACATATCAGTAATAGATTCTCCAGGGTTCATTTTGAAAGCTTCATACTGTCCAAGCAAAATGTTTATTTTAGTTTCCTTCACACGGTCAGTCCCTTTGTACCTAACATGTAATTTGTCCCAAACTTGTTTTGTTGTTTCACAAGAAGAAATTCAGTTATCCTCAGTGGGAGATAAGGCGCAGTATAAAGCTTTTGCGTCAAGAGCCTGTGTCTTGGTAATTTCAGCTTGTGTTGTTTTGTCAGCATCAATTAGTTATTTCCCTTTGTCTAATGCTGATGTTGCTTTGGGGTTGATCCCTTTTTCAACAACATCCCACTCTAGAGAATCTCTGGATCTGAGAAATGCCTTCATCTTGTTCTTCCACACATTGTACTCGTTTCTATTGAAGTAAGGAGGTCTGGTGTTGCTCTGACCTTCAAACAAACCTAGAGCCAAAATACTAGCCATAGAAGATTTTTAGCTTCGAAGTAAAACACTTCATTAAGTAAGCACACGAGCTCTAATATGAATTGAAAGGGCTAGTAAGAACACCTAAAGGATGGCGAATAGGTGTGAAAACAGATTTTATAGTGAAAAACTTGTACTTTTAACCTGAATCTGGTTGACTACAGACTTTGTAGAAGGAATCAAACTTTACAGTTATTTTTAAAACGCATAAAAAGTATATTGCAATAAATAAAGTAATGGAATTCAGTGAAGAGAAACGGAACACTGAATTTATAGTGGTTCAGCTTAAATTAAGCCTACGTCCACTCTCTCATGCTGACAGCCTTATGGTTGGTTTCTACTATGAATTAAAAGAGAATTTACAATATTGTGATCTCGATTTCTTAGTGAAGAGTCTCTACTGCTCTCACGAAGTCACATTGTAAGTCTCTCTCTCTCTTTTGAGTACAAATTTGAGCACAATGTAAGGAATAACAAGTAAATGAAAGCTTTAGATTTTGGAATTATTCTTTCGTGCACACTATCAAACAACTGGAGAGGTCTCCTTAAATCCTCCTTTGTGCCTTCTCGACCGTTGGCACTTTTCAAAGAAATTCTTCCAATCAACCCGTTAGATAGAATCAATCAAGGAGATCTTCAAGCCGTTTGAAGATTGTGATGAAAGCTCGTTAGTCCTATTCACCCATACAATCAGGATATATGTTTTCCATAAATAGATTATTTCCAAAATAAATTGCCTTCTGAAATGATTTGATGTATCTAAATTGATTCCAATAAAGATAACCAATCTCATAGGTGATATTTTGTGGCACCCCTCAACGGCCCCCGATTCATTAGGGTCGCCATAGTTCGCTTACTATTCACTTTCCTTAATAACATGTCACTCTAGTACCATTTCAATTGCAGCGGGTCCATACAACCTGGGGGTTTACTTTTTTTTAGATCGGTCCCTTGTGCAGTTCATATAACGGAAGCACATCCAACAACTCCATTCCATATATTCAGAAAACGATGCACACCTACTAAACATTTATAGGTAAAAGTCGAACACTTTTATTTACCTAAACCATACGGATATCATTCATCGGTACATCAAAATGTTGTAGTCTTCTATACTCGGCTATACTTCAAAAGATGACCGACATCTTCTCTAACAGTCGTATACTTAAGGTCCATCGATCAGTGTCGGCGCCCAAAAGTTCCTTCCTTTGCTATCCTCCTCCTTGCAGACATATCCAACCACTCGATCCATTTACCGGTGGTAGTGGTAGCAGAGGTATCTTATTTAGTTTGAAATATTATACCCCAAATGGGGTGAGTACAACCATTTAGCAGTAAAGATCCACCAAACTACACATTACGTCGAACAGAACAATCAAGGCATCATAACAAAGCACGTATCATTTATGCATTCAAGCATAACTTACCTTGCAACCATGCATATGTCATCATACCATGTGTGCATATACCATCATGCACTCATTATCAAGCATTCATGCATATATCACCATGACATATGTGCACATACCACCATGCACTCATCATCAATCATTCATGCTATATATTACCATGCCATATGTGCATATACCACCATACAGTCATGCATCTCTCATCATGCCATCGTGCATACACCACCATGATTCGTATCATTCATGCTATCAAGCATACATCACCATGAGATCCATTCATGGCTTCATGATCGTATTTTCAATATCAAATAGCATTAATTTACTTTCATAAGCAGATCATGCATCATGCCATATGCATTCACCCATGCACATGATTCATTCTTAATTCCTATCTTTCACAAGGATCTCATCAGTTTTTCTTTCCAGGGACCAATGTTTGCATCTCACAATTTATCACTCGCATCCAACCAGGTATTGCGAGGAACCTTTGGGCATGTATTCAAAATACAACTGGCATCCGGCCCCCCACATTCCGGGCATCTCGCATCCCAACTAACATCACAAAGAATCCCCCCGGGCACACACTTCTAGGGCTTCCGGGATTACGTATTGACATACCACAAGGAGTCCCCCCCTCTGGAATTACGTACCGTATACCACCGGGCATCTCGAAACTCTCGAGAACCCTCCGGAATTACGCCACTAGGCCACTAGGCATCCGGCACCCCCACATCCCGGGCATCTTGACACTCCCAGGGCATTGTTGGCTCACACCTCCGACAATCTTATTACTATCCTAATTTACATTTATACATGTATCTCAATTTCAACATGGCATTTGATGCAATAATGCCAATGATTGGAATCAGCCTTTTCAAAATCATATAATATGCATTGGGAAAAATATTATTTGATGCAATGGTTTTGAGAGACTTCATTGAATTCATGAAAATCCATAAATCTTTTGATGTCATATGATATGCATGAATGTCACCACATCATTGCACGAATGATAATCCAAGATATCACAATTTATATAGAAAATCAATAACCTGTAAATAGAACAGTTTTTCAGCTTAAACAGAATGCGTGCTGTTTATGAAAAATTCTGGAAAATTAGTAAACGATGAAAATTAATTCTGAAAATTTAACACATTGAAGATAACATCTAAGAAAACACATTTCATGAAGAACACCATATCAAACAAGGCTTCACAGAATACGTACAAGTCCATGCATCACCAAAAAAGGATTTTAACATCATCCATGCACAGTTTTGAAAACAATTTCAATTAAACCCTTAAATAAACTCAGGAAATTCTTAAATTTCGACATGCTGTATTTAAGACCTAGAGGTATAAGTTTCATGAAGAAATCGTAGTCCAATTCACTCAGGATGAAAAGATAAAATCGATTTACTTTTCCTATGCTCGGTATCGTTTTCCAGATCTACCTGTGTTGAAGAAAAATCGTTTCCTTAATCATTACTGGTCCATTTACTCTGAAATCTCAGTATGTTGTTCCCCAAATATTACCTAAAACTTTAATTATAGACACACGATCAAATTTTAACTGTATGATTTTATAAAAATCCCAAAATCATACTAGGTCGAAGCAGCGTTTTTCCCTAGATCCAGTTTCTTCAAAAGACAACAATTCCACCGACCTATTTTTGTTCATTTCCTCTAAATTTTTTTATATTTTCTACCTCAAGAAGTATAGTACAACTTTCATTAAGAGATAAAAGTGAGATTTTCACAAGAAGGTTACTTTACAGACCACGAAACCACTGAAGGTCAACACAACGAATTCCAGATCTAGTCTCTCCAAAGAAAAATCATTTTACTGACCATTTCTTGTTCGTTTTGCCTCAAATTTCAGTATGTTGTTCTTCAAGGTGTTCTCTACAACTTTCATGAAGAGGTTGAAACATGATTTCAACTAAAAAGTCACATGCAACACACAAACACGCAGACGGTCGGACTGGTCTTTCCGAAATCAGCATGCATGACCAACGAATCTCTCTTCAAAGCTCCGAAATATCATCCCATCTACCACAACCAAGACTTACCATCTACTACACATACACACAGCAATACAAAGGGTAGGTTTTAGGATTTCACTTGCCTTAGATTCAAGCACAAAACAACACCAAACAAAGGCAAAGCAGCAACGAATGGCGGAAGAATAGGCAGATGAACTCTCTTCCTTCTTCTTCTTCTTTGCAATGATTGAAAGCTGCATGTGGCTGCCCAAGATGGCAAATGGCGGCAGCCACACTTGGCAACTAGGGAAGAACACTTGGCAATTTGCCATGCAAGAGGGGCTCCATCCCGCTGGGCTTGGGGCCAACTTGGTCGAAGGCCCAATGGGCTTCATGGGCCTGGCTTTGGGCCAAAGTGGTGGAGGTCTTGGGCTGGGTTTTTGGGCTAGCTTGGCCTAAGAATTTCGGCCCACTAACCTTTTAATAATCTATTAACATTTTCCACTTAAATAATTACTAACTTGCAAAAATAATAAGGCCATAAAACTTTTAGTCACAAATCCATAAATTTCAATTTATAATACACATGGCCAATGATAGAATTTTCTTTCCTATCATATAATTATCCATTAACATAAGATGTATTTCTACCCAAATAATTCTTCATTAAAATACTCGGCATTAACCTATTAAAATTCTTTGGTGTAAAGGCCATAACATAAATCAATAACACTCCCATCACCTATTCATGGTTCATGGTATATTTAGGGGTTATTATGAAATTTTGGGTGCCACAATTCTCCCCTCCTTAGAGAATGTCATCCTCGAAATTAGACATTTCCTATGTCTCTTGAAATAAGTGAGAGTACATTTCCCTCATTTCATTTTTACTTTGCCATGTGGCTTCCTCAACATCATGATATCGCCATAATATCTTAACCAATGGAATTCTCTTGGTCCTGAGAATTTGTTCCTTTCGATCCAGTACTTGCACAAGCTCTTCAATGTTCCTCACTTTCTCATCCATTTTGATGGCTTCATGATCAACTATGTGACCAAGGTCTAGCTGATACTTCCTCAGCCATGCCTGTACTTTTCTAAAAGCTATTGTTATACACAAGTTCTATTAGGTATAACTTTTCATCCTAACTTCCTTTAAAGTCAAGGATGCAATCTCTTAACATGTCCTCTAATGCTTGGATCACTCTTTTCATTTGTCCATCTAATTGAGGATGAAAAACAGTACTAAATTGAAGCTTCGTCCCTAAAGCATCTTGGAGACTTCTCCAAAAATTTGAAGTAAACCTAGAGTCTCGATCAGATGTAATTGTTACAGGAATATCATGTTAGCGTACCACTTGGCTTACACATATATTAGCAAATTTATCCATCGGATAATCTACATGAACTACTAGGAAATGGGCAGACTTAGTCAAGCAATCCACCATCACCCAGATGGAGTTGTGGCTACTTGATGTCCTTGGTAATCCTTGCACGAAATCCATCATCACATGATCCCATTTCCATTATGGTATATCTAATGGTCTCAATCAAACACACCATTAAGCCAAATTATTCTTATAGCTTTATCACCATCAATTCAAGTCTAGAACCATCAAAATCGACACCACTAACAACTCATCTGGTTCAGTCCAACAAAGACATTCACTACGCTTTCACTGCAACATAGATTCAAGCCTAAAATATAGCATCATACCTTCGATTCAAATATCGATAGTCCACCAAGACTTATTTAATTCAAAAATCGACAATCCACCAAAATAAAACTTGTCTAGTTTCCATTGAATATATTTAATATCTTACCCTAAAGGATCATCACTTGGACTAATCACTCATCAAATCCACAACTTGAACTTTCACCTTTTCACCTTGGAAAGACTATAATCACAATTGATCATATCCACTAATTCCACCAAACCTTTTCAAACTGAGATCATCACCTAAAATTAAAAGTTGACCACCATCGATTAAACCTATTATTCCAACATATAAACCACAAGTTATTTCATGTCTCATATGACTACTCAAACTCTTGACTTCCAAGATCATTCTATACATACTAAATGCCTCCATGTAATGCATCAAGACTTCCAATGAGATCCTCTAATAGGAAGTCACTACTTAGCTCAAATGATCATAACTTAATCCTCAAATTCATAACTCACTCTACATAATTCACTTCTTAAGCCTTGTTTGCAGCACTATGCTTAGATGCTGCGCATGTTCTTCGAGTCCTTTAGAATATATCAGGATATCATCAAATGAAGACAATCACAATTTGATCCAAATAAGGCTTAAGTATCATATTCATTATATCCAAATAGCATAACTAGGAACTCGTAGTGTCCATAGCGAGTCCTAAATGCGGTCTTAAGAATGTCTTCTTTCTTAATCCTTAATTGATATCCCGATCTCAAGTCAATTTTAGGAAAGACCGAACTTCCTTGAAATTAGTCAAATAGGTCATCAATTCTAGGTAATGAGTACTTACTCTTAATAGTCACTTGATTCAATTGTTTATAGTCAATGCATAAACGTATCGACCCATCCTTCTCTTTCACAACAAGAGTTCTACAAGCTTAACCATGCTTCCGCTGCGCCACTCTGATAAAATTATCCCAGAAACACTGCATCCCAATTCAGTTCATAGTTCGGTTCATTCCTGTCCCATTTTTGCCATCATAGAAGCCTGCTAGGAGCCGCTCTTTGTTCAGGTCCTCTGACCTCAGCGTCCACTCCTCGCTCTCATCGGATCGAGTCGTTATAGGTACACTAGCTTTCGACTAGTTCAAACCCAAACTACACATCAATTGGAGGGTCTTGTTTCGATAGGGACTAACTTACGAAGATATTATCTGTGGCACCCCTCGACAGCCCCCGATCCCTTAGGATTACCTTAGTTTGCTTACCATTCGCTTGACCTGATAACGTGACACTCTGATAATATTTCAATTGTAGTGAGTCCATACAACCATGGGGGTAAAGGTGAACACTTTTATTATCGGTCCCTTGCGCAGTTCATATGGCAGAAGCACATCCATCAACTCCCTTCCTTATATTCAGAAAATGATGCACACGAACTAAACATTTATAGGTAAAAGCTGAACACTTTTATTTACTAAAATCAGATGGACATCATTCATCAGTACATCAAAATGCCATAGTCTTCTATACTCGACTATACTTCAAAAGATGACAGACATCTCCTCCAACAGTCGTATACTTAAAGCCCATCGATTAGTGTCGGCGTCCAAAAGTTCCTTCATTTGCTATCATCCTCCTTGCGGTCATATCCAACCACTCGATCCATCTACCGGTGGCAGTGGCAACGGAGGTATCTTATCTAGTCTGAAATGTCAATCCCCAAAAGGGGTGAGTACAACCACTTAGCAAGTAAATGACCCAATAAACCACTCATTGCATCACACAATACAATCATAACAATCATAGCATAACACATGTCATTCATGCATCCATGCATAACTTACCTTGAAGCCATACATATGTCATCACACCCCATGTACATACATCCTCATATAACCTTCACCATCATGTCATACGTTTACCATCATGCCATAGGTGCATATACATCCATGCACTCACCATCATCATGTCATACATGTACCATCATGTCATAGGTGCACATACATCCATGCACCCACTATCATCATGTCACATATACCATCATGCCATATGTACACATCCATGCGCATGATTCATATCATCCATGCTATCGTGTATACATCCCCATGAGATCCATTTAAGCCTTTATGATCACATTCTCAATTTCAATTAACATCAAGTTACTTTCATAGACAGATCATGCATCATGCCATATGCATACACCCATGCACATGATTCAATTTCCATATTTATCTTTTATAAGGATCTCATCATTTTTCTTCCTAGGGACCAATGTTAACATCCATCATTTATCGCTCGCACCCAACCTGGCATTGCGAGGAACCTCCGGGCATCTGGCACACACCTCCGGGCATCTCATATCCCAACTAGCATCACGAGGAATCCCCCCGGCACACTCCTCCGGGGTTTCCGAAATTATGTACCGCCATACCACTAGGCACCTCTGTGACACCCCGAACCCTTCGCCAATGTTACTCCTTATTACCTTTCTTCTTAGAAGATGCGTCGTAATTTATAGACACACACACACACACACACATACATATATATATATATATATATATATATATTTTAAAGTGGTCCCAGCGCGACTCATAGCGGAAGCAAATTAAACATCACCATCTATCCCCCTACCAATCCATGATACCAATACACACTAGTTAAATATCAAGATTTTATAAACAACTTCGACACTTTGCTTACATATATATAGCAAGATGGGATTCCCTTCGGGTTGGTACAAAACAAGGAAAAGCTAGGACTCTGCCATGTCCAGCCTAAAATCCTCAAAAAGAAACTCTCGACCCTCATCATTATACGAGTACGAACCCCCATCGAAAGTGTCGACTATCTACATCAAAAAGAGATCCAGCTCCTACTCATCGCGCGTGGATCTCACACCCAACCCGGTGCATCAGGTGGTGGCGGTGGCAACATCCCTCGCATCGCTCCATCCCGACGAACGTGCACAGAAATGAACTCCTGAATGACAGGGCCCCTAGCCAGGCCTATGTCGTACATCACTAGATAGCGTACTCGAATAAAAGTCAGTCCGGGAACAGAGGGACAGTATATCTCAGCACACTCAACCTCTACATCGGATGGGAGACCATAAAACACCCCCCGCGAGACGGCATGTAGCAGCATACTTGCTAATCTGAAATGTTATCCCCAAAAGGGGTGAGTACAACCACTCAGCAGATAGGGAAATCCCATAACAACTCAATACATCAGGCATATCATCATACGATGCAGGCATTGCTTACCTTTGATGTCATGCGCATTCATGCATCATCATATCATACATATCATCATCATGGCATCTCATATATCATTATCATCATCATGCATTTCATCATGCATATCATACCACGGATGATCATCATATCACATCACATCATCATCATTATCATGTCATCATGCATATCATCATGCATATCATATCATAGGTGATCATCATATCACATCACATATCATTGTCATCACATCATCATGCATATCATCATGCATATCATATCATGGGTGATCATCATATCACACCACATCATCATCACTATCATATCATCATGCATATCATCATGCATATCATATCATGGGTGAACATCATATCACATCACATCATCATCATTATCATGTCATCATGCATATCATCATGCATATCATATCATAGGTGATAATCATATCACATTACATATCATTGTCATCACATCATCATGCATATCATCATGCATATCATATCATGGGTGATCATCATATCACATCACATCATCATCATTATCATGTCATCATGCATATCATCATGCATATCATATCATTTTTTTATCTTTAGATTTGATCACCACATCACCCATTCTCAATTATCATCCCTTCGGGCAAAGACCTCCGATAGGGTTCCCAGCATTCAGCCTCCCAGGCCACCAGGCTTCCGGCCCCCCACATTCCGGGCATCTCGCATCTTAACTAGCATCACGAGGCATTCCCTTCGGGCAGAAACCTCCGACAAGGCGTCCGGCCTTTACCCTTCTAGCCAGGCATCCCACACCCCAATCCCGGTGTCGCGAGGAACCTCCGGGCATGTATCCAAGATACAACCGGACATCCGGCCCCCCACATTTCGGGCATCCTGAATCTCCCAGGGAATTCCGGCAATGTATCTCTGTACATTCCAGCCTCATCCTCCACCACAACCTCTTACTCACATATCATTTTCCACATTCACCATCCTTTTAATCTCATTATTACATGGCATATGATTCACACATGCATCACAATTTATGATCATACATACACCAATGTCATATAACAATGCATAATAAATTCAATGGAATTCATGGCCAATAAAATAATCCATTTTTATTATTTTATTATTTTATTATTATTTTATTATTTTATTATTATATTTATTTATTTTCATAAATAAATATTTTATATCTATGATTTTCTCAAAATCATAATATTCAAACAATCACTAAACAAACCAATAGGATGACAATTTCATACGAAATTCATGGCCAAATTGAATTTCACATAATTTCACAATTTCCACAAAATAGCACATGATATTCTGATAATGACCAGAATGCACAGTTTCCAAGTAAATTCGATTAAAATACTCATATGGCCTCCAAAAATTACGAAATTTTACAGGGTGATAGCCAAGACATTTTCGTGCATTTTTCATGCATAACTCTAAGCCAAATTACTTTTATATTAATTTATACAACCCTACGAAACTTCTGGAACCACTACCGCGTCGTCCAGAATACACATCTCCGAAATATTAAGATTTCACCCATCTATTCTCTTTCGTTTCCTCTGCAATTTGAGTATGTTATGTACCAAGGTGTCCTTTACAAGTTTCATGAAGAGGTCTAGGTCAAATAACCAAAGTATGGTCAGCATTTAAGTCCATGAAATCTCGGGTGTTCTCGGAATACTTCACCAGAATCATCATCTCCAAGATCTAGCCGATTTACCACGATATACTTGTTCTTTTCGCTTCAAATTTGAGTATGTTGTAGTTTAAGGTGTTACCTACAACTTTCATGAAGATATTGAAGTCAAAATCTTCAACAAAAATCAACATGCAAATAAGAATCCAACAAGAAGTCAGTGAAAACTTCACAGATCTAGGGTCTCCGTATAATAGAACTTTAACCCCTCATATCTCCATCATTTTCCACGAAAGTTCAGTATGTTATAGTACAAGACATTAGCTACAACTTCCATGAAGACATCGAAGTCAAAATCGAACTCCGAACACACATGCAAGCTCAAACAAGTTACTGACTCCTACAACCGAGCAAGAACAGTCACACGGTTTGAAAACAACCAATCCTTACCTCGGTTTTTCGCACTTGAAGCACCTAAAATCTAAAATGCAACCAACAATACAACAAGCAAGAGAAGTTAAAGGACTCAACTTGCCTCTAGGATGGACAAACGACGATGTATGGCGGCGTGCACGGCAAACGGACGGCGGGACACGGCGGCTCCTCCTCGGCTCCGCCTCCTCTCCCTCTCGGTCTCTCCCTCTCTCTCGCGATTTCTCTCTCTCTCCCTCTCTCTCGGCCGAATCAAGCAAAAACCGGCCACCTTCTCTCTCTTCTCCCTTTTTATTTCTCCTAAAGCTCATGATTACCTTGCCTCTACCATGGCCAATGCATGGCCTTCTCCTTGCCACTTGTCTTGATCCATGCAAGATGGGCTTTGGAGTTGTGCTTTGGGCTTGGGCCATCCGGCCACTCCTCCTTGGGCTGGTTGACAGCCTCCTTTGGGCTCTAATGGGCCGACTAGCTTGGCCCACCAAGCTTTAGGCCAATGGGTCCAAGGCCCATTAGAATTTAATCCCCTTTTTCTCTCTCTTTTTTTTTTTTTTTTTGAAATTCTTCTTTAAATATTTTTGAATTCCAATTTTTCATCTTGGCCAAAGTCTTTGGGATATTTTTGTTTATTGAAATTTAAATCATATGGCCAAGCATAGATTATTAATCTATTAAATTTAAATTTCCACAATCACAAGCACAAATCATCAAATTTAAAAGACTAGTGGCTAAAACATAAGCCATGGAAATTCTACCACCTAATTAAAGACTTTAACACACCTTATGGCTTGGCTTTGAATTTCTAGGATGCCACAACCTCCCCTGGAATTACGTACCGTATATCATCGGGCATCTCGAAACTCCAGAGGACCCTCCGGGCATGCATCATGATACAACCGGGCATTCGGGCTAAACCTCCGGGCATGTATCATGACACAACCGAGCATCCGGCATTTACACTTCCTAGCCAGGCATCTCGACACTCCTGGGGCATCGTTGGCTCACACCTCCGACGGCCTTCTCATTTATCATAGTTTATATTCACAATTATGGCTCAATTTCAACATGGCATATGATATGATGGCAACAAGATCATTTTCAGAATTTGATTCTTATATGTAGTTTCAATCATCATCATATATGCAGCAAGATCTAACCACTTATGACAACACAATCCATGGGGTTCATACAACTTAGAATAATCCATACATCATGGCTTTTTGAATTCTACAAATTCCAGCTTGCACAATTTCAGAAAACATATTAATTAAATACCCACATGATCTTCAAAAATTATGAAATCTGAGCATGTGATAGCGAAGAAATAAAGGCAGAAACTCCATGAAGAGCACATGCCCAATGAACTTCACACAAAAAGATATAACTCACACATTACAGCTTGCAAAATTCGGACACATCAGATTCCGCGGTTCATGAAATATTTCAATTTAAATACCCGAATGCCCTTCAAAAATTACGAAATTTTACCAGGTGATATTCGAGACCCTAAGGTAGATTTTTCATGAAGATATCAAGGCCATATTCGTCCTAGATAATTAACCATGGATGGTCAAAGCTCCTGTTTTTAGTACCGAACAGTCCAGTTTAGCTGTCTCCGAAAAATCAAGGTTGTACCTACTTATCTTCCTTAATTCCCTCTGAATTTTTGATATGTTTTTACTCAAGAGGTCCACTACAACTTTAATTAAGGGATCTAGGTGAGATTCTCAACAGATAGTCACTTTATAGTCCATGAAGTCGCTGGAGTCCAGTACACTACTTCCAGATCTGTCGTCTTCAAAAGAAAATCGTTTCACTAGGCTAAAATTGTTCGTTTTACCTTAGATTTGAGTATGTTAGTCTTCAGGATGTTCTCTACAACTTTTGTGAAGAAGTCGAAGTGAAATTATCGGTAAAAAGTGACATGGAACACACAAAACCACCAAGAGGTCAACAAGACAGTTCCAAATCTAGCGTTTTCGTAGAGGGAGGGCCTCTACAACATTCTGGGTCGGCGGTATACTCGAAAACAGAGTGGTATTTCAAAAACAATATACTCAAAGCTTCGGTTTCTCACTGCCTAATCGTCCGAGATTCATCACACTCAAACACATATGCAAAATACAACCTGCAAAAGCAGAATATGGATCCCAACTTGCCTTTGTACAGAGCTACAGCAAGCATGACGGACGACAATGGATGCACAACGACGGGCGACGAACGAGCGGACGGACAAGCGGACCTTCCTCCTTCGCATGTCCTCTTCCCCTTTCTCTCGGTTCCTCACTCTCTCGGTAGCTCTCTTTCCCTCTCTTTGCTTGGACAACAACCCCCCCCCCAATAACCGGTCACTCTCCCTTTTATTTCCCTTTCCTTTAATCATTGCAGCTGCATGTGGCCGCCCAAGATGGCCAATGGGGGCAGCCACACCTTGCGCAACCTCCATGCCACTTGGCAGCTCGCATGCAAGGCTTATGGGCTTCAAGGTTTGGGCCGGTCTTGGGCCTTCAAGGGCCGGTCGACCAAGGGGCTGGCGTGGGCTGGTTGGACGGGCTTTTGGGCCTAAAAAAAATCAGCCCACCCTCTTCTATTCCTATTCCATTTAACCCTTATTTAAATAAACTTCTAATTTCAACTTATAAGCCCACAAAGCTTTATAATTTAAATCAATAAAATTCTACTTATATAGTGCACCACCAAGAATAAGATTTCTATATCAATTTGCACTTTAATAAATCCTTGGGTCACTTGAAGATACATCTCCATCAAAGCAATCATCCTTTACAATACTCGGCCTTAAATTAATTGAAATTCTTAAACTCAATGGCTAATACAAGATTAAACGGCACTTCCATTACCTAATCATGGTTCATGGTATATCCAGGGGTTGTCATGAAATTTTGGGATGCCACATTATCCGCTTTGGCCTATCTCATTCTTAGCCTAACGGTTTTATCCTTAGCGCATGGGTAAGTACTATCTCAAGAGATCATTCATCCTAGTCCATTGCTTATGGAACTAGTTCATTCTTATGATAAGGTCAAAGTTATACATAACTATTACTACCAAATCCATCTCCAGATCTCGTTCTCCTAGGGTTATCTCACACATTTCACATACTAACGTAGATAACAACATATCTTTCAATGATGTAGAAATACGAAGAGGCATATTTAAAGATTTGTTCCTACTTCTCACAATCATCTATATTTCTTAGACACAATGAATGTGTGTCACTTATATCAAATAACGCATATGCCTTCTTATCCATCTATAGAAATTGTACCTGAGATAACATTTTTGGAAGCTTTCGCTTCCTCTTGAGTGACCGCATACACCCTTCCTTGTGTTGGTGGCCTCTGTGGATTCCTTGGTAGGTTTGGTCCACTAGTACTTTGTTGTACCTGTCGCACTGAGCTAACATTCAGCTGTGACCCATTGCGTGGACAATTTCTCTTAAAGTGTCCTATTTACCCACATCCATTACACCTCAATTGGCTATTACAAGGTCCTGGCCCATGTTGTCCACCACATCTCTGGCAAAAATTACCCTAGTAAGGTACTCTCCCAACAGTTGAGCTATTCCAAGCTCTTCTAAAGTTTCCAAAGTTATTATTTTTCTTAGGTTCCTAAGGCTGACCTTGATCAGGATAAGGTCTCTTACCCCTTCGAACATCATTAAAGGTCATCTGCCTCTTAGATTTTGATTGCTCATTCACTAACTCTTACTCTACCAACTGTGCCCTCTCATAAATCTCATTATAATCCCTTATATTCAGAGGCACTAGTTGTTTTCTAATATCAGTCCTTAATCCTTTCAAAAATCTCTTAGCTTTCTCCTCACAGTCCTCAATCAACCTAGGAGCATACCTAGACAGTTCAGAAAATTTTGCCTCATACTGATCCGCTGTTAGCTCCCTTTATTCAAACTGAACAAGTTCAATGATCTTCCTATCCTTGGCACAATCAGAGAAATGCTTCCTATTAAAAGCACTAACAAACTCTTCAGTACCTAGTGGAAAGATCGTATCCCTCGAAGCTCTCCACCAAAACTTTGCATTGCCCTCCAGTTGGTACTCTGCCAAAACTATTTTCTCAGCATCACTGCAGTCCAACAACCGGAAAATTCGTTCCATTCCATCAATCCAATGTTCCGCCTCATCAGGATTTCCCATTCCACTAAACTTAAGTGGCTTCAACTTTAGGAATTGTTCCACCAATCCTTGAGGGCGACGTTCTACTCTAGGTTGTTGCTGCGCTTACCTTTCCATCAGACTTTCAATATTGGCCAATGCCTGTAGGATATCTTCCATTCAGGGTTCAGCCCTTGCAGTAGAGGCTTCAACCCTCGATGGATGAGCACTTCCAGCTCGCGCCATGAATTTCCTGTAGTTTTCCAAGTATTTACCTCAAGAATAATTTGCAACTCAGTGTCACTAGTCAGATCATTAATTAAGGTTATTACTAAAATCACAAAAGTAACATAGAAAGTTACTGACACACAAAAGCAACATCACACTAGTTACCAGGGATCTACGAGTGAATATCCATCACCCGTTGTTCAAAGTTAGTCAACTACTCTTGGGTAGTACCCTATGGTGTAACACCCCGAACCCTTCGCAGGTCGTCACCAGCGCCGGTGTTACACTTAATTTCCTTTTACTATCTTGTACTTAATACAAGCGTCGTTAATCACAGGCATTTTTTTTTTTTAAAAGCGGTCCCAGCGCGACTCATAGCGGAAGCAAATTAAACATCTCCATCTCTCCCCTTACTAACCATGATACCAATACACACCAGCTAAACATCAGGATTTTATAAACGAACATCAACACTTTATTTACATATTCTTTTAGGATGGGACTCCTCATTTCTCGGGTCGATACAAAACAAGAAAAGCGAGGACTCTGCCATGTCCTGCCTAAAATCTCAAAAAGAAACTATCAACCCTCTACATCAAGCGCACAACCCCCATCAAAAGTGTCGATTATCTACATCAAAAGATCCAGCTCCTATTCATCGCGCGTGGGTCTCACACCTAACCCGGTGCATCAGGCGGTGGCAGCGGCAACATCCCTCGCATAGCTCCATCTCGACGAACGTGCACAGAAATGAACTCCTGAATGACAGGACCCCCAGCCAGGCCCACGTCATACATCACTAGACAACGTACTCAGATAAAAGTTAGTCCGAGAACAGAGGGACAATCTATCTCAACACACTCGACCTCTACATCGGATGGTATCCCATAAAATGTACCACGCGTGACGGCAGGTAGCGGCATACTTGCTAATCTGAAATGTTATCCCCAAAAGGGGTGAGTACAACCACTCAGCAGATAGGGAAATCCAATAACATCCCAATGCATCATGCATATCATCACACGTTGCAAGCATCACTTACCTTGTAATCATGCGTATCATGCATCATCACATCATATATATCATCATCATCATGGCATATCATTTATCATTATCATCATCATGCATTCCATCATGCATATCATACCATGGATGATCATCATGTCACATCACACATCATCATCATGCATCATCATGCATATATTATCATAGGTGATCATCATATCACATCACATGTCATTATCATCATGCATCATCATGCATATATTATCATAGGTGATCATCATATCACATCACATGTCATCATCATCATGTATCATCATGTCATGAGTTAATTATCATCTTTATCTTTCAATTTTGATCACCACATCACCCATTTCTCAAATCATCAATCTCATCATCAACCCTCCGCGCAGAAACCTCCGACAGGGTTCCCAGCAAACTCAGCCATCCCATGGCCACCGAGCTTCCGGCCCCCCACATTCCGGGCATCTCGCATCTCAACTAGCATCACGAGGCATTTCCTTCGGGCAGAAACCTCCGATAGGGCTTCCGGCCTTTACCCTTCTAGCCAGGCATCCCGCACCCAAATCCTGGCATCGCGAGGCATTCCCTTCGGGCAGAAACCTCCGACAGGGCTTCCGGCCCCCCACATTCCGGGCATCCTGAAACTCCCAGGGAATCTCTGGAATTACGCCACCAGGCCACCAGACATCATCCTCCACCACAACCTCTTACTCACATATCGTTTTCCACTTCCATCATCCTTTTTAATCTTTTTATTACATGGCATATGATTCACACATGCATCACAATTCATGATCATACATACACCAATGTCATACAACAATGCATAACAATTCAATGAAGTTCATGGCCAATAAAATAATTCCTTTTTATTTTATCATTATTTTATCATTATATTATTATATTATTATTATATTATTATATTATTATATTTATTTATTTTCATAAATAAATATTAAATTTAATATCTATGATTTTCCCAAAATCATAATATTCAAAAAATCACTAAACAAATCAATAGGATCACAATTTCACACAAAATTCATGGCCAAATTGAATTTCTCATAATTTCACATTTTCCACAATATAGCACCTTATATTCGGATAATGGCCAGACTTGCACAGTTTCCAAATAAATTCGATTAAAATACTCATATAGCCTTCAAAAATTACGAAAGTTTACAGGGTGATAGACAACACATTTTCGTGCATTTCTCATGAAGAACTCTAAGCCAAATTCTTTTTAGATTAATTTATACAACCCTACGAAGCTTCTGGAACCACTACCGCGTCGTCCAGAACACACATCTCCGAAATTTTTAGATTTCACCCATCTATTCTCTTTTGTTTCTTCTGAAATTTGAGTATGTTATGTACCAAGGTGTCCTTTACAAGTTTCGTGAAGAGATCTAGGCCAAATAACCAGATTATGGTCACCATTTTAGTCCATGAAGTCTCGGGTGTCTCGAGATACTTCACCAGAACCATTATTTCCAAGATCTAGCCGATTCACCAAGCTACACTTTTTCTTTTTGCTTCAAATTTGATTATGTTGTAGTTTAAGGTGTTTCCTACAACTTTAAAGAAGACAACAAAGTGAGATCTCCAACAGAAATCAACATGCAATCAAGAAATCAACAAGAGGTCAGTGAAAATTTCGCAGATCTAAAGTCTCCGTACAATAGAACTTTTGACCCCTCAAATCTCCATCGTTTTCTACAAATGTTTAGTATGTCATAGAAAAAGACGTTAGAGACACCGAAGCCAAAATGGAACCCCAAACACACTTGCAAACTCGAACAAGCTACTGACTTCAACAAACCGAACAAGAACAGTCACACGGTTTACAAATAACCAACTCTTACCTCGGTTTTTCGCACAAATCACACCTAAAATCTAACATGCAACCACCACAACAAACATGCAAGAGAAGTTACGGACTCCACTTGCCTTAAAGGTGAACAAACGACGATGAACGGCAGCGATCGGACGGCGAACGAACGGCACACCCCTCCGGCTCCGCCTCCTTCCCTCTCGGTTTCTCTCCCTTTCTCTCAAACTCGCTCTCTTTCTCACCCTCTCTTTGGACAAATTGAAGCAAGTAATCCAGCCACTCTCTCTCCTCATCCCTTTTATATCCCCTTAATCCCATGATTAGCAATCATTGCTTTGCCTAAAGATTAACCAATGCATGCTCTTGCCATTTGCCACTTGTCATTTTTATTTTTGAATTTGATT
The DNA here is from genome assembly GCA_016097485.1 of Eucalyptus sideroxylon x Eucalyptus melliodora. Taxonomy (NCBI): domain Eukaryota; kingdom Viridiplantae; phylum Streptophyta; class Magnoliopsida; order Myrtales; family Myrtaceae; genus Eucalyptus; species Eucalyptus sideroxylon x Eucalyptus melliodora. The sequence continues at coordinate 23,669,398 of CM027826.1, read as the reverse complement.
GGGCTTGGGCTTAGGCCCATCCGGCCACTCCCTTGGGCTGGTCGAATTCTCTCCTCTTGGGCTTCCATTTGGGCTGACTAGCTTGGCCCACCAAGCTTTAGGCCAACGGGTCCAAGGCCCATTCCAAAAATAACCCTCTTTTTCTCTCTTTTTTTTTTTTTTTTTTTTTTGAATTCCTTTCTATAAATATTTCCAAATTCAAATTTCATCTTGGCCAAAGTCTTGGGATACTTTGTTTATTAAGATTTAAATTTATAAATCTCATTGGCCAATTATTAATCTATAAATTTAAATACACAAATCATCAAATTAAAAGACAAATTGGCTAAGGCATAAGCCAAAAGAAATTCTATCACCTAATTAGGAACTTCAACACACCTTACGGCTTGTCATTAAATTTGGGATGCCACATATGGTGTGCATCATTCTATCATCATTTCCATCTGAGGCATCTTATGACTCCAAATAAACCATCACTCCGATACCAATACTGGCCGTGGCACCCCTCGACGGCCCCCAATCCATTAGGGTCACCATAGTTCGCTTACCATTCACTTTCCCTAATAACATTTCACTCATATATCATTTCAATTGCAGCGGGTCCATACAACCTTGGGGTTTACATTTTTTCAGATCGGTCCCTTGCATGGTTCATATAACGGAAGCACATCCAACAACTCCCTTCCTTATATTCAAAAAACAATGCACACCTACTAAACATGTATAGGTAAAAGCCAAACACTTTTATTTACTTAAACCATATGGACATCATTCATCGGTACATCAAAATGCCGTAGTCTTCTATACTCGGCTATACTTCAAAAGATGAACGACATCTCCTCCAACAGTCATATACTTAAGGTCCATCGATCAGTGTCGGCGTCCAAAAGTTCCTTCTTTTGCTATCCTCCTCCTTACAGACATATCCAACCACTTGATCCATCCACTAGTGATAGTGGCAGCAGAGGTATCTTATCTAGTCTGAAATGTTATTCCCCAAACGGGGTGAGTACAACCACTTAGCAGTAAAGATCCACTAAACTACACATTGCGTCAAACAGAACAATCAAGGCATCATAAAAAAGCACATATCATTTATGCATTCAAGCATAACTTACCTTGCAACATGCATATGTTATCATACCATGTGTGCATATACTACTATGCACTCATCATCAAGCATTCATGCATATATCACAATGCCATATGTGCACATACCACCATGCACTCATCATCAAGCATTCATGCATATATCACCATGCCATATGTGCATATACCACCATGCACTCATCATCAATCATTCATGCATATATCACCATGCCATATGTGCATATACCACCATGCAGTCATGCATCTCTCACTATGCCATCGTGCATACACCACCATGATTCGTATCATCCATGCTATCAAGCATACATCACCATGAGATCCATTCATGCCTTCATGATCGCATTTTCAATATCAAATAGTATTAATTTACTTTCATAAGCAAATCAAGCATCATGCCATATGCATCCACCCATGCACATGATTCATTCTTAATTATTATCTTTCACAAGGATCTCATTAGTTTTTCTTTCTAGGGACCAATGGTTGCATCCCACAATTTATCGCTCGCATCCAGCTAGGCATCACGAGGAACCTCCGGGCATGTATTCAAAATACAACCGGACATCCGGCCCCCCTCATTTCGAGCATCTCGCATCCCAACTAGCATCACAAGGAATCCCCCCGGGCACACACCTCCCGGGCTTCCAGGATTATGTACTGACATACCACCAGGAATCCCCTCCCTCTGGCGTTACGTACTGTATACCACCGAGCATCTCAAAACTCATGAGGACCCTCCAGAATTACGCCACCAGGCCACCGGGCATCCGGCATCCCCACATCCCAAGCATCCTGACACTCCCAAGGCATTATTGACTCACATCTACGACGGTCTTGTTACTATCCCAATTTACATTTATACTTCACAGAATACGTACAGGTCCATGCATCACCGAAAAAGGGTTTTAACATCATCCATGCATAGTTTTGAAAACAATTTCAATTAAACCCTTAAATAAACTCAGGAAATTCTTAAATTTGGACATGCTATATTTAAGACCTAGAGGTACAAGTTTCATGAAGAAATCGTAGTCCAATTCATTTAGGATGAAATGATAAAATCGATTTACTTTTCCTATTCTCGATATCGTTTTCCAAATCTACCCGTGTTGAATAAAAATCGTTTCCTTAGTCATTACTGGTCCATTTACTCTGAAATCTCAGTATGTTATTCCTCAGAATAGTACCTACAACTTTCATTCAGGACACACAATCAAATTTTAACTGTATGATTTTACAAAAATCCTGAAATCATACTAGGTCGAAGCAGCGTTTTTCCCCAGATCCAGTTTCTTCAAAAGACAACGATTTCACCGACCTATTTTTGTTCATTTCCTCTAATTTTTTTTATATTTTCTACCTCAAGAAGTATACTACAAATTTTGTTAAGAGATCAAAGTGAGATTTTCACAAGAAGGTTACTCTACAAACCACGAAACCACTGAAGGTCAGCACAACGAATTCCAGATCTAGTCTCTCCAAAGAAAAATCATTTCACTGACCATTTCTGGTTCATTTTGCCTTAAATTTTAGTATGTTGTTTTTCAAGGTGTTCTCTACAACTTTCATGAAGAGGTTGAAACACGATTTCAACTAAAAAGTCACACGCAACACACGAACACGCGGACGGTCGGACTGGTCTTTTCGAAATCAGCATGCATGACCAACAAATCTCTCTTCAAAGCTCTGAAATATCATCCCATCTACCACAACCAAGACTTACCATCTACTACACATACACACAGAAATGCAAAGGGTAGGTTTTAGGACTTCACTTGCCTTAGATGCAAGCACAAAACAGCAGCAAATAGAGGCAAAGCAACAACGAATGGTGGACGAACAGGCGGACGAACCCTCTTCCTTCTTCTTCACACGGCCTCCTCCTCCTCTCTCGGTTTCCCTCTCTCACTCTCTCGACAGCTCTCTCACTCTCTCACTCACCAAAACCGGCCACTCTCCCTCTCTTAATTTCCCTTTCCTTCAGTCATTGCAATGATTGAAAGCTGCATGTGGCCGCCCAAGATGGCCAATGGGGGCAACCACACTTGGTAACTAGGGAAGAATACTTGGCAATTTTCCATGCAAGAGGGGCTCCATTCGGCTGGGCTTGGGGCCAGCTTGGTCGACGGCCCAATGGGCTTCATGGACCTGGCTTTGGGCCGAAGTGGTGGGGGTCTTGGGCTGGGTTTTTGGGCCAGCTTGGCCTAAGAATTTCGGCCCACTAACCTTTTAATAATCTATTAACATTTTCCACTTAAATAAATACCTAACTTGCAAAAATAATAAGGCCATAAATCTTTTAGTCACAAATCCATAAATTCCAATTTATAATACACATGGCCAATGATAGAATTTTCTTTCCTATCACATAATTATCCATTAACATAAGATGTATTTCTACCCAAATAATTCTCCATTAAAATACTTGGCATTAATCTATTAAAATTCTTTGGTCTAAAGGCCATAACATAAATCAATAACACTCCCATCACCTATTCATGATTCATGGTATACCCAGGGGTTATTATGAAATTTTGGGATGCCACATATTTCCAACCAAAAGACCATATGTATCTTGTACGAGCCGAACCTTTGAAGAAAGAAAGATAATCCTGAGTCTTGTTAAGTCTTCATTCTTCACTTGTGTTCAAATCTGAAATTTGTCAAAGTGGGTAGACTTCTATTGTAAGATAGACTTTGACACAAAAGTCTAACGATCTTTAAAATAGAACTTAGATAAGTTTTGTCAACTTCAAAACATCATAGAAGTTTTCTCCAACAACAAGTAAAAGCATAAACAAATCTCATAGCCATTCATAACAAAAAAGGGATAGTTTCAAACACACTTATATTGACATATATGCATCCATAACGTCATGATAACATACCAACTATTTATATCCAAACTAACCTCACTTGTTATGCCATTTCATGTTCAAACAAAATGCGTCGTCATTCGCACTTCCAAATGGTCTCAGGGTTAGCCTAGCTTTTCTATGCTACGAAGCAACTTGAAAATTGTGGTATCCCTCACGCACCTAGTACGCGTCCAACTCAAAATACCATAGCTCAAGCTTGGCTAGTCATGATTAGGGCCTGAAAAAGGTTAAACAACAAGGAGTGAGATAAACTCAGTGAGCGAACTCCCTAAATCTTGCTTAGGGAAGTCATTCACCTCGGAAACACCTTAAGCATGCAAGTTATCTATCAACAATAGATCAATAGCAAAACAACCTCTACTTTGTCTTAATTACAACATGAATGGTTATTCCACTTCCTTAAAGCCATTAATATGAATATAATAACAATTCTTGAAACACCTCTTACACTCAAGAGCCAAACATAAAAAGAATGCAATTCAACATAGTCATGTGCTCATGTCATGCAATAATCCATACCTACTCGTATATTAATCTCATGTCACTCGTGTACAAACCATAGCATTGCTTATCGCTTCTCAAAATATGCATTTATGCACTCATGCCATGCAATAATCCATAACTGCTCATATATAAATCTTAGATCACAAGTGTGCTGACTATAGCATCACTTCTCAAAATTTGTATGCATGCACTTATGCACTTTTTGCACAATCATGTCCAAATTATTACGGCCACTCAAGGCCCAAGGCCAACTTGAAGGTTTGCAGCATTCAACGTAACCGAGCATCGTCCCACTTCATCATGTGGCATTCAAGAATTTCAACGAATCCTCGAATAGGTGACGGTCATGACCAATTCATAGAAGTATCAATGAACTATGGCATTGGTATCAATTACGGGCAGTAATCCGCATTTATTTATTTGTTGTATTGATATGATATGTTTAGCAATTGACCGATCAACCGTGCAACAAAAGAAAATCTTTGGACTTTGATCGAATAATATTTTTATTTTAGATTAGAAGGGATGGAATTTGGTCATGCGTGAGGAACATGCATGCTGAAATTTAAGAATAAAATTTTGAGGAGTTGGACTGCACACAAGAATTTCGGCTATACATTTGTTCTTGAAGCAATTGAATTATGGGAATATAAATTGATTCATTTAGAAAACAAAGTGCTTCATAATTATGGGCTTATATTTTAAAGACCATGGGCCTTTGAGTTTGGACTTTTGGCCTCAAATTTTCAGGCCCAAGTAGGCCCTAAGGAACCTCCAAAGTTGTCGACCGAAAAGGGGGGGGGGGGAGGAGAGAACCGGACAAGGGAAAATGCCACTCACCACTTGTCCATGGTTGCCTCGACCTTCTTCCACTTGTTCCTTCCTTGAAGCCATCTGTCTTCTACATGCAAAAATTAGCAAAATAATTAAACAAAGAAAGAAAAAGCTTTCGGTTTGAGCAAGGGAGAGTGAGGCCAAGAGAATGAGCGGGGGAGCAAGTGAGAGAGAGAGAGAGAGAGAGAGAGAGAGAGAGAGAGAGAGAGAGAGAGAGAGTGAGAGTCCAAAAGAGAGGGTGTGCAGTGAGTAGTTCGAGCATGTGAGGGCAGAGAGGGTGTGCTATGTTCGAGCTACGGCCGTGAACGAACACAGATCCCCATCGTCGATTGACCCAAGCCGAGATCCCCGAACCCCAATTTTTGGCTAGCAACCGAGTAGGACGACTTGAGGCAAGTAAAAGTTCATTGATCGATGTTTTGCTTGCTGTTATTATCTAGTGAGGAGTTGGTAGATGTGAGAAAATGAGGAATTGAAAGCTGCATGTTGATTTTGGACAAATAAGATGGAACTAGATCAAGAAACTAAGTAGAAACAGAGCATGTTTTGGTGGATTTTGGTTTTTGAATTGAAATAAGAACTCAAGGATCTAGCTATGGTGGATTTTTGGAAGTGAAGAGGCTGTAATGTGGTGTAATACACTTGTTAACACTTGGCCATGGATGTTTGATGCTGAGATTCAAAGAGTAGGAGTAGTTCTCTTTAGGAGAGTAGACTATTTTTGCAGAAGACAGTATGACCTTCAGTGATTTCATGTTTTTTCTATAATTATCTAGCCAAAATTTGACTTTGAATCCTTAATGAAAGTTGTAAGGCACATCTTCGGGAACAACATATCAAAACTTTAGAATAAATTAACAAGGTCTGACTGACAAAACGATATTTCTATGAAAATGCTAAAGCTGGAAGTTATTACAGAATGTTAGCAACGAATACAGAAATTATTACTCTCAATACGTAAGGAATTTGACTTGGTGTTCTGCATAAAACGTTTTTCTTTAGGTCTCATTGATAACATGTCAAAATTTCATAATTTTCTAAGTTCATTTGGGAATTATTCCGAAATCATTACCAGAACTGTGCACTTTAATAGTCGAGCTATTTTACTTCGAATTTGTACAAATTGTTCCCAAGGGTGAATATAGTTTGGAATATTATGTGATATGATGATACTGGCATTGATATGTTGTGCAATATCAAGATTAGATAAAGGATTTATGAGACATTTTGTCAATGTATATGAAAGTATTTTTGACAATTAAGATGTTAATTGATACCGTTGGACCCTCGAGTCAACGATGCCCCGGGAGTCGGGATGCCCAAAAGGTCAAATGAGTCGATGCCTTGTGGATGCCCAGTGGCCTTAGTGGCTAAATGCCAGAGGTTTTTCCTCGGGAGCTTCGGGATGCCTGGTTTTATGCAAGTCAGTACATAAATCCGAAGGGCTGGGGTAACCATTTTCATGGTGAGTCTCAGAGGGTTTCCTCGTGATGCCAGATGGGGTACGAGATGCCTAGAGGAGTGATATGCTCCAAATGCTCGATGGCCCTAGTGGCTGAATGCTTGAGGCTTTCACAATGCCAAGGTGGATGCGAATGCTCGGAGGGATGCAAACATTGGTCCTCCGGGGGATGAAACCTTTTGGATGATAAAATGGATGATTCTACTATGTGTGTGTGTGGTCTAGTTCTAAGACTAGGTTGTATGGCATGGAATGGGACATGTCATTACAGTTTGGCCCTATGCTCGGGACTTGGGTAATTGGATATGATGCATCTTGATTCTTTTGAAATTATAGGGTTGCTATTGCATTAAAGAATTTCATGAATTTGATGCATATTTATTCTTGTGATTACCTGTTTTTGTCTATCTCGGATGAATCTAGATTCGGATAGTAATGCTTGATATAGTTTGATGAATTTTTCACTGCTAAGTGGCTGTAATCACCCCGTGTGGGGACTAACATTTCAGATTAAAAGATGCCTCTACTGCCTATCACTCACGGTACTTTTTACAGTGTCCCAGTCGACGTTAAGTGCATGTGTTCAAACCACACTCATGTCAAGATTCGAGGATTGGTTTTCATTTGAATATAGGTTCTAGTCATGTATGACATCGGTTTACCTAATGGCCCCGTGGTTCAAGAGTTTCTGTCGGTGCACGTTCATTATGATGGGATCATGCTAAGGATGTTGCCGCCACCGCCAGTTGATGGACCGGGCTGGGTGTGACCGTGTGTGATGGGTAGCAGATGAAGCTTTTTGAACTACCAGCACTGTCTGATAGACTTTTGTATAGGGCTGAATGGAAAGGAAAGCCAAGGGGAGGTTGGGTTATCTTTTGTTATGAAGCCGAGTATAGAAAACCACGGCAAGTTTTGATATACCAATCGATGTTATCTATCAGACCTATGTAAATAAAGGTGTCCTACTTAACTTATAAAACTATCTAGTGGGTGTGCATCATTTGAAAAATTTTGGGATAGAGAGATGTGATTTTCACTTCCGCTATACATTTATACACTACGCAAAGACCATTTAAAAATTATAATCCCTTAGGATTGTTAGACCTTCAGGTCAAGTAGGAGAGAGGTAAGCGAACTGTGGTGACCTAACGGATTGGGGGCCGTTTCGAGGGTGCCATATTAGGACACATCTCAGTACTTAGACCTTCACCTTGCATGACAGGGATAACAATGAGATTGCAATGTTGCATATTAAAATACTCGAGAATCTTCATTATATAAGACTCTTGTGATAAAGTAAGGAGTTTTCTTAATCGATCTCTTTTGATCTTAACACATAATATACAAGCAGCTTCTCCTATGTCCTTCATTTCAAAATTAGAGGACAATAATTGTTTTATGGTGATAACTGAAATCTTGTTGTTTCTAGCCAATAGAATATTGTCCACATAAAGTGATAGAATCACAAATTTATCTTTGGACCGCTTGACATATACACAGCGATCTTCTTTGATCATCATGAAACCAAAAGTGGTTATGGCTTGATGAAAACAAAGATACTACTGTCTAAATGATTACTTAAGGCCATATATTGAGTGATGAAGCTTACAAACTTTATACTCTTAGCCTTGAGCTATGAAACCTATTGGCTGCTTCATATAAATTTCTTCATCTAGTTCTCCATTGAGAAATGCTGTCTTTATATCCATTTGATGTAATTCAATATCCAAATGTGCAACTATGGTTAGGATAAGACATATTAAGGAAAACCTTACAGCTGGTGAAAAGGTTTTCTCATAGTTTATATCTTCTTATTGAGTATAACCTTTCACCACAAGACGAGCCTTATACTTTTCAATGGATCCATCCGCCCTTCGCTTAATCTTAAAGACCCATTCGTTTCCAATGGCCTTACGATTGGGTGACAGATCAACCAAGTCCCAGACATCATTTGCCCTCAAAGACCCATCCGCCTTTCGCTACATGATTTGCCTTACGATGAGAGAGCCTCTTTAATAGTCTTAGGCTTGACATCATCTTTCTGAGCAATCATAAGTGCTTCTTTGTCAATCTCAAAATGACGACGAAGAATACTTTTACGATTACTTTTATGTAATTGAATTTTTCTTGAATTCAATTTGTCAGATGATGCAACACTCCCACTAGTTCTTACATGTTGAGATAAATCTTCATTTCCCTCTACAACATTACTAGGTGTATTAGTAAGATCTTTCATCTTATATAATTGGAAGTCCTTGTCAATCTCACCCCTACTAGGAAAATCGTTTTCCAAGAACGTAACATCTCGTGACTCCATTTCAATCACACTTCCATCAGCTTGTTTACCTATGAACACATACCCTTTGGAGTGTTTAGAATATCTTATAAAGATATATTTCTTTCCTCTGGGACATAATTTGCCATATCTATAAGAAGAATCATGAATGTAAGCTACACATCCTCCCCATGGACGTAAAATACTTAAGTCTGGTTCCTACCAGTCCATAATTCATAAGGGGTGGAAGTGACCGATTTTGAAGGTACTCGGTTAAGTATATAGGCAGCAGTCAATAACGCATCTCCTCAATAGGAGATAGGTAAATTTGCTTGCGCCATGATAGACCTAATCATTTCTAACAGGGTTTTATTCCTTCTCCTAGCTATCCCATTTCGTTATGGAGTACCAAGAATAATCAATTACCGTACAATCTCATTTTCATCATAAAGAGCTTTGAATTGCTTCGATAAATATTCATGTCCGCAATCGATTCTCAATACCTTTATTGTTTTGTTCAACTAATTCTCTACCCTTGCTATATATCATCTAAAGTAGTCTAATACTTTTGACTTATGGGAGATCAAAAAGATGTAACCGAAACGCATAAAGTCATCTATGAAAGTGATGAAATATGAGGCTCTATGCCTCGTCCTCACATTCAAAAGACCACAAATATTAGAATATATGAGGTGTAATGAAAATTCGGCTCTAGTCCATTTACTGAATGGTTTTCTAGTTACTTTTTCCGCTAGACAATGTTCACATATGGGTAGATCAATATTAGTGAGTGACCCTAAAAAGCCTTCTCTACCTAATATTTGCATTCTTTGCAACCCAATGTGACCTAATCTAGCATGCCATGTACTTGCATCAATCTCAACATTACTAGAAGATGCAATTAAAGAAAAACAACTATTAACATTAACATTGTACTTATCAAAGTCAATGTCTAATACCATAAAACCATTTGATACATGAACTAAACCATAATAAACTGTTCCATACAAAATGTCAACACAATCACCATGGAAATTTAATATATAACCTAAGTTAAGAAGAATAACTACAAAGACCAAGTTTTGTCGAATATCTAGAGCATAAAAGACATTAGATAGGAATAGGTTTCGATCACCAAATAAAATTAATTTACATGTGCCAATACCCTTCACTTCAATTCTTGAGTTATTCTCGACATATATCCATTTTCTTCTAGGCTGAATCCGACAATACTCCATAAATGCTTTTCGGTCTCTAGCTACGTGGTATGTTGCTCCTGAGTTTATAGTCCACATTAGATGAGATTCAGCAAGCATTACAGTACTAGAAATAAAAGCATTACTTAAAGTAATAGAATAATAGGGTAACTCTTTCAGCTTAGTGCATTCACGAGCAAAGTTACACATATTGCCACAATTGTAACACTTCATCTTAGCCTTGTCCTTCTTCTCACCATGCTTCTTGTGTTGGAAGGTCTTAACCCTTTTAGGTGCCTGATCAGTCTTATTCCTTTTGTTGTTGAATTGAGAATTTCTTTTACGCTTGAAGATCGAAGCTTTGCGCGAACTCGATTCAGTAACATAAGTATGGGTAGAGGATCTCGCAGCCTTTAGGCGCTCATCCTCTAATTCTAAATGACGTCTTATACCATCAAAAGTGATAATATTCTCATTATGTGTCATATTGATCTTCATATGCTCCCAATTGTCAAGAAGAGACCCAATAATAACATGAATTTGCTGTTCATTAGTAAGAGAGTGACCTGCTGACTTCACCTCACAAATCATGTTTGACATCTCCTGAAGATGCTGTCTTATCGTTACATTTAAAAACTTTCGATATATGTAAAACTTGATGGTGAGCCTCCTCAGCTTAGTGTGGATGTACACCCAAATATATCTTTCAAGGCAATCCACATAGCTTAAGCTTTATCATAGCTTTTAAATTCACACATGAGATTATCTTGCATACAACTCAGCAACGTAATGCGAGTAATGCTATTTTTCATTTTCTAAGCTTGATAAACTTCTAGATCTCTCTTGTGTTGAGTTGAAGTTCCACGCTCAGGTTTATTCATGGTGTGATTGAGGGTTTCCAAAACCTCTTGCTCCTCAAGTATGTATTGAACCTTTCGGTACCAAATATCATAATTATTACCGTTTAGCTTTTCACCCTTATCAAGGTCAGCCACAATGGTCTTAGATGTCGAAGCATAATCAATTGCTATAGCACATTGACATAATAGACACAAAATCAATACTAGCACATTTTCAGAGTAACACACATATTTTATTTACAGCAAAAACAAACTTAATTAATGATAATTCAACAAAAGATATAGCAAGAAAAGTTCACTATATTCCCAATCAACTTTTATGTATGATTGTTCTATTATCATTGATTAGTTTAATTTGTGCAAATTTTAAGTTCTAGGTGAGAATTCTTTCAAATTCTACCAATCTATGAACTCCAACTTGGAAAAATAATTATATGACCTCATGTAATTTCTATATTTTTCATTAACACAAAAGCATAGCATGATTTTGTGTTAATGAAAAATGTAACAGAAAAACAATGATTTCCTACTATTGTTTGAATTTCCTTGGAACTAGAAAATTGTAAGTATATTAAACTATATACATGCTACCATTGAACCAAGCTCTACACAGCATATATGACATCATTTTCATACAGGCTAGCTATTGTATTTCCTCAAACATAAGAAAATACAAGTTGAAAATGAATAAACTATGCATTAAATCCCCAAAAATACGCGCACTTAGGGTTTCCTACACATTTTTATACATTTATAAAACTAAAAAATGAAGAATAAATATAGCACAGTATAGAGCACATCCATACAAACCAAACACTGCCGACCACGCTCCAATCGGAGCTCCCATGTGCCCACACGCACCGCCTAAGTGTGCGGCACGTGTGGTGCACGTGCCAACGAGCCTAAGAGCTCTTGGCTGGTCCGACTAGTCCAACCAGTCCCATCGGCGACCAATCCCACAAGTTTGACAGACGGACCGATTGACCAGTCCGACCCGTTGACCGGTCAATGGTTGGGTCGAGTCGGGTCGAGTCAACCTCGAGTCGAGTCGGGTCTCAGGTTGGGTCTCGGGTCAGGTTGTCGGCCGGTGACCGACCGGCCAACTGCCGCCACCAGTGACGTCATCAATGAAATCATCTAACAACCAACCATTGGATGATGTCACAGTGGTGTCATCACACGCTAGTTCACTGATCGGCGCGTGTCGCGCACGTGCCGGTTCGTTGACTGGCGTGTGTTGCGCACGCGTTGGTGTTCCTAGCGATTCAGGCATGTGATGCCCACACCCAGCGACTTTTGGCTGCGCGAGTGGGCGCGTCCAACGTCTTCCGGCGGCGATCTACCCATCGTCGAACTCATCCTGACGAGTGCTTTCAACCTGTATATTTATAAATTGATTTTAGCTGAAAAATATTTCAAAAAATGGCAAAAATTGTACGGATGTATGCAACCCTAAACCCATTCTTTGCTTCGGTTCAATTTCAATGATTTAGATTGCAATTCAAAGCACTAAACATCTAAATAGTGTAGATTTCATACTCTTGATCTTGATATCAAATAGTAAATGAGAAAATTCGGTGAAAAACAAGGGAGAAATCATGATCGGGCTCTGATGCAAATATTAGAATTCAAGTCGGCGGAAGACAACTTACCTAATTCTAATGCGCAGTCAATAATTTACCCTGGAACAATCGTTAAATTGCGGATGAATCACAAACAAACTTACCTCACGTTGGTGTTAATGCAATCACAAGGAAAGCATACAGTTTCCACGGCGTAAATGCAAACTATTCTCATAAAGAAGAAATGGAACGTCTTCTCTTTGATGGAAATGGGACAAGAAAAGGAAAACCTTCTTTATGTACGTACGTTCTTCCAAACCATGCTAACGGTTCTCTTATGGAGTCTTTTATATGACTCCATTACACCCCTTCAAATGGTGTCTTTGCATCATAGCGTATCAAGGTGAAACGGTGTGTTCTCATCAGACCCCATCATGGACGTACTAATTCAGTACAACAAGTTGGATATGTTATACCTTGCAGACTACACAAGTGTACAATCAAATATGCTGTGGACATTGCTTGACAATTTCATTCACAACATAGTGCTCCAAGTAATGACAGCTTCGGTCAGTTTGTTGTACCCCTCAAACTATAGTGCATCCGTAGAAAGAATTGCGAATCTTTTCCATTCACAAATTGCATTTATTCTGGGTGTATAGAGCTTTCTAATAATTTTTTTTTTTTTTCTGGAAATATGCAATCTAATTATTGTTTACACACTCCTTGGCGTTACTCTCAATGTGGTTGATGTGAAGTTACTGATCCTCCCAGTCCATGGAGTTGCCATTTCTGCCCCCACAACAATACAAAGGATCCTACTCACCCGAAGAAATAAATGTCAGCTCTTCAACCACCAATAAAGTGAAGTACGGTCTCTTCTATTTTAAAAAAAAAAAAAAAAAGTCTACAAACTCAATTAGTTCAAACACAGAAATGGTAAAGATCAACCAATCACAACATGACTCCAATTACATAAAATGGATTTCCTTTATAAGTTAATGTCTTATCCTCAGCTCCCACGCACCATGAATGGCCTTGCAATTTCAATACTCCTTCCGCTCTTGCTGTTTCCCACACAAACCTGAAATGTCCAAGAGCCTCATGTAAATGTTTTGCCTCGTTCCAAACGATATTTACCTCATTTGATGCCAAAATCCTTCTCATGTCCAAACAACATTTGCTATCTTCACCGTGTCCCCAGTTCCCACCAGAAAGATCTACCTCCAGGTCTAAATATCCATAGATAATAATACAAACGAAGAGTAAACAAGGATGGAAATGAGTATCCGAGTGTCTTGGTAAGCTCCCTTGGCACTAGGCTTTCCTGGTGTCGAGCATCTTGATAGCCAATACATCTGTCAACTACCACATCCCTGATTTGAGACAACCCTTCCTTCATTGCTTCAACCTTCTTTAAATGGAAAAGCAATTCTTCTTATTATAAACAGCTAATGAAGTCATCAAACATCTCAAGGTCATCTTCCCAATATCTTGTGGCGGATGATTCAGTCCTTTTAGCTGGTGAAACGCACATCCATGTGCAGAGGAGTTGCGATGAAAGGAACTTGAGGTTTTATTTAAGAACTCTAGGCAAACAGAAAGAATATGCCCACCCATCTTAGTGGCATGTCTTGGGAATTGGCCATTCATATAGCCAACTCATATTTCATGTGGCATCCTAAAATCTAGTGACAACCTCTGGAGTACCATGAACCATGATTAGGTAATGGAAGTGCCGTTTGATTTTGTATTAGCCATTGAATTAACGAATTTCAATTAATTTAAGGCCAAGCATTGTAAAGGATGATTGTTTGGATGGAAATGTGTCTTCAAGTGACCCAAGGATTATTAAAGTGCAAATTGATATAGAAATCTTATTCTTGGTGGTGCACTTTATAAGTAGAATTTTATTGATTTAAATTATAAAGTTTTGTGGGCTTATAAGTTGAAATTAGGAGTGTATTTAAATAAGGGTTAAATGGAATAGGAATAGGAGATGGTGGGCTGATCTTTAGGCCCAAAAGCCCGTCCAACCAGCCCACGCAGCCCCCCATTCAACCGGCCCATGAAGGCCCAAGCCCAGCCCATTGAGGGCCATCACCTTCGCATGGAGATTGACAAGTGGCGTGAGGGATTCTCCATGTGTCTCTAGCATGCAAATGGCTACTCACCACTTGTCCATGCATCTTCCACTTGTCCCTTACATGCAAAAATAGAGATTAATTGTTAATCAAAGAGCAAAAGGGGAGGGGGGGTTTCGGAATTGAAGGGAGAGAGACAAAGGGAGTGAACTGAGCAATTGAGAGAGGGAGAAAGGGTCGAGTGAGAGACCAAAAGAGAGGGTGAGTAGCGAGCGGTCTGTGCGTGTGAGGGCTGAGAAGGAAGGCCGCCCTCCGTCTGTGCTAGTGCGAGCTGCTGCCGTCACGTCTTTGTCGCCGTTGAGCCAAGCCCGAGCTTTTGGTTTTGCTTGCTATCGAGCTAAGGAATTAGAGGCAAGTGAAGTCCTAAAACCCACCCTTTGCATTGCTGTGTGTATGTGTGGTAGATGGTAAGTCTTGGTTGTGGTAGATGGGATGAAATTTCGGAGCTATGGAGAGAGATTCGTTGGTCATGCATGCTGTTTCTGGAAAGACCAGTCCGACCATCCATGAGATTGTGTGTTTCATGTGACTGTTTAGTCAGAATCTTGTTTCGATTTCTTCATGAAAGTTGTAGATAACACCTTGAAGAACAACATACTAAAATTTGAGCCAAAATGAACAAGAAATTATTAGTGAAATGATTTTTCTTTGGAGAGACTAGATCTAGAATTCGTTGTGCTGACCTTCAGTGGTATCGTGGTCTGTAAAGTAACCTTCTTGTGAAAATCTCACCTTGATCTCTTAATGAAAGTTGTATTTTACTTCTTAAGGTAGAACATGTAAAAAATTTAGAGAAATCAAACAAGAGTAGGTAGGTGAAATCGTGGTCTTTCGGAGATGGTTAGATCTGGAAATTTCGGTACTAGGAACAGAAATTTTAACCGCCTATATTTAATTACCTAGGACGAATCTGACTTTGATGTCCGCATGAAGTATTTACCTTATGGTATTGGCTATCACATAGTCAAATTTCATAATTTTTAAATTTCATTTGGGTATTTAATCAAAAATAATTTTAAAAATGTGCGATCTGATGTGTTCGGACTTGGTAATGTTGTAATGCGTGGTCTATACCATTTTGTATGAGATTATTTTGGAAAAGTGTTCTGCATGAAATACCTTTAATTATGTCTTTCCTAAAACATATTCAAATTTCGTAATTTTTGAAGTTCATTTTCCTATTTAACCAAAAATGTTTCAAAAACTGTGCAAGTGGAACGGACAGAATTAGTAGTTCTGTGATGCGTGGTCTGTATTGAACTATATAGGGATCTTTTGGTGTAGTGTTCTGCATGAAGTATATACCTTTGTGTCTTGACTATCACATGTTCAAATTTCATAATTTTTTAATGTCATTTGGGTATTTAATGAAAATTATTTCTAAAACCGTGCTAGCTGGATTGTGCAAATTTCAAAAGCTGTGATGCATGGACTATCCTGTTTTGTATGAAATCCTGGTGGTGCTGTTTTCTTCATGAGATGAATGCCCTTAGAGTTTGTCTATGATGTACTAAATTCTTAGAAATTATTGGAGACAATTACTAACTTTTAGGAAATGTTATTTAAAAAGAATGCATTCTGTTTTCTAAAATAATAGTAATTGATCTTGCTTCATATTGTGATGATATATGGCATTACATATAAAATCAAAAGCTGAAATTGATTTGGTTGCCATCACATCATGTGCCATGTTAATATTGAGACACAATTGTGAACATGAATTGTGATAAGTAAGGATGCCATTGGAGGTGTGAGCCGACAATGCCCCGTGAGTGTCGGGATGCCCGGGATGTGAGGGTGCCGGATGCTCGGTGGCCTAGTGGCATAATTCCGGAGAATCCTCAGGAGTTTTAAGATGCCCGGTGATATACGGTACGTAATTCCAAGGGGAATGCCTAGTGGTATGTCAGTACGTAATCCCGGAAGCCCTGGAAGTGTGTGCCGAGGGGGATTCCTTGTGATGCTAGTTGGGATACAAGATGCCTGGAGGTGTGTGTCGGAAGCCTCGGAGATGTGTGCCGAGGGGATACCTCGTGATGCCAATTGGGATACGAGATGCTCGGAATGTGGGGGTGCCGGATGCCCGGAGGTGTGTGCCGGAGGTTCCTCGCGATGCCAGGTTGGGTGCGAGCGATAAATTGTGGGATGCAAACATTGGTCCCTAGAAAGAAAAACTGATGAGATCCTTGTGAAAGATAAGAATTGAAAGTGAATCATGTGCATGAGTGTATGCATATGGCATGATGCATGATCTGCTTATGAAAGTAAATTGATGCTATTTGATATTGAAGATGCGATCATGAAGGCATGAATGGATCTCATGGTGATGTATGTTTGATAGCATGGATGATATGAATCATGGTGATATATGCACGATGGCATGGTGAGATATGCATGATTGCATGGTGATATATACATGAATGCTTGATGATAAGTGCTTGGTGGTATATGCATGAATGCTTGATGATAAGTGCATGGTGATATATACACATATGGCATGGTGATATATGCATGGCTATAAGGTAAGGTATGCTTGAATGCATGAATGATATGTGCTTTGTTCATGATACCTTGATTGTTCTGTTTGACACATTAAGTAGTTTGGTGGATCTTTACTGCTGAGTGGTTGTTCTCACCCCTTTTGGAGATTAACATTTCAGACTAGATAAGATATCTCTGCTACCACTGCCACTGCCACTGGTAGATGGATCGAGTGGTTGGATATAACCGTGAGGAGGAGGATAGTAAATGAAGGAACTTTTGGACGCCGACATTGATCGATGGACTTTAAGTATACAATTGTTTGAGGAAATGTTGGTCATCTTTTGAAGTATATCCAAGTATAGAAAACTATGGCATTTTGATGTGCTGATGAATGATGTCCATCTGGTTTAAGTAAATAAAAGTGTTCGGCTTTTACCTATAAATGTTTAGTTGGTGTGCATCGTTTTCTAAATATAGGGGAGGGAGTTGTTGGATATGATTCCGTTATATGAATTGCACAAGGGACCGATCTAAAAAAATGTAAGCCTCCAGGTTGTATGGATCCGCTGCAATTGAAATGGTATCAGAGTGACGTGTTATTAGCGAAAGTGAAAGGTAAGAGAACTGTGGCGCCATTCGAGGGGTGCCACATTTCAAGCCATTTAGTATCTCTTCAAGTGTAGGGGTCCATATCTAGTGTTTGTATCTATTAGGAACGCGAATGTATGAGGAGAAAAAATAGAGAAGAAAACAAGCAAGAATTTTTACATGGAAAACTCTTCCCAAAATCAGGAAAAAGGAAAAACCATGGTGCTGTGATTTCACTATCAAAATCAGTATTACAAGCTCTAGGGTTACAAGCTCCAACATTACAACTATAAAAGATATTGTCTATATATAGTAGGAGTCTAAGGCATACATATCTAAAATGGAAATTACATGTATGCCACTAGTATCAATAAAAGCCTTATTAATTGCTTTAAGATTTCAAGATTGGTAACTACCTAAAATAAATTGTTTCTACGCTTGAACATTATTTTCCTCTATTAGACTCCACAACTTCATCAATCTCCTACTTGGAGGCTGATCCTAAAGAAAGAAAAACAACAATAATGTTTCATAGTCTTTATCTTTGTAGCAAATTATCCTAGTGCAGCGGCCTCCCTCATCACTTACCACGGAGGCCAACCAAGGCCATGCACAACCTTAGTTTCTCAGTAGCAACAACCTTTGTTAACATATCTGCTGGATTTTTACACCAAGAATCTTTTTCAATAACAAAATCCAATCATCTATCAATTGACAAATGTGATGATACTTTAACTCAATGTGTTTTGTCGTTGAATGAAATATTAGATTGTTTACAAGACAAATAGCACTTTGACCACAACTGAAGATAACAATGTTATCCTACTCCTTACCTATCTCCTTTAGAAAAATTTTCAACCAAATCATCTCCTTACTAGCTTTAGATATAGCAACATACTCTTCCTCAGTGGTTGAGAGAGAGACACATGTCTAAAGTTTATACATCCAACTAATTATAGTGCCACCTAAGGAAAAAACCGAACCCAAGGTGCTATTCCTATTGTCCAAGTCACCACCAAGATATGCATCTACAAAGCCTTGTAAAGTTATATCGTTTTTCATAAAACATAATGACATACCTGAAGTGCCTTTCGGGTATCTTAATAATCACTTTACAACCTTTCAATGTTTTATTCCTGAATTTGCCATGTATATGCTCACAACTCTCACTACATGAGCTATGTCCGGTCAAGTACATATCATAACGTACATTACACTGCCAACAACTTATGCATAAGGCACCTAAGCCATATACTCCCACTCTTCATCTATCTTTGGTGATTACATGTTTTAGAGCTTGAAGTGACTTCTTAAAGATGTACTTTTTAGGCTTTGCATTATGAACTATGAATCTGTCTCGCACCTTTTCAATGTACTTTTCTTTAGATAATTTTATAATTCCTTTGGATCTATCCTATGTGATCCTCATCCCAAGAATCTAATTTGCTACGCCCAAGTCCTTTATCTCAAACTCTTTTGACTATTGTTGCTTCAATATATTGATCTCCCTCATGCTAAATCCTACGATGAGCTTATCATTCGCATACTATGAAATAATATAGCAGTCATAAAAATTTGAGAAGTAATAATAGTGATCCATATAACTTCTAGTGAACTTGTTATCATACATAAAAGTTTCGAATTTCTTGTACCACTATCTAGGAGCCTATTTCAAACCATATAGACTTTTCTTTAATTTGCAAACATAAATTTCTTTTGTAGGAACTTGAAAACCTTTCGGTTGCATCATGTAAATATCCTCCTCCAAATTACCATAGAGGAATGCAGTCTTAACATCTAACTGCTCCAAATGTAAATTCTCGGTGGCATCTATACTCAATACTAACCTAATAGTAGTCAATTTCACAACTGGAGTGAAAATCTTTGGGCAATCAATTCCGTCCTTTTGCTAAAAATGTTGTACTACTAACCTTGTTTCTACATTTTGTTGCAATTGGGTTCTTCTTTGACTTGATATGCCCACTTGTTTTGCAATGCTTTCTTCCCATCCAGTAACTAACTTAACACCCAAGTTATTTTTTTCTCGAGTGAACCTACTCATCTCACATTGCTAGCTCCCACCTAACACAATCTTTAACCTACACTGCTTCTAAAAAGTTTTATGGTTCATCGGCGTCAGTCAAAAGCAAATAATGTAATGATGAAGAATATCTTTGTATAGGTTTAGGTGTTCTACTAGATCTTCTCAAAGTGGGTTTAGGTGTATGTAATTATTGCTTTGGTTTTTTATCAGAGTCAATGGCAATAGTTTTAGAAATTTCAACCAGAACACTCTTAGAAACCTCCTCTAATTTAATCTCTCTACTATCCACCGTTTGTTTCTTCACACTAGATTTTAGCACAAATTTGTCCTTATAAAACATGTTTTTATCGAATGTAACATTAGCATTTCTTATTATTTTTCTGTTTTATTAATCCTAAAATTAATAACCAAAATAATCAAAACCATATCCAATGAAAAATCATTTTTTAGCTTTTGCATCAAGCTTATCTATATTTTCATAATCTACGTGGACATATGAAACACAACCAAAAACTTTTCGATGTGAGAAATTTATTTTCTTTCCACTCCACTCTTCTTCTAGTAACTTAAAATCAAGTGGAACTCAAGGTCCTCTGTTAATCAAATATGCTGCTATGTTAATTGCATCCGCCTAAAAGCTCTTGGGTTATCCGACATGCA
This sequence comes from Eucalyptus sideroxylon x Eucalyptus melliodora, assembly GCA_016097485.1. NCBI lineage: Eukaryota > Viridiplantae > Streptophyta > Magnoliopsida > Myrtales > Myrtaceae > Eucalyptus > Eucalyptus sideroxylon x Eucalyptus melliodora. The sequence goes on along the minus strand of CM027826.1, from coordinate 23,648,793 downwards.
ACCTCATACTTCTTGCATGCTCATTCATAGTTCTATTCATGCTTTCAGCAACTTCATTTTGCTATGGTTTATTAGGAACAGTTCTTGCCATTTTGATTCCATTCTTTACACAAACTTGCTTGAACTCCTTACTATGATACTCACCACCATTATCGGACCTTAGACATTTGATCTTCAAGCCAGTGTCATTCTCCACTTCAACTTTTCATCTCTTAAAAGTAGCAAACATGTTAGAATTATTTTTCAAAAAATAAACCCTTAACTTTATGGTTGAGTCGTCAATGAACGCGACATAATAGCACAAGTCTCTAAGGGAATTCATAAGAGCTGGTCCCCACACATTCGTATACACCAAGCCTAATTTTTCTTTCTTTGGTTCTCTCCCAATCTTCAAAAAGCTAACACATTTCTACTTGCCCAAAACACGATCTTCACATATACCAATATCTATGGACTTCAAATTAGGTAGTTTTCCCTTGGATGCTAATAATTTTATCTCCTTTTTCACTCATATGTCCAAGCTTGTAGTGCCATAATTCAGAATCAGCTTTGGACTCAGTAACTACTATGGTTTCTCTACTGCTTTCAATTATGTAAAGCATTCCTAACTTTGCCCTCCATGCTATAACCAAAGCACTTTTAACTATTTTACAAGAGCCAACCCCAAAAATAGTTTGTATCCTGTGCTGTCTAATTAACTTATAGAGATTAGATTTCTCTTAGGTCCTAGAACATATCTGTGACATCCTGATTTTCAACCCTATTTTCGATTGAATGAAATTGGCTTTTCATTGATGTGCTTATAGTCTTTTTCTCTGAGCTGATCACTCACGGGATAATAAATCTATCAGGTGAAGCCATTAAGGAATCTAAACACAACCGATTTGAGAATTCGACTAGAAATCGACTACTCAACCATGCTAATTTGCAAGGGTCAATACAGCATCGTCAAAATTAACTAGAGACTAGAGATAGGTCGATTTGACAGAGGCATGTGATTAAAGTGTGGGCGATTCCACTTGATTGCAAAATTCTTGTCGAACGGTACTAAACCGATTTTTCCGTTGTTTTTATGCCCTGTGCTTGTATCTGAAACCTTAAGATTTTCATGACAACTTAAAGTTGTCAATGGCTTGAATATTTCCTACACAAGGCAGCTAGCTTCTTCTCCTTCAGTAGAGGCTACTTTCTTCGTTGTTGGCCTTAGAGAGCTCTAAAAATTGCAGAGAAAACTAAGCAGCCCCTCCCCTAGCCATCGCACATCCACTCGAAGCCGCCACTTGCCGTCGTGTCACCCACAAGTCCCATGCGAGCCGCACCTATCCTGCACTCGTTCGCCATCTGTTTCTCTCCAGCTGCGACCCTAGGCCATCCCCTAAGCCTATCAAGCCCCTTGGACCATCGTACAACTCGCCTCCACTGCCGTGAAGCCCCACCGTTGGCTGCCTACCCTTGTTGCTGCCCGTTGTCACTATTTCTGCGCCAATCGGTCTCTATTCTAGCCTCTCGACCCACCTAGCACAACCGAAGACCAGCAAGCCTCCATGGGCTTCAAGGCCCATTTTGAACCACTTCTAAACTTCGTAGTGTGTTGTCGCTTCAGAGTTTGTCGCCCGTCTCCGCGTTGCCATCACTGTGAACTCAATGGATTCCAAAATCAATGAGTTTACTTACTAAACTCTGCTTAGGGAGTTAATTATTCTTAAGGGTTGATTAGTTTAGGCTAAATACGATTTAGGTGGTTAGTTAGAACGGATTAACGATTTAATTACTCATTATTACCAATTAGGTGGTTAGATCAGTTTAATTAGCAACTAGATAGGTTGTATTATTTATCTAGATAGGTTTGGAAATTTTTTGAGTCCGTTTCGGTATTTAATTTGGCTTTTCCGGCCTAAGTCTCTATTTACGACATTTATTTGTACTTATTTTTATTAATTTTGGTATTTATTTAATTATTTATTCTTTTCCGAAAATTATACCTGGATAGCCTGTGATCAGAATTTCGTGCTGATTACAATGGTATGCTTGGTTTATTTAATTGAATGTTAGATTGTGCAAATTGAGTGGACTTAGTAAATTTGGGTATTTATTCCCAAAGTGTGTGGTTTTGGTATTTTATTCAGAAAATACTGGGCGTTGGCTTACAATGCCAAAAATCTATTTATGGACTACTATGATTAGTGGGAATTTCTAAAAGAAAATTGTTGGAATTTTGGCTAAGGCCAACCGTGTATCTACACATGATTATTTTATTGAGTATTTTCAATGTGGTGATTTATCAACTTGTGTGAGACCCTTTGAACATCAGCTTGAGTGAGTTAAGATCATTTTATCATCTTGAGTGAGCATGATATATATATTGTTGTGACCTACCCTCGAGGGGAGGGAAAAGGTTTAGGAGTATTGCCTAAAGGACGGGCCTAAGGCCCATGATTAAGCACGGGCTCTCCCAAGCCCATATCTCGTGTGACATTGGGATATTTTTTAGGAATTTTGCACAAAATGAGTCGCCACTAGCCTATTAGGGTCAGCTAGAAACCAAGTGAGGCATGGGAGCAACCAGAGAATTTATGGTCGGGGACTTGATTACACGAATTGACCAATTACTGCCTCTTTTAGTGCCTAATCTTGTTCATTTTAACTGTCGGCTCTGCAGAGTTCTCTAGGTCACAAAAAAAAAAAAATATTGGGCAGTTTGGATTGATTTTATACTTATCCACTAACATGCGTAACAATCATAGCTACTGAGATCCTAATTGCAGTAAAATTGAGCACGTGCGATTAGACATCCACAAATATAATCAAATACGCGAATTGAACATGCAATATAATCAAGGTACAAGAAAATAAAGGCCTAATTACGCTAAAAAAAAAAAAGGGCAAAACACAACAATTCTTAACCAAACCCTACATGCTTTAATTTTCGATTTTTTTAAAAAAATTCAGTGTTTTCTGAAATTTGAGTTTTCGGAATTTTTTTGAATTTTTATTATTTTTCGAATTTTTTTTTATTTTTCAATTTTTTTTTAATTTTTAATGTATTTTTAATATTTAATATTATTTTATTTGAAGAAAGGATTCAGACAAGATAGGACCAATCTGACCCGTTGATCCGATCCAAACCCAAGTCCGACCCACGTCAAATCAAAAAGATATTTTTTTAAAGTTAAAATATACATATTTTTTCATTAATTTTTTTAATTTATTATTATTATTATTATTATTATTGCCTTTTGGTCTTCTTCTTCTGCAGAATGTCCATCGGACGTCTTCTTCTCTTTGTTTTGTCCCTTCTAACTTCTTCTTTTTTTCATTTCTTTTTCTCTTCTTTTTGTTTTGTTTTTCTCTTCCCCATTTTGGTCTCCTTCGCTGTATGCTTCCTTCTCCCCCGGAAGGTTCCATTAAACCCAGAATTTCCCGTGAACTCAACCCCAACCTCAAAGTACCAAAACCATGATCATGACGTATATTTATTCCATACCAAGCCGAGAAGAGCATGCGCCAGTATCCAACAAACTCAAAGTTATATAAAATGCAAAACGCAAGATGGACGTAAGGTGCGACGTACGGCCATAAGTTTGGATATCCGCAAAATGCACACGAAGATGGACAAAAAAAAGACAGATGTTACCCTTTGAAAATGACACATACACTCCTAAAATCCCTCTAGCCCACACGCTTAAAATGGCTTACACATGGATGTTATCTCTCTTTTCATTACTCTTTGTTTGTTTTTCTTGTTTGTTTTTCTTTATTTAATTTTCCCTTAACTGGGTGTGATTTCCTTTCTCGCTTAAGCTCCTTTTTTGACGATCTCCTCCTTGCCGAGAACAACACCATTGCCAAGATCTTTCTTGAAGAAACGCCACTGCTCAACCTCACTAGCCACTACCTATGATCAACGAGCTAAGGCTTCATGCAAGACGATCTCAGTAACTAGAGATCAAAACAACTATACACAAGTTTTGGATGCAGCAAAGGTAGTGGCTATTTTCCCGAAGCACTTCTAGGGCATTTTATCAAACACCTAGGGTGCATCGGCTCAAGTCAACCACAGACAAGGACAAGACTCGAAACTAGACCATAGCTCAACGAGAATAACAGGGAATGCTCAACATCAGCAAAGGACAGCATAAGTGAACTCGAAATTCACATCCCAACTCAGTAAACCATGCCAAAAAAGTATGAGGGAACAGGACAAGAGCAAGGTAAGGTCCCTACCTGCTTGAGGGTGGCGAACGGTGGGCGAGATCGATAGATCGGACAATGTCCGGTCGCCTCGCACACCCTCAAGCTGGAATCCTTGGGAAATTGACACAAGTTGAACCAAAAACCGGGAAACTCACCGCGAAAACTTGAATTAAAGGAAAAGGAAGCCACGGCTTGGTGGTTCCGGCTAGGAGGCACAAGCTCGCATCGAGGGTGGCTGAGCGATGCTTGGCTGAGGTGGGTTCTGGGCCTCCTTCTTCCTAGTCACTCTCCATTTCTACCCCTCTCCTTTCTTCAAGCTCTCTCGCCAAAGGCTGCCTCAAATCTCTCCCGGCCAAATTCCTGTCCTTCCCTCATTTCGTCTACTCCCCCTCTATTTTGTCGCTGGTGTTTTCTCTTTTTTTTTTCTTACCAAAAAAGAAAAACCCCCCTATTTTCTTTTAAAAACTTCGTTGGTTCCTTTCCCTTTGCATCCGTCCAAAATGCCTTTTTCTAGTCCACGAAGCCAGCTCTCTTTCCTTTCCATCTTCAGCTCTAATTTTCCTCGGTTAGTCCAGCCTCCTTGCCTTTATGTATGCCTACAGTCGATCTTCTCCTTAGGACCGAGTTCGATCTGTTTTCAGCTACAACGACTGCAGGTTTTCTTGGGCTTCGTCAACTGTAGGCACTGCCACACTGCAACCAAGCTTTCATTGCTTCCATTTTTCTAAAATCGCAATTGCCGATCCTCTGCAGATCCTTCTTTGGCTTCCTCCTGTTCTGTCTTATGCAAGTCTTGCACGAAGACTGGGGGAGGGAGAAGGATGGGGCGTGGGCCAAGCTGATGGGGGGTAAAGGAGGCTGGGCCACAGGGGAGAAAAGAAAGGAAAAAACAAAAAATGTGGGCGGGTCGGGCCAAGGCCAAATCTGGCCCGCCCGACCTTTTTTTTTATTGATTTTCTTTCTTCTTCTTTTTTTTTTATAATTTTTTTGTAAAAAAAAGGGGTCAACATATATATATCAGCTATGATCATTTTATCAGCTTGAGTGAGCTAAAATCGTTTTACCAGCTTGAATGAGCACGATCTATTTATTTATCAGCTTGAGCGAGCTATGACCATATATTGCAAACGTGGCATCAAATTGATAGATAGTATTGGTTGACAAATGGTATCAATTGTGTGGAATTAAGCTGATTGACTGAGTGGATCGATGATTTAAACTGAATGGTTAAGTGTGTGAATTATACTGACTTGCAAGAAGGAGCTAAAGTGAGGTAAGTCATCTACCTTGTGTGTGTATAGGAAACCTTTAGGCGTATTTCCTTCCTAGTTGAAGTTTAGGGAGTGAACTTGCTGAGACATTGTCTCACCCCATCGCGAGCTAACATTTTCAGGTTCTTAGATGACTGTTTGTGGCACCCAAGAATTTCGACAACCCGTGATTGTGCGACGGCAGTGATTGATCAATGAAAGTATCGCCAGATGGTATCATTAGTATTTTGCACGGACATTGCTTTGATTCCATCGTCGGACTAATAGGTCATGTTTAGAAGTATTTCGATCGTCGCATAAGTCATAGTCCCCTCCCTGCCCACTATCTCTAATGAGGCCGAGAGTGTGCTATAAGATGTGTCAACAATTATATTTTTCTATATTGATTTTGGTCATCCAATTGTGTACTCTACTAACCGAACCCCGGTACATTGTTGCGACCCCGTGTAGTCGTGAAAGTAATTATTTTTCAGCACTTGTATGTGCTGAAATTAAAAGTCGAATATTGGGGGAATTGAACTGTGAGCGAGGACCCAACACGGCCATGCACGGCCATGTGAGTAGATTACAATTAACCCATGCATGTGTGGAGACTAAGGCAAATGAATAGAGAGGATGTTGGGCTGTATCATTCGGATAATGAGCCACAACTCACCGGCCCAAAACCCCTCCACATTAACCTCTAATTCTCGACATAACTGGTCAACTAGCAAGAAGAAGTTTGACTGGGGCTTGGCTGGATGAAGCCACGTTGCTTCTCTATGGGCAGACAATAAGATGGATGGAGAGGCCAGCTGAAGAGACATACCCCCCAGCTGTCTTCGGTCCTTGCTGCCACCATAGAATTTGCATGCAAACTGCAAATTAATTGAGCACAAACAGGCGGATTGATCGAGAGAGAGTGTGAAGGAAAGAGAGAGAGAGAGAGAGAACGAAACCAATGAAAGTAAGAGAGAGTCTGTGAGAGAGCGACGAGTGAGTGTGAGGAGAAGGACCATCCTCCGTACGTGTGTGTTGCCACCATCGACGCTGTTCAAGCCCACCGTCGTTGAGCTGCGCACTCCTCGCCGTCTCACCACATACTGTTGAACCGTAGGACATCAAGGCAAGTAGAAGTTCATTAAAACTATGTGATGCAATGCCATAGAAATTTGATATAGTGAGATGGGTTCAGAAAATGTTTGAGTATGGATGGTGTGTGCTGGATTTCAGTAGTGATGGGTTGAGAAATTGAGAAAATGCTTTGATTATCCATGTGTGCTTGTAATCCTCATGAACTACATTGTGAGATATACGTTTATATGAGACTTTGAAAGTAAGTAGACCAAGGTGTAGGTATCGGATTCCATTGAATCCGTGTGGTCTGACAATTTATTTTGAGAAACTTAGTAGTTTTGCCGATTTTTTTATAGAAATTTCTAATAGGATTTTGGTTTTGGTTTCTTCATGAAAGCTGTAAAGAATTGCCTAAACTATAACATAGATTATTGATAGATTTTTCGGAACTCAGATGGTGGCAGAAAATTTTTCTAACATGCGGTATCTTCTGGATTGAAAAGTGAACTCTGACTGAGCTTGTAGCTGTGATATATGGTCTGCTGTGACTTGTACATAATTATTTGGCTTAGTGTTCTTCATGAAACTTTTCATCTAGATCTCAATTATAACGTGTTAAAAGTTTAAAATTTTCAAGGTCATTTGATGATTATTTTGAAATTTCTACTAAAAGCGCGCATTCTGGCCTTTAAATTGTTTTACTACAAAATTGTTCAATTTGTCCTCAAAGTTATTGTATCTTGAGTTGTTATCCACTTGATGGATGCAGTGACATTTAGCATATCATATGACATTGAAATCTGTCATAAAGATTTATGGATTTATGAGACTCTTGGTATCATTGCAACGGAATATATTTTAGTAATGATATATATCAAGATATTAATCTTACCGTCCGACGGCTGAGTCGACGATGCCCCAGGAGACGGGATGCCCATAGGATTGAATGAGTTGATGCCGTTGGATGCCTGGGGTCCGTAGTGCCTCAAAGGGTCCCCGAGAGTTTCAGGATGCCCGGTAGTAGGTATTGTACGTAAATCCATAAGGAAGGGGCAACTATTTTCATGGCAAGCCCTAGATATGCCTCATGATGCCAGGTGGGGTGCGAGATGCCCTGGGGTGAGACGAAACACGCTCTGGATGCCCGAAGGTTTGTGTCGGAGGGTCTCGCAATGCCAAGTTGGGTGTGAAAGCCCAAAGGGATGCAAACACTAGTCCCCCGGGAATGAAATCTTTTTAATACTAAAATGGGTAAATTAATCAAGCATATGTATGTGCATATGGCATGGCATGGGAATTGTCTATGAATTTTGAGTTGGTATTATTTGATATTGAAATGGTGTTTGTCTAGGCATTGAATTAATTTATGTGAATGTAGTACAAGAAATTTATCTCTTGATAGTATATAGATATACATACATAATTGCATAGATGACATGTGCATTATGTAGGAATTGGATTATTACATTTGTTGCTTAATATAGTTTAATGAACCTTTCACTGCTAAGTGGTTGTACTCACCCCGCTTGGGGACTAAGATTTCAGACTAGGAGACATGCCTCTGCTACCAGTGACCCTCGGCACATTCTATGGTATACTAGCCAATGTTGAGTGTGAGTGTATGGAGCATCCTCATCCTAATATACGAGGGTTGGTCTTTATTCAAGTGCGGGTTCTAGTCATACATGACATTGGATTGCCCACCGGCCCAGTCATTTAGGAGTTTCTGTCCATGCACGTCCGCCATGATGGGATCATGCTGGGGATGTTGTCACCACCGCTAGCTGATGGACCAGGATAGGTGTGATTGAGAGGGACGGGTAGCAAATGAATCATTTTTGGATCGCCAACACTAACCGATAGACTTATTTACTTGGCCATTTGAAAAAGAAAAGAAAAGAGAAGTCAGTTGTCTTTTGAGTATGTAGCTGGGTATAGAAAACCACGGCAAATTTTGGTGTAGCAATTGATGATGTTTATCAAGCTTATGTAAATAAAAGTGTTCGGCTTTATCTTTAAAATTTTTAGTTGGTGTGCATTTTTTCTGAATTTGGAATAGGGAGATGTTGGATTTCGCTTCCATTACATGAACTGTGCTGGGACCGATTAAAATGATATAAACCCCTAGGATTTATGGATTATCAAATTTTTTTGGTATTAGAGTGATAGACTTTAAAGGTAAAGAGAAAGGACATGATTTGTGGCAACCCTAACGGATTGGGGGCCGTTTCAGGGGTGCCACACTGCTCCTCTTGAGCATATCGGCCAGCTAAAGATAGTCACCGAACAGATCTCTAAGATTCCCCTCCTTGGGAGCCAAGGACCTTGCGTCTACAAACTTGTAAGATCCATTTTCTAGGTTGATGCGGGTCTACCCCGAAGGGTACCTAATCATTTTAGATCATGGTATCGTTATAGGCAAGATGGACCTAGAGAAGGTCTCCTACCAGAATCTAAGATTCATATGTCGATGCTAGAGATTGCTTTTGGCAAGGGTACGGCTGACCCTCCTAGTGGTTCAGTGGTAGACTCAAGTTCCCTAGAGCCAGAGACCCTGGAGCCTTTGGTTGACGATTCAAATGCTTAGAGGACTTGTAGCCCTTTCGTTTTTGGTAGACGTGTGAATATAGACTAATATTGTAAATGTCTTAGTCTACTGTGTATATATGTGTGTTGTGGTTTTCAAAATTATGGCCTTACATTTGTATCCCACCTTTGTATTGTTTGGGGATTTATTTATTCGCTTCCGCATACACATTAAAATGAATGGGTCGGCGACGCGTCTCGGGACGTCACAATTTAATCGACCACCGAGTGATGGGCACGTGCTCAAGGATCGGGGAATGACATCCCCACCCGGAGTGGTATCAGAGCTGGTCGATAGTTGAAGTGATAAGGTGTGATAAGTTTATGGGATAGTTAGTAAGAATGGCCTTTATTTTATGCTGGTGCATGTTTGTGATAGTTGTTTGGTAGATTATTTGTTAGGATCACTTAGCTTCTAATTCTGTGTGGAATTGGAAAGTAGGACTCTTTAAAGATCCTGTGAAATGAGTGTTCAAAAGTAGAGGACTCCTAGAAAGCGTAACTTAGGACCTATTAATCAGGATAGGACGCCGACAAGGGTCAGTACCCGAGGAGGTCATGGTCGAGTGCCAGCTTTGGCTAACGTTATTGGAGTAGCACCGCCTCCTATTAGTGTTGGGGTAGCTGTGACACCCCGAACCCTTCGCAAGTCGTCACCAGCGCCGATGTTACACTTTATTACATTTTTCTATCTTGTACTTAAAACAAGCGTCATTAATCACAGGCATTTTTTTTTTTTTTTTAAAGCGGTCCCAGCGCGACTCATAGCGGAAGCAAATTAAACATCACCATCTATCCCCCTACCAATCCATGATACCAATACACACCAGCTAAACATCAGGATTTTATAAACAACTTCGACACTTTGCTTACATATATATATATAAGATGGGGTTCCCTTCGGGTCGGTACAAAACAAGGAAGGCTAGGACTCTGCCATGTCCTGCCTAAAATCTCAAAAAGAAACCTCGACCCCTAACATTATACGAGCACAAAACCCCCATTGAAAGCGTCGACTATCTACATCAAAAAGAGATCCAGCTCCTACTCATCGCGCGCAGGTCTCACACCCAACCCAGTGCATCAGGCGGTGGCGGCGGCAACATCCCTCGCATAGCTCCATCCTGTCGAACGTGCACAGAAATGAACTCCTGAATGACAGGGCCCCCAGCCAGGCCTATGTCGTACATCACTAGACAGCGCACTCGAATAAAAGTCAATCCGGGAATAGAGGGATAGTCTATCTCTGCACACTCGACCTCTACATCGGACGGTAGACCATAAAAGGGGTGAGTACAACCACTCAGCAGATAGGGAAATCCAATAACAACTCAATGCACCATGCATATCATTATACGATGCAGGCATTGCTTACCTTTGATGTCATGCGCATTCATGCATCATCATATCATACATATCTTCATCATGGCATCTCATATATCATTATCATCATCATGAATTTCATCATGCATATCATACCATGGATGATCATCATATCACATCACGCATCATCATCATCATCATCATCACCATGCATATCATTATGCATATCATGTCATTATCATCATCATGCATATCATCATGCATATCATATCATAGGTGATCATCATATCACATCACATATCATCATCATCACATCATCATGCATATCATCATGCATATCATATCATGGGTGATCATCATGTCACATCACATATCATCATCATCACATCATCATGCATATCATCATGCATATCATATCATGGGTGATCATCATATCACATCACATATCATCATCATCACATCATCATGCATATCATCATGCATATCATATCATAGGTGATCATCATATCACATCACATCATCATCATCATCATCATGCATATAACCATCATGCATTAATTTCCATTTTTATCTTTAGATTTGATCACCACATCACCCATTCTCAATTATCATCCTTTCGGGCAAAGACCTCCGACAGGGTTCCCAGCATTCAGCCTCCCAGGCCACCGGGCTTCCGGCCCCCCACATTGCGGGCATCTCGCATCTCAACTAGCATCACGAGGCATTCCCTTCGGGCAGAAACCTCTGACAGGGCTTCCGGCCTTTACCCTTCTAGCCAGGCATCCCGTACCCCAATCCTGGTGTCGCGAGGAACCTCCAGGCATGTATCCAAGATACAACCGGACATCCGGCCCCCCACATTCCGGGCATCCTGAATCTCCCAAGGAATTCCGACAATGCATCTCTGTATATTCCGGCCTCATCCTCCACCACAACCTCTTACTCACATATCATTTTTCACATTCACCATCCTTTTAATCTCATTATTACATGGCATATGATTCACACATGCATCACAATTTATGATCATACATACACCAATGTCATATAACAATGCATAATAAATTCAATGGAATTCATGGCCAATAAAATAATCCCTTTTTTTTTTTTTATTATTTTTTTTATTATTTTAATATTTTAATATTTTATTTATTTATTTTCATAAATAAATATTAAATTTAATATCTATGATTTTCCCAAAATCATAATATTCAAAACAATCATTAAACAAACTAATAGGATGACAATTTCATACGAAATTCATGGCCAAATTGAATTTCACATAATTTCACAATTTCCACAAAATAGCACATGATATTCGGATAATGACCAGAATGCACAGTTTCCAAATAAATTCGATTAAAATACACATATGGCCTCCAAAAATTACGAAATTTTTCAGGGTGATAGCCAAGACATTTTCGTACAACTTTCATGAAGAACTCCAAGCCAGATTCGTTTTGGATTATTTTACACGACCTCACGAAGCTTCTGGAACCACTACCGCATCGTCCAGAATACACATCTCCGAAATATTAAGATTTCACCCATCTATTCTCTTTAGTTTCCTCTGAAATTTGAGTATGTTATGTACCAAGGTGTCCTTTACAAGTTTCGTGAAGAGATCTAGGTCAAATAACCAAATTATGGTCACCATTTAAGTCCATGAAGTCTCGGGTGTCTCGGAACACATCACCAGAACCATCGTCTCCAAGATCTAGCCGATTTACTAGGCTATACTTGTTCATTTCTCTTCAAATTCGAGTATGTTGTATTTTAAGATGTTACCTACAACTTACATGAAGACATCGAAGTCATATGTTCATCACAAACCAACATGCAACCAAGAATCCAACAAGAGGTCAGTGAAAACTTCACAGATCTGGGGTCTCCGTAGAATAGAACTTTAGCCCCTCATACCTCCATCATTTTCCACGAAATTTCAGTATGTTATACTAAAAGATGTTAGCTACAACTTTCATGAAGACATCGAAGCCGAAATCGGACTCCCAACACACATGCAATCTCAAACAAGTTACTGACTCCTACAAACCGAGCAAGAACAGTCACACGGCTTGAAAACAACCAACCCTTACCTCGGTTTTTCTCACAAATAACACCTAAAATCAAACATGCAAACCATATACACACATGCAAGAGAAGTTAGAGGACTCCACTTGCCTCTAGGATGGACGGTCGACGGCGTACGGCGGCGTACACGGCGAACGGACGGCGGGACACAGCGGCTCCTCCTCGGCTCCGCCTCCTCTCCCTCTCGGTCTCCTCTCGGATTCTCTCTCTCTCTCTCCCTCTCTCTCGCGATTTCAAGCAAAACCGCTCTCTCTCTTTTATTTCCCCTAAAGCTCATCATTTGTAATGATTGATTTGCCTCAACCAATGGAATCTTGCCACTTGTCTTGATCCATGCAAAAACCGGCCACCTTCTCCTCCTTCTGGTCGACAGCCTCCTTTTTATTTCCCCTAAAGCTCATCATTAGTCTCTCTCTTTTTTTTTTTTTTGAATTCCTTCTATAAATATTTTTGAATTCCAATTTTCATCTTGGCCAAAGTCTTGGGATATTTTTGTTTATTGAAATTTAAATCATATGGCCAAGCATAGATTATTAATCTATTAAATTTAAATTTTCACAATCACAAGCACAAATCATCAAATTTAAAAGACTAATGGCTAAAACATGAGCCATGGAAATTCTACCACCTAATTAAAGACTTTAACACACCTTATGGCTTGGCTTTGAATTTCTGGGATGCCACAGTAGCAACCCCTGATGATCCCAGAATTGAAGGGATTATGCAAGCACTTGAAGCAATGGGAGCAATGATGGGGCAATAAGCCCAAAATCAAGCTGCTGCCCCTACCGCCACCACCATCGATGGGTTAGAACAGAAGGTTTGTGTCGGACATCACACAACAAGGAGGACAGAACAGACCACCAGCCTAAGGAAAAATGTATGCCATCATGAAAGGTCAGGCAAAGGACTTGCCTAATGTGGTTATAGGTACAGTTTGGCTGAACAACCATGCTGCATATGCTTTATTTGATCCTGGTGCAACTCATTCATTTATAGCTGAATAGTTTCTTAAGCTGATAGGATTGAGTCTTGAATAGTTGGAGTTAGTGGTTAGCATATCTATACCGTTAAAGGATAAGGTATTAACTATATTGGGTTGTCCTAGTTGCAAGTTAATGATTGGTGAGCGAGAAAGGAAGATAGACTTGTTAGTCCTAGCCATTTATGACTTCGATTTGATAATTGCCATGGACTAGCTCACCAAGCAAATAGCTAAGATGAACTACTACCATAAAAGCGATTTAGTTTAACCCACTAGAGGGTGAAAGTTTCGAGTTTGTCGAGAGTTGAGGAGGACCCTCGATTTCCTTAATCTCATCACTTGAGGCAACCTATTTGTTAAATGGGGGTTATCCAGGTTACTTGGCAACTGTCGTGGATATGACAATTGAGGAGTTGGAAATTGAAGATATACTAGTAGTGCAAGAATTTCCAGACATGTTTTCAAAGGAATTGCTAGGCCTACCGCTTAAGAGGGAGATAGAATTCGTGATCGAGTTGGCTCTCGGGATAGAGTTAATCTATAAGGCTCCTTACTGAATATCATTGTCTGAGTTGAAAGAACAGAAGGTGCATATGCAGGAATTGTTGGATAAGGGATTCATATGCCCCAGTGCATCACCTTGGTAAGTACCAGTTCTCTTCATGTAGAAGAAAGATGGTTCGTTGCGCCTGTGCATCGATTATCGTCAACTCAATTAGGTGACGATCAAGAACAAGTTTCCATTGCCGAGGATTGACGACTTGTTTGACTAGCTACAAGGAGAGTCGATATTTTCAAAAATCAACTTGAGCATAGGGTATCATCAGTTGAGGATCATAAATGAGGACATTACCGAAATAAGTGTTTTATACTCGATACTGCCATTATGAGTTCACTATAATGCTATTTGGTTTAACGAACGCTCCAGCTGCTTTTATGGATTTGATGAACTGAGTGTTTAAAGAATATCTAGATCAATTTGTGATCGTGTTCATCGATGATATTCTGTTATACTAAAGAAGTTCTGAGGAGCACGATAGTCATTTGAGGAGAGTACTTCAGACCTTAAGGATTCATAGATTATATGCTAAGTTTAGCAAGTGTGAGTTTTGATTGACTCGCGTTGCGTTCCTAGGTCACGTGATTTCAGGAGAAGGAATCTTTGTGGACCTGTCCAAGATCGAAGCAGTTATCAACTGGCTAAGACCAACAATAGTGATAGAGATCAAAAGCTTTTTGGGTTTGGCAAGTTACTACAGAAGGTTTGTAGAAGGATTTTCAGCTTTGGCTTCTTCGTTGACTCGACTCTTGAAGAAGGAAGAGAAGTTTGTGTTGACAGACAAGTGCGAGTATAGTTTCCAAGAGCTTAAGCAAAAGCTGACTACCGCATTGGTGCTGACCATACCATCTGGCCCTAGAGGATAGTGATGCATTGTTCAGAGGACTGGGTTGCGTGCCGATGCAACATGCTAGGGTTGTTGCATACGTCCCCCATTAGTTGAGACCTTGTGAACTGAATTACCCGATGCATGATTTAGAACTCACAACAATTATCTTCGCCCTAAAGATTTGGAAACATTACTTGTGTAGAGAAAGATTCCAGATCTTCACTGACCATCAAAGTCTCAAGTATCTATTCTCCTAGAAGGAGTTGAATAAGAGACAACATCGCTGGATTTTGAAGGACTACGATTGAGATATTCCGTATCACCCTAGAAAGGCGAACAAGGTCGCGGACGCTTAAAGTCAGAAGTCTTCAGTTGCACAGATGATGATTAAGGAATGGGTTTTACTTGAGAGAGCTCGAGATTCGATTTTCAAATTCGAGGTAGGCCACCTTTCAAATCTTATGGCCACTCTCAAAATTGAGCCGGATGTGCAGATCATAATTAAGACGCTTCACTTGACAGATCCTTATGTTCAAAAAATCCTACAAGAAGATACCGATAAGAGAAAGGCTGATTTTCAAATTTCTGAAGATGGAACGCTGAAGTTCTAAGGACGATTGTGTATACCTGATGATGCAGAGCTTAAAGAGGAGATTTTATCAAAAGCTCATCATAGCAGTTACAGTATTCATCTTAGCAGTATGAAGATGTATCAGAATTTGCATCAACACTATTGGTGGTTTGGTATGAAGGCAGACATCGCCAAGCATGTCGCCAAGTGTTTGGCGTGTCAGCAAGTGAAGGCATAGCATTATAAGCTGGGAGGACTTTTGCAACCTCTCGAGATTCCAGAATAGAAGTGGGAGCACATCATGATGGATTTTATGACAGGCTTACCAAGGAGTTAGAGAGGTAATTATTGCATTTGGGTAGTATTCGATAGATTGACGAAGTCGACTCACTTCATCGCGGTACAAAAAGACCTTGATTTGGATAGACACGTAGAGTTATACATGCGTCAGATTGTTCGTCTACCTGTAGTGCTGGTGACGATTACATTAGACTGAGACCCGAGATTCACAGTTGTTTTTTGGAAAAGTTTACAGACTGTTTTAGGGACAAAGTTACAGTACAATATGGCCTATCATCCCCAGACAGATGGCCAATTTCAGAGGATGATTCAAACACTCGAAGACATGTTGCGAGCTTGCATGTTGGATTTGAAGGGAAGCTAGGAGGAACAACTTCATCTTGTCGAGTTTGCCTATAATAACAGCTAGCAACAGAGTATTCAGATGGTGTCTTTCGAAGCATTGTATGGCAGAGCGTGCAGGACGCTAGTGTGTTGAAATGAGGTCGGAGAATAAAAGATCACAGGCCCAGAGTTGGTTTAACAATCAGTGGAGGTGGTTGTCGTCATTAGAGATAGATTAAAGACCACTCAAAGCCTCCAAAAAAGCTTTGCAAATAAGCGTCGGAGACCATTTGTGGCACCCCGAAGTGCCTAAGGTCACCACAGATACCCAAGAAGAACCTTAGTTCCTAGGCATATTTGTCTTTTTTTATAACAGTCCCAACGCATCTTATTTGCAGAAGCATAATCAAGTCCTACCAATTCTCTCCCCCCCCCCCAACAATCATGATACAATGCACACCACTAAACACCATTAGAAAAGATAAAGCCAAGACACTTTTATTTACATATTTTCATGATGGATTTTCTCCGGTTGGTATAGCAAAAGAAAGGCCAAGACTTTTGACTAGACTTGGCCATAACCCCAAAAAGAGACAACTCAACCCACTATGTCGATCATGCAAAATCCTCCATCCACTAGTGTCAACTATTGTCCAAAAAGTTGCAGCTCCTACTCCTAACGCACGGGCCGTCACACCCATCCTGGTGCGTCAGGCAGTGGCAGCGGCAACATCCCCCTCATCACTCCATCTCGATGAACGTGAACAAATATGAACTCCTGTATAATCGGGCCCTCAGCTAAGCCCACGTCATACATCACTAATGCATGAACCCGAATGAACGTCAAACCAAGAATGGTGGGACAGTCGATCTCCACACACTCGACCTCCACGTCCGAAGGAATGCTGTAAATGACGCCCCGCGTGATAGCAGGGAGCGGCATCTTTCTAATTTGAAATATTGGTCCTCGAAGGGGTGAGTACAGCCACTTAGCAGGTAAAGGACCCAATAAACTACTCAATGCATCACACAATACAATCATAACACATGTCATTCATACATCCATGCATAACTTACCTTGAAACCATGCACATGTCATCATACCGCATATATATACATCCTCATGTAATCATCACCATCATGTCATACATGTACCATCATGCCATAGGTGCACATACATCCATGCACTTACCATCATCATGTCACATATACTATCATGCCATAGGTGCATATACATCCATACACTTACCATCATCATGTCATATATACCATCATGCCATAGGTGCACAAGCATCCATGCACTCATCATCATGCACTCATACATGTTACCATATCATGCATAATTTAATTTCAATTTCCCAATTTTATTCTTTCATTTTGGGCCGCCACATTTCTCTTTCCTGGGACCGGTATTTGCATCCTACATTTATTGCTCGCACCCCACCTGGCATCGCGAGGAACCTCCGGCACAAACCTCTGGGCATCCAGCACAAACCTCTAGGCATCTCGTATCCCAACTGGCATCATGAGGCATCCCCCGGCACAAACCTCCAGGCTTACGGCTCCCCCACTCTCCGGGCATCTCGAAACTCCCGAGGACCCTCTGGCATTTAGCCATTTAAGGCCACCGGGCATCCAGCATTTACACTCCCTAGCTAGGCATCCCGACACTCCCAGGGCATCATCGGCTCACACCTCTGACGGCCTTCTCACTTATCATAGTTCACATTTACAATTACGGCTCAATTTCAGCAAGATCATTTTCATCATTTGATTCTTATATGCATTTCCAATCATCATCATACATGCAGCAAGATACAATCACTTATGAAAATACAATCCATGGGGTCCATACAACTTAGAATAATCCATACATCATGACTTTTGAGATTTAGCAAATTCCAGCTTGCATAATTTCGGAAAACATATAAATTAAATATCCATATGATCTTCAAAAATCATAAAATCAGAACATGTGATAGACAAGACAAAAAGGTAGCAACTCCATGAAGAACACATGCCCAAAAGAACTTCACACAAAAAGATATAGCCCACAAATCACAGCTTGCAAAATTCGGATACAATCAGATTGCGCGGTTCTTGAAATATTTCAGTTTAAATACCCGAATGACCTTAAAAAATTATGAAATTTTACCAGTTGATACTCGAGATCCTAAGGTAGATTTTTCATGGATACATCAAGGCCAGATTCGTCCTAAATAATTAACTATAGACGGTCGAAGTCTCTGTTCCTAGTACCGAACAGTCCAGTTTAGCTGTCTCCGAAAAATCAATGTTTCGGCTACTTATCTTCCTTCATTTCCTCTGAAATTTTGATATGTTTTGCCTCAAGATGTCCAATATAACTTTCATTAAGGGATCTAGGTGAGATTAGTCCACGAAGTCGCTGGAGTCCAGTACCATACTTCCAGATCTGCCGTCTTCAAAAGAAAATCGTTTCACTAGGCTAAAATTGCTCGTTTTATGTCAAATTTGAGTATGTTAATCTTCAAGATGTTCTATACAACTTTTGTGAAGAAGTCAAAGTTAAATTCTCGGTAAAAAGTGATATGCAACACACAAAACCACCAAGAGGTCAACAAAACAGTTTCAGATCTAGCGTTTTCGTAGAGGAAGGGTTTTACCCCCACAAAACTCAACCATTTTATCTCAAATTTTAGTATGTTGTACTTTTCGATGTTTTCTACAACTTCAATGAAGAAATCAAAGCCAAAATCCAACTCAAACCACGCATGCAAGCCTCTACAACATTCGGGGTCAGGTGGTAAACTCGAAAACATAATGCTATTTCAAAAACAACACACTCTAGCTTCGGTTTCTCATACCCTAAACGTCCGAGATTTATCACCATTCGAACACACATGCAAGAGACAACATGCAAGAGCTGAATATGAATCCCAACTTGCCTTAAAATTGAGCAAACAACGGCACACGGACGGCGACGGACGAGCGGACGGACGGCGACGGACGAGCGGACGGCGACGGACGAGCGGACCTCCTCCTCCGCGCGGCTTCTCCCTTTCTCTCTCAGTTCCTCACTCTCTCGGCTCTCTCTCTCTCTCTCTCTCTCTCTCTCACTTGGCTTGGGCGACAGCCCCCTAAACCGGCCACTCTTCCTTTTAATGCCCCTTCAATACCATCATTTGCAATGATTAAGAGACACCCAAAGTGGCCAATGGTGTGACTTTCCTTTTGCCACTTGGCAAAACCCATGCACAATGGGCTTGAAGGATTGGGCCAGCCTCTCCCCTCTCTCCTTGGTCGATGGCAGCCCTCTCCATGGGCCTCATGGGCCGGCCTTTTGGCCCATCAAAGGTCCACACTCTTGGGCCTAAGACCCAAGCTTAATTAAATCAAATTTTAACCCATTTTTAAATACTAATTAAATCCTTATTGAACCAAAGTACTATAGTGTAAAAAAAAAATTAAATAACTATACACTTGAAATCACAAATCCATAAATTCTAATTCACAATACATATAGCCAAAGATAAATCATCATTTTCCAAAATTTATCCATTAAATTCGGCCATAGTCCTTAATACAAGACATTAATTTGAGCACCCCTAATGACTGGCAAGGAATTCTAGGATGCCACACCATTGCAATTCCAAGTTGGTGATCATTTCTTTTTGAAGGTGTCACCAATGAGGGGTACTTCGCGCTTTGGCAAGAAGGGAAAGATGAGTCTGAGGTACGTAGATTCCTTTGAGATTCTAGAGAGCATTGGGATTCTAGTGTATCGTCTGGCATTACCGCCAAGGTTGGCGCAAGTGCATGATGTCTTTCACGTGTCGATGTTGAGAAAGTATGAGTCTGACCCAACCCACGTGCTTAATTTTGAGGAAGTAGACGTAGACGACAAAGTGTCGTACATGGAAAGCCCAGTTAAAACTGTGGATAGGAAAGAATTGATTCTACGTACCAAGATGATTCCGTTGGTCAATGTGGTCTAGTAACACCATGGCATAGAGGGAGCAACCTTGGAATGTGAATAATCGATGAGACGACTGTACCCCACCTTTTTGTTTAAAGAATCGTAATGGTTTAAATTTCGAGGAAGAAATTTTTATAAGAGGGGAAGAGTTGTGACATCCTAAAATTCCAGATTTAAGAATAAGTCGGGCTTTTCATCAACGTGCCTATAGTTCTATTCTCTAAGCTAATCACTCACAAGATAACCGACTACTCGATCGTGCTAGCTGCAGCGGTCATTACAGTACAGTGAAAATTCGATTAGAGATTAGAGATAGGTTGATTCAACTGAGATATGTGGCTAAGTGTCGGTGATTCTACCAAATTACAAATTTCTCAGCAATTGGCCATAAACTAATTTTTCTGTCATTTTAGTACCTTGTGTCTGCATTCAAAACCTTAAGATTTTCACAACAACTGAACATCATCATTGTGTCTAAGATGTACGATGTGGCTCGAAAAAAATCGACCATGGATCAATTGCACTAAAAATGTCTAAAAGCTATCCGGTAGGCTAGGTTACACTAAAATCGTGCGAGATTGAAATTAACCGTGAATTTGAATTCAATTTCAGAAAATGAATTTTCTAGCATGTCACAATTTATTTTAGGACCGTCGATCCACCCTCCAAAGATTTTTCTGCAAACCAAGATTTTTGGCAAAAATTCAAAATATGACCATTTTGGTGCGGAAAATTCAGGCGGCCATTTTTAATAGTGTTTTTGGGATGCAAGTTGGTTCTATTGGCGAGGAAAAATGTCATTTTGGTCAAGGACATATTGGGGGAATTTATAGGGACCGGTTTAAGTCCAATTGAAGAAATTGGTTCAATTTGGGAGAATTTGTGCCCAAATTCGTATGCCATAGCCACCACCACCTTTCGACCACTTCAATGTTTTCCTAGGGAAGCTTGTGTGCTGCTATTTGGCTGAGGATAGGGAAAACAAGGTGGGGGGCCATCCAAGGATCAAAGCAACGGATATCTTGGCCAAAGGGTCCCTCCACAAGGTAGCTGGCTTCTTCTCCTTCAGCAGAGGCTACTTTCTACATGGTTGGCCTTAGAGAGCTCCAAAAATTGCAGAGAAAACATAGCATCTCCTCACCTAGCCGTCCCATGTCTGCTCAAAGCCGTCGCTTGTCGCCGCGTCACTCGTGAATCCCACGCAAGCTGCGCCTATCCCGCACCTGTCCGCCATCTGTTTCACTCCAATTGTGACCTCAGGCTGTCCCTTAAGCCCATCGAGCCCCCTGGACCACCGTCCAACTCGCCTCTGCTATTGTGAAGCCCCGCCATTGGCTGCCAAGCCCCGCCATTAGCTGCCAAGCCCTGCTGCTGCTCGTTTTCGCCGTTTTCGCACCAACCAATCTCTATTCTAGCCTCTCAGCCCACCCAGCAGAACCAAAGACCAACAAGCCTTCGTGGGCTTCGAGACTGTCGCGACCTAATTTTTTCGCGGGTTCACCACCTAAAACTAGGTTAATGGATTACTAAGTCTTTAAGCTTAACTCGGGCTCTCCCAAGCCCATACCAATTCGCGACTTAGGTTTGAATTCTTAACATGCAAATGATTTTCAATCAGGAGTCGCCACTAATCGGTTTATGGTAGGTCGATTAGATACCTAAGTAAAATAAAGGGAGATTTATTTTACTCCTACGGACCAGAGACTAAGGGTACGGGGACTTGGTTACACTAGAATTTTCTAATGTCCTTTCGGTACCATTTCTTTTAATTTTCAAAATATTTTTGCAGGCAGTTTGGATTATTTTTAACCTAAGTTACTATCATGCAAATGTGGTGACCACACGGGTACTCATCCATTATTAATAAATTGCATCACACAAAGCAAGCAAACAACATTTTTGGATTTTCTCAAAAATTAGAATTCTTTTATTAAAAATGCATTTTAAAACTAAATGACTTAATTTTATTAATATGCAAATTCTAGTTAAATGGGCCTATTATGCAAACTAATTAACATGCACCTCATGACCTAATTTTACTAATTAACAAATTCTGATTAAATGATTATATTATGCAAACTAGTTAACATGCATCTAGTATTTTTTGCATTTTTTTATTGAAATTCAGAATTTATGAAAACCCTAATTAATCTATCTAAAAATAATCTTCTAATCCATTTTTGGGATTAATTTGACTTAAACCCTATTCCGTCTTAGAAAACTATTTTTTTTATTTTAAATAAATGAGAATATGAAAATGTGCCAATTATATCTAAGACTCTAAAAAAGGCTATTTACGTCTAATCCTAACTTATTTATTTTAAAATATCTAAAAATGCAGTCCTAAAAATATTATCTAAAAATGCAACCCTAGAAATATAATCCTAAAAATTTGATTAATTAAACTACGTGTCTATTATATTAAACCCTAATGTCCTATATGCAAATTTTGAATATTTTGATTTTTTAATTCTTTTTTTTTTTTTAGGTTGAATAATTATTAAATTAGGGTTAAATCTAAACAATTAATATAGCCACTAAATAAAGAATCAAAATAATTGAAAAAATAACCTGTCGTCTCACAAGTTAAATTAACAATTATTTTAACCCTAATCATCACAACAACTCAAAATAATTAAATAATCTAGTCCGAAGTCTTACGGACCAAATTAAATAATTATTATTATTTAACAATTAAAATTTCACCAAGAAACCCAAAATTAATGTAATTAAAAGAATGATCCGATGTCTCTCGGATCAAACTAATTATTACAAAAATCTTGGATAAAGCCTTAAGGATAATGTCTAAACAATACAAATAACTAACATTAATATACCATGATCTAACTTAAATAATAATAACAAGACTTAAAATATAAACAAACAAACAAATAAATAAATAAAATAAACCACCTAAGGCTCAAGAGAGGACAGTGGCGTCGGCGGCGGTGTAATGGCGCGGCGGCTGGGTCGGCGAGGAGGGCTTGCGGGCCGCCGGGAGCAAGGCGCAGGCGTCGGGTACGGCGGGCCTCGGCCACTGAGCGAGCAGGAAGCGAGGTGCTGCAGAGGCGAGCTGCTAAGACGGAGGCCCGAGCGGCGTGCAGTGGAGTCGCGGGTCACCGATTGCAAGCGGAGTGTGACGGAGCAGGGGGCTTCGGCTACGGAAAAAATGCCGGCAAGGAGCTCCGGCGAAGGGTATCCGCGGGCAGAGGCGCGAGCTGCTGCTGGGCGTTGAAGCGGAGGGCTGTCCGTCGAGAGGATCGAACCGGGGCACAAACGTTGCGTCGCGGCGCGGAACGAGGGCGACGTCAGATGTGGGTCTTCAACGAGGCTCGACACCAGCGAAGATCTGCAAGCGGAGACAAAACAGAGACAGCAGCAGCTTCGTCGAAGTAGAAGGGCCGCGATTTGGCTCGGGTCAAGATTCAGGGGTGTGCAGGCGATCGAACGGAGACAACGCCGCTGCTGGGCTTCAGGGACGGCGCTGGTACAGAGACGGGGCAGCTTCGCGGACGAACAACGATGGGCTGACGTGGAATCTGTGACTGGAGGCGCGGTGAATCGGGCAGCAAGAGGAACGGCGAGGAAGATGAACAGTATGAGTCACATCAACCTTTTACTTTACCTTTTCTCCTCTCTCTCTCTCTCTCTTGTCTATCTCACCCTCTACCGAAGACTTCCCCCATTAATTTTCTACCTTTTCCTCCTCTGACACTCTCTCTCACCTGTCTCTCTCACTTTTACTTTTCTGCTTTCCTTCACGTCATCTCTCTCTGTATCTTCTCTTCTCTCCACCTTTTCCTTTTGACTCTCTGAAAAAAAACAAATGAAGGAGCCCCTAAACGATAGAATTTTGCTCTGTTTTTTTTTTCGAATTTCCCCCCCCCCCCCGAAAGGTGAAGAAGAACCCCTCTATTTATAAAGCGAAAATCCAAGTTTGTTTCGCCGGTAGAGATTTTTGCTCAACCTCTCGCCGGTGGAGATTTTCGCTCAACTTCTCCAACAAAGAAATGGCTCCAAAATCCGGCTGTTGAACTATTTTAAATTCAAAATTTTCTTTTCAAAATTTTCCCATAATCTTTTATTTTCTAAAAATTGAATCTAAATTAGGTGTCAACAGCTGCCCCTCTTTGAAGGGAAGCTCGTAGAGGTTTCCTTCAAAGATAAATGACACCTAAATTTAGACTATGAAAAATGAATGCAAAATGAATATGAAATGCATATGCAAATGTTAATTGTAATGAATTTTTTTTTTTTTTTAAAAAAGAAATGGATTCAAATAAATGCAATGTCATGCAATAAAGAATGCCATGTAAATGCAATGATTTGGTCAAGAACATATATTTCAATGTGTCTATGCTCAATGAAACGCAAATGCAAAATGAATGCAAAATGAATATGGAATGTATATGCAAATGTTAATAACCTCTTTTTCAAATAAATTTAATTCTTTTTGAAATGCAAGGTCATGCAATAATGCAATGTAAATGCAATGATTTT
Source organism: Eucalyptus sideroxylon x Eucalyptus melliodora (assembly GCA_016097485.1). Taxonomy (NCBI): domain Eukaryota; kingdom Viridiplantae; phylum Streptophyta; class Magnoliopsida; order Myrtales; family Myrtaceae; genus Eucalyptus; species Eucalyptus sideroxylon x Eucalyptus melliodora. The sequence goes on along the minus strand of CM027826.1, from coordinate 23,624,246 downwards.
GTCGAGAGCATATATTTCTATGTTTCCATGCTTAATGAAATGCAAAATGCAAAGAAGAACACGTACCTGTCATACTTATCTGGATATTTAGAAAAGTATTATTAGGTGTGAAATGATTCCTATGAGACCTAACAAACATCTGGAAATCTCTTCAGATAATTAAAAGGCTCAAAGTCTAGAACTCTCATTAGATCCCAAGCACCTAGAATAACCTACCTTTAAGGAGGATAGAGTAGTTCTAGGTAGTCAGTGTTACATGTCCAGGACCCGTACCATTCTACGGTCGCCTAAAATAGTAACATAACTTTACAAAGAAACTGCTTTCCTAGGACCCGTACCATTCTACGGTCGCCTAGTATGACAGTGTTTGGTTGTGTCTAGGACCCGTACCATTCTACGGTCGCCTAAACGGGGATTTACCTTCCAGGACCCGTACCATTCTACGGTCGCCTAAATAGGAAAATAGGTTTTGTCTAAGACCCGTACCATTCTACGGTCGCCTAAACGGGATTCACTTTCTAGGACCCGTACCATTCTACGGTCGCCTAAACAGGGAATAGGTATTGTCGAGGACCTACACCATTCTATGGTCGCCTTGACGGAAAATTGATTTTTCAGGACTCGTACCATTTTACGGTCGCCTGAATGGGAAACTGCTTTTTCAGGACCCGTACCATTCTACGGTCGCCTGTTAGAGCAATAAATGTTGTTTAGGACCCGTACCATTCTACGGTCGCCTAAATCAAACCGAATCAAGAAAAATCTTTGGGGGATTTGGGACTCTCATCAAATCCCAAGCACCTGGAAATTCTAAACATCTGGAAATCACATCGACGCTTGAAAAGACAAATACTTGAAAGTCACATCAAGCATTTAAAGGTTCAAATATCTCGAGTTCAGACTAGACATTTGAAAATATTTTACTAAACATCTGGAAATCACATCAGATGTTCGAAAAGACAAATGCTTGGAAGTCATATCAAGCATTTAAGGGTTCAAATATCTGGGGTTCACATTAGACATTTGAAAATATTTTACAAATGGGTACTTGGAATTCTCATCAAGCACCAAGATGACTGAACAAACTCAGGGTTTCAAAGACAATATTTTTTTTTTTTTTTTTTTTTTTTTTGGTCTCGAGGAAAAATTCATTTTATTCAATGAATGTCCATGCATGATAGCTTTTCAAACTTCCACCAGGAAAAATTATCAAGACAACTTTCACTAAGCTGTGAATTTTCTTGAACATGCTAAACGAGACACTTTTGGTGTGAAAGACTTTTTCACTCATTCTCATTTAGGAGGAGTTATTTTTCCCGACCATTGATGCGGGACTATATCACTCAATCTTATTATCATCTTGTCGACAAGAGTTCGAATTTTCTTGCAAGCAATACAACCTTACCAATCCGAGAGGTCTTTGACAAGGATTGTAATGTGGGTCTGGTCAATGGCTTAGCAAAAGGGACTCTTTGAGTCAAGGCTATTGAAAGAACCATTCGTAATCATCTCCGGGTTTACAAGTCAAGAACCCTGCAAAATGAGAAAGAAATAATCTTGCTCGCACTTCTTCGAGCAATGCTTAAAACATATGAATTCCTATGTTAATTCAAGTGCCCTAATTTGAAGAGACTTTGTAAGGGACGTAACATAGGCTTGGTTCTTGGGTTTGAGAAACGGAAGGATCGTTAGGCTCAAAGATGTGTGTAAAGGGTGAGAGTTGGTGATCATCTGGACCTTACCACCAGTTTTCTTCGCCATGGATCGTCTTCTTGACGAATTTTTTTTTTTTATTGGCTCAAGAGTTTATCACTGATGCCAATAATTATTCAACTGGAGATCTCTTTTCAAAATCATTTTCTTTGATGATGGGCATCGATCAGGCACACCGCTTTTTATATGCCCCCTAATTTATCAGTCATTTCTCTTTCCTTTTCATGGGCATTGGCCTCGCTTTTACCAAGCACGCTGTTTTTTCATGTCCCTTAGTTCTATTTTGATTTGAGTTCTTGAGCACAATGCGTGTGTCAAGTATATTTTAAATGACACTCGAACCTTCAAAGGTCTTTATCTGTTTCTTGCCTTGCCCCAGTGTGGGGGATGATCACCAACTAGGCTTAAAGAAATGAAATTGTAGGCTCAAGTGGGCTATGCAAATGATATAAGTGTGTAGGATAGTGAAAGAAACGCTCTTCATCATCCTAAGGCACTTAAATTACCACAAGAATTTTATGTAATAGCATGACTTGAAGATTGATGCAAGTGAGAGCAAGAAAATTTCTATCCATTTCACTCTCCTTTAATGTCAACTTACCTCCATTTGCCCCGATGTGGGGTGGTCCTTGACAGGGGTAATATGAAAGAAATTCTTCAAGTATTTGGGCTCAAAATGGTTAAGCAATGGATTATCTGTAGTGTTTTGGGACAGACAAATGAATTGCCTTTCGTCATTTCAGCTGCCGTACTTCTTGCAAGAAAACTCTTCATCTTGAAACACAAAATGTTTCTATACTCACCTCACAATGTATAGACAGGGGACTGTGTATGGGATTTAGGCTTGCCTTTCACACCTCATTTAGCATCGTTTAACATGTTCAAGTAATTCAACATCATTCATTGAATTATCCATTTTGATAAATTTCAAGTGGAATTGGTGAATTGCACGTCATGTGAAAGCATTCTATAATGACAAAAAGGCCAAATCATAAAGTCAAAGCTGTTAAATGCCCATGTCTTGCTTTTCTTTGCAAAAGAACTCGTAGAGGTTCCTTACAAAGATAAAAGACACCGTCGCTAATATCCATCCTTTGCCCCTGCAAAAATAGAATATGCAACATTATACACTAGAGATTTGACCAACTTTGAGTGAGGAAAAGGTTTTTTTTTTTTTTTTTTTTTTTTTTTTACAGGCCCTTTTATTCATGGATAGTACTTCTTTACAGCATCAGAATTTACAGGATTTGTGAATTCACGCCCATCCATTTCTGCCAAGATTAAAGCACCTCCGGGAAGTACTTTCTTCACGATGTATGGCCCACTATAATTTGGAGTGAACTTGCCACGAGGATCAAGGATAATTGGTAGCATCTTGCGTAGCACCAAATCATGGACCTTGAAACGCCTTGGGCGAACCTTCCGATTAAAGGACTTGGCCACCCGCTGTTGATAACATTGACCATGACATATGGCCTTCAATCGCTTTTCATCAATCAAATTGAGTTGGTCATACCTCTGTTGTGCCCATTCAGCTTCCGTCAGCTTAGACCGAGACAAAACTCTTAGAGAAGGGATTTCTACTTCAACTGGCAGGACTGCTTCCATGCCATATACCAGAGAAAAAGGAGTTGCCCCAATAGAAGTACGAACTGAAGTCCTATATGCCATCAGAGCATAAGGAAGCCGCTCATGCCAGTCACGATAATTATCAGCTGTCTTTGCCAGAATTTTCTTGATGTTCTTATTTGCTGCTTCAACCGCACCATTCATCTGAGGGCGATAGGGCGATGAATTCAAATGACGGATTTTGAACTCTTTGAACAAATCATTGACAAGTTTGTTGTTCAGGTTTGTCCCGTTATCTGTGATAATGGCTTCAGGCACGCCATAACGGGCAATAATATCCCGTCGCACAAACTTCACGACATTCTTTGCGGTGACGACTACATAGGATGCTGCCTCTATCCATTTTGTGAAATAATCGATAGCGACAAGGATGAAACGATGACCATTCGAGGCTTTCGGATTAATTGGGCCAATTACATCGATGCCCCACATCGAAAAAGGCCATGATTCTGACTGTTGATGCAGCTCATTTGGAGGAACATTTATCTTGTCTCCATAAATCTGACAACGGTGACAACTCCGGACATGTTGAATGCAATCAGTCTCCAAAAATAGCCTAGTCTCATAATCTTCTTTGCTAACATGTGGCCGCTCATGTGAGGAACACACACTCCTTCATGTATTTCTTCCATCAACTGAGTGGCTTCCTTAGCATTGACACATCTAAGTAGGACAGAGTCGAAGGATCGTTTGTACAATGTATCCCCACTAATAAAGAATTTGGAGGCAAGTTTCATGAGATGCTTTCGGTCAGCTGGATTGCTACCTTCTGGGAACTCTCGCTTTTGAATATAGGTCATGATGTCATGGTACCATGGTTTTCCATCCGGCTCCTCTGTCACTACCATGCAATAAATTGGCTTCGGCAAAACCTCTATTTTCAGAGGTTCAACCTCTAACCCATCAGTGACTTGCAACATAGAAGACAACGTCGCAAGTGCATCTGCAAATTGATTATGAGACCTTGGCAAGTACTCGAACGAAACTTCCTCGAACTTTTCCACCAGATCTTCTAAATATTTGTGGTATGGGAGCAACTTGGCTTCCTTGGTCTTCCATTCACCTACGGTCTGCATTATGATTAGTGTGGAATCTCCGAACACTTTTAACTTGTCCACGCCTATATCAATTGCAGCCTGAAGCCCAAGGATGCAAGCTTCATACTCAGCCACATTGTTAGTGCATGGGAATATCAATTTTGCAGCCTTTGGATGGTGTTGTCCATCCGGGATATCGAACCGCTCCAAGCACGAACTGACAAGTTTACAGCTCCATCAAAGAACATCTTCCACAAGTCTTCATTCACATTCAAGACACGATCATCAAGGAGATTATCATTGTCATTAGAGATTCCTGAATTCTCGGCCAATAGGTCAGCGATCACTCGTCCCTTAACCGATTTTTGTGGCATGAATTGCACATCAAATTCGGAAATTAAAATTTGCCATTTGGCCATCCTACCCACCAAAGCGGGTCGATCAAGTAAGTACTTGATGGGGTCGTTCTCAGTCACGAGGAAAGTCTGGTGATGCAATGTATATTGTCGCAATCTATGCAATACCCACACCAAGGCCGCACAAGTCTTTTCGACATCAGGATACTTCAGCTCTGATACAGTGAACTTCTTGCTCAAGTAATAAATGGCTCGTTCTTTTCTGTCAACGGGACTTTCTTGAGCCAACATTGCCCCTAGTGACTCACTATGAATGGTGAGGTAAAGAATTAAAGGATGCCCCGGTGATGGCGGGACAAGCATTGGTGGATTCATCAAGTAACACTTCAACTTGTCGAACGCTTCTCGACATTCATCATCCCAATTGACACGTGCATTCTTCTTTAGAAGCTTGAAGAACGGCTTGGCGGTTTCAGAAAGTTGAGAAATGAATCGAGCAATGTAATTCAACCTCCCCAAAAGACTCCGGACTTCTTTCACCGTTGACGGAGGTCGGAGCTCACAAATGGCCTTAGCTTTAGCCGGGTCAATTTCAATCCCTTTACCGCTCACAATGAATCCAAGTAATTTACCAGATGTTGCTCCGAACACGCACTTAGCGGGATTTAGTCGAAGCTTGAACTCACGGAGCCGATCAAACAGCTTCTTCAAGATCTCGACGTGGCTTTTCCCAGGTCGAGTCTTTGCAATCATATCATCAACATAGACCTCAACCTCTTGATGCATCATGTCATGAAAATAGTGCTATCATGGCTCGCTGGTAAGTTGCCCCGGCATTTTTTAGTCCGAATGGCATAACCTTATAATGAAAGGTTCCCCATGGGGTGATAAAGGCAGTCTTCTCCTTGTCTTCCTCCTTCATCCTTATTTGATTGTATCCGGAAAAACCATCCATAAATGAGAATAGTTCAAAACCAGCGGTACTATCCACAAGGACGTCTATGTGTGGTAACGGAAAATCATCTTTCGGACTAGCCTTGTTCAAATCCCGATAATCAACACAAACTCGAACCCGACCGTCCTTCTTCATTACTGGAACAATGTTGGCCACCCATTCGGGGTATTGTGAGACTTCAATGAATCCCACCTTCAATAGCTTCATCACTTCCTCCTCTATCTTCTTTGAAAGCTCGGGCTTAGTTCTCCGCAACCTTTGCTTCTTAGGTGGCACGTTCGGATTAGTAGGTAGACAATGCTCCACAATTGACGGGTCTAAACCAGGCATATCAGCATAGGTCCATGCAAAGATATCCTGATATTCCTTCAGTAGCTGAATTAAGTGCTTGGCTTCATCTTTGGGGAGACTTGCCCCAATTTTCACCTCTCTGGCTTCTTCATTGTCACCTAAATTAATAGTGACGGTTTGCTCGGATGTGAGAGCCTTGGCTTTTTCGTGCTGCTCCCAGCTACGTTGCATCTCAATGGAATCTTTGATCGAGTCTTCGGGATCATCATTATTGGCACATGTCGCATTGGATTGGATCATTTCCATGCCTTTGCATGCTATACGATTATCCTCCCGAACTTCAAAAAGGGTCGATGGCAAACACGAAATTCTCTTTGAATAGTTCGGCCATTCCTCCGAGTGCTAGGAATGAAAATGTCGTCTTTTCCGAACTTCGTCGATGGATCGAATGGTGTTTACAATCGAATGGTATTTGTCTCGCTTCTCTCCATCCGACAGGAATAACATCAACATCAACACCATAGGTATCGATTACCCCTTCTTCCTCATGCATCATTTTCGCAGGCCCAGGGAATGTGGACCTAATATGGGGTATAATGAAACCAGTTCGTCCTTGTCCTCTTCCTCTTCCTCTATAGGATCGTCCACCTCTACCACGATAGCCCAATCCAAAGAGTATATGAATTCCCGCCCGGCCTCAATTGGTTGGCGAGTGCCCCGACCATGTCGGCCTAAACCATTACCGGAACAAAACCGCTCCCGACCATAGTCTTGCCTACCATGATCGCTGACTTTGATAACTTTGGAGTGGGTAGGGCAGTGCCTTCAGAGATATGAATGGTCGAAACCAACTCAAATGCTTGAAAACCAGATTCTTCTTTGCAATCCGGCTCAATATAAGGGATAGCCGTCTCATGATAAATCTTGAACTCATCCTCTCCTCGAACTGTAATAAGCTTCCCTTCTGCCACGAACTTCACTTTCTGGTGAAGACTTGAAGAAACCGCCCCGCCGCATGAAGCCATGGACGACCTAACAAAAAGTTGAAGGTCGTAGGTATGTCCAGGACCTGAAAAACTGCATTAAATAACACTGGCCCTATTTGCAAGTCTAAATCAACTTCTCCGACTGCTTCTTTTTTGGTTCCATCAAATGCTCGAACCGAGGTTTTAGCCGTGCGAATTTTTCCCAAATCATACCCAAGACGTTTTAGAGTTGCAAGAGGGCATATGTTTAAAGCCGATCCGTTATCTATGAGCACACGGGACACCAAGGTATTTCGACACTTGGTTGAGATATAAAGGGCTTTGCCGTGTCCTCTCCCTTCATCTGGGATTTCATCATCTGAGAAAGTAATCTGGTCGTTTAACAAAATGGCCCCCACGAATTCCCCCAACTTCTCAGGTTCAATGGACTCTGGGACATGTACTTCGTTAAGGACTTTCATCAAGGCTTTTTGATGTTTCTCCGATGTCAAAAGTAACTCTAATATGGAGACTTGTGCTGGCATTTTACGAAGTTGGTCCACCACGCTATACTCGCTTGCCTTAATCACCGCTAAGAATTCCTTAGCCTCCTCATCAGTGACTGGCTTAACGGGTTGTGAGTTTGCCTGAGCGTAAGTGCGTCCCGATCGAGTGACCACATCTATCTCTGCATCATAACACCATGGTACCGCCTTATTACTTGTGTAAGCATAAGGTTGCGTAGCATCAAGAATCAATTCTTCATCATCTCGGTGGTGGCACATCATTGATGATTAATCCATCTTCATCTGACGCATCTTCCAACGGCGGCATGTCAAAAGCTAGGGGATCGTTAGCTCCAATGTTTAAACCAGCAAACTCATCTTCAAAATCAGAAGACTCCTCTTCCAGATCAATAATGATTGGAGTGATAGTTGAAACGGTGTCAGCAGGATCCGCGTAGACAATCACTCCCTTCTTGGACATTGCCTTAACTCTTTGTACCTTCTGAGACATAGTAGGCTCCTCTATATCTAAGTAGTATCCAGCTCGAACTAAACCATTATAAACATCGTTCACATGTACTTTCGAGCTCCTCATTCGACCGGTATCAAAACTGAAAATGGCGTTTACAGCTTCTGGGTGATCAGGGAGTGGATTATTCTGGATGTTTGGCTGTGCATCACGGAATGAAACCACCTTGGCATCCAAAGATTCTGGATTTTGTGTCTCGGTGTATAGCAATCATCACAGAATGTCCTACCTCCCCCATATGGTAAGCACATGTCTTAGAAGGATCGTAGTTGGGGAAACGCTCAAGATTAGGTCGCTTAGGCTCCTTAGCGAGTAATCCTTTCTTCTGAAGGGTTGGCAAGATTTTAGACAATGGTTTAGGAAGAGGCGTAAATTGACGCTTGGAAGAGCTCTTCTGCTGGCTGAAGAATGGTCGCGCTCCTCCCTGTTAAGTGTTCAAGACGGGGCGAGGGGGTTGAACATAAGCTGCATTAATTTCCGCTACAGGCTCCTTATCCTTCTTCATTGAGACTCTCCTATACGAGCTGGTTTGATCTGACGCCCATCCATCACGCAATGCTACTTCAATTCGCTCGCCAACAGGGATTAGCTGATTGAACGACTCGGCAGTTGATCCCAACATTCGATTTCGATATTCAGGCGGGAGTGTCTTCATGAACAAATCCATCAGCTCCTTTTCTGTCGGCTCTGGCGTAATCTGAGCAGCTACGGCTCTCCATCTTGTGACATATGCCTTGAAAGATTCCATCCTCTTCTTCTCAGTGCGAAGTAAATCCTCTCGAGATGGAGTGACATCGATATTATACTTATATTGCTTAAAGAAGGCATCGGTCAAATCCTCCCAAGTCTCCAGAAGATTAATTTTCTTCATAATGTACCACTGTAGTGCCGGTCCTGTCAGGCTTGCCTGAAACTGTTGAATCATCAAGGGGATGTTATCAACATATTGGGTCATCCTAACCACATACGTCTGCAAATGGATCTTTGGGCAAGAGGTGCCATCATACTTTTCAAAGTCCGGCATTTTAAACTTCTTCGGCATCTTGACTTTTGCATAGTGGGACAAATCAATTGGGCCTTGAATAAACGAACCCTGCAGCTGCTTGAGTTTCTCCTCGATCTTTGCCATGCGTTTTTCTTGTTCTGTCTTCGGTACAGCTGAGTGTATCACTTGTACCTCATCATCAACAACAATTTGAGGCACGTCAGTAATTTTCTCCCTTGGGACATCCTTAGAGCTTGATGGCCCAACTGCGGTTGTATTCTTGCCTTTATCTTTTGGATCAACCACCGGAGGATGTTGTGGTAACACCACTTCGACTTGTGGAGCTGGTGGAGCAGTGTTTGCTTGAAGAGAATCAATTTGCTTAGAAAGCTGCTCAAGAACATTCAAGACTTGCTTCATTTCCGTTTCGAGGGTGGCGATACGAGCTTGTTCGGCAACACGCACTTGTTCGGTGTTATCAGCCATTGTTGCCCTAGAACGAGTACGGATTGGTGATCTTGGATGAGCCGTCGATACCTAAGCGATACCTAAGTAAAAAAAATACAGTGAGTATTATAATAAATGAGATTGGTCCATGACAATGATCTAATCGCTTGATTTTATTCAAGATTTATTTTAAACATTGAACCAAACTTCCTAACATTAAACTAAGAATTGAAATTCAAGTCCCTAAACATCAAACTAAAAACTGAAAACACCGAACCGAAATAAAAGTTCCTAGACATTGAACTAAGAAAACAAAATATCTCATTTTATATGCTTTCGGGAACCCAACGCCTTGCGAAACTTGTTATTTTCAGCTTCGAGCATTTCCACTTTCCGCTTAAGATGCTCAATTTGTGCTCGTTGGGTAGGCTTCTCGGTCACATCAGGGACTACTGGACGCAAAGCAGCAGGAATCTGGTGTTGGTGGATGTAGAACGCCGATGCATGGTGAATCTCCTCCTCACCCTTCAGTCTCATGGGCACCAAAATCTTCTCGGATAACATTCGCTCCATGTAGTAATGATCTCCTGGATCTCATTGAAGTAGTCATAATCCTTTCGAATGAAACGAACTTGGAACAAATCTGTCCCGAGAGGTGGAGGAATTTCTTGAAGAGCTTTGTATCGACGGGCCACTCTATGTGGATAATAGGAAGTAGCACCGGAAAGGCCCAGAGCGGGATTGGTCCATCATGTTTGTGCGAAAAGCGAGCTTCTTCAATGTGGAGCCATTTAGTATGCCATAAGAATGCCTTAGGATTAGGTTTTTCAAAAAATTAATCCAACGGGCATATTGTTTATGTGGGGAAAAACGTTCTAGAACCGCAAATTTTTGTATGGGATGTCGAGAATCGTCTATCCTGAATTGTTTTATAAGATGCCCAAACCCTCTTATGTGGGAGAAAAACCATATTTGTAAAAGTTCAGGAGGGCACGCATTGTCCTTTCCTCATTTTGTTTGAAACGGGTTAATGACAAAAATGTTTCAGCTAAAATCATATTCACATAATTTAGCCCGTCACAAACCCGATTAACCACCCATGAAATTGCAGGATTAATTGCATTTTTTCGATATGGAAAAACGATTAGCCCAAAAAATGCTAACATGAAAATCCTAGCTTTTGAAATCATTGGTTGGTCTGCAAAACATTTTTCTAAGAATGAAAATGGACATGCAAAACAGTTAGCTTTGACGACTTTCCTTACCCTTTCGGCTTCGATTTTTAAAAATTGAGATAATTCAGAGATAGAATCTATACCGATAGGCGGCCTAACAAGTTCCTTGTCCAGGGGCATTCCAATGGCAATACTATATTCTTCGAGCGTTGGAGTCAATTCGAACTCACCAAACACAAAGGTGGAAGTCTGTGGATACCAAAAGTGAGGCAACGCTTGTATAACACCGGAATGGATGTTGAACTCTAACAGCGGGAGAAGTCGGGCGATCCTGGCTTTCACATATTTCTGACCATCTTGATCTAATTGATCCAACCATTTCTTGAGCTCTTTTTTGGGAGTGGAAATGAATTGTACGTCGGTTTTCCCCATTGCATATAAAATAAGACTGACGACGAAACCTAATTGTCATGGACCGACAAAATTACAATAAAGTAAATAAATTGCAAATAATTTAAACAACTTACTTTCACTGGAAATAGATGACAATCACACACACATGAAAAGTGAGGCACGATTTCTGTCTAAGCGGCTTAACAAAGTGGAGTTAAGAGGATGATCTGACCGTTGCAGTCTCGCATTAACGTGTCAGGTCCCCCTAACTCCGGCTCAGTCGAATGGAATGTCCAATAATCACGCAGTCTCGCGGATATGGACAAATACATTTGACACCATGAAGAACTTTCGGAGAAGAGAAGGTCAACCTCTATATAGCAGTCTCGCTGTAGAGGAAGTATCCTTCTCAACACCATCCTAAGAATCCTATCGCAGCCCAGGTCCGGCGGCAGGTTGTGTGTGCAATAGTGTAGTGCTAAAAACAATAAAACATGCACAACAGTTTAAATACAAACAACACTTCTATAATTTTAATTCAAACATTCATCCTTACTCCAACCTGCAAGACAGGGGTTAACAAAGACTACTCCCCTTATACCTCCCATCTGCAAGAACATTTAACACCTTAGGAATGTTAGGGACATACCTGGGATCCTCGCTGCCAAACAAAAATATTTTTAATAAGAAAAACTGGCCTAAGTCCACTAAGTGTTTTAACACAAGTCCCCAGTGGAGTCGCCAAGCTGTCGCGACCTAATTTTTTTTTGGGTTCACCACCTAAAACTAGGTTAATGGATTACTAAGTCTTTAAGCTTAACTCGGGCTCTCCCAAGCCCATACCAATTCGCGACTTAGGTTTGAATTCTTAACATGCAAATGATTTTCAATCAGGAGTCGCCACTAATCGGTTTATGGTAGGTCGATTAGATACCTAAGTAAAATAAAGGGAGATTTATTTTACTCCTACGGACCGAGACTAAGGGTACGGGGACTTGGTTACACTAGAATTTTCTAATGTCCTTTCGGTACCATTTCTTTTAATTTTCAAAATATTTTTGCAGGCAGTTTGGATTATTTTTAACCTAAGTTACTATCATGCAAATGTGGTGACCACACGGGTACTCATCCATTATTAATAAATTGCATCACACAAAGCAAGCAAACAACATTTTTGGATTTTCTCAAAAATTAGAATTCTTTTATTAAAAATGCATTTTAAAACTAAATGACTTAATTTTATTAATATGCAAATTCTAGTTAAATGGGCCTATTATGCAAACTAATTAACATGCACCTCATGACCTAATTTTACTAATTAACAAATTCTGATTAAATGATTATATTATGCAAACTAGTTAACATGCATCTAGTATTTTTTGCATTTTTTTTTTTTTATTGAAATTCAGAATTTATGAAAACCCTAATTAATCTATCTAAAAATAATCTTCTAATCCATTTTTGGGATTAATTTGACTTAAACCCTATTCCGTCTTAGAAAACTATTTTTTTTTATTTTAAATAAATGAGAATATGAAAATGTGCCAATTATATCTAAGACTCTAAAAAAGGCTATTTACGTCTAATCCTAACTTATTTATTTTAAAATATCTAAAAATGCAGTCCTAAAAATATTATCTAAAAATGCAACCCTAGAAATATAATCCTAAAAATTTGATTAATTAAACTACATGTCTATTATATTAAACCCTAATGTCCTATATGCTTATGCAAATTTTGAATATTTTGATTTTTTTTTAGGTTGAATAATTATTAAATTAGGGTTAAATCTAAACAATTAATATAGCCACTAAATAAAGAATCAAAATAATTGAAAAAATAACCTGTCGTCTCACAGGTTAAATTAACAATTATTTTAACCCTAATCATCACAACAACTCAAAATAATTAAATAATCTAGTCCGAAGTCTTACGGACCAAATTAAATAATTATTATTATTTAACAATTAAAATTTCACCAAGAAACCCAAAATTAATGTAATTAAAAGAATGATCCGATGTCTCTCGGATCAAACTAATTATTACAAAAATCTTGGATAAAGCCTTAAGGATAATGTCTAAACAATACAAATAACTAACATTAATATACCATGATCTAACTTAAATAATAATAACAAGACTTAAAATATAAACAAACAAACAAATAAATAAATAAAATAAACCACCTAAGGCTCAAGAGAGGACAGGCGTCGGCGGCGGGTGTAATGGCGCGGCGTGGCGGGTCGGCGAGGAGGGCTTGCGGGCCGCCGGGAGCAAGGTGCGGCGTCGGGTACGGCGGGCCTCGGCCACTGAGCGAGCAGGAAGCGAGGTGCTGCAGAGGCGAGCTGCTAAGACGGAGGCCCGAGCGGCGTGCAGTGGAGTCGCGGGTCGCCGATTGCAAGCGGAGTGCGACGGAGCAGGGGGCTTCGGCTACGGGAAAAAATGCCGGCAAGGAGCTCCGGCGAAGGGTATCCGTGGGCAGAGGCGCGAGCTTCTGCTGGGCGTTGAAGCGGAGAGCTGTCCGTTGAGAGGATCGAACCGGGGCACAAACGTTGCGTCGCGGCGCGGAACGAGGGCGACGTCAGATGTGGGTCTTCAACGAGGCTCGACACCAGCGAAGATCTGCAAGCGGAGACGGAGACAGCGCGGCGTCGGCGAAGGGCCGCGATTTGGCTCGGGTCAAGATTCGGGGTGTGCGAGGCGATCGAACGGAGACAACGCGCGCGGGCGCAGGTGGGCTTCGTGGACGGCGAGGGGCTACAGACGGGGCAGCTTCGCGGACGAACAACGATGGGCGACGTGGCTGTGGATGGAGGCGCGGCGAATCGGGCGGCGAGAGGAACGGCGAGGAAGATGAACAGTATGAGTCAAATCAACCTTTTTACTTTACCTTTTCTCCTCTCTCTCTCTCTCTCTTGTCTATCTCACCCTCTACCGAAGACTTCCCCCATTAATTTTCTACCTTTTTTTCTCCTCGACTCTCTCTCTCACAATGTCTCTCTCACTTTTACTTTTCTCGCTTTCCTTCACGTCATCTCTCTCTGTATCTTCTCTTCTCTCCACCTTTTCCTTTTGACTCTCTGAAAAAAAACAAATGAAGGAGCCCCTAAACGATAGAATTTTGCTCTGTTTTTTTTCGAACTTTTCCCCCCCGAAAGGTGAAGAAGAACCCCTCTATTTATAAAGCGAAAATCCAAGTTTGTTTCGCCGGTAGAGATTTTTGCTCAACCTCTCGCCGGTGGAGATTTTCGCTCAACTTCTCTAACAAAGAAATGGCTCCAAAATCCGGCTGTTGAACTATTTTAAATTCAAAATTTTCTTTTCAAAATTTTCCCATAATCTTTTATTTTCTAAAAATTGAATCTAAATTAGGTGTCAACAAGACCCATTTCGGACCACTTCCAGGCCTCGTAGTATGTTGCTGCTTAGGAGTTTGTCGCACGTCTCTGCATTGCCATCGCCATGAACTCATCAGATTCCAAAACTAGTGAGTTTACTCACTAAACTATGCTTAGGGAGTTAATTATGCCTAAAGGTTGATTAGTTTAGGCTAAATATGGTTTATGTGGTTTGTTAAAACGGATTAGCAATTTAATTACTCATTATTGCAAGTTAGGTGGTTAGATCGGCTTAATTAGCAACTAGATAGGTTGTATTACTTATCTAGATAGGTTCGGAAATTTTCCAAGCCCGTTTCAGTATTTAATTAGGCTTTTTCGGCCTGAGTCTCTATTTAGGGCATTTACTTGTATTTATTTAATTAATTTTGGTATTTATTTAATTATCTATTATTTTCCGAAAATTATATCAGGATAGCCGGTGATCTAATTTTGTGCTAATTACAATTGTATACTTGGTTTATTTAATTGAATGCTAGATTGTGCAAATTGAGTGGAATTAGTAAATTTGGGTATTTATCCCCAAATTGTGTGATTTTGGTATTTTATTTAGAAAATACCAGGCGTCAGTTTACAACAAAACTCCATTTATGGACTGCTATGATTAGTGAGAATTTCTAAAGGAAATATGTTGAAATTTTGGCTCACGCCAACCATGTAGCCAGACATGATTATTTTATCGAGTATTTTCATTGTAGTGATTTATCAGCTTGTGTGAACCCGTTTACACATTAGCTTGAGTGAGCTAAGATCGTTTTATTAGCTTGAGTGAGCACGATCTATATATGTATGTATGTATGTATGTATGTATGTATGTATGTATGTATGTATGTATGTATCAGCTTGAGCGAGCATAATCAATAGATCTATATCAGCTTGAGTGAGCACAATCTGTATATTTATCAGCTTGAGCGAGCTATGACTATATATTGCAACTGTAGCATTGAATTGATAGATAGCATTGATTGACATATGGTTTCAATTGCGTGGAATTAAGCTGATTGACTAAGTGGATCGATGATTTAAACTAAATGGTTACATGTGTTAATTATACTGACTTGCAGGAAGGAGCTGAGGTGAGGTGAGTCCTCTACCTTGTGTGTGTATAGGAAGCCTTTAGGCGTATTTCCTTTCTAGTCAGAGTTTAGGGGGAGAACTTGCTGAGACATTGTCTCACCCTGTCGTGACCTAACATTTTCAGATCCTTAGACGGCTGCTCCACCTGAGCATTTTGGCCAGCCGAAGAAGGTCACCGAATAGATCTCTCAGATTCCCCTCCCTAGGAGCCAAGGAGCCTAGGTCTACGAACTCGTAAGATCTATTATCTGGGTTGATGCAGGTTTATCCCAGAGTGTACCCAATCAATTCTGATCATGATATCGTTATGGGCGAGATGGACCCAAAGAAGGTCCCCTACCATAATATGAGATTCCTATGTCGGTGCTAGAAATCGCTTTTGGCAAAGGTACGCTTATCCTGCTAGTGGTTCAGTGGTAGACCTCGGAGCCTTCGGTTGAGGATTCGAACGCTTAGAGGACTTGTAGCCATTTCACTTTTGGTAAACATGTGGATATAGCCTAATATTGTTAATGACTTAGTCTGTTGTGTATATAAGTGTGTTGTGGTTTTCAGAATTGTACTTTTCTATCCCACATTCGTGTTGTCTGGGATTTGTTTATCATGCGCATTAAAATGAATAGGTCAATGACACATCCTGAGATGTTGCAATTTAATCGACCACTGAGGGATGGGCACGCGCTCGAGGATTGGGAAATGACATCACGTGCGGTAAAGGGTCCTGCAGACGATGGAGTTCGAGTTTACCTACTTCCCCATTCCCAAGACCACCCTGAGCCAAGAGTTGGTTGAGACCACGGTTTGGGTCAATGAGGGCCTACCTCAGTTGGTACCTCATAGATTCATAGTGTGGTACATTAGCTTCCCTTAGGGGGGTTAAGGGGTCCCCTTCGAGGTTTCATCAGACCTGCTGTTGGGACCAAGGAGTGTGAAGCAATGCACCAGATGGATCTCAACAACCTTAACGGTGTCATGATGAACCCTGAGCTTATGGTTAAGGAGCCTAGTGCCTAGATCGCTTAGCAGCTCTTCTTTTTGGAGTTAGGCCCTTGTCAATAGACTAGTCTTGTGTATAAACCCGGTGTGTTTATAAAAGCATGTTTGTGAAATTCGATGTCCTACTTTTTTATCTCATGTTTGTTGTTGTCTGGTGATTGTTTATTTCGCTTCCGCTTGTGCATGAATTGATTGGGTCGGCGACATTTCCTAGGAACGTCGCAATTTAGTCGACCACTAAGGGATGCTCGCACGCTTGAGATTTGAGGCATGACATCCTCACCTGAAATTGTATTAGAGCTGGTCAGTGTTTAGAGTGATAAGGTGTGATGGATTTTAGGATAGTTAGTAGGAAAGACCTTTTATTATGCCGATGTATGTGATTGATAGCTGACTGGTAGTTTGTTTGTGTGGTCACTAAGTTTCCAATTATGTATGGAATTGGAAAGTAGGTTCTATAGAGAGTTTGCAAGAAGAGTGATCAAGAGTGGAGGACGCCTAGAAAGAGAACCATAGGATCCGTTGCTCGAGGTAGGACGCTGACAAGGGTTGGTACCAGAGGAAGAGCGCGGGCTCAGGCTAGCGCAAGTGAGATAGTACCGCCACCGGTTGGTGTTGGGGTAGCAGCACCTGGCAATCCTAGAATCAAAGGAATCATGCAAATGGTAAAGACACTGGGAACATGGTAAGGCAATAGGCCCATAATCAAGCCGCCACCACCGCCGCCGCTACAGTTGTCGCTACCGCCGCTGCCACTACTGCTTCCAATGCCACCGCTGATGTCGCTACTTCTGCTACACTTGTTGTTGCACTTGCTGAAATTCCACTTGGGAACTTGGTTGCTGAGAGGCCGATGCACAAGCTGGTGGAACAAGTTTTAAAGTTGAACTCGCCAAGGTTCACAGGTGTAGGAGATCCCGAGGCTGCAACACTCTAGGTCTAAGACTTGGAGAAGGTCTTTGCACTGCTGAGGTGCACTGAGGAAGAGAAGGTTGTCCTTGCAATGTATCAACTACAGGGCAACGCAAGTACCTGATGGAGGGCCACCGAAGGCAGGGTATTCCCAAAATGGGTGGTTCCGCTGTGGAACACCTTCCTTGAAGCCTTTAATGGCAAATACTTCTTCAATAGTGCAAGGGAACGAAAGATGGAAGAATTCCAGCACCCTCGTTAAGGTCTAATGTCTGTAGACCAATATGAGGCTAAGTTTGCTAAGTTGTCACAGTATGCCTCGAGGCTGGTTGAAGATCTAGAGGACAGAGCTAGGAGGTTCAGGAATTGTCTTAGACTGGAGCTAAAGAATCCACTGGTAACGTTCAATCTGAAGGACTACAACGACTTGTATGAGCGGGCCCAACTGATAGAGAGGACCCTGAATGAGCAAGCTATTGCATCTGGGTCGAATAGAGATAGGAATTGGTTTGGGAAGAAGCCGATGACTGGAGGAAGGTACCATGTTCCGCCCAACAGGAAGGGTGGGATAGGGAAGTTGGCACCGAGCCATAATGGAGTATGTTGCTTTTGCGGAGGGAAACACGGATCAGCCTTGTGCCATTGTAGGATGAGTGCTTGCTATGGGTGTGGCCAGTAAGGCAACCAGGTCAGAGATTGTTCTGTAGACCAATGGGACCACTGCAGCTCCCACCACCGCCACCGATGAGTCATAATATAGGGTATGCCCAACAGAATGCACCGCAGGGTGGTATTAACAGACCTCTAGCTCAAGGAATGGTGTATGCTATCATGAGAGGACAAGCAAAGGACTTGCCTAATATGGTCACAAGTACGGTTTCACTAAACGACCATGCTGCTTATGCTTTATTTGATACTGGCGCTACTCATTCATTTATAGCCAAGCAATTTGATAAGTTGGTAGGGTTGAATCTTGAATTGTTGGAGTCAATGATTAGTATATCTACACCATTAAAGGATAAGGTCTTGTCTAGAGTAGGCCATCCTAGTTGCAAGTTAGTTATTAGTGAATGAGAGGGAAAGATAGATTTGATAGTCCTAGCCATATATAATTTTGATGTGATAATTGGCATGGACTGGCTCACCAAAGAACGAGCTACTGTCGACTGTTATCGTAAGGCGATTCAGTTTAATCCGTTAGCAAGGGAAAGTTTTGAGTTTATTGGGTGTTAAGAAGGACCCTCAATTACCTTAATCTCGTCACTTGAGGCAACCCATTTGTTAGATGGGGTTGCCAAGGTTACTTGTCGACTATTATGGATACGACAGTTAAGGAGCCAAAGATGGAAGACATCGCTATAGTACAAGAGTTTATGGACGTGTTTCTGAAGGAATTGCCTTGCTTGCCACTAGAGAAGGAGATTTAGTTTGTAGTTGAGTTTGCGCCTAAGACGTAGCCAATATATATACAAGGTCTGCAAAACAGGAGGGGTACAATGCTATAGATCTTCAGGCATTCGAGTCTTCCTCAGAATACACTAGGCACCCTAGATCTAAGAGGTACAGGTCCACTACTGAACCACCTGAAGGGTCGATTGTCCCTTTTCCAAAAACAACCTCTAGTACCAACACAAGTATCTCAGATTCTGATATAGGGCCCACTCTTTGTCCATTCTGCTCACAACAATACCATAATCTGTACTAATGGGGCACCTTATTAGGTAAAGCCTCATCAACCCAAACCACGGACCTTATGAGCTCACAGACCCATCCCTTAGGGTTCTCATGAAGTGGAATGTAAGATACCTACTTGATGACCTACTTCAGCTATCCAAAATGCTTGAGAGGTGTTGCCATCTAAGGACTTGAAAATGTTATCCCACAATGAGGTGAGACGATGTCTCAACAAGTTCTCCCCCTAAGTCCCGACTAGGAAAAAAATACGCCCCAAGGGCTGCCTGAGCACAAGCACAAGTTAGAGGACTTACCTTTTCCTCGGTTCATTCCTGCAAGTTAATACAATTCACATAATCATCAAATCACATCAACAAATCAAATCATCACATCAAATTGAGCCATCAATCAATTGATTCAGTCGATTCCATGTCATCAAAACCATCTCTCAATCAACTCAATCAATACTATATACCCAATTTGATCACATCAAGACCTACTCACCTTAAGCTAAAAATAGATAGTATGGCTCACCCAAAGTTGATAAATAATATACCTCACCAGAAGCTGATAACAAAGTATACTGCTCACCTAAAGCTAATATATCAAAGCCCGCAGGCTGATATGGTATACTCACAAAAGCTGCTAAGGTATACTGCTCGTCCAAAGCTGACATATCAAAGCTCTCTGGTTGATATACTATAATGTCCTAATCATTATACAATTTCCTCACTTTTATCATACCTGACAAAAATTATTATGTGTGGGTACACGGTTGGCCTTAGCCAAAATATAATATTTTCCCTCTTAAAAATCCCACTAATTCCAATAGTCCATAAACACATTTTTGGTGTTATAAACCTATTTTCAGTATTTTCTAGATAATTACCGAAATTATTAAATTTTGGGATAAATACCCCAAAATCACAATTCACACTCAAATTGCACAAAATAGCACTCAATTAATTAAACAAATCAGACCACTGCAATCAACACGAAATTATGGTCACCGGCTATCTCGGTCTAATTTCCGAAAGATAATAATTAATTAAATAATTACCAAAATTAATTAATAAGTACCAATAAATGCAACTTAGGCCGGACAAGCCTAATTAAATACCGAAACAAGCCCAAAAAAATTCCGAACATATTTAAATAAATACCGTGATTCATCTACTTGCTAATTGCGCTACTCTAACCACCTAACATGCAATATCGAACGATTAAATTGCTAATTCATTCTACCTAACCACATAAATCATACTTACTCTAAACTAATCAACCCTTAAGCATAATTAACTCCCTAAGTAGAGATTAGTGAGTAAACTCACTTGATTAACGATCCAACGAGACCACGGCGACAGTGAGGCGGAGATGATCGACAAACTCCGAAGCAGTGACACTTTTCGAGGTCAGGAAAGGGTCCAAAGCAGGCCTTGAAGTTCACAGCCTATTGCTGGGTTTCAGTTCTACGATTGGGCAGAAAGAGGTGGATGGTGGCCGACTTGGCTAGAAACTGCATAGGTGGATGACGGATTGTTGCAGCGGTGCTTGGCAGGGGCGAACAGTGGTTCCAGTGATCTGAACAGCGACGGATGGCGGCCTGGCGACTTGTTGGACAGGTGAACAAGGGCGGACGACAGCCAGGGATGCATGGACAATCAGCTAGGTGTGACGGCGACCAGCGGTTCATGGGCATGTAGGCGCAACTTCGGTGGGCGAACGGCGGTCTGATGGGAGGCAGGGGGTGTCAACGGCCGGTTGGCTAGCTTCCCTGGGCTTCTGCAATTTACTTAGTTCACAACACAGCAAGAAAGAGAGAGGAAAGGCTGAGGAAGAAAGAGGGAATAGCAACTGAAGAGAGGGGACCACCTTGACTTCTTTCCATCCTCTTGTCTCCTTGAAGAGGCCCTACCATGGTCAACTGGTTTCGTCAGCCAATTTCCAGACCTAAAGCTTCCCTTAAAAACTTTTGAAGTGGTCCAAAAGCTATGGTCCACGGGGGCTACGAATTTGAAGACATTTCCCTCAATTCCACCTTAATTCCTTCTTGAATCGACTCAATTCAACCCTAAAAAATTCAACCAAGGTGTCCACAATCAAATTGACATTTTTCCTTGCCAATAGAACCAACTTGCTTCCCAATTACGTGATAAAAAACGATCCCCTGAATTTTTGCTAGAAAATCTCATTTTGTAGAAAAATCGTCAAAGGATGAGTCGACGTTCCTAAAATGACTCATCACACGGCAGAACTTTCAATTTCTGAAATCAGATTCAAATTCGCAGTTAATTTCAACCTGGCACGATTTTAGTGTGACCTAGCCTACCGGATAGCTTTCCGAAATTTTTAGTGCAAATGACCTATGGTCGATTTTCTTGGAGCCACAATAAATCTCTTTGATACATTAGTGACTCTCAGTGGTCATGAAATACTCGAGGTTTCACTTACAGACACACGATACCAAAACGACATAAACATCAGTCAAGTACCAATCGACGAGAATTTTACAACTTGGTGGAATCACCCACGTTTGATTACCTATCTCAGTCAAAACAACCTATCTTTGATCTCTTATCGATTTTTAACTATGCCGTAATGATCTTTGCAGATGAGCACAATCGAGTAGTTAATTCCTAGTCGAATTCTCAAGTCTATTGCATTAAAATCCCTTAATGACTTCCTCAGATAGTCTAGTTATCTCATGAGTGATCAACTCAAAGAATAGCACTATAGGTGTGTCAATGAAAGGCTCAATTTATTCAATTGAAAGTAGGACTAGAATTTTAGGATGTCTCACCAAGTTCTGTTCGAGAAGAAGAAAGATGGTTCGTTGCGCCTTTGCATTGGCTATCGGCAAATCAACCAAGTGACAATCAAGAACAAGTACCTGCTACCGAGGATCAACGACTCGTTTGACTAGTTACAAGGAGCGTCGATATTTTATAAGATCGACTTGAGGACAAGGTATCATCAGTTGAGGATCAGAAAGGAGGACATACCAAAGACATCGTTTCATATGTGTTACGACCATTATGAGTTCACTGTAATGCCATTCGGTTTGACAAACGCCCTAGCTGCTTTTTATGGATCTAATGAATCATGTGTTCAAAGAGTATCTAGATTAGTTTGTAATCATTTTCATTGACGATATCCTGGCGTACTCGAGAAGTTTAGAGGAGCACAAAGATAGTTGACGGTAGTGCTCCAAACTCTACGAAATCATGGATTGTAAGCTAAGTTCAATAAGTGTGAGTTTTGGTTAACTCATGTGGCATTTGTAGGTCACGTGATTTCAGGTGAAGGAATTTTAGTGGACACAACCAAGATTGAAGTAATGGTCAATTAGCTAAGACCGACGATAGTGATACATATGAAAAGTTTCTTGAGATTAGCAGGTTACTACAGAAGGTTCGTGGAAGGATTTTCAGTATTAGCCTCGTCGTTGACTCGATTGCTGAAGAAAGAAGAGAAGTTTGTATGAATAGATAAGTGTGAGCGTTGTTTCCAAGAGCTTAAGTAGAAGCTGACTTCCGCACCAATGTTGACAATTCCGTCTGGTCCTCAAGGATACGAGATCTATAGTCATGCGTCATTTAGAGGATCGGGTTGCGTGTTAATGTGGCATGGCAGAGTTGTATGACATCCCATTAGTTGAGACCTCATGATCTGAACTACTCGCAGTAATTATCTTCACTCTGAATATTTGGAGACATTATTGGTGCGAAGAAAGGTTCTAGATCTTTATAGATCATCAAAGTCTCAAGTACTTATTCTCTCAAAATGAGTTGAATATGAGACAACGTCACTAGAAGTCTTCTCAAGGATAATGATTGTGATATTCGGTATCATCTTAGAAAGGCTAACAAAGTTGCAAATGCATTGAGTCAGAAGTCTTCAATTGTGCAAATGGTGATTAAGGAGTGGATCTTACTTAAGGGAGCTCGAGATTCGGTTTTCAAATTTGAGGTAAGCCACCTTTCAAGTCTTTTGGCCACCCTCAGAATTGAACTGAAAGTGTATATCAGAATTAAAACGTTGCAGATGTCAGACCCAGAGATCCAGAAGATTCTGCAACAAGATGTAAACAAGAGAAATGCCGACTTTCAGATTTTTTAGTACAGAACACTGAAGTTTCGTGGATGATTGTGTGTACTTGACAATATAAAGCTTAAAGAAGAGATTTTATCAGAAGCTCATTGTAGCAATTACAGCATTCATCCAAGTAGTACAAAGATGTATTAGAATCAGTGTCAACACTTTTGGTGGACTGGTATGAAGGCGGATATCGCCAAGCATGTCGTAAAATGTCTAACGTGTCAACAAGTAAAGGCACAACATTGTAAGCCGAGAGGACTTCTATAACCTCTCGAGATTCCCAAGTGGAAGTGGGAACATATCACAATGGATTTTGGGATGAGCTTACCAAGGAGTCAGAAGGATAATGATTCCATTTGGGTTATGGTTGATAGATTGATGAAGTTCACTCACTTCATCATCGTATGAAAGGACTATGCACTGGACAGATACGTCGAGTTGTACATGCATCAGATAGTTTGTCTACATGGAGTGCTAGTGACAATTACTTTAGATCGAGACTCGAAGTTTACAACAGCCTTCTAGAAAGGTTTACAGACGGCCTTAGGAATGAAATTGTAGTATAGTACGGCCTATCATCCGCAAATAGATGCCTAGTCTAAGAGGACGATTCAGATCCTCAAGGACATGTTGAGAGCTTGCATGTTGGATTTCAAAGGAACCTGGCGATCCTAGAATCAAGGGGATTGGCAAGTGCTAGAGACGTTGGGGAACGTGGTAAGGCAGCAGGCCTAGAATTAAGCTGTTGCTGCCACCGTTACAGCCGCCGCCACCGCTGTCGCCGCTACTGCTACCAATGCCACTACTGATGCCACTGCTACTGCTGTAGCTATTGCCACACCTACCAACGTTCCACCTAGGAATGTGGTTGATGAGAGGCCGGTGCACAAGCTGGTGGAATAGTTTTTGAAGCTGAACCCGCCAAGGTTCACAGGTGCAAGAGACCCTGAGCCTGCAATACTCTAGGTCCAAGACTTGGAGAAGGCCTTTGCACTAATGAGGAGCACTAAAGAAGAGAAGGTTGTCTTTGCAATATATCAACTGTAGGGCAACGCAAGTACCTAGGGGAGGGCCACAAGAGGCAACGTATTCCCAAAAGGCATGGTTCCGATGTGGAACGCCTTCCTTGGAGCCTTTAATGGCAAATACTTCACCAATAGTGCAAGAGAACAAAACATGAAAGAATTCCAGTGCCCTCATTAGGGTCTAATGTTTGTAGACCAATACGAGGCCAAGTTTGCTGAGTTGTCACAGTATGCCCCATGTGACATCCTGAAAATTCATTTTTGATTTTGATGGAATAAGTTAGGCCCTTCATCGACACAACTATAGGGTCTTTCTTTGAGATGGCCACTTATGAGATAACTAAAATATCTGGGGAAATCATTAAGAGATTTTAATACAATAGAATTGAGGATTCGACCAAAAATCGACTACTCGACCGTGCTCATCTACTAAGGTCATTACAGCATAGATATAAGTCAATTAGAAATTAGAGATAGATCGGTTTGATAGAAATATGTGGCTAAACGTGGGTGATTCCATTAAATTACAAAATTCTCGTCGAATGGCACTGGACTGATTTTCCTATCGTTTTGGTATCTTGTGTCCATATTTGAATCCTCTAAATTTTCATGACAATTGAGAATCACCAATGTGTCGAAGGGGTTCATTGTGGCTCGAAGAAAATCAACCACGGGTCATTTGCACTAAAAAATTCAGAAAACTACCTGGTACGTTGGGTCACGCTAAAATTGCGTTTGATTGAAATTAACTGTGAACTTGAATCAAATTTCATAAATTGAAAGTTCTGTCATGTCATGATTTCTTTTAGGAACGTTGACTCACCTTTCGAGGAATTTTCGACAAGTTTGGGTTTTTTATGGAAGATTGGTTTAGACGGTTCGGAAAATAAAAAGAAATTTGGATTGGTCAATTTGAATGGATTTTGGCCTCCCGTGAGAACTACTTGGTGAAAGGAAGTTGTGTGGGCTTTTTCTTTAAAAAAATTGGACGTCAATCAGAGAGATTTGTTCAAAAATCAGATTTCGAGAAAAAGGAATTAAAATTTGGAATTGAGGGAAATGGTTGCTTTTGCTAACTAAGACTTGTTATTTTGGGGAATTGCGGTACAAGAAAGCAAGTGAGGATTAAGTATTCAAGCATGGGGATTTTTGGGGATCAAATTGGATTAAATGAAAGCAAGTGGGACCAAGAATTTGGATTATGGGATATTTCCTTTTAATTTTCTATTTACTCTCCCCCCTCCTCAATTTTTTTTCGAACGTGGCTAGTCCCCCTCCGTCGCACTTTCTCCTCTTTTGCCGACATTAGCCCCTTCTACAGTCTTTAACTTCTTTTCCTTCGTTGACTTGGTCTCTTCTCATCAAAAAGTGCATGTCCCTATCTTTTTGTCTCTCTCTTGACGCCAGCTTGGTCATTATCCTTTTCTCCCCTTTTTGGCCTTCAGCTAGATCACGCTAGCTTCAACAACTGTCTTCTTCTACCCATCTTTCATTTTTTTTTTTATTTCACCAGCTTGTGTTTGTTGCTCTCAACCAAAGCCATCATCCCCACACTCCACCAAATTCTCTCACAGCTACCACACATCAACCCACCTAAATTTCTCGGTCAACTGCACCATTTAATGACCATGTGCTAGCCCATTCCCAGCCCACTGAAGCAACCCTAACGTCTCCTAATTTCAGCGAAGTAGAAAGCCCAAAACAGCAGCTTCACTCATCCATTTCCAGCAAGCCCGGTAGCCGCAACTCAGCCCGTAAAGCCGAGCCCGCACCCCCACCTGCGGTGGTCAATCCTAGCTCGAGCCGTGCCCGAACCAACCACCATTGCAACACTTTAGGGCCAATTTCAGAGGTTATTTCTAACAGGGGTTTTGGATGTCAAGACCTATTTTCGGGCCCGTCCTAGCCTCACTTAGCGGTCCCGCTTTAGAGGTTGTCGTTCCTCGTTGTGACTCCATCGTTTTGACCCACGCAAATCATTAATCGGGTGAGTTTAACTCACTAATCCTCGCTTAGTAGATTAATTGTGCTTAAGGGCTTATTAGATTAAGTTAATTATGCTTAGGTGGTTAGTTAGATTAGATCAGTGAAATTTAATTAATTGTCGATGCATGTTACATGGATAATTAGTGCAATTAGCGAGTAAATAGACTCCAGTATTTATTTAACGAGTCTAAAAAATTTTCCAAGTCCGTTTCGGCATTTAACTAGGCATTACGGGCCTAAGTTGGACTTATTGCATTTATTTGATATTTTTTGTAATTTTTAATTAATTAATTATTTTTCGGAAATTAGACTAGGATAGCCGGTGACCGAAATTTTGTGCCGGTTGCATTTGTGCTCTCTGTTTATTTAATTGAGTACCTGAATGTGCAATTTGATAGTGATTAGTGTTTGTGGGTATTTAATTCCAAAAATGGATAATTTTGGTAATTAATTGGAGAATTACCGGGCATCGGTCTACAATGCCAAAAATCTATTTTGGGATTGCTGAAAATAGTGGGAGGTTCAAAAGTGAAAACCTTGTATTTTGGCTAAGGCTGGCCGTATATCCACACAAATGAATTTTTATCGGGTATGACAAAAATGGTGAATTGATTGTACGATCAGAATGTTATACAATACCGGCTTGATAACTCTATATGTCATCTTAGAGAATGAACAGTATGCAATACCAACTTGGTGATTCTATATGTCATCTTCGAGAAAAGATGGTATATTATATCGGCTTGGTGACTCTATATGTCATCTTGGAGAAAGAACGATATATTTTATCAGCTCGGTGACTCTCTATGTCATCTTGGAGAAAGAATAGTATACCATACCGACTCAGTGACTCTATGTATCATCTTGGAGAAAGGACAGTATATTTTATCAACTCGGTGACTCGATAGGTCATCTTAGAGAAGGAACGGTATACTATTTATTAGCCTTGAGGCTAGCTATTATCTATTTTTCAGCTTAGAGAAAGTTGTCCACAAGGTGGTTGGACCGTATAGATAGTATTGACTAGAATGGCTAAGGAATGGTCTGATTGTCATGTAATCAACTATGTTGATTGATCGATGAATCGATCTGAGTAAATGACTGGATTGGTTGATGTGACTTGATGAGATTATGAATTATGTTGAATTGCAAGGAGGAACTGAGGCTAAGGTAAGTCTTCTAACTCGTGATTGTGCTTAGGCAACCCTTATGGCGTATTTTCTTCCTAATCAAGTCTTAGGAGGTAGAACTCGCTGAGACATTATTTCACTAGTTATTGTATAACCATTTTCAGATCCTTAGGTGGTATTGGTGAAGGACCGAAAGCCTTGGAGTCTAGGAAGGTGAAGGTCAAAGAATCGGCGAACGTGTCTAACTAGTGGGTCATAGGACAATTCCCTTTTCGTTGAGCTGATGTTTTGTAAACAGTTTGATGTTGTAAATAAACTTGTTTGTATATAAGAGGTTTGTTTTGGTTTGAAAATTTGGAGCTTTGCTTTTCTATCCCATGTTATTGTTGTCTAGGGATATTTTAATTGCTTCCGCATGTGCATTAAAAAGAAAGGGTCAGCGATACGTCATAGGACGTCGCTATTTAATCAACCAAAGAGGGATGGCGCGCGCTCGAGGATCGGGGCGTGACACCCCGAGGCTAGTGGAAGATCCAAATTTGAGGTAAGCCACCTTTCAAATCTTTTGGCCACCCTTAGAATTGAACCGGAAGTGTAGATTAGAATTAAGATGCTACAGATGTCAAACCTAGAGATCCAGAAGATTCTGCAAGAGGATGCAGACAAGATAAAGGCTGACTTTCAGATTTCTAAGGACAGAACACTGAAGTTTCATGGACAATTGTGTACACGGCGATGCATAGCTTAAAGAAGAGATTTTATCAAAAGCTTATTATAGCAGTTATAGCATTCATCCAAGAAGTACGAAGATATATCAGAATCTGTGTCAACATTTTTAGTGGATCGGTATAAAGGCAAATATTGCCAAGCATGTCGCCAAACATCTGACGCGTCAGCAAGTGAAGGCATAGCATTGTAAGCCAGGAGGACTTCTACA
The DNA here is from genome assembly GCA_016097485.1 of Eucalyptus sideroxylon x Eucalyptus melliodora. Lineage (NCBI taxonomy): Eukaryota > Viridiplantae > Streptophyta > Magnoliopsida > Myrtales > Myrtaceae > Eucalyptus > Eucalyptus sideroxylon x Eucalyptus melliodora. The sequence continues at coordinate 23,596,032 of CM027826.1, read as the reverse complement.
ACCTCTCGAGATTTTCGAGTGGAAGTGGGAACATATCACAGTGGATTTTGTGATGGGCTGACCAAGGAGACAGAAGGGTAATGACTACATTTGGGTTGTGGTTAACAAATTGATGAAATCCGCTCACTTCATCGACGTACAAAAGGACTTATATGCCGAGTTGTATGTGCGTTATATAGTTCGTCTACACGAAGTGCTAGTGACAATCACTTCGGATCGAGACCCAAAGTTTAAGATAGCCTCCTAGAAAGTTTACAGATGGCCTTAAGAACAAAACTGCAATGTAGTACGGCCTATCATCCACGGATAGATGGCCAGTCTAAGAGGATGATTCAGACCCTCGAGGACATGCTGAGAACTTGCATGTTGGATTTTAAAGGAAGCTGGGAGGAACAGCTTCATATCATCGAGTTCACCTACAACAACATCTACCAGCAAAGTATTCAGATGGCACATTTTGATGCGTTGTATGGCAGAGCGTGCAGAACGCCAGTTTATTGGGATGAACTAAGAGAATGGAAGAGCACAAGCCCTAAGTTTGTCCAGCAGTTAGTGGATGCGCTACCGCCAAGGCTGGCGTAAGTCCATGTGTCGATGTTGAGAAAGTATTGGCCTAACCCTGTCCATGTGTCGATGTTGAGAAAGTATTAGCCTAACCCAACCTACACGTTGAATTTTGAAGAGTTAGACGTGGACAACAAAGTGTCATACGTGGAGAGACCATTTCAAATTGTAGATATAAAGGGGTAGATTCTACGTACCAAGACGATCTCTTTAGTCAAAGTGGTCTGGTAACACTACGGGACAGAAGGAACAACCTGGAAAAGTGAAGACTCGATGAGACGACAATACCCCCACCTTTTTGTTTAAAGACTTGTAATGTTTTAAATTTCGAGGATGAAATTTTTATAAGATGGGAAGAGTTGTGACATCTTGATTTTCAACCATGTTTTTGATTGAATGGAATGGGCCTTTCATCGACACGCCTATAGTATTTTTCTCTAAGCTGATCACTCAGGAGATAATGAATCTATCATGTGAAGCCCTTAAGGAATCTAAACGCGTCTGATTTGAGAATTCGTCCAAAAATCGACTGCTTAACCATGCTAATCTGTAAGGGTCAATATAGTACCGTCAAAATCAATTAGAGAATGGAGATAGGTCGATTCGATAGAGACATGTGATTAATGTGTGGGTGATTACACCTAATTGCAAAATTCTTGTCACTAAACCAATTTTTCTGTCGTTTTTGTACCCCATGTCCGTATTTGAAAACTCAAGATTTTCACGGCAACTGAGAGTCGCCAATGAGTCAAAAATGCACAATGTGGCTTCAATATAGTTGACCATGGGTCAAATGCGCTAAAAATTCCTAAAAATTATTTGGTAGGTTAGGCCACGCTAAAATCGCGTCCGGTTGACATTAACCACGAAATTGAACCCGATTTCAGAAATTGAAAGTTCTGTCATGTCATTATTTATTTTAGAAACGTCAACTCATCCTTCAAAGAAATTTCGGCAAGTCTAAATTTTTGGCTAAAATTCCAGTTTGGGCAATATTGGACCGGTAAATTCGGAGGCCTATTTTTTAGTGTGCTTTTGGCATCCAAGTTGGATTATTTGTTGAGGAAAATGGTGGAATTAAGTGTGGGCTTCCTCCTTGGCATTTTGGCCATTTAAATTGAAGCCAATTGGATTGAATTAAAGTGGAATTGAGTTGAATTGAAGAGGAATGTCTCAAATTCGTAGCCATGGGTGGGGTGCAACATTTGAGGCATCATTTAAAGCTTGTTGGAGAAGAATGGAGGGGAAAGGGCTGCTGTGGATATGGTTGAAGGTGGTGGGGCAGCCACTTAAGTGTTCTTGATGTTTTATAGCCCCTTTGCCTCCCTTGGCTGCAGCTCCTCTTCTTCCTCAACTTCTTCCCATTTCCAAAGCTAAAGACCTCCCTTTCCAAAACCAAAGAAAGTCGAGCCAACCCTTGCAACCATCAACCACCTGTCTAAGCCACCGCCGTCCCTAGTCCGCATGCTCGCGAGTGCCCGAGCCCACACATCCAGGCCGCCGGTTCCACCCCTGCTCGCATCCATCCGCCCGCGTCCCACGCCAGTCCGTCATCCCTACCGATCCGTCGAGCCTCCACTGGTGCTAGTTCGAGCCACTATCACCCCCACTTGGTTCCGCCACTGCCATCCACCAACCGCTTGCCCCATTCCAGCCAAGCCGAGCTGCTTGTCCAACTCCCTCAACCCAATACTAGAACCAAAGGCCTAGCTCTAAGGCTGAGCTGTTGGGCCATTTTTCAGGCCCTTCTGGACCTCGTTGGGTGTTGTCATAGGCTTGAGTACCACTCGCCTCTGCGTCGCCATTGCCGTGAACTCATCAGCTCGCTAATCCGGTTAGTTTACTTGCTAAACCTTGCTTAGGGGGGTTAATTGTACTTAGTAGAGGATTACATTAGCTTAAGATTGGTTTAGGTGGTTAGTTTAGTTTAATTAGTGCTTTAGTTGATTAATTAGGCTAATTAGGTTGTTAGATTATATTAGTAAAGGGTTAATTAGATCACATTATTTAATTAGCATAGTGCATTAATTTTCTAAGTCCAATTAGGTGGTTAGATTAATGTTTAATGCTGAATTAGTGATTTATTGAATAATTTTGCAGTTAATTAATTAATTTTGAAATTTATTTAAGTATTTATTATTTTCTGAAAATTATACTGGGATAGCCGGTCGTCAGAATTTTGTGCTGATTGTCATGGTGTGATTAGTTTATGTGATTGAGTGCTAATTTGTGCAATTGAGTGATAATTGTTCATTTTTAATTATTATTTCAAAATTACTAAATTTTGGTAATTAATTAGAAAATACCGGGTGTCAGTCTTTAACGCCAAAAATGCTTTTAAGTACTATATCAAATAGAGGGATTTTTCAAAGTGAAGATATCACATTTTATCGCTTAAGCTGTCCATGTATCTACACACGATTATTTTACCGGGTGTTTTTAATATGAAGAAAATATGCCAAGTTCATTATTTTAATTAAGGCATTTGAGTGCAAAGCATGATATCCTTGGTTGGGATTGGATGTGTGTATGATCGATATGAGAACCCGTCATGAGCTGTTATGCCAGACAATGGTCCTTTGAGAATGCCCAAGTTAACGAATGTCGGTCGTAATGGAGGCTAGACCGATGCTCCTATATAGAATGTCATCTAGATGTAAACGTTGCCATGCTCGATAGTGCAAGACGACGCCCAACTATGCCAGAAGATCACTAACTATTGAGTCGGTCGTAGCCGTTGAGTTGTAATCAATTGGGACGCATGAATGATTGAAACTGACACACCTGATTATGGGACAAAATTGTGTGGTACGGAATAGGACGTGTCATAATAATTTGGCCTTATAATCGGGACCCCTGTGAGTGTTATTACTGCATATATCGGTTATGAACTATACTGACATGCAGGAAGGAATTGAGGCGAAGCGAGTCTCATTGGTTGTGTGGTTAAAAACTACCTCTAGGCATATTTCCTTTCTAATCGGGGTTTAGGGCATAGACTCGCTGAGACATTGTCTTACCCCATCATAGTTTAACTTTTCACAGGTCCCTAGATGGAGGCACATCACGTGCGGTATGGGGTTCCACAAACGATGGAGTTCGAGTTTGCCTACTTCCCCATTCTTGCAACCACCCTGAGCCGGGAGTTGGTTGAGACCACAGTTTGGGTCAATGAGGACCTACCTCAGTTGGTACCTCATAGATTCATAGCATGGCATATTAGCTTCCGTCAGGGGGGTCAGGAGGGTCCTCTTCACGGTTTCGACAGACCTGCTATTGGGACCGGGGAGTGGGAAGCAGTGCCCCCGATGGATCTCAACACCTCTAATGGTGTCGTGGTGGACCCTGAGCCTATGGTTGAGGAACCTAGTGCCTAGATGGCTTAGCAACTCTTCTTTTTGGAGTTAGGCCCCTGTTGATAGACTAATCTTGTATATAAACTTGGTGTGTTTATAAAAGCTTGTTTGTGAAATTTGATGTCCTGCTTTTCTATCTCATGTTTGTTGTTATCTAGGAATTGTTTATTTCACTTCCGCTTGTGCGTGAATTGATTGGGTCGGCAACGCGTCCTGAGACTGTCGCAATTTAGTCGACTATTGAGGAATGTGCACGCGCTCGAGGTTCAGGGCATGGCAATATTTGACATCATGCAACTTCCATTGATATCCATTAGTAGATTTTATATAAACATTACCCTTGCTCATAATAACCAAAGATTCATCATCGGCAAGATAAAATTTCCAATTTTTTTAGCAACAAAATTGTGCATTAATTCTTTGGACAAAGTAGAGTGAAACGATACACCTAAGTCAAGAGTCCAAGACTCAATTAGACTATCAATGCTCAAAAGTAAAGCATCACTATCATGTGTCTCTTCAAGAGTTGCATTCAAAGATTTTTCTTCCTCTTGATTTCAATCTCGATACTGAAATTTCTTGCTTAGGGCTCTACAATCTTGTTTTAAATGGCCTTTCTTTTCATAATTCTAGCAAATTATTTCTCCACGAGCTCTTGAGTTACTTCTTCCTCTGGACTTCAATCTACCACAATACTAGTTCCATCCTCATTGATTATTTCTTCCTCTACCTTCAGTATTTAAGGCAACACCTAAAAATTTACCCAATTCTCTTCTACAAGTATCCTCACTAAAAATCAAATCTTGGATTGCTTGAAGCTTCAACTTTTTCTTTCCAAATGAACTGCTCACTCTAATCACAGTTGCACTCTAACTTTCAGGTAAAGAAGATAATAAAATTAAAGCTTTTACCTCATCATTAAATTCGATATCCACCATACTCAACTGAGTTGTAATCACATCAAATTCATTGATGTAATCTGTCAATGAAGCACCCTTGTCCATATTTAGATTAAAAATACGACGCATCAAATATACCTTACTTGATGCAAAAGGCTTCTAGTACATATTAGACAACGCCGCCATCAAATCCACTGTTGTCTTCTCATTGGTAATGTTGAAAGCAACGTTCCATGCCAATGTGAGATGAATCAAACCCAAAGCTAGTGTCAATCTAACAATTCACACTCTTCTTGATTCATAGAGTATGGTTTCTCTCCAATAGAGGCTAATTCAAGTTCTTCTGGTACAGCATATCCTCGATCTGCATCTTCTAGAAACCAAAGTCCTTGCCATCGAACCAATCGATCTTCACCTTCCCTTCGTCCATATTCACTCCCATTATTTCACCAAAACTAGGCTCTGATACTAGTTGTTAGAAACACAAATACATTAAGAGAAAAAATAGAGAAGAAAACAAGTGAGAATTTTTTCATTGAAAACCCTTCCCAAAAATCAAGAAAAGGGAAAAACCACGGTTCTGCACTAGGCAATCTTCTACTATCAATATCACTATTACAAGCTTCAGCGTTACGACTATAAAAGATATTGCCCTATATATAGTAGGAGTCTAGGGCATACATAATTAATTTGGAAATTACTTGTATGCCATTAGTAGCAATGAAAGCCTTATTGACTGCTTTAACATTGCAAGACTGGTAACTGCCTAAAATAAATTGCTCATGCACTTGAACATTATTTTCCTCTAGAAGACTCCACAACTCCATCAGTATCATCTGCAGGTACACTGTGACACACCGATTTCCTTTGCTATACGGAAGTGTTAATGATGTGTCCTTATCTTGGACAAGAAATTTATTACCACTGCTCTCTTTCACCCACTTAACTGAAACAAACATGGGATGTTGATTTTGTATCTGTAGAAGATGCTAGGGATACTTCACTTGAGTGTTTGCTGGATCAATGGAGACCAAATGAAAGCTCTAGCGACCGATCTTTAACATGAGCCATCTATAATATTCACAAGTCTGTCCATGAACTAAATCCATATCCTTTAAGTAGTCGCTCAATTTTTTCATACCGTCTAGCAGGCAATGTCACCCCACGGGCTTCACCAAAACAATGATAAAACATCACAATCCGAGGCTCGAATCCATTTCTTCGGGTGTCAAGTGCTTTCCCCAGCAGAGGCTGTTCCACTCATTCTTGTGAGAGATTATGAGCAAACTCTAACAACTCCTATTGATCCTTGGATTTTTCACCAGCTTGATTCTAATCTTCAAGAAGCTCTGTACAAAACTCAGACTTGATCGGTGGGTTCATCCATACTATTACTTCACTCAGACAACGATTGATCAGGTGGCTGCTGTGGCCATGCGCTAAAAAATTTTGATTTTTCCCTCCATCACATTTAGTTGTGGAATGGCTGTGTACATAATCACGCACACTTGCAAGTTTTAGAAAGCTGGCCAGAACAGAATTAGAAAGTCAATATGACCAACATCAATGAGAAAGTTGCGAAAATCCATGAGACCTCTCTGTTCAAGCAAAGAAGAGGCACCCTCTTGTTCAAGCAAACAAGAAATCAGAAATCTTTCGGGCACATCAAATTGCAAGTTGACAGTTACTAATTGACAAATAACAAAGAGTAGTTGGGGCGGGAGTTAGTGCGTGGACTTTGTTGGGCTTGAGTTTGCCCAAAATTGCAGGCGCTTGATTTAGAATGAAGTAGCCATTCTCAGAGATTGCAAATCCGTAGTTTAAACCAGCGATGAGGCGTGATCGTGAGTGGATAATGTGGAAAGGAAGGAATTAATTGTTTTTTTAAAGAATTGAGTGATTATTCGTGCATGTGTGAATTGGGCTTTAACTTGATGAAAGAGAGGACAGTGAGTATTTTTAATTTTGAGGGGAGGGTAATTTTAAAATATCACAAGGGAGACTAAAGATATATCCGGCTTAAATATATAGATAGTGTAATAACTAGCAAAACCTCGTCCCGATGGTCGTCATGCATGGGATGCATCCCATGGCAACAATATGTGAAGTAAATCGAGTGAAGAGTCATTGACAATACAAATTATGCAAGACATGTGATTAACCAATTACACTATGTCAGCCACATAATTCATAGGTAAAACACTTTACTACAATAGGACTTTGGGTAAATATTATCAAAAACCCCAAACAGATAGCCCTTCAACACATTTACCCCTAATTATTTTGTCACTCATAATGCTGTGCTTGTACTTTTCTCATCCTTATGAAAACCTCTCTTTAATACACCCATTCATTTAATCCAGACTGTGGAATGACTTTGCAGACACAATCTGGTTTATAATCTCATGGATCTAAACTTATACGGACACAGAGGAAGGATAAGAGTACTGTAGTATGCAGCCACTTAGAACCAATCCAGGCCAAGGATAGAAGATGTTGATATTCCCAGACCCTGTCTGTTGCTTATTTGCATGTGTTTTAAGATGAGAAAAATGCACATCTATCCGCCCCAAAGATTTCATTTTGGGACTGAAAACCTCATAAGGCGCAATTGTATATGAGCAATTGACTAGTCATTAGCCAACAGAATTTAAATTTTCCATTTGAATTTCTTTATCCATGCTAATAAATTTCAATAAATGTTAGTCGACGTTAAAAAAGCAGTGGACAAATAAAATGATCGGTGACTTTTGTTTATAGTAAATTGTTCACAAATTACCATTCTTTTTATGAAATTAACGACTTTTTGACAATTTGTGAATTGGCAATTCTCTACATACTAACTTACAAACTTTTATTTGCATAAGTTGCCATCATTCAAACTTATCAACTCTTAAATGAAATTACAAATCTAAATTAAAATAATTTACCAAATTTTGTCATACTAAATTGACAACTAGTTTTGGGATACAAACTTTTATTTAAGTTAATTAGAGTTTAATTGTTTTTATCAATTTTACAACTTTTTTACGAAGTTCCAATTTTCATTAGGCTTGATTAGAACCTTTTTCACTTAACAGCTCCATTTTGAGATTCCCAATCTAAATTAGTATGAATCATCACTAATTTTTCTCCTATTAAATTACCACATAGTTCAACCAAACAAAAATTACCCCATAGTATTAATTTAAACAACTCTCGTTGGAATTTATTGCCAACATTTATTTTTTACTAAACTTCCCAACTTTTAATATCATTTGCAAAAATTTATTTGCATTTCTTAGCAACACCAAAGAGCAAATTACTAGTTGAGGCTGATCTTCACCTAACTCCAACGAGAGGCGAGTCTCAGCCAATTCTCTTATCGGTTGAACTAAGAAATGCAAATATATATACCGCAAGTCAACTTGAGGCTACTCAGGTGAAAACATGAAATATGGAGGTATCAATTTCTATCACGCCCCGATCTTCGAGCGCGTAGCCATCCTTCGGAGGTCGATTAAATTGCGATGTCCCAGGACGCATTGCCAACCCATTCATTTTAATGCGCATGCGGAAGCGTATAAATAAATCCCCAGACAGCACAAAGATGGGATAAAAAAATAGGACCACAATTTTACAACCACAACGCATCTTTATACATAGCTAACTAGTTTATTTACAATATAGTCTATAGGCAAAAGTCTACAAAAGTAGAAAAGTCCACAAGTCCTCTAGGCATTCGAATCCTTAGCTAAAATCCCTGAGCTCTCCTGGGAACTTGGGTCCATTACTACACCACCAGGAGGGTTAGCTATACCCTCACCAAAAGCGACCAAAAGCGATTTCTAACACCAACACAAGGATCTCAGAATCCTGTAGGGGACCTTCTCTGGGTCCATTTTGCCCGCGATGATACCATGCTTTGAATTGATTGGGTACCCCCCGACATAGACCCGCATCAACCCAGACAATGGTCCTCATAAGCTGATAGACCTAGGCCCCTTGGCCCCCGGGAAGAGGAATCTCAGAGACCTATTCGATGACCCTCTTGGGCTAGCCAAAACACTATGGAGGAACCGCCATCTAAGGACCTGAAAAGGTTGAACCCACGACGAGATGAAACAATGTCTCGGCAAATTCACCTCCTAAACTCCAACTATGAAGGAAATACGCCTAAAGGCAATCTATGCACACACAAGATAGAGGACTTACCTTGCCTTAGTTCTTTCCTATAAATCAGTACGATTCATATACTCAACTAATCCATTCAATTCAATTCATCAATCCACTCAGTCAATCAACTCAATTCAACACAATCGATATGATCCACACTATCTATCAATCAATACTATCTATTAATTCGATACCATCTATCAATTCAGTACAATCTATCAATTATTACCATCTATTAATCAATTGATCTAATTACTGCTCACACAAGCTTATGTATATACAGTATTAGATCTCACAAGCTGTTATATAGATAGACAGTAGCTCGCACAAGCTGATATACGGATTGTTACTCTCATAAGCTGATAAACAATCATTGCTCACATAAACTGATAAGGTATACTACTCTCACAAGCTAACAAATCATGATCATAGCATGATATATTATACTACTCTCACAAGTTGACGTGCAATATCTTTCTTTTTAAAAAAATCACACTATTCAAATAATCCACAAATATATTTTTGGCGTTGTAAACCGACACTCGATATTTTTTTTTATTGAAAACCGAAATTACACAATTTTGGGATAAATACCCAATATTACCAATTTCACTCAATCCACACAAATTAGCACTCAATGCACAAACTAGCACTCAATTAAATAAACCAAGCATACCATTGCAATCAGCACAGAATTCCAATCTAGATAAATAGCACAATCTATCTAGTCTCTAGTTAAGCCGTTCTAATTAAATAAATACCAAAAATAATTAAATAAATGTAATTAAATGCCTAATTAAACACCGAAATGGGCCTGGAAAATTTCCGAACCAGTCTAGATAAATAACACAATCTATCTAGTCTCTAGTTAAGCCGTTCTAACAACCTAACATGCATAAACGAATAATTAAAATGCTAATCCTTTCTAACTATTCACATAAACCATACTTAGCCTAAACTAATCAACCCTTATGTATCATTAAATCCCTATGTAGAGTTTAGTGAGTAAACTCGCCGGTTTTGCGATTCAAAGAGTCCACGGCAACGGTGTCGCGGAGACGAGCGACAAACCTTCTGGCAGCAACACCCGACAAGGCCCGAAGCAGCCCAAAAAAGCCCACGAAGGCTCATGGCTAGCTAGGCTGCTCGGTGTTATCCAAGGATCGAGCAAGCTGGAACCAAAGCTAGAAACGGCAACAGATGAGCGGGCTAGGCTGTAGTGGCAAGCAAAGGCAACGGTGAGTGACAGCAGCCGCTGGACGACATCGATGGGGCTCCGATTGAGCCCTACGGTGACCAGGGAGGCTTGAGGACATGGCTAGGGTCACGGCTAGAGTGGGACGAGTGACGGACGCAAGCTCGAGTAGGGGCGCGAGATGGCGCGAAGGTGCGACAGCGTGTGAGCGGGAAGCGGGGATGGCAGGGAGCTCGACGAGTGGTTTGCAACGGCAGGGGGGAAGCTAGCAGTTTTCTCTAGTTTTTAGAGCTTCAAAAATTGTCTACAATGGGGAAATGTGTTTTGCTGAAGGAGAAGGGGACAACATAAGGTTTAGGGGGTCCCTCTTGGCTTCCATTCTATCCTCGTCTCTTGGAAAGGTCCCTTCCACCATGGCTGTCATCCATGGCTCCTTGCCATCCCAAAAACTTCCCTAGCAAGCCAATGAAGTGGTCCAAAGGTTGTGGGAACCATGGCCTACAAATTTGCACACAAATTCCCCCAAATTGAACCAATTCTCCTTAAATTGAATTCAATTTGGTCGCCATTAATTCCACCAATGTGTCCTCAATAACATTAACATTTTTTGTGGCATCCCAAAATTCAGAGCCAAGCCATAAGGTGTGTTAAAGTCTTTAATTAGGTGATAAAATTTCCCTTGGCTTGTGCTTTAGTCATTAGTCTTTTTATTGAAATGATTTGTGTATATGGTTTTGAAAATTTAAATTCAATAGATTAATAATCTATGCTTGGCCATAAGATTTATAAATTAAATTTCAATAACCAAGATGCCCTAAGACTTTGGCCAAGATGAAAAATTGAAATTTAAAAATAATTATAGAAATGAATTCAAAAAAAAAAAAAGGGAAAAAGGGGGTTAATTTTCGAATGGGCCTTGGACCCATTGGCCTAAGCTTGGTGGGCCAAGCTAGTCGGCCCAAGAAGGGATTTCGACCGGCCCATTAGAGGCCCAAGAGAAGTGGCCGAATGGCCCAAGCCCAAGAAGCCCAATCAATTCAACATTTCAATTGGACAAGTGGCAAAGGGGAAGGCCATGCATTGGCCATGGTTGAGGCAATGTAATCATTAGCTCTAGGGGGAAATAAAAGGGAAGAGAGAGAAAGGAGTGGCCGGATTCTTTTGGCCAAGAGAGAGGGTGAGAGAGAGAGAGAGAAATCGCGAGAGAGAGGGAGAGACCGAGAGGGAGAGAAGGCGGAGCCGAGGAGGAGCCGCCGTGTGTCGCCGTCCGTTCGCCGTGTCCGTCCGCCGTACGTCGTCGTCGTTCATCCTAGAGGCAAGTGGAGTCCTCTAACTTCTCTTGCACGTTTGTATATGGTTTGCATGTTCGATTTTGGGTGTTTTTAGTAAGAAAAACCGAGGTAAGGGTGGCTTGTTCTCAAGCCGTGTGACTGTTCTTGCTCGGGTTGTGGGAGTCAGTAACTTGTTTGAGCTTGCATGTATGTTTGGAGTCCGATTTGGGCTTCTATGTCTTCATGGAAGTTGTATCTAACGTCTTGTAATATAACATACTGAAATTTCGTGGAAAATTATGGAGATATGAGGGGTTAAAGTTCTATTTTACGGAGACCCCAGATCTGTGAAGTTTTCACTGACTTCTTGTTGGATTCTTGTTTGCATGCTGATTTCTGTTGAAGATTTGACTTCGATGTCTTCATGAAAGTTGTAGGTAACACCTTAAACTACAACATACTCAAATTTGAAGAGAAATGAACCAGTATAGCCTAGTAAAGCGGCTAGATCTTGGAGACGATGATTCTGGTGATGTATTCCGAGACACCCGAGACTTCATGGACTTAAATGGTGACCATACTTTGGTTATTTGACCTAGATCTCTTCATGAAACTTGTAAAGGACACCTTGATACATAACATATCCAAATTGCAGAGGAAACAAAAGATAATAGATGGGTGAAATCTTAATATTTCGGAGATGTGTATTCTGGACGATGCGGTAATGGTTCCAGAAGCTTCGTGAGGTTGTATAAAATAATCTAAAAAAAATCTGACTTGGAGTTCTGCATGAAAGTTGCATAAAAATTTCTTGGCTATCACTCTGTAAAAGTTCGTAATTTTTGAAGGTCGTATGAATATTTAATCGAATTTATTTGGAAACTGTGCATTCTAGTTATTATCCGAATATCATGTGCTATTTTGTGGAAATTGTGAAATTGTGTGAAATTCGAATTGGCCATGAATTTTGCATGAGATTGTTATTCTATTGGTTTGTTTAATGATTGTTTGAATATCATGATTTTGGGAAAATAATAGATATTGAATTTAATATTTATTTATGAAAATAAATAAATATGATAATAAAAAAATTAAATAAAAATAATAATAAAATAAAAATGGATTATTTTATTGGCCATAAATTCCATTGAATTTATTAATAAATAATTATGCATTGTTACATGTATAATAAGACATTGGTGTATGTATAATTATGAATTGTGATGTATGTGTGAATCATATGCCATGTAATAATGAGATCAAAAGAATGATAAATATGGATAAGGATAAGTGAGTAAGTGGTTGTGGTGATGCTGACAATTGTGATGTGGTTAGATTATGCAATTGATTACTGAATGGTGAAATTGAGTGTTGATTGTGAAAAGTAACACTGAAAGTGGTTTTAATGACTATATCGAACCACAAGATTTCAAAAAGGAAGAGTATCACTTTTCAAGATTGGAATCGTCCGTGTACCCACACATGCCTATTTTCTCAAATGTTTTTAATACGAAGAAAATAGGTCAAGCTCACTATTTAATTGAAGCATTTGAATGCAATGCACAATATCCTGGGCCGAGATTGATTGGTTGTGTGTTGGTTAAAGAGACCCATCCTAGCGTTTAAGCTAGACGTTACTAAATCCCATTTTTTGGTTACCCATGCATTAGGGTAGCTGGTCACAGGAGATTTTGGACCTACGCTCCTTCGGGAAAGCCGTCAATGTGATGAAGTTGTGCTCAATGGCGAAGAGACGATGCCTAGCTACGCCAGTAGACTGCCGAACATGGGAGTTGGCAATGCCTTGAGTGGCTTAATTAACGATTAGAACGAATGACTGTTTGAGTTTATGCGCCTAATTATGGGACGAAACTATGTGGCATGGTATAGGATGTGTCATAACGATTTGGCCTTATAATCGGGACCCCGGTAATTGATTGGGTTGAGTCTATTGTGATTAATTGAGTGGATAAGGCGTTTCAATTGTTGTGTGTATTAATTATATGCAATGTGATATGAACTGTGCTGACATGTAGGAAGGAACTGAGGCAAGGTAATTCATCTATTCTAATTGTGTGGTTGTGTTGCTAGAGTGCCCTGAGACGTATTTCCTTTCCAATAGGGGTTTAGGAGTGTACCTGCTAAGACGGTGTCTCACTGGTTATTGAATAACCATTTCAGGTCCTTAGAACTAGTTGTGGAAGACAGAAGACTGAGAGGTTGATGAGTCAGAAGTGGGATCAATGAACGAGTCTGACTAGTAGTCATAGGACCATTCCTTTTTAGTGGACCAATCTTTTTGTAGACTAGCTTTTGATGTATATATACTTTGGTGTGTATGTATATATATGAAAGAGTTTGGTTCCTGCTTTCTTATCTCGTATTTTATTGTCAGAAGTTTTATAACATGCTTTCACATGTGCATTTAAAATGAATGGATCAACGACAAGTGCCTGGGAACGTCACATATCTGATTGGCCATAGTGGGATGTGTGCACACTCGAGGTTCGGGGCGTGATGTGGCATCCCCAAAATTTCATGGCAATTTCTAAAGGCATTACAACATATGGAAAGGCGATTGAAGTGTCATTGACTTATGTTGTGACCACTAGATCAAAGAATTGTAATAGACTAAGGCCGAGAACTTTAATGGAAATGTATCTTGTGTTCATGGGTTATCAAAGTTGGTACTATAGGATAATTTCATAAGGAGAATTTTGTTCTTGACTACACACCTCATAGATTTGATTCTTATGGTTTAATGTTACAAGTTTTATGGCCATATGAAATTGTAATTTGATATTTATATAAGAGGGGATTAAGATGAACTATAAAAAAAAAAAATAATAAACATGGACTTATTTAAGAAAAATTTTGGGCCATTTAAGTTTGGACTTTAGGCCCAAGATTGTTGGGCCTAAAGTGGGCCAAAAGGCCTGGCCCATGAAGCCCATTGGGCTATCAACCGCATGGAAGGGGGGAGGAGCCGGATGGCCTCCTCCATGTATCTTCAACAAGGAAGACACTTGTCTCCTTCTTGGAGACAAGTGTCCCTCCATGCAAAAATGGAAGCATGCAAGGATTTTATTGAACCAAAAGGAAAAGGGGAAGGGGGCAGTCAAAGCTAGGTGCTGAGAGAGAGAGTGAGAGAGAAAGAGAGAAAAAGGGAGACTGTGCATGAGAGAGGGAAGGAGGAGGTCCGTTCGCCACCGTTCGGTCGCCACCTTGCCCACCATTTGTCGCTGTGTTTGTGCTCGGATTTGAGGCAAGTATAGTCCTAAAACCTACCCTTTGCTCGCTATGATATGTGTTGTAAGGCATCATAAACTTTGGTTGTGGTGGAAGTGATGAAATTTCGAAGCTTTGGGGAGAAATTTGTTGGCCTACCATGCTGTTTTTTGGAAAAAAAAAAAGAAAAGAAAAAATCAGTCCGACCCTTCATGAGTTTGTAAGCTGCATGCGACCTTTTAGTTGAAATCTCACTTCGGTCTCTTGATAAAAGTTGTAGAAAAATTCTTAGGGAGTAACATATCAAAATTTTAGAAGAAATGAATAAGTATAGACCGGTGAAACTATTTTTCTTTGAAGAAGTTAAATCTGGAAATCGTGATGCTGACCTAGTGTGATTCCGTGAATTTTATAAAATTCTCGTGGTCTAAATGAAAGTTGAAGATGACATGTTAATGAGTAACATACTAAAATTTCAGAGGAAATGAATGATTTTCGGTTGGTGAAATGGTTTCATTTAAAATGGTCAGATCTTGGAATTTTTGCCGAGGGTTAGAGACAGCTACGGTGATTATAATTTTTAATATATCCCAAATATGATTTCGAGTTCTGCATGAAATATTTACCTCTAGACCTTTTCTATAACATATAAAAATTTCAGAATTTTTGGAGTTGATTTAATATTTTTACCGAATTTGTGAATAAAACTGTGTATGGCAATATTCCGAAATTTTAAGGACTGAGGTGCGTGAATTTTACTGATTTGTGTGATGCTCTTTTGATTTGGTGTTCTGCACGAAATATTTTTCTCCAGATCTTTTATATAACATGTTAAAGTTTTAGAATTTAATAAGGCTGTTTACTAATTTTTCAAGAATTATGACCAAAGGAGCGCAATCTGTTTTTATCCGAAATTTTGTCATATTTTCAAAAGTAAATGAAATTGCTCCATGTGATATAATGTCTTGAGTGGTTGATTATGCTGCATATGTGGTGACATATGGCATCTTATATGACATCAAAACCTGGTTGAGACTCTTGATATTGATGCATCAAATGCCATGTTGAAATTGAGATACATGTGTGAATATAAATTGAGATAATAACGAGACCTTCGGAAGTGTGAATCGACGATGCCGCGAAAGTGTTGGGTGCCCGGAGTGTGGGTGCCAGATGCCCCGGAAGTGTCGGGATGCCCGGAGGTGTGTGCCGAGGAGATTCCTCGTGATGCCAGTTGGGGTACGAGATGCCCGGAGGTGTGTGCCAAATACCCGAAGGTGTGTGCCAAAGGCTCCTCGCGATGATAGGTTGGGTGCGAGCAATAAATTGTGGGATGCAAACATTGGTCCCAGGGAAGAAAAATAATGTGATCTAATTGAAAGATAAAGATCGAGAATTGAATTATGCGCATGGATGTGTGCATATGGCATGGGATGAATCTCATGGGAATGCTAGCATGGAGTGCAAGGTGGTATATGTACGTTGCATGGTGATATATGCATGGTTGCTTGATAATATAAGTACAAGTGCATGGTGATTTATGCATGTTGTATGGTGATATATGCATGGTTGCTTGATGATATAAGTACACATGCATAGTGATTTATGCATGTTGTACGGTGACATATGCATGGTTGTAAGGTGAGGTATGCTTGAATGCATAAATATGTGTTTTATTCATGATACCTTGATTATTCTGTTTGACACATTGTGTAGTTTGGTGGATCTTTGCTGCTGAGTGGTTGTACTCAGCCCTTTTAGGGATTAACATTTCAGATTAGAAAGATGCCCCTTTCACCAGTTGTGCGTGGTACCATCTATGGCATACCTATTGACGTTGAGGTGGAGTGCACAGTGCATTCCTGTGTTAGTGTACCTAGTCTGGTGTATGTCCGAGTTCATGTCTTGGTGATGTACGATGTGAGTCTTGATGATGGCCCGGTTATCCAAGAGTTTTTATATGTTCATGTCCGACATGGTGGAGTGATGCTAGGGATGTTGCCGCCGCCGCCGCCTGATGCACCGAGTTGGGTGTGACGGCACATATGATTGGTGGGAGCTGACACTTTTTGGGGATAGCCGACGCTTGTTGATGGTGAGGTGTACAAGTATGATGCAGGGTCGAGTCCTCTTTTGAGCTATAGCCAAGTTTAGTTAAAAATCTTGGCCTTTTCGCTGTACCAACCCGAAATATCCATCGTGAAAATATAAATAAAAGCGACTCAGCTTTGTCTTTTCATTGAGAGCGTAGGTGGTGTGCACTACATTATTGTTATTGGAGTAAGGGATGGTGAGACTCATTTATGCTTCCGTTGATGAGCTGCGCTGGGACCTTTACAAAAAAAAAATGGGTGAAGAATTTTATTGATCAACCCATAAGAACTATGGTTTCACTTTAATTAAAAAGTTACCTTACTAGTATGTAATAGGATGAGTGACAAGTACTTGTGGTTACCCTAATGGATTAGGGGCTGTCAAGGAGTGCCACAGCCTAATTTGGTATCAGAGTAATGGTTATAGTTAGAGTAATAAGGAGCCTCATTTGGAAATTGAGAAATATGATGACAATGCACACCATAGGATATTAAATGGAATAATTGATTAATTTTGAATAACGGGTGATGGGTATTCACTCGTAGATCCCTAGTAATTTATTATGAGTTGTTTTTAGGTGCCAGTAACATGTTTATGTTACTTATATAGCAGTACTTGTTTTTAAATGGAGACAGTGAGTCTCAGATATTTCTTGAGGCAAATGATTGGAAATTGTAGGAAAGTCATGGTGCGAGCTAGAAGTGCTCATCCATCGAGGGCCGAAGCCTCTGCTGCAAGGGCTGATCCTTGAATGGAAGATATCCTGCAGGCATTGGACAATATTGGAAATATGATAGAAAGGCAAGCGCAGCAACAACCTGGAGTGGAACGTCGCCCTCAAGGACTGGTGGAGCAATTTCTAAAGTTAAAGCCACCTAAGTTAAGTGGAATGGGAAGTCCTAAGGAGGCGGAACATTGGATTGATGGGATGGAACAAATTTTCCGGGTGTTGAACTACAATGATACTGAAAAGATAACTTTGGCAGAGTACCAGCTGGAGGGAAATGCAAAGTTCTAGTGAAGAGCTTCGAGGGACACGATCTTTCCACCGGGTACTAACGTGAATTAGGATGAGTTTGTGAGAGCCTTCAATAGAAAGCATTTCTATGGCTGTGCTAAGGATAGGAAGATTATTGAATTTGTTCAGTTGGAACAAAGGGAGCTGACAGTTGATCAATATGAGGCAAATTTTTTTGAATTGTCTAAGTATGCTCCCAGGCTGATTGAAGAACGAGAGGAAAAAGCTAAGAGATTCCTAAAAGGGTTGAGAACTGATATCAGGAAACAACTGGTACCTTTGAATATCAGAGATTATAATGAGACTTATGAAAGGGCACAGTTGATGGAGCAGGAATTGGTAAGAGAACAATCAGAGTCTAAGAGACAGTTAAGCTTTAGTGATATCAGAAGGGGTAAGAGACCCTACCCTGGTCAAGGTCAGACTTGGGATGCTAAAAAGAATACCAATTTCAGGAATTTTGGAAAAGCCAGGGATGGCCTGAATATGGGAAAAGCACCTTATCGGAATGAAGAATGTCGAAGATGTGATGGGCAGCATGGCCCAGTACCTTGCAATGGATGACTAAGATGTTATGGTTGTGGACGAGTATGTCACCTTAAGAAAGACTACCCACAAGAAAGGTTGCAAATGAGTGTTGGCTCGATGCAATAGGCACAGCAAAGTGCTATTAGACTAAACCCACCAAGGAATCCTCAAAGGCCACCAGCACAAGGAAGGGTGTATGCGGTCACCCAAGAGGAAGCGAAAGCTTCTAGAAATGTTATATCAAGTATGATTTTCATAAATGGCAAGAAGGCATATGCATTGTTTGACACAAGTGCTACGCATTCATTTATATATGAAAGATATAGGCAATCGAGTGAAATAGAAACTACGCCTCTTGAGACACCTCTTTGTGTTTCCACGCCTTTAAAGAATATGGTATTATCTACGATGATGTGTGCAAAATATAGGATAACAATAGGAGGAAGGGATATGGAAATAGACCTAGTCGTAATGGCTATGTGTGATTTTGATATAATTATAGGAATGGATTGGCTCCATAAGTATCGGGCCAAAATGGATTGTTATAGGAAAGTGATCCAATTTGTTTTACCTAACCAGTCTAGTTGTGAATTTTTCGGAAGTCAAACCAACCTTTCTATAGCACTGATTTCGGCAATAGAGGCCTGTGCATTACTTGATGAAGGATATCAAGGGTACCTACCAGTGGCTAAGGATTTTACTAGGGAAGAACCTAAGCTTGATGAAATTCGAGTAGTCAGTGAATTTCCAGATGTATTTCCTAAGGAGTTTCCTAGTTTACCACCGGAACGAGAAATTGATTTTGAAATTGAACTAATGCTTAGAACAAGACCAATATCGAAAGCCCCGTATAGGATGGCCTTAATAAAACTGAAGGAATTGAAGGTGCAACTACAAGAGTTACTTGATAAAGGATTCATTAGGTCAAGTGCTTCTCCTTGGGGTACACCAGTTCTATTTGTGAAAAAGAAAGACAGGATGATGCATCTATGTATTGATTACAAACAGCTAAATCAAGTGACTATAAAGAATAAATATCATTTGCCCAAAATTGATGATCTATTCGACCAACTACAAGGAAGTTCGGTCTTTTCTAAGATTGACTTGAGATCGGGATACCATCAGCTAAGGATTAAGAAAGAAGACATATCTAAGACTGCATTTAGGACTCGCTATGGACATTACGAGTTCCTAGTCCTGCCTTTTGGGTTGACAAATGCATTGGCCGCATTCATGGATCTGATGAATAGGGTATTTAAGCCTTATTTGGATCAGTTTGTAATTGTCTTCATTGATGATATCCTGGTGTATTCTAAAGGACCTGAAGAGCACGAGCAACACTTGAGCATAGTTTTGCAAACTTTGAGAAATCATGAGTTGTATGCCAAATTCAGCAAACGTGAATTTTGGCTGGACTGGATAATATTCTTGGGACCCGTGGTGTAAGGAGGAGGAATTGCAGTGGACCGGGCGAAAGTTGAGATGGTAATAAATTGGCCGAGACCGACATCACCAACTGAACTATGAAGTTTCTTAGGACTAGCTGGAAGAATGTAAAGTTTGAGTGGAGTGGAGAATGCGAAATGAGCTTTCAGGAACTTAAAAGAAAATTAACTACGGCTCTAATCCTGACTATACCATTTGGGTCTGATGGTTTTACAGTATATAGTGATGCGTCTCACAAAGGACTGGGATGTGTTTTGATGCAACATGGCAAGGTCATAGCCTATGCATCTAGACAATTGAAATCTCATGAACTGAACTACGCGACGCATGATTTAGAATTGGCAGCTATAGTGTTTGCTTTGAAGATATGGTGGCACTATTTGTATGGAGAAAAGTTTGAGATCTATATAGATCATAAGAGCCTAAAATATCTATTTTCACAAAAGGAATTGAACATGAGACAAAGGAGGTGGATGGAGTTAATGAAAGATTATGACTATGAGATACGATACCATCCAGGAAAGGCAAATAAGGTAGCATATGCCCTTAGTCGTAAGTCAGTTATGGAGATGGCCAGTTTAAGAATGGCAGAATGGAACCTATTAAAGTCTGTAGCAAACTCAGAGTTTGATTGAAAGTGGATCGCCTTACTGGCATGCTTACTGCATTAAGGATTGAGCCCGAAATTATTCAGAAAGTTAAGATCTTACAAAAATCTGACCGGGATATTGTAAAGATACGAGACGCTGTGTCTTTAAGGAAAAGACCAGAATTTCAAGTCTCTGAAGATGGAGTGGTAAGATGCCAATGATGACTTTGTGTTCCTGACAATGAAGAAGTGAAGAGGGAAATTTTGTCGGAGGCACATAGTAGTAATTACAGTATTCATCCGGGTAGTACAAAGATGTATAGGAATTTGCATAAGCAATATTGGTGGAATGGCATGAAAGTAGATACGGCTAAACACGTTTCTCAATGTTTAACGTGCCAACAAGTGAAGGTGGAACATCGCAAACCTGCAGGGCTATTGAGACCGTTAGACATACTAGAATGGAAATGGGAGCATGTAACGATGGACTTTGTGCAAGGACTGCTAAGGACATCAAATGGTTACGATTCGATTTGGGTGATAGTGGATCGCTTGACTAAGTCTGCTCATTTCCTAGCTGTCCACATGAACTATTCAATGAATAAACTTGCTGAGATGTATGTAAGCCAAGTAATACGCTTACATGGTATTCCTGTAACGATCACCTCTGATCGAGACTCTAGGTTTACTTCAAATTTTTAGCGAAGTCTCCAAAATGCCTTAGGGATAAAGCTTCAATTTAGTACTGCTTTTCATCCTCAAACAGATGGAAAAACAAAAAGAGTAATCCAGACTCTAGAAGATATGCTAAGAGCCTATATTATTGACTTTAGAGGAAATTGGAATTAAAATGTGCACCTAATAGAGTTCGCCTATAACAATAGTTTTCAGAAAAGTATAGGCATGGCTCCGAAATGAGGCATTATATGGAAGAAGGTGCATGACCCTTATCTGTTGGAATGAAGTAGGTGAAAGAAAATTGACAGGACCTGAGCTAGTGCAAGTTACTATAGAAGCGGTTGAGATAATCAAAAAAAGACTTAAGATAGCCTAGAACCGACAAAGAGACTGTGTGGACAAGCGTAGAAGGCTTTTAGAGTTTAATGTGGGAGATCATGTATTTCTTAAAGTATCCCCTATGAAAGGAATATCTCGATTTGGAATGAAGGGTAAGTTAAGCCCTAGATTTGTTGGACCTTTTGAAATACTTGAAAGAACAGGAGATGTAGCTTATCATTTGGCACTGCCTCCTAAATTGAGAAATTCACATGATGTGTTTCATGTGTCGATGCTGAGAAAGTACCAGCGGATCCTAGTCACATACTCGATCATGAAGCCATCAAAGCAGATGAGAAAGTGAGATACATTGAAGAGACTGTGCAAGTGCTGGATCGAAATGAACAAATTCTTAGGATCAAGAAAATCCCGTTGGTAAAGATATTATGGCAACATCATGATGTGGAGGAAACCACATGGGAGAGTGAAAATGAAATGAGGGAAAGGTACCCTCACCTATTTCCAGAGACATAAGAGATGTCAAATTTCAAGGACGAAATTCTCTAAGGAGGGGAGAATTGTGGCATCCCCAAAATTTCATGGCAATTTCTAGAGGCATTACAACCTATGGAAAGGTGATGGAAGTGTCATTGACTTA
Organism: Eucalyptus sideroxylon x Eucalyptus melliodora; assembly: GCA_016097485.1. Taxonomy (NCBI): domain Eukaryota; kingdom Viridiplantae; phylum Streptophyta; class Magnoliopsida; order Myrtales; family Myrtaceae; genus Eucalyptus; species Eucalyptus sideroxylon x Eucalyptus melliodora. Next base: position 23,574,035 of record CM027826.1, on the reverse strand, counting down.
TGTTGTGACCATTAGATCAAAGAATTGTAATAGACTAAGGCCGAGAACTTTAATGGAAATGTATCTTGTGTTCATGGGTTATCAAAGTTGGTACTATAGGATAATTTCATAAGGAGAATTTTGTTCTTGACTATGCACCTCATAGATTTGATTCTTATGGTTTAATGTTACAAGTTTTATGGCCATATGAAATTGTAATTTGATATTTATATAAGAGGGGATTAAGATGAACTATAAAAAAAAATTATAATAAATAAACATGGACTTATTTAAGAAAATTTTTGGGCCATTTAAGTTTGGACTTTAGGCCCAAGATTGTTGGGCCTAAAGTGGGCCAAAAGGCCCGGCCCATGAAGCCCATTGGGCTCTCGACCGCATGGAAGGGGGGAGGAGCCGGATGGCCTCCTCCATGTGTCTTCAACAAGGAAGACACTTGTCTCCTTCTTGGAGACATGTGTCCCTCCATGCAAAAATGGAAGCATGCAATGATTTTATTCAACCAAAAGGAAAAGGGGAAGGGGGCAGTCGAAGCTAGGTGCCGAGAGAGAGAGAGAGTGAGAGAGAAAGAGAGAAAAGAAAGGAAGAGAGAAAAGGGGAGACCGTGTGTGCGAGAGGGAAGGAGGAGGTCCGTTCGCCGCCTTGCCCGCCGTTTGTCGCTGTGTTTGTGCTCGGATTCAAGGCAAGCAGAGTCCTAAAACCTACCCTTTGCTTGCTGTGATATGTGTTATAAGAGATGATAAACTTTGGTTGTGATGGAAGTGATGAAATTTCGAAGCTTTGGGGAGAAATTTGTTGGCCTAGCATGCTGTTTTCTGGGAAAAAAAAATCAGTCCGACCCTTCATGAGTTTATGAGCTGCATGCGACTTTTTAGTTGGAATCTCACTTTGGTCTCTTGATAAAAATTGTATAGAACTTCTTTGTGAGTAACATATCAAAATTTCAGAAGAAATAGACAAGTATAGACTGGTGAAACTCTTTTTCTTTGAAGAAGTTAAATCTGGAAATCATGATGCTGACCTAGTGTGATTCCGTGAATTTTATAAAATTCTCTGGTTGAAATTTGATCTCGTGGTCTCAATTAAAGTTGAAGCTGACATGTTAATGAGTAACATACTAACATTTTAGAGGAAATGAATGAGTTTAGGTTGGTTAAATGATTTTATTTAAAATGGTCAGATCTGGGAATTTTGCCGAGGGTTAGAGACGGCTACGGTGATTATAGTTTTTAATCTATCACAAATATGATTTCAAGTTCTTCATGAAATATTTACCTCTAGACTTTTTATATAACATATAAAACTTTCATAATTTTTGGAGTTTATTTATGATTTTTACCGAATTTCTGAATAAAACTGTGTATGGCAATATTCCGAAATTTTAAGGACTGTTGTGCGTGAATTGCATTGATTTGTGTGATGCTCTTTTGATTTGGTGTTCTTCACGAAATATTTTCCTCTAGATCTTGTATATAACATGTTAAATTTTTAGAATTTAATAAGGCTTTTTACTAATTTTTCAAGAATTATTACCAAAGGAGCACAATCTGTTTTTATCCGAAATTTTGTTATATTTTCAAAAATAAATGAAATTGTTCAATGTGATATAATGTCTTGAGTGGTTGATTATGCTACATATGTGGTGACATATCGCATGTTATATGACATCAAAAGCTGGTTGAGACTCTTGATATTGATGTATCAAATGCCATGTTGAAATTGAGATACATATGTGAATATACATTGAGATAATAACAAGACCGTTAGAGGTATGAATCAACAATGCCCGGGAGTGTTGGGATGCCCGGAGTGTGGGTGTCGGATACCCGGAGTGTGTGTGTTGGATGGCTCAGGAGTGTCGGGATGCCCAGAGGTGTGTGCCGGAAGCCTTGGAGGTATGTGTCGGGGAGATTCCTTGTGATGCCAGTTGAGGTACGAGATACCCGAAGGTGTGTACTGAATACTCGGAGGTGAGTGCCGAAGGCTCCTCGCGATGCCAGGTTAGGTGCGAGCAATAAATTGTGGGATGCAAACATTGGCCCTAGGGAAGAAAAATGATGTGATCTAATTGAAAGATAAAGATCGAGAAAATTGAATCATGCGCATGGATGTGTGCATATGGCATGGGATGAATCTCATGGGAATGCAAGCATGGAGTGCAAGGTGGTATATGTACGTTGCATGGTGATATACGCATGGTTGCTTGATGATATAAGTACAAGCGCATGGTGATTTATGCATGTTGTATGGTGATATATACATGGTTGCTTGATGATATAAGTACAAGTGCATGGTGATTTATGCATGTTGTACGGTAATATATGCATGGCTGTAAGGTGAGGTATGCTTGAATGCATAAATGATATGTGTTTTATTCATGATACCTTGATTGTTCTATATGAGGCATTGTGTAGTTTGGTGGATCTTTACTACTTAGTGGTTGTACTCAGCCCTTTTAGGGATTAACATTTCAGATTAGAAAGATGTCCCTTTTACCAGTTATACGTGGTACCTTCTATGGCATACCTACTGATGTTGAGGTGGAGTGCATAGAGCATTCCTGTGTTAGTGTACCTGGTCCGGTGTACGTTCAAGTTCGTGTCTTGGTAATGTACGATGTGGGTCTTACTGATGGCCCGATTATCTAGGAGTTTTTATTTGTTCATGTCCGACGTGGTGGAGTGATAATAGGGATGATGCCGCTGCCGCCACCCGATGCACCAAGTTGGGTGTGATGGCACATATGACTGGTGGGAGCTGACACTTTTTGGGGATAGCCGACGCTTGTTGATGGTGGGGTGTACAAGTATGATGTAGGCTCGAGTCCTCTTTTGAGCTATAGCCAAGTTTAGTTAAAAATCTTGGCCTTTTCGCTGTACTGACCCGAAATATTCATCGCGAAAATATAAATAAAAGTGACTCAGCTTTGTGTTTTCATTTGGAGCGTAGGTGGTGTGCATTGCATTATTGTTATTGGAGTAAGGGATTGTGAGACTCGTTTATGCTTCCATTGATGAGCTGCGCTGGGACCTTTACAAAATAAAAATAAAAAAAAAAATGGGAGAAGAATTTTATTGATCAACCCCTATGAACTATGGTTTCACTTTAATTAAAAGGTTACCTTATTGGTATGTAATATGATGAGTGACAAGTACCTATGGTGACCCTAACGGATTGGGGGCCGTCGAGGGTTGCCACTAGTGACATGCTTTCTCGAGTAAAACCCATTCCTTAACCATCATCTGTGCAACCGAAGACTTCCGACTGAAAGCATTTGCGACTTTGTTCGCCTTTCCAGGGTGATATAGAATATCACAATCATAGTCTTTTAGAAGTTTCATCCAGAAACGTTGTCTCAAATTCAACTCCTTCTGAGAGAATAAATATTTGAAACTTTGATGGTTAGTGAAGATCTGGAATCTTTCTCCACACAAATAATGCCTCCAAATCTTCATAGCAAAAATGATTGCTGCGAGTTCTAAATCATTCATTGGAAAATTCAGTTCATGAGGTCTCAACTGATGGGATGCATATGCAACAACCCTACCATATTGCATCAACATGCAACTAGTCCTCTAAATGACGCATTACTATAAATCTCGTATCCTCCAAAACCAAATGGAATGGTTAGCACAGGTGCAATAGTTAGCTTTTGATTAAGCTCTTGAAAACTACACTCACATTTGTCTATCCATACGAACTTCTTTTCCTTCTTCAATAGTCGAGTCAACGGCGATGCTAACGTTGAAAACCCTTCCGCGAACCTTCTATAGTGCCCTACCAAACCCAAAAGGCTTCTGATCTCTATCACAGTTGTTGGTCTTGGCCAGTTTATCACTGCTTCAATCTTAGATGAGTCCACGGAGATTCTTTCGCCTGAAATCACATCACCTAGAAACGCTACACGAGTCAACCAAAACTCGCACTTACTGAACTTGGCATATAGCTCATGAATTCTCAGGGTCTGAAGTACCATCCTCAAATGCCTTTCATGCTCCTCAGCACTTCTTGAATACACTAGGATATTATAGATGAACATAATTACAAACTAATTCAAATACTCTTTAAACACTCAATTCATCATATCCATAAAAGCAACTGGGTTGTTCGTCAAACCAAACGGCATTACAGTGAACTCATAATGGCCATATCGAGTACAAAATGCTAACTTCAGTATGTCCTTATTTTTTATCATCAACTGATGATACCCTGTCCTCTAGTCGATCTTTGAAAATATTGACACTCCTTGTAACTAGTCAAACAAGTCGTCAATCCTCGGGAATGGATACTTGTTCTTGATCGTCACCTGATTGAGTTAACAATAGTCAATGCACAAACGCAATGAACCATTCTTCTTCTTCACGAATAGACCTGGTGCTCCCCAAGGTGATGCACTGGGACATATCAATTCCTTATCCAACAATTCCTGCATCTGCACCTTCAGTTCTTTCAACTCAAACAACGACATCCGGTAAAGAGCCTTAGAGATTGGCTCTATCCTGGGTGCTAACTCGATCACGAATTCTCTCTCTCTAGCGGTAGGCGTGACAATTCTTTCGAAACTCGTCTGGAAATTCTTGAACCACTGCAATATCTTCAATCTTTAACTCCTTAACTGTCATATCCACGATAGTCGCTAGGTAACCCTGACAACCCCTGTCTAACAAACGGGTTGCCTCAAGCAACGAGATTAGGCAATCAAAGGTCCTCCTTGACTCCCAATAAACTCGAAACTTTCACCCGATAACGAGTTAAAATGAATTGCTTTACGATAGCAGTTCATCTTAGCTCGTTACTTGGTGAGCCAGTTCATGCCAATTATTACATTGAAATCATACATGGCTAGGACTAACAAATCTATCTTCCCATCTTGCTCACCATCACTAACTTGCAACCAGGACAACCCAATGCAGCTAACACCTTATCCTTTAACGGTGTAGATATGCTAACCACTTACTCCAACAACTCAGGACTCAATCCTATCAACTTAACAAACTGTTCAACTATAAATGAATGAGTCGCACCAAGATCAAATAAAGCATATGCATCATAGTCGTTCAATGAAACCGTACCTATAACCACATTAGGCGAGTCCTCTGCCTATCCTCTCGCAATGGCGTACACTTGTCCTTACGCTAGGGGTCTGTTCTATCCTCCCTATTGTGCAATATGTGGCACAAACCTTTTATTCTAACCCATCGGCGGCAGTGGCGGTAACTATTATAGTCCCCTCGACCTTCTAAGATGGTCTCTAGCCATGTGACCCTGTTGGCCACACTCAAAACACGCACTCATCATAAGATGGCACGGGGTTGAACCATGTCGCCTTCCACAGAAGTGACACACGTCATTCTGATTCAGTGTTGACTTGCCTATTCCACCCTTCCTATTAGGCGGAACATGGAACCTTCATCCGATCATGGGCTTCTTGCCTATTGAAACTGAACCTCAACTCAAATGAGACGGCTTGTTCACTCAAACTTCTCTTTATCAATTGGGCTCAACTATACACCTCATTATAGTCCTTCAGATCAAGCAGCGCCAGCGGGTCCTTCATCTCTAGTTGAAGGCCATTCCTGAACCTCCAAGCTTTGTCTTTGGGATCTTCCACCAATCTTGGAGCATACTAAGACAGCTCCCGAACTTGACCTCATACTGGTCCACGGTCATCATCCCTTGGCGGAGGTGTTGGAATTCCTCCATCTTATGCTCTCGAGCGATACTTGAAAAGTACTTACTGTTAAACGCTCTGAGGAATGCGTTCCACACCGAGACTATGCCTTCTGGAAATACTGTGCCTTTGGTGGCCCTCCATCAAGTATTTGCATTACCCTACAGCCAATATAGTACGAGGAAAAACTTTCCTCCTCATTGCACATCAGCAGTGCAAAGGCTTTCTCTAGGTCTTAGATCCAGTGCGATGCAGTCTTGGGATCTCCAACACCAGTGAACCTCAGCGGGTTCAACTTCAAGAACTGTTCTACCAACTTGTGAATAGGTCTCTCCCTCTTCACAACCATATTTCCAGTTGAAACTTTGACAAGTGCGACAACGGCGGCAGCCTCAACAGAGGCGGCAACGGCGATAGCAGTAGCAGCTTAAGTGGCGACGGTAGTGGCGACGGCTTGATTCTAGGCCTATTGCCCCATCATTGATCCTATTGCTTCAAGCACCTGCATGATCCCTTCAATCCTAGGATCTCCAGGAGCTACTACCCCAGCACCAACAGGAGGTGGTGCTACTCCACTAGCACTAGCCTGAGTTGGCGCTCGGCCACGACCTCCTCGGGTACTGACCCTCGTCGGCGTTCTACCCGAGTAACAAGTCCTATTGTTCGCTTTCTAGGAGTCCTCTGCTCTTGATCACTCATTATGCAAATTCTTTAAAGAAACCTACTTTCTAATTCCACACAGAATTAGAAACTGAGTGATCCCCACAAACAATTTACCATAACTAATTATCACTAACATGCACGGCATGAAATAAAGGCCATTCCAACTAATTATCCCATAAACTTATCGCACATTATCACTCCAACTATCGACCAGCTTTGATACAACTTCGGGCGGGGATGTCACGCCTCGATCCTTGAGCGCATGCCTATCTCTCGGTGGTTGATTAAATTGCGATGTCCTAAGACGTGTCGCCAACCCATTCATTTTGATGTGCATGCAGAAGCATATAAATAAATCACCAGACAATACAAAGGTGGGATAGAAAAGTAGGACCATAATTTTACAACCACAGCACACCTTTATACACAGCTAACTAGTTTATTTACAATACTAGTCTATAGGTAGAAGTCTACAAAAGTAGAAAGGTCCACAAGTCCTCTAGGCGTTCGAATCCCAACTGAAATCCCCAAGCTCTCCTGGGAACTTGGGTCCACCACTGCACCACCAGGAGGGTTAGCTATACTCTCGCTAAAAGCTATTTCTAACACTAACACGAGGATCTCCGAATCCTATAGGAGACCTTCTCTAGGTCCATTTCACCCACGACAATACCACGCTTTGAATTGATTGGGTACCCTCCGAGGTAGACCCACATCAACCCAGACAATGGTCCTCACAAGCTAATAGACCCAAGCCCCTTGGCCCTCGAGAAGAGGAATCTCAAAGACCTATTCGATGACCCTCTAGGGCTAGCCAAAACACTCTGGAGGAACCGCCATCTAAGGACCTGAAAAGGTTGAACCCACGATGGGGTGAGACAATGTCTCATCAAGTTCACCTCCTAAACTCCAACTAAGAATGAAATATTCCTAAAGGCAATCTATGCACACACAAGACCTTGCCTCAGTTCCTTCCTACAAGTTAGTACGATTCATATACTTAACCAATTCATTCAATTCAATTCATCAATCCATCGATCCACTAAATCAATCAACTCAATTCAACATAATCGATATGATCCACACTATCTATCAATAAATATTGTCTATCAGTCAATACTATCTATCAATTTGATACCATCTATCAATTTAGTACCATCTATCAATTATTACCATCTATTAATCAATTGATCCGATTACTGCTCACACAAGCTAATGTATAGATAGTAATAACTCTCACAAGTTGTTACATAGATAGATGGTAGCTCCCACAAGCTGATAAAGATAGATATTAGCTCGCACAAGTTGATATAGATAGATAGTAGCTCGCACAAGCTGATATACGAATCATTACTCTCACAAGCTAATAAGGTATACTGCTCTCACAAGCTGACGTGCAATATATTTCTTTTTAAAAAAGCCCACTATTCAAATAGTCCACAAAGATATTTTTGGCGTTGTAAACGGACGCTTGGTATTTTTTGATTAAAAACCGAAATTATACAATTTTGGGATAAATACCCAAAATTACAAATTTCACTCTATTCCCACAAATTAGCACTCAATTAAATAAACCAAGCATATCATTGCAATCAGTACAGAATTCCGGTCACTAGCTATCTTGGTATAATTTTTGTAAAATAATAAACAATTAAATAAATATCAAAATTAATTAAATAAATGTACTTAAATGCCAAAAATAGAAACTTAGACTGGAAATGCCTACTTTAACACCAAAACGGGCCCAGAAAATTTCCAAACCAATCTAGATAAATAGCTAGATCTATTTAGTCTCTAATTAAGCCATTCTAACCACCTAACATGCCTAAACGAATAATTAAATTGCTAATCTGTTATAACTAACCACCTAAACCATACTTAGCCTAAACTAATCAACCATTAAGCATCATTAACTCTATAAGCAAAGTTTAGTGAGTAAACTCACCAGTTTTGCGATCAAGTGAGTCCTCGGCGACGGTGTCACGGAGACGGGCGACAAACCTCTTGGCGGCGACACTCAACAAGGCCCGAAACCAGCCCACAAAGGCTCACGGCTGGCTGCGCTACTCGATTCTATCCAAAGACTGAGCAAGCTAGATCAAAAGTTGGAAACGGCAGGGGATGGGTGGACTCAGCTGTAGATGTGAGCAAGGGTGACGGTGGGTGACAGCGGCTGCTGGACGGCGTCAACGGGGCTCCGATTAAGCCCTACAGTGACCAGGGAGGCTCAAGGACACGACTATGGTCGCAGCTAGAGCGGGAAGAGTGACGGACAGGCGCGGGCTCACGCAGGGGCGTGATAGCGTGTGAGCGGCGAGCGGCGACGGTAAAGAGCTCAACAAGCGATTTGTGACAGCGGGGGGGAAGCTAGCAATTTCTCTAATTTTTGGAGCTTCAAAAATGGTCTACAATGGGGAAAGGTGGTTTGTTGAAGGAGAAAGAGACAGTAGAAGGTTTAGGGGGTCCCTTTTGGCTTCCATTCTATCCCCTTGTCTCTTGGCAAGTTCCCACCCACCATGGTTGTCATCCATGGCTCCTTAGTAGCCCACAAACTTCCCTAGCAAGCCAATGAAGTGGTCCAAAGGTTGTGGGAACCATGGCCTACGAATTTGCACACAAATTCCCCCAAATTGAACCAACTTTCCTAAAATTGAATTTAATTCAGTTCCCATTAATTCCACCAAGGTGTCCTTGACCAAATTAACATTTTTCCTCACCAATAGAACCAACTTACATCCCAAAAATGCAATCAAAATTGGTCCCCTGAATTTTCCAATCGAAAATGACCATATATTAAATTTTCGCCAAAAATCTCGGTTTGTAAAAAAATCTTTGAAGGATGAGTCGACGGTCCTAAAATAAATCATGACAAGAAAAAACTTTCAATTTCTGAAATCGGGTTCAAATTCACGATTAATTTCAATCTGGCATGATTTTAGCTTGACCTAGCCTACCGGATAGCCTTTAGAAATTTTTAGTGCAATTGATCCATTGTTGATTATTTTCGAGCCACATTGTACATCTTCGACACATTGGCAACTCTCAGTTGTCGTGAAAATCTCGAGGTTTCAAATGCGGGCACAAGGTACCAAAACGACAGAAAAATCGGTCTAATGCCGATCGACGAGAACTTTGTAATTAAAAGGAATCACCCACACTTTGATCACATATCTCAGTCGAGTCAACCTATCTCTAGTCTCTAATCGATTTTTAACTGTGTCGTAATGATCTTAGCAGACTAGCACCAGTTGAACAGTTGATTTCTGGTCGAATTCTCAAATCTATTGCGTTAAAATCCCTTACAACTTCACCAGATAGATTGTTATCTTGTGAGTGATCAACTCAAAGAATAGAACTATATGCGTGTTGATGAAAAGCCCGATTCATTCAATTGAAAATAGAACTGGCCAAGAACTCCAAAATTTCATGTAATTGTGAGAAAAAACACTTGATTTTCATCGGCCTTCACTGGACATGCAAATACATACGTTAAGTGCACAAGCCAAGATCTGTACATGGCTAAGACAAGAATAAACATTTATGAAAGTAATGAAATACGCCATTCATCAGTTGACAATATAATTGTTAAATCAATCATGCTCAAAATTTTTATACTTCTAATTGAAAAATATAAAGAAAAGTTGCAGCCACATCAAGCATATTTGGCGAACTTCGTAATCAATGTATTACTAAGATAGCCTTAATGATGAGAATAAAATATATTTGCCAAAAAAAAACAACTACTGCGCTAATCTTTGTAAAGAAAATAAAACTATCCGTAAATTTACTGAGACTAGTCTTATGAAGATCTCCGACCTTGACCAAAATTAAGAATCCTCATCCATCCATAAATACCACCGAATCAGCAGATTTACTACTAACTATAGATATCATATGGCTATTTGAATAGCTGCTAGAAAGAAGACTTGCTTGGTCCAAAATGATACTATGTCAATGCTGTCCTTCTCCTCCTCCTCCTCCTCCTCCTCCTCCTCCTACTCTATCTCCTAAATTGAGAAACTACATGTCAATCTATCCAATCTTACCAGCATCAATCCTCCAGAAGCATGAAAAAGGATGACTAATTTGCTATCACTGTTTTCCGTTGAGTCTGCAATTGTATACCACCTTTGCTTTTATCCCCTTCATCGCAACATCGATCACATTCTCCTTCTTGACATCTGTTTCTTTTCCATCAATTGTTTTGTCATTTTCAGCGAGTTCTTTTTCCCTTAACAAGTGCTCCTTGATGTATAAGCAGGACCTTGCATCTCTCCTCCCTGAACTTGTGTTGCCACTTGAAGAAGCTCCAGAGGTGTGGATGCAAGATCAAGCTCCCAGCATCCCATAGGAGCATTTGTACATTCCTAACCGATAAGCAAGTAAGTGGGGACCAAATGAGGGAATCGAAACATCCTCTCTTGGAATTGTCCATAATTTACTTGGATCCGGATGCTTTTGAAACCCAATCTTGAAGCCACAAATATGATTGTCGCAATGGTTACACCACGGTCCTCAATGCAATCTTCAATCACGTAGCTATGTATTAGCTCATTCAGGCTTAACTCGTTCCAATCAAGAGACCAATTCCTATATAGAGCCCAAACATATCCCTTCAGGGGATAAATCTAAACTAAGCCCCTTGCTCCTTGTTGCGTTTTAGCGCTCAGATTCAAATTGGGATGGATAAAATAAAATCCCCGGATCATAAAAAAATCCCATCATATGTTTGGTGCAACCTAAGATAGGATTAAAAATCTCTAAAAATACTCTATTTTGTCAGGCACACCAAAGGGGTCATAATTCCTCGTCCGGAGTCTCGGGTTCAAACAAAAAGCTCTCTCTCTAACACACTTGTTCGAACTCAATCAGATCACGACGGTTACTCTTTTCTTTGCTCAGATGTATCCTTCATTCAACAGTTTGAGATACTAGGAAATGTGCAACAATGGGCAAAAACGAAGGACAAGTGGTCTACAAGATTCATTGTCATCCATCAGGGCCTTGCGTTTCTGATTATCCTCCTAAACAGGTCCAATGCAATTCTCTCACCTCCATTTCTCATAAATTCAACGCATTTTCAGTTTCTGATCTTCTTCTCCGTTTGCTTCTGAGTTCAGGTGAATGAGGCTTCGAGTGGGAAGTCCCTCTCCTTCATTTCAGGTACGTCTTCGTTTTCGTATAAAAGTCTCATCTGAACCTTTTTTAAGCTGTTGTGAGAGTAAGTGATGGTCATCCTTGAGTTTTTTAGTGCATCGCTACGCTTCTCGAGTTATATCTTGGCTCTGTTGGGATTTTGCAAGGATCAATGACTGCTCCTGTTTTATGTGTCATGATGGCGTGAGTTGACTTCAATATAAATAAAGCACAGAGCAACAACAACAAGAACAACGAAGCATGGACCAGATCGACTTTAGACTCCCTTTCACCTTCGGTTGTTGGGACACGATCAGTGATGGTCGGAGGCAACAATGATCAAACGGTGATTGGAAGTGACGACAATCAGCTGTCATGGTGGTGGTCATCACTCGGTGGCCGACGACAATATCCACATGCTCCATCACTCCATCTTTGGAAGATGACATGGTTTACTTGTTCATCTTGTTTTGATAAGTTCTTTTTTTTTAACTTTTTTATTCAATGCTGGATTATCGCAACCTGTTTCCCTTATTTTTTATCCAGCATTTATCCAAATATTTTTGGTCAAGAGGATGTTGCCAAACACTAAATATCTAGAATAGATTATCAAAGATTTCCCTATCCGTATATACCCACAGGTTTTTGGCAAAGCCAGATCCAACCCAACGCAGAGAGCCCGGTTCTTGGTTACTTTTTAAGATGAAGCCAACATATGCGCAACTTGAATGGTTGCAATGTTATGACATTCTGGATCAAAGCATAGGAACAGGGCATCCCATCATCATCATCATAAGTAGCCCAGACCCATTGAAACCTCTGTCAAATCATTGTAAAAAAAAAATGAAAATATGGGTCTGCAATGAGTATTTGCTTTAGGACTACGTTCTCCACTTCAGATTCAACATTAGAATTCGCATGGGAAAAAAAATTTTATCCGACTTTTGTCTTTTCTGTCCATGGGCTTCCTATGCTTAGCTGCAGCAGAATTTGGACCATTTGTAGGAGCTTTCTACTCCACGTTGTACTCTTCCTTGCTGTTTGCTTATGAAGAATTTAGTTCATCTGCAAGTTCTTTCTCACTACTCCAATCATCAAGCTTCTTAAGAATTTCCTTCTTTGCTATATGTAGTAACATATTTGGTGTTAACATATGATGCAGGTGGGGGGACACTTCCCTCACTTGAAGCAATCAAAGATTGCAGCGAGGATTGTGGTGTTACTGTTGTTCTACTCATCAAAGTTTGTGGCTTCAGCGCCCACTCACTTACTTAATCCTGCAACCACACCTTTGCAGCTTCTTCAAGTGGTGACACAAGTTGAGGGAGGAGAAACTTGTTCTCGGGGCACACTGCTGATACAATTAACAAGCACTTGTTTGCCAGTACTGGAAAGTCGAATGAAAAGGAACTCCCAGAAAATGGTAAAACAATTGATGGAAAAGAAATGGAAGTCAAGATGGACCACATGATCGATGTTGTGATAAAGGGGATGAAAGCAGGTGTACTAACTTAAACTAATGAAGAATATAGTCATCCTTTTGCTTGCTTTTGGAGCATTGCAACCGGTTAGATAGGATAGACTGAAATGTGGTTTTTGATTTGAGGAGATGGAGGAGGAGGAGGAGGAGGAGGGAAGCATCCAGACAGTACCATTTCGGACTAAGTCAATCTTCTTTTCAGTGTTTGTTCAAATAGCCGTATGATATCCATAGTTGGTACTTAATATGTGGATTTGTCTGGTATTTATGGGTGGATAAAGAATCTTAAATTTGTTCAAGGTTGGAGATCTTTCGAAGACTAATTTAAGCATTATAGATAACATTTTCTGTTGAAGATGTCCTATTCTCTTCATTAATTTTGTCATGGTGATACCTGGAAAACAAAGTTGGCCAGATCTGTGTTATGTGGCTGAGACTTTTCTTTACAATTTCATATTAGATGTATAAGATTTTTGTTACGAGCGTGATTAGTTTCGGCATTATTTTGTCAAGGATGAATGGTGGATTTCATTGCTTGCATAAATCTTTATTCTTTTCTTAGCCCTCTACAGATTGTGTCATTGCCTTGTTCACTTAAAGTACATATTGACATGTATTGGCTGAGATTCTACTCACAATTTCAATAAGTTTTGGAGTTCTTGGCAATGGAAATTTATACCTCCATATATCATGTTGTGGCCTGAGTAACCTCAAGGTGAAAGAATTCATTTAGGGTGAGAAGCTGCGAGATTGAGAAAAAGCAAGAGGCCAACCGGAAAACAATTGGAAAAAGGGATCATGATTCAAATGTGAGATTGAGTCGAGAACAAGAAAAGCACGGTGAGAGCCTGATATAAAAGGAAAAGCACACTCACGCACAGCCAAAAGAGGTTGAAAAGAAGTGTGCATTCAATGATAAATTCGATCAAGCAAGAAGAATTCGATGTTTGTCATGATCTCAAGGAATAAATCAAAACTTTTATTTCTATCTTTTGATTGATTCGATTCCTTGAGCCTACTAATGTTTCACTTTGGTTTCATCCGAGTATTGATTCCAGAACCATTAGCAATCCGAATCAGAAACACGGAAGGACTCATCCTGAATTTGACTTAATCCAGACCAATTCCCTTGCGTTTGATTAAGATTCACCATTCTTATATTATATTATATTATATTATTTTTTCAATTGACATTGTAGCTTGCACCTTTCTAGTCTATTTTGACGCGGCTAGTTAGTTCGTAAATTATGGTTTTGATTTGCATTAGTTTCCATTAGTACTCATTACAGAAATAGTCTAGAATCATTTACGAGCAATCCTGGACTTTCTTCGTTGTTTGTTTATGTGTTTTTGCGTTATCTAGCACGTTTCCCTCGCATTCAGATTCTCTTTTTTTGCATTAAAATCTAGTATGTATATTGTTTATTATTTGCGTTTTTGGACGTGTTCCAACCTTTGTTTTTGCAAATATCTTGAAAAATTTTAATAAATTTCAACGATGTTTTCTTCTGCCAAAAATTGGATCTTTTTACTAGTTTTGTTCCAGCATATTATAGTTTAAGAGCATTGGATTGGTTCTTATCTCATTCATAAGCAATTAGTTTACATAACAAAATGAAAAAAAGAAAAAATTGAAAAAATTGAAAAAGAACTAGTTAATTCAAATTAGATCAATCTCATCTAGTTTAGTATTTATCTTTTAACACTTAGATTTAAGAATTCACATTTATTAGCTTGCACATTTACTCATTATGTATAGCTCATGGGTCCTATTCCGAGGTCATTTCTTTCCTCGTATCTCACTTGCTTTATTATTGCTTGGTTTGATCATTCGTTATTTGAATGTACACGCATGATAAAAAAAAAAGACTGATCGCATGCAAAGCCTTTTATAAAAAGGGAAAAGGTAATGAATTTTGAAATCAAAATTTCACATTATGCTTATTGGTAGAGTTGAGCTTTTCCTACTTTCGGCCATAAAAGGGTTGAGTTGAGTTGATAAATCTTATGCAACATTGCGTTATTCAGAAGAACTTTGAGCTTAGGTTCCTTATTACCGAATCCAAAGCAAAACCCGAAGCGTAACCATCGTCACTATCATGAAGAAACGGCGGCAAACCTACAGCTCCGGGGCGACAATGGGAGAGATCTGCAGACAACCACGTATCGATCAATATTGAAAACCTCAACATTGAAAATCTCAACAACGACAAATTCAACTCCAGAAGAGAGAATCCAAATCTGGCATTTTCGATCCCAGAGAAGCTCAGGTCCTTACCTACGCTATCCTCCGAATGCAGCATCTTCCGCGTACTGGAGAAGCTCTGACATAGCTATGAAGAGGCCTACTTGCCCCACGTCGGACCTCATCACCATCACAGCCAAAGCGTCATGCAGATGGAAGATCACAAGCTGCAGTACTTGCAGAGCTTCCTCGGGCACAACCAGAACTGCCGCCTTGAGGACTACATCAAGAGGATCAGATCTGGACCGCACCCGGAGTTGCTATGACAAGCAGATTGACCTCAGCTCTGACGAGTTCACCAAGATGACACTCCTCAATGGCATCTTTGTGATCCAGGTCTTCCCGATGTACCGAAACCGTGAGTGGAGGCGCCACGGCGACCAGATCTTTGGCAGACCGTAGACGCTCAATGACGTCCACCGCAACATGAAGCTGCTGGAGAACCAGATGAACAGCTGTTCCAGATGGCCTTCGGATCACACCAGAAGCACACGCTGGTGCTGCTCGAGCTCACATATGGGTTCTTCGGGCCAGGGATGAAGATGGAGGAGGTGCCAGAGGCAGTGATGGAGTCAGAGGTGAAGCGCTTCCTCGACGCTATCAGGCTCTCGCACTTACCGGTGGCAAGAAGGTGCCATACGACACCCAGGAGGAGGTCAAGCTCATCCCTGTGAAGAAGACGAGAACAGGAACAGAGAAGAAGAAGAAAAAGCTAACAGAGATGAAGAATCGAAAAGGAATCTTGAACTTCTGTATTCAATCAATCTTTTTTTTAGAGAAAAAAGTTTCACAAAGAGCACCACACTTTGTCTTCAATACAATTCAGTATTTATCTCGTTCAAACTTATAACGAGAGAACAACAAACTTGTTAACCGAACTAACTGAAGCGAAAAATAACAGAACAAAAGGAAGTATTCAGTTCCAACTTAAAACTGAATATCTATTATTTAATGAGCACGTGTTGTTGACGTAAGTCATGCTATCTTTGTTCAGCTTATCTCTATCCTCAAAAGTAGAATTAAACTTGTCGCTTCCAGTCTTGATATCAGTAATATCATTTGTTACTTCATTTCCCAAATCAGCAGACTGCCTTACTTTACTTCCCCTGTTTTCACCAGAACTGATCTTCCGAACATCAACATTTAGCTTCGGCTTCAGCTTGAACTTCCTTACTTCACTTTCCTTGTTTTCACCAGAAGTATTTAGCTTATCAGCAGCATTTAGCTTCGGCTTTGGCTTATATCCTTTAACAATCCCAAGTGTGACAGAGCTGGTGGCAGCCGAAGTCGAGCTGAAAAGAGGTGAGAGTTGATTGTGTCATTTCGATTTTCTAAATTTGAATATCTATTGTTCTATTGTTCTATTTATTTCCCTATCTTTTATTAACATGCTCTCAGGTAAAAGCAATAGATAGTTTGACATCGGATTAAAAAACGGAGTGCTTGAAATCCCACACCTCCATCTTTACCACACGACGGAATCCTATTTCCGGAACCTAATCGCCTTCGAGCAAATATGGATCACCTAGTCAATTCCCCAGCTGACTCAAAGTTGCTGATCGATCTGGGAATCATCGAGACCTGCCTTGGTAATGAAGATGCTGCTGCGGATCTAATCAACAGCTTTTGCAAGGACACTTACTTATGGACGAGGAATGCCTACTTCTACAGCCTCAGGCATGAGCTTGTTGCATATTGCTAAAGGCCTTATAATAAGTGGAAGGCATCTTTGAAGCGCAATTACTGCAGTAGCCCATGGGCGGTCCTCTTGATTATCACTGCGGTGGTGTTGCTTACGCTAACTGTAGTACAGACAGCATGCTCACTTCTATCTCTCAAATAACTTTGCTTTTTGAATGGTACATTGCCACTGTAATGCTCTAAGTTTTGATTGAATTATGTGCGATCATCAGTTACTTTCTATCAGGATCAGCAGATCATCCTTCTACGTGTGTTTGTCCGGGCGCAGAATAATTAGCTTTTCCCTGTCCAAAGCATTTCACAATGAAGACCCGGCTAATATTAAGGGGACGTGGCTATTCAGCCTCTATACCAATTATGGTTTGGCCGTGAAATGTCGCCACAACTGAGTAAAGCTTGTAGACCCTTATCCGCAGCAATTCCTTGAGGCATGTTGAGAAGGAATTCTTGAATATTTAACAAAGTTTATGTTGAAAGCACGCCTTCAGAAGCTGGTGCATCAGAGACAGAGGGAATGAAAGCCTATCCTAAGGGAACCAGACCTTGCGTAGCTAGTTTCTTATAAAATTGCCTTCAATTTTCAGATGCCATCGAAGTCTTCGCAGTGTGAGACTTTGGCCAAGATCAGGACGTTCTCATAATGTAACTTGAAAATCAACTGCAGCAATCTGCATTATGCATAAGACTGTATCCACGCCGTAATATTCTATCTACCAGTACATATAGAAAAGTTTTGATGGATTTTTTACAAAGTTGCAGATTGAGTTCTTCCAAACATGAAGCAACCGAATGTGAACATGATAGATGCCCCTTCACTACCCTGTGTAACAGATGCAGTCAATTTTGAAGTCAATGGGGTTCCAGAAATTCACACAGTAGCGAAAAAGGGGATAAGTATACTAGAAATACTAAAAGCTATGTATGGCGTTTACTTTAGTACTAAAAATTTTCAAGAACTCATTTAAATGTCAAATTTTTTGAAAAACTTTTTAGTGCCAACTCTGATCTGTTTGGCCAAAAATCCGATGTGGCCTTTTTGTAGAAGTTTTTAAGCCGACGTAGGGTCTAATTAGCATTTGAAGCATGAGATGCAGTAGCTTTCCCAAAAATAAAAAACCTACATCGTCAAATTGAAATAAAGCTCTAATTTGGAACCCTAATCAGTCATTGAATGAGTCCTTCCACCTTGATCTGCCATGTTCCGGCAAGCCACGAGAAGCTGCTCCACCAGCTCATTCCGACCTCACCAGCCTGTCCCACCCCTTCTTGAGAAAAGAGAAGATCAAATCTCAGCTTCAACTTTGGTCTGAACAGAACAAAATGGGGAGTCGGACACTACCTGGTATATGGACGATGACGGAGTTGCAATCTGTGATGAGATCAAGGACAGAAAGTTCAACTATAACTGCCAGGTGGGAATCAAAGTGAATGAATAGATTTCGGGAGCAATTTCATCAATTCGTAACCGGCCGCAAAGCAGAGTAAAACAGAGTGTACCTCACACTCTTGCGGAATCAATTGTTGGTGGCGGCAAACGAAGGTCAGATCAACGGGGAAGATTCTCAGTGACGAAGAAGCTGAGAATCAAAGCCAGCAATGTTGTGTTGAGCCGGATCCGACTTCTTTAAGTACTCGGATCGCAGAATAGAGAGTAGAGCAGGATAATTCATGGCACGGCGATAATATTTCGACGATTGAGAGTGGCTGACAATTTGGGAGCTCCATAACATCTGAGCTTTTGCTTCCTTTTTCATGCGAAAAAATGTGTTTTTGGAGACTGTACCCCTCCATCCTTCTAAGTTCTCTGTGACGTGTGTATATACCCTAAAAGAAATGAATCCTGCTCCGTCAAACCTCAAAATTGATTCTGTTGAACAGCTTTTCTAGAATCTTCTCGAAAGGACATTGCTTCGCCCGGCCACATCGAAGAGGTGCGGGACGCACGTCTGAAGCTTCGGGAGTGGGTGAACAGAGATTCAAGACAGACAGGCGAGCTCTTAAAAAGCGAAAATTGAAGACACGAAACAAAGGCCTCCCGGCCAAGCTTGCCGGAGACAATAGGGGTGGTTTGCGAGCGACACCGACACTCGTCCATGGATGGAGCAATTCGCGAGCGTCCACGTCACTTGAGCAGATCTGGTGGCGACTCCACTGGTGGCGACGATGGAGGAGGGGCGGAGGTCGAACTCGGAGAGAGGGCATGACCAGATGAGTTTTTCGAGCAAGAGAGACTGGAGGCGTGCTGGTGAGAAAGAGGGCCGACGCCATTGTTGCAGAGAGCGAGCTTAGGGAGAGGATAACGGAGGAGAGAGATAAAAGGGAAAAAAAAAAAAATGCCCATATTTTCTCCTCTCCGTTGGACACTGGACAGCAGCCAAAAAACACGTGGACTTCTTTTTTATTTTTTTTTAATGCCGAGTTATATTATAGTCCCGTAAATTTTTAGTTGGAATTTATTTAAGTGATTTTTTTTTTAATTTAGCACTTAAGTGAGCTGGCGAAAATTTTTAGCACTAAAGTGAGCGCTATACATAACTTTTGATATTTTTTATATATTTATCCCAACGAAAAACAATAATCTAAGGAAGTGATGAAGCAAAAAATTGAACAGACAATGACAATACTAATAATACTAATACTAATAGTAATGCCAAAAAAATTGAACTGACAATGACAATACTAACAATACTAATACTAACAACAATGCCAAAATGGTACTACCAAAACTATAGTACTCATCACTCAACTGTGCTAACGAGCAAACATGTCGGTAGAGCCTGGATTGAACAAGAGCAGAGTTTGTTCCCACTGCATGTTTTGTATATAGTTAGATATATTATACCTTGCAAATTATAAATATTATAGGCATTGATTTCACAATTGGACAAACACCAATTAATAATGTAATTTACTATTTTACAAAATTGATCGAATATGTTGAGATATAAAGATTATTAATTAATGGGAAAATGTCACAAATTGTCTATATACTTTTATTTAATGTACAATTTCATCCCTGAACTTTCGATTGGCTCAATTTGGCCCATGAACTATCGATAAATGTTCGATCTAGTCATTCCGTTACTTTTTTCCTTTTTTTTTTCTCTTCCCTCTGCCGGCCATGGCAAAGCCGACGGAGGGAAGCCGGCATTCAGCGAGGGTCACCCTCACCTGGGCTAGCTAGGGCGGCTCTCACCAACGTCCAGCGAGGACGGCCCTCACCTGCGTCAAGCGAGGGCTATCCTTGCCCAACACAAGCGAGGGCCGTCCTCGCCGGATGCAGGCGAGGGCAGCCCTTGCTGGCGTTCGGTGAGGGCCACCCTAGTTAGCCCAAGCAAGGGCAACCCTCGCCGGACGCCGACTTCCCTTCATCGGCTCAACTATGGTCGGTGGAGGGAAGAGAGAAGAAGAAGAAAAAAAAAAATAAAAAGACCAAAATGCCCAATTTCATTAACTTTAACTAATGGAAGGACGAAATTGGTCAATTTTCAAATAGTCAAGGATTAGATCGGACATTTATCGATAGTTCAGGGATCAAATTGAGCCAATCAAAAGTTCAGGGATGAGATTACACATTAAGTAAAAGTATGGGGACCATTTGTGACATTTTCCCTTAATTAATCTAATATGAGCTTGGCTAATATGGGCCAAGTAAAGCTCAACTTGTGATGAGAGGGTGTGTGGTTTAAAACTCTATAAATAGTACTCAAGTCTCTCATCTAACCCTAATGTACAAATATCCTCACATAATAAGCGTTTACTGAAGGATGAGGGAAATAGATAATGTCAGTGATATAGAGGGCAATAAAGAAAAAGCTCTTGAAAGCACTTGAACTTTGGATCATCTTTGTTCCGCATTAAAAACAATGGATTCTAAATCATGTGCTCAAATCTCTTTTACTCAATTATAGGTGTTCTCGAGATCTTAGCGTTTTTATAGAGATCTTAGGTGCCTAGAACTTTTATTTGGCAAATTGATTTTAATTGATATGTGGTATCTAAGCATTTCATAGCCTAGAAAGTTAGGTTTTTGTTCAGGGAACAAAAAGTACGAATTTGGCTTTTTTAGGAATTTTGTGTCAAGTGAAAATTGATTTTAATTGCATAAAAGGTAAGAGATCGTTCAAACGAGCATTTTGAGTAGTTGCACGCAACCAGGGGCACACGCCCCCACGCATGGCCACACTCCGATGGCCGATTGCATGCATCGAGCACGTGCCTCCATGCACTCTTACGTGCAGGTGCTCCCTACACACATTCTTGGGCTAACGTCATGCTAACGTTGGCGACCCACAAAGTGGGTTAACCCGGGTGACTCAAACCAACCCAATCCAGGACTCGACTTGTTAACCCACTCGACCCAATTCTCTATTGACCGGACCAGTCAACCATCAAACCAGTCAAACCTCCATTGAATCGGCGGTTCATGCCGATTCAAGCACTCTAGTGTGTGCGTTACGTGTGCCGTGCACTCTAGTGGCACATGAGGACGTGTCCAATCTCTTATTGGAGTGTTCTTGGAGCCTAGGTGCTCGTAGTGAGATTCTTTACATTGTGATATATTTATTTTACATATTTGATAATTTTATCAATGTGAAAATACATATAGAACCCTAAATATGTGTATTTTTAAGGTATTTTTCGTATTTTCCTATATTTTTCTATGATATTAGAAATAAAAATACTAGCTCTCATGTATATCAGAGTGTCATTCATTGATAATATGCACAATTTAATATGTATCAATAAATGAAGTAATGTAATTGACATGACATGTGATTTTAGTGACAAATTGCCAATGTCTTCAACTCTAAAATTACATGTATATGGTGAATGTAAGACAAAATTTATTCCCTAGTAGAAGAAAGTTTCAAAAATTCAACCGGGTTATGACTGCCAAAATGATACACTTAATTGGATTTTAGAAATATTTGTCTTATACTGTGATGGGATGTCTCCTATTCTGCTGTGTGGTCATTCTCCCAAAGGAGAGGATTTTTTATTGGTTCATGGAGGATTACATGAACAACTTATGTGTTGATACCTAAATTTTGCCTAACCATTTATAAATTAGTTGCATAAAAATTAAAGATTAATATCTAACCCCTAAATAAAATATTAATTTGGGAGCATTTGCGTTAATAGTTGCATTCATTGGACCGATGGATGGATTTAAATGAATGGGTCTGGACAAATTGTGCTAAGCTCATGGTGAAAGGAAATTTGGGCTAGCCCGTAAACATTGTTAGTGGCCAAAAATCTCATATAGCTCGGAGCGTTGAATCAAGAAAGATGGATTTCTCAAGGAGCAATTAGGCTATACGTGATTGATTTTTTGGCAATTGGCAGACAAGACGAGGAAGATACAGTCAATATCTTTATAGAATCGAGTCCCTAGTCTAACCAAATTGGGAATGTAGCTCACGGCCAATGGATGAGAAGGAAAGAAAATCGATTTCTGCACATGCAAAATCAAAGAAGGGGAAAGAATAACACAAGCGAGGAAGAGATAAAGATAATTATATATTAAGCACTCCCAAGAGGAGCGAAGATATGCTCTCTTCCCTTGAAAGCCTCAGCTGTCCCATCTATGAAAAGGACCCATTACAAGACAGAGGAGGCCATACAATTGATACACACGGCCACATTGGGGGGATCCGTTCATAAGAACACGTCCACAATAGTGATGGAGAGAATATATGGCTACATCAAGAGAAGGGGAGTCGTTCCCAATGCACAAATAAGAGAGGGAGAGAGAAGATTTCTTTTCTTTTGACTACAGGCTACGCTGGTCCCCGGTTGCTGCTTTCTCTTCCAAGAAGCTGTTGTCATCGGAAAATACATCCAGCCACCGCAGCGCAAGTCTACTAGAACCATCAACGACTTGCAAAGCTCTGTCCACCCCTTGCCCAGTACCTTCAAGTTCCTGCTCCCTTCACCGACGCGGATGTTGCCCCAACGAAGCTGATCCAAACTGCGATGACGACTCGCTGGTTCTGCCACTGCTGCAGCGGCTGACTTGCTGCTCCGTCTCAGCAGCCATGACTCGGGATCCCAGCACACGGTTCCTGGGTTCCCACCGAAATTGCCGATTGCTTCGTCACTTGTGCAATCTTTCCGGCCATTATAAATCCAAGCGTTCTCTACAGTCCTCCGCATCAGCTTCGGCGAGACAATCCCCAGCACTCCTCTCCTCGCCAACAAGTTTCCCAGCAAGAACCATTATACTTAACGTGTTCTTTTCTTATAGATCCCTTGCGATTGCAGCGCATTCAACGTTCACTTGCAGCGATTTTAAAAATTTTGGATTTTCCCGTGAGACCCACGATCACCAATCATCAATCTAGTGCCAAGTGGGGGGAAGACTCGGTGGAGATCGCAAAGGGTAGAGGACAAGAACAAAAGCCACCGAAAAGAAGAAGATGAATCCACTTGGGAGGTTATGAAGTTCTATTTGTTGACGTGCAACGGAGTCCAGCGCCCTCAACGACCCACAACCCGCGCCGCACCTTGACCCGCGTAAGCCGCCAGCCATCCACCATGCAGAACCACCGCTGGTACTAAGCCACTGTGTGTTGGATGTATGCCCTAAAACTACTATGTAATAGTTATATATTAGGGATTTCGGTTGTACTATCATTATTATTATTTAATTAATGGCAATGACATATTCATTCATTTGTCCAATTATTTATATTTATGAATGATTCCATAAGATTAGTTCCAACTAGACCTATTCTTGAGACGTTAAGAATATATGTGACGGGTCCATAGTTAGACTGAATTTTTAAATCATTCTCGGTCAATAGATTATTGAGTTGATATTAATAATCATGTTGAGACCGATGTGTTCTTAACTTCGCCATTAAGTATTGGATACTTAAGGGAATGATGAGTCACATGTCATTGTGTATTATGATGCATGAGTTAGAACACAGGTGTTTATATTAGACAAATTCACTGAACATGACGTATATGGAACTGTTAGCGACATAAAAGCTTTTAGCATGGTCAATGTCTTATTGTTCATGCTTTGGTCTTGTGTAAATAATCTTTAGACCTAAGGCACAGTGTTAACTTGTATATTGAACAACTATGGTTCACAGGTGCATGTAATGCCGGGTTGTTAATCCGTCTTTATACCTAATGGTCATAGTTTGTTCATATACAAAGTTGCACGTGTGGGCAATATGAAATCTGTCTCCTTGTTACATGCAAGGTATGACAATAATGTCATATGCGATCTAATTATGACACTGCATTGAAATCCTCAGCTGGGGTTGTAACTGAGAATAAATTGTTTATGTCTCGAATAAAATACATGTCAATTAGATTTGTGCATATAATCGAATTGGTGACTTGACATATATTCCATGATCTTTGTTTGGTTAGGACATAATAAGATAGAGGGATTAAATTACACTGTAACCAAAGCTGATGGGTTCATTATATTCTTAAAACATTCACACTATCTGAGTAGCTATGACATATTACTAGATGTCAATCATGGCTTATAGGACCTAAAGATTAATCGAGACAATTAATTCTTTTGAGAGTACTAATGTGTTAGCACAAGTCTTACTACCAGCTTAATAATAAACCTAGGGATGTCACACACCATAAACAATTAGAATAACGTGGAACAAGAAGAAATAATGTTGCAAATGTGTTTGCAATTACTGCAATCAAATTGTGTCAACTTGAAATTAACTTAAATGAGATTTAATTTAATTTGTATTATAGTCACACGCCTATTTACATATGATGCACATACATGCCCAAAGTGAATATATGTTAATGTATTCCCAAATGTACATATAAAGATTATGTTCTTTTTATTTTTAAAGGGGATTGATTAATTATTTATTTATTCGTTTAATTAATTAATTAATTAATGTTTAATAAAAATAAAATAAAAATATATTTAAAGCTTCATACATGTGCACGAAGCACATGCATGAAACTTGGATGGTCAGCAACCACTAACCATCATGCACGATCGTTCGTGCATGAATGGACGATCAGCAACAGTTGCTGATTCAAGCATTTTTCATTTTAAAATGCTGCATTGAGGACAGAAAATAAGGTTGCTGAAAATAGAGTAAAAGGTGCGTGTTCTTATGTTTTTCGAGACGCGAGAAAGAAGAGTGTTCTCTCATTTGGGCCGTGACTATAATACATCAAGGATATGGCAGATAGTCTCCACGAGATTGCTAGCATGATCATAGTGGTAATTATTTGAAAGTCCTCTTTTCCATTCGACGTCCATTGTTGGTGTGTCTGAACTAGAGGTCCGACGTTCGTGGGACTCGAACTGAAGAACATCCGAACTAATTCGTTTAAAGCGCACTTCGAGAGGCACTTTGTTTAATTTTCTTTTTACATTCAGATTTTTGATTAAAACACACAAACAACGCCTTCGGAGAATTATGTATAAAATATATCATCTTTGTTTCCGTTGCGTACTTTTGTTAAATTTTACCTATACATGATTCATGAAACCCCAACAATGTGAACGCCACCAACTGCAATTCCCGTGTCCAAATTCAAATTTGGAAAATCAATATTTGAATTAGGTAATGATCTAGCACAATATCAATTCGGATATTTTGTTATATGATTTGATTGATTCTCGTTATTTTTCTTGGTATTGTCATACCCGAAAGATTTTTTGAGTATCTGTGAAGTAGAATAATTTCATAATTTCATAACGTGCAATGACCAGCAGTCTGATTTTGTGCACGAAATATGACTCACAATTTCGCGGAAAATTGATCAATCCGATCTCATGCCTAAGATACGATTCGTCGATTTTATTTGTTTCCAAATTTAGATGGATATGGATGATATTCTAAGCGGTATATGTTATCCATTGCTTGATTTTATTTCTATTCTTATCTAAAAAGAAAATCACAAAAAGATGTAGATTTTAATTAGTAACATTGCATATTATGATAAGATTACATGTTTAATTTTATTTTAGATAATCTCTCTAAAAATTAATAAGAATAAGCTTAGGTAGCTCTTTCTAGATAGATTACATTTTATGTTAGGGATTATCTAGTTAAGATAACATTCTAGTTTAAATTAATATTTGGCCTAGTTTGATTCCCAATATAAGTTGGATAATATCTTAATTTAGATAGTCAATTTTCACTATTTTCTAATTTCGAATTTTATATAAAATACCAAAAAGAACATTATCTTAGAATAAATTAGATTCTTTTTCTATGATAGGTTGCATGTTTAAGTTACGGTACTTGATTAATTCCGAATTAATTTGAAAAGATGTAATATATATATAATATATATATATATATATATATATATCATGCGTGTGTCATATAGAATTATGTAATCTATTTATGTAATTTAGTTGTTGCATGTTTAAGGTCATTTAAATTAAAGTGTGTGACATATTAGAATAGTCGCATTAATATTTACCAATCATTAAATTAGGTCATTGACTTAGGGTTGCCTGACATATAGTTTGCATGTTAGGTTACATGTTCCATGTCATATCTTATTTTAGCATAGGCATTAGTTATTAGGTTTCATCAAATTAAGTGAAAACCTCAACAAAAAAAAAAAAAAAAAAATAGTGATTGAGTATTAATTAGATATCATATCTAAGATTGCTAATGTGATTTTTAAGCTAATATTACATATGCTTTTGTTTGCTCGAGGTAAGTCGTACAATTTATTTATAGCTTTATTGGGTGTTAAATTGGTGGTTTGTGCACTAGCATGGTCACCTCACATTTTATGAAGTAATAAAAGAGAAAAGATACCAAAAGGGCGCTAGAAAAATCTAGCGAAATCAAGTCATTAAACTCATTTAATCTCTAGTTCGTAAGAGTGAAGTAATTCTCCTGTTATTTTACTTAGGTTTCTAGTTGACCCACCAAAAATAGATTAGTGGCCACTCTTAAATGAAAAATCATTTGCATGTTAAGAACCTAAACCCTAGGTCATGAATCGATATGGACGAGGGAGAGCCCGAGTTAAGTTTAGGTTTAATAATCCATTAACCAAACCCCAAGATGGTGCACTTGGCAAGGGTAAGGTCGCGACAATATGATTGAGGAGTAACTGATCCTAGTGGTTTATACATTCAAAGGTAATGAATTCACAAAGGTTTAACTATGTTCTTATGGCCACCTATCATGTAGAGAAGATACAAATGTATAGTATGTATTATGCCAAAATGTGATTATATGATAATATATACAACTCTCTAGATGTGTACTTATATGATTTCAAGTTACACATGTAGATTGTATACATTGCTTGTTTTCAGCCATCTTCTTTGTGAATGGTAACTCCATTACTATTGAAGTTTTTTTACTGGTTCAAACTTGTGAATGATAATTGTTTTCTGATAATCAAAATGAAAAGGGTTACAAATATATATGTGTGTGCGCACGCACACACGTGCTTAACCCTACTCATAACTAAGTTACTATTTTACCCTTATTACTCACAATATTTCTCAACACCCCCCTCAAGTTGGGATATAGATATCAAATAATCCCAACTTGTCACATAAGACGCTCACTCTATTCCCACCATCCGTCTTCATTCTTGTTCCAATTTCGTAAGTAGGTTCCCCAAACATTGGTTAGGTTGTTGTCTTGCGTAGTTTGGACTTAGGTTAGGTTTCATTCTTATTGTCGAATAGGGCTGAGCCATCCTAAGTAGAGTAGATTCATGTATTATTTTTGTATGGTTTGCTCATATTATGCTTAAGTTACGAGGTTCGAGAATAGGCAAGATCTCGCTATGTGATCATTGAGGTTACAAGGACTTGTTGTTGTTAATGGAAGCAGTTTATCTATGTGTTATTGTCTATGCTTGATTACAAGGATTTGTTGTTGTTAGTGGACGCGGTTTATCTATGTGTTATTGTCTATGCTTGATTACAAGGATTTGTTGTTGTTAGTGGATGCGGTTTATCTATGTGTTATTGTCTATGCTTGATTACAAGGATTTGTTGTTGTTAGTGGACGCAGTTTATCTATGTGTTATTGTCTATGCTCGGTTGCAAGGATTTGTTGTTGCTAGTGGATGCGATTTGTTTATGTGTTATTATTTATGCTTGGTTGCAAGGATTTATTATTGTTTAGGCATTTGGCAACTTGTCCAATAGTAATAATTTCTATTTTTTTGTTCCTAGAAATAGATTTGGAATAGAAATCTATTTGGTAATTTTTTTGCTCTTAGGAATAGATTTGAAACAGAATCAAGGTGTAAAAAAAAGGGGTTGCTTCTTTGTTACCGGGAACAATTCCAAAATTAAGCAACCCAAATTTTTTTCTTTTCTTTTCTCTTCTTCTTTTCTTCTTGTTCTTCTTCCTTCTCTCTTCTTCTTCCATCGCCGTCACCGTCAGCCACCACTGCCGTTATCCACTGCCACTAGTCGTCAGCAAGCTCGCCAGGCCAAGATGAGGTCTAATGAGCTCGCCAGAGGCCTTGCCTAGTAGGGCGAGGCTCACTTAAGCCTTGGCTGGCAAGGCCAAGCTCGCTTAGCCACTAGTGGGGCTCGACCTTTGTGGACCACCGCGATGTGACATCCAGAATCGCCAGTTAGCTTCGCAGATTTTGTGTTAAAGACCTTTGAAATTTTAAGTGGGGAAGTGTATTTTTCCTTGGGTATCGCCCTTGGTGAGGACGTCTCGATCTATTAAGGAAGGGAAGATGAATCAGCATTTAAATCGGAATCCATCGAAATTTGAGTTCAAAGGAGGGTTTTGTCTTTAAATGAATTAAAGAAGCATTTCAAGACATCGTCGGCGCTTGTAGCCGAGTGGTACCCAGGAAGAAGCGAAAGGTCCGAAGTCGGGAGTTCGAATCCCCGACACGACAGTTAGCCGCTTTGTGGAAAAAAAAAAAAGAACCAAAACTTTTGCAACTTTCATTTTTGCAAAGATGGACAAGTGCTTAGCCTTTTTGGGAATCAAGAATTGGTCTGGTTAATTCGGAAATGTTTCGTCGGCACCGAGGATCTTGGATAGCAGTACGTGGCGGAGGACCTCGGGGATAACCCCGAGTACGACTCGGATGAGGACTGAGATCCCGTCCTATCTTATCAGACCTTGTTGGCATGTGAGTAGGCGTTAGACTAGAGTTGCGTATATATAGTATTATAGAATACTATGAGACGCATGTAAAAAGATGTAGTTGTGAATTTTCAATAAGGAAAATATATGGCCTGCTTTTCTATCCCATTGCTTTATTGTCTGGAGAATTATAACTGCTTCCGCATGTGCATATATAAATGAAAGGATCGGCGATACATAGTCATGGGATATCGCATTTTAAAATCGACCAAAAGTAAGGGATGTGTGCGTGCCTGAGGGTCGGGGCGTGACATCCCCTTTTTGTGGTATCAAAGCAATGGTTAGGTATTGGAGTGATAAGGTGTGATGACCTATGGGATAGTAGTAGGAAAGGCCTTTAAATTCATGAATGGTGCATGTCTTTGATAGCTGATTGGTAGAATTGGTTGTCGGGTGTGAATTGCTTGCTTTTAATTACTGTGGATTCGGAAGGCAGAGTGTTGACTCTGACCAGCTCAAGCGTAAGAGTGCCATCACAGGTTGGTACTAGTGTAGCAGCGTTGAATGATCCTAAGTCCAATAAGATTGATTTGATGCAATTGTTCCTTGGGATCTGGATGAGCCAGTAAGATCCGAATCAAGTTGTTGTTGTTGCTACCTTTGCTGAAGTCCAACCTGGAAGGATAGTCAGGGAACAGATTTCGATATTTGAGTCAAGATTCAACGCAAGCAAACTTGGAATTCGGTCAGGAGAAAAGACTGATGTTGAGGGAAGAGTATTTTGTTCCACTCAATAGGAATGGTGGAATAGTCAGGTCAGCATTCAGACAAATAGAACATGTTGTTCCTTGGATGAATTCAATGTCCAGGTATGGTGAGAAGAACGAAAATAGAACCGACCTGGCACTAGACAGAGAAATAATGTTTTGGGGAAAATTCTATCAGAGTATTGTAGCAGAGTTTTGATGAAGTTTGGGGAACTTCAGTTTATTGAAATAAGTGGAAGAGAGGGGAATCACTAGTAATAGTCATGCTTGACTAGTTGTTGAGGTGTAACTTCGACACTACATGAGTAGAATGGGCTCATGGAGCATCTTATAGTAATAGATCATGGTCGTGGAGCAATTTAACTTAGTCCAGGAGCACATGAAAGTGTCGAGTTTATTGAGAGTCGAAATGAATTTTTGATTTCTTTAATCTCGTCGATTGAAGACAAACCACTTGTTCGATGGAGATTGTCAAGGTTACTTGGTGATGGTTATAGTTAAGACAGATTGGAGAATTGGAGATAGAAGGCATCTCAGTGGTCTGAGAATTTCTAGATGTGTTGTCATAAGAAACGTCAGACCGTTGCCAGAGAAAGAGATAGAAATTACAAGCGAGTTAGCACCAGCATAAAGCCACTCTCGAAGGCTTCTTACCAGTTATTGTTGTTTGAATTGATAGAACCGAAGGTACGGATGTGAAGATTGATGAATGAGGAATTCATACATATTAGTGCATCGCTTTAAGGAACATCAGTTTTGTGGAAAGAGAAATGAAGATGGTTCATTGCAATCATGCATCAACCATTGTCAACTTAATTGGGTGACTTGTTATAAAGAGTGTTGATGTCTTCAAGGATCGACTTGAGGATAGGTTATCATCAGTTAAGAACCAGGAAGGAGGTTATACTGAAGACAACACTTCGCACTTGATTTAGCCCTTGTGAGAATAATGTAAAGCCATTTGATATAACGAACGCTCCAGCCGTTGTCATAGATTTGACAAACCGAGTATTCAAAGAATATCTAGATCAATGGTGATCGTGTGGTGTAGTGACATTCTAGGGTATTCATTAAGTGATGAGGATCACGAGAGCCCTTAAGAATGGTCATGTGATTACAGGTTAAGGAATCTTCATGGACCCAGCCAAGATCGAATCAGTTGTTAATGGACCGAGACCGACATCAATGTTAGAGATCAGAAGCTGTGGGGATTGGACATATTACTACAGAAGGTTTGTGAAAGAATTTTCAGCATCAACATCATCGTGAGGTTGACCTCTTAAGAAAGAAGAGAAATTCATCAGCATAGACAAGTACGAGGATAGTTTCCAAAGCTTAAGTAAGAACTGACTATCGTACTTGTGCTAAACTTTTCATTTGGCTCTGGAAAGCACGGAATCTTTAGTGATGTTTCTTGCAGAGGATGAGGTATGCATTGATACAACATGAGAAGATTATTGCATCATCGTTTCGCCAGTTGAGACCCAATAAGTGAAATACGAAGCGGTGTCGTGAACCAGAATTTTGGCAAAACTATAATAGTGATATCCGGTATCACCTTGGAGGAACGAAATGAATCATTAATGTGTTGAGCCGAGAGTCTTCAATTGTGCATAGACTGGCTAAAGTGTAGACTTTACTTGAAAAGACTTCGAAGCTTGGTTTTCAAATTTGAGGTAGGCTACCTTTTGAATTTTATAGCCGCCCTCAAAATTGAACCATACGTTCCAGTTAGAATCAAGCATTTAGTTGACAGACAAAGATGTTCAGAAGATCTTATAAGAGGATACTGGTAAGAAAGAATCTGACTTTAAGATTTATGAGAATGGAAAGTTCAGGTTCCATGAGTGATTGAATACACTTGACAGTGTAGCACTCAGGGAAAAGATTTTGTCGAAAGTTCACTATAGTATTGCAGTTTTGACCAAATGGTGCAAGTAAATCAGAATCGGCATCAGCTAGATTAGTAAGCTGATATGAAGATAGATACCGCTGAGCAGGTTGCAAGTGTCAAAAGTGTCAGTAAGTGGAAGCTCGGTAATGCGAACCGGGATAATTTTTACCATCACTTGAGAGTCCCAAGTGGAAATGGAAACATATGGCTTACTAAGGATTCAGGGGATTACTGATACCATTTGAGAATAGTGGTTGATCAATAGATGGAGTTGGTCCACTTTGGTACAGTACGAATAGATCTTGTTTTGAGTGTGTAACATCCAAATTTCAGGCTCTGATTTCGATTAGATAAATTGGGCATTTCATTGACGCGATTATAGTGTTTTTCTCTGAGTTGGCCACTCATGAGATAACTAGACTAGCTGGGTGAGTTATTAAGGACCTTAAGGCAAATAGACTTGAGAATTCGACTAGGGATCGACTTCTCGACCGTGCTCATCTTTAGAGATCATTACGGCACAGTATAAAACCGATTTGAAATCAGAGATAGATCGGTTCGACTGAGATGAATGACCGATCGTGGGTGACTCCACTAAATTGAAAAAAATTCTCATCAACCGGCACTAATTTGATGTTTCTATCGTTTTGGTACTCTGTGTCCGTATTTGAACCTTTGAAATTTTCACGACAATCGAGAGTCGCCAATGTGTCGAGTGGGTTCATTGTGGCTCGAAGAAAATCGACCACGGGTCATTTGTCCTAAAAAGCTCTAAACACTACCCAGTAGCCTAGGTCACACTAAAAGCGTGTCAGAGTGAAATTAACCGCCAATCTAAGTTCGATTTCAGAAATTGAAGATCCTATCTTGTCACAGAGTGGGTATACCGAAGTGTGTGTGCATCAGATAATTCGCTGGCATGGAGTGCCGGGGATGAATTATATTTCGAATCTAGATCAAAGATTATAAATTTAGCAAAGTTTTCAGAGGGTTCTTTATTAAGCAGTGTATAGCAAAGGGTACAGAATTTCAATTGCTGATATGGAGTCAGGGAAAGAAAGATCACAGGCCAGGGTCAGTACAGTAGTCAGTGATTGCAGTTGTCGAGATCAGTGTCAGAGTTATATCAGATCTTGACCAGAGGTTCCCAGTTTCAGTAGATCGGTCAGATAGTTTCTTTTTAATCCGTGCAGAGCAGAGTGTACAGAACTTCAGTCGTTGAGATGAGATCAGAGATCAGAAAATCGCAGGTCCAGAGTTGGTTTAGAATCAGTGATTCAGTCGCAGTTATTAGAGACAGATTTGAGACTGCTCAGAATCGCCAGTTAGCTTTGCAGATTTTGTGTTAAAGACCTTTGAAATTTTAAGTGGGGAAGTGTATTTTTCCTTAGGTGTCGCCCTTGGTGAGGACATCTCAATCTATTAAGGAAGGGAAGATGAATCGGCATTTAAATCAGAATCCATCGAAATTTGAGTTCAAATGAGGGTTTTGGCTTTAAATGAATTAAAGAAGCATTTCGAGACACCGTCGACGCTTGTAGCTGAGTGGTACCCAGGAAGAAGCGAAAGGTCTGAAGTCGGGAGTTCGAATCCCCGACGCAGCAGTTACCCGCTTTGTGGGAAAAAAAAAAGAACCAAAACTTTTGCAGCTTTCATTTTTGCAAAGATGGACAAGTGCTTAGTCTTTTTGGGAATCAAGAATTGGTCTGGTTAATTCGGAAATGTTTCGTCGGCACCGAGGATCTTGGATAGTAGTACGAAGCAGAATGAAGGAGCAGACTCGATGAGACAACAATACCCCCACCTTTCGTTTAAAGATTGGTAAAGGTTTAAATTTCGAGGACGGAATTTTTATAAGAGGGGAAGAGTTGTGACATCAAAATTTTCGGGTTCTAATTTCGATTGGATAAATAGGGCCGTTTTCGTTTAATTGAAGCCAAGGATTGTGAAATTGGGATGCAAGTGTGCTACATTGGTAAGGAAAAATACCAATTGAAACAATGAGGTGTTGAATAAATTAATAGGGTTCAATTTGATTTGATTCAAGTAGGATTAAGGTTTAATTTGGAAAGAAACCTTAGCAAAATTCGTAAGCCACCTATACCCCCATATTTTGGCCTACCTAAATGCTTCTAGAAGGGGCAAATTTGTCAAGAAATGGTGGGTGGAAGGTGACATCACATGATGTCATGGTGGCCCATGTGTGATGACCTAAGAGAGAGAGAGTGTGTGAGAGGAAGAGGAAAAATTGAATTTCTCTT
This sequence comes from Eucalyptus sideroxylon x Eucalyptus melliodora, assembly GCA_016097485.1. Taxonomy (NCBI): domain Eukaryota; kingdom Viridiplantae; phylum Streptophyta; class Magnoliopsida; order Myrtales; family Myrtaceae; genus Eucalyptus; species Eucalyptus sideroxylon x Eucalyptus melliodora. The sequence continues at coordinate 23,540,161 of CM027826.1, read as the reverse complement.
TCTCCTCTCTCTCCTTCGTCGACCGAACTCCTCCCCCATCTCCTTCTTTTTCTTCAAAACTCCATGGAAGCTGAAGATCAGCGAACTAGCAAGCCGAAGCAGCGATTTCTCTCGGCGCCGATGCAGCAAGCAACCGGCCGGAGTCGCCCCGCCCGCCGTCCGTTGCCCGTGCACAGCTTCGCCCCTCTCCTCCCTCTGGTTCGAACAAAACCGAATAGCAGAAGCAGAAGCAGGTCCAGCGTCGCCGGAAGGAGCCGCGACCAGCTGCTTGGACGTCGTCGCACCGGAGCTGCCGCACCGCCGCCCCGTCCGCTTCGCGCTCGCCCGCTCGAACGCCGTTCACCTTGCCCAGCCGAGCTACTGCCTCTGTCCAGCCTCTGTTTCACCTTTGGTCGGTCCCGTTCGGCCACCTACGGCCGCCGCCCGACCACCTCCGGCCACCGTCGACCCCGCCGAAGCTCCGCGTCACCCTCAGTCGCCCTTGGCCGCCTCAACCGACGCCGGAACCACCTCAACCAGCCGTGCACAGAGGGTTGCAGAAAATGGGTATGACAGTGGGTTTTGGCCCGTTTTGGCCGCCTTTCCGAGCCCGGATGCTCGGCCCGCTTTGAGAAAAGTCGATCCTCGCATCGAGCCCATCGTTTTGTGTGAGTTTTACTCACTAATGCCTTCTTAGTGCGCTAATTATACTTAAAGGTTGATTAGTGTTAATTAAGTGTAATTAAGTGGTTAGATTATAATTAATTAGTGATTATTAGTTAATTACATTGCATGTTAGTTGTTTGGTTAGTGTAATTATTGGACGCTTCTTGGGATTTTTCCCGTCCCTTATCGGGTGTTAATTAAGCAAATCGGGCCTAGGTGGAATTTTTAGGAATTAAATATTAATTTTCGAAATTAATTAATTATTTATTTATTTCCCGTTAATTCAACTAAGATAGCCAGTGACCGGGATTTTATGCTGATGATCGTGGTGCAGACCGTTTATTTAATTGAGCTTTATATTGTGCTAAGTTGAATTTATTGTATTTATTTATTTAATTTTTGAAATTAATTAATTAATTAATTATTTTCCGGAAATTCAACCGAGATGGCTAGTGACCAAAAAATTATGCTGATGACCGTGGTGAAGTCCGTTTATTTAATTGGGCTTTATTTAGAGTTAAATTGAATTTTTAATATTTATTAATTAATTATTTTTCGGGAATTAAGATTTTGATGGTGACAACCGAAATCTCGTCTTGATTTGATTGTCGTGGCGCAGTTCGTTTATTTATTTGAGCTCTACGTTGTATGGAATTAAATAAATTGTGATGTTTTAGGGATTTACCCTAAATTGATTTGGAGTTGATTGAGATTGAATGATTAATTGGTAGATGACCGAGTATATTTGTTTAGCATTTATAATGCTTTGATTGAGCTGTAAAGTGGATGGAGTTATGAGAGAATTGGAAATACTCTGGGATTGAACCGATCAGACACAGTGTATGGACCTACATGGTTCGGTGATTGGGACATCACTGGCGAAAACGGCGCCTTAAAGAACGCACGTATTGGTCTATTACATACATTATTGTGGACCTACGTGGTTCGGTGATTGGGATATCACTGGCGAAAACGGTGCCTTAAAGAACGCACGTATCGGTCTAGTACTCAAATTGTTATAGGCATGTATGGTTCGGTGACTAAGGATGTCACTGGCGAAAACGGCGCCTTAAAGAACGCATACACTTGTCTATTAAATACATTGTTATAGGCATGTGTGGTTCGGTGATTATGGACCTCACTGGCGAAAACGGCGCCTTAAAGAATGCATACAATTGTCTATTGAGTACATGGTTATAGGCATGCGTGGTTCGGTGACTAAGGATGTCACTGGCGAAAACGGCGCCTTAAAGAACGCACGCAATTGTCTATTGAACAGATCATTGTAGGCATGTGTGGTTCGGTGATTTGGGATATCACTGGCGAAAACGGCGCCTTAAAGAACGCATGCAATTGTCTAGTGGATAAGTTACCTTGGTGAACTTGACGCCCGAGAGCATTGACCTAGAATGGTCCGTCTGACATGTAATCGAGTAGGTCGATTGATCATTGCTTTGATTTGATGTTGTGAATTAATTAACTGAATGGAAATGACCGTGAGTGGTCTTGTTGGCATATAATCGACTAAGTCGATTTGATCGATGCTTCGATTGGTGATGTGATTGCTTGGGTGCCTATTTAATATGTGCTAATATGCAGGTGGAATCTGAGGCCAAGGTAAGTCCTCTGTCTCATGTTGTGCATAGGCAGCCCTAAGGTGTATTAGTTTACTAATCGGGTCTTAGGGAGTAGAACTTGCTGAGACGTTGTCTCAGTGGTTATTGAATAACCATTTCAGGACCTGGATGAGGAGCCTAAGGAGCATGAATCTGATGAGGAGATCCCTGTTGAGGAACCCGAAGAGGAGTACGTGGAGGAGGACCCCGAGGATAACCCCGAGTATGACTCGGATGAGGACTGAGATCCCATCCTGTCTTGTCAGACCTTGTTGGCATGTGAATAGTCGTTAGACCAGAGTTGCGTATATATAGTATTATAGAATACTATGAGACGCATGTAAAAAGATGTAGTTGTGAATTTTTAATAAGGAAAATATATGGCCTGCTTTTTCTATCCCATTGCTTTATTGTCTGGGGAATTATAACTATTTTGGCATGTGCATATATAAATGAAAAGGTCGGCGATACATAGTCCTGTGATATCGCATTTTAAAATCGACCAAAATTAAGGGATGTGTGCGTGCCTGAGGGTTGGGGCGTGACACGCAAGGTCGACATCATCTAACCAATGCAAGGCCGACCTCATGGTGGCCTGGCGAGGCCAAGCCCTATCAATGGCTGGGCGAGCTCGGCCTCACCAGATCTAGGCAAGGCTTCTCGCTTGGCCAAGGCTTGGCCGAGCCTTGCCCAACTATTGGCAAGGCTCAGCCAATGAGGCGTAGCCTTGCCAAGGGCCGACAACTCTCTTGAGAGGCAGGCGACTAGCCAGAGGTTGAAGAAGAAGAGAGAGAAAAAAAAAAGTAATAAAATTATTTATAAATTTAAAAGAAAATGGTTTATATTAGAAATTTCAGGAATGTTATCAAATGCAATTCTATTTCGGGAATAAAAAATTTTGCTAGTTACTAAACGCTTTCAAATGCTTAAAATTTTTTCCCAAGAGCAAAATTAAAAAGAATCATTTCTGATTAGAAATTGCTCTCACAAACAGAATAGTTACCGAACACACTCTTAGTAGATATGATTTGTCTATACGTTATTGTTGATGCTTGAAAACACACCCTAAGCTTTGAAAATGAGATTCACGTTGGTCTTAGATGTGCATGGAAGTACGCTGGGCCGGGTCTCTCTCTTGGTTTGGCGATATTGAGGTGTATCATTTCTGAACAAGGTTTGACTTAAGTCGATGCTCGAATGTAACAAGTTAAGCCACGGTTCTCATTTCATACTTGGCATATTGTAACAATGCAGTTTCGGTAAGTCATTACACTTTGCTTGGCACACCTTTGAGGCACTATTGCATCAAACTAGAGAAATGATAAAAACCGGTTGTGTGCTCGTTTGCACATATGATCACATGAGGAAAGCCATCACCAATGGATTTCGAGATGATGTCATCACCGATGGATTTCGGGACGATGTTCGATGGATTTCGAATGCCATTTGCGGATAGGATTTTGAAACAAAGCCTAATGGATTTCAAATGTTGTCGCTAATGGATTTTATGACGTTGTCGTGCCAAATGGGGCGAGATGATGCTTGGTAGATTTTGGAAGAACCAATAGATCTTGATTTATGTGTGTAATAAATGGAAGCCATGTGATGTGTTGCGGATTCTCATGTGCATATATTATGGAATATAATGTGGTTCTTGATCGAGATTACATTTGAGAAATTTGAGAATCATGTACATATTTTAGAAGCTATTAGTTGGCACGTACGTATTTTATATGCCATTATTTGTGACTTGAGAGGCACGTGCATATTTTATATGCTATTATTTAGGACTTGAGAGCCACATGATTATTTTAGAAGCTATTATTTGACTCAAACATATTTTATATGCCATTATTGGTGACTTGAAATGCACGTGTGTATTTTATACATTATTATTTAGGACTTGAGAATCATGTGTATATTGTAAAAGTTATTATTTGACACGTATATAATTTTTCCAATTACAGAACATTTTGTGGGTCTTGGATCGTGTGAACATTTTAGGTATTTGGGAACCCCATGTCATGTATTTAGTTTAGGCAAAGCAAGAGCTTTGCTATTGATCTACCATCGACATATTGGTGTCAAGTATTCGTACAATTCCGATTTGAGACATTCGCTTATACGAGGTTTAGGCAATTAACTTATTAAGTGTTCACTCAATTGTTGTTGTTTTACCCTTTTCAGATCTCTAGGTATGAGTCTCCCTTTGGTCCATTTCAGTTTGCTTGTACAGATGGAGATAGTTATTATGGACATAGAGGACATGGCGATTGATATCACGTACCAGAAGCACACTATTACGGTGTGGGTGGACGAAGGCTTAAGACACCTAGTTCAGCATTAGTACAAGGCGTGGTTCGTTTGGATCAAAGAGGAGCTCTTTGAGCCCGTCCGTAGGTTTGATAGGACCCGGTGGTCCCAATGGATCCTCATCGGACCCCACGGTGGCGAATCATCCCGATGGCATAGTGGATGACCTCGACTCCAATCCGGACTATGACCTTGAGCCCGAGCCATAGAAAGCCAACCTTCTGATGGGAACTGTTTTTGGCAGTCACCGTTGTAGAAGAGGTAGGACTAACCCTCTATCCCCTTTTGGATGTAATCTGAATGGCCCAACTAGGCGGACTTGTAATTACAACTTTTCAATTCTAATGAAGCAATATATAAATATTGTGTTTGTATGTGTTTTCTTTACTATCCATTTATTGTTTGTTGATTGGGTGCTACAGGGGCACACTTTCGCATGTGATAAATCAAACAATAAAAGTAACAAGACAGTGACACCTTTTAGGATGTCGCAAATTAATCTCGCGGATGTCATACTCCCGCGGTGAGGGGAGGTCCAAGGTGTGACATCTACAACCCTAGATACGAGCTTGTTGTGCATTGCCGAAGTTCTTCTAACAAGTGGAAGGCAACATTCATGCGCGATTACTGCAGTAGCCCGTGGAAGTTCCTCTCAGTTATTGCTGCGGTGGTGTTGCTTGCACTGACTGTAGTACAGACCGTGTGCGCCCTCCTATCTCTCAAATAATTTTTCTTTTTGAATGGGACATTGCCATTGTAATACTCTTAAGTTTTGATTGAATTTTGTGTGATCATCGGTCATTATCTATCAGAATAAGCAGACATCCATTTATGTGTGTTAGTCGGGGCGCAGATTATTAGCTTTTCCCTACCAATACATTTCACGACGACAGAATGGTGAATATGAATGGGATGTGGCGATTCGGCCTTTATCCTAGGATGGTTCACCCAAAAAAAAAAAAAATGTCGCCGCAACTGAGATTAGCTTGTAGGCCCTTGTCAGCGTTTAGCTATTAATAAACTTGAGGCGCGATGAGAAGGAATGGCGGAATATTGCACTAAGTTTTTGTCAACGCTGCCTACAGAAGATGGTGGATCAGAGACGGAGGGAATGAAAGCCTAGGCTAAGTGAACCTGAACTTGTATAGTTAGCATCTCACAATATCGTCTTCGCCTTTCAGGTGCAAATAAGTCTTTAATTACACGGTGCAAGAATTTGGATGAGATGGAGACGTTCTCGTAAGGTAACTTGAAAATCAACTGCAGCAATCTGCCTTCTGCGTAAGATTGCATCGTCTGTCAGTTTTCCCAACATGAAGCAACCAAACGTGAACATGGTAGATGAGCTACACTTTTGCATATACATATACAAATGAGCCCAGGAGCAATCTTTGAGCTGAGATTCCATTCGTTTTACAAAAAACAATTTCCAAAAAAATGTTTTTTAGATTTTGCGACATTTCTTTTTCGGAAAATGAATTAATTGGGGAAAACATTTTCCATGAAGAGAAAGAAGTCGTCTAAGATTGGGAAAATGTTTTCCACTTTTCATACCTTCTTTTACATCACTTTCCCTCATCAAACACCTTTTTCTTTTATTTTTTAAATTGATTTTATAATTATTACTTATTCTTTTCTTTTCTTTCTTTTTCCCTTTTTTCTTCATTGGCTGGTCAGGCCATGTTTGGTAACCATCCAAACAAGGCAAAATTCTGATTCTCTATTCCCGAAATCAGTTTCGGCCCAGAATCGCGTTTGGTAAATTTTTTGTTCCCGGGAACAAATTTGTTCCTTTAATCAGTTTTGGACAAGAATTTAGAATCAGAAAAAAATGTGATTCTTGATTCTGAATCAGAAAAAAGAATTAAAAAGCGGCTGCTCATCAACGTACCCTCTCCGGCTCCACGTTAAATTAAAATTAACATCCATCCATATTGAATTCAAAATGGATTAGATATTTAATCATAGAAATGTAAATATTTATTGAAAATGAGAAATCACCATGATAAAAAAAAAAAAATTCATATTTAAATATAAATGATATTGAAATTCTAACAAGAAAAAAATTAAAATAACAACAATTTTCGTTTTTATTTTTATTTATTTATTTATTTCTATATTTTATTTTAATTTCGTCCTATTCTGAAATATATATTTGCTATATATAGAATACATATTTAATTTTGCTTTATAATTTAGTATTTATATTTATTACATATTTTAGGTATATTAGTATAATTTATACTATGGTTTATTATTAACTATTTAATAAAAATTGATTAGTTAATATTTTTATTACTTAGTATAAATATAATTAATCAATGAGGGGTTTATGAGAATTCAATATCAAATTTATATTTATCTAAAAAGGTAATTAAAAAAGAATTGGAATAGAAATTTTATGCAGTTACCAAACACATTTATGTTCTTTTTCTATTCTAAAATCAGAAATTTTTGTACGATTACCAAACGCGTTTTTTCTCGAATCGGTTTCCGGGAACGCAGAATAAAAAAGAATCAATTTCGATCGAATCTACTATCGGGAATGTAATCGTTACAAACGCGCCCACCGGCCATTACGATAGCCAATGACTGGCCACAGGCAACCTAAAGCCTTGCCATAGGCTGGTGAGGCTTGAGCTCCCCAGCTCCTAATGAGTCAAGCCTTGTTAACACCCAAATTTTATTGACATTTTTAAATATCCATTTATTTTACAAAAATATAAAAAATATATATAAGAGATAAGAAGCCAAAAAAAAAAAAAGAGAGAATAAAATGGACGCAAAAAAAAGAATTAAAAACAAAAATAAAAGGGGGAAATCGAGCGGGCCGGCTTGTCTAGCCCACTTGGTCTCGGCTCACCTGCAACCCAGCTTCCCATTTCCTTTCTTTCCTTTGGCCCATTTTCCTTCTTTTATTTGGCCCACCAGAGCCTAAAAAGTGGCCCAGCCCAAGGCCACTTCTTCCCCTTTGTTTGCACGAACCAGCGCCCACGAAGCAAAAACGCCGTAAGAGTGACGTGAGAAAAATGGGGAGCCTTCTGGAACGCATGAGCTGGCGTGGGCGAGGAAAAAACAAAAAAGATTCCTTACGGAGGCGAGGAGGGCATGCTGGTGCTCACTAGACGAAGCGGGGAATGGGGCATATAACGTAAAAAAGGATGGGCGATAGGGAGGAGGGCGGATGCTTCCACAACCGCTTGTAGATCCAGGTCCGGGCAATTCAGCAAGTCACGGATGAAGTGGACAAGGAATATAAGAAGATATCTGAGCAGATCAATGAAACTCGAAGAGCTTTGAAGGCGACGTTCATGGAATTCATGGACGATGCTCAAACCTGCACATCTCACGAAGATCGCCGCCTATTCTCTCTCTCGGCTGCTGTTCGTTGGCAGAAGAGGAGAAAGCGGGTAAGGGGGGAGAGAGAAGAGAGGGGGGACGCTCCGCGTTATGGCAGGAGATTGGCTCGAAAGTTTTTGGGGGTTCGTTCTCCTCACGGGCACCTCATCTTTCTGGGCTGGGTCCAGATCGCAAAAGGGAGAGAGAGAGAGAGAGATGTGCGCTAGCCATGAGCTCCGACCGGAGAAGACGACGAACATCGACCATGGCGCTCGGACCTTGACCGCCGACCCATAACCACCCGTCGGTCGTTCCCACCGACCGGCGCCTATCACCTCCGGTTTGCCATTCCCGACCACCGTCTTTGTCCACGGTTGAGCGGAAGCCTTCCTTCTCGTCTCGTCGTCTGTCGAAGCTTTGCCGGCGACTGTACGACGCCAAAACTTCACCCCGTAACAGGTAGGAGTTCGCTCTCAAACACCATTTTTCGGCCGTGTCTCATTGAGCCCGAAATCTAATTTTTCTATTTTTTAGAGATCATAGGCGATTGATATAGTAATGAGACTGAGTTATAATCTATGATGTGGGTTCATGTTGTCATCATGTGTCGAAATTTGAGTCTCATTTCACCATGATATCAGTCTGGAGCTTGTTTCATAAAGTGCACACCATGCTTTTGTTAGAATGCTTAAAAGAAGACCGGAAAATTTCTCGCGTTTAACTCGAAACCGATCTCATTCGTTTCTGTATTCGCCGAACCCTACTTGATTTCTTCGTATTTTGCTGTTTTTTCATGTGACTTCGCGATGTGTTTTTCGCCGCCCAAGTTGGCCTTGCAAACGCTCCTTCGCCGGAGCTAGCCTCCCCACGTCGGCGAGCCCTACGGTTTAGAGCCGTTCGAGTAAGTGTCTCTCTCCATTTTTTAGTGCCTTTGTGTTTGTTTGATTTCTGGAATTCCTGGTGTTCATACCGGAGTTTAGGTGAGGATTTTTTGTGAAAGTTTAGGTCGCCGGAGTGGACGCTGTTATTTATTTTTGTTATCCCACATTTTTTAGACCGACATTTTCTCTTAAAGTTGCGACTATTCGACATGAAGTTTTCCACGCTTCGTACCCTTTCGTGACAACCGCCCATTGGTTACCGTCTTGATGGAAGATGGTATATAAATAGGAACGTATGTTCATTTTTGAAGGGTGATCACAAGGTCTAACACAAAATCCTCACATTTAGAATACACCATCAATATGTGAGGAAATTTGGTTAGTAGAGTGTGCCTATTATTTTCTTGATTTTTCAGGACATTCAACGAACGTGAATACGAACAATGGCTGGAGGTTTGTCTATTAACAATCCTGGTTTCTGCATATAAATTATTTTGTCTTACATTTGGTATCAGAGCATGTCTAGTGCCTCTGCCTTGTTTTTCTCGAATTTTTGGTGTGTTTTTCGGGCATTTTAGAGATGAACAGTAATTCGGATTTTGAGGCCAACAGAGAAACTCCCAAATTCCGGGCAAATTCCGGTGACCCACCCCTTGATTTCGGACCCGCACAGTCGCACCACCATAAGGAACATTAGCCATGAGTTTTTCCGGTATATCGGTGTTCGCCGGAGGCTAATCGGGCTGCGGAAGTCACGGTGGTTGAAGGAATTGTGTTTTGGGAAATTTGCGTATGATTTTGGGGCCAATCTTTGCTCATTTTCACCAAAACTTGGACCCATGTGATCATGCCGGCATGCTCTTCAAAAACCACTATTAATTTGTGTTTGAGATGGGCTGTTGGAGAAGAAATGGGACTGAAATCGCGGTGGAAAATGGTGAAAAACCGACGGAAAAGCTTTTGTTCGTGCGAGGAAGAAGGCGCGTGGAGCCCACACGCGCGCAGCGGTTGCAGGCGCGTGGAATCCAGGCGCCACGCGCTCTCACGCGCATGTTAAACAGTTGCGCGCGTGGAATCCATGCACGTGGCAGTTGCCAACGCACGCGCCTTGTGCGTTGAAGCGCGCGCGTGCGGGGCACGCGCCTATGCGGATTCTGGCGCGTGCCGAGCACGCGCCTATGCGCTGGACGCGCACGTGCTTGGCACACGCCCGACGTCTCCCAACCGTGGCTCCTTTTTACACTTTTGCCCCCAAATTTTTCGTATTTTTACAATCTTGCCCTTGGCCAATTTATTTATTTACTATTCTGCCCTTGATTTATTTATTTATTATGTCATTTCATGCATTTTTATGAATATTTTATGCATGAAATTTAATGTCTAATGATTCATATCATTAATTAATTAATTAGAGAGTAGCCACAGCATCTTTAATTAATTAAATTATATATTAAGAGTCTCCGGATCATATTAAGAAATGGACATTGATTGTAATTAATTATATTAATATAATGAATTTTATCCCACATAAATTTTCATTATATTAATATGATTAATTATGATGAAATATTATATTATTTTTCTTAATTTACCCACAGGGATTAAGAAAAGGCATATAATATGATAGTTTCTTCATGAAGTAATTATGAATCTATTTAAATTAAAAACTTAGCCCATAGGTAGTTTTTATGTTATGTGATTCTTATTGTGATATGTTTACATTGGTAAAACATGATTTATTTATATTTGCCTCAAATTTTGTGACATAAGCATGATTATTTGATATGCTGTTTCGCAACCTGTGAATTTCTCTGAATTTAAGTTTGATGTTTCAATACTGAATGGTGAGAATTATAAAGTTTGGAAGGAGACAGTTCTTCTTCAATTGGGGTGAATGGACATTGACCATGCTATAAGGAAAGACGAACCACTTGCTCTTATTGATTCGAGCACTCCAGCTGAGATAGCTCTTTATAACTAATGGGAGCGGTCCAATCGTGTTTGTGCCATGTTTATAAGAGCTAAGATATCTCCTAGTATTCGTGGTTCAGTTGCTTAGCATAGCAATGCTAAGGCTTTATTGGAGGCCGTAGATGCGCAGTTTGAAAGTTCTGAGAAGGTGCGTGTCATGACCCTGATTATAAAGTTTTCATCATTGAAGCTCACTAGTGTTAGAGGTGTGTGTGAGCACATCATGCAAATGAGGAACATTGCAGTTTAGCTTAAGAACCTTGAGGTTGAGATATCTGAATCCTTCATTGTGTATTATATTCTGAACACTCTCCCACAATAGTATGCACCTTTCAAGATCTCTTATAACACACATAAGAATAAATGGTTAATTAATGAACTTATAACCATGTGTGTTCAAGAGGAAGAAAGATTGATTATGGAATTGGGAGAAAGTGCTCATTTGGCAATACAAGGAAAGAATAAGGGCTATGGAAAATATAAGGGAAAAGGTAAAAATACCTCTCCAAGCCTGACATTAAGAATGAATCCAAATGCTTCTTTTGTAAACAGAAAGGGCATATAAGGATGAATTGTGTCAAATTTAAGGCATGGCTTGAGAAGAAAGGTAATCCAATATCTTGTGTTTGTTATTAATCTAATATGACTGATGTAAGTCACAACACTTGGTGGGTTGTTTCTGGATCTACAATCCATATTTCGAATTCTTTGCAGGGTTTTCAAAACCCCAGGAAGCCAGTCGGAAGTGAACAAAGCATCTAGTTAGGAAACAAGATGCGTTCGCATGTGGAAGCTATTGGGACATATAGACTAGTTCTCAATAGTGGTTTTGTTTTAGATTTGGAAAAGACCTTTTATGTTCCTAGTTTTTCTAGAAACTTAATTTCAGTTTCAAGACTTGTACCTTTGGGATACTCTTTTTAACTTTTCATATTCAAACTTATATTTATCATTTAAATCTGAAATTGTCAGGAGTGGTACTTTGTCTGATGGTCTTTTTCGAATTAATTTACAAGACGATGCCTATTATGATGCGATGCATGTTCATGATAAAGTTGGTATGAAACGATGTATTGTGAAAGAACATTCCTCTATGTTGTGGCACCGGAGATTGGGACATATCTCCATAGAAAGAATTAAGCGATTAGTAAATGATGGAGTACTCGGTACTTTAGATTTTACTGATTGTGATACTTGTGTGGACTGCATAAAGGGAAAGCAGACTAACAAAACAAAGAAATGTGCCAAGAGGAGTACAGAAATATTAGAAATCATACACACGAATATTTGTAGTCCAGATATGGACTCATATAGTCAGAAATACTTCATCTCCTTTATAGATGATTATTCACGTTATATGTATCTCTACTTGATTCATAATAAATATGAAGTATTGGACGCCTTTAAGGTATTTAAGGCGGAAGTAGAGAAACAATGCAATAAGCAAATTAAGATCGTGAGATCAGATAGAGGTGGAGAATTCTATGGTAGATACACTGAAGATGGACAAGCACCTGGTTCATTTGCAAGATTTCTTCAAGAGCATGGGATAGTTGCCTAATATACTATGCCTAGTTCTCCAGACCAAAATGGCGTAGCGGAAAGAAGAAATCGGACCTTATTAGACATGGTGCGTAGTATACTTAACAGCTCCAAACTTCCTAAATTCTTATGGACTGAAGCACTTAAGATGGCAGTGTACATATTAAACCGAGTTCCGACCAAGGCTGTCCTAAATACACCTTTTGAGTTATTTAAGGGTTGGAAACCGAGTTTACATCATGTGCGTGTTTGGGGATGCCCATCTGAAGTGAGAATTTATAATCCACAAGAAAAGAAGTTGGACCCAAGGACTGTAAGTGGGTATTTCATTAGATATGCTGAAAGGTCTAAGGGATACAGGTTTTATTGTCCATCTCATACCACTAGGATTGTGGAATCAAGAAATGCTAAATTTCTTGAAAATGACTTGATCAGTGGGAGCGATCGACCGAGGGATCTCATTCCTAAGGAAGATCATTCAGACACTCAATCTTCCATCTCAAGTTTAAAGTTGGTTGTTGCTCATAATGCTCCTTCAGTTCAGCCGGCTATTGAACAACCAATCGTTGAAGTTCCACAACCTGCTGATATTGATCTAGTGGATCCAATTGTTCAGCAATTACTAGAAACTGTTGAACAACTAGTTGAGCAACATGCTCCTCAAGAGAATGTTGATCCAACATTGAGAAGATCTGCTAGAATAAGGAAATCGGCTATTCCTAGTGATTATATTGTGTATTTACAAGAGTCTGACTACAATATTGGAGCTGAGAATGATCCCGAAACGTTTTCACAAGCCATGGATTGTGATAAATCCAATTTGTGGTACAATGCCATGAAGGAAGAGATGAGTTCTATGGCATCCAACAAAATCTGGGATTTGGTTCAGTTACCTGATGGTGCAAAGGTCATTGGTTGTAAATGTGTCTTCAAAACTAAGAAAGATTCATTGGGTAACATTAAAAGATATAAAGCTAGACTTATTGCCAAATGATTCACTCAAAAGGAAGGAATCGATTACACGGAGACTTTTTCTCCTGTATCTAAGAAAGATTATCTTCGTATTGTTTTGGCATTGGTTGCCCATTTTGATATGGAATTATATCAGATGGATGTGAAAACGGCATTCCTCAATGGAGAACTAGAGGAGGAGGTTTATATGAAACAACTTTGAAGGATTTTCCTCTAGTAAAAGTGAGCATTTGGTGTGCAAGCTTAAGAAATCTATATATGGCTTGAAACAAGCATCCCGCTAATGGTACTTAAGGTTTCATGATGTCATCTCTTCATTTGGTTTTATAGAGAATGTCATTGATCAATGTATATACCAGAAGGTCAGTGGGAGCAAAATTTGTTTCCTTGTGCTGTATGTGGATGATATACTACTTGCAACCAATGATAATGGGTTGCTACATGAGGTGAAATAATTTCTCTCTAAGAGTTTTGACGTGAATGATATGGGTGATACATCTTATGTCATTGGCATTAAGATCGATAGAGATAGACCTCGATGAATTTTAGGACTATCTCAAGAAACCTATATCAATAAGATCCTAAAGAGATTTCGGATGAAAAATTGTTCACCAAGTATAGCACCCATTGTGAAGGGTGACAGGTTCAATTTGAACCAATGCCTGAAGAACGATCTAGAAAGGGAACAAATGTACAACATTCCATATGCTTCTGCTGTTGGAAGCTTGATGTATGCTTAGGTTTGCACTCGACCTGACATCGCTTTTGTTGTGGGAATGTTGGGAAGATATCAAAGTAATCCAGGTTTAGACCACTGGAGAGCTGCAAAGAAAGTGTTGAGATACCTTCAAGGTACCAAAGACTATATGCTTATGTATAGACGGACTGACAACCTGGAAGTGGTCGGTTATTCGGATGCGGACTTTGCGGGTTGCGTTGATTCACGAAAATCAACATCTGGATACAATTTCATGTTAGCTGACGGAGTCGTGTCATGGAGAAGTGCCAAGCAGACTTTGACTGCTACTTCCACTATGGAGGCTGAGTTCGTTTCTTGTTTTGAGGCTACCTCGCATGGTGTATGGTTGAAGAGTTTCATTGCTGGGCTTAGAATTGTTGATTCTATTTCTAGGCCATTAAGAATATATTGTGACAATTCAGCTGCAGTTTTTATGGTTAAAAATGCCAAAAGTGGCAGTCGAAGTAAGCATATCGACATTAAGTATTTAGCCATAACGGAACGTGTTAAGGAGAATAAAGTGGTCATTGAACACGTTAGGATTAATGATAGCTAATCCTTTAACTAAAGGCATGCCACCAATGAAGTATAAGGATCATGTAACTAGTATAGGAATAGGTCCCATCATGTAATTTGTCGTCATATGAACGATTTTTGTTGTATGAAACTCTTATTCAGTTGTAATGTTGATTCTCAATTTTTGTGTACACATTTTGTTGTTTATGAGAATAACATTTATCCTTGGTTTTGGAATAAACATGGGGTTTATTCATTAAGATTTGTTGTCACATATAGGCTGATATTAAAGAAATAAGGTGCATTGTGATACATGGAAGATATTACTCACTCTTAGAGGACATGTCGCCATGATCCATGTGTTTTGTTTCTTTTCTTTAAGCATAAAGTTTTTGTGGAATTAGTTGGATAATCCGTATGATGAAAATGATGGGATCAAGTGGGAGAATGTTATTTATTTTTGTGATCCCACATTTTTTAGACCCACATTTTCTCTTAAAGTTGCGACTATTCGACATGAAGTTTTCCACGTTTCGTACCCTTTCGTGACAACCACCCATTGGTTACCGTTTTGATGGAAGATGGTATATAAATAGGAACGTATGTTCATTTCTGACGGGTGATCACAAGGTCTAACACAAAATCCTCACATTTAAAATACACCATCAGTACGTGAGGAAATTTGGTTAGTAGAGTGTGCCTATTATTTTCTTGATTTTTCAGGACATTCGACGAACGTGAATACGATCAATGGCTGGAGGTTTGTCTATTAACAATCCTAGTTTCCGCATATAAATTATTTTTTCTTACAGACGCTCGGCGTTGGTCGTCGCCGGTCGGGACAGACGGCGGGCGGATGATGGTGGTTTGGCGGCGACGTAGGTGCTGGCCGTCATCGGCCGGAAAGATGGCGGGGCATCGGGAGGGGCGGTCTTAGTTGCGTGAAGTTGCAGGTGGTGGAGTCTTCGGTGAAGGAGGGTTGGCGTGAGGTTGAAATGAAGACAGAAAAGGTCAAAATAGGGAAAAAATAAAAAAAAAGGGAAAAGAAAACGAATTAAAAAAGGGAAAATTAAAAGTCTTTTTTTAATCCGATTGGGGTTGGGTCCGGGTTTTCCTCAGGTCAGTGGGCCGGATCGAGTAAAACCAGTCCCAGCCCATTCCCGAATGTAATGATAAGCTTGGCAATTGAATATCTTTCACAGTTGAGACATTCATTTTGTCTCAAAAATTTTTGTAAATGATTTTCAAAAGATGTCTTTGAAATATTACATTAACTCTACATGTATATAGTCACGTTATTCATTTAGAAGTGTCTGTGTTTGCGATTGGCGTATGCCTTTGCTAATAAGAGATCCCTTGACGGCTTACTCATTTGTTTGGTTGAGAAATAATGTCTAAAAGGCCTGCATGCATGTTTAATTCCCACAAATGCATGTAATTTCTCGATGAATGATAGGGTCGATGCATGATATCGAGGGAAATCTTGGGATCACATAGAACACCTCATTAGGGACTTATAAGTGTTATTGGTCATGTGATAACACATTTGGTCAATAATGGCTATAAGTTACAAAAATGGATTGGGTAAGTATTTTAGAGGGATCTATGCATGAACTATAAAGGCCAACCTTGATGCCCAAATATTCTTTTTGAATTGAACTTTCTTTAAGAGATTGATTTTAGTATAATGTTGTGCTTTTGTTTGTTTTGACATGTCTGCCCGTTTCTTTCCATTGTATGTACCTAGTTATAGATTTCCTAGACTAGATCTAGATTAGGACCTTGAAGATGGAGAGAACATGAAGACGGTGGAGGTCGATGTCCATTCTGACCATTATTCTGTACCATTCATCCTCGACATATGTCTCGGGTTCTTATCATCTGTATAAAAGTTCGACGAGTTGCGGGTTCTCTTTTCCTTTTATCATTTTCAATTGTGTTTCTTTTTTGTATTTTCTAGGATTGCACGATAGATTTATAGCTTTCTTTGATTGTTTACTTACTGCTTCGCAATTTTCAATTCAATTTGGTGTTTCCTTTTCATTTTCTTTAGAAATAGATTAGCATGAAAATGATCAACCACGTATGATCACTTAGTTTAGGACTAACAATCCCGAAAATGTAAGAAGAAATGCATGGACACGTTAGGTAAACACAACATACTATTTAGGTATCAAAATGACGCTAATAGAAATATTGGCATAACCCAAATCCCTGGACCTAGATATCTAGTTGCGTAGAAATCAAGGGAATACTCCCGACCCTCGATTGGGTTTCTAGCTGACCCCCAAAAACAAGACTAATGGTGACTCCCATCTTATTTTTAGGTTGTCTTAAACAATTAGACCGTATAAATGAACCCGTCGAGTGGGGTACGAATCCTAATAAGACTTACCATTGTTTAGCATACCCGCATGTGGAAAATTCTTAATGGATGAAGTGACACCATTCTTAGGAAGGAGTATTAGAGGGAGAGCTACCATGGTAAAGGTACCCTTAAATTCGATATTTATGCCCAACTTCCTCTCTCGAGGTGTGTCACCCGTGTGGGTATGGGTCGTGACATTCTGCTATCAAGCGGGATATAAGTTTGGGAGAACTCACAATCTTGTAAAGGGAACTCACAAGAGGTTCGTCCGGTGAATGATGTAATTACATCCCTATGGTTGAGAACCGCAAGAGAACTTTTGTGGTCAAGTACCCCTAAATCCGATTTTTTTCCCCTTTCCTCTTCTCACGAGAAGGATTGAGGGTGGCAAGATTGAGTTGCGACATCGTGTTTTGATGCCAATCGCACTAATCACATTGTCCAATTTGAGCCTTTTTATGGAGGTGGCTTGCTTTCAATGCCAACCTCATAGGCCACGACCCAATAACTATTTTCCAAGCTAGTTGTATAGGCCGTTTGATGCTATTATGCCAGCTGTATAAGCTGCATTGCTTAGTTACTATTTCACAAGCCAATCGCATCGACTATTTGTTGTTTCCCCTCCGATTCTCAACCTTTCGTGCATTATTTTAAGAAGCTGACACCACCACCAGACTCTCCATTGTTAGACGAGCCAGATTTGGAAGATGGTGCCTCACACACCGCCCCTCCACAGATCAACAAGCCCAATGCCATGCGACATCGTTAGAGAAACAAGATTCGTGGCACTATTTGACATTAATTCAAACTGTAGTTGACTACTTTGATGTCACCTTGAGTTTGAGAGGGATATTAGCAATATTATATTAGAGATTCTTAATATTTTCTATAGAATATTATCCTATGTTAGAGACAATTATGATATTATTATTGATTATCTAATATCAATCAAGATTGCATGAATATCTCCTTTGATTTTGCATATCTTGATTGATATATGTTACTTTAGATAGTGGTCTCATAAAGCCTATATATAGGCTAATGTAATGTTCATTATGATTAGGGGTGAGCATATCAAACCAACAGAATCAAGAACTATCCGGACCAGACCGGATCGGCCGGTGTGGTCCGATTCCTAAGGGCGTCCGTTCAGTTCCCGATTCCATAAAAATGGAAGTGGTGATTTTCAGTCTAGTTCTCGGTTCTAGGAGGGAATCGGACTAGACCGCACCAACTCTTTTTTTTTTTATAAATATTTTTTTAATTCTTAAAAATAGCGCTAAACCCTAAAATAATAACAATTCTAATATTTTTTAATTTTTTTATAAATAATCAGTTCTATTAGACCAGACTGGACCGGTTGGTTTGATCCGATTCCTGATCCCAGGACCATCCGATCCAGTCCTTGGTTCCAAAAATGGGAACTAGTTTGGTTCTCGATTCTTAGGTGGGACTGGACTAGATCGAGAACTAATCATCCCTAATTATGATACATTGAAATAACAGAAAATTCTTTATTCCTTTCTTATGCATTATTTCTTAACTGCCTTTGCTTCTCACTTCAATCTTGAGTTATTCTGCCTTTGGGAATCACGTTTCACGGCTATAGCACTAAACATTTGCATGCTTGAGTTATTCTACCTTTGCTTCTCACTTCAAGCTTGAGTTATTTTGCCTTTGTGAATCATTTTTCACCACTATAGCACTAGACATGTGTACGCTTAAATTATTCTACCTTTGCTTCTTATTTCAAGCTTGAGTTATTCTGCCTTTGCCTCTCACTTCAAGCTTGGGTTATTCTGCCTTTGGGAATCACTTTTCACCGCTATAGCACTAAACATGTGCATGCTTGAGTTATTCTACCTTTGCTTCTCACTTCAAGCTTGACTTATTCTGTCTTTGCTTCTCACTTCAAGCTTGAGTTATTCTGCCTTTGGGAATCATTTTTCATCGCTATAGCACTAAACATGTTCATGCTTGAGTTATTGTACCTTTGCTTCTCACTTCGAGCTTGAATTATTCTGCCTTTGCTTCTTCCTTCTCTGGATAAAATTGAGCATCTCTGGCTTTGCAATTCTTTAGGATCTAGAGTAAGGGGAGGGCACGTTTTCCTTTCAATAATTAAGGTTTTTTACCTTGATCAAAGATCTAGTACACCGAATCAATCATGGAAGTTCTAACCGAGCGACAATTAATGAATTACTTTCATACAAATCACTTTGCTCTGCCTCTGGTTTTTTACATCATTAAATTCTTAGATGTTGACACTTGAATTTTTCGCCTCAATGGTTGTTATTCATATTTTACGAAATTAAGGGATCAAAACCATTGACATTGTTGGAATTTGACTCTTAACAAAAAAATTTGCATTACATTTTGGCATTTCGCATTTCGCATTTGGGAGACGTGTTGAATATAGTTTAGGATCACATTGCTGTTAACGTTTTATTAAGTTAGAGTTGTATTTACTTGCATTTGACGACATTAGCATCTTTTATGAATTTCATTTGCATGTTATTATCTACTTGGACGTTTACTATGTCGTAGCACGCTGTGTTACATGACGTAGCATATTAGAAGATTATTCACCTTGAGAGATCTTAAGCACGTCAGGGAAGTAACAATGAAGGAAATCGAGAGATAGAGAGGATCACACTCATTGGGAAACCTTCACTGCTAAACCTTCACCATTATCAATCTGTGTGGTATTTCTGGTGACCCTTGCGCGTAATTTCTTCATAAATTATTGGAATGAAAAAGGCAAGAGAAAGGATGGGCTAGCCAAATTGATTGAGGGAGAGGTTCAGGGTGAAATATGAGAGAGGGAGTGTGAGATTTGGTTACGCAGGGTGGCTGAAAAGGAAATATAAATAAAAAACAAAGAAAGAAAAGAGTGTGGCCAAGAGTGAGAGGGAGACTCCGAGGAAAAGAAACAGATAATTAAGAGAGATAAATTGTGTGATCACAAGAAAAGAAAATCGACAATTCGGGTCGTTAGTTGAGGATTCGTCTCTGCCATTCATAGATTTTCCTATCATCCAATCCAGTCTTGGGACGACCCTCGATGTTCCTTGGATGCTGCCTCGTCCTAACTTTATTATAAGTCAAACATTGTGTTAGGGTTATTCCACATCGGGCTAATCAGGCTAAAGTTTATAAACTATTTGTGTCAATTTTCTAAATAAAAACTGATTTGAGAAAGTTTAGAAAATTGTCTAATTTTACAAAGATTGGCGTAAGTTATGATATGAATTTACAAGTTGGTTTCCCCGGGGTTGGGTTGGGACCCACCAACATTAAGGACTCTGGGCTCACATTTAGAGAATCAATTAAGAATTTTACATGCATAGGTAACAAGGGGAGAGGGCGGAGGGACAGACGGCTGTCATGACTTGTGCAAAAAGTAATTAGGTGACAAAATTACATGTATGCATATGTATACTATTCTTTTAAGTGTGATATTTTTTGTTTGGTCTCCCAACCTAAAATTGCTGCAAAACCAAGTTCATAATAGATTGAATTGATTTCAAATGAACCCACGCGTTATTTTTGTCTTATATCTCTTAAAAGTGAATATAGTCATTAACATAATCAATTGTCAATTAAAAAAATAAACATGTGATTTGCTTCTTTTTGAAGAGGAAATTGTTCATCATCCGAAACTTCGATTGGCATCACTGGCTCAATCACTAAATAATAAATCGGCATGCGTGAGGTCTATTATATAATAAACGCAATAAATGCTGCCTCGTGCTCGAGTGGCAGCCAATTGCCCTTGACCAGACACCAGCTAAGTTTGGTCCTTTCTAAGCACTATCGATTCTATCATATCATTTGAAATTTCAATTGGGTCACCGGCTCCATCCAGCACACGTGGTAAGAAATCCAAGAGAAGTGAGGTCTGCTAAACAATAAATTCAAGGGTTAATATTATAAAAATCCCAAACCGATACACATATAAAAATTCACTCCAAATTAATTTTCCAATCATGAAAAACCCCAAATTAGTAATAAATTTATCTCAAACTAACTTTTTAACTACAAAAATCATAAATTGGTATATTTGTGACAAATTTACTCATAACTAATTTTTTACTGCCAAAAATCTTAAACTAGTACATTTATGATAAATATACCCATTATTAAATTGGACTAATACCATGAAAAAGCACAAAACCAATAAACATGTGACAAACATAGGGTAAAACCCAAAATTAATATACTCATCAACTCTTACGTGTCATCCAACTTAGCAATTTAATGGTAAAATTTAACGGAGGGTAAATTTATCATAAATGTATTAGTTTGGAATAAATTGATCAATATGTATCATTTTCGGATTTTTGGTAATATTAATCCTAAATTCAATGAAAGTTGCCTTGTGTTTAAGTAGCCAACGGTTGTCGATGCCAGCAAAGCTATGACCTTTTTAAAGTTGTGTCCTTTGAACATGCAAATTTAAGCGGCCGATAAATATGTGGGTCTGCATGAAACTGAATTAACAGTTGGGGAAAAAACACGGGGATCATACCTGAGAAAAACAAAAATTAATTTCTTTATCAAAGAAAGTTTAGGAGGACGGGAGGTTACCCCATGCCAAGGCCAAGGCGGGAATTCAAACCTGGACATGGTGGGCGAAGAGAACCAACTTTACCAGCTGAGCCAACTTACTTGGGCACAAAAAAATTTAAAATGATGTATGTATTCACTGTGAACTGCAATAGCTAGTCAATCATAATATGAGGCACGAGGTACAAAACCATTTCATCGTAGCGGCGTCCACTTCTTGTCATGCCTAAAAGTCAAACCAACCGACCACTACTCCACACCTTTAACCAAATTCCCGCTAGATTTATTTTATTTTATTTTATTTTATTTATTTATGATTTCATGATCACTCTCTATAAAAGCTGCCAAATCTAGTTTGTGGGCTTATTCTGGCACAGAATACCCTTTTCTTGCACTGGATTTTGCTGAAACCTTTGCTCCTGATTGACTGAGCAGGGAAAAAAGGAGGATGGCAGGAGCAGGAACAACATCTGCAAGTGACTGTCATCTCGATGAACTCGAAATTTCAATAAACAGGAGACTTGAGCGACTATCACCGCCATCCGACTGTTGCATCTTCACCGTTCCAGGGAGGCTCCGGCAAACAAACGAAGAGGCCTACACGCCCCGCGTCGTCGCAATCGGGCCTTATCACCGTCTCAATACAAGCCTCAAGCCAATGGAAGATCACAAGCTGTGGTACTTGCAGAACTTCCTCCAGGACGGTCAGAATTACAGTCTCGGGACCTACATTGAGAGGGTCAAGTCCTGGGAGGATGAGGCCCGGAACTGCTATGATAAGCAGATCAACCTCAACTCCGACCAGTTCGCCGAGATGATCCTCCTCGATGGCATCTTCGTGATCCAGCTCTTCCTGATGAAATGCGATAGTAACAGGTGGCTGCCCAATGACCGGATCTTCAGAGAGCCGTGGATGCTCCTTGATGTCTGCCGCGACATGGCACTGCTGGAGAACCAGATGCCATTTTTCATCGTCCAGCAGCTGTTTTATATGGCGTTTCAAACACACCAGCAGCCCAAGCTGAGGCTGCTTAAACTCGTGTGCCATTTCTTCAGGAAGGTTATGAGGAATGAGTCGCTAGAGTTAGCGATGGAATTGGAGGTGAAGCACTTTGTCCACGTGATCAGTTTATCGCTGTCAAAGAAGAAGACGCTAGATGAGAGCCA
The DNA here is from genome assembly GCA_016097485.1 of Eucalyptus sideroxylon x Eucalyptus melliodora. Lineage (NCBI taxonomy): Eukaryota > Viridiplantae > Streptophyta > Magnoliopsida > Myrtales > Myrtaceae > Eucalyptus > Eucalyptus sideroxylon x Eucalyptus melliodora. Next base: position 23,517,523 of record CM027826.1, on the reverse strand, counting down.
CGAGGAGATGAAGTTCACCCCAAATGCGACGGAGCTGGTGGCAGCCGGAGTGAAGCTTAACAATGGTAAGAGTTGACCTGTCATTTTGTTTTCCTAATATGAATATCCATTTGATTCTGTTTCGTTCTCTGTTTGCTCCCTATTACCAACAATGTTCTCAGATGAGAGCGAGTGCATGTTCAATATCGAATTCAAGGATGGAGTGCTCAACATCCCGTATCTGGTTCTCGAGGACTCGACAGAATGTTATTTTCGGAACATTATGGCCTTCGAGCAATGTTATTGCAAAGACATGTCTCTGACTGACTACATGGGGTTCATGCATCACTTGGTCGATACCCCAGCTGACGCAGAGTTACTGATCGACAAGGGAATCATCAAGAACTTGCTCAGCAATAAAGAAGCTGCTGCGCGGGTAATAAGCAGCTTCGGCAAGGAAAATGTACTGTCAATTAATTACTGCTTCAACGGCCTCAGCCACGAGCTCATCAAATATTGTGAAAAGCCTTGTAACCAGTGGAAGGCGACGTTCAAGCGCGATTACTGCAGTAGCCCGTGGGTGGTCATCTCAGTTATCGCTATCGTGGTGTTGCTTTTATTGACTGTAGTACAGACGGTGTGCTCGGTCCTCTCTCTAGTATAACCTTGCTTTTTGAATGGTAAATTGCCACTGAAATGCTCTAGTTTTCTATTCAATGATGTGTGATCAACGGTCACTTTCTATCGGAATCAGCAGAACATCGATTTACATATGTCAGCAAGGGCACTAACTTGATTTTCCCTATTCAATACATTTGACGACGTAGAACTAGCGAATATGAGTGGTATGTAGCGGTTCAACATCTATCCTAAGGATGGTTCGCCAAATAAATGTTGTCCCAGCCGAGATTAGCTTGTTAGCGCATATCAGCATTTAGCAATTAATAAATTTGAGGCATGTTGTGTCATGCCTCAAACCTCAAGTGTACGCACATCCCTCGGTGGTCGATAAAATTGTGATATCTCAAGACACGTCGCTGACCCATTCATTTTATTGCACATGTAGAAGCGAATAGACAAATCCCCTAATAGCAAACAACATGGGATAGAAAAAGCAAGATAACAAATTCACAACCAAAACACGCTTTTATAAACAAACTAGGTTTATATACAAAACTAGTCTGTCTACCAAAAAGTTGGCCCTCAAAAGGAAACTGTCCAACGACCCATTAGTCGGACACGTTCATTGATTCTTCGGACTCCACAAGCTCTAGGGGCGCCAGGTCCACCACAGCACCATCAGGAGGGTCAGCTGCACCCTCACCAAAAGTGGCATCGACTACCACAATGGGGATCTCAAAACCCTGGAGGGGACCAACTTTGTATCCATTGAGCCCGCAACGAAACCACATCCTAAATCGATGAGATACCCTCTGAGGTAGGCCCTCATCAACCCATACGGTGGTCACTACGAGTTCATATACTGAGTGGCCTCCGGGAACAAGGAAGTCAGTAATCAGCTCAGAAACCCTCTGAGGCTGATCATAACGAACCGGCGGGGCCCTATCTAAGGACTTGAAAAGATTGAGCCAACGACGGAGTGAGACAATATCTCAGCAAGTTCATCCCCTAAACTCCGACTAGGAGGGAAATACGCCTAACGGTAGTCTATACACATAAAACAGAGGACTTACCTCTCCTCAATTTTCTCCTGCATGTCAGTACAATTCACATACTCAATCAATCCAATCAATACAATCAATACAATCGATCCATCAATCAATTAATTCAATCAATACAATTGATCCATCAATTACAGGAGTCCCGATTATAAGACCAAATCATTATGACACGTCTCATACCGTGCCACACAATTTCGTCTCATAATCTGATGCTTCAATATCAATCAAACACACTTTCCAACTTGATTATTGCCCGCACAGGCACAATATACCAATGCACATCGGTCTTCTAGTGTAGCTAGGTTTCGTCTCACTCATTTGAGCATGGCAACATCCACCAACGCACATCAGGGATAGCATTCCTGAAGGAGCATCGGTCCAGAATCAATTGCAACCGACATTCGTCGTCCAAGGGCATCCTATATAGGGGCAACGTCTTATCGATGCACATCGGGGACGGGTTCACTTAGCCATCACACAATCAATCAATCCCAGCCAAGGACATTGTGCTTTGCACTCAAATGCCTCAATTAAAATAATGACTTGGCCTGTTTTCTTCGTATTAAAAACACCGATGAAAATAATCGTGTGTGGGTACACGATCAATTTGAACCAGAAAAATTGATATCCTCCCTTTTAAAATCACACTGTTTGATATAGTCTTTAAAACCATTTTCGGTGTCAAAACCCAAAACCCGGGATTTTCTAATTAGATATCAAAATTTCACAATTTTTGAATAAATAACCAAAATTCCAATCACTACTCAATTTACACAAATTAATACTCAATTGTATAAACTAAGCACACTATTGCAATCAGCACAAAATTCCTGTCACTGGCTATCTCGGTATAATTTCTGAAAAATAATATATAATTAAATAAAATACCAAAAGTAATTAAATAATGCAATTTAAATACAAAAAATACCAACTTAGGACGAAAACGCTAATCTAACCACCTAAACAGGCCTAGAAAATTTCCAAACCTATCTAGATAAATAGCACAACCTCTTTTGTCCCTAATCAATCTATTCTAACCACCTACCATGCATAAATAAGCGATTAAATCACTAATATAAACTAACTAATCACCTAATCCATAATTAGCCTAACTAATTATCCACTAAGCGTCATTAACTCCCTAAGCATAGTTTAGCAAGTAAACTCATCGGTTTAGTGGGCTAGTGAGTCCACGGCGACGACGATGCGGAGGCGAGCGATAAACAAGCCTGCAGCGACACCAACGGAGGTTCGAATAGGCCTCAAAACGGGCCTAGAAGCCTCAGCTTGGGGCTAAGCTTCGGCCTCTGCTCTTAGGTTGCTGGGCTGGACCGAGTGGCTGAAATGGCATGAGACGGGGCTAGGCAGCTGTAGTGGTCGACGATGGTGCTTCCGGTAGTTGGACTGCGATGGTGGAGCTCCGATGGGGCTTCAATAGCAACCAGGGCACGTGGGAACAGCGACCAGGAGGGTTTGGACGACAGGATGGCGAGCGGGAGGCGCGAACGCAGGCGACGTGTGCGCGGGCTCACAGGTGGCGCTGGATGGCAGCGACGGGCACGATGGCAGCAGGGGAGGCGGTCGACGGCAGGGGGTCTTCTTTGGTTCTCTCTGTAATTTTTGAGCTAAAAGCTTCTACAACAATGGATAAAGGAGCTTCAAGGAGGAATAAAAAGATGTTGGTTGAAGAGGGGGACCCAATTGCCTAAATATCAAGCAAAATATCCCAATTTGCTCATTGCAAAGGCCCCACCTTGTTCAGCCTTCAACCTCAACCAATTTGCTGCACCCTTGGCCTACGAATTTTGGACCTTTGGCCTCCAAATCCATTCAATTTCTTATCAATTGGGCTCAATTCGGTCCCCATAAATTCAGCCAAGATTCCATCGTCCATCTCATGATTTTTCCTCGTCAATTGAACCAACTTGACAGCAAAAAATGCGACTAAAAACGGCCCTCTAATTTTCCTTGTCCAAAATAGCCTTACTTTGAATTTTCGCTGAAATCTCGGGTTTGCAAAAAAATCTTCGGAGGATGAGTCGACGTTCCTAAAATGAATTGTAACATGACAGAACTTTTAATTTATGAAATTGGGTGTAAATTCGCGGTTAATTTCAATTGGGCACGATTTTAGCATGGCCTAGCCTAACAGGTAGCTTTAAGGAATTTTTAGTGCAATTGACTCGTGGTCGATTATTTTCGAGCCACATTGTACATCTCGGTTGTCGTGAAAATCTCGAAATTTCAAATACGGGCACAAGGTATAGAAATGACAGAAAAATCGGTCTAGTGCCGTTCGACAGAAATTTTGTAACAGGTGGAATCACCCACACTTTAATCACATACCTTAGTCGAACTGACCTATCTCTGATCTCTGATTGATTTTACCAATGCCGTATTGACCTTTACAAATTAGCACAGTCGAGCAGTCAATTTATGGTCGAATTCTCAAGTCTATTGCGTTAAAATCCCTTAATGGCTCCACCGGATAGACTAATTATCCCGTGAGTGATCAGTTTTGGGAAAAGAACTATAGGCGCATTGATGAAAAGCATAACTTATTCAATTGAAAACAGAACCTAAAAATTAGGATGTCACGTGTTGAGAAGGAATCAATGTATATTTTCACAAATTTTTTGTTGTAAGTACGCCTACAAAAGAAAATGCGTCACAGCCAAAACCGGAGGGATGAAAACGGGTTAAAACCTCACCTTTTCACCCATATTTAAAGGTCTGGGTTGTATATATATTAGCTAAAATCTAAAGAGCGGATTATTATGGATTTAGAGTAGCATAGCCCAACTAGATAAAGGTCTTGATGGGTTTAAAATAAATCTACTTGCAACCCACCAAATTATACCTTGTATGGACCGGAGGTTGCACAGTTCTCTCGAGTTTTGCATTTCATTCGTTCACTTGTTTGTCAAAGCACCAAGTTGGCCGGGTCACGAGCAAGCTTCGTGCAACTTAGAGTTACGCATTTGATGTCGTGTTCCATTTTTATAGCAAAAGTGAAGTCTGGAAATGTTCTTAATTTATCATTTGCAATTCTCGGTTGCTCATTCCAGAATACACTAATTTAAAGCGAATGCAGGAAAACCAAAAGTCTTTTAGAGCCAATGATGGCCTTTTCCCGCGGTAAAGAACTCAGGACAAGATATCCTGAATACGTCCGATAGAATTTGGAAAGTTTCAATAATTTTGACTGGAAAAAAACCAAATACCTTTCAAAACTCCTCTTTAAAAACTTGATGAGAGAGTTCCGTTCCGCTTATCTGTCACATCAACCAATGAAAAGGAACGTAAATAGATTATTAAGATATAAAATGTATTCCATGCCGCACTCTAAGAACTCAATTTTTTAGAGCCAATGATGGCCTACTTAGTTTCAAATTAGGACTAGAGCCAGAGATCTTGAGTTAATTCCTCGAAGCTCTTAGAGCAAATGACGGCGTACTTAATTTCAAATTAGGCCTAGAACCAGAGATCTTGAGTTAATTGTTCGAAGCATTTTTAATCATTTTATGAATTACGTTTTCAGTATATGGAACGGGTTTTCTAAACAATTTTGCACAAGATTTTAGAATACACAATTGACGAGGACGGTGATAGTGGACATTGTGGTGGGGAGGAGAGAGTTTGGTAGTGGGGCTATGGGGCTGAAGAAGAGATAAAAGATGGAGAACAATCAAGATGATGGTGAAGAAGAGGAAGAATATGATTGGGTTTACATTGAGTTAGGTCTGAGTAGGTTCGGATTTGGGTTGTTAAAATGTATTACATAAATATTGATAAATATGGATTAAATTGGTCAATTTATATCAGGAATCATTTTTGACCTACTCAAACTTGACTCAATCTACCAATTTGATAGGACAAGACTAAGGGAAAGAAAGCCCAAGCCAAGTTAACTAGAACTTGTATAGATTACTGATGGTTTTATTTGTATGTTCATGGGCCTAAGTGGGCCCGTCCGCCCATGTTGGGCCTAAAAGCCCAGCCTGCAAGATAAGGGCCCATGGATGAAGGGTTGAGATATGAAGAGGTTTTACGTTGAAGAGGTAGGTCTCTTGGAGAAGATGTAAGAGAGAAAAGAAAAGGGAACGTATGATATAGCTAGTACGAGTACCTAGATGGGGTGAATAGGTATATAAAAGATTTTTCTTGATGATTGCACAATATTTAGACAGTTGAAGGATTTGCAACAAATAATAATCAACGTAAGACTGAGTAAAGGAAAGAGAGAATTGAACACGCAGTTTATAGTGGTTCGGCTTGATTCAAGCCTACGTCCACTCTTCTGCACTGACAGCCAATTGGCTGGATTCCACTATGAACAAAGAGATGTTACAGCGTTGATCTTCCTTGATTTCTAGGTGTAGATGATCTACCACACTTGCTCAAGGTATCACCAAGTATAGACACTCTCGTGTATACGATTTCGCTCGAATGAATCGACTAATAATCAAGATGCTTCGACACGGAATTTCTCTATCGATCACATTACTAACACAACTAGAACGTCTTCCTTTTTATACTCATTTATGCCATCATACCGTTGGCACTTACCAAAGGAATTCCTCCAATCTACCCGTTGGACAGAATCAATCAAGAAGATTATTCGAGCTATAAAAGGAACCTGACGATAGCCCATCAATGTTGTTCGCCCATACAATCAGGATCTTGGTTTCCAAGAATAGAACATTCCAAGAATATTTCGTCGACCACCGGATCTTCAATTGATCTAGATAAAAGAATCCGATATATTTATCCAACCAAGAGATCTTCTCTAGAGGATAGGATTGAATCCTCAACCATATACTTCAGCTCTGGATTTCCTTCGTCACTGGATCAGAAAGACTGTCAATGAGAATAGTCTTGAGTCTTAAGTCTTGAGTCTTGAGTGCTGAGTCTGGTGATCAGAACGTCTTCAGACTTTAAACAGACAGTCTGCAAATATCTAGACTAGACTGATAGAAAGGTTTTGTCAGCTTCAAAATACTCTGGAAAGATTCCTCCAACAATCTCCCCCTTTTTTATGGTGACAAAACTTTCCGCAGATTTGAACAACTTTGACCGCAAAAACATTTCTCAAGCAATATGGCTATCTCATAAAGATTAATAAAACAACCAGACTCTGCATCCATAGAAAATTGGTTAGTCTTTCATGAGTAATACCATATGACAACACTTGATATAAATGCAAATAGTCAAGCATCAAAATCCACAACTAATTCAGTCAAATTCAAGTTCACTCAAGTCAAGTTATACTCAAAAACAAACATAACCACAAAAACAAATTTAAAGTCAAGGTTTAAAGTTGGTTGGTTCAAATTGCTTCTCCCCCTTTTTGTCATCATTAAAAAAGGTGAGAAATGAGTCAGGTTTGCTTGGGAATGCGCACGATCTGGAAATCTCCCATGGACTGGACTATGCCTTCTAGCCTCTTCAAGTCTTCCCTTAGATGAGCTACCTACTCTCCTTTGGCATTGACTTGAAGTTGTAGAGCTAGGTCTTTCATTTTGTCCTCCAGGGTAACGAAGATGCTTGTCCAGCATTCTTCATGGCTTGAATTTCACAGTCCAGAGCATAGATTTGGCCCCGCATTTCCAGAGGAACCTCAAGAATACGACGAAAATCTGCAGAATTGTCCATTTGCGTACTTGCATTTGCTTTCTCAGATGGGGTAAATGCAGACGATGGCTCTTCTGTATAATCTTGCAGATTTGGTGTTGATGTATCGTGTCCTTCTTCAGGCAATTGAGAAGCCTGAAACTCATCTGGATCTGCTGGAGATTGTCTTAGACCTTCACTAATGGCAGCATGAGGCGTGGACCTTTCTTGCTCGCTAACTCCCCCTGTTTCTAGGACATCAAAAGGGGAAGAGTGATGGTCATGCTCTTCTGTATCTTGATTCCCCTTCTCTCTAGATTCAGCTGCAGACTTTTCTTTCTTTTCCTCTCCTTCTTCTTCAGCTTCTTTCTCCTTCTCTCTCTGCTCTTCTTCTTCTCTGTTCTTGGCTTGCTCCTCTTCTTCTCTCTGTTTCTTCTGAAGTTTTGTCGAGTGAGGTACAGAACGTCTGGTCCTTATCAGGGCAGTGATTGTGAGATCTTCCTCCTCATCTTCATCCTCCAAGATGAGTGTTTTCTTCTTTTTGGATGGGGCACCAATGGCCTCCTTCCCTTTTCTCTTTAAAGCAGACGATACTGGAGTCTTCACTCTGAATTTCTCCATTGTCTTGGAAAGTTCTTTCAGATGCATCTTCGTCAACATCTTTAAACCTACCACCATCTTATCGCACGGTCGAACACAAAGTGAATGTGGCGGTTCAATATTCATGTGTCTGAAGATCTTGGTCACCAAACCTATATAAGGCAATTGACCCTTGTCCTTTGACATTGCTCTGTACATGTGAAAGGGATTAGTGTGAGGGAGAGAGAACTTCTTCCCTGAGTTGATTGTGTACATCAATTTTGCTTCGGAATTAGACACATCAGTCTTTGATGTAGACTTGGGCCTGATGCAATTGATCACAATTTTGTGCAGCACAATATTGATGGCACGCATCCTTGAATAAATTATTCTTCCCTCGATATATCTATCTTCGACAAGTTCCATTGAGGCACGAGCAACTGAGACTTTGACTGGTTGATAACGTCCTCGTTCAACTCCAATTATGTCCGCCAACATGTCCACGTCTACCACATAATCCTGGTCTCTAACACTGAATGATATTCTCTTCGCATCTAGAAAGCTGAGATTCGAATAGAAATATGATGTTAATTGCGCATAATCGTCTGTGGTATCGGTGCAGAATTGCTCAAGTTGAAGCAATTTGAACTTCTCCCTTAAGTTCACATTAACGGCATCCAAAAAATCGAAATCGACACTCCTAGGGTTTATCACCCCTCGTTTCAGCAGTCTGAAGAACAAATTCTCTTGTTCCTTTGATTTAAATAACTCCATCCTCTTTCCCTTCACCTTTGCAGCAATACCCATTCTAGGTTGAAAATCACTTAACATTTTATCATCGTCGTTTCCTTCAGTCGAATTAGGTCCCGACATACGAGGGTCACTGGGAATATTCACAAGTGCTTCCTCTGCTTTACCCTTGGGAGCAATTCCCAAATCCTCCATTTTTCTCAGAAAGATATACTCATTCCCATGATGCTTATCTTTGAGAAAATCATCCACGTATTTCAACGGAGTCCCAGTACTTTTCAACGCACAGTAGAGTTTGTAAATAAAATAGGGTTTTTGGACTCTTACAGGGTCTGCGTCATCGATTATCTCTTCCTCCAGTTGTTGACTCGCACCTTGTGGGGTAGATGACGTTGAGTGACGTGGTGGAGAGTGAATCGGGCTCTGTTGCTGACTCGATAATTCTTTCTCTTCGGTGAGATCGAAATGGGTAGGTCTCTCCTTCATTCTCTGTGATCCCCTGTTCGCGATTCTTGAATACTTCCTCGAAGAAGACATCCTTCCTTGTCGCTGAAAGATTCCTTTGCTTGCTTTTCCAAGAAAAGATGACAACTTTCTCGAAGATGAACACGAAGTAGAAATCGGATTGGGAGGAGAATGATTTTTAGGGTTTTGAAGATTGGAAAATGAAAACTGTATATATATAACTCAGCTTTGAAAAAGGGAAGTTCAATTGGTACAAGGAAAGTGTACGAACACTTCTTTTTAAAATCAATAACTGCCAAAATTAATCCTTTTGAAAAGACAATATTTCATTTTTCACGGAGACTACAAAATAACTGAACAAAAGATCATACCTTTTCGAGTTTCGATAAAATAGCAACTTACAGTCTATAGCCATCAATGTCTAAGTCTGAGGATTTAGAGTCTGAGAGATTAGAGTCTGATGATCATCAATTTTCTGAGTCTGAGGGTTGGAGAGTCTCTAGACTTTAACTTCTTCGAGCTTCAAAATGTTGAGTCTGGAACGGATAAAATCAAATTGATTTTTCTTCAAAGGCTTTGTGAATATATCCGCTAGTTGACTTTTTGAATCAACAAATTGAATCGAGATTTCTCCATTTTGAATATGATCTTTGATGAAGTGATGTCGAATCTCTATATGCTTTGCTCTTGAATGAAGAATTGGATTTTTGGTGAGATTGATTGCTTATTTGGTGTTGTCACATTTGATTTTGTGCATGAGTCTTCAATCTCAAAGTCTTGTAGTTGTTGTTTTATCCATAAAATTTGTGAACAACAGCTTCCAAGAGCTACATACTCTGCTTCTGTTGTTGAGAGAGCCACAGTGCTTTGTTTCCTTGAAAACCAAGACATTGTCCTGCTTCCAAGCAACTGGCAAGTTCCTAAAGTACTCTTTCTATCGACTCTGCAGCCGGCCAGATCTGCGTATGAATATCCCAGAAGATTAAAGTCTCCCTTCTTAGGATACCAAAGACCGATGCTTGAAGATGAAGCAACGTATTTAATGATATGTTTAGTAGCACTGAGATGGGATTCTCTAGGATCTGATTGAAACCTAGCACAGATGTAAACACTCAACAAAATGTCAAGTCTAGAAGCAGTTAGATAAAGAAGTGAACCAATGATGCTCCTGTACAGCTTTTGATCAACTTTCTTCCCTTCTTCATCTTTGTCTATCTTCAAAGAACTTGACATTGGTATATCAGTCTTTTTGCAATTTTCCAATCCAAACCTTTTGACGAGATCATTAGCATATTTTTCTTGGTAAATGAAAGTTCCTTCCTTCAATTGCTTTACTTGAAGACCAAGAAAGAATGTTAATTCTCCCATCATACTCATTTCAAACTCATCCTGCATAGACTTAGAAAATTTCTTACATAGACTTTCATTAGAGGTTCCAAAAATAATATCATCCACATATATTTGAACGAGTAAAAAGCTTTTGTTTTCCTTTTTGATAGATAAAGTAGTATCTATTTTACCTTTGACAAAACCATTCTGTAATAAGAACTTACTTAGTTTGTCATACCAAGCTCGAGGTGCTTGCTTTAAACCATACAAAGCCTTTTTCAGTCTGAAGACTGAGTCTGGCTTCTTTGGGTCTTCAAACCCAGGTGGTTGTTCCACATATACTTTCTCTTGGATAAATCCATTTAGGAAAGCACTTTTGACGTCCATTTGGAATAACCTGAAATTTTTATAACAAGCAAACGCAAGTAATAGTCGAATAGCTTCTAACCTTGCTACAGGAGCGTAAGTCTCATCATAGTTTATTCCTTCTTCTTGCGTATATCTTTTGGCTACGAGTCTTGTTTTGTTTCGTACGACTTTTCCTTTTTCATTCATCTTGTTTTTGAACACCCATTTGGCTCCAATAACAGTTTTACCTTTCGGTTTAGATGTCAATTCCCAGACATCATTAATATTGAACTGTCTGAGCTCTTCTTGCATAACTTCGATCCAGCTTTCATCAGATAAAGCTTCTTCTATGCTTTTTGGTTCAATTTCAGAAATGAGAGCCACAACACTAGACTCTTCACGTCTTTTGGATCTGGTGCGAATTCCTTCATTAATTTCGCCGATAATGAGATCTTTGGGATGACTGGACTTATGCTTCCGATTCTTGGTTGATTTGTCCGGATGATGATCTCTTTCTTTATTTAAATCTTCATGAACATCTTGATGCTTTGGTCTTCCAGTCTCGAGATACTTTTTGAGTTGTAAGCTTTGGAGGGTCTGGAGCAGGTTCAGACTCTTCATACTGAGTTTGACTGGATTCATTTTGCGTAGAGTCTTGAAATTTGACATTCATTGACTCCTCCACAGACTGGCTCTTCTTGTTATAGACTCTGTAGGCTTTGCTTGATGTAGAATATCCAAGGAAGATGCCTTCATCTGATCTTTCTTCAAACTTACCAACTCGATCTTTTGCATTTTTCAATATAAAGCATTTGCAACCGAACACATGAAAGTATGAAACAATGGGCTTCTTACATTTGAATAATTCATAAGGGGTTTTCTCTAGAATAGGTCTTAGGAAGACTCTATTGATGATATAGCATGCTGTTGAAACAGACTTGACCCAAAATCGTGAAGAAATTTTACTTTCAATTAAAAGAGTTCTAGCCATTTCTTGAAGAGATCTATTCTTTCTTTCCACAACTCCATTTTTCTTTGAGGAGTGTATGGAGAGGAGAACACATGCTTAAATCCAGATTCATCACACAATTTTGTAAAATCTTGATTTTCAAATTCGCCTCCATGATCTGTTCTTATACTTGAGATAACACATCGTTTTTCATTTTGAACATTTTTAGCAAATTTTTCAAAATACGAAAAGGTTTCTGACTTACTTGCAAGGAAATATACCCAAGTAAAACGGGAGTAATCGTCCACAATTACTAGGCAATATTTCTTACCTCCAATACTCTGGGTTCTAGTTGATCCGAAGAGATCTATATGCAGCAACTGTAGTACATGGTTAGTAGAGACATGATTTATTGGCTTAAATGAATTTCTTACCCGCTTTCCCAGAATACATGGTGTGCATGGATTGGACTTTTGGTATGGTAATTTGGGTAGACCTCGAACAAGTTGCTTTGATGAGATTTTGGCTAATTGCTTCATGTTGACATGACCAAGCTTTCTGTGCCATAAGCTTGCTTCATCTTGAATTGAGATTAGGCATTGCGATTCATTTAGTTTCATGTCTAAGAGGTAGATATTTCCATGTCTTCGACCCATGAAAGGCGAGTAGAGTCTTTACCGATTCCGAGCATATTCCTTCTTGAAAGGAGATCTTGAAACCAGTATCACACAATTGGCGTTTGTTGAGTCCTTCCACTAGAGAAACATTGCTTATTGTGAGATTTCCAATTTTCACAGTTCCAAATCCCACAATGCTTCATTTGCCGTTTCCTCCAAATGAAACATTTCCACCATTTACTTGAACAAGCTTTATGAAGCAATTTGAGTCTCCTGTCATGTGTCTTGAACATCCGCTGTCAAGATACCACTTTACCTTTTTCTTGACAGAGACCTGCATTTAAAAGAGAGTCTCAAGCTTTCTTTGGTACCCAAATTTTCTTGGGTCCTTTGGTGTTAGTAGGATAAACATTATTAGGCCATACTTTCTTAACAGGCTTCCAAACCATAGGACACTCTTTTTCAAAGTGATCCCGATTTGTTACACTTTGAACACTGAGAGCATTTCAACCTACGAGACTTTACAAAAACTTTCTTGAAATGATTTTTGTAAGCCTCTCTCGACGGTCTTTTCTTAATTCTTTCTTTTACTTTAGGAAAATCAATCAATGGAATTGTTTTGCTGTCATACCTGACCGGACTTATTGAAGTAAGGTCTTTGAACCGAAAGAACTTTTTCAAGTTTTTTGGATCCTATCGAAAATTTCTTTGAAATATTTGATAAGTCGTTTTTAAAAAAACGTTTTCTTTCAAAAGATTATCTTCTTTCTCTTTAAGAGTAGAAACATTCAAGTCTAAACTTTTAACTCTTTCTTCTAAAATATTTTCCTTTTGTTTTAGAGCTGAGTTTTCATTTTTAAGTTCAGAAATTCTTTTGAGAGAAGTCTTAAGACTAAAACACGGTTCATCAATGTATTTAGAGACCTTGACGGGAATTTTAAAATCACTTACCTCAAATTCACTATCGAGTCGATCCAGAATCCGAGTGCGAGTCTCGAATGTGCTATCAAACATATGTTGGCATATTCATTATCATTTTCTTCACACTCTGTATCACTCCAGGTTTCGGCTTTGAGAGCTTTTCGAAACTTTTCAGCTTTTCCTCTTTTCTTCTTCAGAAGAGGACAGTTAGGTTTGATGTGTCCATTTTTCTTGCATTCGAAGCAAACTACATCTTTGTTTGGTTCCTCATCATCAACGAGACTTGGTCTCGTTGTCTTTGGAAACTTTGTTTATTTGAGTTGAACCTTCTTCCTTTTCTATTCAATTTTCTGAATCTTCTTATCATGAGAGCAAGCTCCTCATCGTCGAGGTCATCTCCTGAATCTGTATCATCAGAATCATCATTTGATTTTAATGCAATGGATTTCTTATCTCTTGGATCTTCATCTTCATTAATTCGTTCCACTTCATAAGACTGAAGAGTTCCAATCAGTTCGTCGACAGATAGTCGCATAATTCTTTGCATCTCTCTTATTGAAGTCTTTATATGATTCCAATCCTTGGAGAGTCCCCACAGTAGCTTGTTCACCTTCATGGGATCAGAAATTTTTTGACCTTGATTCTCAAGACCATTGACAATATCTGTAAAATGACTAAACATGTCAGTTATAGATTCTCCTGATTTCATTTTGAAGGCTTCATAATGACCAAGGAGAATGTTAATTCTGGTCTCCTTCACTCGATCTGTTCCTTCATAGGTGATATGTAATCTGTCCCATACTTCTTTTGCTGTAACACAAGAAGATATTCTGTTATATTCAGTTGGTGACAAAGCACAATATAAAGAGTAAATTGCTTTTGCATCGAGTGCTCGTCTCTTGTTTATCTCTTCCTGAGTCATTTCGCTAGTTTCAACAATTTCTTTCCCTCTTTCAGAGACTGATGCGACAGTAGGAGTGATTCCTCTTTCCACAACGTCCCATTCCAGAGGATCCTTTGATCGTAGGAAAACTTTCATCTTGTTCTTCCAGATGTTATAATCATTTCCATCAAAGTAGGGTGGTTTGGTATTGCTTTGCCCTTCCACTAGCCCTGGTGCTAGCATACTAGCCATGGATCTTTTACTCTGAAGTAAAACACTTCAAATAAAGTAAGAAAACGAGCTCTGATACCAATTGATATAGCTAGTACGAGTACCTAGAGGGGGGTGAATAGGTATATAAAAGATTTTTCTTGATGATTGCACAATACTTAGACAGTTGAAGGATTTGTAAAAAATAATAATCAGCGTAAGACTGAGTAAAGGAAAGAGAGAATTGAACACACGGTTTATAGTGGTTCGGCTTGATTCAAGCCTACGTCCACTCTTCTGCACTGACAACCAATTGGCTGGATTCCACTATGAACAAAGAGATGTTACAGCGTTGATCTTCCTTGATTTCTAGGTGTAGATGATCTACCACACTTGCTCAAGGTATCACTAAGTATAGACACTCTCTGTGTATACAATTTCACTCAGAATGAATCGACTAATAATCAAGATGCTTCAGACTCTGGAATTTCTCTATCGATCACATTACTAACACAACTAGAACGTCTTCCTTTTTATACTCCTTTATGCCATCATATCGTTGGCACTTACCAAAGGAATTCCTCCAATCTACCCGTTGGACGGAATCAATCATGAAGATTATTCGAGCTATAAAAGGAACCTGACGATAGCCCATCAATGTTGTTCGCCCATACAATCAGGATCTTGGTTTCCAAGAATAGAACATTCCAAGAATATTTCGTCGACCACCGGATCTTCAATTGATCTAGATAAAAGAATCGATATATTTATCCAACCAAGAGATCTTCTCCAGAGGATAGGATTGAATCCTCAACCATATACTTCGGCTCTGGATTTCCTTCGTTACTGGATCAGAAAGACTATCAATGAGAATAGTCTTGAGTCTTAAGTCTTGAGTCTTGAGTGTTGAGTCTGGTGATCAGAACGTCTTCAGACTTTAAACAGATGGTCTGCAAATATCCAGACTAGACTGATAGAAACGTTTTGTCAGCTTCAAAATATTCTAGAAAGATTTCTCCAACAACGTACCCTTTCAACGTACATACATTTCTTTTCTTTTCTCCCTCTCCCAAAACCAACGTAAGTTTTCTCCCATTTGAAGCAAAGTACACTCCTTGGTAGACCAGGATAAGATTCTTCCTCGAACTTCAACATTGGTGTTTAATTTATGGACAATGAGGTATGTTCGATTCCGTGGTGCATTTTTGATCGGTGATACATGTTATTCTTGGGCTCATCTTCTCCATTTGTTTTAAGGGTTCGATTGTATATCTGATTCATTTTTAGGGGATCAGTTATTCCCAACATTGGTATCAAAGCCCTAGTTCATGTTTCCCGATCCCCTTTTTATGTTATTAAATTGTTTTTGTGGTCAAAATTTTAGATAAGCCGCTACTGGTTGATCGGGAACGGAAAAATCCTGACACCCGCGGACTGTTCACCCTATTTTGTGATCTTTTGTAAGTCAAAATGCGTTGTTGCTAGCGTAGGGTCAAAGCTCTCATCGATACGAGAAAATCGAGTGGTGGATCGCTGCCGGAGGCCATGGACATGCTGCCACGCGCGGGAAGGAACCGGTGTCGTCGGCGCGTGCGGTCGGTCTTCCACGGGCGCTTGCGACGCACGCACCGTTTTGGCCCAAGCGCGTGTGATGCACGCGCGATCACTTGTACGTGCGCAGCACGCGCCAGTGACGTCGGCGTGATGTCGGCCGTGCACGCGCGTGGCACGCGCGGATGACATCCACGTGACGTCATCTCGCGCACGCACGCGACATGTGACGGTCGGTTCGTTCAACCCGGCCCGACCCGGCCTCACGATTCGACCCGACTTGACGACCCTTTGACCTCGACCGCCCACCGACTCGACCCGTCGACCGTTGACCGTTGATCCGTCCCATTGACCATTGACCACCGTTGACCGGCAAAAAAAAAAAAAAAAAAGGAAAATTTTGTATTCTCCAATTTGTTAGTTGTGGATTATAAGTAATCTATTTTTGTTCTACATTTGTTGTAGAAACTATGATTCGTTATGCATGCATACCTGCATTTCCGAGAATGGACGAAGAAAATGCATGACTTAAAGGGCTAATGTGAGAGTTAGCTAATTATTGGTGGAATGACAGTGATGTAATATCACACGTGGTCAAGGTTTTATTAAGAAATCGTTTGGAATGGTTATCCTATGCCGAATTTTGAGAAGGTACCGGCCTTAATGAAAACTCTTTTGCCTAAATGGCAAGCAATGTTAGATCGCCTATGTGAAGTCAACGTGGTCCCAGATTATAGGAGGCTTACGGTAGCTTTTGTAAAAGAAAACTATAGGATCGAGTTAACTAAAACTTCAACCCTTGGGATGAGTGTCACATGGCGCAGAGTGAATGTGCCTTGGAGGTGGCATGAGAGCTCTCCAAAAGTTTTTCCGTGATTGACCAATGTGCCTTCAAAATTCTTAGAGAATTTTACTAAGAGATTAGAAGAGACTTTCCCTATTTATTTTTTAGATTAGTTTGAGATGTTTTTAGGTGTAAGTGTCTCTTTCTATGTTGATATTTTTCTATGAATAAATTATTTAGTATAATGGACATGTTTAATTATTGAAAATTGAATGTTATTGATTGTTGTAAATTAGCATGTTAATTTACAATTTGTTGTGGGAAATTCAAGAAAGTTTTAGTGACTTTGCTGAACTTATTTTGCATAGAAGATTATATTAATGATAATTTTGAGTTATGATTTTTTGGATGATGATTGGAAACATAGTGACATTTTGATTCTGAAACCTTACTTGAAATTATTTATTAATATGATGGGTCTGTGCAAAATGGATGCATATAAATTGTAGGCATTAATAATTCATGCATATGTGTCTGATATGTTCAGATCGATGACTTCAGCAACTAAGAACATAATTGCTAATTTGAACAAAGAAGACAAAATGAACAGCGAGAATTGTGAAATATTGAATATGAAAATTCAATATGTGCTTGAAAAGCAAGAAGCACTAAAAGCTCTTGACCATGTTATGGAAGATCTTGAGGATGTTATGCGCCACCTTGAGCTAACAGAGAACCGCCTCAAGGCATTTGAGCGAGAAACAGACATTTGCTGTGTTGTTTCCAGCTCAAAAGGGGCTTCGAGCTTTAAGTGCAAGCATATTCGTTCTATATGTGGAAATGCAAGAGATCAAGTCCTTCTTGCAAGAAACCAAGAGCTAACCAACATAAGAGAGGAAAACGTCCTCAAGTGAAGAGTATTTCAAGGGTGAAGTGTTACAACTGTGACTAGAAAGGTCACTACGCTCGTGACTGTCGCGAGTTAAAGAAGGTACTCACCCTTTGTACTCTTAAGAACTTTGCTAATGTGTCAAGTTTTGTACTGTTAAGAACTCTAATCCTTTATGGACTGTAGATTCGGGAGTAACAGACCATGTAGCGAAGGATAGAGCATCCTTCGTGGAATTCCAATGAGTGCCAACTGGAACTAAGTGGATCTATGTAGGAAATAACTTCAGAGCAGAAGTAAAAGGAATTGGCAGTTGCCAACTAAACATATGTGGTGGACACACTTTGTTCCTACATGATGTATTGTATACTCCGGAAATTCGTCGGAATTTAGTGTCTGTCTTAGTTTTGGTTAAGCTTGGTTTTAACATGAACTTCCATAATAGTGGTGTGGATTTATATTTCGATACAAATTATTATGGTTGTAGTTATTTTCTAGATGGTTTCATTGCATTAAATATTGACTATGGTAATGCCAACGTTTGTTATTCCCTTTTCACGTCTTCTAATTTATATGGTAATGATGTGAATGTGTGGCATGCTAGAGTTGGTCATACTGGCCAGCAACGTATGAATAGACTAACCAAAGAGGGCTTGTTGGGTAACATTGAAAAAGTCGATTTGCCCATATGTGAGCATTACCTAGTAGGGAAAACGACAAGGAAACTATTTGGAAAATGTAAAAAAGCTGAATTTCCTTTGCATTTAATCCATTTTGACATCTGTGGTCCGATAAATGTGAGAGGAAGGCATGAGGCTGTTTATTTCATCACATTTATAGATGATTATACTTGATTTGGATATGTCTATTTGATTTCTCATAAATCTAAAGTATTGAGTTATTTCAAAAAGTTTATGAACTTAGTAGAAAATCAATTAGATAAGAAAATAAAAGTATTGAGATCCGATCGAGATCGATGATATTTTTTTGATGAGTTCAAAAAATTATGTGATGAAAAAGGAATAGAAAGACAGTTGTCTATTCCATATACTTCTCAACAAAATGGTGTTGCGGAGAGAAGAAACAGAATCCTATTGGAAATGGTTAGGTCCATGATGGCGAATGCTAACTTACCTGTCACTTTTTGGAGTGATGCGTTATTAATTACTGCCTATATATTTAACCGAGTGCCTTCCAAATCAGTTATTTCCACTCCATATGAGTTATGGACAAGTAAAAAATCGGACTTAAGTTTTCTTAAACCATGGAGTTGTGCTGCCTATACTCATAAGCTCTCTCACAAGTTTGGAAAATTGGGTCCTAGAGGAAAGAAAAGTATTTTTATAAGATACTCTTAACACTCGAAAGGATATGTGTTTATAGGTGAGTAGAAAAATGTGAGTATAACTGAATTCGAAACATGAGATGTCACTTTCTAGAGAATAAATTTCCTAAAAATGGCGAAATAGATGAGGATTACTCCATATTTAAAACATTGGATCAAAATAATAAACTTAGTGGAGTTCATCCAAGTGGGAGTAACATGAGAAGTGATGAATTTAACTCAACTCACTCTCAATTACAACCACATGATGAGATGATATCGTCATTATCTAATCCGAGTGGGAGCATGATGAGGAATGATGTGCAAAGTGTACAATCTCCCATATGACGAACAAGTCGTAAAAGTATTCCCCATCGATATTTTGACATTGAAGGGGAAACTTTTATGATTGCTCCACAAGATGAGGATGAGCCAAGAAATGTTAATGAGGCTCTAAATTGCCTTAGTAAGAAAAAATGGATGCATGTAATGGAAGAGGAGATGGAGTTAATGAAGTCAAACCATGTTTGGGAACTTGTTGACCTTCCAAAAGGACACAAAACTATTGGAAACAAGTGGGTTCTCAAAATAAAGCGTAAAGTTGATGGCTCGATAGAAAGGCATAAGGCTCATCTTATATCGAAGGGGTATAATCAACAGGAATGAATTGATTATGAAGAAATATTTTCTCTTGTAATGAGATTTACCTTGATTCACATTATTCTGGTAATAGTAGCCAGTATGGATCTTGAGTTACATCAAATGGATGTAAAGACTGCTTTCCTCGATGGAGAATTAGAGAAAGAAATATATATATATATATATATATATATATATATATATATATATGGAACAATATGCTAGTTTCATTATGGAAGGCTAAGAAGAAAAGGTATGTCGACTTTTGAGATCAATATATGGCCTTAAACAGTCGTCGAGAAAATGGTATATACGTTTTCATAATGTCATAATGGCATATGATGTCACAGTGATAGATGAGGATTATTGTGTGTATATCAAAATATCCAAAGATCAATTTGTGATCATATCATTATATGTTGATGATATACTAATTGCTGGAAGCAATATGGAGTTTGTTAATACTGTGAAGAGTTAGTTATCTTCTAATTTTGAGATGAAAGATATGGGTGAGGCTGCATACATTCTTGGAGTTAAGATTTCAAGAAATCGTTCAAATAGATCATTGTCTCTTTCGCAAGAAACATACATAAATAAAGTTCTTGAACGATTTCGTATGCAAGATTGTAAACTCATAGATACTCCTATTGCAAAAGGTGAAGGATTGAGCTATAGATTGTGTCTAAGGACTCCACAAGAAAATGAACAAATGAAACATGTTCCTTATGTTAGTGTTATGGGATGCTTAATGTACGCTGTGATGTGTACAAGACCTGACATATGTTTTGCAGGTGGAATGGTGAGTAGATACTAATCCAATCTAGGTCAAGCACATTGGAAGGCCGTTAAAAGAATACTGAGGTATCTGAAGGGAACTGCTGATTACAAGTTGAATTATCAAGGAAAGGATCTGCGACTTGAAGGCTATTTAGATGCTAATTGGGGAGGAAATTTAGATGAAAGGAAATCTACCTCTTGTTTCACTTTCTTACTGAATAATGGCGTCATATCTTGGAGCAGTAAGAAGCAAATGTGCATAGCCTTGTCCACGATTGAAGCTAAGTTCGTGGCATTATTAGCAGTAGTATAAGAAGGTGTTTGGCTTAAGAGATTTTTGGATCATTTAGGTGTTATTGAGTATGCTGCAAATCCATTATTAGTTAACTATGATAGCCAAGTAGTTATATCGTACACCAAAGATCCAAAATATCATGGCAAAACCAAACATATAGATATCAAGTATAATTTTGTCAATGATATGGTTGCATAAAAAGATGTGAACTTACAGTACATATCTACGCATAGAATGGTAGCAGATCCTATAACAAAGCCAATACCTAGAGATGTGTTTTGTGGCCATGTGAAATCTCTAGGATTGCGTAAAGGCTGATGTACTGAATATTGTAATTTTCCTAAAGGGTTCACATTTAATGAATTTGTGTTTTTTCATCATTAATGCCTATGAATCTTTGTTTGACGTTTATGCATCTTAATGCTCAGTGCATTATATTAAGTTGAGAAAGTATGTCAAACAGACAAAAGATTAGCCTACTCACACGGGTAATCGCCTCTATTTACTATGTGATAAATAGAAATGAGACAGTTTTTAAGCTTATTATCTAGGTGATAATTAAGAGCTCAAGCTTAAAATATATATGTCACATTGACTGAGTGTTAAGATGATGACATGGTATTGACTATACCCGAAAGTAAAATAACCCACATATTTTACTTTATCTGTCTATGACGCTAGATGTGAGTTTTAATGAATTCTGTATATGAGTAGATATGTGAACTCAAGTTAGACATTGGGTATGTCTGAACTATCATCTGTACGGTATTAAAGGTGTAAACATACGCTCCATGGGAAAGGAGTTAAATACCATAATACGTATTTCATACTATGTATGCATGAGACAACCAATAAGAGTGGCAAAAGTTTGATATCAACTTTTATGCCGTGTGAGACTCTTGAGGAAAAGAGTTCCTCAATTTAGTGCCCTCATGACTCTTACTTATTCTCAAGATTTATATTTAGTGTTTGCTATCTTAGAATGTTGCTAATGATCATCAATTGATTCGATCTAATGGGACATTTCTAGAAAAGCAAGCTAAACTGAAATTGAGAGTTTGAAGAAAAGAGGAAAATCGAATTTGGAGAATCACATTCTAGTTTTGTGTTTTGATTGACCAATTATGACTGTATTTGGGATAATCATAATTGTGAATACAATATATCATTGGTTAAAAAGAGATCAAGAGAGAGATATAAATGTGATCAATTGATCTAGGGTACTGCATACTAAATCTACTTAAAGTGTGATGCTCATTATGAGCTGCTATATATTCCGAATAGATGTATGGTAACAAGCTCTCAAAGTATGCTAGTCGCACGGATTATTCACTGGTATGAATGTTGCAGAGAGGTAAAGAGGATCCTATTCAGCCCACCATGTGCGAGTGGGAGATGATGGTTTTATTTGTATGTTGATGGGCCTAAGTGGGCCCGTCTGCCCATGTTGGGCCTAAAAGCCCGGCCCGCAAGATAAGGGCCCATGGATGAAGGGTTGAGATATGAAGAGGTGTTACGTTAAGGGGATATGTCTTTTGGAAAAGACGTTTTAAGAGAAGAAAAGAAAAAAGGGAACGTACCTTTTCAACGTACGTACGTTTTTTCTTTTCTCCCTCTCCCAAAAGGAATGTAAGTTTTCTCCCCCTTAAAGCAACAGTACGCTCCTCGGTAGAACATGATCATGATTCTTCCTCAAACTTCAACATTGGTGTTTAATCTTTAAACAATAAGGTACACTTGATTCCGTGGTGTATCTTTGATTGGTGATACATATTATTCTTGGGCTCGTCTTCTGCATTTGTTTTAGGGGTTTGATTGCGTATCGATTCATTTTTAGGGGATCAGTTATTCCCAACAATTACCTTCACCTTTTAGATGGGAATTAAGTCCTTAATTACACAATGCGAAGAATTGGGCAGAGATCAAGACGTTCTCATCAGGTAACTTCAAAATCAACCGCAGCAATCTGCATTAGACACATAAGATTGTGTCGTGGCCGTATATTCTATCTGCAGTAGATATATGCAAGTTTTGGTGAATTCTTTGCAGAGTTATGGAATGAGTTCTCTAAAATATGAAGCAACTGAATGGGAATATGATAGATGTCTCTTGACCTCCCTTTGCAACAGATACGGTCAATTAGCGAAAATCAATAACCTAAGGAGGTTGATGTGAAGTTTCAGAAATGGTAAGACCAATAAATGGTAAAATCAATCCGTCCCAACAGGGTTCCATCTTAAAATAAATTATATTCTTTTCTACGATAGATTGCATGTTTAAATAAGGATATTTAATTAATTTGTTATTTAATTAATTATATGAAAAATGTCAAGTGCATGTCATATAGAATTAGATTAACAAAATGTGTCATTTATTAATTGCATGCTAGGTTTGCTTAGTTAAATTACATGTCACGTAGAGTAGTTCAATTAGAATTGTATGCCATGCTAGGATAGTTGTATATCAATTTTGCCCATAGCTAGAAATTGCATATCTACATCATTTAATTAAATCGCATGTCATCTTAGAAATCTCATGTCTAGGTT
This sequence comes from Eucalyptus sideroxylon x Eucalyptus melliodora, assembly GCA_016097485.1. Lineage (NCBI taxonomy): Eukaryota > Viridiplantae > Streptophyta > Magnoliopsida > Myrtales > Myrtaceae > Eucalyptus > Eucalyptus sideroxylon x Eucalyptus melliodora. The sequence goes on along the minus strand of CM027826.1, from coordinate 23,494,393 downwards.
CATTGCGTCTCATATTAGAATAGTATATGTAATTGTCATTAGAATTAGTAGTTGTTGCATGTCATGTTAAATTAATAATAGGAATTGCCTATAACTTCATTCTCATGTAATAAGAGAAAATCCTAAAAAAAGAAACAAAGATTTGAGTGGAATTGCGTATTAATTCAAAATCATACTTAGGTTGAGAATTTCATTTTCTAATTAACTTTTGAGATGCTCGCATTACTTCAAGGTAAGTAATTTCCCTCCTTACCCTTATAATTTATTACGTGTTTCATTGATGATTGTGTACCGGCAAAATTACCTCACATGTTAGTGAATAGGTTTGAATTAAATTCATGTTGACCGCCAAACTTTTTTTTAATAAAAGAAAAAAGGTATCGCCTCACATGGTAGTGAAGAGGCTTGAAATCAATCCAAGCCATTTGCCAAACATTTTTTTGAATAAAAGAGAAAAATTACCGGAATGACATTAGATTAATCTAGCGTAATTAAGTTCCCACATACTTAATTTATGATTCATAGTAGCAAAGTTTATCTCCTAATAATTTACTTGAGTTTCTAATCAACCTACCAAAAAATAGATTAGTGGCGACTTCAAAATGAAATCAATTTATATATTTAAAAACTTGAACCCCAAATCGCAAATTAATATTGGTTTGGAAAAGCCTGAGCTAAGTTTAGGCTTAGTAATCCATTAGTTGAACCTCTAGGTGGTTCACTCGAGTTAAGGTTGCAACGCCTGAATTTCTCTATTGTTCAAAAATACAAATGTTAGCTCACATGTATATTCACGTACATAATGTGTAGAGTATGATTCATTGATAGCATGTATAAAGTTTAACATGTATCAATGAATGGAACAATGTAATTAGTTTTGCATGTAATTATAGTGATAAATTGCCAATGTCTTCAAGTTTAAAATTACATGCATATGGTAAATGTGAGATATAAAGCTTATATTTCTAGTATGAGAGAGTTTCTAGTTTCAATCGAGTTGTAACCGCATAAGTAACACATTTGATTGAGTTTGAGAAATATTATCAACACTTAACTTTTAGCTGACACATCAAAAATCGGGATTTAGATTTCTGATCATGATGGAGCCCGTTTCTTGGCCAAAAAGTGATACTTTTCAACCTTTTAAACAATTTCCAATTTGTTTTTGAGAAAAAATCGAAAAGTCAAATGGTTGACTTTTTGATTAATTTTTTAGTTAACCATTTGATCAAAAATTGACTTTTTCATCCAAAAAGATACCATTTAGCTTCAATTTCACTTTTCTCAAGTCAATTCTTAAAAAATCCAAAGATTTTGCTCAAAAATCAACCTTTTGGGGAAAATCAACTAAACGGTTGACTTTTGGTCAAACTTTTGACAAAAAATTGAAAAAATGAAAAATCCATAAAACACTTGATTTTAGAGTCAATTTGATTTGTGTGTGGAAAATTTCATAAAATTCGATTAAGAACTTTGTTTTCCAAATTTTTTCGATTTTAGGGTTTTAATCGACGAAAAATGAAATTACTTTTGTTCTAGCCATAATTAGGTGTGGTTCCTTTTATGACATTTGGTCCAAGGACTATTCTAAATCCGCCCGTGCACTCAATTTCTCGAATTGCCATGTTCAAAGACAAGTTGCCATTTTAAGCCCTAATTAAAGGGTTAAAATCTATTCTTCATGACTTGTGAATGGACAATTGTTTTCAACTCATTTTCTTAAGATAAGTTCAAATCTATGGTCAATTTTGAGAAATTCACACTACAACTTCCCAATTTGAGGGATTTTACCATCTCAAAGGTAAGAAAACTGAATTATCACGCCTCGATCGAAGAAATTTGAGTTGACCCATTCAAGACTAAGGTCCAATTACATGAATCTAGGTCCAATTTTAATATTAGACCCCGATTCATTTTTGGCCTAAGTTTCGGCACTTTAATTCAAAGTCAATTTGAATACAATAGGTGATCTTACACATGGATAATTAGTTGGACAAGGCAATTGCAACATTAATTGGACTCAATTTTAATTAATTTGCAATTTTGACACATAAATTGCGAAATTGTTCATTTTAGCCCTTTAGGCCCAATTTTAAGTACCCATGGTTTTGGTCCATTTCTTTTCAAAATAATTGCTCAATTAAGATAATAGAGGATCCATAGATCACATTTATAAAGTCTAATTGACTTAAATGAATTGAAATCGGACAATTTTCTCTCAAATCATGCAAGGTTTTTCTTCAATTTGGTTATTGGGGAGCAAATTGCATAAATTTTGAACCCACAAGAACTACAAGTGTGTGAACCAACTAGAACCAATCAAGAACCAGTCAAAGAGGTGTGAACTAGTCTGACCAATGCAACCGGCTGCTAGTAGGGCAAGCTGGTTCGGCCCTTTGCAAGCCGATTCTGGATCTTTGGTGATCGGTTTTGGCATCCTCATTGTGCTAATTTCACCTTTGTACCTTCAATTTCCCACAATTTCACAGACTAACCATCGAATTTCGTAAATTTGCAATTTGACCCCTAATTAGGCCTTTCAGTGCAATTCTCATTTTTAGCTCGGGTTTTTGCAAACCAGGCCTATCTGATTGATTACCTAATGCCTCCAGAAGATTATTAAACTTTTAAAACCATGATTTGTCCATATAATTAGGATTTCAACCGTCGGATTGAACTGACAGCTGAGATTAATCGATTTAGGGATGGTATAAATACAATTTTTCCTCCAAAATGCAGGAGGGCTTCATTTTTTGGTAGAACACTTTTCTCTCTAAACTCCATCTCTCCCTCTCTCCTTTTTTCCTGCTCTCTCTCTCCCTCCCAAACCACTTCACGCTGGTTCTCTTCATCGTCGTTCGCCAGCCTTACACGGCGGTCTATCAATCATCGTCAAACCCCCTGGTGTTCCTCTTTTCCTCTTCATCCCTCCTATGATCAGCGTCTCCTCCGCTTACCATTTGACTAGTGAAAACCGGTGGCTTTTCTCCTACGGGTGTAGAAACCGGCCACCAAGTCAGTTCGTGTTTCAACCGGCTTGATCACCGGTTTGATGGTTTAGATTGGCAGACTTCAAGTCGGTTCCCAACCTTATAGTCGGTTCCCATTAGATCAGCCACCGAAACAGTGCCAGTGGCCTGATCTTCCTCAAACAGATGAAGAACGGTCCAATTGGGTAGGTATTGATTTTGGATGCCAAACCGATGGCCGGCGGTAGCTTAATCGGCATCAAACTTTGTCCAATCTACTCCTCAAGCCGTCTCTGACCTCTAGACGATCGGAGTTTGGTTGATCCCTGCTCGGATCTCCTTCGACAATCCAATCCTTCCCCGAAGATCCCAAACTGATCCAAATTTGGACCAGTTCTACCCTTTTTTGGGTGGAACTGCTAGTTCAACCAGCTCCTTAGCGATCCATAGGAGTCTGCTCATGATCCTTGAAGTTTGGTTTGTGCTCCAACGAGAAAGCTTCGTCTGATTTCGTCAAAAATTGACAGAATCGCATAATATGAAATATTCGGAGCTCGAATCCGATGAAGCGAGGTTAGAATAGCTAACTGGGGCTAGGATTCGCACTTAGAGTTCTGTGAAATGATTAAATATATTATTGATTGGCTTAATCGATGATTTGCTGAAGTCGAAGGTTCATTGAATGCAAGTTCTTAGTTGAATGGTTGATTGAATGCGAGTTCTTAGTTGAATGATTGATTTTAATGTAAATTTGCAAATTTCATGCTTCTGTGGTATGCTTGCTATTTCAAGTAAAACAAGGCCTTAAATGGTCTTATTTCCACTTGAGCTTCGCAAACATTAGACTCCAAGAGCTTTGAATTGATAGGTTGCACGACCGGAACGGCCAATATTTGCCCCTTGAAAAACATGTTACAATCTCCTCAATTTTTGCATATTCTTGGTGCTCTTTAGGTTTTGACTTTAGTCCGTCTCAGCTTTTCATTATTTTTTCCCTGGCTTCTGTGATCATTTTTTGATGAAATTTACTTCATGAAACTTGTTCCTCATTGTCTTGAGAATGTCCTACTATTTTCTCAGAATTTTTGGACATGTTTAGTAGATCAAATCCTCTTAAGTCTGAACATGTCTTTGTCTGCCCTACATTGATCCGAGGTAAATTTAGGCAAATTTAAGCATGAAATTGAGCTTGTTTGACCATAGGGCCTTCATGAAGAATGAAATATAGGTCGTATTCTTTCTTTAGATGTATGCTTTGTATGATTTGACATCATTCGATATGTCAATTGCATGAATAAATTTACATGGTTGTGGCTGCAATTTGGATTTATAATAACACACATTTGTTTTATGATTTTCGTAATCGTTCATGTGATTGCAATTAGGTTTTGAGTTCTTAATGGAAATGTTTGTCATCATTCATTCTACATGGCACATTTTTGGTAGGATTTGGGCATATTTTTAAGTGATGAAAATTAGGCAGGTTCTCAGCTCTCGTTTTAGGATGGAAACCTTTTCATGTACGTACATTTGTAAGCTTGGTTGGGTCTCTTAGAGACTAAATTTCACGTTAGTGTTTTCTTGACATTTGATTTACATGTTACAAGTTTTGTGTGTATACATGGTTCACCTTATTTGAATGTCATTTTGTATGCGTAAATCATGTCACAATAGTACTAGGTACACTTAGAAACATTCAAGGATGTCATTATAGGTCTTAGATCATGTTGTAATGACATTGAATCGTATGACATCTTCGTGTGCCAACTTAGGGTTAGATGATCCCTCTAATCACTTGTCATATCCGATTCTAAGTCATGTGTGATTTTTATGCCCTTTGTGTATTGCATGGATGATTGTGAGGCTTAATAATGCATGTCTATGTTTTGTTTTTTACTGGCTGACACGCACAATTTTATAAATCTTGGTTTTAGAGCACCAAGTTGACCTTGATTAGACTCGAACCCTTCTAGGAAGTTGTAAAGCACATATAGAGCTTTCAAATTCGGACCCCTATTTTTACCCCTGTTTAGATAGACATATACCATTTTTGTATCATTTTTTCTATAGGGATTCTCGACTTGGACCCTTAATAAAGTTTGATTGTCACTCCTTTATTTGTGTTGTGATAAAATTTCATGATTTTTAAACTTCATTTGAGAGGTTAAATCTTGGTTGCAATGACTTGATGTTCTGCCGTTGTGACAATTTCCTGATGCCTCGTTATTCAATGTTTGATTTTTATAAAATTATGCTTAGCTCTTTTAGGGAAACTTTCTGCACAGAAATTGTTCCATATTATGTTGTGCACGTTAGATAATTTTTGCATAGTTAGATCATCAATGGGTACCACCCAATTTAGCTGATATGTTGTGCTTGGTTTGAAAATTCTTGTTATAAGCTTTTGGTTGTGATTGCTTAGATAGACTTTTTAGGCTAGCTTGTGTATGGCATTTGTAGTTGACAAGTCAGAAAAAGGTAAAAAAATTTAGATTTGAGATTTTGATCGTGACAAAGCCTGTTTCTTGGTAAAAAAAAATGTTGTCTTTCTTGTGCATTGTCGTTTTAAAGCAATTTCCAAATCATTTTCAAGAAAAACTTGAAAAATCAATCAGTTGACTTTCGGGCTTAACTTTTGCTCAACCCTTTGACCAAGAGTCAATCTTGGTTCAAAAATTGACTTTCTATCTGAAAAGATGTCATTTAGCATTAATTTTACTTTTATTAAATCATTTTCTAAAAGAATTCAAAGATTTGACCAAGAAATCAACTTTTTAGGAAATGGTTGACTTTTTGGTCAAACCTTTGACTAAAAAAATTGAAAAATTGAAAAAATCACAAATACACTCATTTTAATGTCAATTTGACTTTTGTGTAAAAAATTTCGCAATATTTGATTAAGAATCTTGTTTTTCGATTTTTTTTGTTTTAGGTTCTAAATCGGCAAAAAATCAAATTACTTTCATTATAGTCATAATTAGGTATAGTTCATTCTTTGATATTTGGTTTATGAACTATTTTAAATTTGCTCGTGTGTTTAATTTTACGAATTTTAGAATCAAAGCACAAATTGCTGTTTTAAGCCCTAATTAGAGGATCAAAATAAATTCTTCATGACTTGCAAACAGACGATTGCATTTCAATCATTTTCTTGAGATAAGTCAAAATCTAGGGTCAATTTTGGGAGATTGTTGGGTACATTCTACTTTGATCGATTTGGCATATTTAGAGATTAGAAAAACCATATAAGATGCTTCAATTGATGTAATTTGACTTGGCCCATTCTAGACTAGAATATAATTGAAGTAATTGAGCTTGAATTTGACCAATTGAAGTTCGATTGAAAATATGAGTTTAGCTTGTGGCCTCGCTTCAATAGGAATTCAATGAATTTGAACATTTTGTGCACAATTAATCAACTTGAGTTTAGCTTATAACCTTTTGTATTCAGTAAACTTTCGCCACTAATTTCATGAGTCCTCAAAAATCTCTCGAAATGTAGAGTCCTCTCTCTCGACATGCAGAGTTTTTTAGACGTTTTTTTCTGGGTTATCCCGACTTCATCTTCCTTCTTCTCGACTAAACCCTCTTCCTACTCTACTTTTCCTTTTCTCTTACAATTCTCAATCCTCTTCTCCGTTTTGAGGATGTTCCTCTTCTTCTCGCTTTCCCTGGTAGTCAAGTGATTGGGTTTTCTTCTGTTTCATCTCATCGGAGCTTTGCATGTGGAATTCTACGCCACCTCTTGACAGTTTCAGTTATGAATACATCTCACCCTTCGGACGATGCTCGCCTTGCTGCCTTATATAATCGACTTGGCCGACTCTGGTCGGAAGAAGACGTGGACGTCTGGGATGATGAAATACCGCCGGAAACGCTGCAAGAGTGCAAGGCAACCTTAGTGGGTAAAGTTCTCTCGGACCCATCGTTAATTTTCAAGCTTTGCGAGTACATTAACAAGAGTCCGGCGCAATGACGGTGTGCAAATTTCTCAACCGAGAAGAAGGTCCGTATGTCTTTAAATTCAATTCGATGCGAACGACAAAGAATCTTACATAGTGGCCATTGGTTGTTTGGGCACCATCTTCGATACTAAAACCATGGCTTCCTAATACGCCTCTTCATTGCTATGATTTCACCACATGCGACTTCTAGGTGCAAATCTTAGGACTCCCTCTGGAAAGATGCACAGCGAGTATGTTTGCCAAGGCTGCTAGACATCTTGGCCAGGTTCAGGAAGTGAGCTTAGCAACAAAAGAGAACTCAGCTGTTAAAACAGGGCGAGTACGAGTGAATATTAATCTTGATGAACCATTGAAATCTGGCAAGCTACTCAGATTGGAGGGACATAATATATGGATTGATTTCAAATATGAGCGCCTATCTAATTATTGCTATTCATGTGGTATATTGGGCCATTATGCAACACAATGTCCAAATATTCCCTTTGATGAGGCTAAGAAGGAAGGGAAAGACAAGCTATCCTATGGCCCCTGGCTGAGGGCTGAGGTCAAAGAGCACAGTCCATTCTGGAAAGCTTTCTATGAGAAACAACCAGATCATGATGAGTTTGAAGAAATTATACCAGAAACTCCATTGCAATCCCCTTTATTACTTCCTGCAGCACCTTCAAGTACAAAGCCTCAAACTCCATTTGTGGAGCTTAATACCACAAAGAACCCTCATTGCAATCCCTTGCCTACCCTGCAAATTTCTTCTGTTACCAAATTGACATTGACAGAACCTGTGGTGAACAGCAAGAAAATTAAAAACCCCAGAATGGTGGTAAGGCCAGTCCCCATAAAAAATCAAAACGTTACAACCCTTATGGGATTCTCTCTAATGTTCAAGTACCTCTGGATGATTCACTCCTTATGGATACCCCGATCTTTGTAGCTAAAGGGGTAGACACAAGGGCTGTGGTGGCTTGCCCAAAATAGCCACCGCCAGAACAATGAAAATTATAAGTTGGAATTGTCAGGGGCTGGGCAACCCCCTGACAATTCAAGCTCTTAAGGACCTAGTGGTCCATGATCGGCCCGATATTATTTTTTTGATGGAAACCAAAAACCAGGAACCAGTCATCAAGCGTTTACAGAGAAATCTTCATTATGAAAACCTTTTTGTGATCAATCCCCTAGGTTTGGCTGGAGGTTTGGTTATTTTTTGGAATGATCAGGTCAATCTAACTATCCACTCTCATGACCAGCATCATATAGATACCATCTGCTCAGATGTTCTTAAAAGGAAAACCATGGGTATTACTTTTCTGCATGCTCCAGCAGTATTTCAACAGAGGCAACAACTATGGACAACTTTGCGTCAACTCAGTCATCTACATACCCTACCTTGGATGTGCATCGGCGACTTTAATGAAATTTTGAATCACTGGGAGAAAGTTGGAAAACACTTACCTCAACAATATCGGTTGCAATCTTTTAGAGATTTATTAGACCACTGTGCCTTGATGGACCTTGAAACCAAGGGCTGTACCTACACATGGGTGAATAATAGAAATGGTGAGGAAGCTGTAAAGGAGCGAATAGATAGAGCTGTGTGTACAATGGAATGGCGATTAACCTATCCGGAAGCTGAAGTTTATGCTTTACCTGCTATAGGCTCAGACCATTGTCCACTACTCTTAAATACATAAGTCAAATAAAAAAGGAGACAAACAAGGTTTACCTTCGAGTCTTTTTGGCTTCAAGATGATGACTGTCACAGGGTGGTATCGGATGTATGGTCAACAGCCTTAAATCATCCATTTAGCATCTCCAAAAAATTACAGATGACAACTACAGCTTTGGCAAATTGGAGCAAAAAGAAGTTTACTGCTGCTCATCATCAAATAGATCTCTTAAAGCAGCAGCTCCAGTATCACATCAATCAACCTGCTAGCAGTCATAATAACAATCGGGTTAAATCGCTGCAGGAACAGATTCAGAAAATATGGATACAGGAGGAACACTCTTTGGGCAATGTGATCTCGCATCAAGCGGTTGAGGGGGGGGGATCAAAACACAATTTTTTTTCACGCTACTACGATTCAAAGACGGAAGAGAAACAGAATCAGCATGCTTAAAGATATAAACGAGGAGTGGATTCGAGACCCAGAACAGGTGAAGCACATGACCAACTGTTTTTTTCAGAACCTTTACACTACTGGTGGTCATAGAGACTATAGCCCTACTTTACTGCAATGTCCAAAGATCGTGACAAATGAAATGAACAATCATTTAACAGCGGAAGTCACAAAAGAGGAAGTACAGCAAGCTACTTTCCAGTTGGGAGCAACAAAAGCTCCAGGACCTGATGGTTTTAATGGCCTCTTTTATCATAGTCATTGGGACATTCTACAGGATGATGTGTTTACTACAGTGCAGAATTTTTTAACTACTGGAGTGTTGCCTGTTGCTATAAACAGAACTTCTATATGTCTGATTCCCAAAGTACCGAATCCAGAGAGGTTAGATCAATTTCGCCCCATCAGTTTATGTAATTTTCTATACAAAATTATTTCCAAAGTCCTAGCAAATCGATTAAAATGCTGTCTACCAGATTTGATTGCCACAGAACAGAGTGCATTTGTGTCAGGCAGACAGATACAGGATAACATTCTAATAGTTCAAGAGGTCTTACATCAATTTAGAATTCGACAAAGAAAGAAGAAATTTCAGGCAATCCTAAAACTGGATATGCAGAAAGCTTATGATCGGGTTGAGTGGGACTTCTTGGAGGACTATATGCGTCAGATTGGGTTTAATGATCGATGGGTGGTTTGGCTGATGCAATGTGTTAAAACTACCTCACTCGGTATCAAAATCAATGGCGAAGATCTACCTTACTTTACACCAACCAGGGGAATTAGGCAGGGAGATCCTCTTTCACCCTACCTCTTCATACTTATGGCTAATATGTTATCAACTCTTATTCAGAATGCTATAAATATGGGTCATCTCCAAGGACTGAAATTTAACAGAAGCTGTCCTGTTTTATCCCATTTATTCTTTGCCGATGATGCGATATTTTTTCTAGATGGTAAAAAAATAGAATGTCAAAATTTGGTGAGCATTTTAAACCAGTATTGTATTGCAATAGGACAGCAGATAAACAGAAATAAATCAGGCCTGTTTGCTAGCAAAAACTGTCCTATGTCCCTCAAGTTAAATATGGCCGGAGTACTAAGAGTGCCTATACTTGATAAAACTGGAAAGTATCTAGGTATTCCCTTAGATTGGGGGTCCTCAAAGAGAGATATGTTTGCTTGGATTCACACAAGGGTGAATGCTAAATTGGCTGGGTGGAAAGAACAGTTGATTTCAAAAGGAGGGAAGGAGATTCTGTTAAAACTGTGATTCAAGCTCTATCGTAGTACGCGATGTCAATATTTAAGATTCTGTCTCTATATGCAAGTCTGTTGAACAAAAGATGGCTAAGTTTTGGTGGCAACACTCTAGCACTAAGTCGGAATTCACTTTGGAAGTCTTTGGGATATTCTAAAAGACAGGAAAAGTACAAGGGGGGTTGGCTTTCGAGACTTATTATCTTTTAATAAAGCCCTTCTGGGAAAGCAGGCATGGAGACTTTTTCAAAATCCTGAATCTTTGTGGTGCAATCTATTCAAAGCCTTATATTTTCCATCTACAGATTTTTGGCATGCAGAACAGGGATCCCGACCCTCTTGGGGCTGGCGAAGTCTTCTACTGGGCCGAAATTCAATTATTCCTAAGCTGAGTTGGTCAGTCGGCAATGGCTAGAGAATCAATGTGAGACAAGACAAATGGCTACCTATGGGAACATTATGTGGACCTCCTAATAGGGACGAACCAAGAACAGTTGCAGCCTACATCAACACAGTACAAAATGAATGGAATGCCCAACTTCTCAAACATACATTTGATGAGCACATAGTGAGAGAAGTTCTGGCAATTAGATTATGGCCAGCATCTACTGAAGATAAAATTGTATGGACAGAAACTTTAGATGGACAATACACAGTGAAGAGTGTGTATCACTTTCTACAGAAATTAGAGGCTAAACAGACAGATTCTCGCCCATCCTCATCTTATATTACCCCCAGTCACCTATGGAAGCAAATTTGGAAAACCAAGACGGCCCCTAAAATTCGCATCTTTCTTTGGTCTATCAGCCACAATGCAGTTCCTAAAAAGCACAATCTATTCCGTCGCCAAATCACCACTAATCCATTTTGTGTTCTCTGTTCTACCCGCTCCCCCGAAACAACAGAACATTTATTTCTGCAGTGCCCTTGGACACAACAGGTTTGGAATCATCCTAATGTACAAATCACAGTCACAGCTTTTGCAAATCATCGCATTGACGCTTGGCTTGCAGAACTATTACAACAGCATGGAAACGTACCGGAGTTTGAGACTATAGCAGCTCTTTTATGGCAAATCTGGAAGGCCAGAAACCATGTCATCTTTCGCCACCACTTCACGCACCCAGACCAGATTGTGGAATCAGCTCTAGCGCTCACTCACCTGCAAATTACAGTTCAGAATCACCACTTGAAGCAACAACAGAAGACAGGAAAGAATTCGCCGAACCCTAACACTACCTGGATCCCACCGGTACAAGGTATGATGAAGGTCAATATAGATGGTGCCTTTCCCATTGCAGAAAACCTGGGTGCGATCTCCAGTATCTATCGGGACCACATAGGCAGATAGCTCGGTGGTTTCACCAAAAGCGTTCCAGCATCTTCCGCCCTTGAAATAGAGATTCAAGCTCTCTTATATACACTGAAAGACCTTCTTCAACAAGGGAAGCATCATTCTGACCTGATCATTGAAACCGACTGCCTAATTTTGGTTGAAGTAATGCATCGCGAGCGTCTCCCACCGTGGGACTGCCGTGCTCTTCTCGCTGAATGCGCAGACATCTTGCCCTCTTTTTCGAACTTGAAGGTGACTCATTGCAGAAGATCAGCAAATGCCCTAGCCGACTGGGCTGCAAAAGCCCACGGTCGAGGTTCCCTTCCTCCAACTTGGGCCTCGTCACCTGTTCCTCCGATGTTAGATCTGATCTGTAATGAAGCCCTACTTGCGAGTTGTACTACTTTCCCTACTTAATGAGCAAATACTCTTTTTCTGTCCAAAAAAAAAAATCAACTTGAGATAGTTCAAACACATCTCATTTGATCCAATTGATATAGAAATATTTGATTTTGTTTAAATTGGGCAAGTTAAGGAAAAATCACATCAAAATTTGGACAATAATTCAACCCGGTCAACCTGGTGTTGACCAGATTGACCGACGTTGGCCAACCTTGACGAGCACCGACTAGCAAATTTTTCCAGCCATCTTGTGGTCGGAAACTACCATCTGCTGGCGCACATCATGGCCAAATGCATTCACGCCCTTAATTACCAATTTTGTTTCTGATTTTACGAAATTCGCAAATTAACCCTCATGTTATGAAAATTGCAAAAAAGACCCCAATTAGTACACAATTGATCATCATCCGTTCATTAAGAATGCATCGTGGCCATTGAAATAGACATGTGCTCAATTAGGGTGCTCTCAACAAATTTAACAAATCAATTAGCTAAGGAGATCCAACCTTAGCTCTTCCAAGGGCTAAGATTTGATCTTGCCCTAGGATATATAACCAACTTTCCCCCCAAAATTGGGAGGGGGGCCATTTTCCAGATCTACTTTCTCTTACTAAAATCCTCTCAATACATCTCTCTCTTGGCATCTCTCAAAATTGGGTCGAGCAAAAGGAAAAAGCAAAGGAATTCTTTGCCTGTACTAGCCCGCACGAAGGATTTCTTTGCTGGTGTTCTCGCCTGCAAGGAGGATCTACGTTGATTTTCTTTCTGGATCAAATATCCAAAGCTTCTCCACTAACTCTCTCTCTTCAAGGATTTGTCTTCGCTTTGATTTTCTGCAAATTTTGCAGAGATTCTCACAATCACATATAGGTTTGTCCCCATCTTCATGGAGTAGTAGCCGAAGATTGACATCTGGAATGAAGCAACCGTATACTTGGGCAGCAACAAGCTTGATCGGATGAAGATTCATCACTATGAGCTCTTCGCTACTCGATTACAGCATCAAAACCAAAGCTAAGCCCTCGTCATGCTTTCAAAAGGGGTCAATGAACGCATCATCCTCCTCCGGTTTTGACTTTGATGCAATTGATTAGCTGATTTTTTTTAGCGATCTTAGGTTACTGTGATAGTTTCTTCTTAATTCATGCTATGATCCTAATCAGTTTCCTCTCAGCAGATGTGACGATAGACTTGCAATCCATCTCTTTGCTGATCTGTGATTTGAAATCTTGGAGATCACCTTCGTTGATTGAAGCTTGATGATCTTCGTTTTCCAGAAATTCCAATAACAAAATCGAAGCTAAGTACTTGATTTCTTCTTTTTTGTTTCAGTTAAGAAGTACTAAGAGATTCAGATCCTCCACTAAGTTTAGTGCCCTTTTTGCTGATTAACAGCTTCATCGTCACTGAATTGCAGACATCTCTGAACGCATGTTCTTCCCCAGTTCATTATGAATCGAGATAGGTGTGACAAAACACCTTCTAATAACATCTGATGAGGCGACGGCTTCTCGTGTCAAAAAAATATGATCAACAATGAAGGTTTGGGGCCAGGATGCACTGTAAATCTGATTAGAATCAATACTTGTATGATCTGAAATCGATTATGTTTAGATTTTTGAGGTTCTGTGACTTTTGAGTCTGGATGATCATGTTTCTGTTTGGCCTGTTTTGAGCTCTTAAGTATCGTTACCTTGTGAAATGATGAACTAGAAGTTCCATATACACATCTTAAGCTTCGAATCAATAGTTGGCACATCCCAAGTGAGTGATGTTTGACTCTCGAAAAACACCTCTGAAATTGCTCAATTCTGCAGTATTCTAGGTTCATTTTAGGCTCTATTTTTATTTCAACTTCTAGTTTTGTTATTTTTGTGCTGATTTTTATGATGATTTTTGGACGAATTTGTCTTCATGAAAATTGTTTCTCATTGTCTTAAGAATGTCCTCTCTTTTGTTTTGGAATTTTTGGATATGTGAAGTTAGGTTGAAACCTCTTAGATCGGAGCTAAGGTCAAGCTGCTCTACACCACTTCGAATTGCACTTTTGCAAAATTGAGCTTAAAAAATGAGTGTAATTGGCTACACGATCTTCATCGGACATGAAATATATGTCACGTGTGTCTCAGCGGTGCTTGATTTGCTGAATTTACTCAAAACCTTGTATGTTGCACATCTGTTTTGCTATTTTCAATACGACTCACATGATCTCAATTATGTTTCGAGTTTTAATGAAAAATGTTCATCATCGTGTGTTCTATATGTGAGATTTTTTGTTAGATTTTTGCGTGTCTTTAACTTACTAAAATCATACTTGTTCTGCGGTATTAAGGTTAGGATGAAACTTTGTCACATATGCACTTTGCCATGCCCATTTGAGTCCATTAGAGACTCAATCTTGTAGTGATGTCTTCTTGTCTTTTAAAGAATGCATAACATGGTTCGTGGGCATATGTAAATTGTCATGATCAAGCATCATTTATTATATGAACACTATGCCTCAATTAGGCTAGTCGCATTCCAAAATCATCAAGTATCTCATTTAGATCTTAAGTCATTTGACATTGACATTGACTTGCATCATCTTTTTGCATGACGACTTAGGGTTAAATGTTTACCCAAATCTTTTATTGCATCAAATATTTTGTCATTTGTGAATTTCATGTTGTTTGTGCATTGCACGAATGATTTATAGACTTAATGATGCATGCTTTTGTTAAGGTTTTTAATTACTAATATGCGCAAAGAGCACCAAATTGACCTCGTTTAGATCTGGACCCTTTTAGGAAGTTGTAAAGCACATCGAGGGCATTCCCATGCCACTGATTTCATGTTGATTGCTCGTCGTGAGTGTCACTTTCCATTTTTCCCAAATTAGTCCAGAATTTGGACACGTAGTCAAATTTGAACCCCTATTTTTACCCCGTTTGGATATACCCTTGTCATTTTTGTATCATCTTTTTTTGTAGAGATTCTTAACTTGGTCCCATAATGAAGTTTGTTCGTCATCATGTTCATTATGTTGTGTGAAAATTTTGTAATTTTTATACTTCGTTTAGTAGAATAAATCTTGACAGAACTGATTGAATGTTCTGCTGTTTTGACAATTTCCTGATGCACTATTGCTTGTTGTTTGATTTTTATAAAATCATACTTAGCTCATTTGAGAAAAGTTTCTTCATGAAATTTTTTTGTTATCATGTTATGCATATTAGGGAATTTTTTCATAACTAGATTGTAGATGGGCATTACTAAATTTTGTTGCAATGTCATACTTGGTCTGAAATTTCCTAACATGAACTTTTGGTTATGATTGTTTAGCTATACCTTTTAGGCTAGTTTGTGTATGAAATTATTTCATACCATTTTCATGAAAGCTGTTTTCAATGCTTTAATGTTCATTGTCAAATGGCTTTCGATGAATTGAACTTCTAAATCATACTTTGAAATTGCTTTGGTACATGTGATGTTTCCAAAAATAATTTTTTAGAAACTCTTTTCCAAAGCTTGATTTGGTTTAAGGTAAAGTCAAGGTTTGGACTATATTTAAAATGCCTGCAATACTTGTGAATGCATTTATTCGAGTTTCGGGCTAGCCTTGGCAACTGAATGTGTTCTATAGCCTAAATATTCCTTAATCCTAAATGTTTTCAAATCTTTCCAAACTTTGATTTGACATTATGAAAGTCACGGTTTGGACCGTATTCAAAATGCCTGCGAAGCTTGTGAGTGCATTTATGTGAGCCCCGAGCTAACCTTGATAATTGAATGCGTTCCATAATTGAGACATCACCTTATCAGAAAAATCTTTTTAATGTTTTGTAATCCATTCTTGAAATGTCATATGTACCTATTATGCATATAATCACGACATTTCAGTAGAAACATTATATTTGTAATTGGTGCATGCCCTTGATAATAAGTGACCCGCCGATGGTTCACTCATCTTGTTTGATTACTTGGGAAATAAGGCCTAAAAGGCTTGCATGTGTGTTTAATTCATGCTCGTGTGTGAATTCTAGATGTATGTTAGGGGTGATGCATGATACCAATGGGAAATCCAGGGGATCACATATAACGCTTCATTAGCGGCTTGTAAGCATTATTGGCCATGTGAGAATACAATTGGTCAATAATGGCTATAAGTCACAAAATGAATCGAGTAGGTGTCTAGAGGGACCTACGCATGAATTCCAAAGGCCACCCTTGATGCCCAAATTCGATTGATTTTTGAATTTTACTTCTCTTGATTGATTGATCGATCTTGACTGATGTGGTGTTTTCAATTGTTTTGATGTGAATGATTGTTTCTTTCCATTATATGCACCTAGTTACAATTTTCTAGAATAGGTTTAGATTAGGATCCCAAAAATGGAGAAAACATGAAGACGGCGGAAGGTCAATGTCCATTCTGACCATTATTTTGTATCATTCATTATTGACATATGTCTTGGGTTTTTGATATTTGTATAAAACTCGACGAGTTGTGAGTTCCTTTCTTCCTGATTGACACCTTAAACATGACATAATGTTAGGTATTGAAAGGACGCTAATTGTGATATCCTGATTTTTAGGTTCTATTTTTGATTGGATAAGTTGGGCTTTTCATCGACGTGCCTATAGTTCTTTTCTCTGAGTTCCCACTTACAAGATAACTAGCTTATCAGGTGAAGCCATTAAGGGATTTTAACGCGATAAACTTGAGAATTCGACCAGGAATCGACTACTCGACCGTGCTAGCCTGCAAGGGTCATTATGGCATTGTCGAAATCGATTAGAGACTAGAGATAGGTCGATTCGACTGAGATAGGTGATCAGAGTGTGGGTGGTTCCACCTGATTTCAAAATTCTCGTCAATCGACACTAGATCGATTTTTCTGCCGTTTTGGGTACCTTGTGCCTATATTTGAAATCTCAAGATTATCACGACCATCGATAGTCGCCAATGTGTTGAAGATGTATATTGTGGCTCGAAATAAATCGACCACGGGTCAATTGCACCAAAAATTCTTAAAAGCTACCCGGTAGGCTAGGTCACGCTAAAATCGCGTCAGATTAAAATTAATCACGAATTTGAATACGATTTTAGAAATTGAAAGTTTTGTCATGCCATGAATCATTTTAGGAACGTCGACTCATCCTCCGAAGATTTTTCTACAAACCAAAATTTTTGGCAAATATTCAAAATAGGGCCGTTTTTTTTTCGAAAAATTCAGAGAACCATTTTTGATCGCTTTTTTTGGATGTAAGTTGGTTCTATTGGCGATGCAAAATGTTAATTGGTCGATGACACATTGGTGGGTTTTATGGACTCCAATTTGGCCTCAATTGGGCAGGAACTTAGCTCAATTTGGGGAATTTGGTGTCCAAATTCGTAGGTCCCTTGGTCCACCACCTTTTGGACCACTTCATTAGCTTGCAAGGGAAGCTTGGTGGCTACCAAAGAGCCATGGAAGATAGCCAATGCCTAGTGGGGCCTCTCCAAGGGACAAGAGGATGGAATGGAGGCTTAAGGGACCCTCCAAGCCTTTGTTGTCCCCTTTCCTCTTCAGCACAGCTTGCTTTCTCCATTGGAAAGGTTTCCGAAGCTCCAAAGTTGTAGAGAGAAACTAGAGAGTGGCCAAAAGCCTCCCCCTAGCTTGTCGCACGTTAACCACTCGCCCGCCCGGAGCTGCTCGACCCTATTCGCCCAACCTCACGCCTTCTCGTTGTCCCCAGTGACTCCTAGCCGCCGTCGAAGTCCAGTTGAAGCCCCGCCATCGCCGTTCCGTCACCGTTCGCCTCCGTCATTCACCGCTATAGCCTCCTCCGCCTGTCCCTTACTATTTTGGCCTCAATCGTCGCCCGCAGCAGCCTCATCCAGTAGCAAGCAAGATCGAAGGCCCGGCCCGGCCGTGAGCTTTAGGGCTCATTTTGGGCCACTTCTAGACCTTGTCGGGTGTCGCCGCTTCAGAGTTTGTATCTTGTCTCCACGTTTCCGTCGTCGTGGACCCATTGGATTTCAAAACTTGTGATTTTACTCACTAAACTCTGCTTAGAAGTTAATGATATTTAATGGTTGATTAGTTTAGGCTAAGTATGGTTTAGGTAGTTAGTTAGAACATATTAGTGATTTAATTACTCGTTATTGCATGTTAGGTGGTTAGATTAGCTTAATTAGCGACTAGATAGGTTGTATTATTTATCTAGTTAGGTTTGGAATTTTCTGGGCCTGTTTCGGTATTTAATTAGTCTTTTCCGACCTAGGGTTTCATTTTCGGCATTTAAATGTATTTATTTAATTATTTGTGGTATTTATTTAATTAGTTATTATTTTCCAAAAATTATATCAGGATAGCCAGTGACTGGAATTTCATGTTGATTGCAATGGTATGATTAGTTTATTTAATTGAGTGTTGATTTGTGCAAATTGAGTGAGAATTATAATTTTGGGTATTTATCCCAAAATTTTGTAATTTTGATATTTAATTAGAAAATACCGATTGTCGATTTACAATGCCAAAAATGTGTTTATGGACTATTATAATTAGTGGGATTTTATAAAAGAAAGATATTGTATTTTTAGCTCAGGGCAACTGTGTATCCACATACGACTATTTTATCGGGTACTTTTAAGTCGATGATTTATCAGCTTGTGAGAGCATATGTGCATGTTAGCTTGTGCAAGCATATTTATCGTTAGCTTTTGAGACCCTTTGCATGCCATCTTGTGAAAGCAATGTACTGTATCGGCCTATAGGCCGTGATACATCAGCCTGTGAGAGTAGTATACATTTTATCAACTTTTTGGCCCCTTTGCACATCAGCTTATGAGAGCAGTTTACTGTATCAGCCTACGGGCTCTGATACGTCAGCTTATGTGAGCTAAGATCATTATATCAGCTTGTGAGAGCACGATCTATGTTATTAGCTTGTGAGAGCTATGACCATATATTGCAGCTTATGAGAGCATTGACCGGTTATTTCAGCTTATGTGAGCAGTGGTCATATTGAATTGATCAATAGTACTGTTGGTATCGAATTGAGTTGATTGATCGATGGATTGAATTGAATTGAAGTGGATTGATCGGTTGAGAATATGAACTGTACTGACTTGCAGGAAGGAATTGAGGCAAAAGTAAGTCCTCTATCTTGTGTGTGCATAGGTAGCTTTTAGGTGTATTTCCTTCCTAGTCGGAGTTTAGGGGGTGGACTTGTTAAGACGTTGTCTCACTCCGTCGTGGGCTAACATTTTCAGGTTCTTAGAATGAGAACCCTCTTGAGCATTTTGGCAGTCCCATAAGGGTTATCGAGCGGGCTTCTAGTTACCCCGACCCCGGAAGTTTTTGGGCCTATGATTTAGTAGTGACCAATGTCTAGGTCGAAGAGAATCTATGACATCCTGAAATTCAAGCCCTTTGAGGGATGACTGAAGGTGAATTTCGTCAATGCATTGTTGGTTGATCTCACTCGGAATTGATCACTCCTGAGATACTGACTTTGAGGGGAAAGGCTAATGAGGACAGAACTCATATGACTAAAGGACTCGACCTGGGAAAACGACTTGATCATGAGATTTGCGTGAGGATGATCCTGTAGATAGGCAGGCCGATTCTAAGGACGACTAGAAGTTGATTCGCGGACAAAACATAATGGAATGACATGTGATTCCGTTTACCGTTATCGAACACACGAACGACCTTATGTTGATCCTCAGAGATCGTGTACTTTGAAATAAGAATATATCCTCCATAAATTCATGTAGTCAAGGGTGTCCATGCATCAAGATGCCTTGAACGTGGTTTGGCACGAGTTGGTTATGTGTGAATCCTCGGAGCCGCCCGTCAGTTTAAGTTGTACCCGAAATGGCACTGGGCGAAATTGACATGGCACGAGAACTAAAGATTGGGCTTTGAATTATCGGGAATGTTCAAGACGGACTATCGATGAAGCTACTTTGACAATAAATAAAGCTAGTTAAGTCGGGTAATTGGAAAAGGGATTTTCGGATCGAGGAGGTGAGCCTATGAGGACGTGAGTTGGGCCAAGTCGGTGTGGGCCCTAGGCCCAAGGTGGGACAGTCACCATAGTGGGCCTAAAATAATCAAATGAGCCCATTGGGCTAAACCAACTATTCATCTTTCAAGCCCCTAGTCCAAACCTTAAGCCCATTTGAGCCCAATCAAGCCCAATCAATTCCCAAGCCCACTCCTATTCATGGCCTAGCCCACTTCTTCGACCCAAGGACATAATGAGAATTGTGCAAGGTGAAATGACCAAATTGCCCCTAGTTGTAGGGAGAAAAAGGCTAGAGAAGAGAGAGAAGATGATGTCATGGCATGGGAACTTGAAGCAAGCATTTAAGGGCTTGATGGGGGCCTTGACAGCTCTCACTTCACCCTCTCTCTCTCCTCCTTGAGCTCTCCCTTGATGGAGCTCTCTTTCCTTGTTTTCCTCTTCCTCCAGTTTCTGCTCCAGCCGACCTCTCTCTAAAGATCTAGGTTGAAAGTGGTCTTTTCAGACGAATTAGCCAACGATCCACCCATCACCGTGACCAGCACATCTAGACCGTTCCAACAAACCCAGCCTCATGCTAAACGGAGCCGCTGGCCGGCCGGTATGCCGGCATGAAGGAAACGGTCGCGAGACCGCCTAGAGCCCAACCGAGAAAGCTGTTTCGACTTTGCTGCCATTTTTCTCCCATTTCGGCCCTTCCTTTGCCCAGCCTAGCCACTAGCAAGACCCCCAAGACCTGCAGGTGCCGTCGGTTACCGGCCAACCCCCTCGTCGGAGATTCAGCCAAGTCGTCCATCTTGTTTTCTCCTCCGGCAGGGCTGTTTTTCAAAGTTTCAGTAGGAGTCCAAGCTGTGGCTGCTGTTTTGAGCTTGGGACCGCTTTAGATCATTGTGGCGAGAGGTCCCGATGCGTAGCCACCATCGTCGCCACCGCGTCCGTGTCTCCGGCCCGCTTAACGAGTGAGTTTAGCTCATAATCCTTTGATTAGAGCCTAAACTTACTTAGGGTTAATTTAATTAGCATTAATTCTAGTTTAGGTGATTTAATTAAGTTATATTAGTCCTAAGATAGGTGGTTAGATTAATTTCTAAGATTAGTTTAGCTTAATTTTACTTTGTTAGCTTAATGATGCTTATGTGGTTAATTAAGCATGTTTATTTTAATTGATTGATTTCCTTAATTTAATCATTGTTTTAATGGTTTCTGAATATAATTTAGTATTTATTAAATTCTGGAAATTCACTGTTCACACGACATTATACACAAAATACTATTCACATCCACTGTTCATCCAAAATGCGAAAAGTGTCTAAAATTCATGTGTGTTGATTTTATGAAGTAAATGGATGTGTAAATGCATGGGCATCTGCATGAATTGAGTGATGATTTGTGCAATTGTGTGGTGATTGGAAATTTTGGTATTTATTCAGAAAACCCGGGTGTCGAGTTTTGATACCGAAAATGGATAAGTATTTTTATCAATTAGTGGGGTTTGAAAAAGGAAAGGCATTAGTTTTTATGGTTCGAATTAATGTGTAACCACGCACGACTAATTTCTCAAATGTTTTTAATACGAAGAAAAGAGGCCAGGATCACTATTTTAATCAAGGCATTTAAATGAAATACAAAGTGTCCTAGGCCAATAATGAATTGTCGTGTGTTGGTTATTGAGGAATCGTTTTGAGCTGATGAGCTGGACGTACCCTATATGGGGTGCCCCATATAACGGGCTCGGGCCGCAATTGATTCTGGACCTATACTCCTTTGGGAATGCCATCAACGTAGTGATGAAGCCGTGCTCCAAGGTGGGGAGACGATGACTAGCTAAATGCCAATAGATATCCAAACTGCAAGTAGGCTATGCTCATGTTTGGCAGTGATTAACAATTGGAACGCATGCTGAGTGTCATTGACGCGTCGGATTATGGGACGAAATTGTGTGGCACGGTATAGGACATGTCATAACGATTTGGTCTTATAATCAGAACTCGTGTGATTGACTGAGTGAGGCGTTTCAATTGTTGTATGCATTGAGTATACACATTGTGTTTTTGAACTATGCTAATGTGCAAGAACGCATGAGAATCATGGCATCTGTGATTTTGGTTATGCATGAGTTAAGCACATTATTTATGGCACGCATGCATGAATCGATAACGTGCAGGGTGTGGCAATGACTAGGTGGGATCGCTTGTGACACAACTCGCATGTGATTGATGAACTGCATTTTCTAATGGCCATGTGCATTGCGTGCATTGTGCTGAGATATAACGTGCAGAATATGGCATACCGGGTAAGGTTGCATGCAAACCAACTGTTGATTGTTGGTTGTTTGATTGCTTGTGGGGTGGTTCTGAAGAGATACCCCGAGTTGAGTTGGTGTTCTAATTCGGGGACTAGGGGAAAGAATTGCTGAGATTTATATCTCACTAGTTATTGTATAACCATTTTTAGGTCCCTAGTATGAAGAACCAGGAGTCGAAAACAGAAGTGTCAGGAGCATAGGTGGTTTAGTAGTTCTTTTGTGATAAACCTTCTGTATAAGAACTTGAGGCGTTTATAAGAGTGTATTTGATTTGGGAAATTGGTTGTCCAGCTTTTTTATCCCATGTTTGTTATTGTCAGGAGATTAGTTAAATCACTTTCGCATGTGCAATTAAACTGAAGGATCGGCAACGAATCATGGGAATGTCACAAAATTTCTATTGACCTCCGAAGGATGTATGCGCGCTCGAAGTTTGGGGCGTGACAGAATCCACCTCATAGGATACTTCATCGATTTAGAGCGTGGTTCCACTACGGACCCAATCATTTCAGGGTGGGTCTGCTTAGGACTTTTGATATCTCCACTGTGGTAATTGATGCTACTTTAGATAAGGATCCAACTGACCCTCCCAATCAAGTGGTGGAGAACCCAACATCCCGTCCGGACCCTGTGGGGACTAAAGAATCGGCGAACGAGTCCAACTAGCTGGTCATATGACAGCTTTGTTTTGGAAGATCGATCTTGTGTAGACTTGTAAATATACACTAGTATTGTAAATGACCTAGTCTACTTTGTATAGAGGTTTGTTGTGGTTTTCAAAATTGTGGCCCCACTTTTCTATCACATCTTTGTATTGTCTGGGGATTTATTTAATCGCTTCCGCATGCACATTAAAATGAATGGATAGGCGACTTGTCTTGGGACGTCGCAATTTTATTGACCACCGACGGATGGGCACGCGCTCAAGGATCAAAGTGTGACATCCCCACCCAGAGTAGTATAAGAGCTAGTCGATAGTTGGAGTGATAATGTGTGATAGGTTATGGGATAGTTAGTAGGAATGACCTCTATTTCATACCAATGCATGTGATTGATAGCTGATGGGTAGATTGTTTTATGAGGGTCGCTCAGCTTCTAATTTTGTGTGGAATTAGAAAGCAGGTTTCTGTAAAGAATCTACTTAATGAGTGATCAAAAGTAAATGACTCATAAAAAGCGTACCATAAGACATTTTACATGGGTAGAACGCCGACGAGGATCGGTGCCCGAGGAGGTCATAGTCGTGGTAGAGCGCCGACTAGGGCAGCATAAGCGTCAGAGTACCGTCGCAGGCCGGTACTTGTGTAGCAGCACTGTGACATCCTAATTTTCCAATTCTGTTTTCAATTGAATGAGTAGGGTATTTCATCTTCGCGCCTATACCTCTTTTCTCTGAGTTGGCCATTCATGAGATAACTAGCCTATTAGGTGAAGTCGTTAAGGAATCTAAACGCAATAGACTTGAGAATTCGGCCAGGAATCGACTGCTTGACCGTACTAATCTACAAGGGGTCATTACGGCATAGATCGATTAAAGACCAGAGAAAGGTTGATTTGACAGAACCATGTGATTAAGAGTGGGTTATTCCACCTAATTGCAAAATTCTTATCGATCGACACTAGACCTATTTCTCTGTCGTTTTGATACCATGTGTCCATATTTGAAATCTAGAAATTTCCATGACAACCGAAAGTCGCTAATGTGTCGAAGATGCACTTTATGGCTTGAAAATAATCAACCATTGGTCAATTACACAGAAAATTCCTAAAAGTTTCCCGGTAGGTTAGGACGTGCTCAAATCGCGCCTGATTGAAATTAACCGTGAATTTAAACTCAATTTCAGAAATTAAAAATTCCGTTATGTCACAATTCATTTTAGGAACGTCGACTCATCCTCAAAAGATTTTTCTGTAAACCGAGATTTTTGCCAGAAGAGCAAAGTAAGACCATTTTTTATCGGGAAAGTTAGGGGATTGTTTTTCATCGCATCTTTGGCCGGCACGTGGGATCTATTGGCAAGGAAAATTATGGACTTTGACAAGGACACCTTGGCTGTTTTATTTGGACTTCAATTGGATTGGTTAGGTCGAGAATTGAATGAATTTGAGTGAGATTGAAGAGGGAAATGTAACAAATTCGTATGCCATGGGGTGCATGACATTTTGGACCCATTGCCAAGCTTGTTGAGGAAGTTTAAGAGAGAGAATGTTGCTATGGATTGGCTAATGGTTGGTGGGGGCAAAGCAAGAGAGATTGGGACAAGTGTTGAGCTAGGAGAGCTCTAGGGGTCCCCTTGCTTCAGCAGATCTTCTCCCTCCATGAAATCAGGCTTTCTCCATTGTTGTGGCCTGGAGAGACCTGGAGAAGACTAGCAAAGCTAGCAACAAGCCAACCGAAGCTCCTTCTCTTCCGTCCAAGCCATCACCCACCCATGGGAGCGGTCGCCGCACGCTGCGTCGTGAGCTCTGCGGTCATCCGTGCCTGCTCATGCGTTCCGACCCTCTCCTACCCCTATCCGATGAAGCCTTGCCTTCCTCCGTTCGTGCCAAGCGCTGCACGTCGCCCGCCATGTCCCCATAATAGCCGAAGTAACCGTCGCACACCGTAACAAGCCCACTCGCCCAAGCTACTCCAACCATGTAGTCCTATTTGTCCACGCGTCCGAGCTGCTTCTATCCATCTCCATCGAAGCCAACAAGAGCTCCACCGTCATCGTCGCCAACCTCCACCGTCCGCTCACCGAAGCCAACCGTCCAAGCCGATCCGTACCGCGATCACCTCTTCACTACTCCTGGCCGTAGGTTCCAACCCCTTCGATTTTTGAGCAGCAACCGAACTAGCAGAAGCTTTGAAGCTTCAAGGCCCATTTTAGGTGTCTTCCCGGCCTCCGTTGGTGTCACCTTTAGGAGGATTGTCGACCGCCTCCGCGTCGCCATCGTCATGGACTCACCGGAACGTAAAACCGGTGAGTTTATCCTCTAAACCTTGTTGAGGAGGTTAATTATGCTTAAGGTGTGTTTAGATTAGTCTAAGTAGGTTTAGGTGGTTAGATTAGATTATTTAAATGTTAATTAGATTAGATGAATGATTAGTTTAATGGATAATTAATTAGGGCTAATTATATGTTTAGATTATTGTAATTTTGGTTAAGCCTTAATTAATTATTTTTGAGTTAATTAATTATTTCGAATTTATGAATATTATTTTGTTAAATTATATTAATATAATCTAATTTTTAATTATTTAATTTTCGGTATTAAAATTAATTATTTAATATTTCCGAGAATTATGTCGGGATGGTCGGTCATTAGAATTTCGCACCGATTGCAACAGTGCGGTCAGTTTGTGCTATTTGTTTGTTAAATTGAGAAATTGAGAGATATTGGTGAAATTTTGGTATTTAACTTGAAAATAACTAGTGTCGGCTTTTGGCACCGTAATTAGTTTAAAGGACCAGTTTGACCATAATGGGTTGTGCACATGCTCGAGGTTCGGGCGTGACAAGCTCCGAACGATACTAGGTTCGATGGGATCATTCAGTTGCTAGTGACCCTTGGGAACTTTTTGGGTCGGCAAGCGCGGGGCCGACCGAGCCACCGCTGTTGCCGCTATCACCACCGCCAGTGTCGTAATCGCTGTTGTTGCTACACTTGCTGAGGTCCAACCTGGAGTTGTGATCAGGAAGCAGGCTACCACATTTGGGTCAAGGTTTAGTTCAGGCTAAGATGACAACCGATTGGGGAAGAGAACGATGTCAAAAGTAAGGTATGCCATCCCTCTCAACTGAAAGAGTGGGATTGGAAAGTCAACACCCAACTCGAACGACATGTGTCATGTCTGTAGGAAAAGACATGGATCCACCCGTGTTTTAAAAAGACGAGAGCCTGTTTTAAATTTGGCCAGCAAGGCCACCAGTTCAAGGATTGTCCATGCAGGTCAATGGGACCATAGCTGATACTGCTACCGCCACCGATAGAACAGAACAGAGGGAATGCACTATAGGACATTCAGTGGGGTACTTAGAATAGACCTCCAGTGTGAGGAAGGGTGCATGCTATCACCCGATAGGAGGCAGAGGACTCACTAGATAGGTGTCGAGTTTGTAGAAGGAAGCATGGACCAACCCAGTGTCCTAGCTTAATGGGAGCGTGCTACAAATATGGCTAGCACGACCATCAAATGAGGAACTGTCCGCGTAAGTCCAAGAGAACACAAGCACCGCTACCGCAGATAGGACACCACTAGGATGGCGAAAGAAACAAGAATTGACCAACCATGCACCGATCAGGAGAAGCATGTTTTTGGGGTGATTTGATCAGGGTAGCATAGTAGAATTTTAATTAAGTTTGTAGAACTTCAGTTTGTGGTAACAAAGTTGTAAAAATAAGAATCACTGGCTATAGTTGTACTTGACTAGTTGCTTATGTATAACTTTGACATCATAAATGAAAAGGTTTGGCACAAGGAGCTTTTTGTTGTAATGAATTATTGTCGTGAAGTAACCTAGTTGAATCCGTTACCATGCAAAAGTTTCAAGTTTGTTGGGAGTCGAGAAGGATCCTCGATTTCCTTGATCTAGTCGTTTGAGGCAACACGTTTGTTAGACAGAGGTTGTCAAGGTTGCTTAGCAACTGTTGTAGATACGACGATTGAGGAGGTGAAGATTGTGAACATCACTGTAGTGTAAGAATTTTTAGTTGTGTTTCTAAAGGAATTGTCAGATCTACCACCAAAGAGAGAGAGATAGAGTTTGTGATTAAGTTAGCACCCGGATAGAGCCAATCTCTAAGGCTCCTTACCGGATGTCGTTATCTGAGTTGAAAGAACTGAAGGTACGAATGCAGAAATTGTTGGATAATGGATTAATATGTCTCAGTGCATCACCTTAGGGAGTACCTGTTCTGTTCGTAAAGAAGAAAGATGGTTCGTTGCGCCCGTGCATCGATTATTGTCAACTCAATCAGGTAATGATCAAGAATGAGTATCCACTACCGACGATCAACGATTTGTTTGACCAGTTGCAAGGAGCGTCGATATTTTCAAAGATCGACTTGAGGACAAGGTATCGTCAGTTGAGAATTAGGAAGGATGATATACTGAAGTTAGCATTTCATACTTGGTACGACCATTATGAGTTCACTGTGATGCCGTTTAGTTTGACGAACGCTCCAGTTGCTTTTATGGACCTAATGAACTAAGTGTTTAAAGAATATCTAGATCAGTTTGTAATCGTATTCATTGATGATATTTTGGTGTATTCGAGGAGTTTTGAGGAACACGAGAGGCACTTGAGGATGGTACTTCAAACCTTGAGGATTCATGGATTATACGCTAAGTTTAGCAAGTGTGAGTTTTAGTTGACTCGTATTGCGTTTTTAGGTCATGTGATTTCAAGCGAAGGAATCTCCATAGACCCGTCATAGATTAAAGCAATGATCAACTGGCTGAGATCGACGATAGTGTCGAAATCGAAGTTTTCTTGGTTTGGCAGGTTACTACAGAAGGTTCGTGGAAGGATTTTCAGCTTTTGCCTCCCCATTAACTCGACTACTAACGAAGGAAGAGAAATTTGTGTGGACAAATAAGTGCAAGCGTTGTTTCCAAGGGCTTAAGTAGAAGTTGAATATCGCACCCATGTTAACAATTCCATCCGGTCCTTGAGGATATGAGATCTATAATGATGCATCATTTGGGGGACTGAGTAGTGTGTTAATGCAACCTGGTAGGATTGTTGCATACGCATGCTGTTAGTTGAGGCCACATGAGCTGAATTACTTGACGCATGACTTAGAACTCGCAACAATCATTTTCGCTTTGAAGATTTGGAGACATTATTTGTGTGGAGAAAGATTTCAGATCTTCACTGACCATCAAAGTTTCAAGTATCTATTCTCTAAAAAAGAATTGAATATGAGACAGCGTCGCTGAATGGAACTTCTGAAGGACTATGATTGTGATATTTTGTATCACCTTGGAAAAGCAAATAAGGTCGCAGATGCGTTGAGTCGGAAGTCTTCAGTTGCACAAATGATGGTTAAATAATGGGTTTTACTCGAGAGAGCTCGAGATTTGGTTTTCAAATTTGAGATAGGCCACCTTTCAAATCTTATGGTCACCCTCATAATTGAAATAGATGTGCAGATCGAATCAAGACGCTCTAGTTGACAGACCCGAATGTTCGGAAGATCCTGCAAGAGGATACCAAAAAGAGAAAGGCTAACTTTTAGATTTCTAAAGATGGAACACTAAGGTTCCGAGTACGATTGTGTGTACCTAACGATGTAGAGCTTAAGGAAGAGATTTTGTTAGAAGCTCATCGTAGCGATTACAGCATTCATCCTAGTAGTACAAAGATGTATCAGAATCTCCATCAACATTATCGGTGGTCTGGTATGAAGGCGGATATCGCCAAGCATGTCGCCAAGTGTCTGACGTGTCAGCAAGTGAAGGCACAAAATTGTAAGCCGAGAGGACTTCTGCAACCTCTTGAGATTCCCAAGTGGAAATGGGAGCACATCACAATGGACTTTGTGACAAGCTTACTAATGAGTCAGAGAGGTAATGATTCCATTTGGATAGTGGTCGACAGACTAACGAAATCGACTCACTTTATTGCCATACGAAAGGACCTTGATTTGGATAGGCATGCAAAGTTGTATGTGCGTCAAATTGTTCGTCTAGATGGAGTGCCAGTGACAATTACATCAAACTGAAATCCGAGGTTCATAGCTAATAGTAGAGCATTCGGATGGCACATTTTGAAGAGTTGTATGGTAGAGCGTGCAGATTGCCAGTGTGTTGGGATGAGGTCGGGTAATGAAAGATTACGGGTCTAGAGTTAATTCAGCAGTCAATGGAGGCCTTTATAGTCATCGAGAGGCAGATTAAAGACCGCTTAGAGCTGGTAGAAAAGCTACAGAGATAAGCGTCGAAAACCTTTGGAATTTCAAGTTGATGATCACGTTTTTTTGAAGGTGTCACCAATGAGGGGTACTTCGCGCTTCGGCGAGAAGGGAAAGCTGGGTCCGACGTACGTAGGTTCCTTTGAGATTCTGGAAAAAATCGGGATCCTAGCGTATTGTCTTGCATTACCACCGAGGTCGGCGCAAGTGCATGACGTCTTTCATGTGTCAATGTTTAGGACGTATGAGCCTGACCCGACCCACGTGCTAAATCTTGAAGAATTAGACGTTGATGACATAGTGTCGTACGTCGAAAGCCGGGCTCAAATTGTAGATTGGAAAGCGCAGATTTCGTGCACCAAGATGACCCGTTGGTTAAAGTGGTCTGGCAACACCACGGCATAAAAGGAACAACCTAGGAAAGTGGAGATGCAATGAGATGACAATACCCCCACCTTTTTGTTTAAAGATTTGTAAAAGTTTAAAATTCAAGGATGAAATTTTATAAAAGGGGAAGAGTTGTGACATCTTGATTTTCATGTTCTGTTTTCGATACGAAAATTTGGGCTTTTCATCGACACACCTATAGTTCTTTTCTCTGAGTTGGCCACTCACGAGATAACTAGCTTATCAGGTGAAGTCGTTAAGGGATTTTAACGCAATAGACTTGAGAATTCGACCAGCAATTGACTGCTCGACCATGCTAGTCTGCAAGGGTCATTACGGCACTATTGAAATCAATCAGAGACCGGAGATATGTCGATTCGATAGAGATAGGTGATCGAGTGTGGATGGTTCCACATGATTTCAAAATTCTCGTCGATCGACACTAGATCGATTTTTATGTCGTTGTGGGTACCATGTGCCTGTATTTGAAATCTCGAGATTATCACGACCACCGAGAGTTGCCAATGTGTCAAAGATGTACATCGTGGCTCGAAAAAAATCGACAATGGGTCAATTGAACCAAAAATTCCGAAAAGCTACTTGTTAGGCTAGATCACACTAAAATCGCGTTAGATTGAAATTAAACGTGAATTTGAATCCGATTTCAGAAATTGAAAGTTCTGTCAAGTCACAATTCATTTTAGGAACGTTGAGATATTTCTACAAACTGAGATTTTTTTGGCAAAAATTCAAAATAGGGCCGTTTTTGTCCGGAAAATTTAGAGAATTGTTTTTTATCACCTTTTTGGGATACAAGTTGGTTCTATTGGCGAGCAAAAATGTTAATTTGGTCAAGGACACCTTGGTGGGATTTGTGGACTCCAATTTGGCCTCAATTGGGAAAGAACTTGGCTCAATTTGGGCAATTTGGTGTCCAAATTCGTAGGTCCCTTGGTCCACCACCGTTTGGACCACTTCATTAGCTTGCAAGGGAAGCTTGATGGCTGCCAAAGAGCCACGGAAGACAGCCAATGCCTAGTGGGGCCTCTCTAAGGGACAAGAGGATAGAATGGAGGCTTGAGAAACCAAAGAGTGACCGGCAGCCTCCCCCTAGCCTATCGCATGCCCTCCCGAGCCGCCGAACCGTTGCACGTCAGCTGCTTGCCCTCCCAGAGCTGCTCGACCCCATCCACCCAACCTCGCGCCTCCTTGCTGTCCCTAGCGACTCTTGGCCGCCATCAAAGTCTAGTCGAAGCCTCGCCGTCCTCGTTCCATAACCATCCGCCTCCGCTATTCACCTCTGTAGCCTCCTCCACCCGTCCCTTGCTATTTTGGCCTCAATTAGCAGCCTTGTCCAGCAGCAAGCAGAGACCGAAGACCCAACCTAGCCGTGAGCTTCAAGGCTCGTTTTGGGCTACTTCCGGGCCTTGTCGGGTGTTGCTACTTTGGAGTTTGTCGCCTGTCTCCGCATTGCCATTGTCATGGACTCATCGGATTTCAAAACTAGTGAGTTTACTCACTAAACTCTTATTAGGAAGTTAATGATGCTTAAGGGTTGATTAGTTTATGCTAAGTATAGTTTATGTGGTTAGTTAGAACGGATTAGTAAATTAATTACTTGTTATTGCATGTTAGGTGGTTAGATCGACTTAATTAGCGACTAGATAGGTTGTATTATTTATCTAGTTAGGTTTGGAATTTTTATGGGCCTGTTTCGGTATTTAATTAGTCTTTTCCGGCCTGGGTTTGCATTTTTAGCATTTAAATATATTTATTTAATTATTTTTGGTATTTATTTAATTATTTATTATTTCCGGAAATTATACCAGGATAGCTAGTGATCGGAATTTTGTGCTGATTGCAATAGTAGGATTGGTTTATTTAATTAAGTGTTGATTTGTGCAAATTATGTGAGAATTATAATTTTGGGTATTTATCCCAAAATTGTTTAATTTCGGTATTTAATTAGAAAATATCACGCGTTGGTTTATAACACCGAAAATGTGTTTATGGACTATTATAATTAGTAGGATTTTATAAAAGAAAGATATTGTGTTTTTGGCTCAGGGCAACCGTGTACCCACACACGACTATTTTATCGGGTACTTTTAACTTGATGATTTATCAACTTGTGAGAGCATATGTGCATGTCAGCTTGCATGAGCATATTTATTGTTAGCTTTTGAG
The DNA here is from genome assembly GCA_016097485.1 of Eucalyptus sideroxylon x Eucalyptus melliodora. Lineage (NCBI taxonomy): Eukaryota > Viridiplantae > Streptophyta > Magnoliopsida > Myrtales > Myrtaceae > Eucalyptus > Eucalyptus sideroxylon x Eucalyptus melliodora. The sequence goes on along the minus strand of CM027826.1, from coordinate 23,462,567 downwards.
ACCCTTTGCACGTCAGCTTATGAGAGCAGTATACCGTATCAGCCTATGAGCTTTGATACGTCAGCTTGTGAGAGCAATATACATTCTATATGCTTTTAGGCCCCTTTACAAGTCAGCTTGTGAGAGCAGTATACTGTATCAACCTAGGAGATTTGACACATCAGCTTGTGAGAGCAATATACCTTATCAGCTTGTGTGGGCTAAGATCGTTATATTAACTTATGAGAGCACGATCTATATTATCAGCTTGTGCGAGCTACTATCTATCTATATTAGCCTGTGAGAGCTATGACAATATATTGTAGCTTGTGAGAGCATTGATCGGTTATTTTAGCTTGTGTGAGTAGTGGTCATATTGAATTGATAGATAGTATTGTTGGTATCGAATTGAGCTGATTGACTAAATTTATTGATGGATTGATTTGAATTGAAATGGATTGATCAGTTGAGAATATGAACTGTACTAACTTTTAGGAAGGAACTAAGGCAAAGGTAAGTCCTCTATCTTGTGTGTGCATAGGTAGCTTTTATGCATATTTCCTTCATAGTCGGAGTTTAGGGGGTGGACTTGCTAAGACGTTGTCTCACCCCATCGTGGGCTAACATTTTCAGGTTCTTAGATGGGGAACCCTCCTGAGCATTTTGGCCGTCCCATGAGGGTTATTGAGTGGGTTTCTAGTTACCCCGACCCTGGAAGTTTTTGGGTCTATGATTTGGTAGTGACCACTATCTGGGTTGAAGAGAATCCACCCCCATAAGATTCCTCATCTATTCAGAGCGTGGTTCCACTACGGACCCAATCGTTTCAAGGTGGGTTCCCTTAGGACTTTTGATATCCCCGCTGTGGTAATTGATGCTACTCTAGATGAGGATCCAGCTGACCCTTCCAACGGCATGGTGGAGAACCCGACGTCCCGTTTGGACCCTGCGGAGACTGAAGAATCAGCGAACAAGTCCGACTAGTTGGTCATATGACAGCTTTGTTTTGGAAGATCGATCTTTTGTAGACTTGTAAATATAGACTAGTATTGTAAATGACCTAGTCTGCTTTTATATAAAGGTTTGTTGTGGTTTTCAAAATTGTGGCCCTGCTTTTCTATCCCATGTTTGTGTTGTCTGGAGATTTATTTAATCACTTTCGCATGCGCATTAAAATGAATGGGTCGGCGACGCGTAGGGCTGAGCGCGGTTCCCGGGTTACTCGAGAACCGGAACCGAACCGGAGGAGGGTCCGGTTCGGTTCCTGGTTCCAAGGGGGACCGGTTCCGGTTCCGATTCCTTTTTTCTAGGAACCGGGAGTTCCGGTTCTGGTTCCGGTTCCAAGCAGACTTGGAACCGGAACCGGAACTGGTTACTTAGGGCAGAAAAAGCTTGACCTTGGATGTTCTAGTGACTTGTATGTGATGTTCTAGTTGAATTTTGGCTTTGGCCTCTAAATGAAAGTTGTAAAGGACTTCTTGGAGTATAACATACTCAAATTTGGGACAAAAAAAACAAGTATAAGTGGGTGAAATTGTTATTCTTTGGAAAGACTGGATCTGGAGATTTTGGGACCGACCCTTGATGAATGCGTGGACTGTAAGGCAACCTTTTTGTTGAAATTTCACTTTGGTTTCTTAACAAAGTTGTAAAGGACATCCTGAGGTACCACATATAAAAAATTTAGAGAAAAAAAACAAGAATAGGTAGGTGAAATCGTGGTCCTTTGGAGATGGTTAGATCTGGAATTAAGGTACTACGAACAGGGATTTTAACCGTCCATATTTAATTATCTAGGATGAATTTGACTTTGATGTTTTCATGAAGTATCTACCTTATGGTCTTGGCTATCACATAGTCAAATTTCATAATTTTTGAAGGTCATTTGTGTATTTAATCGGAAATGTTTCTAAAACTGTGCAATCTGATGTGTTCGGATCTTGTAAGTTGCAATGCGTGGACTTTATCATTTTTTATGAGGTTCTTTTGGAAATGTGTTCTGCATGAGATATCTCTCTTCATGTCTTCCCTACAACATATTTAAATTTCGTAATTTTTGTATTTCATTTGCTTATTTAACCAAAAAAATTTCAAAAACTGTGCAAGTAGAGAAGAGGAAAAGTAAATCGATTTTATCTTTTAATCCAGAACGAATTGGACTATGATTTTCTGAGTTCATTTAAGGGTTTAATCGAAATTGTTTTCAAAACTTGTACCTCTAGACATTCTTGTTCTAGTGGTGTTTTATTTCTACTTTCTAGTTTGCTATTTGTTTTGAAATTTCTAATTATATTCTATTATTGTTGTGTAGTATGAAGTTAATGTATCAAGATAACATGTCAATGGAAAGTTACCGTGTAGTATACACGTACATTATAGTTTTTTTTTTTTGGTAACGTGCACATATGTTAAATTTTTTTTAGTAAGGTGCGTGCACGTTATAGTTTTTTTTGGTAACGTGCGCATACGTTATATTTTTTTTGGTAACGTGCGCATACGTTATAGTTTTTTTTGGGTAACGTGCGCATATATTATAATTTTTTTTTTTTTTTTTTTTGGTAACGTGCGCGTACGTTATAGTTTTTTTGGTAACGTGCGCATACGTTATAGTTTTTTTTTGGGTAACGTGCGCATATATTATAGTTCAAATATGAAAATAACAAAAAAAAAAAAAAAAAAAACCTGTTGGAACCTGGAACCAACCTTGGAACTGTGACAGGGTAGGTTCCAGATTCTCGGTTCCCACGGGTAGGTTCCAGGTTCCAGGTTCCAGACGGAACCGAACCGGAACCTGGAACCGCTCACCCCTAGCGACGCGTCCTGGGACGTCGCAATTTTATCGACCACCAAGGGATGGGCATATGCTCGAGGATCGAGGCGTGACACTAATAAAAATATTAGCATAACCCAAGTTCCCGAACATTGATATTTGGTTGCGAAGGAATCGAGGGATCACTCCTAACCCTCGATTTGGTTTTCTAGCTGATCCCATAAAAAGTGGCTAGTGACGACTCCCGTCTTACTGTTAGGTTGTCTAAACAATTAGACTATATAAATAAACTCATCACAAGGGATATGAGTATTGATAAGGCTTACCTCGATTTAGCATATTCGATGTGGCAGTACCCCAAAGGATGAAGTGATGCCATCCTTATAGGTAAAGTCTACTATGGAGACAATTATTGTGGTAAAGGTATCCCGAAATCTGATATCCACACTTGACCTCCTTTCTTGAGATGTGTTGTCTGTGTGGGTATAGATCAAGACACTCCGCTGTCAAGCGGCGTATGAATTTAGGAGAACTCGTGACTTTGTAGAGGGAACTCACAAGAGGTTCGATCCAAAAGGCGAAGAGATGAAGTCTTTTGAAATGCAAACCGTGAAGGAACTCTCATGGTCAAGTATCCATAAACCTGACCATTTCCCCCTATCCTCCTTTGGTAAGCTATGGCGAGGGCCGAATCGCGACAAGCTTGGCGACTCCGTTGGGGACTGGTTACTAGATTAAGAGGGCTTGAAGTCATAAAAAATGGTTGTTGTGTTTAGTTAACGTGTTTTGTGCAGGATCGTCTACGTGTCAAAGTTGCGTGGATAATCAAGTTAGTCTCTAATAAAGTGTTAAATGTTATTGTAGGTGGGAATCATAAGTGGAGGCGTACTTGAAAACCCTTTGTTGAGCAAATGGAATAAGGATGTATGAATGTATGAGGGTTTATATTGAAGTGTTGATTGTTTAAGCTTAAAACAAGTGTTTACGAGCTCTAGCACGACACCGCACGCACAATAAAGGTCTAAAACCTCGATTGCCCCATTTAGGACCTTAGGAGGGTTTATGGGTGGACCTCGCAAGTGAATGCTCGTGGTAATGCCCGCTCATCCCAACCGATAAAAATACCACTGGTCGACGATAGCGGTGCATAAATTATTTTTATCCTTTGGGATGAGAACCTTGAGCCTTTAGTACCCTCACTTTAGGCAAACCTCATAGTTTCATGTGACATGTGATTTGTGATTGCCATGTGTCTGGTGGATAAGACATCGATCCTTTCTTATCATTGTTATTTTTCTTAATTTCTATACTTTTATTACGCATTTTATATTTCAACGATGATGCGTCTTTAATCTTGAATGCCCCTATAGGTTTAGGGTTTAGATGAGTAAACCTGAGATCGAAAAAGGGCATTTGGATAAAACATTTGTTGTCATCCTTGTCAATTATATAATTTATTTTGAAGAAATTTTGATAAGACGACGTTTTATGACATTGGGGTCATATATGCTTCTTATCACTATTTCGCCTTAAGAAAATATAGAGTTGACAAGGTTCGTGTATTTTTAATTTCTTTAATCACATGCTGATTTAAGTTCCCCCCTTCGCAAAAGGTACTAAAAAGCGGCTTGAAGGCGCTCCATTATAGGGATATGCTCTCAAACAAGGATGGAGAACAGAGACACTCAAGTTTGAGTAACTAATTTGGAAAATCGACTAGACAAAATAATCACCACATTCGCAGATTTTGAAGCGTTCGTAACTCTATTGCTTTCGACTAAAATTGCATCCACTCTTGAAGATTTTTAGAACAAAGTAAATGGCTATCGAATTATTATCCTTTTTTTTGCCGGAGACAACTGGCTTTTATTCAAAGGGTAAAGAAAATGGGCTTACGAAGAATAAGTATCTGAACTCAAAAAGGGCATTTGGATTAAACATTCGTTGTCGTCCTTGTCAGTTATATAATTACTTTTTGAAGAAATTTTGATAAGATGACGCTATATGATATTGGGGTCATTTATGCTTCTCATCACTATTTCGTCTCAAGAAAATATGTAATTGACAAGGTTCATATATTCTTGGTTTCTTTAATCACATGCTGATTTAAGTTCCTCCCTTTGCAAAAGGTACTAAAAAGTGGCTTAAAGGTTCTCCATTATAGGGATTTGCTCTCAAACGAGGATGGAGAACAAAGACACTCAGTTTGAGTAACTAATTTGGAGAATGTAATCAAAGACGTCTTGATATGATGGACGTGGTTCATGTTCGATCACATCATGATCTCAATAAGAAGCCACGTAAGCATACCTCGGCTCGTCAATTTACACATTTACCAAGACCACTCTCTCAATTATTGCCTATGCTTTTGGAAGAGAGATTGGTGGCTAAAGAAGTTCCAAGAGAAAAACCCCCGAAGTTTACTGCATTCAATATGTCCAAAGCATGTGTGTATCACATGAGAGAAAAAAGACATGATGTTGATAACTGTTTGGTCATTAAGGTCAAAGTTCAAAATCTGCTTGATAAGGGGATTCTGGTTTTTGGAGATGTTGTGCCAAAAGTATGAAAGAGTCTACCATCTTGGAGCTATGAATGTGGTCATAATTGACATCACTAAACTAATGGGAAGCACGCCCACTTCTCCCTTGGTGTAGTAAAAAAAAATACTTTAATAGTTTCTCATTCCATTAATTCCCTTTTACGAGGGATTTTTCCATTTGTTCAATTCGTTTGTTCAAGTTGTTCTTTCATTTGTCCTCTTTGTAAACGCTTGGATCTTAACCCGTTGATCCAATATAGTGTACTTTGTAACACAGCCTTATCATTTTAGATTCAACAAAACATGTGCACATTTTATTAACAACCGTGTGAGATATCCCAAATCAGTCCTACGCTGATGCTTTGAGGCTTGAGCCACCACATAATCTATCATTTAAAAACATTTTAGTGGAACAAGAAGATCTAATGACATGAGGGCAAGTTCCCAATAAATTTTTTCGAAACCCGTAATTCAAAAATATGTTTTTCATGACATATGCATGCATTGCATTTATTTATATTTACATGCTAACCACTTTCGATTGCATCTCGAGCATGACATTTCACATCATGATAGTCATTTGCATGGCTCGAATTTGCATTCAAGAGACTTTGGTGAACTTGATTTTTCCGAGTCAGAGAATGAGGATGATCCTCGGGTTATTGAAAGGGAATGACATAGACATGAAGAATCTAAACCTTCTACTCCCGAGCAAACAATTACTGTGAATTTAGGAAGATTTAAAAAACCTTAAAGAAACCAAGATTGGGGCAGGTTTTTTCCTAAATGGATGCTGATAAATTAATTGGGCTTTTGAAAGAATACCAAGATGTCTTCACATGGTCTTATGTCGATATGGCGAGCTTAGATCCTGAGATTGTGGAACATGCATTACCACTTGATCCTAATATTTCACCAAAGAAGCCAAAGTTGAAAAGGATAAAACCTGAGTTATCTAAAAAAAATTGAAGAGGAAGTCATGAAGCTATTGAAGGTGGGTTTCATCGAAGCCATCCATTATGCTGATTGGATTGCCAATATAGTCTCAGTTATGAAGAAGGATGGATGGGTCCAAGTATGCATTGATTATCGTGACCTGAATAAAGCAAGTCCTAAGAATGATTGTGACGACCCGAGCGGCGGTGCGCGGGGAGGAGGGATGGCGGTGCGTCCGCGCCTCCGGTCCTCGGACGTGCGCAAGGGAAAGGGAAGGGATTCCTCTCCCTCTTGTCCCACATTGCTTAGGGAGGAGCTCCTGGAAGCCTTTATAAGGCTTGGGTGCCCCTTAACTTGTGAGACGCGTTTTAAAACCGTGAGGACTCAGTGTCCAAAGCGGACAATATCACACAAGTGGGACCCGGGATGTTACAAATGGTATCAGAGCCAACTCCCGACAGCGTGTGGGGCCACAGCGAGGACGCTGTTCTGTTAAGGGGGGGAGAGTGTGACGGTGTGACGACCCGAGTGGCGGTGCGCGGGGAGGAGGGATGGCGGTGCATCCGCGCCTCCGGTCCTCGGACGTGCGCAAGGGAAAGGGGAAGGGATTCCTCTCCCTCTTGTCCCACATCGCTTAGGGAGGGGTTCCTGGGAGCCTTTATAAGGCTTGGGTTCCTTTAATAGTGTGACGCGTTTTAAAGCCGTGAGGACTCAGTGTCCAAAGCGGACAATATCACACAAGTGGGACCCGGGATGTTACAAAGGGATTCCTCTCCCTCTTGTCCCACATTGCTTAGGGAGGAGCTCCTGGAAGCCTTTATAAGGCTTGGGTGCCCCTTAACTTGTGAGACGCGTTTTAAAACCGTGAGGACTCAGTGTCCAAAGCGGACAATATCACACAAGTGGGACCCGGGATGTTACAAATGGTATCAGAGCCGACTCCCGACAGCGTGTGGGGCCACAGCAAGGACGCTGTTCTGTTAAGGGGGGGAGAGTGTGACGGCCCGAGCGGCGGTGCGCGGGGAGGAGGGATGGCGGTGCGTCCGCGCCTCGGTCCCCGGACGTGCGCAAGGAAGGGATCCTCTCCCTCTTGTCCCACATCGCTTAGGGGGGAGTCCTGGGCCTTGTTTATAAGGCTTGGGTCCCTTTAATTGTGTGACGCGTTTCACACATGCTTCCGCTGTGCTGAGAACAAAGCCTTGAGGGAAAAGACCATGGCTGGGATGGCGGTTCGTCCGCGCCAGGGCGGGTGATCCAAAGCGGACAATATCACACAGTGGGACCCGGGATGTTACAATGATTTTCCTTTGTCATATATCGATGTCTTAGTTGACAGTTATCTGACTTCAAGCTATTCTCCTTCATGGATGGATTCTCCAACTACAACCAAATCCGGATGAAAGAGGAAGACTAGACTAAAGCGTCTTTTATCACTCAATGGGGAGCATTTTGCTATAAAGTCATGCCATTTGGCTTGAAGAATGTAGGGGAAACATATCAAAGAGCTATGGTGGCATCATTCCATGACATGATGCACAAAGAAATTGAAGTGTGTTGATGATATGATTGCAAAGTCAAGACAAAATGAGGACCATGTTAAAGTATTGAAAAAAACCATTTGATCGATTAAGGAAGTTCAAGTTGAGGCTTAATCTCACAAAATGCATATTTAGGGCAAAGTCTAAGAAGCTCCTCGGGTTCATGGTTAGTAATAAGGGCATCGAGATAGATCCCTCAAAGGTGAAGGCCATATGTGACCTAAAACCTCCCTCTACTGTTAAGGAAGTCTGAAGTTTATTAGGAAGATTGAATTATGTGGTGAGATTCATCTCCCAACTATCGAAAACTGCAAAACCATTCTTCAAGCTGTTGAAGAAGAATGCTAAGGTCAACTGGGATAAAGAATTGCATAAATCCTTCAAAGAGCTTAAGCGATATCTTTCGCAATCTCCTGTATTGGTACCGCTTATTTAGGACATGGCTCTAATTTTGTATCTCACCATCCATGAAGAGTTTTTAGGAGTTACGTTGGCATAAAAAGGACTAACGGATGTGACGGAGTGTGCCATATATTATCTCAGTAAGAAGTTCACTACCTTCAAGGTCCGAAATCCCAAGGTAGAAAAGACATGTGTAGCCTTGATTTGGGTTTTGTACCGATTGAGGCAATATACTCTTCATCATCACATCATACTTGTGGTTAAGAACGACCAAATTAAATATCTTTCAGAGAAGCCTACATTGGTTAGAAGGCTCGTCAAATGGCAAATATTACTCTCTAAGTTCGATTGAATGAATTGGGTTTTTCATCGACGTACCTATAGTTCTTTTCTTTGAGCTGATCACTCACGAGATAACTAGTCTATCAGGTCAAGTTGTTAAGGGATTTTAACGCAATAGACTTGAGAATTTGACCAGAAATCGACTATTCGACCGTGCTAATCTGCAAGGGTCAATACAACACTGTCAAAATTGATCAGAGACCAGAGATAGGTCAGTTCGACATAGGCATGTGATTAAAGCATGGGTGATTCTACCTAATTGCAAAATTCTCGTCGAACAACACTAGACTGATTTTTCTGTCATTTCTATACCCTATGCCCGTATTTGAAACCTCAAGATTTTCACGACAATCAAGAGTCGCCAATGTGCCGAAGATGTACAATGTGGCTCAAAAATAATCAACCATAGGTCAATTGTACTAAAAATTCATAAAAGCTACTCGGTAGGTTAGATCACGCTAAAATCGCGTCCGGTTGAAATTAACCGTGAATTTGAACCTGATTTCAAAAATTAAAAGTTTTTTCATGTCACAGTTTATTTTAGGAACATCGACTCGTCCTCCGAAGATTTTTCTACAAACCCGAGTTTTTGACGAAAAATCAAATTTAGGCGTTTTTGGACCAGGAAAATTAGTGGGCTGTTTTTTTGTTGCATTTTTGGGGTACAAAATGGTTCAATTGATGAGGAAAATTGTGGAATGTGATGTGGGTACCTTGGCTGAAATTATGGGCACCAATTTGAGCTCAATTGGAGAAGAATTGAATGAAATTGGAGGGGCAAAAGTTCAAATTCGTAGCTAGGGGGTGCAGCAACATTTTGGACCATTTGGGAGACTTCTTGAGGAAGCTTTGGTGCAGCAAAGGGTTGAGGATGATGGCTGAAGCTGGTGGGGCAACCATTTGAGTGAAATTGGATATTTTGGTGGCCCCCTCCTTAGTAGCTGTCTTCGTCTTCTTCTCCAACCCCCCTTTATCCATTGTTGTGCCATTTGTGAGTTCAAAGAACTAGCGAAATATCCAGCACATCCCCTGCAGCAACCGTCGACTAGCCGAGCCATTACCGTCGCTAGTCGCACACTCGCGAGCGCCTGAGCCTGCGTGTCCAGGCCACCTGTTCCACCTCCTACTCGCATCTCGCGCCTAACCACGTCACCGTTCGCCGAAGCTATTCCAGCCACTATCTAGTGCCGTCAAGCTCCACTGCCGCCCATCCAAGCTACCACCATCCTGCTTGGCCCTTTTCATGCAAAGCCGAACCCCGACCAGCCTTTCTCTGCCCAAAGCAAAACCGAAACCTCAGCTATGGGCTGAGGCTTCGAGGCCCATTTTAGGCCCTGTCTGGACCTCTGTTGGTGTCGCTCTAGGCTTGTTTATCGCTTGCCGCTGTGTCGTCGTCGCCGTGGACTCACCGGCCCGCTCAACCAGTGAGTTTACATGCTAAACTCTACTTAGGGGGTAAATGACATTTAGTAGATAATTAGTTTAGACTAAGTATGGATTAAGTGGTTAGTTAGTTTAGATTAGTAATTTAATTGTTTAATTATGCTTGTTAGGTGGTTAGAATAGATTGATTAAGGGCTAAATAGATTGTACTATTTATGTGGATAAGTGCATTAATTTTCTAGGCCCGTTTAGGTGGTAAGATTAGCATTTCCGGCCTAGGTTAGCATTTATTGGATTTAGTTTGCATTATTTAATTATTTTTGTAATTTATTTAATTATTTATTATTTTTCGAAAATTATAGCGGGATAATCGATGACTGGAATTTCTTGCTGATTGTAGTGGTATGCTTAGTTTATGCAATTGAATGTTAAATTGTACAAATTGAGTGGTGGTTGTGAATTTGATTATTTATTTCAAAATTACGAAATTTTGATAATTAATAGAAATTACCGGGTATCGGGTTTTGACACTGAAAATGTTTTTAAAGACTATATCAAACAATGGGATTTTAAAAGGGAGAATATCAATTTTTCTAGTTCAAATTGACTGTGTACCCACACACAATTATTTTACCGTGTGTTTTTAATACGAAGAAAATGGGCCAAGTACATTATTTTAATTGGGACATTTGAGTGCAAAGCACGATGTCTTGGCCAGGATTGGATGGGTGCATGAATGGTTATGAGAACCCGTCCCCAATATGAGTTGGGTGGACGTTGCCCCTATATGGGATGCCCCAAGTCAATGGATGCCGATCGCAGTAGACTCTAGATCGATGCTCCTTCGGGATTGCCATCTCGAGGTAGACGTTGCCATGCTCAATAGGGTGAGACGATGCTTGGTTACACTAGAAGACCGCCGAACGTCGAGTAGGTCGTGCCCGTTGGGCCGTGATAAAATTGGAACACATGATTGAGTGTCTTAACCACGCTTGATTATGGGACAAAATTGTATAGCACGATGTGAGACTTGTCATAACGATTTAGCCTTATAATCGAGACCCCTGTGGTTGTTTGAGATTTGAGAAGTGGCGTTCCAATTGATTGAATATTATTACTGCATATGGTTAAGTATTTTCTTTCTAGTCGGGGTTTAAGGGGTGTGAACTTACTGAGATGTTGTCTCACCCCATCGTAGGCAAAACCTTTTTAGGTCCTTAGATGGTAGTCCCTCCAGTATGTTTTGGTCAGCCTCAAGGGGTTTCTGAATGGAGCATAGACGTTCCTATCCCCAAGTCATTAGGTCTATAAGCTGGTTGTGACCACTATCTAGGTCAATGAGAGCCTACCTTAGAAGGTACCTCATCGATTCAGGGTTTGGTTTCGCCATGGACTCAATGGGTATAAGCAGGGTCCCATTCAGGGTTTTGATATCCTCGCCATTGTGATCAACGTTGTTTAAGGTGAGGGTGTAGCTGACCCTCCTGATGGGGCTACTTGTGATAACATGTAATCGATTGAGTCGATTGATCGATAGTTTGATCTGAATTGATGAATTGATGTGATTTGTGTATCTATGAGATATATTGACTTGTAGGAAGGAACTGAGGCCAAGGTTGGTGATTATGCTTAGGCAGCTCTTAGGGCGTATTTTCTTCCTAATCAGGCCTTAAGGGGGAGAACTCGCTGAGACGTTGTCTCACCCCATTGTGGGATAACATTTCAGGTCCCTAGATGGCGGTCGTGGAGGACCGGAAGCCCTAGAGTCGGGGAAGGTGGAGATCAAAGAATCGGCGAACATGTCTGACTAGTTGGTCATAAGGTAGTTCCCTTTTTGTTGAGCCGATATTTTTGTAAACAACCTGGATTGTAAATAAACCCGTTTGTTTATAAAAGCCTTGTTTTGGTTTGAAAATTTGAGGCCCTACTTTCCTATCCCATTTGTTTGTTGTATGGGGATTATATATCTGCTTCCGCACGTGCAATAAAAAAAATGGATCGGCGATACATCCTAGGACGTTGCTATGAATCGACTATAGAGGGATGGGCATGCGCTCGAAGGATCGAGGCGTGACAATATCGCTAATGTGGGTACGAATCACGACACTGTCCACAGTCATGCGATATAAACTTGGGAGAGCTTGTGACCATGTAGGAGGGAACTCACAAGGGTTCGATCCAAAAGGCGAGGTGATGATATCTTTTGGAACATGAATCATGAAGGAACTCTCATGGTCAAATACGCCTAAACCTGACCTTTCGCCCTCTGTTGATCAACAAGGTCGGGTCATGACAAATATTAATCTTATATTGTGGTGGGATGTCTCATGTTCTAATGTATGGTCATACTCCCATCAGAGAGGTCTACGTCTAATTCTTTGACAAATCCACATAGACAATACAAAAGAAGAGTAAACAAGCACGGGAATGGGTATCCGAGTGTCCTCGTAAGTTTCTTTTGCAAGAAGCTTTTCAATTATCGAGCATCTTTATACCCAATACATTTGTCAACTTCCACACCCTTGATTTGAGACAGCCCTTCCTTCATTGCTTCAAGCTTCTTTAAATGAAAAAGCAATTCTTCTTCATATTTCAAACATCTCAAGGACATTTTCCCGCTTCCTTGAGGTGGACCATGCATCCACGAAGATGAGTCGGGATGGAAGGAGCTTTCATTTAATAATCATCTTAGAACAAGTTCAGCATGGCCGAAGACAAAGTGTCCACGTAACGTGACACAACTCACGCGTGTCCAGGTCATATGCTCTTTGAATAGGTCTTATCTACTACATGTATAAAACTCTCAATTTTTTGCATTTCCTACACCAAAGCGCGTTTTCGTAATTTTTGAAATGATGTGAGATGCGAGGTTATGGATTCCCAATTATTGGGTTGTTAACATCGAATTTGACTTGTTGCGGCACAGAGCTGACACGTATATTTTGACTTTGCAAAACTAGCTAAATGAGCCCCATCTCAAATGAACGATGCAGTCTAGATTAAGTTGAGATGATCCCACACAATCATTTTTGTTGTTTTTCATTGCGATATTTGGAACGCGATCAAATTATTTGAAGGGGAAAGGAGATAAATGAAAGTGGCAAATAGTTTTAAAGAGCAAGAGCATTTGGAAGCAATATGTAATTGGAGGATTGACGAACTATGAAAAATGAGAGAGGGAGATGGCCAATGTATAGAGAGCCAAGTTCTTATTCCCCTCAACGGCTTCAAGGGTCACTAATCAGATTATCCAATACTCACTTAACACTTTTATTGGGATTCAATGGTTGGCTGTTGGGCCGGGTTGGATCACTGGATCAATGTTTAAGTTTTTGGGATGATGCCAGGTGGGCCCATGTGGCCCGGCCACTCTCCATGGACTAGGGGTGTCAATGGTTCGGTTCGGTTCGGTTTTTCAAAAAAACCGAACCGAACCGAACCGAACCGAATACGAACCGAACCGAAATTTCGGTTTGGTTCGGTTCGGTTTTTCGGTTTTCGGTTTTCGGTTTTCAGCTTTTGGTTTTCGATTTTCGGTTTTTTTTTTTTTTTCTGTTCAACCACCAACTTGGAAACAGAATCCCCCACCTCCACTATGCTCTATTTTATGTCTTGATCTTGAAACATTATGTAATCCATCAAATCGTTAGTATGAAATACAAATTTCTGACCAAAAAAAAAAATCTAAATTCAATATGTCAGCAAAACCTGTACAGTGAACATTTCTCTTCTTATTGCATACATACAACACGTATAAGAAGGACAGCACAGTTTAAAGCAGGGGCCTCAGTCAATACTCTTCTCTACACATTAAATTTGGCAAGCAAACTCTCCATACAGTAACATTGTACAAAGCAAAATCCACTATGATTATAAATCACACAAATGAAGACCTCCAATATGTTCTCCACTCAAACCTCGCCCTAAATGCACAGAACCTGTGGGCTTCAAGCATTAACAGATGCAACTCATGCCAGGGAAGGGCTTCTTGAACTCAACCAATTCAAAATACGCACACCGCATACTACAGCAGAATCTCATATCTTCTCCTTTTCTCCTTCCTAGTGCTTTGCAACACCGAACACTACAAGAGAGCACTATGACAATAACACCAACAGCCACGAAACATCCTCTGCTTTCTGAAGTACCAATTCAGATGAGGATTCTCCATAAAGGAAGCAATACCTAATTCCCTCATAACATATATTTCACAGAATGCCTGCAAAACTACACACAGACAAACCAAACTCAATGTTCCAATAATTCAAAACAACTAAACCAGAAAAGAAAACAATGGGAACACCCAATTTGGCTGCTCACTGTCCATCTCTTCCAACTCAAAGGAAGCAACTTCATGCCCCAAACCTATCACAAAATAAATTGGGACCAGCTGACAGAGAAAACCCAAATTTTCTTCTTGCATATAAAAGAGGTCAAGCCACGACATCCTCAAACCACCCAATTAACTAAACTGATATCGCTGCGCTCAAGGCAAATGTAAATCGGGGACACACCATGCCAATCACGCCGTGCCGATGGCATTTGAAATAAATCAACTTCTGGATCAGAATAAACACAAACCCACTTGCCCAAAATCTCCACTTTCACCGCTATGCCATCCCACTAGAGTGATTTCAATCAGAAAACAACCCCCCTTGACGTAGTAGAGCGGCGTCGTGAGGACAAAAGGGTCAGTCTCCGAAGCGCCGTTGCTCGACCCAGCACAGCACACAGCTCCCTGAGTCACCGCTGCCGACGAAGAAGGAGAAGAAGAAGAGAAAAGGGCGTGGCGGAACAACCGGTCCCTCAATCGGTCGCCGTCCTTGTCGCCATTGCCGTCACCGTCCCTGCCGCTGTCGCCGTCCCTGTCGCTGTCGCAGCCACAGTCGCCGTCGCACCTTCAAGACGAGAGGAGACGGGAGAGAATTAGAAGTAGGGTTGGCTTGTGCCGGTTTGGTTAATCTTAATGGTTCTACTTTTCGGTTTATTGGTTCGGTTCGGTTCGGTTAACCGATAAAAACCGAACCGAACCGAAAATTTCGGTTTTTAATAAAAACCGAACCGAAAACCGAACTGAACCGAAAAAACCGAATTTTTCGGTTCGGTTCGGTTCGGTTTTCGGTACGGTTCGGTTTTCGGTTCGGGAACTGACACCCCTACCATGGACTAGTGGACAGCTTCTTCTTGATTTGTTGACCGCAAACTAGTTTTACTTGTTTGATATAGAATCATTTTTCACCGCTAAAGCACTAAACATGTGCATGCCAGGCATGCTTCTCACTTTAGGCTCGAGTTATCGTGTCTTTGCTTCTTTCTGCTCTGGATGGACTTTTGAGTATCTTTGTCTTTGCATTTCTTTATTGCACTGCTTAAACTTTTTCCCCCTAGTGCTGGCTGATAGGAAGTAAGGTAAATGTCGATGGAGAATCCTGCTTTGCTATTCTTTTGGGGATCTTTTGGTGGTTGGAGGTCTTTTAAATATGATATTTTACTTAGGGAGATTGTCAAGAGAGAGTTCAAGTCCAAGTCCGTTAACATAACAAGTTGGATTCATTTTCACTCAAATCTTAAGTAAATGAGTTATAAGCCAACTATTATATATTAATAACTCCACACCATACCAACTGTGACATCCTAAATTTTCGACTCGTCCCAGTAAAACGAAATGGGCTTTTTGTCAGTGCACCTATGGTCATTTTTCTCTGAGCTAATCACTCATGAGTTAACCAATCTATTGGGTGAAGCCGTTAAGGGATATATCCGCGGTAAAATCCCTAAAAGCTACACAGTAGGTCGGATTGGACTAAAATCGCGTTAGATCGATTTTAACCACGGAATTGAGTTCGGTTTCGGGAATCGAACGCTCGAGTGTGTAACAATTTATTTTTATGACCTCGTCTCATCTTTTGGGAAAATTTTGACGAGTTCGGAATTTTGCGGAAAAATCGGTTTTCGAACAAATTGGAAAATAAATGGAAATTCGGAGGGGCACCTTTGGTTGGAATTTTGGTCACCATTTTGCATGGTTATGTGAAGACTTGAAGGGGAATTTATAGAGGCTGTAGTCATGGCATTTTTGGCCATCAAATTGAAGTATTTAGTAAGGAATTGGAAGGACATTAGATAGAGTATGGGCTGAGTGGGTGTGGTTTTTTACCACCAAATTGATTTGCTTTTGTGAAGAATTGAGAGAAAATGAAGAGAAAATTCGTATGGCTCCTACATGGACCTTTCTTGGCCTTCATTTTGGCTTGTTGGTGAAGTTTTAGGAGTGAAAATGACTTGTGGCTGCAGCTTGGACTTTAGGAGCTTGTTAATCATCATTTTGATATTTTGGGAGGCTTGTGATTGGCTGAAATATTGACTTATTGGCTCAATTTTATCCCTCCCTCTCTTTCCTCTTAAGTTCTCGGATGAAACCCCACTAGCCGACTTTCCCTTTTCTCTTTTCCCTTCCCCGCTCACCCCCTTCCCCACGTAACGTTCCTTTTCCCTGGTTTTGACTTTCTCTCACTTCCCCTGCTCCTCCATTTCTTCCTCTCTACGTGTGCTTTCCTCTTCATTTTTCCTTGGTACCTCAGCTTCTCCATTCGGCCACACCACCCAACAGCCCCACGTTCCTTCCACTCACGCCAGCAGAAGCAGTTTCCCCTTCAACTGACGTCCCACTCCACTTCAGCGCCACCAAGCTGCTCCACAACTCATAACACCCCAGCAGCTCGCGTCCAGCACCACCACAGCCGAGTCTCCGCAACCAACCTCAGCCCACTTCGTCCTCCAGCAGCCCACCCATTCAACCGCGTCCAGTCACCTCCATCCGCAGCTCAGCTTGTGCCCAGCGGCCGATCAACTCAGCAACCACATAACCGAGCAGAGCAGAATTCCAGCAGCAACCGTGTGACTTGCGAGGTGGATTTCAGCCTCATCCGGGCCTCCCTTGGTGTCGCCGTGGGCTTGTGTTTCGCTCACCGTCACGTCGCCGTTGCCGTGAACTCACCGGCCCGCTAAACCGATGAGTTTACTCACTAAACCTTGCTTAGGAGGCTAATTATGCTTAAGGGTTATTTATATTAGCTTAAGTATGGATTAGTGATCATCTAGAATGGTTAGATTAGCCTTATAATGGATTATTATTAATCTAATTAGTGAGATTAGCACAATTGATGATGGATTAGTCAAATCAAATGGAATTCCTACAGTTCTGATCTCTGGACCCTCACTGTTTGCCATTTTTTTAGATCAAAATAAATTGTTAATTTGACATTGATGTCTGCTTAAGAAATTTTTTAAACATCATCAGCTACAACATTTATTTTTCTAAATATTTTTATGGATTTTAAAGAAGGAGATATCAGCTCCGTCAATTGCAAACAGAACCTCAATTTTTGCTGGAACTAGTGACCTTTTAGGATTCTAGAGATTTTTATCAACTCTTAGGATTCAAATTTCAAAATTATTTCTTCACAAAAGTTGTTTGTCACATATTCTAGTTTAACATATTCAAATTTCATATCAAAAAGACACGTTTTAGACCCCAAACCAAACTAATTTCCGAAAACATACTTTCTGGAAATAGACCCAGTTTTGGTACTGGATTGAGCAATTTACTGAGCCGAATCTAGAAGGATCTGGGTTAAGTTGTATTCATAAAAAATTTTCATTTATTTCTACTTTATAACATATTAAAATTTAAGAATTTTCCGAACTCGTTTAATTGGGTTTCTAGATTTAAACTTTGAGACGTGCAAATGGGCCGTTTCTGCCGGTTAGGATCGCTAGTAGCTTGTGGTTGTTCTTGATGCTTTGCTTGCTAGAAATTGCATATTTGGTGATGTGGATGACCTATGATATGCTTGGAGCTTGTGCTTGATGAGATGTGAATGGTTGTGCTATAGTATTGGTTTATAGTCATGGTAAAGGATGGCCATTGATGGATGATATGTGATATTAATTGCTTAATTGTACAATTGGTTAATAATTTATGCAATTGAGTACGAAGCACAGTGTTCTTGCCCAAGTGTGATCGTGCATGTATGGATTGTGAGCAGGTAAAAGACTAAGTATTACACGAGAACGAAACTCATGTTGGTCACCTCTAGAGCCTTATATTATTGCTTATTGTAACCAAGGGTTAAGTGTTACATGATGACTTGAGTCGCATGGAAACTACCTCTAGAGTCTTGTGGTATTGCCATGCATAGTGAAGGGCTAAGTACTATACGATATTGGAACTCATGTGAGTCACCTCTAGAGCCTTATACTTGTTGGAGAAATCTTTCCAGAATATTTTGAAGGTGACAAAACGTTTATATCAGTCTAGTCTGGAGCATTGCAGACCCTTCTATTTAGAGTCTGAAGACCTTCAGATCACCAGACTCAGCACACAAGACACAAGACTCAAGACTCAAGACTATTCTCATTGACAGTTTCTAATCCAGCGACGAAGACGATTCGGAGCTAAAGTATTTTGGTTGAGGATTTGGTCTTATCCACTGGAGAAGGTCTCTTGGCTGGATATGATATAACAGATTCTTTTATTCGAAATCAAGATCATTTGAAGATCCGATGATTGACGAAATATTCTTAGAAGGTTCTATTCTTGGAAACCAAGATCCTGATTGTATGGGCAAACAGGATTGATAGGCTATCCACATGTTCCTTTAATAGCTCGAATGATCTTCTTAATTGATTTTGTCTAACGGGAAGATTGGAAGAATTCCTTTGGTAAGTGCCAACGGGTATGATGGCATAAAGGAGTATAAAAGGAAGATGTTCCAATTGTTCTAGAAAAAGCACGATAGAGAAATTCCAGAGTCTGAAGCTCCTTGATTATTAGTCAATTCATATTAAGCAAAATTGTATTCACAAAAGAGAGTCTATACTTAGTGATACCTTGAGGGACTGTGGTAGATCTTCTACACCGTGAAATCAAGGGAGAACAGTACTGTAACATCTCTTTGTTCATAGTGGAATCCAGCTAGTGGGTTGTCAGTGCAGAAGAGTGGACGTAGGCTTGAAATAAGCCGAACCACTATAAACCTTGCGTTCAATTTTCTCTTCCCTACTCTCAATCTTATTTTGATTGTTGTTTGTTTATTGACGAGAAAAAATTGTCTCAATTCTATCAATTGTTTAGTATTGTGCGATTATAGTGAGAAATTACTCTTTATACCTATTCACCCCCCTAGGTACTTATACTAGCCATATCAATTGGTATCAAAGCTCGTGTACTCACTTTATTTGAAGTGTTTACTTCAGAGTAAAAGATCCATGGCTAGTATGCTAGCTTCAGGGCTAGTGGAAGGACCAAGCAATACCAAACCTCCTTACTTTGATGGAAAGGACTACAACATCTGGAAAAACAAAATGAAAGCATTTCTTCGATCAAAGGATCCTCTGGAATGGGACGTTGTAGAAAAATGAATCACTCATAAAGTTTCATCTGTCTCAGAAAGAGGGAAATAAATTGTTGAGATCAGCGAAATGACTCGAGAAAGAGATAATCAAGAGACAAACTCTTGATGCAAAAGCTATTTATTCTTTATATTGTGCCTTGTCACCTACTAAATATAACATAATATCTTCTTGTGTTATAGCAAAAGAAGTCTGGGATAGGTTACATATCACCTATGAAGGAACTGATCGAGTGAAAGAGACCAGAATCAACATCCTTCTCGGTCAATATGAAGCCTTCTAAATGAAACTTGGAGAATCTATAATTGACATGTTTAGCCGTTTTACAGAAATTGTAAATGATCTTGAAAATCAAGGACAACCAATTTCTGATCCCATGAAGGTAAACAAGCTACTGCGTGGACTCTCCAAGGATTGGAATCACATAAAGACATCAATAAGAGAGACGCAAAGAATCATGCCACTATTTGTCGACGAGCTGGTTGGAACTCTTCAATCTTATGAAGTGGAACGAATTAATGAAGACGGAGATCCAAAATGTAACAAATCAATTGCATTAAAATCAAATGATGATTCGATGTTACGATTCTGAAAATAATATGGACGATGAGGAGCTTGCTCTCATGATAAGAAGATTCAGAAAACTGAATAGAAAAGGAAGAAGGTTCAACTCAAAGAAACAAAGTTTTCAAAGACAATAGACCAAGTCTGTTGATGATGATGAATCAAACAAAGATGTAGTTTGCTTTGAATGTAAGAAAAAAGGACACATCAAACCCAACTATCCTCTTATGAAGAAGAAGAAAGGAAAAGCTAAAAAGTCTCGAAAGATTCTCATAGCCGAAACCTAGAGTGATACGAGTGTGAAGAAAGTGATGATGAATATGCCAACTTATGTCGATGGCGCAATCGGACTCGGACTCAAACTCGGATCGACTCGGACGGTGAATTTGAGGTAAGTAATTTTAAAATTCATGTCAAGGTTTCTAAGTATATTGGTGAGCTGTGTTTTAGTCTTAAGACGTCTCTTAAAAGGATTTCCAAACTTAAAAAGGAAAACTCTGCTCTAAAACAAAAGGAAAACGTTTTAAAAGAAAGAGTTAAATGTTTAGACATGAATGTTTCCACTCTTAAAGAAAATGAAGATAGTCTTTTGAAAGAAAATGCCCTTTCAAAAACTGACTTATCAAATATCTATAGGTCCAAGAAACTTGAAAAAATTCTTTCAGCTCAATGACCTTACTTCAATAAGTCTGGTCTAGGTATGACAGCAGAAACTATTCCCTTGATTGATTTTCCTAAAGTAAAAGAAAAAATTAAGCAAAGACCCTCGAGAGAGGCTTACAAAAATCATTTCAAGAAGGTTTTTGTAAAGTCTGTAGGTCGAAATGCCCTCAGGTGTTCAAAGTGCAATAGCCCAAATCACTTTGAAAAAGAGTGTCCAATGGTTTGGAAACCTGTTAAGAAAGCATGGGCTAATACTGTTTATCTTACTAACACGAATGGACCCAAGAAAAAATGGGTACCAAAGAAAGCTTGAGACTCTCTTTTAAATATAGATCTCTTTAAGAAATGGCTAGAACTCTTTTAATTGAAAGTAAGATTTCTTCACGATTTTGGGCTGAAGCTGTTTCAACAACGTGCTATATCATCAATAAAGTCTTTTTAAGACATATTCTAGAGAAAACCCCTTATGAGTTATTCAAAGGTAAGAAGCCTATTGTTTCGTACTTTCATGTGTTCGGTTGCAAATGCTTTATACTGAAAAATGCAAAAGATCGAGTTGGTAAGTTTGAAGAAAGATCAGATGAAGGCATCTTCCTTAGATATTCTACATCAAGCAAAGCCTACAGAGTTTACAACAAGAAGAGTCAATCTGTGGAGGAATCAATGAATGTCAAATTTCACGATTCTATGCAAAATGAATCCAGTCAGACTCATCATGAAGAATCTGAACCTACTCCAGACTCTCCAAAGCTTACAACTCAAGAAGCATCTCGGAACGGAAAACCAGCATCTTGTTCGTGAAGATTCAAGTAAAGAAAGAGATCATCAACTTTGACGAATCAACCAAGAATGGAAGCATAAGTCCAGTCATCTCAAAGATCTTATTATTGGCGACATTAATGAAGGAATTTGTATAAGATCCAAAAGGCGCGAAGAGTCTAGTGTTGTGGCTCTCATTTCTGAAATTGAACCAAAAAGCATAGAAGAAGCTTTATCTGATGAAAGCTGGATTGAAGCTATGCAAGAAGAGCTCAGACAGTTCAACATTAATGATGTCTGGGAATTGACATCTAAACCAAAAGGTAAAACTGTTATTGGAGCTAAATGGGTGTTCAGGAACAAGATGAATGAGAAAGGAAAAGTTGTAAGAAACAAAGCAAGACTCGTGGCCAAGGGTTATACGCAAGAAGAAGGAATAGACTATGATGAGACTTATGCACCAGTAGCAAGGTTAGAAGCTATTCGATTATTACTTGCATTTGCTTGTTATAAAAATTTTAGGTTATTCCAAATGGACGTCAAAAGTGCCTTCCTAAATGGTTTTATCCATGAGGAAGTTTATGTGGAATAACCACCAGAGTTTGAAGACCCAAAGAAGCCAGACTCAGTCTTCAGACTGAAAAAGGCCTTGTATGGTTTAAAGCAAGCACCTCGAGCTTGGTACGACAGACTAAGTAAGTTCTTAATACATAATGGTTTTGTCAAAGGTAAAGTAGATACTACTCTATTTATCAAAAAGGAAAACAAAAGCTTTTTACTTGTTCAAATATATGTGGATGATATTATTTTTGGATCCTCTAATGAAAGTCTGTGCAAGAAATTCTCTAAGTCTATGTAGGATGAGTTTGAAATGAGTATGATGGGAGAGTTAACCTTCTTTCTTGGACTCTAAGTAAAACAATTGAAGGAATGAACTTTTATTCATCAAGAAAAATATGCTAATGATCTTGTCAAAAAGTTTGGACTGGAAAAGTGCAAAAAGACCGACATACCGATGTCAAGTTCTTTGAAGATAGACAAAGATGAAGAATGCAAGAAAGTTGATCAAAAGCTGTACAGGAGTATCATCGGTTCACTTATTTATCTTACTGCCTCTAGACCTGACATTTTGTTGAGTGTTTGCATCTGTGCTAGGTTTCAATAAGATCCTAGAGAATCTCATCTCAATGCTGCGAAACGTATTATTAAATACGTTGCTTCATCTTCAAGCATCAGTCTTTGGTATCCTAAGAATGGAGACTTTAATCTTCTTGGATATTCAGAAGCAGATCTAGCCGGTTGCAGAGTTGATAGAAAGAGCACCTCGGGAACTTGCCAGTTGCTTGGAAGCAGGACAATGTCTTGGTTTTCAAGGAAACAAAATATTGTGGCTCTCTCTATAACAGAAGCAGAGTATGTAGCTCTTGGAAGTTGTTGTTCGCAAATTCTGTGGATAAAACAACAGCTACAAGACTTTGGAATTGAAGACTCATGCACTGAGATTAAATGTGACAACACCAGCGCAATCAACACACTAAAAATCCAATCCTTCACTCAAGGGCAAAGCATATAGAGATTCGACATCACTTCATTAGAGATCATGTTCAAAATGGAGAAATCTCGATTCAATTTGTTGATTCAAATAGCCAACTAGCTGATATATTCACAAAGCCTTTGGAAAAGAATCAATTCGATATTATCCGTTCCAGACTCAACATTTTGAAGCTTGAAGAAGTTAAAGTCTAGAGACTCTCAGACCCTCAGACTCAGACATTCATGGCTATAGACTGTAAGTTGTTTTAATATTCAATCTCGAAAAGGTACGATCATTCGTTCAGTTATAATTGATTTATATTATCTTTAAAAATGGAATTTTGCCTTTCAAAAAGGATAACTTCTATTTAAAATGGCAGTTTTCTTTTAAAAGGGCGGTTATCGTTTTTAAAAAGGGATGACTATTCACTTTCCTTTATGTCGATTGGCTTTTTCCTTTTAAAATTGGGTCAGTTTTTTTCTTCACTTAACTCCAAAACCCTAAAAAGCATTCTCCTCCCAATCCTATCTCGACTTCGTGTTCATCTTCGAGAAAGTTGTCATCTTTTCTTGGGAAAGCGAGTCAAGGAATCTTTCAACGACAAGGAACGATGTCTTCTTCGAGAAAGTCTTCAAGAATCGCAAGCAGGGGACCACAGAGAATGAGGGAGGGTCCTACCCATTTCGATCTCACCGAGGAGGAAGAGTTACCGAGACAGCGACAGAGCCCGATTCACTCTCAACCACGTCACTCTCCACCATCTACCCCACGGGGTGTGGGTCAACAACCAGAGGAAGAAATAATCGAGGAAGTAGACCTTGTAAGAGTCCAAAACCCTCTTTTATTTACAAGCTCTATCGTGCTTTGAAGAGCACTAGTACTCCGCTGAACTATGTAGATGATTTCCTTAAAGACAAGGGTTATGGAAATGAGTATGTCTTTTTGTGACGAATGGAGGATTTGGGAATTGCTCCCAAAGGAAAGGCTGAGGAAGCACTTGCAAACATTCCAAGTGACCCTCATGTAGGAGGATTGAATCCGACAGACGAGAACGATGATGATAAACTGTTTAGTGAATTCCAACCTAGGATGGGTGTTGCTGCAAAGGTTAAGGGAGAAAGAACGGAGTTATTCAAATCAAAGGAACAAGAGGATCTATTCTTCAAACTGTTGAAACGTGGGGTGATAAACCCCAAGAGCGTTGATTTCGACTTTCTAGATGCCATCAATGTGAACTTGAGGGAAAAGTTCAATCTGCTTCAACTTGAGCAATTTTGCTCCGACACCACAGACGGCTATGCACAATTGACAGCATATTTCTATTCAAATCTCAGCTTTTTAGATACGAATAGAATATCCTTCAGTGTTCGAGACCAAGACTATGTGGTAGATGTGGACATGCTGGCAAATATAATTGGGGTTGAAAGAGGACGATATCAACCGGTCAAGGTTTCAATTGCTTGTACCTCACTGGAGCTCGTCAAAGACAGGAATACATAAGGGAGAATTACCTACGCAAGAATGCGTGCCATCAACATCTTGGTTCACAAAATTGTGATCAACTGTCTCAAGCCAAAATCGGCATCCAAGACTGACGTGTCTAACTCTGAGGCAAAATTGATATATGCGATCAATTCAGGGAGAAAGTTTTCTCTCCCTCACACCATTCTCTTCCACATGTACAGAGCGATGGTGAAGGATAAGGGCCAGTTGCCTTACTCAGGTCTTGTGACCAAGATCTTCAGACACTTGAACATTGAACCTCCACAAACTTTTTGTGTTCGACCATGCGACAAAATGGTGGTGGGTTTGAAAATGCTGATAAAAATGCGTCTAAAAGAGCTTGATAAGGCAAAGGAGAAGTTCAAAGTGAAAACTCCAGTCAAATCTCATCCAGTATCTTCTGCATCAAAAAGGAAAGGGAAGGAGCCCATGGGTGCTCCATCCAAAAAGAAAAGAGCTCTTATCTTAGAAGATGAAGATGAAGAGGATGAACTCACTATCTTTGCCTTGGCATTGAAAAGGCTCAGTCGTTCTGTACCTGAATTAACGGAACGATAGGAAAAAGGAAAAGAAGCAGAGGAAAAAGAGAGAGAGGAAGAGGGAAAAGAAGAGAATAGAGAATCAGAGGAGAAAGAAGAGAAAGAAAAAGAAGAAGAGGAGAAGGAAGTTGAAGAAGAAGAAGCAGTCAAAGAAAAGTCTGCAGATGAAGCCAGAGAGAAAGGCAATCAAGACGCTGACGAGCATAACCATCACTCTTCCCCAATTGAGGCTTTAGAAACAGGGGGAGATGGCGAGCAAGGAAGGACTACACCATATCCTGTCAACAATGAAGGTGTGAGTCGCTCACCAGCAAATCCAGAAGATCTTCAGGCTTCTCAAATGCCTAAGGAAGGACATGATACCTCAACACCAAATCTGCGCGATTACACCGAAGTTCCATCGTCTGCCTTTACTCCATCCAATAGAGCAAATGCCAGCACGCAGATGGACACTACAGCAGATTTTCGTCGCATCCTTGATCTTCTTCTGGAAATGCAAGGTCAAATGTATGCTTTGGAATGTGAACTTCAAGTCCTGAAGAATGCTGGACAAGCGTCTTCTGTTACCCTGTCAGATCAAATGTAAGACCTCGCTCTTCAAATTCAAGCAAATGCCAAAAGGGAAGAGGTGGCACATCTATGGGAAGACTTTAAGAGGCTAGAAGGCATCGTACAGTCGATGGGAGATTTCCAGCTTGTACGCATTCCCAAGCAGACTTGACTTTTTTCTCACCTTTATAATGATGACAAAAAGGGGGAGAATTGCAATCTTTGAACTTTGTCTTTAATTGTTTGGATATTTGTTTTGAGTATGACTTGGGTGTGGATTTGAAATTGATTGTTGCATTTATATCAAGTGTTATTGTATGGCTTTACTCATGAAAGACTAACCTATTTTCTGTGGATGCAGAGTCTAGTTGAGTTGTTAATCTTTATGAGATATCCATATTGCTTAAGTAATGTTTTGCAGGTCAAAGTTGTTCAAATCTACAGGAAAGTTTTGTCACCATCAAAAATGGGGAGATTGTTGGAGAAATCTTTCCAAAATATTTTGAAGCTGACAAAACGTTTCTATCAGTCTAATTTGGAGCATTGCAGACCCTTCTATTTAGAGTCTGAAGACCTTCAGATCACCAGACTCAGTATACAAGACTCAAGACTCAAGACTATTCTCATTGACAGTTTCTAATCCAGCGACGAAGACGATCTAGAGCTAAAGTGTTTTGGTTGAGGATTTGGTCTTATCCACTGGAGAAGGTCTCTTGGCTGGATATGATATAACAGATTCTTTTATTCGAAATCAAGATCATTTGAAGATCCGATGATTGACGAAATATTCTTGGAAGGTTCTATTCTTGGAAACCAAGATCCTGATTGTATGGGCGAACAGGATTGATGGGCTATCGACATGTTCCTTTAATAGCTCGAATGATCTTCTTAATTGATTCTGTCCAATGGGAAGATTGGAAGAATTCCTTTGGTAAGTGCCAACGGGTATGATGGCATAAAGGAGTATAAAAGGAAGACGTTCCAGTTGTTCTAGAAAAAGCACGATAGAGAAATTCCAGAGTCTGAAGCTCCTTGATTATTAGTCAATTCATATTAAGCAAAACTGTATTCACAAAAGAGAGTCTATACTTAGTGATACCTTGAGGGACTGTGGTAGATCTTCTACACCGTGAAATCAAGGAAGAACAGTACTGTAACATCTCTTTGTTCATAGTGGAATCCAGCCAGTGGACTGTCAATGCAGAAAAGTGGACGTAGGCTTGAAATAAGCCGAACCACTATAAACCTTGCGTTCAATTTTCTCTTCCCTACTCTCAGTCTTATTTTGATTGTTGTTTTTTATTGACAAGAAAAAATTGTCTCAATTCTATCAACTGTCTAGTATTGTGTGATTTTAGTGAGAAATTACTCTTTATACCTATTCACCTCCCCTCTAGGTACTTATACTAGCCATATCAATACTATCGCTATTTATGGTCAAGAGATAAATACTACACGATATCGGAACTCATGTGAGTCACCTCTAGAGCTTTACACTATTGCTATATGTGGTCAAGGACTAAGTACCACACGATGGTGAGACTTCGTGTGGGTCACCTCTAGAGCCTTAGATTATCGCTTATTGTAATCAAGGGCTAAGTGTTATATGGCAACTTGAGTCGCATGGGAACTGCCTCTAGAGCCTTGAGTTTGTTTATTGAGTGAGGATGTTGAGTGGAATTGGAAATTGGATCATTGAGAGTGAATATCGGGGGTGGATTGAACTACCGACATGATTTAACCACGCCTGATTTTGGGACAAAATTATGTGACACAGAATGGGACGTGTCATAATGATTTGGCCTTATAATCGGGACTTCTATGTTTGATCAGTTTGATAGTGAGATGTTCCAATTGATAAGTACATTAATTATATGCATTTGTAATATGAACTGTGCTAACATGCAGGAAGGAACTGAGATGAGGTAAATCATGTATTCTAATTGTGTGGTTGTATGGCTAGAGCGCCTTGAGGCATATTTCCTTCCTAATAAAGGTTTAGGGGGTGGACTTGATGAGATATTATCCCACTGGTTATTGTATAACCATTTTCAGGTCCTTAAATGGTGTTCGTGGAAGATCGAAGCCCCGGAGTCTGGGAATGTGGAGTCTAAGGGATCGGCGTATGTGACCTACAGCTTCTTTCGAGAATTGATCTTTTGTAGGCTTTTGACCAAACTCGTTTATACCTAAACCCCATATTTATAAAAGTGTGCTTTTGTGAGATGTTGCCCTACTTTCCTATCTCATGTTGTTTGTTGTCAAGGGTTTATTGTTTCACTTCCGCATGTGCAATAAAATGAAAGGGTCGGCAACTCATCCTGAGAAATCATAAAAGTTTTATCGACCACAGAGGGATGGGCACGTGCTTGAGGATCGGAATGTGACACCAAGTATTTAGTATGGGATTTGTTTAACACAATTCATACGTGTATCTCAACAATCTCCTCTTTATGTGTGAGTTCAATGTTAGGTTTGCTCCATATTAATTTCGGCATTTGCAATGCACATGGTCAAAACTATTACCTAGTAATCTTGCTTTCTTAGCTTGAGGAAACCTTGGAAGCATAATGTTGCAGAACATGGACAAACGAATCAAATAAAATAATTGGAAGGGAAAATCAAACACCAATTTTACGTGGTTCGGTTTGAGTATCGAAACCTACATCCACTGTCATGCCCCGAACCTCGAGCATGTGCCCATCCCTCTCTGGTCGATAAAATTTTGTGACTTCCGAGGACTAATCGCCAACCCTTTTCGATTTATTGCACATGCGGAAGTGGATAATAAATTCCCTGACAGTAACCATCTTGGGATAGAAAAGCAGGATAACAGATTCACAACAAACATGCTTTTATATTCACATAGAATCACGTACAAAGTCCGGGACCAAAAGACTACAAAAACTAGCCTTCCAAAAAGAAACGGTCCTAACTGACTTACGTTTCCGATCACCTCCTCTCAGTTCCAGGTCCTCCACTCGACGACCCTGAAAAATTTAAGCCCACGACAGGGTGAGATATAAATTTCAGCGAGTTCTAATGCTAAACCCCGATTAGGAGGGAAATACGCCCAGAAGCATTCTAACCACACAATCACACATTTAGCATAGAGGACTTACCTCACCTCAGTTCCACCCTACAGGTCAGTACAATTTATATAACAGACAGCACGAGAGCATGAGCAACAAATAAGCTCCAACAACTGGAATGTCACACTCAATTAATCATGCATTCCTAGTTTTGATATCGGCATATAACACGGCCTACTCTCTGTTCGGCAATCTTTTGGCATAGCCAGGCTTCGTCTCACCCCCATTGAGCATGGCACGTCTCTTTCAGACGGCTTTCCCAAAGGAGCATAGGGTCCAAAATCTACTGCGATCGGCTTCCCATTGTCCAGGGGGTATCCCAAATAGAGATAAGATCCAGCTTAACAACCCGGGATGATTTCTCTTAACCATCACACGATCACTCAAATATGGCTCAAGGCACCGTGCATTGCACTCAAATGCTTCAATTAAAATGGTGAGCCTAGCATTTTTCTTTGTATTAGAAATTCACATGAAACTACTCGTGTGTGAGTACACATCAACTTGACCCAGAAAAATTGCCATTCTTCCCTTTTAAAATCTCACTATTTTATATAGTACTTAAAACCATTTTCAATGTCAAAATTTGACACTTGGAATTTTCTGAATAAATATTGCAAATTCATAAATTCTAGAATTAAACACTCAAATTTCCAATCAACACTCAATTTGCACAATTTAACATCCAATTGCAGAAATTAACCACACCATTGCAATCAAGCACGAAATTCGATCACCGACTATCCCGCCCTAATTTCTGGAAAATATTTAATAATTAAATAATAACTGAAATTAATTAAATAAATCAATTTAAATTCTAAAAATACTAACCTAGGCCAGAATCATTAAATTAATAACCAATACGGACCCGAAAAATTCCCGAACCCTTCTAGATAAATAATACAAATTATTTAGGCCTTAGCTAAACTATGCTAACCACCTAACATGCTCGATTAAATAATTAAATTTCTAATTTAATCTAACTAAACACATGATTCCTAATTAAATAAATCTAAACACCCCTTAGAAGTCATTAGCCTACTAAGAAGGGTTTAGTGTACAAACTCACTGGTTTATTGCAAAAACTAGTTCACCACGACGACAGCGCGACGACAGCCGAAATTTGAATTTTAATTGGACTGGGCTTGACTTCGCGGGCTTGGGCTCAGAACTGGGTTTTTGATGGACTTCAAAATTGTTGGGCTTCGACTGAGATGGGCTGAATCTCACATGGGCTGCAGCTGGAATTAACGGGCCGAACAAGAAAAGAACTGCTGGGCCCAAATTGCTGCTGAAGGTTGGGCCGTTGAAGATCTGCTGAGATGGACCTGTGAGCGTGGAATCTGGGCTGAAGACGCTGAGACGTGCCTTGGGCTGAAAAGAAATGAAGCTGGGCTTCGTGCGTTGCTGCTGATCCACGAGCGGGCTTCGCTGGCAGCCAAATGCGAGAACAACCGAAATAGAAACGAAGCTGAGAGATTCGTTGGCGTCGAGCTAGCCGAAGAAATGAAATCGTTGAAGATGATGGGCGGAGTGTGGACTATAGGTGGACGACAAGAGCTGGTGGAGAAGGGGGGCGTTTGGCGGTCAACAGTGGGGGCTTCCCTGGCAAAAGATTGACCGAGCCATGCACGCCACTTGAAGCTGGATTTCAGTGGAGATTAAAAAAATGAAAGGAGATGAGGCTACGGCAGATGGGTGGGGAGGCGCGAGCAACGGGTTAACAAACGGCCGTTGCTGCTGACCTTGGTGAGCTGACTTGAAGGCACGAAGCGGTGAAGAAGCAGACGGTGGAAGTTGCGAGTGATCGAGAGAGCGGCCTCGACTGAAAAACGCAAAGCAGAATGGATGGAGATGAAGCCGTCCAGGCGTGCGAAGGAAAGGGCAGTTGGCAAAGTGTGTTAGGCAAGATTGGGGGCTTAAAGTCCACATCTCTATCCACCCAATTTAATGCAATGTCCCCCCTAATTCTTTCCACAATTTAAATTCCACTATAATATCCAAATTGAAGTCCAAAATTTCCAGCCTCATTCTAATTTCGAATTTCACTCAATTAAATTTAATTTCCTTACTCAATTTCCCAAATTGAGGTCCAACTTCGACCTAGAAAAATCCCGAACAATTTTCTGTAAGTCCTCGACATCCAAAGGCTCGACTTAGAAGTCCAAATTTTCTTTATTTGGCCCATACAAATTTCCGCTAATTTTCCGCAACGTCCGAATCGATTTTCCGTAAAAATCTCGGAATCTTCGAAAAATCTTCGGATGATGAGTCAACGTTCCTAAAATAGCTCATGACACCACAGAACTTTCGATTTCTGAAATCGGGTTCAAATTCACGGTTAATTTCACTCCGGCGCACTTTTAGGAATTTTTGGTGCAATTGACCCGTGATCGATTTATCTCGAGTCACAACATACATCTCCAACGCATTGATGACTCTCGGTTGTCGTGAAAATCTCGAGATTTCAATTACCGACACAAGGTACCCAAAACGTTAGAAAATCAATTTAGTACCGATCGATGAAAATTTTGCAATCAGGTGGAATCACCCACACTTTGATTACATATCTCAGTCGAATCGACCTATCTCTGATCTCTGATCGATTCTGACAAGGTCGTAATGACCCTTGCAAACCAACATGGTTGAGTAGTCGATTCCTGGTCGAATTCTTAAGTCCAATTGCATTTAGATTCCTTAATTGCTTCCCAGATAGTCCAGTTATCTCGTGAGTGATCAGCTCAGAGAATAGCACTATCGGCGAGTCGACAAAAGGCCCGATTTATTTAATCGAAAACAAATTCTGAAAATTCAGGCTATTACATCCACGGAGAGAGTAGCACGGAATTCCACTATAGAAACCAAGCAATATACCGGAGATTACGATCATTCAAACACTCAAACACTCACTCAGCGTTTCCCAATCTCTAATTACATCCAATAACTCACAGTATTTAGCCCCTCAATTTCTAGTGAAATCTCACTCAAAGAATTAAATAAATTCTACTCACAAGGATTTAACTGGCTAAAAATACACGATGTAATTACAACGAGAAAATTTCTCTTTGCCAAGAGCTTCTGCCATTTTCTCCGGGAAGGCCCCCACGACTTCTCTCGTTCCACTCTGTCATACTTGTCTTCTGCGTTCCTCTTTTTATAGGAGAAACAAGACAAAAAATGTGAACTCATTCAGGCGCCCACAATCAGCACCGACGCCCACCCAAATTCATGGGCATCCATGCACGCATTTAATGAGGCAGAAAATACTTGCCCATAATCTTTGAAGATAATAAAAAAAAGGGTTGGGCCGCTGTCTTCCAAGATCATGTCCATGACGTTCAACTCCTTTAATCAATGATTTACCCTTTCATTCCTTTTGTTGGCTTCAGCTGAATGAAATAGCAAAGGAAAGAAACAAGGAGTTAATGAAAGAAGACAAAACAAGTCCACAACTTTTTACTTTGGCTTAGTCTTCAACGTCCATGTGCATGCAATTAAAGAGGAAGAGAAAATGGACTTAGGAGGCGTGCTCATCTTTGACAAATATACACATGTGCAGAGGGCCTTCATGCTTTGCTTCTTCATTGTCAATTTGAGCTGAACTTTGATCAATAAATGCTCCTCGTGTGTATCGAATCTCATATTGAGTTCAAACTCGAGACATAATTTTTACACATAATTATCTAGGTTAATTGGTTCTTGAATCCATATTTCTAAGTTCAAATATAGTCTTTCATGAGGGATTTTGTTTTCATAAAGATGAGGTGATATCCGAGACACCTTCCGACAATCAAACTAAATTTTACCTTTAGTGATCCAATAAAAAGTGGAGGTACGCACATGGATACAAGGAGATTTATGATGAATGAAACTTTCTCTTTACTTGATCATATAGAAAAATGTCGAGTTGTAATCGGACTTGATCATCAGAAAAAGTGAAGAGTGATCCAACCAACTCTTAAAATCAAAAAGGGCCCTTGAAGCTCAGAAACCATCACAGCTTGGCTGTTAGTGACACAATCATACTTTGTCATATATATTAATCGACTCCCTTTCAATTACATACATACATACATACATACATACATACATACATACATATACATATATATATCCATCAGATGTTAAGGCAAACTCCATGAGGAGAGAGCATAATTGATTAATTGAGAAGCGAGAAAGGGTTAAAACTAGTTGATTAATTAATTGAGTGGTCCCATGTGAAATGTAACTATAAAGCCCTCGAATCTCGCCATATCTAGGCATGTTTCTGCTTCCTAATCTTTGCGGGTCCAAAGCACGTGCATTTAGATCTCTCTCTCTCTCTCTCTCTGCGTGATGTCGCCTTCCTTATCTCTCTCGTCGTAAGTGAAAACCACCCTTTCACATGGGGGACAATTAATTCTGATGCCTAGATTAGAGCAAAGTTTTTGATTAGATGCTAA
Organism: Eucalyptus sideroxylon x Eucalyptus melliodora; assembly: GCA_016097485.1. Lineage (NCBI taxonomy): Eukaryota > Viridiplantae > Streptophyta > Magnoliopsida > Myrtales > Myrtaceae > Eucalyptus > Eucalyptus sideroxylon x Eucalyptus melliodora. The sequence goes on along the minus strand of CM027826.1, from coordinate 23,429,616 downwards.
GCAACTCTCCATTAAATTAATAAGCCTTCACCCCTTTTTCCGGTTTCCTGCTCCTTTTCTGTTTTTATTTATTTCCGGTTTCATGATTGCACTGCACAAAAGCGGCCAAATCTAGTTTATGGGGTTATTCTGGCACAGAATGCTAAGAGAACACCGCCTCTCTATCTCCACTACATTTTTCCTTCCCTAGATTTCTCTCTCTTTCTCTAGATTTTTCCAGCCGTTATGTTTGACTAGTGCTACATTCAAGTTGGCAAGTTGCTACATAAAATAATAATAAAATAAAAATGTGTAGAAGGATGGCAAGGTCGGTTAATGAACCGACTTCAACAGCCTATAGATAGAAGCTAGTGCTCCATGTGATGGCGCAGGGGGGTTTTATGTATGAGGGGTCTTCAGTAGTGGTCGTCTAGAGCGTGCTGTGGTGTTTGTGAGTGGGTGAAGAGTTGTAGAGAGTTGAGCATGATGGTTGGAGGAAGTCCAAGCGTAAGAGTGCTGTAAGGGTATAGCGTGTGTAGAGTGAGTATGATGTGAGCGGCGCGAGTGTGAGAGTCCATTGTATGTTTAGTGAGAACAGTGTAATTAAGTGCTGTTGTAATATGAAGAGAGTATTTATTATAATTACACTTTGGAAACTCAACACAGAATGTCCTTTTCTTGCACTCGATTTTGCTGAAACCTTTGCTCTTGATTGACTGAGCAGGGAAAAAAAGAGGATGGCAGGAGCAGGAACAACATCAGCAAGTGACTGTCATCTCGATAAAGTCGCAATTTCAATACACAGAAGATTTGAGGGACTATCACCGCCATCCGATTGTTGCATCTTCACCATTCGGAGAGGCTCCGGCAAACAAACGAAGAGGCCTACACACCCCATGTCATCACGGTTGGACCTTATCACTGTCTCAATCCAAGCCTCATGCCGATGGAAGATCACAAGCTGCTTTAGTTGCATAACTCCCTCCAATGCGACCAGAATTACCGTCTCAAGGACTACATTAAGAGTGATAGTGCTAGTATGAACACCTAGAGGGGGGTAAATAGGTGTAAAAACGAATTTTATAAAACTTAGCAACTTAATTCAACTTATATAAAAATGGAAGGCTTAAGATATAGAAGATCTGCAATGATATATAAGACTATGAATTAAGTAAAGACATAAGGGAAAGAGAATTGAAACACGATGTTTTATAGTTGTTCGGCTTAGACCAAGCTTACGTCCACTCTCCCCCACTAACAGCCCACCAGCTGAATTTCACTATGAATCAAAAGAGTTATTATAGTCACACGTTCTTGATTCCACAGTGTAGAGACTGCTACACTTCCTCAAGGTCTCACAAGTATCTAATCCTTCTTTTGAGTACAAGTTTACGTTCAACAAAATGAATCAGCAAAAAACTAGAAGCTTCAGACTTTGGAATTTTTCTATGTCGCACTCACTCGAATAACTAGAGCATCTTCCTTATATACTCCTCCATGCCTCCATAAGCATTGGCAACTTCCAAAGGACTTCTTCCAATCTAACCGTTGGACAGAATCAATTAGAGAGATCTCGAGTTACTTAAGAAAAATGAAGATAGCCCACCAATCATGCCCACCCATACAATCAGGATCTAGGTTTCCATAAGTAGAACCTTCCAAGTTTACTTCGCCAATCAACAGATCTGAATTACTTGAATTATTTGCAATACGAATAATAGATCTTAAGATGTTATCTCCAGCCGTGAGATAATCTTCAACCAAATGGATCAAATCCTTAAAGATAAACTTTCATCTGAATAAGATTTCTTCGTCGGTCTAGAAACTATCAATGAGGGCAGACTTTAAATCTTGAGTCTGGCGGTCTTCAGACTTTGATGGAATGAAACGTTTTGTCAACTTCAAAATAGATAAGGAAGTTTTCTCCAACAATCTCCCCCTTTTTATAGTGACAACTTTCCCGCAGATTTGGACACTTTGACCTGCAAGACAATACTTAAACAAACCAAGATTTCTTATAAATGAAAATTAGATATTACGATAGAGATAGTAGCAATTCTGCAACTACAGAAAACGTGTTAGTCCTGTAAACACAACTATCTTTAATGAAATCAATAATAGCTTAAGTTGCAAGCATCATCAGTCCAAACCAATCTAAATCAAAACCACACCAAACAAAAGTTAAAGTCCAAAACAGAAAGTCAATCAAATCTGCAAAAAACCTCTTCCCCTTTTTGTCAACAGCAAAAAGTGGAGAATAGACTAATGAGATGGATAGAAAATGGAGTTAAAATCAAGGCTATTTGAGCAAGCAAACAAGCATGAATTCTCCCATAGAATGCATTGTCTTCTCAAGCATGTCGAAACTCTACTTCAGTAACGGAAAATCTCCCTGCAAAGACTAAACTTGAAGCTTCAGGGCGTTCAACTATTCATGCAACGATACTGAAGTGACCTTAAAAGCATTCTTGAGATCCTGCATCTCAAATCCCATGGCATATTGTTGAATTCTGATGTCCAAAAGAACTTCTAGCAATCTTGAAAAGTCTATTGTGTGAGCAGATGCATCACTAGGACCAGCCGAGTCAACGACGGGAATTTTGAGAATCGATGGAGCTTCAGCAGATTGTCCATCATGACTGTCTTTTGGATTGTGCGAGGCATACACATCCTCAGGGTCTGCTACAGAACGACTCACATCACTAGCAGGCAAAGATGAAGAATTACCTTTTGGATCAATAGCTCGCCCTATTTTAATGCCCTCAAGTGGAGTAGGTGAAGTTTCCTCATCTACAGACGCACTAGACAGAGAGATAGCCAAGGTTGGCTCAAAAGAGTCCTCTTGACCCTGATCTTGTTCACCTTCTCTCTCTTCTTCTTCCTCTTCCTCTTATGCTTCTCTTCTTCCTTTGTCCTCCTCTGTTCTTCTTCCTTCTCTATGACTTCTCTCTCTATTTCCAATTATCTTGGCTCTTCTCTTGTCTCACGAAAGTTGACAAAACTCTTTAAGTTTCTCAAGGCTGCTATGGTCAGTTCATCATCATCTTCTTCATCTTGCAAGATGAGAGTTCTTTTCTTCTTCTTCACAGGAGCAACCATGGGCTCCTTGCCTTTTCTCTTCGCAACAGCAGAGTCTTGTTTTGCTTTTATGGGAGATTTTTCCTTCATATGCTCCTACACTTTGTTCAAGTCTTTCAATCTCATCTTTGTGACCATTTTGAACCCAATCACCATAGGAGAGATAGTTGACAAGCATAATGGTGCAGAGATGTGAATTTTAAAGTGCCGAAAGAGCCTTGAAATAAGAGCAGAATAAGGGAGTTGTCCCTTATCTTTTTCCACAGTGCGGTACATATGAAACAATATGATGTGAGGCAAAGAGAATTTATATCAAGAGTTGATGGCACACATCAACTTAGTTTCCGATCAAGAAAAATCTGTCTTGGATGTTGATTTAGGACGGATGCAATTTATCATAATCTTTTGCAGCAAAATGTTAGAGGCATTCATCCTTGAGTAAGAAATCTTGCCATCAACATTCCTATCTCTCACTAATGACAGAATAGCATGAGCAATAGACACATTAATTGGTTGGAAACTCAATCTTTCCACCCCAATTATGTCGGCCCAGTGTGTTTGTATCCACCAAAAACTCTTTGTCCTTCACAGTAAAAATAAAATTGTTTGCATCCAAGAAAGATAAGTTCGAATAAAAGTACGTGGTGAGTTCTAGAAAAGCAGCAGTGGATTCAGAACAGAACCGTTCCAGTTGCAGTAAAGAAAATTTCTTGCAGAGATTGACCTTTATCGAATCAAGAAAATCAAAATCAACAGTTCTAGGGTTCATTACCCCTCTCTTTATAAGTTTCGAATAAACCTTCTTGTGCCCCTTCGATCTAAACAGATTAGAGCCATCAGTAACGTTTGCAGCCACACCCGATCTAGGCTAAAAATGAGCAATCATCCATTCATCGTCGTCATGAGGTTGATTTGCAGTGCCATAGAATGGGTCACTCAGTATGTTCTCAAACATTCTTTCAGCCATTCCTTTCTCTAAAACTCCCAATCTTTCCAAATCCCTCAAAAATAAGATTTCATTCTTGAATCCTCTATCTTTTAAGAATTCATCGATTCAGGACATCGGTGTACCTCCTTTCTTCAAATTAGAGTAGAGCTTAAAAGCAACCTTGGGAGTCAGAGTTCTTATCAATTCAGCATCCTCTATGACCTCATCTTCAGGTTGAGTCGGTGGAGAAGGTTGACGCCGGTTTGAGAAGGTTATTGCTGACTCGAACGCAGTGGTGGAGAAGAATCTTCTTCCTCAGTTAAGTCAAAATGGGTAGGACCCTCAAGCATAGATCGTAGTCCCCTGCTTGCAATTCTTGAAGACTTTCTCGAAGACATTGTCGCTTCAAGGGAAGAATTCACCACTTGCTTGAAAAAGGAGATAACTTTTTGACAAATCGAGAGTGAAAGCGAAAGCAAATAGGAATTTTGTATTCTAGGGTTTCAGTGTAAAAACGAAGAAGACGAGTCTTGGCAGTATATAAGGCAAGTGAAGCGAGGTAAACGAAACGTCGTAAAAAGAAAATAAAAATACCTTTTTGAAAAGGATAACTTCCCTTTTCGAAAATAACTATCTTTTCAAAATTGATAACTGCATTTTTGAAAAAGTAAAGAAAACATGGAAAGATAATTTCAATCAATTAGTGATTAATAAACGACTGTACCTTTTCAAATTTAAAATTTAGAAATAACTTACCGTTGTGACTCTCGATTCTCTAAGTCTGAACACATTCAGACTTTACCTTTTGAGTCTTGTGCACATCTAGACTCTACTATGTAAGAGATATAATGTTCAATCTGGTGCGAATAGACTCAAATAGACTTTTCTCCAGTGGCTTTGTAAATATATCCACCAGTTGATTCTTTGAGTCAATAAATTAGATCATAACTTCTCCATTTTGAACATGATCTCTAATAAAATGATGTCGAATCTCTATATGCTTTGCTCTTGAATGAAGAATTGGATTCTTGGTGAGATTAATTGCGCTGGTGTTATCACATCTGATCTCAGTGCATGAATCTTTGATTCCAAAGTCTCTTAGTTGTTGTTTTATTCATAAGATTTGAGAACAGCAACTTCCAAGAGCCACATATTCTGCTTCTGCTGTTGAAAGAGCTACTGTACTTTGCTTCCTTGAAAACCATGATATTGTCTTGTTACCAAGCAATTGACAAGTACTGAAAGTGCTTTTTCTTTCAACTCGGAACCTTGCTAGATCTGCGTCTAAATATCCAAGGAGAGTAAAGTCTCCCTCTTTGGGATAACATAGACCTATCTTCGAGATTATTGCAACATATTTGATGATGCATTTCACAGCACTTAGATGAGATTCTTTTGGATCTGGTTGAAATCGGCACACATGCAAATACTAAACAAAATGTCGGTCTAGAAGTAGTAAGATAAAAAAGTGAGCCAATGATGCTCCTGTAAAGTTTCTAGCAACTTTCTTTCCTCCTTCATCTTTATCCAGCTTTGAGGAATTAGACATTGGTATTTTAGTCTTTTTGCAATTATCTAATCCGAACTTTTTAACAAGTTCTTTTGCATATTTTTCTTTGTGAATAAAAATCCCTTCCTCCAATTGCTTTACTTGTAGTCTAAGAAAGAAAGATAATTCACCCATCATGCTCGTCTCGAATTCATCCCGCATAGACTAAGAGAAATTCTCGCATAGATTTTCATTAAATGATCTAAATATTATATCATCAACATTAATTTGAAAGAGTAAAAAAATTTTACCTTCCCTTTTAATAAAAGAGAGCAGTGTCCACTTTTCCTTTGACAAAACCACTTTGGATTAAAAACTTACTTAATCTAACATACCAAGCTCGAGGTGCTTACTTTAATCCATATAGAGCCTTCTTGATCCCCGAATACTGAGTCGGTTTCCTTGAATCTTCAAAACCAGGAGGTTGTTCCACATAGACTTCCCCTTAGATAAATCCATTTAGGAATGCACTTTTGACGTCCATTTGAAATAACCTGAAATTCTTATAATAAGCAAAAGCAAGTAATAATCTAATTGATTCTAATCTTGCTACTGGTGCGTAAATCTCATCATAGTCTATCCCTTCTTCTTGCGTATATCCTTTAGCCACAAGTCTTGCTTTGTTCCTTACAACTTTTCCTTTTTCATCCATCTTGTTCCCGAAAACCCATTTAGCTCTAATAATAGATTTACCTTTTGGTTTATGAGTTAATTCCCAAACATCGTTTACACTGAACTGCTAGAGCTCTTCTTGCATTGTTTCAATCCAACTTTCATCGATTAAAGCTTCTTCTATACTCTTAGGTTCTATTTCAGAAATAAGAGTTATAGCGCTAGACTCTTCATGCCTTTTGGATCTTAGACGAATTCCTTCATCAATGTTACCAATGATGAGTTCTTTAGGATGACTAGACTTGTGCTTCCAGTTGCTGGTTGGTCTGATAGACTACTGAACTTCTTCTTCAGTTGATTCTTCAATATTTGTTCGTTGTTGTTCTTTTATAGTTTGAGTTGCTTCAGGGGAAGTAGACTTTGTAGAGTCTGGAGCAGGTTTAGATTCTTCGGATTGAGTATGGATCGATTGATTTTGTATAGAGTCTTGAAATTTGACATTCATTGACTCTTCCACAAACTGAGTCTTCTTGTTGTATACTCTGTAAGCTTTGCTGGATGTTGAGTATCAAAGGAAGATTCCTTCATCTGATTTTTCTTCAAACTTACAAATACGATCATTTGCATTTTTCAGTATGAAACATTTGCAACCAAACACATGAAAATAAGAAACAATTGGCTTTTTTCCTTTGAACAACTCATAGGGAGTTTTCTCCAGAATAAGCCTTACGAAAACTCTGTTAATAATATAACATGCTATGGAAACTGCTTCAATCCAAAAACGAGAAGAAATATTGCTTTCAACTAAAAGAGTTCTAGCCATTTCTTGCAACGATCTATTCTTCCTTTCCACAACTCTATTATGTTCAAGAGTGTAAGGTGAGGAGAACATATGCTGAAAACCAGATTCATCACAAAATTTAGCAAAATCTTGATTTTCAAACACACTTTCATGGTCTGTCTGTATGCTTGAAATAACATACCATTTCTCATTCTGAACCTTTTTGGCAAATTTAGTAAAATAATAGAAGGTTTCTTACTTATTTTCCAAAAAATAGACCCAAGTAAATCGTGAATAATCATCCACTATTACTAGGCAATATTTCTTTCCACCAATGCTTTAAGTTCTAGTTGGTCTAAAGATATCCATATGCAGGAGCTGCAGCACACGATTAGTGGAAACTTGATTTATTGGTTTGAAAAAATTTCTAACGTATTTTCCTAATACACATGGTGTGTATAAGTCAAATTTTTGGTACTTCAGGTTGGGTAGTGCACAAACAAGCTTCTTTGAAGAGATCTTGACAATTTGCTTCATGTTGATATAGCCAAGTTTTCGATGCCAGAGATTTTCTTCATCTTGAATTGAAATTAGACATTGAGATATTTCTGGATTGATATCCAAAATATAGGTATTTCCATGTTTTCTCCCAGTAAAGGATTGTGAAAGATCTTTACTAGTGCCCGAACATATTCCTTCTTGAAAATTAATCTTGAATCCAGTGTCCCACAATTGGCTGATGCTGAGCAAGTTGTAGTTGAGTCCTTCCACTAAGGAGACGTTGTTGATTGTGAGACTTCCTATCTTTACAGATCCACATCCAACAATTCTTCCCTTGTTGTTTCCGCCAAAGGAGATCTTTCCACCAACTACCTGCTTAAGTTTAATAAAACAATTTGAATTTCCAATCATATGCCTTGAACAGCCACTATCCAAATATCATTTGACATTTTTCTTGATAGTGACCTGCAATTAAAAAAGAAACTCAAGCTTTCTTTGGTACCCACACTTTCTTGGGTCCAGTGGAGTTAGTGCAATATACGGTCTTTGCCCAATCCTTCTTAAAATGCCTCTAAACCATAGGACATTCTTTCTCAAAGCGTTCTAAGCTGTTACACTTAAAACATCTAAGAGCACTTCGGCCAATAGGTTTTACAAAGATTTTTTGAAAATGATTTCTATAGAAGGCTTTTGTAGGTCTTTGTTTGATTATTTCATTTACTTTTGGAAAATTAATTAAAGGAATAGTTTCAGATGTCATTCCCAAGTCTGATTTGTTAAAGTAAGGTCTTTGTACTGAAAGAATCTTTTCCAATTTCTCATATCCCATAGAAAACTTTTTTGAAATGTTTGAAATATCATTTTTCAAAAGTGTGTTTTCTTTTGAAAGAGATTCTGCATTTTCTTTTAAAGTAATAAAACTTTTATCTAGATTTTCAAACTTTTCTTTCCATAAAATTTCCTGTTGCTTCAGTGTAGAATTCTCCCTTTTTAGCTCGGAAATCCTCTTGAGAGAGGTTTTGAGACTAAGACACAGTTCATTAATATATTTCGAGACCTTCATAGGAATTTTAAAATTATCCACCTCGATTTCACTATCCGAAACTAAGTCTCGTATTGATTTCTAAGTCTGAATCTAATTCTAATTTTGCCATTAAACAAATATTAGCATAATCATCATCATTCTCTTCACATTCAGTATCACTCCAAGTTTCTACTTTGAGTGCCTTTATGTATTTCTTAGCTTTTCCTTTCTTTTTCTTCACCAAGGGATAGTTGGATCTGATGTGTCCATTTTTCTTGCATTCAAAGCAAATCACATATTTATTGGATTCATCATCCTCAGCTGATTTGTTTTGAAATATTTGAGAGCTTTGTTTCTTCCAATTGAATCTTCTTCCCTTTTTTATTCAATTTCCTTAACCTCTTTATTATGAGAGCAAGTTCTTCATCGTCTATGTCATCTTCAGAATCTGTAACATCAGACTCATCGTTAGACTTTAAGGCAATTGACTTCTTACCTTTGGGATCTTCTTCTTCATTGATTTGCTCCACTTCATAGGATTGAAGCGTTCCAACCAATTCATCAACAAAGAGTGGCATGATTCTTTGTGTTTCCCTTATTGAAGTCTTTACATGATTCCAGTCTTTAGAGAGTCCATGCAACAATTTGTTGACCTTCATTGGTTCTGAAATTGGATGTCCCCGATATTCTAGACCGTTTGCAATTTCTGTAAAACGACTAAAAATTTCAGTGATAGATTCTACTAGTTTCATCTTGAAGGCTTCATACTGTCTGAGGAGAATGTTGATCCTTGTTTCTTTTACTCGATCAGTTCCTTCATAGGTAATGTGCAACCTGTCCCAAACTTCTCTCGGGGCTGTTTCACAAGAAGATAATGCACAATATAATAAGTAAATTACTTTAGCATCAAGAGTTTGTCTCTTGGATATCTCTTCTTGAGTCATGTTGCTAGCTTCTGCAACTTTTTTTCCCCTTTCTGACACCGATGTAGTTTTAGGAATAATTCCTTTTTCTACCACATCACATTCCAGAGGATCTTTCGATCTTAGGAATGCCTTCATTTTGTTTTTCCATATGCTATAATTCTTTCCATCGAAATAAGGCAGGTTGGTGTTGCTTTGCCCTTCAACCAATCCTGGAGCCAACATACTAGCCATATATCTTTAACTCTGAAGTAATAATACTTTAATTAAATGAGTACACAGACTCTGATACCAATTGATAGTGCTAGTATGAACACCTAGAATGGGGTGAATAGGTGTAAAAATGAATTTTATAAAACTTAGCAAATTAATTCAACTTATATAAAAATGGAAGACTTAAGATATAAAAGATCTGCAATGATATATAAGACTATGAATTAAGTAAAGAGATAAGGGAAAGAGAATTGAAACACGATGTTTTATAGTGGTTCGGCTTAGACCAAGCCTATATCCACTCTCCCGCACTGACAGCCCATCGGATGGATTTCACTATGAATCAAAAGAGTTGTTACAGTCACACGTCATTGATTCCATAGTGTAGAGACTCTGCTACACTTCCTTAAGGTCTCACAATCATCTAATCCCTCTTTTGAGTACAAGTTTACACTCAACAAAACAAATCAGCAAAGAACTAAAAACTTCAGATTTTGGAATTTTTCTATCTCGCACTCACTCGAATAACTAGAGCATCTTCCTTATATACTCCTCCATGCCTCCATAACCGTTGGCAACTTCCAAAGGAGTTCTTCCAATCTAACTGTTGGATAGAATCAATTAGAGAGATCTCGAGTTACTTAAGGAAAATGAAGATAGCCCACCAATCGTGCTCGCCCATACAATCAGGATCTAGGTTTCCATAAATAGAACCTTCCAAGTTTACTTCGCCAATCAACGAATCTGAATTACTTGAATTATTTGTAATACGAATAATAGATCTTAAGATGTTATCTATAGCCGTGAGATAATCTTCAACCAAACGGATCAAATCCTTAAAGATAAACTTTCATCTAAATAAGATTTTTTTGTCGGTCTAGAAACTGTCAATGAGGGCAGACTTTAAATCTTGAGTCTAACGGTCTTCAGACTTTGATGGAAGGAAACATTTTGTCAACTTCAAAACAGATAAGGAAGTTTTCTCTAACACAAAGGGTCAAGTCCTGGGAGTATGATGCCCGCAATTGCTATGATAAGCAGATTGGCCTCGACTCCGACCAGTTCACTGAGATGATCCTCCTGGATGGCATCTTCGAGATCCAGCTCTTACTGATGTACTGGGACCGTCAGAGGAGGCTACCCAATGACCGAATCTGGCAAGTTGGTGGATGTTGACTGATATTTGCCACGACATAGCACTGCTGGAGAACCAGATTCCATTTTTCATCGTCCAACGGCTTTCTGAAATGGTGTTTGGAACACACAAGTAGCACATGCCCGAGCTGCTTGAACTCGTGTGCTAGTTCTTCGAGCTGGTTATGAGGAAAGAGAAGTTGCCGGAGTCGGTGATGGAGTTGGAGGTGAAGGACTTCGTCCATGTGATGAGTCTCTCGTACTTGCCATCGGCGAGGAAGCCGCCGAATGAGAGCCATAAGGAGATGAAGTTCACCCCTAGTGTGACTGTTGTTTTCGAAAGAACGGAGAAGGAGTTGACAGAAAAAGCTGTGTGTCTTGTTCACAAAACCGAAAAAAAAAAAAAAGTTCAAAATACATACTAAAACTTAACCATAAACCCACTTTGCCCAATAACAGCTTGCTTGGTCCACAAAACCAGCAACAAACTAACATAACAACTAAAAAAACGTGTAGCTAACTGCTCCACAAGATAAGATTGACCAAGTAAAACAACAATTAACCAACTCCTAGAAAACAAGACATCAACAAACTGACTAAACAAAACAAAGAAAAAAAATAGAACGTGCAATCTCGATACATCAACACTCTCCTCCTAGATCAAGTACGCACACTCCTAGCTTTGCCCGAGAAGTTCAAAACGACCAACATGAAATGACTTTGTGAATATATCGTAATCTGGTTTTTCGAATGCAAGACACCCGTTTCACCTCTTGACCTTTTGCACTTTTCTCAAGAAGTAAAACTTGACCTTAAAATGCTTTGTTCTTCCATGAAATACCGAATTCTGTGAAATGGCCAAAGTAGCTTGATTATGCACAAACACTTCTATGTCTTCTTCTTGCTGCATATGCAGATCATCCATCAGCTTCTTCAACCATAATGCTTGATTCACAGCTGTAGTAGCTACAATGAACTTAGCTTCTGTAGTTGATTAAGCCATTATTTCCTGTTTCTTTGAACACAAGGAAAAAGATGCCGACCCAAATGTAAAGCAATAACCTAAAGTGCTCCTCATATCATCCATTGATCCTGCCCAGTTACTGTTAGAATACCCCTGCAACTTAAACTCCTGAACTCTACAAAACTTAATCCCATATGAAAGAGTACCTTTTAAGTACCTTAACACCCTCTTTGCAGCTACCATATGCAACTCACTTGCACAATTGAGAAATCTAGATAAGACACTTACAGGAAACATGATGTCTAGCCTAGTTGTAGTGAGATACATAAGACAGCCAATCAAACTTCTATAAACTCTTTCATCTGCAGGTTCTAATCCATCCTTCTTTAGAAGCTTTTCCTTACGACCCATTGGAGTACTCACACTCTTGCACTCCCCCATGTTGAATCTTCTTAGGATCTCCTTCAAATACTTCTTCTGACAAATAAAAACTTCATTCTGAGTCTGCCTAACCTCCATTCCTAGAAAATATGACATCTCACCAAGATCAGTCATTTCAAACATCTTCATCATCTCTTGCTTAAATGCAGTAATCTGAGCACTATTACTCCCTATTACCAGCATATCATCCACATAAAGAGACACCACCACTAAGTCAGATACTAACTTCTTGATATATAGAGTGGATTCACTAAGGCTTTTCTTGAAACCTAGGCCCAGCAAGTGCTCATCCATCTTATTGTACCATGCTCTGGGAGCTTGCCTCAAGCCATAGAGAGCCTTTCTCAGCAAATAAACTTTGTCCTCCTAGCCTGGTGTGACAAAGCCTTCTGGCTGCTCAACATAAATCTCGTCTTACAGCACTCCATTCAAAATTGCAGATTTCACATCTAACTGATATACCTTCCATCCTTGTTGAGCTACCAAAGCAAGAATCATTCTAATTGTATCAAGTATTGCCACGGGAGCAAAGGTTTCTGAGAAATCAACTCCCCAAACTTGTGCATATCCCTTCACCACCAACATGGTCTTATGCTTATTTATTGAGCCATCAAGATTAAATTTGGTCTTGGAAACCCATTTTACTCCAATCACCTTCCTATCTTCAAGCCTCTCCACTAGCTCCCATGTCTGGTTCTTTTATATCATAGTCAACTCTTCCTTCATTGCATTCATCCACCTCTGATCACTTTTAGCTTCCTCATAACTTGCAAGTTCCAAAACAGCCACACTGCACCTTTGATATATATCAATCAAAGATTTGGTACTTCTAACTAGAACATCATCCACCAACTCGTCAAGTTCCAATGAGACCTATTTGTGCTTGCCTTGTGACTCATTTGTCCAATCCCATTTCTCATCTTCTAGGAAAACATCCCTGCTAGTGATCACCTTCGTTGTCTGTGGTTGATAGATCCTATAAGCTTTTGACACTAAACTATAGCCAACAAAGATCCCAGGTTGAGCTTTCTCTCCCAACTTGTCTTTCTTGACCTGTGGAATATGAGAAAAACACAAACAGCCAAACACCTTCAAATTTCTTAGAAATGACTTGACATCAAACCAAGCTTCAAAGGGTGTCTTCATCTCCAATACCCTCATAGGTAGTCTATTTAGCAGAAAAACTAATGTGTTTGCTGCTTCTGCCCAAAACTCTTTTGGTAGATTCTTCTCATATAGCAAACACCTAGTCATCTCCATAATGGTTATATTCTTCCTCTCACTAACTCCATTTTGCTATGAAGAGTAAGAAGCAGTAAGCTAATGCTTAATTCTAGCCTCTTCACAGAAAGAATTAAACCGATGTGAAGTGTATTCTGTTCCATTATCAGATCTAATGACCTAAATTTTACAGCCACTTTGGTTCTCAACCCATTTCTTAAACTTCAGAAATACCCCAGCAACTTCTGACTTTTGCTTCATAAAGTAAATCCAGCACATTCTAGTATAATCATCAATGAAAATAATGAAATACCTGCTGCCATTTAGTGAATGAGTCACTTGTGGACCACATGGATTTGTATGAATCGGTCGCAACTTCTCTGTAGCTCTCCAAGTGGACTCCTTGAAGGGAAGTATTGTCTGCTTGCTCAGCAAACAAGCTTTGCACCTTATGATCTGCTCCTCCAAGCTTGGTAACCCAATTGTCATTCCATTCCTCTGCATGAATAGCACGCCTTTATGATGAAACTGCCCCAACCTCTTGTGCCATATTTCTGAATCATTAGCCTGATACTTGAATGTCATCTGCTCCTTCTCAAGAGGATTCAAAGAAAAACTCTTCTGTTGCATCTTTATCTTGAACAGCTCCTGACCACTGGAGTCAAAGATCAAACACTTTGCCTCTTCAAATCTCACCTTAAATCCCTTTTCTACCAACTACCCCACACTCAACAGATTCTGATCAATTTTAGGCACATATATCACATCAGAAACCAGCTTCGTTCAAGCACAACTCTCCATTGCTACAATCCCTTTACCTTTCACTTTTAAGTACTCTCCATTCCCAATCCTCACTCTTGACTTCAACAACTTGTCAAGGTTTATAAGCAGCGTTTCATCACTTGTCATGTGGTTTGTGCAACCACTATCAGAAAGCCAACTGTCACATGGAGTACTAAAGGAGAAACAAGAGGCAACAAACAGTTGGTCTACCTCTTGCTGGACTGTAGCATGTACCTCACCCTGCTGTTGATCTCTCTTCTCTTTGCAGAACTTCTTAATGTGTCCAAGCTTATAACACTTTCTACACCTTACATCTGGCCTCTTCCAACACCTAAAGTGTGGATGATTCTTTTTTCCACAGTGCTGACATGAGGAATATCTTCCCCAATCGTTCTTGGAGTTGCCCGCACTGTTATCTCCTGCAGCAGCTTCTGAACCACTACTGCCATTTCCTTTCTTCCCTTTCCACTTCTTGACTTTTCGTCCTACATTCTACTGTTCTTTGGCCAGCAAAGCTCCTTCTGTACTTACTTCCAGCCTCATTAACCTCCTCTACTCTTGTGCTTGCAGAGCACTTAGAAATTCTGCCAACTTGATCTAAGAAAAATCCTTGGTATTCTCCAAAGAGGCAATGGTTGCCTCAAACCTTTCGGGCAAGGAGACAAGAATCTTCTGCACTAGCCTATTATCAGAGAGGTCAGTGCCTAGAACTCTTGCTTGATTTGCAATGCTTATCAACATATCAGAATACTCCTTAATTGTCTCAGAATCCTTCATCTGCAATCTCTCGAATTCTGTGATCAGGTTTAGTCCATTCATGCTTCTCATCCTCTCATCTCTTTGATACTCAACTTTGAGGAAGTCCCAAATAGCTTTGGCTGATTCACAAACCATAACTCTACTGAAAATGGCAGGTGAGATACCAACATATAAACAAGACTTTGCCTTTGCTTTCCTTGTTGTCCTCTCCTTGTGAAACTTGATTTGATTGATGGTTGGATTGTCAAGAAGGGGAGCAACTTCATAATCTTGTTCCACAGCTTCCCAAAAATCACAACCCTCTAGATAGGCTCACATTCTCACTACCTAGGCTTGATAATTTTCTCCATCAAACGCTGGTGGAGCCATTGCTGAAAAACCACTCGATCTTGCCTCCATCTTGCTTTTAACTTCTATGGATGCAGACACACCTCTCAATCAATCTCACAAGTCACTCACAACCCCTTAAGATCAAGAAAGCTCTGATACCAATGTTGTTTTTGAAAGAACGGAGAAGGAGTTGACAGCAAAAGCTATGTGTCTTGTTCACAAAACTGAAGAAAAAAATGTTCAAAATACATACTAGAACTTAACCATAAACTCACATTGCCCACTAACAGCTTGCTTGGTCCTGAAAACCAACAACAAACTAACAGAACAGCTAAAAATCATGTAGCTAACTGCTCCTACAAGATAAGATTGACCAAGTAAAACAACAAGTAACCAACTCCTAGAAAACATGACATCAACAAACTAACTAAACAAAACAAAGAAAAAAAACAGAACGTGCAGTCTTGATACATCAACAGTGACAGAGCTGGTGGCAGCCGGAGTGAAGCTAAGAAGACGTAAGGGTTGACCGTCATTTTGTTTTCTAAATATTTGATTCTGTTCCGTTCTCTGTTTATTCCTCATTAATAACAACGCTCTCAGGTGAGAGGGAGTGCTTGTTCAATATCAAATTCAAGAATGGAGTGCTCAACATCCCATATCTGGTTCTTCAGAACTAGACGAGATCTTTTTTTTGGAACATTATTATCCTCGAGCAATGTTACCACCCACACGACAGCTATTTGATCGAGTACATGGTGTTCATGGATTACTTGTGTCACGCCCCAACCCTCAGACACGCACACATCCCTTACTTTTGGTCAATTTTAAAATGCGATATCCCAGGACTATGTATCGCCGACCCTTTCATTTTTAATAGCACATGCGGAAGCAGTTATAATTCCCCAGACAATAAAGTAATGGGATAGAAAAGCAGGCTATACATTTTTCTTACTGAAAATTCACAACTACATCTTTTTACATGCATCTCATAGTATTCTACAATACTATATATACGCAACTCTGATCTAACGTCTATTCACATGCAAACAAGGTCTGACAAGATAGGAAGGGATCTCATTCCTCATCCGAGTGGTACTCGCGATTATCCTCGGGGTCCTCCTCCACGTACTCCTCTTCGGGTTCCTCAACAGGGATCTCCTCATCAAATTCATGCTCCTTAGACTCCTCATCTAGGTCCTGAAATGGTTATTCAATAACCACCGAGACAACGTTTCAGCAAGTTCTACCCCTTAAGACCCGATTAGTAAACTAATACACCTTATGGCTGCCTATGCACAACATGAGTCAGAGGACTTACCTTGGTCTTAGATTCCACCTGCATATTAGCATAGATCAAATAGGCACCCAAGCAATCACATCATAGATCAAAGCATCGATCTAATCGACTTAATCGATTACACGCCAACAAGACCACTCACGGTCATTTCCATTCAATCAATCAATTCGCAACATCAAATCAAGGCGATGATCAATCACATTAAATCACACTCAGATCGAATCATTAATCAATCGACCTAATCGATTACAAGTCAGTCGAATCATTTCTAGGTCATTCACTCCATCTCACATAACCTCAAATAGTACACTTAGTCACAAAGCTCTATCAATGCTCTCGGGCGTCGTTTTCGCCAAGGTGACATAAGTAATAGACGGTCTACGTGCGTTCTTTAAGGCGCTGTTTTCGCACAGTAATATTTCTCATCACCGAACCATGCCCGTCATAGGTGACAAATCACTAACAGTCTACGTGCGTTCTTTAAGGCGCCGTTTTCGCACAGTGATGTCCTTCATCACCAAACCACGCCTGTCACGATTCATAGGCAGTCCACGTGCGTTTTTTAAGGCGCCGTTTTCGCACAGTGATCTCCCTAATCATCGAACCACGCCTACCATAAGTCATAAACAGTCTACATGCATTTTTTAAGGCGTTGTTTTCGCACAGTGATGTACTTTATCACTGAACCACGCCTGTCTATACTTCGTACTTGATCGGTCTCAGCCAATAGAATTCTCAGTTAGCTCTCACCACTTTCTCCACTTACAGCTCAACAAAGCAGTACAAATGCTAACTAGCCATACTCGGCCATTTACCAATCAATAATTCAATTTCACTCAATTTCAATCAATTTAGAGTAAATCCCTAAAATATCACAATTTATTTAATTCCATACATCGTAGAGCTCAAATAAATAAACGGACTGTGCCACAACAATCAGCACGAAATTTGTCGTCGGTCAAAAATTAATTAATAAATATTAAAATTCAATTTAGCTCAAAATAAAGCCCGATTAAATAAATGGACTTCACCACAGTCATCAGCATAATATTCTGGTCATTGGCCATCCAAGTTGAATTTTCGGAAAATAAATAATTAAATAATTAATTTCGAAAATTAATATTTAATTCCTAAAAAATCCAATTAGGCCCGAATCGCCTAATTAACACCCAATAAGGGACGGGAAAAATCCCGAGAAGCATCCAATAAATACTACAGGCAATTCTTTATCTAATTACACTAATCACACAACTAATATGCAAAGCAATTAACTAATAATCACTAATCAATTCTAATCTAACCACCTAATTACACTTAATTAACAATAATCAACATTTATGTATAATTAGCGCACTAAGAAGGAATTAGTGAGTAAAACTCACTCAAAACGACGGGCTCGACGCGAGGATCGACTTTCTTCAAAGCGGGCCGAGCATCTGGGCTCGGAAAGGCGGCCAAAACGGCCCACGAAGGGTCTGCCATACCCATTTTCTTCTTCTCTATTTGCTGCTGTTTGGGTTGAATTAGGGGCTGATTCAAGTTGGACAGGGCCGTTGGAGGGCAAGGGGACTCCGACGGGTCGAGGTGGCAGCGCACGATGGCCAAAACGAAGCTGAACAGAGGCGGAACAGGGGCTGGGTCGCACAGCGAGGACGGCAGGCACGAGCGTGAGGCGGCGGAGCGCACGATGTTGCGCGGGCGGCGGCGTGGCAGCTCCGGTGCGGCGGCGTCCAAGCAGCTGGTCGCAGCTCCTTCCGGCAACGCTGGATGCTGCTTCTGCTTCTACTATTCAATTATGTTCGAACCGGAGGGAGGAGAGGGGCGAAGGCGTGCGGACGGCAACTCGGCGGCGGGCTCGGGTGCGCGAGCAGCTCCGGTGCTTGCAGGCGTGCGACGATGATGGCGAGAGGCAGCGACGGGCGGAGCTGCTGCTACTACTTCGGCTTCTTCGGTTGTTGCTGAAGAAGAAACCCAAAAGAAAAGGGAAGAAGATGGAGATGCCCGACGGAGGAGAGAGGGGAATCCGATTTTCTCCTCCTCTCTCTCTCTCTCTTTGGCCCCACCAATCTAGCTATCTTCCACTCCCTTTTCCTTGCCAAAAATGCCCCTTCTAGAAGCTTTAAGGTAATTTAAAATGTTGGGTCTATGGGCATACGAAATTTGCTAGGTTTTCTTCCCAATTTGAACCTTAATCCCACTTGAATCAAATCAATTTGACCCCCATAATTTCATTCAATATTTCATCAATCAAATTGGTACTTTTTCTTATCAATATAGCCCACTCGTATCCCAAATTCACAATCCTTGGCTTCAACTGAACAAAAACGACCCTATTTATCTAGTCGAAATTAGAACCCGAAAATCTGGATGTCACAACTCTTCTCCTCTTATAAAAATTTCGTCCTCGAAATTTAAACTTTTACCAATCGTTATACAAAAGGTGGAGGTATTGTCGTTTCATTGAGTCTCACTATTCCATGCTAATCCTTCGGTTTTGTGGTGTTGTCCGACCATTTTGACTAAGGAGATCATCTTGGTACACAAACTTTGCTCTTTCTGAACCAACAACTTAACTGAACTTCTCACATAAGACACCCTGTCATCCACATCTGATCTATTTTTCTCAACTCCCTAATAAACCTTCGAACCTCAATGATTCAAAATTTCTGATAGTTCTATGCAGTCTTTACTCTAACACTGATCTGACAACTGCAAACAATGATTACTGAGCTGACTATGGCCTGTAATCTTTCTTCATTTTCTTTTCACCACTGAAATTCTGTACAATCTGCTATACACATCTTAAGAAAGAACCCTCTGAAAACTTTGCCAAATTTATAATCTATGATCTAGATTTGAAATATAATTCATCCCCGGCACTCCATGCCTGCGAATTATCTGATGCACACACACTTCGATATACCCACTCTATGACAAGATAGGATCTTCAATTTTTGAAATCGAACTTAGATTGGCAGTTAATTTCACTCCAACACGCTTTTAGTGTGACCTAAGCTACTGGGTAGTGTTTAGAGCTTTTTAGGACAAATGACATGTGGTCGATTTTCTTCGAGCCACAATAAACCCACTCGACCCATTGATGACTCTCGATTGTCGTGAAAATCTCAAAGATTCAAATATAGACACAGGGTACCAAAACGACAGCAAAGTCAAATTAGTGCCAGTCAACGAGAGTTTTCCAATTTAGTGGGGTCACCCATGATTGGTCACTCATCTCAGTCGAACTGACCTATCTCTGATCTTAATTCGATTTTTAACTGTGCCGTAATGATCTCTAAATATAAGCACGGTCGAGAAATCGATTCCTGATCGAACTCTTGGTCTATCTGCCTTAAAGCCCTTAATAACTCACCCAGCTAGTTTAGTTATCTCATGAGTGGCCAACTCAGAGAAAAACATTGTAATCGCGTCGATGAAATGCCCAATTTATCTAATCGAAATCAGAGCCCGAAATATGGATGTTACACACTCAAAACAAGATCTATTCGTACTATACCAAAGTGGACCAACTCCATCTATCGATCGACTATTATCCTCAAATGGTATCAGTAATCCCCTGAATCCTTAGTAAGCCTATCACAATGTTCCATTGTGATATATTTCCATTTCCACTTAGGACTCTCAAGTGATGGTAAAAATTCTCCCGATTCGCATTACCGAGCTTCCACTTACTGACACTTCTGACACTTGCAACCTGCTCAGCGGTATCTATCTTCATATCAGATTACTAGTCTAGCTGATGCCGATTCTAATTTACTTGCACCATCTGGTCAAAACTGCAATACTATAGTGAACTTCTGACAATATCTTTTCCCTGAGTGCTACACTGTCAAGTGTATTCAATCACTCATGGAACCTAAACTTTCCATTCTTAGAAATCTTAAAGTCAGATTCTTTCTTACCAGTATCCTCTTATAAGATCTTCGAACATCTTTGTGTGGCATCCCAAAAATTCAAGTCATCCTCTAGAGAAATTAAAGCCTATAATTAGGTAATGAAATTACCCATGATCTATGTGTTAGCCATTAGTTTTCTTAAGGCTAGGTGTTAATTGTGCTTGTGTTTATGAATTTTGAATTTAGGACTATAGGATAAATTAATAATCTATGCTTGGCCATGCACTTTATAAATTAAATTTCAATAAATGAAATGTCGAAAGACTTTAGCCATGTGGAAAATTTAAAGTTTAAAATATTTATAAAAGAAATTCACAAAAAAAAAAAAAGAGAGGAAAAGGTCAATTTTTAGGTTGGGCCTTAGGTCCATTGGCCTAAGCTTTTAATGGGCCAAGTTGGCCGGCCCAATAGAGGCCCAAGAGGAGTGGTTGACCAGCCCAACTCCAAGGCCCATGATGCATGCAATAGGACAAGTGGCATGGAGGAGGTGAAGCATGGTGGACACTTGTCTTCCTCCACAATTACACTTGTCCCTCATGCAAACCTAGAGTGGATGCAATATAAAAGGGAAGAAGAGGAGAGAGAATGGCCGGTTAGCCATTCGGCCAAGTGAGGGAGAGAGAGAGAGAATCGTGCGAGAGAGAGAATCGTGCGAGAGAGAGAGGAAGCCGAGAGGGAGAGAAAGGAGCCCGTTCGCCGCCGTGTGCCGTCCGCTCGACCTGTTCGTGAGGTCTAGAGGCAAGTTGGGAATCCACTTTCTACTCTTGCACCAATGTTTTCGCATGAATTGTTTGGAGTCAGAAACTTGTTTGAGCTTGCATGTGTGTTTAGAATCAGATTTTGGCTTTTATTTCTTCATGAAAGTTGTAGCTAACATCTTGAACTACAACATACTAAAATTTCGTGGAAAATGATGGAGATTTGAGGGGTCAAACCCTCATCCTACGGAGATGTTAGATCTGGAATATTTTTGTATGAACTGTTTGAGTCAGAATGTTGTGAGAGCTTGCATGCATGTTTAGGGTTCGATTTTGGCTGTAATATCTTCATGAGAGTTGTATCTAACATCTTGAACTACAACATACTGAAATTTTGTGGAAAATGATGGAGATTTGAGGGATTAAAGTCTCATCCTACGGAGACCCCAGATCTGTGAAGTTTTCACTGACTTCTTGCTGGATTCTTGATTGCATGTTGATTTTTGTTAAAGATCTGACTTCGATGTCTTCATAAAAGTTGTAGGTAACACCTTAAACTAAAACATAATCAAATTTTAAGAGAAATTAACAAGTATAGCCTAGTAAATCGGCTAGATCTTGGGAACGATCATTCTGGTGATGTGTTCCGAGACACCCGAGATTTCATGGACTTAAATGGTGATTATACTTTGGTTATTTGACCTAGATCTCTTCATGAAACTTGTAAAGGACACCTTGATACATAACATATCCAAATTCCAGAGAAAACGAAAGAGGATAGGTAGGTTAAATCTCAGTATTTCGGAGATGTGTATTCTGGACGATGCGGTAAGGGTTCCAGAAGCTTCGTGAGGTTGAATAAAATGATCTATAAGGAATATGACTTGGAGTTCTTCATGAAAGTTATACGAAAATGTCTTGGATATAACCCACTAAAATTTCATAATTTTTTGAGGCCATATGGATATTTTAATTGAATTTATTCGGAAACCGTGCATTCTGGTTTAATCCGAGAATCATAGGATGTTTTGGGAAAATTGTGAGATTTAGTAAAAATTCAATTTGGCCATGAATTTTGCAAGTAATTATCATCCTATGGGTTTGTTTAATAATTTCTTGGATTTTGATAATTTTGGGAATTTATTGATATTAAATAATAAATAAAATAAAATAAAATAAAATAAAATAGATCTTTGTTTGGCCATGGATTCAATTTTATTTGTGTGGCATATATGTGATTTGTTTGATGCCATGCCAATTGCCATGTTAAATTGAGATAAAGAAATGGTAAATGTGAATTATGGTAAATGAGGAAGTGGTTGTGGTGGAGGATGATGGCCGGAATGTATAGAGATATATTGCCGGATTTCCCCGGGAGTGTCGGGATGCCCGGTGGTATACGGTACGTAATTCCAGGGGAGGCCTGGTGGTATGTCGGTACATAATTCCGGAAGCCCTATCGGAGGTCTTTGCCCGAAGGGAATGCCTCGCAATGCTAGGATTTGGGTGCGAGATGCCCAGCTAGAAGGGTCTGGATGTCTGGTTGTATCTTGGATACATGCCCGGAGGTTCCTCGTGATGCTAGTTGGGATGCGAGATGCCCGGAATGTGGGGGGCCGGATGCTCGGTTGTATCTTGGATACATGCCCGGAGCTTTTTCTCACATGGGATGCGAGTGTATAAAATTGATGAATCGAGTAAGGGTGATGTGGTGATCAAATTTAAAGATAAAGATGAAAATTAACTCATGGATGACATGGTATGATATGATATGCATGATGATATGCATGACGATGGTGATGATATGTGATGTGATATGATGATCACCCATGGTATGATACGCATGATGATATGCATGGTGATGATGATGATATGTGATGTGATATGATGATCACCCATGGTATGATATGCATGATGATATGCATGATGATGATGATAATATGTGATGTGATGATGTCATGATAAGGATGACATGTATGATATAATGATGCCATGATGATGATTATGATGATGACATATGATGATATGATATGCATGATGATAAGGCATGATGATGCATGATAGTATTACGCATGGCTGCAAGGTAAGTTACGCCTGCAATGCATGTATGATTTGTATGATGCATTGAGTGGTTATTGGATTCCTTTACTTGCTAAATGATTGTACTCACCCCTTTTGGGGACCAACATTTCAGATTAGTAGATGGTTTGAGCGGTTGGATATGACCGCGGGGAGAAGGATAGCAAAGGAGGGAACCTTTGGATGCTGACACTGGTTGATGGACCTTAAGCATACGATTGTGGGAGGAGATGTCGGTCATCTTTTAAAGTATAGCCGAGTATAGAAACATTGGCATTTCGATGTACTGACTAAAGATGTCCATATGCTTTATGTAAATAAACGTGTCCGGCTTTAACTTATATAAGATGTTTAGTAGGTGTGCATCGATTTCTGAATGTAGGAAAGGGAATTGTTGGATATGCTTCCGTTATGTAAATTGCGCAAGGGACCGTTAATAAAAGATGTAAACCCTCATGGTTGTATGAACCCGCTGCAACTAAAAATGGTATCAGAATGACTTGTTATTTGGGAAAGAAAAAGGAAAAGCGAACTGTGGTGACTCTAGTGGATCGGGGGCCGTCGAGGAGTGCCACACTTTGTCTGTCAACTAAATGCTTGATTCTAACTGGAACATACGGTTCAATTTTGAGGGTGGCTATAAAATTCAAAATGTAGCCTACCTCAAATTTGAAAACCAAGCTTCAAAGTCTTTTCAAGTAAAGTCTACACTTTAGCCAGTCTATGCACAATTGAAGACTCTTGGCTCAACACATTAATGATTCATTTCGTTCCTCCAAGGTGATACCCGATATCACTATTATAGTTCTGCCAAAATTCTGGTTCACAACACCGCTTCGTATTCCACTTATTGGGTCTCAACTGGCGGAACGGTGATGCAACAATGTTCTCATGTTGTATCAATGCATACTTATCCTATGCAAGACACATCACTAAAGATTCCGTGCTTTCTAAAGCCAAATGAAAAGTTTAGCACGAGTACAATAGTCAATTCTTACTTGAGCTCTAGAAACTACCCTCATACTTGTCTATGCTGATGAATTTCTCTTCTTTCTTAAGAGGTCAACCTCATGATGATACTGATGCTGAAAATTCTTTCACAAACCTTTTGTAGTAATCTGTCCAACCCCACAGCTTCTGATCTCTGACATTGATGTCGGTCTCGGTCCATTAACAACTGATTCGATCTTGGCTAGGTCCATGAAGATTCCTTAACCTATAATCACATGACCATTCTTAGGGCCTCTCGTGACCCTTAGCACTTAATGAATACCCTAGAATGTCACTACACCACACGATCACCATTGATCTAGGTATTCTTTGAACACTCAGTTTGTCAAATCTATGACAGTGGTTGGAGCGTTCGTCAAATCAAATGGCTTTACATTATTCTCATAAGGGCTAAATCAAGTGCGAAATGTTGTCTTCAGTATAACCTCCTTCCTGGTTCTCAACTAACGATAACCTGTCCTCAAGTCGATCTTTGAAGACATCAATACTCTTTATAACAAGTTACCCAATTTGTCAATCTTTGACAATGAACACTTATCCTTGATTGTCACTTGATTGAGTCAACTATAGTTGATGCATAATTGCAATGAACTATCTTTCTTTCTTTCTCACTATGAGGCCTATGTTTCCCTTAGGTAATACACCGATATGCATGAATTCCACATTCATCAATTCTCATATCTGCACCATTGGTTCTATAAATTCAGACAATGGTTCTGTTCTGGTCACTAGCTCGATCGTAATTCCTTTTCTTTCTCTGGTTACGGTCTGATAATCCTTCTGGCAACACTTCCAAGAATTCTTGGACTACTGAGGAGTCCTCAATTTTCAATTATTCAATCTATCTTATTTTTGACAATCGTCAAGTAACCTAGGCAACCTCCGTCTAACAAACGGATTGCCTCAAGTGACGAGATTAAAGAAGCCAAGGACCCTTCTCGACTCTCAATAAAACTTGGCACTTCTACCTGCTCCTGGAATACACTAGGTTACTCCACTATAACAATTCATCACCACAAAATGCTCTACAATCAATTCTTTCCACACTTGACGAATAAGTTATACATCAACAACCAATCAAGTATAACTCTAGTCAGTGGTTCTTTCCCTACAGCCTTAACAAACAACTGAAATTCCACAATTGTATTCCTAACTCTCTAGCACCATTCGATGAAATCACCTCAAAACATTCTTCCATTGGATAAGGCATAGTCAATTTCATTCATGTTCCTTTGGCCATCCTAATGGCGTCTTATCTGCGGTATCGGTATTCAATGCTCCCTTGGACTCACACTGATAATTTTTCACCTGACAAACGTGCTGACTACCATCATAGCACGTTTTAGCCATTCTCAGACACAGGATTAATCCATGCATTCCTTCCATACTTTTGGCACTTACTTAGTGAGTCTTCTACCTCCTGTCAAGTGCTAGTATGCACTATTTCTTGTACCGGAGATCTATCCCAAAAATTCCACAATGCGTTCTATGGCACACTTCTTCTGACCTGTCCTATCGACGGTGACAGCAGTAACCGTTGTCGAGATTCCATCTACTTATGTGGATACACCATAAATCATTGTCCGTACTGGCGAAACTTACCACAATTTCCTGTCCTCAAAATACACGAAACTGATTCATACCATCTTCCATAGAACAACATGTTCCATTAATCTGAATGCTGACCTGACTATGCCACCCCTCCTATTGGGTGGAATAGAATATTCTTCCCTCAACATCAGTCTTTTCCCCTAATTGAATTCCAAGTCTGCTTGCGCTGAATCTTGACTCAAATATCGAAATATGTTCCCTGACTATCCTTCCAGGTTGGACTTCAACAAAGGTAGCAACAACAACAAATTGAGTCTAATCTTACTGGCTCATCCAAATCCCAAGGAACACTTGCATCAAATCAATCTTATCGGACTTAGGATCATTCAATACTGCTACACTAGTACCAACCTGCGGTGGCACTCTTACACTCGAGCTGGCCAGAGTCAACACTCTACCTTCCAAGTCCACAACGATTAAAAGCAAGTGATTCACACATGACAAACAATTCTACCAATTAGCTATCAAAGACATGCACCGGTCATGAATTTAAAGGCCTTTCCTACTACTATCCCATAGGTCATCGCACCTTATCACTCCAATACCTAACCATTACTCTGATACCACAAAAAGGGGATGTCACGCCCCGACCCTCAGGCACGCACACATCCCTTACTTTTGGTCGATTTTAAAATGCGATATCCCAGGACTATGTATCGCCGACCCTTTCATTTTTAATAGCACATGCGGAAGCAGTTATAATTCCCAAGACAATAAAGCAATGGGATAGAAAAGCAGGCTATACATTTTTCTTACTAAAAATTCACAACTACATCTTTTTACATGCATCTCATAGTATTCTACAATACTATATATACGCAACTCTGGTCTAACGTCTATTCACATGCAAACAAGGTCTGACAAGATAGGACGGGATCTCATTCCTCATCCGGGTCGTACTCGCGGTTATCCTCGGGGTCCTCCTCCACGTACTCCTCTTCGGGTTCCTCAACAAGGATCTCCTCATCAGATTCATGCTCCTTAGGCTCCTCATCTAGGTCCTGAAATGGTTATTCAATAACCACTGAGACAACGTCTCAGCAAGTTCTACCCCTTAATACCCGATTAGTAAACTAATACACCTTATGGCTGCCTATGCACAACATGAGTCAGAGGACTTACCTTAGCCTTAGATTCCACCTGCATATTAGCATAAATCAAATAGGCACCCAAGCAATCACATCATAGATCGAAGCATCGATCTAATCAACTTAATTGATTACACGCCAACAAGACCACTCACGGTCATTTCCATTCAATCAATCAATTCGCAACATCAAATCAAGGCGATGATCAATCACATTAAATCACACTCAGATCGAATCATCAATCAATTGACCTAGTCGATTACAAGTCAGTCGAATCATTTCTAGGACATTCACTCCATAAGTCATAGACAGTCTACATGTGTTCTTTAAGGCGTCGTTTTCGCACAGTGATGTACTTTATCACTGAACCACGCCTGTCTATACTTCGTACTTGATCGGTCTCAGCCAATAGAATTCTTAGTTAGCTCTCACCACTTTCTCCACTTACAGCTCAACAAAGTAGTACAAATGCTAACTAGCCAGACTCAGCCATTTACCAATCAATAATTCAATTTCACTCAATTTAAATCAATTTAGAGTAAATCCCTAAAATATCACAATTTATTTAATTACATACAACGTAGAGCTCAAATAAATAAACGGATTGTGCCACAACAATCAGCACGAAATTCCGGTCGTCGGTCACCTCAGCATTAATTTCCAAAAATTAATTAATAAATATTAATATTCAATTTAGCTCAAAATAAAGCCCGATTAAATAAATGGACTTCACCACGGTCATCAGCATAATATTCCGGTCATTAGCCATCCAAGTTGAATTTTCGGAAAATAAATAATTAAATAATTAATTTCGAAAATTAATATTTAATTCCTAAAAATTCCAATTAGGCCTGAATCACCTAATTAACACCCGATAAGGGATGGGAAAAATCCCAAGAAGCATCCAATAAATACTACAGACAATTCTCTATCTAATTACACTAATCACACAACTAATATGCAAAGCAATTAACTAATAATCACTAATCAATTCTAATCTAACCACCTAATTACACTTAATTAACACTAATTAGCCTTTAAGTATAATTAGCGCACTAAGAAGGCATTAGTGAGTAAAACTCACTCAAAATGACGGGCTCGACGCGAGGATCGACTTTCTTCAAAACGGGCCGAGCATCCGGGCTCGAGAAAAGGCACAAAACGGCCCATGAAGGGGCTGCCATACCCATTTTCTTCTTCTCTATTTGCTGTAATTTGGGGCTGAATTAGGGGCTGATTCGAGCTGGACAGGGTCGGTGGAGGGCGAGGGGACTCCGACGGGTCGAGGTGGCGGCGCACGGTGGCCGGACCATGGCCGGTGATGGCCAAAACGAAGCTGAACAGAGGCAGAACAGGGGCTGGGTCGCACAGTGAGGACGGCAGGCGCGAGCGTGAGGCGGCGGAGCGCGCGGCGTTGCGTGGGCTGCAGCGCGGCAGCTTTGGTGTGGCAATGTCCAAGCAGCTAGTTGCGGCTCCTTTCGACGACACTAGACGCTGCTTCTGCTTCTACTATTCAATTCTATTCGAACCAGAGGGAGGAGAGGGGCGGAGGCGCGCGGATGGCAGCTCGGCAGCAAGCTCGGGTGCGCGAGCAGCTCCGTGCTTATAGGCGTGCGACGATGACGGCGAGAGGCGGTGACGGGCGGAGCTGCTACTACTGCTTCGACTTCTTCGGTTGTTGCTGAAGAAGAAACCCCAAAGAAAGGGGAAGAAGATGGAGATGCCCAACGGAGGAGAGAGGGGAAACCGGTTTTCTCTTCTCTCTCTCTCTCTCTCTCTCTCTCTTTGGCCCCACCAATCCAGCTGTCTTCCACTCCCTTTTCCTTGCAAAAAATGCCCCTTCTAGAAGCTTTTAGGTAATTTAAAATGTTGGGTCTATGGGCATACGAATTTTGCTAGGTTTTCTTCCCAAATTGAAAAATTACTCCTTGGGCAAGGGAGCTAACTTGTCAAAAAAAAATTACTACTTCAACAGCCTCAACCACAAGCTCATCGCCCATTACGAAAAGCCTTATAACAAGTGGAAGGCGACGTTCAGGCGTGATTACTGCGGTAGCCCGTGGGTGGTCATCTCGGTTATCGCTGCAGTGGTGTTGCTTTTTCTGACTGCAGCACAGACTGTATGCTCAGTCCTCTCTCTTAAATAACCTTGCTTTCTGAATGGTAAACTGCCACTGTAATGCTTTAGTTTTCTATTGAATGATGTGTGTGTTGGAGAAATCTTTCCATAATATTTTGAAGCTGACAAAACGTTTCTATCAGTCTAGTCTGGATATCTCGCAGATCGTCTAGTTTAAAGTCGAAGACTTTCGATCACCAGACTCAAGATTCAAGACTCAAGATTCAAGACTCAAGACTCAAGACTATTCTCATTGTGAGTCTTTCGATCCGTGTGACGAAGGAAATCAGAGCTGAAGTATATGGTTGAGGATTTAATCCTATCCTCTGGAGAAGATCTTTTGGTTGGATAAATATAACGGATTCTTTTGTTCGTATCTAGATCAATTGAAGATCCGATGGTCGACGAAATATTTTTAGAATGTTCTATTCTTGGAAACCAAGATCCTGATTGTATGGGCGAACAGGATTGATGGGCTATCGTCAGGTTCCTTTAATAGCTCGAATGATCTTCTTGATTGATTCCGTCCAACGGGTAGATTGGAGGAATTCCTTGGAAAGTGCCAACGGGTATGATAGCATAAAGGAGTATAAAAAGAAAGACGTTCTAGTTGTTTGAGGATGTGATCGATAGAAAAATTCCAGAGTCTGAAGTATCTTGATTATTAGTCGATTCATTCTGAGCGAAATCGTATACACAGAGAGTGTCCATACTTGGTGATACCTTGAGCAAGTGTGGTAGATCATCTACACCTAGAAATCAAGGAAGATCAACATTGTAACATCTCTTTGTTCATAGTGGAATCTAGCCAATTGGCTATCAGTGCAGAAGAGTGGACGTAAACTTGAATCAAGCCGAACCACTATAAACCGCGTGTTCAATTCTCTCTTTCCTTTACTTAGTCTTACGTTGATTATTACTTATCGCAAATCCTTCAACTATCTAAGCAAATCCTTCAATAATCAAGAAAAATCTTTTATATACCTATTCACCCCCTCTAGGTACTCGTACTAGCAATATCAATTGGTATCAGAGCTCGTGTTCTTACTTTATTTGAAGTGTTTTACTTTAGAGTAAAAGATCCATGGCTAGTATGCTAGCACCAGGGCTGGTGGAAGGGCAAAGCAATACCAGACCACCCTACTTTGATGGAAAGGATTACAACATCTGGAAGAACAAGATGAAAGCTTTCCTACGATCAAAGGATCCTCTGGAATGGGACGTTGTGGAAAGAGGAATCACTCCTACTTGCTGCATCAGCCTCTGAAAGAGGGAAAGAAACTGTTGAGACAGCGGAATGACTCGGGAAGAGATAAACAAGAGATAGCACTCGATGCAAAAGCAATTTACTCTTTATATTGTGCCTTGTCTCCAACTGAATATAACAGAATATCTTCTTGTGTCACAGCAAAAGAAGTATGGGATAGATTACATATCACCTATGAAGGAACAGATCAAGTGAAGGAGACCAGAATCAACATTCTCCTCGGTCAATATGAAGCCTTCAAAATGAAACCAGGAGAATCTATAACTGACATGTTTAGTCGTTTTACAGATATTGTCAATGGTCTTGAGAACCAAAGACAAAAAATTTTGGATCCCATGAAGGTGAACAAGCTACTGTGTGGACTCTCCAAGGATTGGAATCATATAAAGACTTCAATAAGAATTATGCCTCTATCTGTCGACGAGCTAATTGGAACTCTTCAGTCTTATGAAGTGGAACGAATTAATGAAGACGAAGATCCAAGAGGTAAGAAATCCATTACATTAAAATCAAATGATGATTCTGATGATACAGATTCAGGAGATGATATGGACGACGAGGAGCTTGCTCTCATGATAAGAAGATTCAGAAAACTGAATAGAAAATGAAGAAGGTTCAACTCAAAGAAACAAAGTTTCCAGAGACAGCAGACCAAGTCTGTTGATGATGAGGAATCAAACAAAGATGTAGTCTGCTTCGAATGTAAGAAAAAGGGACACATCAGACCCAACTGTCCTCTTCTGAAGAAGAAAAGAGGAAAAGCTGAGAAGTTTCGAAAAGCTCTCAAAGCCGAAACCTGGAGTGATACAGAATGTGAAGAAAGTGATAATGAATATGCCAACATATGTCTGATGGCACATTCAGACTCAGACTCAGACTCAGATTCTGGATCAGACTCAGACAGTGAATTTTAGGTAAGTGATTTTAAAATTCTTGTCAAAGTTTCTAAATATATTGATGAACTGTGTTTTAGTCTTAAGACTTCTCTCAAAAGGATTTCCGAACTTAAAAAGGAAAACTCAGCTCTAAAACAAAAGGAAACCATTTTAGAAGAAAAAGTTAAAATTTTAGACCTGAATGTTTTTACTCTTAAAGAAAAAGAAGATAATCTTTTGAAAAAAAATGTTTTCTTAAAAACGGACTTATCAAATATTTCAAAGAAATTTTCGATAGGATCCGAAAAGCTTGAAAAGGTTCTTTCAGTTCAAAGACCTTACTTCAATAAGTCTGGTCTAGGCATGACAGCGAAAACAATTCCCTTGATTGATTTTCCTAAAGTAAAAGAAAGAATTAAGAAAAGACCGTCGAGAGAGGCTTACAAAAATCATTTCAAGAAAGTTTTTGTAAAGTCTCGTAGGTCGAAATGCTCTAAGGTGTTCAAAGTGCAATAGTCGGGATCAATTTGAAAAAGAGTGTCCTATGGTTTGGAGGTATGTTAAGAAAGTATGGCCTAATAATGTTTATCCTACTAACACCAAAGGACCCAAGAAAATTTGGGTACCAAAGAAAGCTTGAGACTCTCTTTTAAATGTAGGTCTCCGTCAAGAAAAAGGTAAAGTGGTATCTTGACAGCGGATGTTCAAGACACATGACAGGAGACTCAAAGTGCTTCATAAAGCTTGTTCAAGTAAACGGTGGAAATGTTTCATTTGGAGGAAACGGCAAAGGAAGCATTGTGGGATTTGGAATAGTGAAAATTGGAAATCTCACAATAAGCAATGTTTCTCTAGTGGAATGACTCAACTATAACCTTCTCAGCATTAGCCAATTGTGTGATACTAGTTTCAAGATCTCCTTTCAAGAAGGAATTTGCTCTGGAATCAGTAAAGACTCTACTCAGTCTTTCATGGGTCGAAGACATGGAAATATCTACATCTTAGACATGAAATTAAATGAATCACAATGCCTAATCTCAATTCAAGATGAAGCGAGCTTATGGCACAGAAAGCTTGGTCATGTCAATATGAAGCAATTAGCCAAAATCTCATCAAAGCAGCTTGTTCGAGGTCTACCCAAATTACCATATCAAAAGCCCGATCCATGCACACCATGTATTCTGGGAAAGCAGGTAAGAAATTCATTTAAGCCAATAAATCATGTCTCTACTAATCATGTACTATAGTTGCTGCATATGGATCTCTTCGGACCAACCAGAACCCAGAGTATTGGAGGTAAGAAATACTGCCTAGTAATTGTGGATGATTTCTCCCGCCTTACTTGGGTATATTTCCTTGCAAGTAAGTCGGAAACCTTTTCGTATTTTGAAAAATTTGCTAAAAAGGTTCAAAATGGAAAAGGATGTGTTATCTCAAGTATAAGAACAGATCATGGAGGAGAATTTGAAAATCAATATTTTACAAAATTATGTGATGAATCTGGATTTAAGCATGTGTTCTCCTCAGCAAAATGGAGTTGTGGAAAGAAAGAATAGATCTCTTCAAGAAATGGCTAGAACTCTTTTAATTGAAAGTAAAATTTCTTCACGATTTTGGGCTGAAGCTATTTCAACAGCATGCTATATCATCAATAGAATCTTCCTAAGACCTATTCTTGAGAAAACCCCTTATGAATTATTCAAAGGTAAGAAGCCCATTGTTTCATACTTTCATGTGTTCGGTTGCAAATGCTTTATATTGAAAAATGCAAAGGATCAAGTTGGTAAGTTTGAAGAAAGATCAGATGAAGGCATCTTCCTTGGATATTCTACATCAAGCAAAGCCTACAGAGTCTACAACAAGAAGAGCCAGACGGTGGAGGAGTCAATGAATGTCAAATTTCAAAACTCTACGCAAGATGAATCTAGTCAGACTCAGTATGAAGAGTCTGAACCTGCTCCAAACCTTCCAAAGCTAACAACTTAAGAAATGTCTCAGACTCTGGAAGACCAGCATCAAGAAATTCATAAAGATTCAAATAAAGAAAGAGATCATCATCAAGACAAATCAACCAGTAATTGGAAGCATAAATCCAGTCATCCCAAAGATCTCATTATCGGCGAAATTAATGAAGGAATTCGTACCAGATCCAAAAGGCGTGAAGAAGCTTTATCTGATGAAAGTTGGATCGAAGCTATGCAAGAGGAGCTCAGACAGTTCAACATTAATGATGTCTGGGAATTGACATCTAAATCAAAAGGTAAAACTGTTATTGGAGCCAAATGGGTATTCAGAAACAAGATGAATGAAAAAGGAAAAGTCGTACGAAATAAAGCAAGACTCATGGCCAAAGGATACACGCAAGAAGAAGGAATAGACTATGATGAGACTTACGCTCCTGTAGCAAGGTTAGAAGCTATTCGTCTATTACTTGCGTTTGCTTGTTATAAAAATTTCAGGTTATTCCAAATGGACGTCAAAAGTGCATTCCTAAATGGATTTATCCAAGAGGAAGTTTATGTGGAACAACCACCTGGGTTTGAAGACCAAAAGAAGCCAGACTTTGTCTTCAGACTAAAAAAGGCCTTGTATGGTTTAAAGCAAGCACCTCGAGCTTGGTACGACAGACTAAGTAAGTTCTTATTACAGAATGATTTTGTCAAAGGTAAAGTAGATACTACTTTATTTATCAAAAAGGAAAACAAAAGCCTTTTACTTGTTCAAATATATGTGGATGATATTATCTTTGGATCCTCTAATGAAAGTCTATGCAAGAAATTTTCTAAGTCTATGCAGGATGAGTTTGAAATGAGTATGATGGGAGAATTAACATTCTTTCTTGGTCTTCAAATAAAGCAATTGAAGGAAGGAACTTTCATTTACCAAGAAAAATATGCTAATGATCTTGTCAAAAGGTTTGGATTGGAAAATTGCAAGAAGACTGATATACCAATGTCAAGCTCCTTGAAGATAGACAAAGATGAAGAAGGGAAGAAAGTTGATCAAAAGTTGTATAGAAGCATCATCAGTTCACTTTTTTATCTTACTGCTTCTAGACCTGACATTTTGTTGAGTGTTTGCATCTGTGCTAGGTTTCAATCAGATCCTAGAGAATCCCATCTCAATGCTGCAAAACGTATTATTAAATACGTTGCTTCATCTTCAAGCATTGGTCTTTGGTATCCTAATAAGGGAGACTTTAATCTTTTGGGATATTCAAACACAGATCTAGCCGGCTGTAGAGTCGATAGAAAGAGTACTTCAGGAACTTGCCAGTTGCTTGGAAGCAAGACAGTGTCTTGGTTTTCAAGGAAACAAAGCACTATAGCTCTCTCAACAACAGAAGCAGAGTATGTAGCCCTTGGAAGCTGTTGTTCACAAATTCTATGGATAAAACAACAGCTACAAGACTATGGGATTGAAGACTCATGCACGTAAATCAAATGTGACAACACCAACGCAATCAATCTCACCAAAAATCCAATTCTTCATTCAAGAGCAAAGCATATAGAAATTCGACATCACTTCATTAGAGATCATATTCAAAATGGAGAAATCTCGATTCAATTTGTTGATTCAAAAAGTCAACTAGCGGATATATTTACAAAGCCTTTGGAGAAAAATCAATTCGATTTTATCCATTCCAGACTCAACATTTTGAAGCTCGAAGAAGTTAAAGTCTAGAGACTCTCCAACCTTCAGACTCAGAAAGTTGATGATCATCATACTCTAATTTCTCAGACTCTAAATCTTCAGACTCAGACATTGATGACTATAGACTGTAAGTTGTTATTCGAAAAGGTATGATCTTTCGTTCAGTTATTTTGTAGTCTCCGTGAAAAACGAAAACTTGTCTTTTCAAAAGAATTAATTTTGGCAGTTATTGATTTCGAAAAGAGGTATTCGTACACTTTCCTTGTGTCGATTGAACTTCCCTTTTCAAAACTGAGTTATATTTATATATATATATATATATATACAGTTTTCATTCTCAATCTTCAAAACCCTAAAAAGCATTCTCCTCCCAATCCGGTTTCTACTTCGTGTTCATCTTCGAGAAAGTTGTCATCTTTTCTTGGGAAAGCAAGTAAAGGAATCTTTCAGCGACAAGAAGGATGTCTTCTTCGAGGAAGTCTTCAAGAATCGCGAACAGGGGACCACAGAGGATGAAGGAGGGACCTACCCACTTCGATCTCATAGAAGAGGAAGAATTATGAGTTAGCAACAAGAACCCGACTCATTCTCCACCACGTCACTCAACACCATCTACCCCACTTGATGCGGGTCAACAACTAGAGGAAGAGATAATCGAGGACGCAAACCCAGTAAGAGTCCAAAAACCCTCGTTTATTTACAAACTTTACTGTGCGTTGAAAAGTACTGGGACTCCGTTGAAATACGTGGATGATTTTCTTAAAGATAAGAATTATGGGAATGAGTATATCTTTCTGAAGAAAATGGAGGATTTGGGAATTGCTCCCAAGGGTAAAGTAGAGGAAGCGCTTGCGAATATTCCCAGTGACCCTCGTATGTCGGGACCAAATCTAACTTATGGGAACGACGATGATAAAATGTTCATTGATTTTCAACCTAGAATGGGTATTGCTGCAAAGGTAAAGGGAAAGAGGATGAGTTATTCAAATCAAAAGAACAGGAGAATTTGTTTTTCAAACTGCTGAAACGAGGGGTGATAAACCCTAGGAGTGTTGATTTCGATTTCTTGGATGCTGTTAATGTGAACTTAAGGGAGAAGTTCAGTTTGCTTCAACTGGAACGTTTTTGCACTGATACCATAGATGGTTATGCTCAACTGACTGCGTATTTCTACTCGAATCTCAGCTTTATAGATGCGAATAGAATATCATTCAGTGTTCGAGACCAGGATTATGTGTTAGACGTAGATATGTTGGCGGACATAATTGGAGTTGAACGAGGACGCTATCAACCAATCAAAGTCTCAGTTGCTCGTGCCTCATTGGAACTTGTCAAAGATAGAGATGTAGAGGGAAGAATCATCTATTCAAGGATGCGTGCCATCAATATTGTGTTGCACAAAATTGTGATCAATTGCATCAGGCCCAAGTCTACATCAAAAACTGATGTGTCAAATTCAGAGGCAAAATTGATGTACGCAATCAACTCAGGGATGAAGTTCTCTCTTCCTCACACTATTCTCTTTCACATGTACAAAGCAATGTCGAAGGACAAGGGACAATTGCCTTATCCAGGTCTGGTGACCAAGATCTTTAGACACATGAATATTGAACCGCCACACACACTTTGTGTTCGACCGTGCGATAAGATGGTGGTAGGTTTGAAGATGTTAACGAAGATGCGTCTGCAAGAAATTTCCAAGGCAATGGAGAAATTCAGAGTGAAGACTCCAGTTCCGTCTGCTTTAAAGAGAAAAGGGAAGGAGGCCATTGGTGCCCCATCCAAAAAGAAGAGAACTCTCATCTTGGAGGATGAAGATGAGGAGGAAGATCTTACAATCACTGCCTTGATAAGGACCAGACGTTCTGTTCCCCAATCGACAGAACAACAGAAGAAACAGAGAGAAGAAGAGGAGCAAGCCAAGAACAGAGAAGAAGAAGAGCAGTGAGAGAGGGAGAAAGAAGCTGAAATAGAAGGAGAAAAAGAGCAAGAAAAGTCTGTAGCTGAATCTGGAGAGAAGGAGAATCAAGACACAGAAGAGAATGATCATCACTCTTCCCCTTTTGATGTCCTAGAGACAGGGGGAGTTGGCGAGCAAAGGTCCACACCTCATGCTGCCAATAGTGAAGGTCTAAGACAATCTCCAACAGACCCAGAAGAGTTTCAGGCTTCTCAATTGCCTGAAGAAGAACACGATACGTCAACACCAAATCTGCAAGACTATACAGAAGCGCCATCGTCTGAATTCACTCCATCGGAGAAAGCAAATGCAAGTACACAGACGGACATTTCTGTAGACTTTCGTCGTATTATGGATGTTCTCCTGGAAATGCATGGCCAAATCTATGCTCTGGACTGTGAGATTCAAGCCATAAAGAATGCTGGACAAGCATCTTCAGTTACCCTGGAGGACAAAATGAAAGACCTCGCTCTACAACTTCAAGCCAATGCCAAAGGAGAAGAGGTAGCTCAACTAAGGGAAGACTTGAAGAGGCTAGAAGGCGTAGTCCAGTCCATGGGAGATTTCCAGATCGTGCGCATTCCCAAGCAAACGTGACTCCTTTCTCACCTTTTTAATGATGACAAAAAGGGGGAGAAGCAATTTGAACCAACCAACCAACCTTCTTTAAATTTATTTTTGTGGTTGAATGTGTTTGTTTTTTTTTTTTAGTATGACTTGAGTGAACTTGGGTGTGAACTTGAATCTGACTGAATTGGCTGTGGATTTAGATGCTTGACTGTTTGCATTTATATCAAGTGTTGTTATATGGTATTACTCATGAAAGACTAACCAATTTTCTGTGGATGCAGAGTCTGGATGTTTTGTTAAATCTTTATGAGATAGCCATATTGCTTGAGAAATGTTTTTGCAGGTCAAAGTGGTTCAAATCTACAGGAAAGTTTTGTCACCATCAAAAAGGGGGAGATTGTTGGAGAAATCTTTCCAAAATATTTTGAAGCTGACAAATTGTTTCTATCAGTCTAGTCTGGATATCTGTAGATCATCTAGTTTAAAGTCTGAAGACTTTCTGATTACCAGACTCAAAATTCAAGACTCAAGATTCAATACTCAAGACTCAAGACTCAAGACTATTCTCATTGACGAGTCTTTCTGATCCAGTGACGAAGAAAATCCAGAGCCGAAGTACATGGTTGAGGATTTAATCATATCCTCTAGAGAAGATCTTTTGGTTGGATAAATATAACGGATTCTTTTGTTCGTATCTAGATCAATTGAAGATCCGATGGTCGACGAAATATTTTAAGAATGTTCTATTCTTGGAAACCAAGATCCTGATTGTATGGGCGAACATGATTGATGGGCTATCGTCAAGTTCCTTTAATAGCTCGAATGATCTTCTTGATTGATTCCGTCCAACGGGTAGATTGGAGGAATTCCTTTGGAAAGTGCCAACGGGTATGATGGCATAAAGGAGTATAAAAAGGAAGATGTTCTAGTTGTTTGAGGATGTGATCGATAGAGAAATTCCAGAGTCTGAAGCATCTTGATTATTAGTCGATTCATTCTGAGCGAAATCGTATACACAGAGAGTGTCCATACTTGGTGATACCTTGAGCAAGTGTGGTAGATCATCTACACCTAGAAATCAAGGAAGATCAACATTGTAACATCTCTTTGTTCATAGTGGAATCCAGCCAATTGGCTGTCAGTGCAGAAGAGTGGACGTAGGCTTGAATCAAGCCGAACCACTATAAAC
Source organism: Eucalyptus sideroxylon x Eucalyptus melliodora (assembly GCA_016097485.1). Taxonomy (NCBI): domain Eukaryota; kingdom Viridiplantae; phylum Streptophyta; class Magnoliopsida; order Myrtales; family Myrtaceae; genus Eucalyptus; species Eucalyptus sideroxylon x Eucalyptus melliodora. Next base: position 23,391,058 of record CM027826.1, on the reverse strand, counting down.
CGCGTGTTCAATTCTCTCTTTCCTTTACTTAGTCTTATGTTGATTATTACTTATCGCAAATCCTTCAACTGTCTAAGTATTGCGCAATAATCAAGAAAAATCTTTTATATACCTATTCACCCCCCTCTAGGTACTCGTACTAGCAATATCAGTGTGATCAACGGTCACTTTCTATCGGCATGAGCAGAACATCGATTTATATATGTCAACCAGCACACTAATTCGGTTTTTCCTATTCAATACATTTCACGACGCAGAACTGGCAAATATGAATGGTATGTAACCTCTATCCTCGGGATTCACGACCCAAAAAAAAAAAAAAAAAAAAAACTCTATCCTAAGGATGGTTCGCCGAAGAAATGTTGCCGCAACTGAGATTAGCTTGTCACGCTTATCAGCATTTAGCATTTAATAAATTTGAGGCATGTTGAGAAGGAATCAATGAATATTTTCACAAAGTTTTTGTTGTAAGTACGCCTACAAAAGATGGTGCATCAAAGCCTGAGAGAGTGGTGTCAAAACAGGTTAAAACCTCACTTTTTAACTCATATTTAAAGGGCTAGGTTGTGTATTTATATTTTGTAGAACTTCAAAGTGTATATTCCAACTAAAAATAAACACTATAAATCATTACAAGAACAAACACATAACACCCCTCTACACTAACACTCACCAACACTTGCTACACACACTTCTCTGCCACTCACTATACTGACAACACCACCCACAACACTTTTTTCTTGCTGCACACCAACGCACTTTGCCACTCACTAGTCAACACAACGCACTCTCTACAACTTTGTTCTTTCTTTTCCTCTCTGCACTCAAGTCAATAAGGTGGACTACCTATTTATATAGAGTTTCCCACCAACAAAGTACAAAAGTTGTGTATTACAAGGGTTCAAACGTGGACTCATATGCAATTTCAAACTTCAATTACTCCCTAAGTGATTTTTAACCGCACAACTTATCCAACACTAAGAAACTTCAACACTACAAGTACTAACTACCTATTGTAGATATTTGTTTCTAAACAAATCTAGACAAGTGGAGGGGGAGAGGCAGTGATTCCTCGATTCTCCCCCTCACTAACTACTCTCTCTTCGCATGGACCTCACGATCATATTAACAAGTTACCTTCGAAACTCTTCAAACTTTGCAACTCCGAGTCCTTTGGTGAAGATGTCTGCAACTTGATCATTTGTCTTGACATACTCCATCTTTATCTTGCCCTATGATACTTTTTCCAGCAAAAAATGATAGTGTACTTCCACATGCTTGGTCCTTGCATTGAAAACTAGATTCTCTGCTAAGTTTATGGCTGATAGATTATCATAATATAACTATGTTGAGTGGTCTATTGGTCAATGAAGATCCTCCATTAATTGTACCAGCCATGTACTCTCGTTGTTGTTTTATACTCGGCTTCTATCGTAGACGGTGACGGAGTTGATTGCTTCAAGATCCTCCATTAATTGTTCCCGTGTGTTGTGGCTTTTGGAATCCTTTCCTGATGCATCTTCCCTTCGCCCGCTGTTTATGCCATTGAGTTCAACCTTGAATTCCAATAATCCCGACGAGGGAAAAATATTGTTTAAGAAATGCAATGAACTTATCGTATGATTGCCAAATCAGTCTTAAAATGTTATATTTGGCCAGTTGAGTCATATATCTTTTGATGATTTTTTAATATTTTCTGAAGATTTTCCAATATAGTTTATCTGAGTATTTCTGATTGGAAACCATTGATGTGGCAATCCAATTGCACAACTAATTTAAACTTGTCAAGCTGAATATAAATGAGTAATTCATTGACCGGGAGTAGTAATGGCGTGATTAGAGTTGTTGCCTTTGTTTTTTTTTTTTTTTTTTTTTTTTTTGGTCGGTTCACCGGAGGAAATTTCAATAAACAAGAGAATCACATGCGATTCAATGCCCAGGAAGAAGACAATATGTGAGAAATAACAACGCAGGAGCAATGGATAGGAACAAAACTAAAGGTGATAAGACAAAGTGCTGTAAAAATTTCAATACAAGAGTGTTGGGGAAGATGGAAAGTGGGGAGCAGAGAGAGAGAGAGAGAGAGAGAGAGACACGGAACCTTATTTCCAGACAAAAGCGTCAGGACGGTGATGAGGGCACGCTTAGTCCAGTGCTTTGCTCCGTCGAACTTACCCTTTTATTAATTTATGTCCCCCCAGAAAAGGTCCTTTGAGCCTGTCGCATATTTTAGTATCAAATGGACAAACTCCATTTCACTACTTAAATGTTATATTATTAACGATCACTCATATTAAAAAGATTATGTTACTAAAGCGGGCCAAGGATTTTGACCAAAAAATCTTTTGACAGAAACTCTAAATTGATCTATTTTACTTATTCATCGAATCTACGAAACTGACAACATAAAGTTGAAAGGTCAGGACATTTTCCATGAAGATTAATACAAAATTAAGTCAAAAGTTTGGGACATTTTGAAGATTCTCAAAAATATTAGGCTAAAGAAATATGGAGAATTCACTTTTTCCAAAAATGGCTTTTTTTTTCGAAAGAGAATGAGATTCGTCAACATTTCCACACTTGTATAATGCTAATTTCATAAATCTATTTGTTCACTTGCTAAATGTTAAATTAGAATTTGCTTATGTAACTTAATATATTAATTTTGGTATACTTATCGTCATTACTGGTAAATAATCTGGACTTAATTGTCAACCTTCAAATGATGGACAGCGCAACCTTACTCAGCAAAAGTGCACATCTTTTTTAACATAATTGAAAATAAAATTTACCTATTGATAGCAATTGTAATCAAAAGCGTCGGTAAATAAAATTTGTTATGTAAAACGGTGAAAGCACGTCATCTTGCAAATTTTCATTGAGAATCCATAGAAAATATTAAAACTCTTGTCTTGAATCATTTACCAAATGCTGGTGCCCGAAAAAGGAAACCATTTATCAAATGGTGGCCAGAAGAATCATATATCAAGCAAACTATCAAAATCATAAGCCCACCGGCTTGATGATTAGCGTCGTTCACGGCAAAGCTGGCCCGACCGCCTGAGGGAATCTGAGGAAATTTTTATGAAAAAGCAAACTGATACTGACAAGAAACTAAGCAAAATTTATTCATTATTGGTCAAAACTATAGTAAAAAATATTCCCTCAAGGAAAAGACAATGTTTTAGTCCGCCTTTGTGTTGTCGCCAAGATTTTAGTCAAATGATATCCTCAGTTAAAAAAAAACAAAAAACATGAGGATGCATTTCGTTGGAAAAATTATTCATTATTGTTCCTTCTTATTTTGCCTGTTCTTTTCCGATGCATGGAATTTCTTTTCACGGTTCAATTAGATCTTAATATGCTATCTTTACTTTTGTTCTGGCCACGATTCAGCACCCCTTAAAACAAAAACAAAAAAACAAAACAAAACAAAAAATTGAGCATGGGCTTGGACTAGTGCCCGGGCATTGGCTCCTGCCCTTGTTGCAAATTCGTCCTGTCTAAGCGTTATCCTTCCTATCAAATCATTCAAAACTTCAGTTGGTGATACTGGCTCAATCCAACATGCGTTAGGATCACTAGATAACAAATGCAATGAATGGCTGCCTCGTGTTCGGAGAGCAGCCAACTGCTGTGGCTGTCAACACGACACTAGCTAAGGTCTATTCTTTCTATCAAATCTGTTTCTACTAAACCAACATCTTTTTACCCCAAAAAGTCCATAAACCTCCTTTTGAACATGCAAATTTTAGAGCCCAAAAGTCTGTCAGCCCGCGTGAAGCTGACTTGAGAGGAAAAAAAAACCGTGGAATAAATTATGGGTGATTGGTTTCAAGGTAGGCCAATTCCCACCCTAGAACTAGGAACTGAACCAAAAGGACTACCCACCTAGGAACCAAGACCAATCAGTCCGGTCTAGTTCCCTAATTCCAGGGTGAGTCTAGGAACTAGTGGTATACTCCCCTCTTTTTTTTGTTTTTCTTTTTTTTTTTCTATTGTCTGTAAAACCACTGATGTTGTTGCATAGTGTAAATTACTACATGAGTTATATTAATAGAACAAACTTATGATAAGCCAAACATGACAATCATCTCCACGAACAAAGTTAGAATGATCATCAAGAACCGAGTTTGTGAGTTTGCCATAAAGTTTGACAATCATAACAATCATTATAAGAGTTTGTCATAATGTTTTTAAACTTCGCTTCAAATTAGGAATGGGGCAATTAGGAGCATGGGAGAGTGAAGATGAAGAATGTGGAATTAGTAATTAGAGTTTTGAATTTTGTAATAATTAGAATAAGAAAAAAATCGATTCAATCTAGGTAGGTGGGTCCACACTTGGAATCGAGAACCGGATCGATATTTACCAATTCCAAATTTTAGAAAGAGGGGACCATAAATTAGGAGTGATCAATTTCAAAGTGCGCCATTTCCCACCCTAAACTGGGAATTGGACCAAAAGGATTAGTTCTTGGTTTGTAGTGATTGGTTTAGGGGTGGACGAGTTCCCACCCAAAAACTGGAAATCAGACTAGAAGGATTAGTTCCCGATTTGTAGAATCGAGAACTGTCCACTTGGTCTAGGACCCACCTGGGACCAAGAGCAACTAGTTCGGTCTGATTCCCTAGTTCCAGGGTAAGTCTAGGAACCGACAGTATACTCCCCTCTATTTTTTTTCCCCCTATTTTCTGCAAGACTGCAAGTGTTGTTGCATAGTGTAAATTACTACATGAGTTATATTAATATAACAAACTCGTGATAAGCCAAACATGACAATCATCTCCACGAACAAAGCTGGAATGATCATCAAGAACCAAGTCATAACAATCATTATGAGAGTTTGCCACAAAGTTCCTAAACTTCACTCAAATTAGGAATGGCGCAACTAGGTTTACGGCATGGGAGTGTGAAGATGAAGAATGAGGAATTAGTAATTAGAGTTTTGAATCTTGAATAATTAGAATAAGAAAAAAAATCGGTTCGGTCCAGATGGGTGGGTTCACACCTAGAACCGAAAACTAAATCGATATTCACCAGTTCCAGAAATATGGAATGGGGAACTGGACTAGTAATTTTGGGAAATGCTTAGGACTAGCTAGTTTGGTTTGGTTCTTTTGCTTACCCGAAACCATTTCATCACATTTGTCTCCACTTCTTGCCATGCCTAAAATTCTAACCAACCAACCACTATTCCATTACTCCTATTTCTGCATTCCCCCTCCTCTTTTTTTTCTCCCTTTATTCCATGATTGCTGTGCATAAAAGAGGCCAAATCTAATTTCTGGGCTTATCTGGCACAGAATATCCTTTTCTTGGAACAGATTTTGCTCGAAACTTTTGGCTCTTGATTGACTGAGGAGGGAAATTTTTCTTCAAGGTTGAAAAGAAACAGAGGATGGCAGGAACAGGGCCAACATCTGCAAGTGACCATCACGACGAACTCATTACTTCAATAAGCAACAGATTGAAGCAACTATCTGAAACATCCTTCAACTGTCGCTTGTTAACCGTTCTGAACAAGCTCCGCAAGAACCACAAGGAAGCCTTCTTGCCAAAGCAAATCTCCATCGGACCATTCTACCATCATGGCAAACGATGGAAGGCCATGGAAGACAACAAGTGGAGGTACCTACAAAACTTTTTGGCACGGACATAGAAGAAAGTGCAAGAATGTGTTGAGGTCATCAAGAAGTTGGAAAAGCCAACTTGCCTGTGTTACTTGGAGAAGATAGATCTCGACAGTGATGAGTTCATCACGTTGGTTCTTGTAGATGGTGCATTTGTCATTGAGCTGTTCTTGTTGAATCATTTCCCTGAAAAGAAGGCTGTGAATGATGTTATCTTTGACAAGAAAAAAGAGTGGATGATCATGGATGTGAGAAGGGACATGAGTTTGATGGAGAATCAACTCCAATTCTTTGTTCTTGAGAATCTGTACAATTTTGCATTTGGAAGTCAGTTGACAGTACTCCCATCTTTATTGGAGCTCGCCTATGATTTCTTCATCTCCAGAGTCAATCTCAAAGCAGAAGGGGTGAGGATATTCGACTCCGATGTCAATCACTTATTGGATGCTTTAAGGTCGTGGTACTTACCTGCCACACAAGACGCACAAGGTGATGGATGGAAGAAGGTAGAAGCAATACCTAGGGCATCGCACCTTCGAGCAGCAGGAGTGAAGTTTAGGATAAGCGAGAGCAATTGTTTATTCGACATTAAATTTTCAGAGGGTGTTCTTTATATCCCATGTCTCAAGCTATTTCCAGTGACGGAGTCTTTTCTCAGGAACATCACAGCTTTTGAGCAGTCCTATTATAAACATGATAGTTACTTCATTGATTATGTAGCATTCTTGGGGAATCTCATCAACACTAGAGCCAATGCGAAGCTTCTTGTTGGGAATAACCGATCCCCGAAAACTGGATTCGACACCGAATCGAACCCCTAAATCAATGCGGAAGACGAAGCCCGGGAAAACAACACGCATCACCGATCCTAAAGCACACCACGGATTTGAGCGTACCTTTTAGCCACAGATTAAACACCAACGTTGATGGAGGAAGAGAAACTGAGCAATCCGATCCGATGAAGCCTTGAAGGGAGGAAGATCAAGCCGTATGCTTACTGTCTTTTGTTTTTGAGAGAGAGAGAGCGTGGAGAACGTACGTCTTTTCCTTTTCTAAAAACAACGGTGTGTTTTTCTCTCTCTCTCCTCCCTTTTATACCTCTTTCCTTCCACGGGCCCTATTCCCATGGGCCGAGCTTTTTGGGCCCAACTTGGGCGGACGGGCCTTAAGCCCAATACCAATAAAAGCCTTCATCTCCCACTCGCACATGGTGGGCCGAATAGGATTCTCTTTACCTCTCTTCAACATTCATACTGGTGAATAATCCGTGCGACCAGCATACTTTGAGAGCTCGTTGCTATACATCTGTTAGGAATATATAGCAGCTCATAATGGGCATCACACTCCGAGTAGATTTAGTATGCAGTACCCTAGATCGATCGATCACATTTATATCTCCCTTGATCTCTTTTAAACATGATATATATTATAATTATCACAAAGACAGTTATAATTGGTTGACCAGTGAATACAAAACTACAATGTGATTCTCCAAAATCGATCTTCCTCTTTCCTTCAAACTCTCAATTTCAGTCCAGCTTGCTTTTCTAGAAATGCCCCATTAGATCGAATCATCTCATGACCATTGGCAACACTCTAATATAGCAAACACTAAATAGAAATCTTGAGAATAAGTAAGAGTCCTGAGGGGATTTCAAAAATTGAGGAACTCTTTTCCTCAAGAGTCTCACATGTCATAAAAGTTGAGATCAAACTTTTTGCCACTCTTATTGGTCGTCTCATGCATACGTAGTATGAAATACGTATTACGGTATTAATTCCTTTCCCATGGAGCGTATGTCTACACCTTTCAATACCGTACAGATGATAGTTCAGACATACCCAATGTCTAACTCGAGTTCACGTATCTACTCATTTACAAAATTCATCAGAACTCACATCTGGCATCATAGACGAGATAAAGTAAAATATGTGGGTTATTTTACTTTCAGACATCTTTAGTATTATGTCCTTATCTTAACACTCGTTAAGGCGACATACGTATTTTAAGCTTGCGCTCTCGATTATCACCTAGATAATAAGCTTAAAAACAGTCTCATCTCTATTTATCACACGATAAACAGAGGCGATTACCCTTGTGAGTGGGCCAATCTTATATCTGTCCGACATACTTCTCAACTTAAAATAATGCACTGAGCATTAAGATGCATAAAGATCATACTAAGGCTCATAGGCATTAATCAATGAAAAACAAAATTTCATAAATGTGAACAACTCAGGGAAATTACAATTCAGTACATCAGACTCTACGCAATCCTAGAGATTTTACATGACCACAAAACACATCTCTAGGTATTGGCTTTGTCATAGGATCTGCTACCATTCTATGTGTAGATATGTACTGCAAGTTCACATCCTTTCGTGCAACCATATCTTTTACAAAGTTATACTTGGTATCTATATGTTTGGTCTTGCCATAATACTTTGGATCTTTGGTGTACGCTATAGCTGCTTGGCTATCACAATTAACCAACAATGAATTTGCAGCTTTCTCAACAACACCTAAATGATCCAAAAATCTCTTAAGACAAACTCCTTCTTGTACCGCTGCTGATAACGCCACGAACTCAGCTTCCATCGTGGACAAGGCTATGCACGTTTGCTTCTTACTACTCCATGATATGGCGCCATTGTTCAGTAAGAAAGCAAATCCAGAGGTAGATTTTCTTTCATCTAAATCTCCTCCCCAATCAGCATCTGAATAGCCTTTAAGTCGCAGATCCTTTCCTTGGTAATTCAACTTGAAATTAGCAGTTCCCTTCAGATACCTCAGTATTCTCTTGACGGCTTTCCAATGTGCTGGACCTGGATTGGATTGGTATCTACTCACCATTCCAACTGCAAAGCATATGTCGGGTCTTGTACACATCATAGCATACATCAAGCTCCCAACAGCACTAGCATAAGGAATATGTTTCATTTGTTCCTTTTCTTGTGGAGTCCCTGGACACAATCTATGGCTCAATCCTTCACCTTTTGCAATAGGAGTGTCTATGGGTTTACAGTCTTGCATACGAAATCGTTCAAGAACCTTATGTATATAGGTTTCTTGCGAAAGAGACAACGATCTCTTCGAACGATCTGTCGAAATCTTAACTCCAAGAATGTATGCAGCCTCACCCATATCCTTCATTTCAAAGTTAGAAGACAACCATCTCTTGACAGTATTAACCAACTCCATATTGCTTCCAGCAATCAGTATATCATCAACATATAATGATATGATCACAAATTGATCCTTGGATCTTTTGATATATACACAATGATCCTCATCAATCATTTTAAAATCATATGCCACTATGGCATTATGAAAACGTATATACCATTGTCTTGATGATTGCTTAAGACCATATATTGACCTCAAAAGTCGACATACTTTTTCTTCTTGGCCTTTCACTATGAAACCAGTAGGTTGTTCCATATATATTTCTTCCTTTAATTCTCCATTGAGGAAAGCAGTCTTTACATCCATTTGATGTAACTCAAGATCCAGACTTGCCACTATTGCCAGAATAATGCGAATCGAGGCAAATCTCACTATAGGAGAAAATGTCTCTTCATAATCAATTCCTTCCTGTTGATTATACCCATTCGCCACAAGGCGAGCCTTATGCCTTTCAATCGAGCCATCAACCTTTCGCTTTATTTTGAGAACCCATTTGTTCCCAATAGCTCTACGTCCTTTTGGAAGATCAACCAGTTCCCAGACTCGGTTTGATTTCATTGACTCCATTTCCTCTTCCATTGCATGAATCCATTTTTCTTTACTAGGGCAATTAAGAGCCTCATTGATATTTCTTGGCTCATCCTCATCTTGTGAAGCAACCATAAAAGTTTCCCCTTCAATGTCAAAACGTCGACGGGGAATACTTTGGCGACTTGTTCGCCGTATGGGAGATTGTACACTTTGCACATTATTCTCCATTATGCTCCCACTTGGATGAACTCCACTAATATCATTATCTTGATCCAAGGTCTCAAATAGGGAGTGATCTTCCCCTATTTCGCCCTTCTTAGGAAACTCATCCTCTAAGAATATAACATCTCGTGATTCAAATTCAGTTACACTCCCACTTTCCTGCTCACCAATGAACACATACCCTTTCGAGTGTTCCGAGTATCTTATGAAAATACTCTTCTTTCCTCTGGGACCCAATTTTCCAAACTTGTGAGAGGACTCATGTGTATAGGCAGCACAACCCCATGGCTTAAGAAAACTCAAGTCCGGTTTTCTACCTGTCCATAACTCATATGGAGTGGAAGCAACTGATTTGGAAGGCACCCGGTTAAGTATATACGCAGCAGTTAACAATGCATCACTCCAAAAGGTGATAGGCAAGTTAGCATGCGCCATCATGGACCTAACCATTTCCAGTAGGGTTTTGTTTCTTCTTTCCACAACAACATTTTGTTGAGGAGTGTACGGAATAGACAACTGTCTTTCTATTCCTTTTTCATCACATAATTTTCTGAACTCATCAGATAAATATTCTCAACCTCGATCGGATCTCAATGCTTTTATTTTCTTATCTAATTGATTTTCTACTAGGTTCATAAACCTTTTGAAACAACTTATTGCTTCAGACTTATGAGAAATCAAATAGACATATCCGAATCGAGTATAATCATCAATAAAGGTGATGAAATAAACAACCCCATGCCTTCCTTTCACATTCATTGGACCACAGACATCAGAATGGATTAAATGTAGAGGAAATTCAGCTCTTTTTCCTTTTCCAAATGGTTTCCTTGTCGTTTTCCCTTCTAGGCAATGCTTACATATGGACAAATCGACTTTTTCAATATTGCCCAACAAGCCCTCTTTGGCTAGTCTATTCATACGCCGTTGGCCAATGTGACCAAGTCTAGCATGCCACACATTCACATCATTATCATATTTATTAGGAGACGTGAGAAGGGAATAACAAACATTAGCATTAACATAATCAATATCTAATACAATAAAACCATCCAGAAAATAACCACAACCATAGTAATTTGTCTCCAAAAACAAATTCACACCTCTATTACAGAAGTTCATATTAAAACCTAATTTAACCAACATTAATACAGACACTAAATTTCGACGAATCTCTAGAGTATACAACACATCATGAAGAAACAAAGTGCGTCCACCACGCATATTGAGTTGGCATGTGCCAATTCCTTTCACTTCAGCTCTGGAGTTGTTTCCCACATAGATCCACTTAGTTCCAGTTGGTACTCGTCGGAATTCCACGAAGGATCCTCTATCCTTCGCTACATGGTCTGTCGCTCCTGAATCCACAGTCCACAAAGGATTAGACTCAGTTAAGAACACAGAACTCGACACATAAGCAAAGTTCTGAAAAGTACAAGGGGTGCATACCTTCTTTGGCTCACGACAGTCGCGAGCATAGTGACCCTTCTTGTCACAGTTATAATATTTCACCCTTGCAAGCTTTTTCATGCGAGGACGCTTCCCTTTTCCATGTTGGTTGAATTTGGGTTTCTTCCCTGAAGGACCTGCTTCTTCCTTGCCTTTCCCCTTATCAAACCAGTTAGGGCGCTTGCACTTGGAGCTCGAAGCTCCATTTGAGCTAGAACCAGCATAATAGAGTTCAGCATCTGGCTTAGCCGCCAACAGGCGGTCCTCTTCCAGCTCAAGATGACGCATTGCATCCTCAAAGGTTTTGATATTTTCATTATGAGTCAGGTGCACCTTCATATGCTCCCAACTCTGAGGCAAGGAACGAATCACTGCTTGCACTTGCTGCTCATCTGTGAGGACATGGCCAGCATCTTTCAGCTTAGTTATCATGTTTGACATCTTTCTAAGATGTTGCTTCATGGTCTGACCATGAGACTTCTTATAAGAGTCAAACCTGATAGTGAGCTGCCTCGGTCTAGTCACCAAAGTATGACCATATCTAGCTGCCAATGCCTCCCACAATTCCTTGGCATTATCAAAACGCCGAAACTCTCGCATGACGTCATTTTCCATGCTGCTCAGCAACGTGATGCGAGCTAGAGAGTTCATTCTTTTCCACGCAGAAAAAGCTTCTTTGTTTCTTTTGTGCTGTGCAGTGGTTCCCTCTTCAGGTTCTACCATGGTCATGACAAGAGCCTCAAGTGCTTCTTGCTCTTCCAGCACATACTGGATTTTCATTTGCCAAATCTCATAGTTGTCTCCATTGAGCTTTTCACATTTGTTCAGCTCGGCAACTATGCTCTTTATGGCTGAAGCCATTGATCTGAACAAATCAGACAAATATGCACGAATTATTAATGCCTATCATTTATGCATCCCTATTTACATAGACCCATCATATTAATGAATATTTTTAAGCAAGGCTTCAGAATCAAAAGGTCACTACGTTTCCAATCATCCTCCAAAAACCTAACTTAAAACTATCATCAATATAATTGTCTTATGCAAAATCAATTCTATGAAGCTACAAAAACTTCTAAAACTACCCACAGCTAATTACCCACAGCAACCAGCAATAACAGAAAGCAACAGATAATTGACATACAATTAAAAAACAATAATACTTTCAATTAACACAATTAGGTAGTAATCATTACATAATATGTCCACTGATCACACTTAACATATATCAGTCAATACAACTAACACCAAGTCAGCACACGAACTGGGAAAGATCCTCTTTTGTTCAATTTCTTGATCTTTTCCCTTGAAACAATACAGTAATATTCATTTACAAAATCCATCACAATTTTCTTATAGGAAGCAGCTCCGTTGACATCCCATATGCGATTCAACACATCTTGCCATTCAGGTGGAAGAGTGTTTATGAAAAATCGCACCATCTTTGACTGTGACATAGGACGACCATTCCATATGACCTGTTGAATTTTCCCGTTGACTTCAAGGACATGATCAATTAAGTCACCTATTTCCCATCGATGATCGATCGGCATTTCGGCTATCAACTCGAATGACCTATCTTTTTGTTCATCAGAATCGCGCGAATAGGTGTGCGCAACCTTAGGGGAGGCATAATTCCCGCAACAAATGCAGAACAAATAAGGGATCACATTATAATCCATATAGACTTAATTGAAAAAGAAACACATTCTTTTTTTTTTTGTCAACGGTCAATTGTCAAAGTCAACGATCAACGGTCGTCGGTCAACGGTCAACGGTCAACGTGGTCAACGGTCAACGGTCAGAGGATCAACGGTCAACGGTCGTCGGTCGGACCGGACAGACCGGTCGGGCTGGTCGAACAGTCGAGCCGGTCGGACCGCTCGCGCGGACCGACGCACGTGCCGCGCGTGCGGCGGGGATGACGTCAGCGACGTCATCCGCACGTGCCTTTGTCGGCCGAGTTGGGTCGGGTCTCCGGTCGGGTCGGGTCGCCGGCCGGTGACCGTCCGGCGAAACGTCATCGGTGATGACGTCATCGGTGATGACGTCATCGGTGACGTCATCCGAACGGTTACCGACCGTTGGATGACGTCACGATGACGTCATCACGTGACGTCAGCACGCGTCGGTCCGCGGACCGGCGTGTGCCGGTTCGCCCGCCGGCGGCGTGCACGCGTCGGTTTGCCGACCGGCGCGTGCGCCGCACGCGCTGGCCAATGCCAGCGCTTCGGGCGCGTCGCACCCACGCGCAGCACCTTCCGGCCGCGCGTGTGGGCGCGTGCAGCGGCGCCCGGCGGCAGTCGATACATCGCCGGACTCGTCTCAACGTCGCCCTTCTTTCTATGCAATCACAATTTTATTTTGACTTACGAAAACTCGGAAAAATGGCCGAAAAGCGCTCAGGTGTCGGGATTTTCGCCCGGTTCCGTACAGCCGAAGTGATTTCACGAAAAATCAATCAAAAACATCAGAATTGATCGGGAAAAACGTGAACTAGGGCTCTGATACAAATGTTGGGAATAACCGATCCCCGAAAACTGGATTCGACACCGAATCGAACCCCTAAATCAATGCGGAAGACGAAGCCCGGGAAAACAACACGCATCACCGATCGTAAAGCACACCACGGATTCGAGCGTACCTTTTAGCCAAAGATTAAACACCGACGTTGATGGAGGAAGAGAAACTGAGCAATCCGATCCGATGAAGCCTTGAAGGGAGGAAGATCAAGCCGTATGCTTACTGTCTTTTGTTTTTGAGAGAGAGAGAGCGTGGAGAACGTACGTCTTTTCCTTTTCTAAAAAACAACGGTGTGTTTTTCTCTCTCTCCTCCCTTTTATACCTCTTTCCTTCCACGGGCCCTATTCCCATGGGCCGAGCTTTTTGGGCCCAACTTGGGCGGACGGGCCTTAAGCCCAATACCAATAAAAGCCTTCACTTCTGATCAAGAAATGCATAATTGATATTGAGAACTGGTTGGGGCATGATGAGACATTGGCAAAGGATGCCGAGGCATTGGCAAATCTTTTCAACAGTTTTGGAAAGGAGAGCCGGTTTTGGACGAGGAACATCAATTTCTGCAGTCTTCGGCAGGATCTGAAAGCTTATTACAGAAGTCATTGGCACTAGTTGAAGGTTAGCTTGAAACGCAATTCCATGTCCAAGAAGAAGCTTTAAGTTCGATGCTAGGAATGTACTTTCGAAAGGGGATTTCTTTTCTTGCTGAATAAATTCTGTAATGTCTTTTAATCTCCTCTGGTATCATGACTTCGAAAGGAAAGAAGAAGAAAGTGCTGGCTGCTGAAATCTAGTGTACTTCTATCTTGCCCCTTCTGAACTCACTCTTCTTTCTTCTTTTTTACGAGTAAAAGGTTCTTTCTATTTCAAAACGAAAGCTTAACATTGTACCTGACTCGTGTCTGACTTGCATAATTCAACAACTCTAACTTATCTTACTTAGCACATTTCTTGGCTTGATTCCTTTTGTTCCATTTACTCATTTTACATGTGGTTATTTCTTAAAGTGTTGTGGCTAGCTATAATAATTATTCATTGGAACGTCTGCAAATTTCTTTTAAAGAAAAAATTGATTTTTCATGAGAGAAAATCGATTTAAACATCGATTTAAATAGTCAATACAAAATCAAGGTGGGATCCACTTAAAAATTACTTCCCCTTTCCTTTTCCGTTGAATGAAGATTATCCAATTTAAGAGGATCTAACAAAATTAAGGGAAAATTTCAAATAAGAACTTGAAGTGGAGTTGTTTTCTCAAAAAAGAACCTGAAGTGAATATCGTCTCAAATAAGGGTCTCAAGTGACTAATTTAGTTTTTATATAAGAGCGAAGGAGGCTTGAGGAAGATGAAGAAAGAAAGAGAATAGAAAAGAAAACAAGAAAAAGAAGAAAGAAAAAGAAAATTAATGAAAAAGACGTTTTCGGAGGAGAATGCTCTTGGACATGGCTAGTTGGTGAAGGTTAATCCCTTATTCAAGATAATACCCACTTTAGGTCATCTATTGAGAAAATGACTCCACTTCATGCTTTTATTTGAAATTTTCCCCAAACTTAATGAAAATGGTCATACAGTCAATAAAAACAACTAAAAAGCTGTTATTTCTAGAGAGATATCATGCTTGCCAAATTTGGCGGAGGGGACTCGACCCTTGTTAATTGATTCAATGAAGAGACATGGCGCTTTTTTGTCTTTTTTCTTTTTCCTTCTCCAACTTTCTTCGATCTTCATAACTCAGCTTTCTAATCAATGCCTTCTGCAAGTACACTTCGCTGTGGACGAGGAACGCCTACTTCTACAGCCTCAGGCACGAGCTTGTCACACATTGCCGGACGCCTTATAACAAGCGGAAAGCGATGTTCGAGCGCGATTACTGCAGTAGCCCGTGGGCGGTCCTCTTGGTTATCGCTGCAGTGGTGTTGCTTGCACTGATGTAGAACAGACCGGGTGCTCACTTCCATCTCTCGAATGCTTTTTGAAGGGCAAACTGCCACCGTAATCCTAAGTTTTGGCAAGCAACATTTGTGGGTACATTTATTTGTGTACA
Organism: Eucalyptus sideroxylon x Eucalyptus melliodora; assembly: GCA_016097485.1. NCBI lineage: Eukaryota > Viridiplantae > Streptophyta > Magnoliopsida > Myrtales > Myrtaceae > Eucalyptus > Eucalyptus sideroxylon x Eucalyptus melliodora. The sequence continues at coordinate 23,375,468 of CM027826.1, read as the reverse complement.
GGTATAATGCATTTTAATTAGTAAATCACGTGAATCCCACGTGAAACCTAGCAACATCAAAAGCTTTGGGCTTATATTTGATCACTTAAGAATTTTTCATGTAGGCATGACAAAAGAGAGAGAGCAAGGGGACAAAAAGATGTATCTTGTGTGAAAGGTAACTAGGTGACAAAATCAAATGCATGTATATATCCATACTATGCTTTTGAGTGAGAGATTTCTTTTTTGGTCTCTTAATCTAAATCGGCCCAGAATCGCAGAATCAAATTCATAACAATATGAAATAATTCTAAATGAATCTACGGGTTATTTTCGTCATTTAGCGGCCTAAAATGGATGCACAATTCATTTTAAACTAACCAAACCCTATGTCTGAATTCCCGCTCCTTCTTTGTTTGTTTCCTTTTTCTTTTCTTTTTTTAATTACTTTTTTGGCTAATTCCATGATGGCTCTGCAGTCTGCATTAAAGAGGTCATATGTAATTTCTGGGCTTATTCTGGCACAGGGTACCCTTTCTTGCACTGGATTTTGCTCAAACCTTTTTGCTCTTGATCGACTGAGGAGGGAAATTTTTCTTTCAGGTTGAGAGAAGAAACAGAGGATGGCAGGAACAGGGCCAACATCTGCAAGTGACCCATCATCACGATGAACTCGTAACTTCGATAAGCAACAGATTGAACCAAGCATCTACGCCACTCCAGAGAAGCTGTTGCAAGGCTACAAAGAGGCTACACACCCCGCGTCATCACAATTGGACCTTATCACCGCGGCAATGAAAGCCTCAAGCCAATGGAAGATCAGAAGCTGCGGTACTTGCAGAGCTTCCTCCAGTACAACCCAAGATGCTGCCTCGAGGACTACATCAAGAGGATCAAGTCCTGGGAGGATCGGGTCCGGAAGTGCTATGATAAGCTGATCATCCTCAACTCCGATGAGTTTGCGGAGATGATGCTTCTTGACGGCATCTTTGTGATCCAGCACTTCCTGATGTATTTGTCACACCCCAAAACCACAAAGAATGGGAATGACATGGCCGTCCTTCTTTACAAAGAACGTAGCCTCAAATACAACCAACAAACTGATATTAACTTATATATATCTCAAACCATATATATATATATCAGATAAACAAACAAATTGGTTGCAACATCAGAGTTTCTATAATCCACCAAAAGAAAAAGAGATATATGTTTAAAACTTAGACGATCCAACTACTAGTAAGTATTATTTGCACCACTTCCTTGAACCATACCAAAAACAAAATAGAACTCCCCAAAAGTTCCCACCTACTACGCACTCGCTCTATTCGCCGCTAGCTGAGGAACTTGAAAAGATTAAAGGAGGAATGGGGTGAGCAACCACAGCTCAGTGAGTAGTACATATCTTCTAAGCAGATCGAACAACCACTATGCATGTATACAAAACAATACCAAACTTCATAAGCTAACTCAATATATAAAATAAGTATTGAATCTTATAAGAGTTATTTCTTATCATCAAGATTTATAGTAATATGGAAAACTCATTTGAATCGCCATCAAAATTCAAGTATCAATGGTCAAATCCATTGAATAATCTCCATCAAAAACACATATCAATGGTCTATCCATTGATCAATCTTTTGCTCAATAATTAACCATGGTCACGACACAACGCCTTGTGACAAGGCAACCAAGATTCTCCCCCTGGTAAGGTCTCCACCTACAAAGCCGGTGGCTAGGCCCAGAAGGATATCCTAAACTAGGTATGCATACCCCAAAAACCCCTCACTGGGTTCACAGTCATATTGAGCATAAACAACAATTCTCCAATACTAGAAATCCAATCCAAAATCAATATATAAAACCAAACAAATAACAATTTGCAACATAGCCCATCATCCATTTCATATCCGTTTCTCAAATCATCATAAACCTTTTCATAAATCAGTCGCAAAGCAATTTCATATATGTTTCTTCACAAACCTTGTATAACGTGTTTTTCAAAGATTCACAATCAACCAAAGGGTAGCAATTGCTCGATCTGGCTTTTATGCAATAAAAATACTCTTCTCGATTAAATATATATACATATATATGCTTCAAGACATGATTTTATTAAACCAAAGAAGATATAGTACCACTCACCTCGTCGTCAACGACCAAACGACGAGCGATACTCGTATCGTCGAATTCAAGGTCCTAACAAATAACCGAGAAAAAATGTTAAAATCTAATAAAACTCTGTCTCTACTTCGAAACAACTAAATTACGCCTTAACTTTAACAAAAGGACTTTTACGCGCTAACAAATCGCATAACCAAAGTGATTGTTCAAGCCATTCGCAACACGAAATTTAAGTGCAAAACTTGATTGCGCCTTAACTTTTTCTTCCGAACTCCGATCCGAATGTACTTATATTCAATAGAGAGCCCTTGAAACATATCACAAGAATCCCAACTTGGCCATCCCAAAATCAAGCCAAAAAATGACAAAATACGGGCCCAAGGCTGCTGGACGCGTACTGTTCACTGTGCGCGGGAAACTTTGAAATTTTGTTTCGTACAAACCATAAGCTCAAATCGCGATCCGTAAAATCCCACAGCTCCACAACACCCTAAATTACCGTTCTTGCAAAAATACGCGGCTCAACGACTCCAAAATTAGACTTCGCCGCTCAGTTTTCCAAAAATTTCGAATTTAAATCCTAAATCCAAAAATTACTTTAATCGGACAAACAGGGGCTTGATCTCTTACCGGGTGCTGTGTTATGGAGTCGAGTCGGCTTAGCGAGGCATCCGAGACGTGCACGTGCCAAGATTCCTTTCCTTTCTTCCCCCTTTCTCTTCTTCTTCTTCTTCTTTTCTTTCTTTTCTTTTTGGTAGAGGACCCCTCAGCTTCTATTTAGCCGAGCCCTCTCCCCTCTCCTTTTTGTTTTACTAACTTTTCGGTTTCTTTTTCAGTTTCTTCTTTTGGGGACTAACATAATATTACATTATTGCATAATATTACATTCTACCATCCTTAAAAAAAAAATTTCGTCCTCGAAATTTACATGTACTTTAATCATGAAACAAGTGAGGGTATTTGTGTCTTGCCTCCTCTTCGAGTTCCCAAGTAGCCTCCCTCTCGGTATGGTTTTGCCATTGTATTTTTACATAAGGAATGGTTCGTTGCCGCAATACCTGATCCTTCCTATCGACAATGCGAATAGGCTGCTCCTCATATGTCAAGTTCTCCTGTAATCTCAGTGGTGTAAAGTCTAGCACATGTTCAGGATTTGGAACATATTTCCGCAACAAAGAGACATGGAACACATTATGGACACCTGATAATGCCAATGGCAAAGCCAATTTATAAGCGAGTTCACCAATTTTCTCTAAGATCAAGAATGGTCCCACGTACCTTGGACTTAACTTCCCACGTGTGTCAAATCTCATTACACCCTTCGTAGGAGAAACTTTTAAGAATACGTGATCCCCCACATTAAATTCTAACTTGCGTCTTTTCAGATCCGCATAACTTTTCTGACGACTTTGAGCCGTTCGAGACGTTCCCGAACCAACCTAACTTTCTTCCGACTGTTGAATGAACTCGGGGCCAGTTAGTCTTTTCTCACCAACGTCGTCCCAACAAATAGGACTTCTGCATTTTCGGCCATATAAAGCTTCAAAGGGTGCCATCTTAATGCTGGAGTGTAACAACCTCCTCTCTTGTCCCACATCGCCTAGGGAGGGAGATCTTGGTTAGCTTATAAGGCTTGGGTTCCTTTCACCTGTTTAACGCGTTTTAAAGCCGTGAGGGAAGAGACCGTGGCTGGGATGGCGGTTCGTCCGCGCCAGGGCGGGTGACCCAAAGCGGACAATATTACACAGTGGGGCCCAGGATGTTACAAGTGGTATCAGAGCCGACTCCCGACCGCGTGTGGGACCACAGCTCGAATGCTGTTCTGACGCCCGTGGGGCCATAGCGAGGACGCTATTCTGTTAAGAGGTGGAGAGTGTAACAACCTCCTCTCTTGTCCCACATCGCCTAGGGAGGGAGATCTTGGTTAGCTTATAAGGCTTGGGTTCCTCTCACCTGTGTAACGCGTTTTAAAGCCGTGAGGGAAGAGACCGTGGCTGGGATGGCGGTTCGTCCGCGCCAAGGCGGGTGACCCAAAGCGGACAATATTACACAGTGGGGCTCGGGATGTTACAGTATTGGAGCTATAAGTGGAGGCCGTCTGGCGACCGGATCTTTGGCAAGCCATGGATGCTTAATGATGTCCGCCGTGACATGTGGCTGCTGGAGAACCAGCTACCGTTCTTTGCCATCCAAGAGATGTTTGAGATGGCGTACGGATCGCACCAAAGGCGTACGGATCACACCAAAAGCGCACGCTGAGGGTTTTTGCAGCCGGCAATGAAAATTGAAGAGCTGCTGGAGAGGGTGATGGAGTCAGAGGTGAAGCACTTCCTCAATGCGATCAGGCTCTTGCACTTGCCGTCGGTGAGGAAGGAGCCATACAAGTGCCATGAAGAGTTCAAATTCATCCCAAGTTCGACGGAGCTGGCGGCAGCTGGAGTCAAGCTGAGAAGAGGCAAGAGTTGACTTGTGTCATTTTGTTTTCTGAATTTGATTCTGTTTCGTTCTCGACTTATTTCCTTAACTTTACTAACAATGCTCTCAGGTAAAAGCCAGTGCTTATTAGACATCAAATTCAAGAATGGAGTGCTCGAAATCCTGTGCCCCCATCTTTACCATTCCACCTAATCCTATTTTCGAAACATTATGGCCTTTGACCAATGTTACTACCAGGACAACCGTTATCTGGCCTTCATGGATCACCTGATCAATAGCCCTGGTGATGCAAAGTTACTGATTGACAAAGAAGTCATACAGAACTGGCTCGGCAATGAAGATGCTGCCACGTGCCTACTCAACACGTTTTGCACCGAAACTTACATGTGGACAAGAAACGCCTACTTCCACCACCTCAGGCACGAGCTTGTCGTGCACTGCCGAAGGCCTTATAACAAGTGGAAGGCAACGTTTAAGTGCGATTACTGCAGTAGCCCGTGGGCGGTCTTCTCGGTTATTGCTGCAGTGGTGTTGCTTGCCCTGACTGTAGTACAGACCGTGTGCTCACTCCTATCTCTCAAATAACTTTGCTTTCTGAATGGTAAATTGCCACTATAATGCTCTAAGTTTTGATTGAATTATGTGTGACCTTTGGTCACTTTCTATCAGAATCAGCAGACATCCATTTATGTATGTTAGTCGGGGTGCAGAATTATTAGCTTCTGTATCCAATACATTTCACGATGATGGAATGCTGAATGAACAGGATGTGGCGATTCAGCCTGAGATTTGCTTGTAGGCCCTTATCAATATTTAGCAATCAATAAACTTGAGGCATGTTGAGAAGGAATTGTTGAATATTGCACGAAGTTTTTGTCGAATGCACGCCTACAGAAGATGGTGCATCAGAGATGGGAAATGACTAAGTGAACTGGAACTTCTATAGCTAGCATCTTACAATATTGCCTTCACCTTTCAGATGCCACCGAAGTCTTTAATTTTTTCGGTCAAAGTCTTTAATTACACGACGCAAGAATGTAGCCGAGATGGAGTTGTTTTTATCAGGTAACTTGAAAATGAACTGCGGCTATCTGCATTATCCATAGCATTGTATCTACGCCATAATATTCTATCTAGCAGTTGGTATATGCAAGTTTTGGAGGATTCTTTATGAAGTTGGAGGACGCAATCGAACCTGAACATGATAGATGCCTCTTCACTATCCTTTGCAACAGATGCTATGCATTATGAAGTCAACTGGGAGCTCCAGAATCCACACAGTAGCAAAAATCAATAACTGAAGGAGGTGATGCTGAAGACAATGATAATCCTAGCAAGAATCCTAATAGTAATACCAAAACAAAAACAAATGATTGTACATGTTGATAGATCCTGGATTGAAGACATGCATAGTTTCTGTTTCCCACGAGTTGTGGATATAGTTGGATACGTTATACCTTGCAGACTACACAAAGTGTACGAACAAATATGCTGTTGAAATTGCTTGACAATTTCATTCACAACATAGTGCTCCAAGTAATGACAGCTTCGGTCAGTTTGTTGTACCCCTCAAACTGTAGTGCATCCACAGAAAGAATCGTGAATCTTTTCCATTCACAAATTGCATTTGTGCTGGGTTTATAGAGCTTTCTATTAAATTTCTTCCAGAAATATGCAATCTAATTATCGTTTACATACTCCTTGGCGTTACTTTCCGTGTGGTTGATGTGAAGTTACTGAGCCTCCCAGTCCATGGAGTTGCCATTTCTGCCCCCACAAGAATACAAAGCATCCTACTCAGCCAGAGAATTGTCAGCTCTTCAACCACCAATAAAGCGAAGTATGGTCTCCTGTATCTTATGAGTAAATAAATAGTCTACAAACACAATTAGTTCAAATACAGAAATGGTAAGATCAACCAATCACAACATGACTCCAATTACATAAAATGGATTTACTTTATTGTTAATGTCTTATCCTCAGCTCCCACGCACCATGAATGGCCTTGCAATTTCAATACTCCTTCCGCTCCTGCTGTTTCCCACGCAAACCTGAAAAGTCCAAGAACGTCATGTAATTGTTTTACCCCGTTCCAGGTGATATTTACCTCATTTGATGCCAAAATCCTTCCCATGTGCAAACAACATTTGCTATTTTCACCGTGTCCCCAGCTCCCACCAGAAAGAACTGCCTCCAGGCCTGAATATCCACAGAGATAATACAAACGAAGAGTAAACAAGCATGGAAATGAGTATCTGAGCGTCTTGGTAAGTTCCCTTGGCACTAGGCTTTCCCGTTGCCGAGCATCTTGATACCCAATACCTCTGTCAACTACCACATCCCTGATTTGAGACAACACTTCCTTCATTGCCTCAAGCTTCTTTAAATGGAAAAGCAATTCTTCATATTATAAACATCTAATGGAAAAAGCCAATTTCGTCCTCTCGCGGGTACTGTTCACGTGGTTCCTCTCTACGGGGTTCTCGCGGTACTGTTCATCCGGCTGGTGTGCATCCGTCCGTTTTGGCTGAAATTTGGAGGGTAGGCTCCTCTCACCTACCTCCTCATCTCCACCAAAGGGATTTGTCTAATTTCGCCTACAGCTTCAGATCTCGCAATCCCTAGGTGGCGTGCACAAGCAACTCGTCTGGTTTGCTCGCTGCGTGGAGCGGGGGTCTCGGCTGGTTCCTGGGCCCGTGCATTGGAGGGTAGAGTCAGTTCCTCCAAGCCATTCCTCCTCCCTCAGCCCGCAATCCTAGGTTCGGGGCTCAGGGGCTCTTGGACTGAGTGATCTTGCCTTCGACCGTGGGCTTCTTGGGGGGTAGAGGCTTCGAAGATTGGTAGGCCTGGTCTCCTTTCTACCTCTCTTGGAGCTTTACTCCTTCCCTCCCCTGTTTGGTCTCATTTCTCGGCTTTCCACGGACGGGCTTCTGCTGTTCTTCTTGCGAGTCGAGCTAGCTGGTGCGGCCTGCTTAGTGGTCTGTTGGGCTTCTCAGATCGGGAGCAACCAGCTTCTCTCTCTCCTTGGTGCCACTAAAGTCTCCTAGATACTCCATTCTACTTTGTATGGCCTTTTGTTGTGATCGTGGACTACATTCAAGGTATTTGTGACATGGCCTCAACCACGGTTGGTGTGGCTGGTACATCCCGCAAGGCTCAAACTTCTGCGGTAACATCTCAAGGCCGGAACCCCTCTGTCCCTGCTCTGTCCGACCCTTCCAAGGTCGACCAAGCAGATCAAATGGGCAAGCGCCAAGGGCCCGCTACGGCCCCTCCTTGTGCTAGTCGTTCTAGAGGGCGAAGCCGTGCTTGGTCCTTTTCTAGGATACCGAATGGACCTGTTCGTGATCTTGGGAACCAGAAGGTACCCCCCACTCGCATGTGGGCAAATGTGGCAAAGCTCGCTTCCAAATATTACGACCTTGCCTACTCTCCCCCCTCTTTTGTGAACAATAAGCCCGTTGTTCACCTTGCTGAGGAAGTATTGGAGGCCTTTGATCCGAAGTGGCATGAATGCCTTATTGGCTATTATGTTGGGAAGAAACTTCCCTTCAAACTCACTAAACAAGCCTTGATGCGAACATGGGGCTCGAAGCTAGTGGAGGTTATGGTGGATAATCAAAGATTATTTTTCTTCTACATCCCAGACCCGGAGTTCCGAAGAAAGATCCTTGAAGGTGGACCTCTCACAGTTGCGAGAGTTCCCCTCATTTTACAGCAATGGCAACCCCTCTTGGACTTGAAGAAGGATAAGCAAACCATCGTTCCGGTGTGGATTAGGTTGAAAAACCTTCCCCTTGATCTATGGTCGGCTCGGGCTATTGGGAGAATTGCTAGTGTCGTTGGTAAACCTCTCTATGTTGACCAACGCACGAAGCAAGGGAAGATGCTCTCTTTTGCGAGGGTTTGTGTTGAGATCTATGCAAATCAACCGAGGTGTTCCTCCGTGGATGTTGTTTTGAATGGGGTTACGTGCTCGATTGCAATTGATTTTGAATGGAAACCTGCTGAATGCCCCTCCTGTGGTACATTCAGGCATAGATGCGAGACTCCAGCTGTTGTGGCGGTCGAAGAAGAAGCGGAGAGACTGCCTCGGCCCTCCACCGAACCTACTGCCCCTATGCAAGCGTCTGAACCTACCCTCCAGCCCTCCACTGAACCTGCCCCGGTTGTTGATGGCAACCCTGAGGAGCTGCAACTTCGCTACTATGAGGTGAAGGGGAAGAAGAAAAATGCACTAAAGGAAGGCTCCTCTTCCTGTTTGCCCTCCTCCTCTGAAAAGGGAAGCCCCCTCCCCTCAATGAGTCCACCTCGGAGAAGGATATGCCCCTTACCATAGCACGCAAGGCGTTGAGGAGTGTCAGGGGGTCGAAGTTGGTATCCTACCCTCTTAGCCCTATTGAGGAGGACCCCAACTCGGTTCCAGAGACTCCCGCCCCTCTTGAGGAGGAGTTAGATCAAGCCGGAGCCTCTAACTTTGGTTTGCTTGGGGTTGTTAGGGAATTGGAAGTCTTAGATAGCTACTCCAAGGATGATTTACTCTCACTTCCACCTTCCCCAAGAGCCCCTCCCTCTTCAAGGAAGGTGGAGACTATCCGGGAGAAGCTTGCTGCCCTTGATCCAGCTCCCCCTTCATCTAAGGCTTCGGCGGCTCGGTGGCCAACCAGCTAAAGAAGCCGCATAAGCGGAGGTAGGCCTCCGCTCCTCTTTCATTTCGGCTGCTTCTTTATATCTAATTATATATATTTATATATATTTATATATATATATATATATATATTTATATTTATATTTATATTTATATTTATATATATTTATATTTATATTTATGTTTTTCGGTTTTTGGAATGTGAGGGGTCTTATGGATCCTTTTAGGCAATTGAGGTTAGAAACCTTGTATCTATTAAAAAGCTTTGTCTAGCTGGTTTGTTGGAAACTAAAGTTCCCGATACTCTCTTTGGTTCTATTTCTAATAGACTGGTCTCGGTTGGAATTGGGTGGACCAATTATGAATTCTCTCATAGGGGTAGAATTTGGATTTGTTGGAACCCTTCTTTGGTGACCTTTGAAGTGATTTCTTCCAATAGTCAGGTGATACATGGCAGGTTGAGATTTCTTACGATTGACATTTGTTGCTGTGTCTCTGTGGTATATGCTGAGCATACTTTTGTAGCTCGTAGGCCTCTATGGGCAGACCTAGTACAATGGAGTTCTATGTTCCAAGGATCCGCTTGGCTAATGGCAAGAGATTTCAATGCTATCAAATATCCTTCTGATCGGATTGGGGGTTCTGACACCTAGATTCCTAGTTTTGATGACTTCAATCAATGTTTGTTTCAATCTGAGCTAGAAGATCTTCGGTATATTGGCTTTCGCTTTACTTGGTCTACTTCCTCCGGGGCTAACCGCAAGGCTAGGAAAATCAATCGAGTGCTTGTAAATGCCAAATGGAGCCAGGATTTCTCTTATTCGAAAGCTTCTTTCCTTGCGCCAAGTATTTCTGATCACACACCTATGGTGGTTAGAGTGATGCGGCCGATGTTTTCTAGAAGACCTTTTAAGTTTTTTGACTTATGGACTAAACACCCGTCTTACCACAGCATTGTCTCACAAGTTTGGGAGAACCCGTGTGTTGGTGTTCCTATGTTTAGGCTAGTGAGTAAAATGAAGATTCTTAAGGGCCATTTGAAATAGCTCAACAAAGAGTCTTTCTCTAATATCTCTGAGAGGGTTACGGTAGTGAGAAGTGCTCTTAGGCTAACCAGATTGGCCTGCAGCATGATCCATCTAGTGAACTTCTTGCTTATTTGGAGAAGAATCATCGGAGGACTTTTTTGGAGTTGAGGAGCCAGGAAGAGTCTTTCTTTAGGCAAAAGTCCAAGATCAGGTGGCTCAGAGAAGGTGATCAAAATACCAAATTCTTTCACTATTCCGTTAATAGGAGACAACTAAAAAACAGGATTCTTTCTATTATGGACACTTCTGGGAATATTATCTCTGAGCCGAGTTTAGTGCAGCAGACTTTTGTCTCTCATTTTCAAGAGCTCTTAGGACCGGAACCCTTGTCTCCCAGCCCCTCCTTGCGGGATATTCGGGAGGTCATACGATGCCCTCTCAAGGATGATCAGATCAACTTCCTCTCCCGTCCGTTTACTAATGTGGAGATTCATGACACTTTGTTCTCCCTGCCTCACAGGAAGGCTCCAGGGCCGAATGGTTTTGGTGTCGAGTTCTTTAAGCATAATTGGGAGTTGGTAGGATCTTTGGTCATCGAAGCGGTCAAGGATTTTCTTACCACGGGGAGACTTCTTAAGGAAATTAATAATACTATTCTGGTGTTGATCCCGAAAGTTTCGAATGCGACGTCAGTCAATGATTACAAGCCTATTGCCTGTTGCAGCACCTTATACAAGTGCATTAACAAAGTCTTAGCTAACCGGATTGCTGCAGTCCTTAATGATATTATTAGTCCGTATCAAAATGCTTTCGTTAAAGGTAGGCGTATTAGAGATAATATACTCCTTGCTCATGAGTTATTTGCTGACTTCCATCTTGATCCATACAAGCCCAAGTGTGCGGTGAAGGTGGACTTTCGGAAAGCTTATGACACGGTAGACTAGGACTTTCTTGAGTTGGTCCTTCATGCTTTTGGTTTCCCGGATCATTTTATTCGGATTATCATGGTTTGTGTTCACACTCCCAAGTTTTCAATCTCCTTAAATGGAGAACTTCATGAGTTCTTTCCTAGTGGCAGAGGCCTTCGCCAAGGGGATCCAATATCCCCCTACCTATTCACCTTGGTTATGGAAGTATTTTCTAGGATCCTAAGTGCGCGGGCCAGGGAACCAGGGTTCAAATTCTTCTGGAGATGCAAGACTTTGGGTCTCTCCCACCTCTTCTTTGCGGATGATGTTTTCCTATTTTGCAATGCCGACTTGCCTTCCATGTCTCTCTTTAAGGATGGTTTGGATACCTTCTCTGTATGGAGCGGTCTCAAGCCCAATTCAAATAAGAGTGAGGTCTTTCTTATTGGAGGAACGGCAAATCTGCGTAGAGAGATCATCCTTGCTCTTGGCTCAATTGAGGGGACTCTGCTAGTGCGGTACTTAGGAGTTCTTATTATCTCCTCCCGGCTCGGAAAGGCGGATTGTGTCTCCCTAGTTGATCGTATAACCAACAAGGTTCAATCATGGACTCAGCGTTTCCTCTCCTTTGCTGGTCATCTTTAGCTTATCAGGTCAGTTATGCATGCAATCCAAGCCTATTGGGCGAGTGTTTTTACTATCCCTATTGTTGTGCTGGATCACATTGACCAAATCTTGAGACAATTCCTCTAGTAGGGCCCTGAACTAGGGAGGGGTGGTGCCAAGGTCTCCTGGGATGATGTTTGCCTTCTGAAGGAGGAAGGTGGTTTAGGGATTCGTCGGCTGAGGGATTACAATAAAGCGGCTATGTTGAAACACATTTGGATCCTATTTACGGACAAGGAATCCTTGTGGTGTAGGTGGATCCATTCAACATTTCTGAAAATGAAGAGTTTCTGGATGGTTAAACAACCCACCTCTTGCTCTTGGGCGTGGAAGAGAATCCTCCATCTTAGGACGGAGTTTCGGCGTTCTTTTCACTGGAGCATAGGGGATGGCCGTTCTATGTCCTTTTGGTTCGACAATTGGCACCTAAGAGGCCCCCTCAACCTTTTATTTTCGGACTCATTGATCTATAGTTCTGGTTTACCCAGGCTCGCTACGGTGGAGGATCTTTTCTCGCCAGCTGGTCAGTCCGTTCGAGCAGTATTAGAGTCTTGGGAGCAGCCTCTCCCTTTTTTATCACAAGTACCGGATCGCTTTACTTGGGTAGGAAGTACTTCCGGTTTATTTTCGGTGGCGTCGGCATGGCACCTAATTAGGATGAAGAAACCTCAGGTCAAGTGAGCTTCTTTGATATGGAATAATGCTATTACCCCAAGATATCAGTTCAATCTCTGGCTTATCACCAAGAATCGGCTCCCCACCCAGGCCCTTCTTTTATCTTATGGCCGGATTGGTGATGCGGTTTGTGCTTTTTGCAAATTGACGCCAGATTCAATTGATCATATGTTTTTCGATTGTAGCATTACAGCCAGTTGTGCATTTCTTTGGGCGGCTCGATGCAACCTTCCTTGGCGTAATAGCAGTTGGGCCGACAACCTTCGCTGGGCTGTGAAATTTTTACCCGGAAAGGACTTCTATCACTCCATTGCCCGGTTTTCCTTTGGAGCGTTGTGCCATCTTATTTGGAAATACATGAATGAGATCCTTTTTTGGAACCTTACATTCACGGTCCTGGTCTTGAAGAATCACCTCATTAAGGTGGTCAAGGATAAGGCCTTGACTTTTACAAATGTGGAGGACAATCCAAGAAACAGAAGAATTCAACGTAGCTGGGGGATTGACCCTTGCATCTTTCATTCATCCTCGGTGGTTCCTTAGGAGTCCTACTGCGGAGTGTTTGCTAGATGGGATTCTTCTCTTCCTCTGGCTGCATCCTGCCTTGTTCTTGGTTGCCGTTTTGGGCTCTAACGTTTTTGTGTTGGGTTTTGGACTTGGGTTGCCATTGTTTGGCTAGCTGGTCGCCTTCTTCTGTTTTGGTTCTTTAGGAGGTGCCCGTCTTTGTGCTGTTTGTGCCTTCTAGCTTTTGCCTTGTTGGCTTTTCTTTTATTTCAGCACCCTTCCACTCATTATGCTTTGTTCGTATTGAGTGTAAGCCGGTGCCGTTGCTTGTACATATTGGCTTAGCTTAATACAATTACCGTTCACCAAAAAAAAAAAAACATCTAATGAGGTCATCAAGCATCTCAAGGACATCTTCCCACTTTCTTGAGGCGGATGATTCAGCCTCTGCAGCTGGTGAAACGCGCATCCATGCAGAGGAGTTGGGATGAAAGAAACTTGAAGTTTCATTTAAGAAATCTAGGCAAACAGAAAAAATATGCCCACCCATATCTGCTGCTGTGTCACCTGCAGGTACACCGTGATGCACCGATTCAGCCTCTTGGGAATTGGCCATTCATCTAGTCCAATTCATATTTCAAGCCATTTAGTATCTCCTCAAGCGTAGGGGTCCACATCTGGTGCTGTGTCACCTGCAGGTACACTGTAACGCACCGATTCCCTTTGCTGAGTGAAGTGTTAATGATGTGTCCCTTGTCTCGGACAGGAAATTTATGACCATGGCTCTCTTTCACTTGCTTTACTGAAACAAACATGGGATGTCGACTTTGCATCTGCAGAAGATGCTGGGATACTTCACTTCAGTGTCTGCTGGATCAATGGAAACCCCATAAAAGCTCTAGCAACCGATCTTTAACATGAGCCATCTATAACATTCACGAGTCTGTCCTTGAACTAAATCCACATCCTTTAAGTAGTCGCTCAATTTTTTCATTCCATCTAGCAGGCAAAGTCACCCCACGGGCTTCACCAAAACAATGATAAAACATCACAATCCAAGGCCCGAATCCATTTCTTCGGGTGTCAAGTGCTTTCCCCAGCAGAGGCTGTTCCACACATTCTTGTGAGCCATTATGAGCAAGCTCTAACAACTCTTATTGATCCTTAGATTTTTCACCAGCTTGATTCTAATCTTCAAGAAACTCTACACAAAGCACAGACTTGATCGCTGGGTTCATCCATACTATTACTTCACTCAGACAACGATTGAACAGGTGGCTGCTGTGGCCATGCGCTAAAAAAAATTATCTTTCCCTCTATCTCATTTAGTCGTGGAATGGCAGCGTACACAATCATGCACACTTGCAAGTTCTAGAAAGCTGGCGACTAGAAAGTCAATATGACCAACATCAATGAGAAAATTGCGGAAATCCATGAGACCCCTCTGTTCAAGCAAAGAAGAGGCACCCTCTTGTTCAAGCAAACAAGAAATGCAACAATATGTGAAGAAGTAAATCGCGTGAAAAGTCATTGACAATACAAATTATGCAAGACATGTGATTGACCGATTACACCACGTCAGCCATGTAATCCATAGATAAAACACTTTGCTGCGATAAGAGTTTGGGTAAATATTATCAAAAACCCCAAATAGATATCCCTTCACGACATTTACCCCTAATTACATTTTCACTCATAACGCCGTGCTTGTACTTTTCTCATCCTTATGAAAACATCTATTTGATACACCCATTCATTTAATCCAGACTGTGGAATGACTTTGCAGACACAATCTGGTTTATAATCTCATGGATCTAAACTAATGCAGACACGGAGTAAGGATAAGAGTACTGTCGTATGCAGCCACTTGGAACCAATCCAGGTCAAGGATACAAGATGTTGATAATTCCAGACCTGTATGTTGCTTATTTGCATGTGTTTCAAGATGAGAAAAATGCACATCCATCCATCCCAAAGATTTCATTTTGGAACTTAAAACCACGAGATAAGGCGCAATTGTATATGAGCAATCGACAGTCATCAGCCAACAGAATTTAAATTTTCTATTTGAATTTCTTTATCCATGCTCATAAATTTCAATAAATGTTAGTCAATGTTAAAAAAACTGTTAATAAATAAAATGATCGGTGACTTTTGTTTATGGTAACTTGTTCATAAATTACCATTCTTTTTATGAAATTAACGACTTTTTGACAGTTCGTAAATTGGCAATTTTTTACATACTAACTTACCAACTTTTATTTGCATAATTTACCATCATTACAAACTTATCAACTATTATATGAAATTAAATCTAAATTAAAATAATTTACCAAATGTTGTCATATTAAATTGACAACTAGTTTTGGGATACAAAATTTTATTTGAGTTACATATAGTTTAATTGTTTTTCTCAATTTTACATCTTTTTTACGAACATACCAATTTTCATTAGGCTTGATCTTTTTCACTTAACAACTCAATTTTGACATTCCCAGTCTAAATTAGTATATGACTCATCACTAACTATTAAATTACCACATAGTTCAACCAAAAAAAAAAAATTACCCGATAGTATGAATTTAAACAACTTTCATTTGAATTTATTGCCAACATTTATTTATTTACTAAACTTCCCAACTTTTAATATCGTTTGCAAAAATTTATTTGCATTTCTTAGCAACACCAACGAGCAAATTACTAGTCGAGGTTGATTTTGTAAAATATGAGTTTTGACCCAATAAAAAAAAAAGGTAGAAGCTTCAACAGAGAGAGGAATCAAGAGTTTTCGGGAGAGGGAAAAGAGAAGAGAGAGAGAGAGAGAGAGAGAGAGAGAGAGGAAGAAAAGACAGAAAAAAAAAAGGAAAAAGAAAAGAAAAAGGAGGAGATAAAAGGGAAAGAGATAAGGAAAGAGGCTTCATGCGTTCTCATCATGGGAGCCTTGCCAAGCCACGTTAACTACATAATGCAACGCTCTGTAAGCACTCGTGCTCCCCCTTCGTTCAATTGGAGTAATTTTGGACCTAAGGCTTGAAATTCGGAATTTTGGGAAAATCAAGCGGCAAAGTATGATTTTTGAGTCGTTGAGCTGCATATTTTTATAGAAATAATACTTTGGAATGTTGTGAAGCTATAGCATCTTATGGATCATGATTTAAGCTTGCAGTTTGTTCGGAATGGAATTTTGAAGTTGGAGGTGCATTCTGGTACTGTAGCGAACAGTAGCTTCGAGCTTTTTTTTTGTTGTTTTCAGTACTGTTTTAGGGTGGCTAAGTTGAGGTTGTTGTTGTATGTTAAGAGACCTTTATAAAGACTATAAGACGGCTTGAAATGGAATTTTGTGGAGGAAGTTATGGAGCGACAAAGTTGGCGCATGGGATGCACCTAGTGGGAAATTGATGGGTTTTCGATAAATGCAAGTTTTCGTGGTGCATAGGTGTCGTTTTATTGACAAATAGGCCTAGTATAGATGAGTCGTTATGCAAATATCATTTTTACTCAACCTTTTGATATTGTTTTTCCGTTAATTGTTAGGGATTCGAGTACATTGGTTCGAGTGAGCGTCGTAGTTGATTTTCGACTTTCCCAGGTGAGTGGTGCTATTTCTTCTAAGAATTTATAAGCTCATGTCTTCAAAATGATAAATATTTGATATTTTATGAGTTATAAATAAGCATGTTTATTGCATAAAAGTTGGATCGGGCATTTACTAAGTTTTGATATTTGAAAATAGTGTGAGAACGTTTTATGAATATATATTGTGTTTGATAAACGAAGTTGAGAATATTACATGTTTTGGGTTTATGAAACCATTTCACAAAAAGCTCGACTTTGAGATGATTTATGGAAAGTTAAATAAATATTTATTTGTGATAAGCTTTTTGAAATGTATTTGATTTGAAATTGATTTATGAGATGGGTCTTGAAATTATTTAAGAATGTTTTATGAAAAGTATTTCTAGTGGATAAGTTGAGTTGCAAAATCTTTTCGTGATATATGAAATGTTTTATGGATTTGGTTTGAGAATTACGGATGGTGTTGTTCTAAATTGATGTTGATGCTCATACTGTGAGCCTAGCGAGAGGCTTGTGGGTATGCACATATTATTCTAGGATATCTTGTGGGCCGAGCCACCAGTTAATAATAGGTGGAGATCTTGCCAAGGGGGAATCTTAGTCGCATCGTCACCAGGCGTTGTATTGTAACCATGGTTTAATATTGAACAATGGATTGGTCAATGGAGTGAACCATTGACATGAGATATAAGATGGGTCGATGGAATGGACCATTGACGTGTAATTTGAGAATAGTCGTTGGAATGGACCATCGTGTAATTTGAGATTAGTCAATGGAATTGATCATTGACATGTAATTTCGTTAGATTATTGATGCGTGGTTTGATGAGATTAATCAATGGAATAGATCATTGATGCATGTTTTATGAGATTGACCAATGGGTTAGACATTGACATTTGCTTATTATTATCTTGAATATTTTTGCTTTGAACATATTGTGTTAAAGTAAGAAAGATTATATTTCGGTCTGGAAGGTTTGTTAAATTTCTGGGTTTGGCGTGGTATGAGATTAACCAATGGAATGGACCATTGGCGTGCGAATTAATGAGATTGATTAGTGGATTAGATCATTGATATTTATTTCGATATTATTATGAAATGATTATTTTTGCTATAAATATAGCTATCTTAAAGCATATGTAACTTATTCTTATTACTGTATGTTTGTTATATCCTAAATTTGGGTTAAAAGAGTTGCAGTTTGGTTTTGTAAATATACATAGTGGGTGCTCGATCCGCTTAGAAGAGATGCACTACTCACTAAGCCGTGGTTGCTCACCCCTCTATTTTTTCCAATCATTTTCAAGTTCCTCGACTAACGATGAGTAGATATGAGAGCGATATGGATGTGAGGACTTTTAAGAGTTAGATTTTGGGAGCTCTAAGGCTGCGTCCTTTGAGTGGAAGGACGGCCGTATCATCCCCTTTCTTGTTGGTTTTGGGGTGTGACAGATTTTCACCTTACTCCAACAAGAGGCAAGTCTCAGCCAATTCTCTTATTGGGTTGCACACGTAAAACGGTATCTATTGGTTAATTGTACTGCACATATATATAGGCAAGTCTCAGCCAATTCAATTATTGGGTTGCACTCGTAAAACAGTATCTATTGGTCGATTGTACTACACACACATATATACACACATATACACAAGTCACCTTGAGGCTACTCAGGTGAAAACATGAAATATGGAGGTATCGATTTCTATTGCCAAGAACTCCAAAACTTCATGTAATTTTGAGCAAGAACACTCGATTTTCATCAGCCTTCCTTGGACATGCAAATACATACATTAAGTGCACAAGGCAATGGCACGATCTGTACATGGCTAAGACAAGAATAAACATTTATGAAAGTAATGAAATGCGCCATTCATCAGTTGACAATATAATTGTTAAACCAATCATGCTCAAAAGAAAGATTTTATACTTCTTATGGAAAAATATAAAGAAAAGTTGCAGCCACATCAAGCATATTTGGCGAACTTCGTAATCAATGTATTACTAAGATAGCCTTAATGAGGAGAATAAAACATCTTCGCCAAAAAGGCAACTATCGCGCTAATCTTCGTAAAGAAAATCAAACTGTCCGTAAATTTACCGAGATTAGTCTTATGAAGATCTCCGACCTTGACCAAAATTAAGAATCCTTATCCATCCATAAATACCACCGAATCAGCAGATTAACTACTAACTATGGATATCATATGGCTATTTGAATAGCCGCTGGAAAGAAGACTTGCTTGGTCCAAAATGATACTATCTCAATGCTTTCCTTCTCCTCCTCCTCCTACTCCATCTCCTCAATTGAAAAACTACATGTCAATCTATCCGATCTTACCTGCATCAGTCCTCCAAAAGCATGAAAAAGGATGACTAAGTTTGCTATCACTGTTTTCCCTTGAGCCTGTGATTGTATGCCACCTTTTGCTTTTATCCCCTTCATCGCAACATCGGTCACGTTCTCCTTCTTGACGTCAATTTCTTTTCCATTAATTGTTTTGCCATTTTCTGCGAGTTCTTTTTCCTTTGACTTTCCAGTATCAGCAAACAAGTGCTCCTTGATGTATAAGTAGGGCCTTGCGTCTCTCCTCCCTGAACTCACATTACCACTTGAAGAAGCTCCAAAGGTGTGAGTGCAAGATCAAGCTCCTAGCCTCCAATAGGAGCATCTGTAAATTCCTAACAGATAAGCAAGTGAGCAGGGACCAAATGAGGGAATCAGAACATTTCCCCTCTTGAAATTGTCCATAATTTATTTGGTCCGGATGCTTTTCAAACACAGTCCTAAAGCCACAAATATGAGTGTAGTAATGGCTACACCGCGTTCCTCAATGCAATCTTCAATCACGTAGCTGTGTATTAGCTCATTCAGGCTTAATTCATTCCAATCGAGAGACCAATTCCTATGCAGAGCCCAAACATATCCTTTTAGGGGATAAATCTGAACTAAGTCCTTTGTTCCTTGTCGCTTTTTAGTGCCCACATTTAAAATGGGATATATAAGATAAAATTCTCCGGATCATAAAAAATTCCATCATATGTTTGCTGCAACCTAAGATAGGATTAAAAATCTCTAAAAATACTCTGTTTTGTCAAGCACACCAAAGGGGTCGTGATTCTTCATCCAGAGTCTCAGGTTCGAACAAAGAGTTCTCTCTCTAACACACTTGCTCAAACTCAATCAGATCACGGTTACTCTTTTCTTTGCTCGAATTTACCCTTCATTCAACAGTTTGAGATACTAGGAAATGTGCAACAATGGGCAAAAACGAAGGACATGTGCTCTACGAGATTCACTGTCATACATCAGGGCCTTGGTTTTATATTATCGTCCTAAACAGGTCCAATCCAATTCTCTTAACTCCATCTCTCATAAATTCAACGCCTTTTCAGTTTCTGATCTTCTTCTCCGTTTGCTTCTGAATTCAGGTGAATGAGGCTTCGAGTGGAAACTTCCTCTCCTTAATTTCAGGTACGTCTTCGTTTTCATATAAAAGTCTCATTTGAACCTTTTTTAAGCTGTTGTGAGAGTGAGTGAGTTATGGTCATCCTTGAGTTTTTTAATATCGCTATGCTTCTCGAGTGATAGCTTGGCTCTGTTGAGATTTTGCAAGGGTCAATTAACGTTCCTGTTTTATGTGTCATGAAGGTGTGAGTTGACTTCAATAGAAATAAAGCACAGAGCAACAACAACAAGAGCAACGAAGCATGGACCAGATCGACTTTAGATTCCTTTTCACATTCGGTTGTTGGAACACAATTGGCGATGGTCGGAGGCAAGGACGATTGCATGGTGATCGGAAGTGACAACAATCAGCTGTCGTGGTGGTGGTCATCGCTCGGTGGCCAACGGCAATATCCACATGCTCCTGCGCTCCATCTTTGGAAGATGACATGGTTTGCTTGTTCATCTTGTTTGGATACGTTTTTTTTTTTTTTTTACTTTTTTATTCAATGATGGCTTATCGTACCCTGTTTCCCTGATTTTTTATCCAGCATTTTATCCAAATATTATTGGGTCAAGAGGATGTTGCTAAACACTAAATATCTAGAATCAAATCTAGACCATCAAAGATTTCCCTACCCGCATATACCCACAGGTTTTGGCAAAGCCAGATCCAACCCAACACAGAGAGCGCGGTTCTTGGTTAGTTTTAGATGAAGCCAACTTATGCGCAACTTGATTGGATTCGATGTCATGACATTATGGATCAAAGCATGGGAACAGGCCATCCCATCATCATCATCATCATAAGTAGCCCAGACTTGATTATTACCACTTGAAACCTCTGTCCAATCATTATCAAAAAAAAAATGAAAATATGGGTCTGCAATGAGCGTTTGCTTTGGGACTACGTTCTCCACTTCAGATTCAACATTAGAAATGGCATGGGAAAAATTTTTGATCCGACTTTTGTCGTTTCTGTCCATGGGCTTCCTATGCTTAGCTGCAGCAGAATTTGGACCATTTGTAGGAGCTTTCTGCTCCATGTTGTACCCTTCCTTGCTGTTTCCTTATGAAGAATTTAGTCCATCTGCAAGTTCTTTCTCACTACTCCAATCATCAAGCTTCTTAAGAATTTCCTTCTTTGCTATATGTATTAACATATTTGGTGTTAACATATAATGCAGGTGGGTGGACACTTCCCTCACTTGAAGCGATCAAAGATTGCAGTGAGGATTGTGGTGTTACTGTTGTTCTACTGATCAAAGTTTGTGGCTTCAAGACTGTGTTTCATAAGCATCCGGATCCAAGTAAAGTATGGACAATTCCAAGAGAGAAATGTTTGGTTCTCTCATCAGGCCCTGCTCACTTGCAAGTCAAGAAGGTGCAAATGCTTCTATTGGATGCTGAGAGCATAATCCTGCATCCACACCTTTGCAGCTTCTTCAAGTGGTGACACGAGTTGAGGGAGGAGAGACTTGTTCTTGATATTGCTAGTATGAGTACCTAGAGGGGGGTGAATAGGTATACAAAGATTTTTCTCGATAATTTCTGTATACTTGCGCAATACTTTAGACAGTTGAAAGATTTGTGAAGAGTAATAATCAACGTAAGACTGAGTAAGGAAAGAGAGAATTAAACACGCGGTTTATAGTGGTTCGGCTTGATCTAAGCCTACGTCCACTCTTCTGCACTGACAGCCAATTTGGCTGGATTCCACTATGAACAAAGAGATGTTACAGTGTTGATCTTCCTTGACTTCTTGGTGTAGATGATCTACTACACTCGCTCAAGGTATCACCAAGTACAAACACTCTCTATGTATACAATTTCGCTCAGACTGTATCGACTAACAATCAAGGTTCTTCAGACTCTGGAATTTTTCTATCGATCACACACTTAAAACAACTAGAACGTCTTCCTTTTATACTCCTTTATGCCATCATAGCCGTTGGCACTTACCAAAGGAATTCCTCCAATCTACCCGTTGGACGGAATCAATCAAGAAGATCATCCGAGCTATTTAAGGAATCGATGATAGCCCATCAATCCCGTTCGCCCATACAATCGGGATCTTGGTTTCCAAGAATAGAACATTCCAAGAATATTTCGTCGACCATCGGATCTTCAATCGATCTTAGATAAGAATTAAAGAATCCGAAATATTTATCCAACCAAAGAGTCTTTTCCAGGGGATAGGATCGAATCATCAACCATATACTTCGGCTTTGGATTTCCTTCATCATTGGATTAGAAAGACTGTCAGTGAGAATAGACTTAAGTCTTGAGTCTTGAGTCTTAAGTCTTGAGTCTTGAGTCTTGAGTCTTGAGTCTTGAGTCTCGAGAATACAAAGTCTTCAGACTTTAAACTGTCGGTCTCCGAACATCCAGACTTAGACGAAAGAAACGTTTTGTCGGCTTCAAAATATTCGGAAAGATTTCCCAACAATCTCCCCTTTTTGATGGTGACAAAACTTTCTTGTAGATTCGAACAACTTTGACCTGCAAAAACATTTCTCAAGCAATATGGCTAACTCATAAAGATTAATAAAACAACCAGACTCTGCATCCACAGAAAATTGGTTAGTCTTTCATGAGTAACACCATATAACAACACTTGAAATAAATGCAACCAGTCAAGCATCAGAATCCACAGCCAATTCAGTCAAATTCACACCCAAGTTCAAGTTCTCAAGTCATACTCAGAAATAAACATAACCACTAAAAAGTTTTAAAGATATTGAAAAAGTTGTTGGTTCAAATTGGTTCTCCCCCTTTTTGTCATCATTAAAAAGGGTGAGAAAGGAGTCATGTCTGCTTGGGAATGCGCACGATCTGGAAATCCCCAATGGACTGGACTACTCCTTCGAGCTTCTTTAGGTCTTCCCTCAGTTGAGCTACCTCTTCTCCCTTAGCATTAGCTTGAAGTTGCAGAGCGAGGTCTTTGAATTTATCCTCCAGAGAGACTGAAGATGCTTGTCCAGCATTCTTCATGGCCTGGATTTCAGAGTCCAGAGCATATATCTGTCCACGCATTTCCAGAAGAATATCCATGATACGACGAAAATCTGCAGAATCGTCCGTCTGTGTACTAGCATTGGCTTTCTCAGATGGTGTGTATGCAGACGATGGCGCTTCTGTAAAGTCTTGCAGATTTGTATCGTGACCTTCTTCAGGCAATTGAGAGACCTGAACTTCTTCTGGGTCTTCTGGAGATTGTCTTAGATCTTCACTGTCAGCAGCATGAGGTGTGGACCTCTCTTGCTCGCCAACTCCCCCTGTCTCTAAGACATCGAAAGGGGAAGAGTGATGATCATGCTCTTGATTTCCCTTCTCTCTAGATTCATCAGCAAACTTTTCTTTTTCTCCTTCTCCTTCTTCTTCAGCTTCTTTCTCCTTCTCTCTCTGCTCTTCTTCTTCTCTGTTCTTCTGAAGTTCTGACGGTTGAGACACAGAACGTCTGGTTCTTGTTAGTGCTTGGATAGTGGGATCTTCATCTTCTTCATCTTCATCTTCATCCTCCAGGATGAGAGTTCTTTTCTTCTTTTTCAATAGGGCACCAATGGCCGCCTTTCCCTTTCTCTTTGAGGCAGACTGAACTGGAGATTTCACTCTGAATTTCTCCATTGCCTTTGAAAGTTCTTGCAGACGCATCTTTGTTAACATCTTCAAACCTACCACCATCTTATCACACGGTCGAACACAAAATGATTGTGGCGGTTCAATATGCATGTGTTTGAAGATCTTGATCACTAGACCAGGATAAGGCAATTGTCCTTTGTTTTTCGACATTGCTCTGTACATATGGAAGAGAATAGTGTGCGGTAGAGAAAACTTCCGTCCTGAGTTGATCGCGTACATCAACTTTGCTTCAGAAAGAGACATAGAAGTCTTTGACGTAGACTTTGGTCGGAGACAGTTGATCACAATCTTATGAAGCACAATGTTGATGGCCTTCATCCTTGAGTAGGTAATTTTCTTCTCTGCGTCCATATCTTTGACAAGATCCAGAGTAGTACGAGCAGGTGAGACTTTGATTGGTAAATATCGTCCTCGTTCAACTCCAACTATGTCCGCCAACATATTCACATCTACCACGTAGACTTGGTCTCGAACACTGAATGAAATTCTATTCGCATCCAAAAAGCTAAGATTTGAATAGAAATAAGCGGTCGATTGAGCATACCCGTCCGTAGAGTCGAGCAAAAGTCTCAAGTTGAAGCAAATTCAACTTTTCTCTTAAGTTCATTTTGATGGCGTCCGGGAAGTCAAAATCAACACTTCTAGGGTTTATCACCCCTCTTTTCAACAAACTGAAATACACTTTTTCCGATCCTTGGATTTAAACAAATCCATCCGATTTCCTTTCACCTTTGCTGCCACACCCATTTTAGGTTGAAATTCAAGGAACATTCCGTCATCATCGTTCCCTTCAATCAGATTTTGTCCTGGCAAACGAGGGTCACTGGGAATGTTCGCAAGAGCCTCCTCTGCCCTTCCTTTAGGAGCAACTCCCAATTCTTCCATTTTCCGCAGAAAAAGATACTCATTCCCATAATTTTTGTCCTTAAGGAAGTCATCTATATATTTTAATGAAGAACCGGAGCTTTTCAACGCACGATAAAGCTTATAGATAAAGGAGGGTCTTTGGACTCTTCTTCGGGTCGGTTTCCTCGATTATCTCTTCTTCCAGATGTTGACTTGCACTTTGTGGGGCAGGAGTTGTTGAATGACGTGGAGGAGAGCGAATCGGACTTTGTCGCTGACTTGATAAGTCTTCTTCCTCAGTAAGATCGAAGTGAGTTGGTCCCTTCTCCATTCTTTGTGGTCCCCTGCTTGCGATTCTTGATGATTTCCTCGAAGACGACATCTTTCTTTGTCTATTGGAAGATTCCTTCACTTGCTTTTCCCAAGAAAAATGACCACTTTCTCGACGACAAACAAGAAGTAGAAAAACAGTATTGGGAGGAGAGTGCCTTTTAGGGTTTTGAAGATTGGGCGAAGAGAAACTGTATATAAATAACTCAGTTTTTGAAAAAGGGAAGTTCAATCGGTACAAGGAAAGTGTACGAACACTTCTTTTCAAAATCAATAACTCCTAAAATTAATCCCTTTTAAAAAGACAAGATTTCGAATTTCACACGGATTATAATCGAACGAAAGATCGTACCTTTTCAAATTTAGATAAAATAACTAAACAAGAATTCGTACATTTTAGATAAAATAGCAACTTACAGTCTTTAGCCATGAATGTTTGAGTCTCATGATTTAAAGTCTGAGAGATCAAAGTCTTAGAGTTGGTGAGTCTCTAGACTTTAACTTCTTCAAGCTTCAAAATGTTGAGTCTTGAACGGATAAAGTCGAATTGATTTTTCTCCAAAGGCTTTGTGAATATATCCGCTAGTTGACTCTTTGAATCAACAAATTGAATTGAGATTTCTCCATTTTGAATATGATCTCTAATGAAGTGATGTCGAATCTCAATATGCTTTGCTTCTTGAATGAAGGATTGGATTTTTGGTGAGATTGATCGCTGCTGGTGTTGTCACATCTGATTTACGTGCATGAGTCTTCAATGCCAAAGTCTTGTAGCTGTTGTTTTATCCATAGAATTTGCGAGCAAAGCAGCTTCCAAGAGCTACATACTCGCTTCGTCGTTGAGAGAGCTACGGTGCTTTGCTTCCTTGAAAACCAAGACACTATCCTGTTTCCAAGCAGTTGACAAGTTCCAGAAGTGCTCTTTCTATCGACTACGCAACCGCCGGATCGCATCCGAGTATCCTAGAAGATTAAAGTCTCCCTTCTTTGGATACCAAAGACCGATGCTTGAAGATGAAGCAACGTATTTGATAATACGTTTCACGGCAATGAGATGTGATTCTCTAGGATCTGATTGAAACCTAGCACAGATGCAAACACTCAACAAAATATCAGGTCTAGAAGCAGTAAGATAAAAAAGTGAACCGATCATGCTTCTATACAACTTTTGATTAACTTTCTTTCCTTCTTCATCTTTGTCTATCTTCAAGGAACTTGACATTGGTATGTCAGTCTTCTTGCAATTTTCCAATCCAAATCTTTTGACAAGATCATTAGCATATTTTTCTTGGAAGATAAAAGTTCCTTCCTTCAATTGCTTTATTTGAAGGCCAAGAAAGAATGTTAATTCTCCCATCATACTCATTTCAAACTCATCCCGCATAGACTTAGAAAATTTCTTGCAAAGACTTTCATTAGAGGATCCAAAAATAATGTCATCAACATATATTTGAACGAGTAAAAAGCTTTTGTTTTCCTTTTTGATGAATAGAGTAGTATCTACTTTACCTTTGACAAATCCGTTACGTAATAAGAACTTACTTAGTCCGTCGTACCAAGCTCGAGGTGCTTGCTTTAGACCATACAGAGCCTTTTTCAGTCTGAAGATTGAGTCTGGCTTCTTTGGGTCTTCAAATCCAGGCGGTTGTTCCACATAAACTTCCTCTTGGATAAACCCATTTAGGAAAGCACTTTTGACGTCCATTTGGAATAACCTGAAATTTTTGTAACAAGCAAATGCAAGTAATAGACGAATAGCTTCTAACCTTGCTACGGGAGCGTAAGTCTCATCATAGTCTATTCCTTCTTCTTGCGTGTATCCCTTGGCCACGAGTCTTGCTTTATTTCGTACGACTTTTCCCTTTTCATTCATCTTGTTTCTGAACACCCATTTGGCTCCAATAACAGTTTTACCTTTTGGTTTAGACGTCAAATCCCAGACATCGTTAATGTTGAACTGTCTAAGCTCTTCTTGCATAGCTTCGATCCAGCTTTCATCAGATAAAGCTTCTTCTATGCTTTTGGGTTCAATTTCAGAGATGAGAGCAACAGCACTAGACTCTTCACGTCTTTTGGATCTGGTGCGAATTCCTTCATTAATTTCGCCGATAATGAGATCTTTAGGATGACTGGACTTGTGTTTCCAGTTGCTCGTTGATTTTTCTGGTTGATGATCTCTTCCTTTATTTGAATCTTCATGAACATCTTGACGCTGGTCTTCCAGAGTCTGAGATACTTTTTGAGTTGTAAGCTTTGGAAGGTCTGGAGCAGGTTCAGACTCTTCATTTTGAGTCTGGCTGGATTCATCTTGCGTTGAGTCTTGGAATTTGACATTCATTGACTCCTCCACAGTCTGGCTCTTCTTATTGAAGACTCCTCCATAGGCTTTGCTTGATGTAGAATATCCAAGGAAGATGCCTTCATCTTATCTTTCTTCAAACTTACCAACTCGATCTTTTGCATTTTTCAATATAAAGCATTTGCAACCAAACACATGAAAGTATGAAACAATAGGCTTCTTACCTTTGAATAATTCATAAGGAGTTTTCTCAAGAATAGGTCTTAGGAAGACTCTATTGATGATATAGCATGTTGTTGAAACGACTTGACCCAAAATCGTGAAGAAATTTTGCTTTCAATTAAAAGTGTTCTAGCCATTTCTTGAAGAGATCTATTCTTTCTTTCCACAACTCCATTTTTTGAGGAGTGTATGGAGAAGAGAATACATGATTAAAACCAGATTCATCACACAATTTTGTGAAATCTTGATTTTCAAATTCACCTCCATGATCTATTCTTATACATGAGATAACACATCCTTTTTCGTTTTGAACCTTTTTAGCAAATTTTTCAAAATACGAAAAGGTTTCTGACTTACTTGCAAGGAAATATACCCAAGTAAAGCGAGAGAAATCATCCACAATTACTAGGCAATATTTCTTACCTCCAATACTCGAGTTCGGTTGGTCCGAAGAGATCCATATGCGAATCGTAATACATGATTAGTAGAGACATGATTTATTGGCTTAAATGAATTTCTTACCTGTTTTCCCAGAATACAGGGTGTGCATGGATCGGACTTTTGATATGGTAATTTGGGTAGACCTCGAACATACTGTTTTGATGAGATTTTGGCTAATTGCTTCATATTGACATGGCCAAGCTTTATGTGCCATAAGCTTGCTTCATCTTGGATTGAAATTAGACATTGTGATTCATTCACCTTCATGTCTAAGAGATAGATGTTTCCATGTCTTCGACCCATGAAAGACTCAGTAGAGTCTTTACTAATTCCATAGCAAATTCCTTCTTGAAAGGAGATCTTGAAACCAGATTACACGGTTGGCTAATCTTTGAGAAGGTTATAGTTTAGTCCTTCTACTAGAGAAACATTGCTTATTGTGAGATTTCCAATTTTCACGAGTTCCAAATCCCACGATGCTTCCTTTGCCGTTTCCTCCAAATGAAACATTTCCACCGTTTACTTGAACAAGCTTTATGAAGCACTTTGAGTCTCCTGTCATGTGTCTTGAACATCCGCTATCAAGATACCATTTTATCTTTTTCTTGACGGAGACCTGCATTTAAAAGAGAATCTCAAGTTTTCTTTGGTACCCAAATCTTCTTGGGTCCTTTGGTGTTAGTAGGATAAGCATTATTAGGCCATACTTTCTTAACATGTTTCCAAACCATAGGACATTCTTTTTCAAAGTGATCCTTATTGTTACACTTTGAACACCTTAGAGCATTTCGACCAACAGACTTTACAAAAACTTTCTTGAAATGATTTTTGTAAGCCTCTCTCGACGGTCTTTTCTTAATTCTTTCTTTAACTTTAGGAAAATCAATCAATGGAATTGTTTCCGCTGTCATGCCTAAACCAGACTTATTGAAGTAAGGTCTTTGAACTGAAAGAACTTTTTCAAGCTTTTCGGATCCTATCGAAAACTTCTTTGAAATATTTGATAAGTCTGTTTTTAAGAAAACATTTTCTTTCAAAAGATCATCTTCTTTTTCTTTAAGAACAGAAACATTTTGGTCTAGACTTTTAACTCTTTCTTCTAAAATGACTTCCTTTTGTTTTAAAGCTGAGTTTTCCTTTTTAAGTTCGGAAATCCTTTTGAGAGAAGTCTTAAGACTAAAACACAGTTCATCAATATATTTAGAGACTTTGACAGGAATTTTAAAATCACTTACCTCAAATTCATTGTTCGAGTCGATCCAATCTGAGTCCGAGTCCGAATGTGCCATCAAACATATGTTGGCATATTCATTATCACTCTCTTCACATTCTCAGTATCACTCCGGGTTTCGGCTTTGAGAGCCTTTCGAAACTTCTCATCTTTTCCTCTTTTCTTTTCGAGAAGAGGACAGTTGGGTCGATGTGTCCCTTCTTCTTACATTCGAAGCAAACTACATCTTTGTTTGGTTCCTCATTATCAATAGACTTGGTCTCGCTGTCTCGAAAACTTTGTTTCTTTGGGTTGAACCTTCGCCTTTTCTATTCAGTTTTCTGAATCTTCTTATCATGAGGGCGAGCTCCTCATCATCCATATCATCTTCAGAATCTGCATCATGAGAGTCATCATTTGATTTTAGTGCAATAGATTTCTTACCTCTTGGATCTTCGTCCTCATTAATTCGTTCCACTTCATAAGACTGAAGAGTTCCAATCAGCTCGTCGACAGATAGAGGCATAATTCTTTGTGTCTCTCTTATTGAAGTCTTTATATGATTCCAATCCTTGGAGAGTCCACGCAGAAGCTTGTTCACCTTCATGGGATCAGAAATTTTTTGTCCTTGGTTCTCAAGACCATTGACAATATCTGTAAAACGACTAAACATGTCAGTTATAGATTCTCCTGGTTTCATTTTGAAGGCTTCATATTGACCGAGGAGAATGTTGATTCTAGTCTCCTTCACTCGATCTGTTCCTTCATAGGTGATATGTAATCTATCCCATACTTCTTTTGCTGTAACACAAGAAGATATTCTGTTATATTCAGTTGGAGACAAGGCACAATATAAAGAGTAAATTGCTTTTGCATCGAGTGCTTGTCTCTTGTTTATTTCTTCCTGAGGCATTCCGCTGGCTTCAACAGTTTCTTTCCCTCTTTCAGAGACTGATGCAGCAACAGGAGTGATTCCTCTTTCCACAACATCCCATTCCAGAGGATCCTTGGATCGTAGGAAAGCTTTCATCTTGTTCTTCCAGATGTTGTAATCCTTTCCGTCAAAGTAGGGTGGTCTGGTATTGCTTTGCCCTTCCATCAACCCTGGTGCTAGCATACTAGCCATGGATCTTTTACTCTGAAGTAAAACACTTCAAACAAAGTAAGAACACAGGCTCTGATACCAATTGATATTGCTAGTATGAGTACCTAGAGGGGGGTGAATAGGTATACAAAGATTTTTCTCGATAATTTCTGTATACTTGCGCAATACTTTAGACAGTTGAAAGATTTGTGAAGAGTAATAATCAACGTAAGACTGAGTAAGGAAAGAGAGAATTAAACACGCGGTTTATAGTGGTTCGGCTTGATCTAAGCCTACGTCCACTCTTCTGCACTGACAGCCAATTTGGCTGGATTCCACTATGAACAAAGAGATGTTACAGTGTTGATCTTCCTTGACTTCTTGGTGTAGATGATCTACTACACTCGCTCAAGGTATCACCAAGTACAAACACTCTCTGTGTATACAATTTCGCTCAGACTGTATCAACTAACAATCAAGGTTCTTCAGACTCTGGAATTTTTCTATCGATCACACACTTAAAACAACTAGAACGTCTTCCTTTTATACTCCTTTATGCCATCATAGCCATTGGCACTTACCAAAGGAATTCCTCCAATCTACCCGTTGGACGGAATCAATCAAGAAGATCATCCGAGCTATTTAAGGAATCTGATGATAGCCCATCAATCCTGTTCGCCCATACAATCAGGATCTTGGTTTCCAAGAATAGAACATTCCAAGAATATTTCGTCGACCATCGGATCTTCAATCGATCTTAGATAAGAATTAAAGAATCCGAAATATTTATCCAACCAAAGAATCTTTTCCGAGAGGATAGGATCGAATCCTCAACCATATACTTCGGCTTTGGATTTCCTTCGTCATTGGATTAGAAAGAGCGTCGGTGAGAATAGACTTAAGTCTTGAGTCTTGAGTCTTAAGTCTTGAGTCTTGAGTCTTGAGTCTTGAGTCTTGAGTCTCGAGAATACAAAGTCTTCGAGACTTTAAACCGTCGGTCTCCGAACATCCAGACTTAGCGAAAGAAACGTTTTGTCGGCTTCAAAATATTTTGGAAAGATTTCTCCAACAGTTCTCGGGCACCGCTGATACAATTAACAAGCACTTGTTTGCCGGTACTGGAAAGTCAAATGAAAAGGTAACTCCCAGTAAATGGCAAAACAATTGATGGAAAAGAAATGGAAGTTAAGATGGACAGCGTGATCGATGTTGTGATAAAGGGAATGAAAGCGGCTGTACTAACGCAAACTTAGGGGAAAGCAATGATGAAGAATATAGTCATCCTTTGGCTTGCTTTTGGAGCATTGCAACTGGCTAAGAACTTTATGAAATCAAGAGTACGAGAAGATGAAGATGAAGAATGACTGTAGATGATCGAGAAGAAGTTTTCGATATCTTGTATTTCCATTCATTTGAACAAAAAGAAGATTGAAGAATACAGCAGAAACTTTATGAATTGTTATGTTCTTCTTAGCTTCCAACTGATTACAATACATCTCTATATATAGACGGAAAACAGAGGACTAACAACTAGAAAAGCGAACTAACTAACTTTTAACTAACAAACTTTACAGCTAAACATAACGAACAGTCTCAAGCCATCTTGAGACTTTGGCAATCCGTGTCTTTGACTTTTGTATGATCTCCACCGTTGATGAAACTCGTTATCCATGAGGTATCATTTCTTCAGCTCTTTTTAATTCTTGATTGCCTTCTGGTGATCCACATCTGTAATGGTCGAGGACTTCACCTCCTGTGGTTGACTTCTCAAGTCGAGAACCTCCTGTGATCGATTTCTCAATATTGCAGACTTGGCTCTTGGCTTCTGATCTTGATTCTCTAACAAGACTGACATGTAATTTTTTATTTGAGGAGATGGGGAAGGAGGAGGGAAGCATCCAGACAGTACCATTTTGGACTAAGTCAATCTTCTTTTCAGCGTTTGTTCAAATAGCCGTATGATATTCATAGCACTTAATATGTGGATTTGGCTGGTATTTATGGATGGATAAAGAATCTTAATTTTGGTCAAGGTTGGAGATCTTCAGAAGACTAATTTTAGCATTATAGATAACTTTGCAGACAGTTTTGATTTTCTTTACTAGGTGTAGGAAAGTAGTTCTTTTTTTGTTGAAGATGTCCTATTCTCTTCATTAATTTTGTCATGGTGATCCATGGAAAACAAAGTTGGCCAAATCTGTGTTATGTGGCTAAGACTGTTCTGTACATTTTAATATTAGATGTATAAGATTTTTGGTACGAGTGTGATTCACTTTGACATTACCTTGTCAAGGATGAATGGTGGATTTCATTGCTTTCATAAATCTTTAGTTTTTTCTAGCCCTCTACAGATTGTGTCATTGCCTTGTTCACTTATTTCCTTTGCTGAGCGGAAATGTTAAGTGTGTCGCTTATCTTGGTCAGGGAACTTATGACCATGGGCTCTCTTTCACTCACTTTACCGAAACAAACATGGGTGGTAGACTTCGAATCCACTGAAGATGCTGGGTCACTTCTCCTCAGTGTCTGCTGGATCAACGGAGGCCCAATAAAAGCGCCAGCAAGCGATTTAAAGGTATGCACTTTATGCTCCACAAGATCATCAATGACAATTGAACCATTTTTAACATTTACGAGCCGTCTGTCGACTGGATCCACGTCCTTTAAGCAGTCGCTCAATTTTGTCATTTTGCCAAAGGCCTTCTCATACCATTTAGCAGGCAAAGTCACTCCATGGGCTTTGCCAAAAATATGACAAACCAACACATTCCAGCGCATGAATCCATTACTTCGGGTGTCAAGATGCTTTACCCAGCAGAGGCTGTTCCACAGATGTTTGCGAGCTATTAGTAGTTAGCTCTGACAACTCCTATTGATCCTCGAATTTTTCTCCAGCTGGATTCTCAATTTGATCTTCCTGAGGCCCATTCAAAAACAGTGACTTGACCAGTGGGTTTCATCCATACTATTACTTCACTCAGACAAACGATCCAACAGGTAGTGGCTGTCGCCACGCACTAAAAACATTTCATCTTTCCCGCGATCGCATTTAGTTGTGGAATGGCTGTGCTATAGAATCTTGTCGAGACTTGCAAGTTTAAGAAACTTGGCGACAATGGGACAAGAAAATCACTATGACCAACATCGATATTTAAAACGGTGTCCATACGCACTAAGCGCGTGCTCGATTGAGAGTAATCGAGTGAATGTTTAATTGAGTGGCAACTTCATGAATGAGAATAGTGGGTATTTTTAATTTTGATAAAAGTTGATTTTGGAAAATTAAATTGAGACAAAGTGAAGCTCTTGGCCTAAATATATAGATATCGATTGAGAGCTAAAGCCCATCACAATGGTCATCTATCGAATGCATCCCAAGGTAATACTCCATGAATAAATAATCACATGAAAAGTTATCGATGATACGAATTATGCAATAGGTGATTAGCCAATTGCACCATATCAATTCTAAATCTATTACATAGATGTCTATTTAACCTTCAACTAGAAAATGCAGACATGGCAACAAGTCCTTCTATATGACACAACTAGCGTTTGACATGGATAATTTTAGGTAAAACAATGTTGTTTTGCTTAATTTATTTAAAGAAAAATGATTTGGTGATTTAATTTATTATGAGATTAACAGTCTATTACTGTGAATCACAAAAAACCAAATAGTAAATAATTAAAATTATTGTAGAATCTACTTTTTTCAATAATTTATTGTTCACAACAAGCTTCTATTGTGACATCCCAAATTTCACCGACCTTCATTAGTGTAATTAGATCATTAGGAACTTAGATTAATTAGATTGGGCTAGAAAGTGAACCCGATGGATCGTGAGAAATGTATGGGCTTGAGAATAAGTGGGCCACACAAATTGGACTTAAGAAATCTAATGAGAGATTATGGGCTTGGACTTGGCTTGAAGCGGGCCAAGGTTCGGAATTATTAGATTTGTAGATTTAGTTTAGTGGGCCGGATTGTTATAGATTAAGCATGTTGGGCCAGAGACGAATATTTAGGCCCGAGTGATTTTATTTTATAGATTATAGTTATGATAACTTGATTAATGTTTATAATGCTAATATCAATTTCTAACTTTAGCATTTTGTGATGAATTCTTTATAGACTAACATTGACTAGTCGATATGTTATGTCCTGACTTTGTATAATTATAAAAGGATTGAAATCAAGTAGAAACAAAAGGAAATTAATTGAAAAATATTAGAAACCAATGAACCGACTAATGACATGGATTAGAAGCAAATTGAATTTGAGACAACAAACTTAGAGGCCACGACATCTCTCTCTCTCTCTCTCGTTTCTTCTTGCATGCGACACCCATGGATTTCTTTCCTCTAGAAACTGAAACCATCAACTCAAGGAAAACAATCATTAGCAAATTTCATCATTAGTCTTACCTAGGGATTAGCCTTGTAGACCTATTTCCCCCTTAAGTTTCGTAACCCTTTCTCTCTCCATTTAAAACCGAACAACCCATCTTCGTCTTCTTCTTTCTTTTCTCTCTCAGTCGAGGGGTGAAACCAGAAGCAAACCAGAAGCAAACCAGCGATTTCTTCTTCTTGCATGCGAGATTTTGGTGTTGATCTTGAAGCATCTTTGTGTTGTCTAATAGCTGAACAAGGTAAGGAAGATATAACTCTAAATTGAAAGCTATCCATTGTTTTGTCAAGAAAACTTGCGGGTCAATCCAAACAGTGAAGGATTTAGTTTGTAGTTGCTGTTTTGTGGTTAATCTAAGCTCAGTAAGTGTTAGATTAAAGGTAGAAGCCATTGCATGTTGTTTTTGAGCTTTGTGTGTTTCAAAATCCAAGTGTGAGTATGCTGTTTTGTTGAGTGAAGTGATGAAATGGATGCCGAGTGGATGGATATGGTGTATACTGTGATGAGCGAACTCACGGATGCAACAACACTTCGAGTCGAGTTGTGGATTGATTATTTGTTAGAGAAAGACATGCCAAAGGTGCCTTAAGTTGCTGTGATTAGGCATTGAAGTATTGTAGAAGAAGTTTGTGAAAAGATAAGTGGTTTAGCCGGGTTAGAAGTAAAGAAAATCGTGTACCTATTCTGTTCTAGGTGAAAACGGTTATGGAGTCTTCTGTTTTGTGTTATTTTCTTTATATATGTTAATGGAAATAAGAAAGAAACCAGTCTATATGATAGAACATCTATAAGATCAAGTTATACACGTAGTGATAACCATACGAATATATAAAACGTAGAGATAGAAGTGAACTTAGTAAAAACCAGTAAACTGTTTGTGAGAAACGGTTTGACCTTTACTGATTATACGAATTTTCTGTATTAACCTAGTTAGAATTTGATTTCAAATCCTTAATGAAAATTGTAGAACACATCTTAATAAATGACGTGTCAAAATTTGAGATTAAATGGATAAGATTTGACTAGCAAAACAATTTTCTTTGTAGATAAAGAATTTGGACATCGATACAGGGTGCTAGTAAAGATTATGGCAATTGTTACTCTTAATACAGTGAGAATCAAACTTAAGTTTATTCATGGAAAATGTCAATCTATGTTTCAAATATAACATACTAAAATTTGGTAGTATTTAGAAAGGAATTAATAGGCCTCTTGTATCTGAAACCAAAACTGTACGTTTAGTTAGTAAACTGTCTGGACCCGAGAACATATATTAGATGTTGTGTCTTTTATATTAGGCTTTTGTGATGCACATAGAGTCTAATAAACCTCATAATAGATGTTAGTCATATAAGAGTAAGTCTCATATTTCATTTGAGATATAAGTGCATATAGTATCATGTGTGTGCAATGAGTGCGGTGCATAGTGCTTGATTATGGGGTAAATATCTGTTCACCATGGAATGGGACATGACGTAATGAGTTTTATCTTATAATTTGGACACATACATGTGCTAGGATCATGAGAGTTAGAATATATGGTTAGATACTTTGGAGTCTTTTCTTTTGCATACGATAAATGCATTAATCAAAGGTGTGGTGGTGTGAAACGTGTGCTTAAGATGAATGAACCCATCGGTATAGAGATACCAGTGATGCCCTCGGAAGTTTGGGATGCCCTTGCTGAGTGGTCTTGGATGCCTCGTAGAGAGATACTGGGATGCCTCGGAGTGAGATGTCCTTGTGTGTGATCAAGGATGCCTCGGTTGTGTGATACTGAGATGCCTCGGAGTGAGATGCCCCTTGCTAAGTGGTCTTGGGAGGACCTCGGTTGTGTGATGCCGGGATGCCTCGGAGTGAGATGCCCATGATAGAAATATTGTGGAAGTTCGGATAAGGTAACTTCCAGAAGTGACTCGATCGGGCCAGTTGAATTCCGGTTAGTGATTGATCAAGGGTGGATCATATGCTCACTAAAAATAATTCTATTTGGCGAGTGAGTCCATTTATTATTGTTGCATTACATCTTGATATGAGATTGAGCTTGAGAAAGGTAAGCCTAGAAGTGGATGTTCATAAGATGATTATATACATGATGTGTCAATATCCAATTGTTTATGCTTGTGATATACTTCCTTTAACATCCTAAATTGTTTGATAATTCTCTTGTAATCTTGATGGCTGTGGATTGTTTAAGTCAAAGTTTTATCATTCTTTACTGGGCAAGGTTGTTTGCTCATACCTTACATTTTCAGATTGATAGCATGGATGTACCGCTAGTAGCTCAATACGGGGCGGTAGTGAGTCTTGATGTTTCTCTTCATGACGTGTATGATCCCAACATTGACATGGTTTTCTCCAAGTATGGAGCTACTTTATGGCTGGATGACAGTAGAGCTGACTTGATACCGATGACGTTCGTTGCATGGTTTATCAACCATGAATGGGAGATATTCGGACCTTTACCCTTTGGAGCAAGAGGACCTGGAGCGCGGATGGACGGCACCTAGATGCCTTTGATCTTGTAGAAGCTGACTAACTTTTGTTTTTTGTTAGATGCGGGCTTGTGTGGGAACTAGTGGAGTAGATACCCTCACCCTTTATCCCTGACTTTTGTTACGCCTTACTTTTGTTATGTATATGTTGCATATATATAAGCGATGAACATGGAAAGAGTCCAGGTTGATCAATTTTGTAAGCCTTGATGATGATAAGAAGAAATGAAGCTTCTTGTGATATTTGTTTTGTGCATGAATGATTTGGCCAATACTTAGAATTGAAGGTAGAGTGATTGCAGGACAACCTCATAATATAAACTTGAGATTTCAAAACGCTATAGGTTATCTAAAGGAGTTTGCAAATTAGTCAAGATAATGACGATAAATGATAATTCCGCTTGCACTTAGTACGTGACAACCTGAGACGTCACATTTATTCTCACAATAACCTAAAGATTATTATGCTAGCAAAGCTCTTAATTAAAATTCTAGGACGTTGACATCTAACGTGGATAATGTCAAGTAATTCAATGTCGTTTTGCTTAATTTTTTTTAATTTCCAATTTTATTTTATTTTGTTTTCTTTCTTTGTTACTGTTCGTCTTATTTCCGTCATCCCCTCTTTCTTCTTCTTTGTTGGCGAGCATCATCGAGCTTAAGGTGGAGGGCCTGAGGTCAAGCTTGAGGATTTGCGTCCCCACCGGGCATCCTGGTTATGGTACCAGATGGCCCTCCAATTCGTTACTTCCTAAATTTTGGGCCGAATTTTGTCTAATTTTGTCGAGTGAATCGAGTCCACAGAGAAATGGTTATGGAGCTTCTAGCTAATCGAGTCCTCATTCACGATGGCGGCTTCTTCATTTTCTCTCGTGGCACGCCATTTGTTTGCTCGAAATTGTCTACCGTGACCGAATTAAGTCGTGTAAGGAATCTAAAAGATGTGTCTAATGGTGGTATTTCCTCTTGCCCTCTGTTCCTTCTCTACAGGTTCGCAGTCGTTCGTCTGGGTGAACTACAGGCAGGTCACCGACAACATCCTGCTGCCCCCAGCCACCGTGAAGCTCCTGCAGTCGACGACAATCGAGCAGGTCAAGCTGTACGTCACCGATCCGATGATAATCAAGGTGTCCGCGAGCACCGGCATCGATACTGTGATCGGGGTGGCTAGTAGTTGACATACCGTCCCCGAAATACTCAAATTTTCAATGGTCAACCACTCGTTCTTCTCCTTTCTTCCCCTCCCCGCCTCTGCAATACTCTAGCATGGCGGCAACGACGGCCCTACGCTTCTGCCACCAACGCTGCGCCTGTGATAGGAGCGACAAGAGCGAGCTGCAGATATGGCTTTGCTGGCTGAAAAAGTGCTGAAGTAGATGAAGTAGATGAACAACCACAAAATAAAAGGAAAAAAAAATCATTAAAGAATGAGAAATCACGCCGGCCATTCCACATGCAATTGGAAGGGTTACATTTGAATTTTACACAGGATTACACTCATAAAACTGGAAAGTTAATGACTAAATTAATGTCTGTACAGTAAGTTTAGAAATAATTGCATAATTATCTTGAAAGTTCACGCCACTTGAAGGTTTAACTACACAATTTTTTTATGAGCTTAAGCAAAACAACATATAGGGATACATATACATATATACTTTTGACTTGTTCCTTTGGACGCAAAAAATAATATTAAAAAAACTAAAAGAAAAGGCAACTACAATGGCCGTTGGCCTATAGTTTTCAAAGTATATGAAGTTGAGCCCAAATAAAAAAATAAAACAATAAAAAGGCAGATGGCCCCTTATTCCTATGACTTATATAGAGATAAGAATAAGATAGCAAATGGATCCTTCTCTCTCTAAAGTTTATTCAACATGGGGGGATATTCATCTTGCCTGGCAGGAAATAGCGAATATGTTCCTCCTTATCCAATCCTCATAATTATTATTATTGTTATTATTATTAATTTCAAGAATATATACATGACTCTTTTCTGGAGATCTCTCTCTTTTTCTTTTTCCTTTCAGATTTGTACGGACAACGAGGGCTTTCAATTTTAGGGCAACTTCTTCTTCTTCTTTTTGAGGTATTGAATTATTTGTCGGGCTGTAGATGGGATTTACAAGACGTTGAATTGACTAGAGTTCTCTCTCAGAGCGGTAGTCTTGTACTAACTTTTTCCAACCATGCTATAGATATTTAGTACTTATTTCTGAATTGCGCCCTCTTTATCAACTTCCATGAAGTCCTCTAATACTTCTTCCCATTGACAAAATACAAACTAGCAAATTATGCTTAGTGTAAATAATTAAGACATTCTCTTAATTGATAGTCAGACCTTTTTCATGCCACGATGATGCAGATGATCAATTATTAGATGCAGAACTTATGCAGATACTTAAAGTGACTAGCAATTTGCGTGGCATATGACGACCGTGTTTATAATTCACGTCAATTGGTCTTGATCTAAAATATCTTTATTTTAATTCTATATGCCAAATAATTGAATTACAACGAAAACAATCGTGTCAATTATTGTCGACTTATAAATTATTGTCTTTGTAATTCATGTTTTATCTCGTATCGTGTATGTATAGTAAAAAGTGATTATGTTCAGTCTTACCACCCATGAGCCTATTTGAAAAGTTGCTTTTGTGGTTAGCACTTTTAACCAATATGATTGGGCCATGAATAAGTGGACATCGATACTCTTTTCTCATTTCTCGCAAATAAGTTGCATTACTTTCGTGGAACTATAACTATTTGCTCCGTTTCATATGGGCCAAACCAAATTAGGAGATCATTTAAAATGGGTGTTAACTTTTGACTCACTCCACAACGTATCTCCAACCCAATGATGTGGACCTACGGATGTCATGAATGCAAAACTAAAGGCTAAGAAGGGGACCCAGTGGGAATGTGTTTATTGGGGAGAAAAATATTTGGGAACAAAAAGGTCTGGATTAGAAGAATATATGAGCTAGCTAGGAGGCGCATCGATGAAACTAACCTGAAAAGAGGATTTGATTCGATCGTTTTCACCCAAAAGAACCCGTAAAGAGAAGATGCACCAATCAGCTTTATCAAAATCCAATCCTCTTGGGAGGATGTCTTTTTCAGAATCTTCCGTTTAGATTTCCATTTTCTTTTTTTTTTTTTTTTTTTTTTTTTTTTTTTTGTTTGGGTTTTCCTTTTTGCGCAATCTTTGATTTTGTAGAATCCATTGTCCAAGGATAGGTAAAGTGAGGAATATATCGAAAAAGAAAATCCTGCGAACCCTCAAACCATCAAATTGTAAATTCAAAAGGGATTCTCGTAACCCAGACAAGTATAAAAGACCATGTTCTCATCTCCAAAATCTTCATCACCTAAAGTTCATCGGTACAACCCTTCTTCAATTGGTTCCATTTCAAACGCTCTCTCTCTCTCTCTCTCTCTCTCTCTCTCTCTCTCTCTCTCTCTCTCTCTCTCTCTCTCTCTCTCTCTCTTCCAATTTGTGATTTCTTTCAAGGTAAGTTTGAGTCCCATTGATAGTATTTGACATTATTATTATATTGTAGCTCATGATATGTGAACATAGTTCCCTTTTACGGAAAAAAAAAAAAAAAAAAAAAGAATTCAAAAGTGACGATCTTCCCCCTCCCTTTCATTATTCTTGAAGAAAATGAGTAGGCCTGGGGATTGGAACTGCCGGTCGTGCCACCACCTGAACTTCCAAAGGCGAGAGTCGTGCCAGAGATGCGGAGAGCCACGCCCCAGCAGTTTAGGTGGAGGAAGGAGCAACTCATCTTGCAGGTCCGGCACCGCCATGGATGTGAGGCTTGGTGATTGGTATTGCGGTGTCGGGGGCTGTGGAACGCACAATTTTGCCAGCCGCTCGAGCTGCTTCAGGTGTGGCTCGGCAAAGGATGAAACACCAACCGTTGGTGGGTATGACGGCGACATGACTCGGATGCGAGGTTTCGGGTACAGCAGTGGCACTAGCGCGAACCGGTCGGGGTGGAAGCCTGGCGATTGGATATGTGGAAGGTAACTTTTTCTTAATCATAAAGTAGCCGAGTTGAAATAAATACCTAATTCGCATGCATGCCTTTCTACATGTATCTCTACACCCCCAAAGGAACTTTGCATCTATTTATACACATCTAAAATTAAATAATATATAAGATACTCTTCTAAGGGGTTAAACATAGATGTACTCGCATGACATGTCCGAGATATATTTATATGCACGGCTTTTGAGGGGGTATAACGAGTTTAGATAATAACTCATCTTTCTTGTTTCGATTTTTCTTTCTTTCTTTCTACACATTCCATTAGAAATTTCAACATTGGCCGTCCTTTTACGTCATGAAAAGCCCCAAGAAGAGAAGAAAACGACCTCGTTGATTTCTTGAATTTGATAAGTCAAACTGTGAAATGAGCAGATCGGGGTGCAAGGAGCACAACTTTGCAAGCAGGACAGAATGTTTCAGGTGCAATGCCCCAAGAGAATCTGGTGGTGTGTCTTCCTCTTCTTCGTAGCCTCATTCGACTTAATAAAGGTAATTAACAAGAAGAGTAGTTTCTTGTACATGTGACCAAGTGTTTTTTGTGCTCTCTTTCTGACCTAACATGTTCCGGTTACTTAATTTCTCTATTATCAGGTTACTTTCAAGAAAATCTCTTGAGGACCAATCGAGCCACGGCTAGTCTTTGGCCCTTCAACTCTAAAATTGATCGGTTCACATAAGATGTTTGGAGAAATGTTTGAAGATGATGACTGAAATGAAAGGGGGACAAACAGTTGTTAGGGTTTTGGAGCTTGCTTAAGTTCTTGGTTAGATTTTGTTTGTTGTGCCTTTGAAAGTGCCCGTTGTCGTAACCAGTTCATTTTATTGAACTCTCTCTTTTAGGCATAAACCTCTCTCTCTCTCTCTCTCTCTCTCTCTCTCTCTCTCTCTCTCTCTCTCTCTCTCATACGTACACAGACTGACATTTCCATGG
This sequence comes from Eucalyptus sideroxylon x Eucalyptus melliodora, assembly GCA_016097485.1. Classification (NCBI taxonomy): domain Eukaryota; kingdom Viridiplantae; phylum Streptophyta; class Magnoliopsida; order Myrtales; family Myrtaceae; genus Eucalyptus; species Eucalyptus sideroxylon x Eucalyptus melliodora. Next base: position 23,333,505 of record CM027826.1, on the reverse strand, counting down.
AAGTGGTCCAAACAAAAATTCTTGATGCAGCTCTTCCTTGTAATGCACTGTTTTGAAGCGATTCGTGAAATCGCACGAAACACCTTTTGAAGTCAAATCAAATCCACTAAGACAATACGGTTGTTATGAGCTCAGCAAATGATCGAGATCCTCTAGATTTATACCCTTTTTTGGGTTCGAACTCTGTGCAGATTGGGTCTCAGGTTGGATCACCCAAAAAAACGAAAAAACAAAAAAACAAATTATATACCCTTCGTGTTTGGGTCAGGTTGGATATTGATGAGGACCCAAATTGAACCGGACGCTTATCCCTTTTACCCTGAAAAGGATGTCATGAAATAAAATTAATGTTTAATGACCGATGTCACGCCCATATGAATTATATATGTTCCTCCCTTCCTAATGGTAGAAAACCCTAACTTGCCTTTCCCCATTTTTCTCTTGTAGTAAATACTCACCACCACTTGAAAAGTGTGGTCGTCGTCGGCCTCTGGGCACTGCAATTCCGAACTAGAACTCTTTCGCCTGTCATCTACGTTTGCATTAAACGGAAGATGCACACGCAGGTTCATTCAATGTCAATTTCACTCTTTAAATTGAAAGAATGTGAGCATATCCTAGCACAACATAAATCTCTTAGTACTCGATCCATATCGATTAATGAAAGATCAACTTGTGAATCATATCATAATCCATTTATAAGTTTATGGATCCTTGGCTTGGTTACAAGGGTATCCTCACCGTTTATCTTGGACCAGTTGAGGCTTGATTATTTTTATAAATTTATGGATAAATTTTATTCATTAAATCGTGGGCAGACTTTAACTCTTCCAAAATAATCTTAGTGCTCCCCTCAAGTAGTGAGTCCATAAAGTACTAAAAAGAATTCAATAAAAATGCCAATAACATCATACATTGTTTCTCATCAAGCAAGGCCTCACTGACATACTTCAAGTTCATCATGAGTTTGTTAAACCCATCTAAGCGGGTTCTCATGGATGTGCCTTCAACCATTCGGAATTGAAACATAAGCAATTGTTCAAACCCTTGATCAATAAAGTGTCTCGAGTTTTGCCCACAATGTCGCAGCATCCTCCTTTTGGGCCACTTCAATCAATACCTCATTTGACAAATTCAATAGGATTATACCTTTTTGCTTTCTCCATCAACTGCACCTTGTCAGCCTCTTTCATTGTTTTGGCAATTTATTCTTGCCATCCAATGCATTTGCCAAACCTTGGGTTGTTAGCAAGGCACGCATCTTAATGCTCTACAACCCAAAATTGTTTCTCACGTTGAACTTCTCAATCTCAAAATTTGCTCCATAAATAATTGCAACAATAGAATTTCTAGAATTTTCAGATAGTGATCAAACAAGCAAAAGCCCCAAATTAGTTTTAGAGACCCTATCATTAGCTCCAATACCAATTGTTGTGATATAATGCAAAAAGCTAACCAAATTTTGTAATTAAATCAATGCGAAAATCCTTGGAGAAATAAATGAGGAACGATAAAGAATACTTACATGATCCGGTTAGAGTGTTGGTATTTACTCCGTAAGGAGAGTCAACAGCAAATAATCTATCAATAATCAAATAATAAAAAAGTTACAGTCATTCACACGCTTGAGTATTTAATACCTAGATTACATGTAAGTCCACAATGTTTATAAATAAAACAACTCGATTGAATATAAACTCACAGTAAAAAATTCACCGTGTTTAGGACTCCTAATTGCGATCAAAGAGAGCGTCAACGCGCCACCCCTTTCTTTCTTGGCTGTTCATCCTCTCTCTTTTCTTTTGTTTATGGGAGTTCACCATGCGGCTTGAAGGAATTCTTCTATGAGGCCAAGAATGGAATTCCACCCTACAGGATTTTGTGTGCCCCTTTTCGTTTTCCTTCTATACAAGTCAATCAATCCACTTTTGCGGGGATCCACCGAATATCCAAGTTCCTTTTCCTGTTGATGCTTTATTATTTATCTTCAACAAAACCATTTTATTTTGATGATTCATCTTGATATCTGGAATTTATTTTGTTTTAAAGTTGTCTGAAATTTGTCTTGACTTGTTGCTGGACTGTGTGATTTCTTTCGTAATTCTGTAATATTATTTTGATAATAATAAAACAAAGAAAACAAAACAAAACAAAACCACCATTCAACAAAACCCAAATTTAAATTAGATTAATGGTTACACTAAAATTGAACAAACGAAAATCCTCCAAACGGCTCAGATTTCGTACACAGGCTAAAACTTGAAACATAATTTATTATAACAAGTCACAAATCGACCATAAAAGTGAGCCTTCAATGTATGAGTGAGAAAGAATGGATAATTTAAGATAAGAGCAATGATGAAGAAGAGGTCAATTTGTATTTTCTAAACAATGATAAGTTAAGTTGTGAAGGAACCTGAAATAGGAAAATAACTAAATTGAAGAAAACCGTGAAAAATATGGAAATCATCTAAAGTTGATTTTGTCTATCTAACGATGAATTTAGTCGCATAAGGGAGGAACGGAAATAGTCCACGCCCAAACTAAAACACGTATGTGTCAATGATCTAACGCTTGCTCTTGGATAATTAATTCTCGCAGTGATGTGTCTAATCATAAAACAATCATGCTAAGCCTATAGTTGGCTTTATTTTGGAACGAGTAATCAATGTCAAATATCTCTATTATAGGTATGTTTGTTTTATTGAGAAATTGGCCATTCATTCGCACCAAATCTCCATTTCCATCAAAAAGATCAAAATTTTCTCCATGAAAAAATTATTTTCGTAAAAGAAAAATGGATAGTTTTCACATATTTGGTCCAACAGTTTAGGGTAAAAGTCAAATATCTCTATTATAGGTATGTTTGTTTTACTGAAAATTACGTATATAAAGAGAAGTCATGTTTCCCAAATCTAAAATTGATATCAGTTTATGGAAATTTTTTCTATAAATCAATTAGTTTTCCGCCATCCAAACACCATATAATCAATTAAAATTCATTGTTATTGACCCTAATTATATCATCTGAGTCGTAAATCAACTTATTATCGATTTTGCGACATCTAACTCCCTTATTGCCACCAGCACAGGACAAAATAAAGCTAAATAATAATTTGCTTACTATGTAATCGAACTTATGTTTACTTATAATTATTGTTTAATTTCACCCATGTTAAATAAGTCGAATAAATCTTTAGCTCAGTCTTATAGGTATTCATCGACGATGAGATACGTACATTTTCAACAAGAGAGGACTCTTGTATAGAGTTGTCAAAAGAAGGGAAAGACCGAAACCCGAATGAAGCAGGGAAGCCCTGGACAGTTGGTGAATCCTCTTGAAAGTTCAATGCAGACTTCCGAAAGAGAAACAATGCAGAGTATGAGAGGTAGACCAGTAGTAATTAGTAGCAACCAGAATGTGTAGGGGTAAAATATGATCACTCGCCAGCCACGGCCTCAACCCACGTATTGCCGAGAGTAAGACTAGGTTCTCCTTCTTCGCCAGAATCAATGAGCCGAATCATGACCACGAGCCTCCCCAGACTCTGACCTCACCGACTTGCGTATTTTCTATATTGCTAAACACCAGCCTGTCATCCTCTCGGCGAAGTAAAGCCGTACCATCTCCCTTTGTTACCACAAGTCCTGTTGGTAGCGCAATGTGATACTGTTTGCTCCAGTATTCATCCTCGCCATACTCTCTCATCACTCAAATGGCGCAAACGTCTCCATAGTGTGATACAGAAAAAGCAACAAGAGCCAGTGAATCTGGCGACACCGAGAGCGTCACGGTGCCTCTTGGATCTAGATGGAATCTAGAGAGATACTCGGAAACTGGTGTCATGATTCGCCCCAATACTTCCTCCTCTGAAAAAAGGGACACTATGGAACTGAATCTCGTGTACTTTCCCGGTGCTGGCAACAATGCACTGATCCTTAACAGATGCCTGCAAATTGCCTAAAACTAAGCACATAAAATCGGGTTCCACCAAATTTCTCCTTGTGTCCCCACCAAATTTCTCCTTGTGTCCTTGATTAGACTATAAATTTCAACGTCAGATGTTCTCAATTGAGCATAAAGTCCCCTTGCATTTTTGCAGGAATAAGCAATCTTCATCATTGATGTAATGATAACGTGTCATAAATACTTTTAATATTCATGTGGGTTTTCTTCACTTATTAACTTAAGCTTTTGAGTTGGACTTTTTTATACGGTATCAGAGTTAGAGATTCTGAATTCAAATTTTTCCAGTATTAGGATGCACGCACAAGTGAGTTGTATTAGATAAATCCCACATTGGATAATTGATGTGGTGTAGAGTAGTTCATATATCTTAGTTGGCTCATAACTCATTGGTTTAAATTTTTGAGTGAATATGGATCTGATTTGATATGTTAATGGACTCGGACTTAGGCTTTCCCTTGGCGATCTCCCAAGGTGAAAGTATTGAACTTCTGCTATGCACTCCAAACAAATGGTATCAGAGCCTATGGTTGCAGTTTCTCGACATGTGGGCTTTGTAGTGTAGCAATATAGGCTCATAAGAAGTTGATTCAAAAGGATGCCTGAATTAAGAATAAGTGGACAAGTGAGCATTGTGGTATAGTAATGTAAGCTCATAAGAAGTTGAATTAAGGATAAGCGGACCTAACACTAAGCTCACACGTGAGGGGAAAATTGTTAGAATGCACGCGTGAGTGAGTTGTATTATAGAAATCCACATTAAAGAATGGATATAGAGCAATTAATATATTTTAGTTGACCAACTCATTGGTATAAGTTTTTGAGTGAAGTTATGTCCAATTGGATGTGTTAACGATGAACTTGAACTTGAGCCCTCTCTTGGTAGTCTCCCTATGTGAAGGTATCAAACTTCTATTGCGCACTCCCAACATCTAGGCCCCAATTTGCTTCCCCAATCACATATTTCTATACTTTAGCCTAAGACCAAAGGCCAACCTATATGTAAGGGAGAGTTGATAGTAGTCTCATAAAAATATAACATAGTATCAGAGCTAGTGTTATCCCTTTCGCGAATGTGACTAGTCAAAAGTTCACACGTTGCTCGTAATCTAGCTTTGTATGTGAGCGGAGGTGTTGAAATATTACTCTACATCACTTGATAACCTAAATTCTTTTAATATTTATATGGTCTCCCTTCATCATTAGTTTAAGTTTGTGGATTGGGCTTTCTAACACTCATAATGTCGTAACCCTCAGGAATCAGCCTATACTTAAAACCATTCATAAGACATTGACCGCAACACCCCCTGTGTAGCCTTGAATAAGAGATACGGTGCAGCTAAGGCCAACTGCGATTGGCGTAACCTTCGTTGTCGGGAGTCTTGAATTTGCCAACAGTAACAACTTGCTTAGTCATGCAATCGCCTTCAGATGAGAGATTGATCAAGTAAATTAGGGCACTATAATTTGATGAAGTCTCCAAAATAATGGATCGGCGGGGACCTTGGTAGCAAACGGTATTGTCGGAATTTTTGGGCTTATTTGGACTTCTGCGCATACAAAAGAACACATTCCATGTCGGGATGTACTCGACGAATTGCTAGGAGACCGCTTCGTCCGCGATCCATCCACAATGTCGCTAAGTATGGTTTGGACAAGGGAGAAAGCCACGCCTTAGAAATGCACATGAATTTGTGACCGGAGACTTGACTGGCAATGACACGAGTAGTTTACCGGTAACATCCGGCAGAAGGATATGGGATAGCGATAACACGGAATTCGAATGGATCGGGAAATAACAAGGACAAGACCTAGAAAAATATCTTATGATATCGGAAGCCAAACATAGATGATGATATGTTTTGCACCAAAACTGAAGACCTTTCTATGCGTAATGCCAGCTCAGTCGATTAGGGTTAGATTGTGCTCTGTGTTCTCCGCCAGTTTCATTTGACTTTTCAATTTTAGTTTTTTCTTTAATTTTAGCCACGCAGATTTTCTGTCTGAGAAAAATCGACAAAGTTAAATTTAAATGACTCAAAAAAATAAAAATAAAAAAGTTCATGAATGAAAGTGACTAATTAGCCCATGACTTAGAACTTCCACCGTCATCCTCCGGTGATCTGTCCTATTGTATGTACATCTTGATTCATTTCAGACAATAAGATCTGTTCTTCATCAAATGTAATTAGTTTTAGTGTCGAATGAAAGTGTAACCAGTGAACAAATTGAGAATTCCAAAGTTTGATGACAAAGTAATAAACTTTTATAGATTGTGCCTCCGTCAAGAACCAAATGAAAGAACTTATTGTACAGACAGAGAAAAGGTCCATAGGAAATAAAATTGCATATTTCCTGTGACATTCATCAGTTTATATAAAAACAAAATATTAAATGTCTCAAGTTTAAGCCGTTGAAAGAACTCAATCTGAATTGAGTTGTGGATAAAACCAAATATCGAAAGAAAAGAATCCAAGGCCAAATTTGGGAAATCAGTTTTCTTAGTATGGTTTGGGGCCTTCGGCTACTGAGGTTTGAAAGTCCAACATGCACTTTGAATTTGACATTGATCCTGCCAGGTCAAGAAGGAGAACCATGTGTTTCTTGTTTGACTCGTAGACTTCAACTTTAACCGACCCAATGCAGCCTAACGATCGACCATGAGCACCGAAGAGACACCGCCAACCATCCTCACCTGACCCTATGAAGAATTCAGGACCCCGAAAATTACGAATGGACGATGGAGAAAGAAAATTTTCAATTCAATTTGAAGTGATGGGTTGGGAATTCAGTCTATGTTTGTGTCGTTGAATTAAGCTAAGTATAGTGCAAAAATCCAGTAGGACCGACGAATCATAACCTTTTGGTGGAGTCACTTTATATTAATCAAGAGTATCTCCTCTGGGAGAGTGCTTAATACAAATCTGACATTTGGGTATCGATAGTGCTACGCACACACATACTATTTACATACATCGGCATACTCAAGAACATGACAAATTGTAATTTCATTTTCAGGTAAGCGAATAATGTTGATATTGTATTGCCTAACGCAGAATTTTAATATATCTAACTCCGTGTTTATCATCAAACGAAGGCCATGTTTGAGGTCTTCTTTCTTGGTCATCCGAGCGGTCATGTATTTGTATAGATACGCGTGAGTATGTTATGTAATTTCTTTGAAGATAGGAAGCTGACGCCAATTTTGAGGTTAACCGAAATAAGCAAAGGCCTAAAGAAGAGGTATCGGCTCGGCTGCAGAACCCTAGCATCACGCAAAGCATTGGCCATTTTTGTCTCTTGATCGAATTATTTGGATGGTAAGTCGTTCTCTTTTTGGCAATTAATTTTTATGCGATTGGCGTAATTTGAGTGGCGTACGTAATCCAAACAGAATCTGATGATGTCGATCGAAATTTTCGAATGGATCCTTAAATAGTTAAAATGTCATTATCGATATCTATTCAAGATTTGATCTGAGAGTTCAATTCCTTTGATTGCCTATTTGGACATTATATTATATTTCGAACATTGAGCATCTGATTTAAAAGCCACACAAATAACAAGCGAATCTAAAATTCGGTGGATTCCAATCCTAAATCAAGTCTTTATAAGAGAAAAAAAGGAGGAAAAAAAGGGGTTTCCTTTTATTCTTCTCTTTCCTAAAGAAGCCGAAGCCGCAGCCGCACAAGTCAAAAGGAGACACCGCGCGGTAAAAGCAAAAACAAAAAACAAGGAACGCGGAAGACGTTCTTGTGTCGGAACTCATACACTCCTTGATTGCTGCGGTGAGTTTTATACTCAAATTAAGTTTCTTTTTTTCTTAAATGAACACTTTTGGGTTTGGGCATATTCTAAGTGTAGCAAACACTCGAGCGTTACGGACAATCTTTGGTGTTTGGTTTGTCGCTTATGTCTTAGGTTATTTGATTTTGAGATCCTGTTGTTTTGGCATCATAAATCTGCTTCTAGCAAAACGAATTGAAGTCTGGAATTCAAAGGTCTAGTTGCACCAAAAGCCATGGGATTCAATCACTGCCCAAGTTCCGTATAATGTCATTGTCTTAACGTAGGCTTCTACTGGATGCAGGTCGGGGAGCACAACCAAATATGCAGATCTCTAGGCAATTCCATACCACCATCGACGGTCTACGTAAGTAATATCACCTCGATAAATTTCGCTTATATATTTCGCTTCTGAAAACTTTTACCTCAACAAATAATGAGGAAAACTTGCGTTTTATTTTATAGACTTGCTGCTCACACATGTCGCGCACCATAATTTGCAAGGCAAGGCTCTTTGGGGTTTCGGGTTAATGAGCATGATTTTGTATTGCTTTGGAGTTCATCTTTTCATGTACGGTACCTCATCGGTTCGGCTCTCGTTCATTGGAGGAGGAATGGATGCCAGGACAGCCCTGGGAATGACCGTGATCCAACTTTTGTATTGGAGGGACTACTTTAACTCGGAGCGTTTGCTTCTCTGGCTGATTACTGTACCACCAAGGTAGCAGACACGGTCTTGCTCATTATGTTTAGAATTAGAAAAATTGACATCGCAAATTCTCGGATTCAGTCATTGATCTTGTCCATATATATATATATATTATTCCTTTTTTGCAGTGTCGCTCTTGCGTGTAAGATCTGCTCTCTGTCGGGAATGAGCATCATGTTCCCGGTGTCTGGCCCTATGTTCTCCATATGCCTTTGGAATATCGCTGTCATCTTGATCATGATTTTCTCCACATCGACCATGATCAAGAGTTTTGGATTTGTTATTCTCCTATTTGCGGACGATGTGATGGACAAGATTATAGCCATAGCCTTAAAAGATCATCCTCTGTCAACTATTACCATGACTCATCCTCTGTCAACTATTACCATGACTTCTCTCCTAGGATGCTTGATAGGTACGCATTCCCTTCGTCTGCATGTTGGAAAGCCTTCAGTTCCTTTCCAACCAACAATTTACAATTTTTCTTCTCTAATGCAGCGTGGTGCGGTTTTGTCATGTATCACTGGAAAATGTCTCGTCTTTGATTCTACAACGAGCTTGATTTAGCACCATGGCGGGCGGAGGACAACACAGATTCAACAGAGTCCATATCATTTTTTTTTCCTTTGACATTAGACATTTAGATGTGGGTCCAAATATTTTCCCCATCGGCGTTCTTTCGACACAAATTCCTTGTACTAAGGCTTTTACTAGGACTTTACTACACTTGCATAATCATTCATTCTTGCACTAGAAGCTTTTCAAGCATACTTTTTGTAGTGCCATACAAAGTTTAATCTTTATGTATTCAATTACAATCAAATCATGTCCCAAGAGTTACTTCATAACAAAATGGCATGGGATAATGATAGTAATGGCCCTTCAATAATAATTCAATATGCAATACAGTCCTCAAATTTATACTTAACATGCAATATTATCCACAAACTTTTCATTTATTTAATATGGTATCTCATTTTTTAGCAATTGTTCAATGTAGTCCATGGATTTTATGAAAATATTTAAAATTTCAGGATCATATTAAACAATGGATCAAAATTCAAGGACAACATTAAACAAATTAAAAGAGTTTTAAAATGACATTATATATTATTAAATAAAATTTTAGAGATTATAATGAGCAAATTAATATATTAAGATCATTTGGGCCATTTTTCCCCAACAATAGCCAAGCTAAAATTTATGATAATTTATTTTTAGCAAAAAAGAAAAAAGGAAAATTTCAAATAAGGATATGAAATGAATTTTATTTCAAATAAGACCTAAATGCCACTATTTTTGAATAATAATTTTAAGAAACGTGAACAATCATTCTTAGGAAAATGTTATTCAAATTATTTATTTTTTCGCAAAATAAGTGAAGTGACAATGTCATTTTTACTCTCATAACTTAACATTATGATTTTCAATGACTTGGGATGCATTCGTTTTGCAAACAAAAATTGATCTGAAAAATATTTTCGTTAAAATAATCACTTGAAATAATTAGTTAATAAAAATATTTTGATTATTAATAAAAAAATTATTCAAAATAATTTTCCTTTATATATATCATATTCTGAAGAGTATACACTGATTTTGAATACTTCCTTAGAGAAATTTCGGATGAGATAAGTTTTGTATTTTTTAATTTGTTTTTTCCTAATTATTATTTTTTTTATTTTTTTGGTGTCGAGCGACACTATATTTTTTCGTTCGTTTACATACCACATGACCATCTTCCCGCTCATCAAAACCTCATTAAAAATAAAATTCTCTAAAAGCATCTGGTTCAATTCGCGTTTATTCTCACTTTCCCGCTACAGACTGGGCTACGAAGTCGACCGACGTCCCCCGGTGCCAAACTCCGGCGGTTGCTCCGGCGGAACTCGCCGACGCGAACTCCCGTCGTCTCCTCCTCCGTAAGCTCGCCGCGAGCGCCGCCTTTTAGCTCCAGCCGAAACCGTTCAGGTCGATCTGCCTGTAGCTCGAAGCGTCTCGGCCTTCATCGCGAACGTTCAGGTCCAGCTTCGATCGGAGGCGAGAGCTTCCGCAATCGAGCGACAATCCCTCGGGGATAAATCACAAATCGCCCTCTTCACTCTCTCTTCCACGTCTTCCGGAATGGTCTGACCCCTCCTGCGATCGTCTGCGATGTCCGACGGAAGCAGGAACGGGTTATGTGGAAGTCGAGTCGAATTGTGCTCGAGACGTGGGTATTACTCGAGGTCGACGATTCGGGATTAACGTGGAGAGTTTCGGTTGTCGAATTGCCAAAAATCTTTACTTGGGTCTAGTTCTGTCTGCGGCTGCAACGTGCTCTAGACCGATGAAGTTGTTTGGGTTTTTCTAGGGATAAGCTGAAACGATAGATTGCCATGGTTTTCCTCGCCATGCGTTTGTTCGAGTTGAGTGTGCATTTCTTTCTCTCTTGCTAAGTAGGTATGGTAATGGGCTTGGACCGTGGGAGGGAGACCGCTCGCGCTTGACCTGTTCTCCTTTCCTTCGATGTCGTCTCCTTTTGATTTTTGTCTCCAAAGAGGACGAACCAGTTCCAAAATAAAAGAAATCAGGAACCGGAACCTCTCTCTTTGAAACCAGGAGTCGAGCCGAAGCCATCAGTCCGATTCTTCGATTTCGGGTTCTACCCGGGAATTGCACTCAACTCTTGTCATTATGACTGAATCATGAAAATCCGATGTTCTATATATTTTCTTGTTCTATTTATTTTATGTTTAAACACTCACTTTCCGCAACATGAAAAATCCTTGAAGATAATTTTTTAAAAATTTTACAGCAACAACTATATCTCACACAATACATAACATATATATCTTTGATAGGTGCCACATTTAGACGATAAGATCTTGGGGAATATAATGAAATGCATACGACATCAAAACTACGAAAACAATAGACGATTATCTATCTCTGGAAAAAGCATATGTGAATTTCTGTGAATGTTTGACACCTAGTTCTTTATGGGAACATGGATAAGAATCTTGGGGAATATAATGAAATGCATAAAACATCAAAACTACGAAAACAATAGACGATTATCTATCTCTGGAAAAAGCATATGTGAATTTCTGTGAATGTTTGACACCTAGTTCTTTATGGGAAGTTGGGCATGGTCAACAGTGAACCTCGACCCACTTGGTTGGTGAGAGTAGGATCTGCGCCTCCCAAGTCAATGACATCAAAAGATGAATCAATGCCGCTTCCCTGGATTCCAACGTCACTGATCTGCATATCCTTCACATCACAACACACCAACTTCTCATCCACCGTGCGAAGCAAAAGCTTGCCATGCCTGGTAAGTCCCAAGGCCGCTCGGACCGTCGACCCGATCGGTAGCACGATGTGATGCTGCTTAGTCCAGGACGCGGCCACGCCATACTCCTTCATCACCCAAATGCAGCATTCCTCTCTGCTCCATATGCCGAAAGCAATGAAAGCCAGTGAACCGCATGACACTGAGAGCGTCGCTTTGCCTCTCGGATTTAGAGAGAATTGTGTGAGATTTTCCGATTGGGGCAGCTCGATGACTTCTCCGAATTTCTCCTCCTTCATATCGAAGGCTAAAATTGAGTTGTAAGGTGACTCCCTTGCAGGCCCCGCGAGCCAATGCGCGGCGCCATTGACAAATGCCCGTGAATTGCCACGAACCGCCCAAGTGAAATTGGGCCTGCCCAGGCTCTTCCATCTGTCACGGCCTAGGCTATAAACCTCGACGAGCGATGGCCTTATTGGAGAATCAGCTTCTCTCACACCGCCGCGAGAATAAGTAATCCTCACGACCTTGTAATCCCGGGCATTCGGCTCATACCCGAAACCATGGACAAGATATTGACTGCAGCATGCTGAATTGTAGCCCTGAATTAGAGACTGGGTGCAAACGGGCCAGCGGTGACAATGGACGCAACCCCTGTTGGGGAGGACCTTGACTTCGCCTGTGGACGGGCTCCACAGGATAACGGCTTGCTTGCTCGCTCGACGGTTTTTGTACGAAAGCCCGGACAAGCAAATCAGAGCACCATCGCTGGACGAACCGATCACGGATATCGAAAACCATTTGTCGCCAAGAGGCAGATTCAAATTTTTCTTCCCGACGGACGTGTTTTCGAACACTAAAGAGCACAGGTTGTGATTTTCATATTCCAACGGGACCACCAGAAGGGAAGTCCCGCTGCGATTCAACCATTTCGTCACGAAGTACGGCTCGGACAAGAGTGAACGCCATGACTTTGAGACGCACCGGAACCGGACGAGAGACCGGGCTGGTAAGCAAGCCAGGATTTCGACCACGACATTGGATGGAAAGATACCGGAGAGCGATGCCATGGTACTCGTGGACCGGGGGACAGATTGCTAGGAATTAAAGAGGACAAGAGCAAGAAGCAGGGGCAGTCAGACTCACTGATCTTGCAATTGGATAGAATTTGTGAGAAAATTTGTGGGACTTTGGTGAAGCAATACGGTATTTGTTTATGGTGATTGACGAGAAAAAACATGGAAATAAATAAATAAGCAAAAAGAAGGCAAAAAAATTAAGAAAATTTACCGAATAAGGAAAAATATCGAAATACTTAAAGAGTTATTGCTAGGACTCAATTGAGGCAAAAAGAATCTCAACCTTGGGTTGGTTTAAGGAAGGCAATCTGATTCTCCATTTACACAATACATGATTTTGTTCCTGACTCATTCCCAAATACGTCCGAACAAAAAGAACAACTGGTAATTAAGTCGTCTTTAGAATATGAGAAGGTATTTTATGAGTTTGAAGTATAATGTGGCAGTGACACAGGACGAACCAAGTCAATAGCATGTGAGAATTTCGAATTCTAATACATACTAGGTTGCAAGGCACACCTCGGGGGCAATATGGATTATTTACACCACATTGGCCATGTAAACAATATGTAAAGTGCTTCCTCGAGGGGGAACATAACTCTTTAATTCGTCACTAGCTCAAGAATTTGAATGACATCGATCAAATAAACATTAGTAAGTAATTCGAATACAAGTTTGTAACAAAACTAGTCAATAACTTCGATCAAATAAACATTAGTAAGTGGTTCGAATATGAGTTAGTAACAAAACTAGTCAATAACTTAATCAAGAAAGTTGGTAAGCACTTCAAATAAAGAGTAAAATCATAAAATAGTTGGTAATTTCAATAGAATTGGTATGTTATTAAAGTATTTGGTGATTCTGAAATGCCATAATCACCGTTGGTAACATAGTAAGTGGCTAAAATACAGGTTGGTAATCTCAAAATAGTCGGTAACATAATAAAGTTAGCAATTTTGTATGAGAGTTGGGGAAATAATCTTAATAATAAATTGTTGGTACACTTACTAAGTTGTTAACAAATAAATAAATGTTGGTAATTTAATATAGGAGGATCCATGTGTGACAGGTTTTTGACTCTCAGCACAAAATCGCAGCAAGAAAGACATTCCACGAAGTGAAATTAATTTTAATGAATACTCAATCGCCACACTAACGACATCCAAAGATCAACTTTTGTTGAAATGGGATAAGTCCCGATTTCTAGTGAAACACGCACATATACAAGAAAATCTTTACCTTTGAAATGACAATTATTTCTAAATGATAGAATGCATAAACTTATTAGTGATAATTATTCTTACCTATCTTTTGTGGATAGGTTCCAAACTTGGATGTTAAGTTTCTCTAGAGATATTGTAAAATGCACACATTAAAACTAAAAAAATCAAATATAGATGATTTGAAAAAGCATATGTAGATTTTCTGTGAATGTATGAAACCTGATTCTTTGTGGGAAGTCGAATATGGTCAACGGTGAACCTCGACCCGTTTGGTTCCTGAGAGTATGATCTACTCCTCCCAAATCACTGACATCAAAAGATGACTCAGGGCCGCCTCCCCGGCTTCCAATCTCAGTGATCTGCATATCCACGTCACAGCACACCACCTTCTCATCCACCATCCGAAGCAACATCTTGCCACGCCCTGTAAGTCCCAACGCTGCCAGGACCGTCGACCCGATCAGTAGCACAATGTGATGCTGCTTGGTCCACGACTCAGCCACGCCGCACTCTTTCATAACCCAAATGCCGCATTCATCCTGGTTCCATTCCCCAAAAGCAATCAGAGCCAGTGAATCGCATGATACCGAAAGTGTCGCTTTGCCTCACGGATTCAGACAGAATTGCGAGACATCTTCCGATTGGGACAGCTCGATGACTTCTCCACATGATTCCTCCTTCATATCGAAGGCCACAATTGAGTTATAAGGCGTATTCGCATAAGGCACCGCAAGCCAATGCGCGGAACCATTACCGAATGCCCGCAAATTGCCAGAAACCATCCACGTGAAATCGGACATGGCCAGGCTCGTCCATGTGTCCCTGCCTAGGCTATAAACCTCGACAAGCCACGGTCTTATCGGAGAATCAGCTCGCCTTGCAACACCACCCGAATAAAAAAATCCTCACGAACTTGTAGTCCCGGGCATTTGGTTCGTGCCCGAAACCGTGGACATTATAATGATTGCAGCATCCGGAATTGTAACCCTAAATTAGAGATTCGGAGCAAAGGGACCTACAGTGGCAATGGATGTTACCCTCGTTGCCAAGGGCCTTGACCTTGCCCCTGAACGGGCTCCACAGGATAACGGCTTGCTTGCTTGCACCACGGCGTATGTAAGAAAGCCCGGTCAAGCAAATTAGAGCGCCGTCGCAAATTCTCCTTCCCGATGGACACATTCCAACACTAAAGATCACTGTCGCGATTTTCCCATTCCAATGGGATCACCAGGAGGGAAGTCAAGCTGCGATTCAACCACTTTTCACAAAGTACGGCCGGGACAAGAGCGAACACCACGACCTGGAGACGCACTGGAATCGGACAAGAGACCAGGCTGGATAGCAAGCGAGCATTTCAACCATAACATTGGATGAAAGATACCGGAGAGCGATGCCATGGTACTCGTGGACCGGGAGATGGATTGCTGGGACTTGAAGACGACGAGCAAGAAGCGGTGGCAGTCACACTCGCCGATCTTGCAATTAGACAAGACATGTGAGATAATTTGAGGGGCTTTGGTTAAATAAGCAAAAGAAGGCCAAAAATCAAGAAAAATTACTGAATAAGTAAAAACATGGATGTATTAGTAGATAAAATGATTTCTTTCACTTCTGAATCCCAAACAATTCAATTAGGGGTTAGTACACAAAGATATAAGGTCATTTCTTCAATTTACTCTCCATTTCTAAGTTCGTAGCATTCGCAGTAACTTCATCGATGTTACCTACCAAATAAAAGGCTTGTTCAGAAAGACCATCTAATTCTCCGGAAAGGATCAATTTAAACCCACTAACAAAGGCAAATTACTAAATAGAGATTAATTTAGGTAGGAAAGGTTTAAGGCGGTTTGCAAAAACTTTGAGATGATTTTGTATATGAAGTTACAAAGATTAATTGGGCAACAAATTCAAGACAACATCTTAGTAGTTCAAGAGGTCTTGCATCAATTTCAAATTAGAAAGCGAAAGAAATCCTTTTAGACCATTCTGAAGTTGGACATGCAGAAGGCATATGACCGAGTTGAATGAGACTTCCTTCAAGACTATCTTCTACATTTGGGCTTTCACTCTCAATGGGTTAAGTGGATAATGCAATGCATCACCACTACTTCTCTCTGTGTTAAATTTAATGGTGAAAATCTAAATTTTTTCAACCCATCAAGGGGTCTAAGACAAGGAGACCCTATTTCACCTTATCTTTTCATCCTGGTGGTGGACGTGCTATTAATACTTATCCATTGAGCAGTGGACATGAATAATCTCAACGGCATTAAATTAAACAGGTGGTGTCCTACTCTCTCCCATCTATTTTTTGCTGATGATGCTATCTTTTTCCTTGACGGGAAAATTCAGGAATGTCAGAACTTAGCCAACATCCTAAACCAATATTGCCTAGCAACGGGTCAGGCAGTTAACAGGAATAAATATGGTATCTACTTTAGTAAGACCTTCCCTGCTCATTTTCAAGAAAACCTAGCCCAAGAACTTAGGATACCCGTGCTAACGAAGACTGGAAAATACCTTGGGATTCCATCAGATTGGGGAAAATCAAAAAAGGAGATGTTCGCCTGGATTTTGAGTCAAGTCAATTCAAAACTTGAAGGCTGTAAAAAACAGTTCCTCTCTAAAGGTGGCAAGGAGACACTAATCAAAACGGTAATACAAGCAATCCCTCAATATGCCATGTCTATTTTCAAGATTCCTATGTCTTTATGTACAACTATTGAGAAGAAAGTTGCTAGATTTTGGTGGCAAAACAATCAACACAAATCTAGCATTTATTGGAAACATTGGGATGTACTTAAGGATAGAAAAGATTTGGGAGGACTTGGCTTTCGTGACCTGATCGCCTTTAATAAAGCATTACTAGGAAAACAGGCGTGGTGTCTCCTACAAAACCCATCCTCTTTATCGAGTCAACTCTTTAAGGGTCTTTACCATCACTCTACAGAGTTCTGGCATGCTGACAGAGAGCCAAGACCTTCTTGGGGATGGCTGAGTATAGTGACGGTAGAGATTCAATTCTGAATAACCTACAATGGTCAGTAGGAGATGGGAAACGAATCTCAATCCGTGATGATAAATGGTTGAATAGTGGTCCCATTGGCGGACCTACACCAATAGGAGAACCACCAAGGGTTGTTGATTTCATTATTTTGGATAGCAACCACTAGAATGAACCCCTTCTGCATAGAAGCTTTGATGATCAAATAGTTGAGGAAATTCTTACAATCCAGATCCAAACTAATTGTACAAAGGACCGACTTATTTGGAAGGGAACTCAGAATGGTGTTTATACTGTTAAGAATGGATACAACTCTCTACGATCTACTGAAGAAATCAAGGTACAAAATTTCACATCCTCCTCTTACCAACCACCCCAACAACTTTGGGCCAAGATTTGGAATATGAACCCCCCCCCCCCAAAAGATACGTGTCTTTATGTGGTCCTTATGCCAAAATGCTC
Organism: Eucalyptus sideroxylon x Eucalyptus melliodora; assembly: GCA_016097485.1. Classification (NCBI taxonomy): domain Eukaryota; kingdom Viridiplantae; phylum Streptophyta; class Magnoliopsida; order Myrtales; family Myrtaceae; genus Eucalyptus; species Eucalyptus sideroxylon x Eucalyptus melliodora. The sequence continues at coordinate 23,316,001 of CM027826.1, read as the reverse complement.
TATCAACAAGAGACAATCTATATCACAGAAAAATCATCACAAATCCTATGTGCCAGATTTGTCAAAATCACAGCCTAGAAACAACAGAACATATCTTTTTGCATTGTCCATGGACACGCAAGATTTGGTCTCATTCGGCGGTACGAATCAACCCAACAAATTATAATACAAATCGTATGGATGCTTGGTTAGCAGAGTTTTTATGCAAAAAGAATTCCACACCTGATCTGGAAACCCTGGCGCATATCCTCTGGTAGCTTTGGAAATCCAAAAACCATTTTGTATTTCGTAGGGCTGCTCCCAACCCAGCACAGGTTCTCACAGTGGCCTTTGCATCTACCCAATCTGCTCGTCGATGCCATGGTGTGTGGACAAGCTCTCGACCCAGCCTCCCGAACTCAGATCGAGTGTGGAAGCCTCCGGATCCCGAAGCGATCAAGATAAATATTGATGGAGCCTTTCCTTCTGCATCAAATGAGGGATCCGTGGCGTCTATTTGGCGTGATCACTCTGGCCGACTTATTGACAGATTTACAAACACAATTCCAGCAACTACGGTGCTATAGACAAAAGCTCAAGCCCTTACAATTACCTTACAAAACCTGTTGCACAAAAAAATGGAAAGGAAGCAACTCACAATGGAATCCGACTACTAGGTGCTTGTCAACGCCGTGCAGAATCCATGTTCGGCGCCATGGGAAGCTCGTTCACTCATCTCCAAAGCTGCGGCGCTCCTCCCCTATTTCTCTAGGTTAAACATTAAGTACTGTAGAAGGGAGGCAAACCAAGCTGCCGACTGGGCTGCCAAGGCCCATGGGCACCAAAGTCTGCCCTTGAATTGGACCCTTTCTCCTCCCCCACCTCTGTTGGATTTGCTTTGTATTGACATTATGCCCTATAGTGGCACCTTTGGTTAATATAAATACAACGGGCCTCTATTTTTGACCAAAAAAAAAAAAAAAGGAAGGCAATCCGATTCTCCATTGACACAATACATGATTTTGTTCTTGATTCTATTCCAAATATGCTCGGACGATAAGAGCAACTTGTAATTAAGTCGTCTTTAAAAGATGAGTAGGTAGTCTGTGTGTCGGAGGTATCACGTGGCAATGCCATGTACGAACTAAGATAATGACGTGTCAAAATTTTCAAATTCCAATGTATAGTTGGTTGCAAGGCACACCATGTGGACAATGTGGGTGGTCACTCCACATTGGCCATTTCAACTATACATAAAATGTTTCCTCAAAAAGAGATCATTACTTTTTAATTCATTATTTTTAATTCATCACTGCTCAAGAATATGAATGACTTTAATCAGATAAATATTAGTAGGTGGTTCAAATAAGAGTAGGTAATAGAAACTATTTAGTGACTTCATCAAGAAAAATGGTAAACAGTTCAAATAAAGAGTAGTATCTTAAAATAGTTGGAAATTTTAATAGAATTGGTAGGGATGTCAACGGTTCAGTTTAGTTCGGGTTTTCTTTGGTTCAATTTGGGTTTTTTGAAAGCCCAAACCAAACCATTAGGGTATGCATTAGCTTTGGACCAAACGCATCTCGAACCAACTATAACCCAAAATGAAAACTTGGCTCAGTTTGGTTCAGTTCAGCTTTTCCACTTTCTTTTCTAAAATATTAAAAAGAGGTTTAGTGGAAAAAGAGAAAGATTGCATAAATTGTAATATTAAGAAGATTAGCAATTTTTAGTTTAGTTAAATGAACCGAACCAAAACTATCTGAACTTGTGAGATTTGGTAGGACCACAACCAACTGTTCTAAAAGCATAAGCTGTTAGATAAATGCATGATTTACTATTTATGTATTCTAACATTCCCCCTCATGCTTAATCTAGTCTTTTTTTCTTAGTACTAGGCATGAAAATATTTAATTGGAAAGGCAAATGAGACCTAATAAAATTTGAATTCAGAATCTTCAGCTCTGATATCATTTGAAATTTGATGGGACCATAACCAACTGTTCTAAAAGTTGAAACTATTAGATGAAAGCATTGTTTAATATTTATATATTCTAATAGAACTTAAATTTAAAAAAAAAAAAAAAAAGAGGTTATATTTCATTATCCGAACTGAACTGAAAATACATAAAAATTTGGATAGGTTCTACTTCCGGTCCTATTTGGATACCCCTAAGAATTGGTATGTTATTAGACAATTTGGTAATTCCAAAGCCATTTTGGTAACATGATAAATGGCTAAAATATAAATGGGTAATCTCAAATTAGGTGGTAACATAATAAAGTTAGCAATTTTGTATGAGAGTTGTTAAGTTCAACACATTGATATGTTGGGGAAATAGTTTTAATAATTTATTGGTAACTAACTAAGTTGTTAATAATTAAGTAAATATTGGTAATTTGATGTCGGAGGATGCATGTGTGACGGTTGCTTGACTCTCAACACAATAACAGTGTCAGAGCACAATTTTTTTCTCACGCAATTGGATTAAGCTATTGTTCCAGTGGCTGGAGAAGTTTGTCTTGAAATTGCCATAATAAATTGTTGTAAGCAAGAAAGAGAATTCACAAACTGGGATTACTTTAATGAAATAATGGATATAATTATAAAAATAATCAAGGGAAGAAATAGAAATCACAACAAAAACTAGAAATAGTTTGGCGTTGAAATCATTGGCTAAATGTAGAAATTATTTTATTCATTTATTTCCAAGTTGGTGGAAATAAATATTTGTTATTTATTGGAACGCTAATGAAGGTTTTAACAATTATAAAAATGTGGGTAATTTAGCATAGGATGATAGGTGTGCGATGGTAACATTAACAAAAGATTGAACGAGAAGATTGAAAAATGGGGTGCAGACATTGCAAGTGCAAAAACTTGACACAAAATGACACTTAAGTATCCAAATCAGAGAAGAATGGAACACTTAAGTGCCAATAGTGAGAAATTACGGCCAAAATGCTAACTTGGCATTTTCCAACAACTTTTTATTTTTTACTGACATGGCAATCTAAAAAATATATATCCATGTGGCAATTCTTTAAAAAAAATTATTTACGTGGAAATTTTAAAAAAAAAATGTCCACATGACGTTGTAAGCCCCCAAAATTAACTTTTAAGATAACTATTTAATTAAATAAAAAAAGAGAAGAGAGAGAGAGAGAGAGAGAGGAGGATGCCACAGCTTTGACGAGGGTTTCCACAGCCCTTGCTACCGCTGCTGCCTCACCATTGCCGGAAAGGGTCAACAATGGTGGGGCAAGGATCAGCTGATGTCGTCGAGCCCTAGGCAATGGCTAGCAACCCTAGCCAATCACTTAACTAGGCCAACCAACAACCAACGACCTTTGGCCCCTCTAGCCGAGGGCCAACAAACTTCGCCAAATCTTAGGTAGGGCCACAACCCTCACCCTAGATCTAGATGAGGGCCTACAAGCCCTCATCGGTGGTTGGCCAAGGTCACAAACCACTACCCAAGGCCTTGTGACCTTGGCCAACCCTCGCCCCACCATCGCCAGCCCTTTCCGGTGATGGTGTGGCAACGACAGCAGTAAGTGTTGTGGAGGACCTTGCAACAATCCTCATCAAACGCTACTGCCCCGCCCTTTTTTATAATAATTTATTTTTTTAAATTTATTTTTAATTAATACTAAATTAATAAATTTATGGGCAAAATGACGTCATTTTGCATGTTCATTGCTGAGTAAGTATTCTGACGAGCTACATAGACCACTTATATTATTAAAATAAGCCACTTCATATTTTCAGTTACCCTTGCGAGCGTTGGCACTTGAGTATCCCAATTTTCAAAAGAAGTGATACTTAAATATATTTTTTGGAAGTTTCGGCACTTAAATATCTATCCGTATCAAATTTTGGCACTTGTAATGTACTTTTCCCATTGAAAAATAGTCTAGTTTCTCCATGAATTTTATTTGCTCATAATAGATCATGGAACACTTCGATGAAACCCTAGAGGACAAACTTCTAAAACCTAACCAGAAATTTCTTTCTAGCAATAAACCAAATAAGAAAGATTAAAATCTAGTTGTTAACACCAAAAATTGATTTGGTCATTTACACGCACGTGCTTGGCACAAGAGTAAGAATTAGGTGACATATAAGCAAGGATGAGAAACAGTGACATGCATAAAACATCGGCATCATCTTGTACATATTAAGCGGTCAACAAGTATAGAAGTTAACACAGTGATCGATAACAATGTTCTTTAATACCATAACAACAATTGTTGAAATATGATAATGGACGGTTGGTGGCCACCTATATGGGCACGGCTGCAAGTTTTCATCAAGAGTATTTCAAATACTATTTAAAACTTGAAACCCTCAAAACAATTGACATTGAGAATGTACATTGTGGAGGGAGCAGTTACCATTCAAATATCCAGTCATGGAACGATCATCGATAACTGCAAAAACCATCATCACATAATTAGGACAGTTACTCAAGAACGTGGGCAAGTGATGCTTGTGAGAATAAATGAGTGTGGGCCAAACCAATGGAAGTTATTCAGAGAAACGCAACCGTTGAGCATAGTCAAAGAGTGGTTACTACACCTTCACTATAAATACCACTAACTATTCAACAAGAGAGCCCTATACAAATCAAACAAAATGTCATGTTTCAATTATATGTACTTTTCCTACATTGCACTTTAAATTTCCTTAGCTATAAATCTCATATTTGCGTTGTCGATTAGATTTCGGCATATGTCTTTATCCTGATACCTTATCGTCCATTAAATTTCAACGTCATATCTTAATATGTTCAAGTTGTGTCATCAATTGGATTCCAACATAGTTTGATACTGGCTTTATAACTTTTGGGTCTTGTTATTAATTAAATTCCTACTCAATCTAAGATTGTACAGTGTTGTTTGGATTAAAGAGGTTTGATTTCTTCTTGCATGACATATCCTCTATCTGGAGTTAAACCACAACCCTAGTCCCCTTAATAAAACCAAAAAACAACTTTCGATAAAAGATATTTTGTCAGGGGAACAATTCCAGGGAAGTTGATTGGCAACTCTTGCTGATTTCCCTCCCATTGCATCCTTATATGGGACAGGTTCCTTAGCAAATGCAACACTAATTATATCAATATTTACAAGCTCTTGGCCTCAACAGCCTCAAGTTTGTCTTCAGTGGCCACCTCCAATCCCACAACTTTAGGTTCATCATCGACTGCCATTTCTACCTACCTGTTAAAGCAAAAAGACTAGATCGAGTTTTCGAGGAGTCGAATATGATGACCTAGGGAGTAGAAATCACTGGGGGAAATCTTAAATCTATCGGTAAGAGATATTATAAATTAACATATATCAACAAGATTACCATAGTTAGGCAGTATACAAGAGTAATATTATTCTTCAAGACTGTAGTCCACAATCAATACCTGGTTTTGTTGCCAGAACTGGCACCCGAGTTATGGGTACTCGGGTTGCCAAAAAAATATTGATCTGTGTTAGCCACTCCCTTAGGCTGGTTCACCTTGACATCGACATCATTAACTTCAGTGTTGGAATTGATCACTTCATGTTCAACGACATCAGCATCAATTGGTACTAACGACTTCATGCTCGCCGACATCAACATTGATGTTCGTTGTGACATCCTAATTTTTCAGGTTCTGATTTCAATTAGATAAGTTGGGCCTTTCATCAACATGCCTATAATTTTTTTTCTAAGATGGCCACTCGTGAGATAACTAGACTATCTAGGGAAGTCATTAAGAGATTTTAATGCAATAGACTTGAGGATTCGACTAGGAATTGGCTATATGACTGTGCTCATCTACATAGATCATTTCGGCACAATAAGATCGAATAGAAATTAGAGATGGTTCGATTCGATTGAGATATGTGGTTAAACGTAAGTGATCCCACTAAATAGTAAAATTCTCGTCAATCGGCACTAGATTGATTTTTTTATCATTTTGGTACCTAGTGTCCGTATTTGAAACCTCGAAATTGTCACGACCACCAAAATTCATTAATGTGTCGAAGGGGTTCATTGTGATTCAAAGAAAATCGACCACAGGTCATTCACATTAAAAATTTATAAAAGCTACCCGGTAACCTAGGTCACGCTAAAATCGCGCTAGATTGAAATTAATTGCGAATTTGAATCTGATTTTAGAAATTTAAAATTTTTTCATGTCACAAGTCATTTTATGAACGTCGACTCAGTCTTTGAAGATTTTTCTGTAAATCGAGACTTTTTGGGAAAAAATCGAGGTAGGGTCATTTTTGTCCAGAAAATGTCGATGACCGTTTTTAGGTGGATTTTTGGGATTCAAGTTGGTTCAATTAATAAGAAAAAAATCATGGATTAAGTGTGGACACCTTGGCTGATTTGTTTGAACTTCAATTGGATTCATTTGAGTAAGAATTGAATGAAATTGAATGGGAGATGTCACAAATTCGTAGCCAAGGGGGAAGCAACCTTTTGGACCCTTTGGCAAGCTTCTTGAGGAAGCCAAGGAGGGGGAAATGGCTGAGGATAAGGCAACAACAAGGGGGGCAAGTGCTTGAGTGTTTTGAGATATTTAACTTGACTTTTGAGGCAATTGGGCTCCCTTCAATCTTCAGCTAGCTTCTTCTTTTTCTTTGAGCATACCTTATCCATTGTTGGAGCTTTTGAGAGCTTAGAAAACCAGAGGAGACCAGCCAAGAGCCAGCAGCAACCCCCGGAGTTCCTTGCCGCTCGTTTATGCACCGTCGAGCCGCCCGCAAGCCATGCCGTTGCTCGCTCGTCCCTCCCCTAGTCGCTATTCCAGCGAGCCTAGCTCACTATCTCGAACCCCTCCGTCGTCGTTCAAGCCATCAGAAGTCCCGCCATCACCCGCAACAGCAACCCGTTGAACCGTCTCACCGTTTCCAGCCCGTTTCAACCGTGAAGCCCCTTTGGTTCAACCTTTGCAGCCTAAGAACAGAAGCAAGAAGTTCCAACAAGAGCTGAGACTTCTAGGCTCCCTTTAAGGCCCGTCCGAAGCTCACCTGGTGTCGTCGTGGGCTTGTCTTTCGCTCACCGTCACCTCGTCGCCGTAAACTCACCGGATTGCTAGATTGGTGAGTTTGCTCACTAAACCCTACTTAGTAAGTTAATTATGCTTAAAGATTATTTAAATTAGCTTAAGTATGTATTAGTGATAAGTTAGAATGGTTAAATTAGCCTTAGAATGGATTAGTGTTAACTTAATTAGTGAGACTTGTACCGTTGATAATTGATTAGTCAAATCCAGTGGACTTCCTACAGTTTTGGCTTTTAGACCCTCGCCGTTTGTCATTTTTGTAGATCGAAATGAATTACGAATTTGAAATTGATATCTTCTTGAGAAATGTTTTAGACATCCTCAGCTACAACATATATTTTTCTCAAGGTTTTTACAGATTTAAAAGAATGAGATATCAACTACGTCATTTATAAATAGAACCTCAGTTTTTGCTGGAACTTGTGACCTATTAGGATTCTATGGGTTTTTATCAACTCTTAAGGTTCGAATTTCAAAATGGTTTCTTCGCAAAATTTGTTTGTCATATCTTCTAGTTTAACATGTTCAAATTTCAAATTAAATGGACATGTTTTAGACCTCAAACCAAATTGATTTCGAAAAACATAATTTCTGGAAAACGAACACAATTTTTGTACTAAATTGAGTGATTTATCTATCTTGTACAACATATTCAAATTTGGGAATTTTCCAAACTCGTTTGATTGGATTTCTGGATTTAAACTTGGAGACGTGCGAGTAGGCATATTCTGCCGATTAGAGCTGGTTATGAGTTTGGTGATGGCTCTTGAGGATTTGATTGCTGGAAATTGCACATTTGATTATATATGATTGGTTTGTAATATGCTTAGAGTTTATACTTAATGATCATGTGAAAGTTAAGAGAATCCGTCCCCAGCGTGTATTAGTGGACGTTAAAAGTAAAAAAATCCATCCCCAGCGTGTGTTGGTAGTCGTTAATAGTTAAGAGAATCCGTCCCAACATATGTTGATGGACGTTAATAGTTAAAAGAACCCATCTTCAGCGTATGTTGATGGACGTTAGTAGTTATTATTCTTCCCTGGCGTGTGTCGGTGGATTTTATTTTTCCCCAGTGTGTGTCGGTGGATTTTATTCTTCTCCGGCGTGTGTAGTTGGATTTTACTTTTTCCCAGCTGTGTTGGTAGTTATTAGTCTTTCTAGGCGTGTATCGGTAGTTATTAGTCTTCCCCGACGTGTGTCGGTAATTATTATTCTTCTCCGGCATGTGTCGGATAAAACTGCTCGTGTGGGTAGTAATAGTTAATTAATTTGAACACATGTTGAGTTGAATTGATAAATCGGCGTGTGTTAGTAATTCTTGCTTTGATGTGTTTTGGTAGTTCTTGCTCATGTAAGCAGTTATTCAATTATAATTCTTGCTTTGATGTGTATTGGTAGTTCTTGCTCGTGTGAGCAGTGATTAAATTGTGATTCTTGCTCGTGTGAGTAATGATTGGTTTGGACGTTTCAAATTGGTGTGTAAATTTGCTATATGCACATGGTTGTGATAAAAATTGTGCTAACCTGCAGGGAGGATCTGAGATAAGGTAAGTCTCTGTGATTGTATGATTGTATGATTACGATGTCTTAGACGTATTACCCTCCTAATCAGGGTTTAAAGCATGGACTCGCTGAAATTTATATCTCACCCTATCGTGGGCTTCATTTTCAGGATCGTAGGATGGAAGACTTGGAACTGAGTTGAGGAGATCTGAAGTGTAGGTCAAATAGAACAATTTCTTTTTAAGAATCAATCATTTGAAGTCTTGTGGCTATAGACTTTTGTATTTGACTCGGTGTGTATTTAAAAGCATGCTTGTTTGAAAATCTGTTATCCTACTTTTCTATCCCAAGATGATTACTATCAGTGGATTTATTATTCGCTTTCGCATGTGCAATAAAAAGAAAGGGTCAGCGACTCGTTCCGGGAAGTCGCAAAATTTTTATCAATCAAAAAGAGATGTGCACACACTCAAAGATCAGGGCATGACATTGGTACCAAATGCGTCATGTTTATTCCCTACTCGAGTAAGATACATTTTGCATGCTATCAACATTATAAGATTTTGCGAGATCACCACCAACTATTCTAAAATAATAAGTTATAACTCTTAAATAAATACGTGGCTTATTATTTAAACATTCTAATACTCTCTTTCACATTTAGTTTGATCTTTTTGCCCAATGCTAATTATGGAAATATAATTAGGGGGCAAATAGGGTCTTGAAATATTCGAACTTAGAACCTCCTAGTTCTAATATTATGTAAGATTTTTAGTGCGATCACTACTAACTATTATAAAAACTGATGTTTTTCATAAACGCATCAAGCACATTGAAATAGACTATCATTTCATCAAATATCGCATTCTTCGCGGCATTGTTCGACTTTCTCTACTTCTTCCACTAATCAAACTGCAAGACTTGTCCACCCAAGCCTTTTCTAGATCTATTTTCCAAACTCAAGTTGACATCTTTCAAATCATTTTGAGTTTGAAAGGGAATGTAAAGATATATTTAGGATGTTATGTGATTCTATAATTCTATATATTCTATTTGATTGATCCTAATTTGTTACTTTACATAGTCATTATGTAAAGCCTATAAATAGGTACGTGCATTATTCAGTAGTCAATGAAAAAATATTCTTTTTCTCTTCATTTACAAATGTCAGTTGACATCAATGTTAGTTTGAGCATCAATGTCCTCGGGGCTGGGTATAATCTCCCATCATCGACATCTGCTATGACATCAGCACTTGGTGAGGACTACAACACCAACCTTTTGAGCTTCACTGAGGGCGCAGGTCTTTCACGTGTTTCTCCCCCAGGCACTCCATCATTGTGAACCCACTTGATATTGCTGGTTTGATTGCCGTTGCAAGAATAAAAGAGCGAAATATATTCAAAGGAAATACAAATGCTGTCAAGATAGTTCTTACTTGGTTTCTTCTTTGGCTCTTTTGGGATCTAATCGGAGATGGTTGAATCGGTGAGCATTCAGTGGTCCCTACGGATACTTCGTCAATAGCCATGGGTTTAGCAAATGGGTTATCCTCCTTTACCTTTGCCAGAATCTGACACAAAATCTTCACTGAAGTGATCGATGGTATAACGGGCCCATCTATCGCTAAATTGCAATACCACTTGAGGAATCAATTTAAAGGCGAGAATAGTATACCAATCAAATAGCTTCTCAATGATCTCGAAACAACACTTGAAAGGTACATCATCACTTTCTTTGTACTTGTTCTTCCTGGTGAAGGGATATACTTGAGAGTAGATGATCAAAATACGAATACCTTGGATAAGCCCAAACTATCCGGCATAGAGTTAGGAAGAGTAGATTTCAAGTTTAGGATAAAATTTACCGAGGGAGATCGATAGGGGTAATCACGATGAGCCAGAGTTTTTCGACTCTGTTTGGACAGTTAAATTGGGGGGAAAAAAAGGCATCAAAGATATCCGAATAAAGGGGACAAAAATTTAATCCTTGAGTAGGGTGATGGTAGAAAAACTTGAGGAAACACTTGAAAGGGGAAAGATTTTCGGGAATAAACATCGGGAAAATATGATTGAACTCCAATTCGCTAGATTTGGTCAAGGTGTATTTCTACTCGGAGAATAAAAATGGAAAGGATAGTATTAGCCCAAGCTTGGAGTACTTAAATGGGGCAAAGGACACACCATATCCATATTCATGCATAGAAAATGACACCTGGACCCACTAGAGCGCCAAAAGTTGGCACAAATGAACACTTAAGTACCAAAAGTTACGAAAGTAACACTAAAGTGCCAAAATCGGAGCAAAATGGATCACTTAAGTGCCACCGCAAGAAATTCCGACCAAAACGCTGACTTGGCAATTTTCCAACGAATTGCGCGCAAAACGACATCGTTTTGTATGCTGATGTGGTTAAACAATGTCAAAACGACATCACTTTGGTATAATTCGAATTTTAATATAATAATTAATTTAATTTAAAACAAAAAAAAAAAAAAAAAAGAAGAAGAAGAAGAAGAAGAAGAAGAAGAAGAGGGGGAAGGAGGAGGAGGGAGGCAGCTAACAACTGAGGGCTTGGCCCTCACCACCACCACCGCCGCCATCTCCCCTCCATCACCGGGGAGGTGGGGGAGGGTCGGCCGGGGCCGTTGAGCCCCGCACCCCGGCCGACCCTCCCCACCTCCCGGTGCGACGGCGGAGCCCTCGCCACCAACCGCCTCCTCCTCCTCCTTCTCCTCCGTTTTTTTAAATAACTAAATTATTATTATTATTATTATTATTATTATTATTATTATTATTATTATTATTATTATTATTATTATTATTATGTTTTAAATTTAATTTAATTAATTTATATTATTTTAAAATTCAAATTATGCCAAAACAACGTCGTTTTGGCCGATTTAAAAACTCTATTTTGGCCAACTATAAAAATGACGTCGTTTTGGGTAAATTAGAGCTGAGTCAGCTTTCCGGCGAGGCACGTAGGTGGGCAATATTAATATTTAATTGCCACATATGATTTCCAGCCGACTTCGTCAGAGGTGGCACTCAGGTGTCCCACTTTTCTATAAAAGTGTCACTTAAGTATCACTTTCGTAACTTTTAATATTTAAGTGTCCATTTATGCCAACTTTTGGCAGATCTTTTGCCCATAGAAAAGTGTCATGAACTGTGATCCTCCCATACTCTTTTATCTTTATGAGTGAATTTTGGTGTCAGAGAGTGAAAAGCGAGTGATGTAGAAGAGATAATATAGCTAGTTTGTGAGAGTAGCGTCGGAGAATTTGTGCTTAGAGTTCTAGGATAGAATGGTCGTATCTTTACAGAACTCAAAAAATAGAGTTGGCATCCTATACACAAACTGATCGGGAGTCGATGCCACTCTCTTGATGAGGCTATAGTAGACCAAAACCAATTGCGTTTAAAGTGTTTTACGCATCTCACTAGAAGGATTGAATGCTAGAGCTTGTTGGGTGTGGAACGATCTCCATGTCGGGGTACTATTTGCCGTACTGTTTTTGAAACAACTGTAGGATGAAGATTGGCCCAATGTCTTCTCGACTTGCCAAGCACCACATCGGCTGTCCTACGGCCAAGGAATTACTGGCCCATAACACAAGCATGCAGGGGTAATGCCCATGTAAAGGGCAGCAAGAACAAGCTGACCCAGTGTGATTGGTATGTCTTCGACCAGGCAGGAAGCGATATCGACAAAGTACTTGGAGACTTTGAGCGATGGATGAAAAAAAATATACCGAGAAAACCAATACAATAAGAAACGAGTGTGTTCAGTATAGGGGATTTCATCAGACTCTCGATGAAATTGATTATGAATGTGTCATAGAGAAGTCAGAATCGGCGACATGCTTAAAATATTGCCACTGGGAAGATTCAAATCTCCAACTCCAACCCCATACGAACGAAGGCCAGGGATACCAAATTAGATTAAGGGGGTGATGGAAAATTGGCTCCATCCGGAAAGAAAAAGCAATTGATCTATGAAGACGAAAAGCTGACAATAGCCCCGGAAGGTCAAGGCCCAGATTTAAGTCGTAAAAAACTAATTGAAGAGTCACATCGATTTTGGCATTTTCTCAAATACACATGGGACTTCGTCCTAAGATACCACTGATAAAACCTTAGGTCAAAGAAGAAATAGCCTCAAATCAATCGGATCTAATGGACCATATTATAAAATTAACACGAAAATTGATAGGATCTTACAATTTAAATCAATGCGAATTCATTAAAAAATAAACGTGAAGCAGTAAATGATACCAATGATTTATATGCCTCAATCCGAATACCAATACCAACATCCATAGAAAGAGTCAGCATCAGATAATCTATCAAAGAATTAGAGTTACAATTACTCATACGTTCAAGCGTTTCTCACACTTAAATTTTTTTTTTTTTTGGTAAAAGGTAAGTTCAAATTCAAAATATTTATAAATAAACAATACAATTTGGATTTTGATGTAAAACTCAAAACACAAATCATTATGTTTAAGCCCAAGCAAAAGCTATACGGGCTCCAACAAGTTTATATATGGAATATGTGGTCCCTTCGTGATATACGGCCAATGAAGAATCCATCCTCCGGAAGTAAGAGCCCACTTGGTTACACTCCAACAAAGAAAAGGATTCTAACAAACCTTCAAAATCATTATACTTCACCGTCCTCTTAAATCCAATTTTTTATTCGGATCAAAGGGCACACCAGATTTTCAACAATTACAATTTCTCCGAATGGGTTGGGTTTAGTATGTGAACTCAAACTCGAGACATAATTTAACAGTACATGCATGCTCAACAATAGAGGTCATATGAATGGGCAAAGTTTGCCTCAGCATGTCAAGGAAAATAGTTCCTAAGGGACCAAAGAATACGTTGCTGCTGGGCACCTTCATCATGTTTGTGGAGGAGTTGGAGAAGATCGTTGCTTTCGCCCTCCTCTTTCAGTCTATCGAAGCATGACAGATATGGCGAGGGCATGAATGCAGCTCAAGTCTTGAACGCAAGTGAAATGAGCTTGAAGAGGACAACAATGGAGGTTTAAAATAGAAAGGAGTGCGTGGTACAGAGCCTGTGGGCTGGAGGTTGAAGATGAACGCAAAAAATTAAACAAAAAATTATCAAGTATATATATCGTACATATCGGTGTGGCTGGTCACGTAAGTACCATCAGTTTGTGGAAATCTAAATGTTAGGGGTATTAATACACGTCTAATCAATTCACCAAAAGTAATAATTTGTATCTTTTCCAATATTTAATAGGTAATATATGTTCACTAACAAATAATCATATCTTTGGAATCGACATGACGCCAATTCGCATCGGAGGGAAAAGAAGAAACGAGGTAGAATGAAGACATTGACTAAAGATAAGGATGCCGATCAATAGATGAGCCCAGTGACTTGATAAGTTAATGTGCAACGATGGAGCCTAAAGTTACGGAGATACGGTTGTAATCATCATTAGAATAGTTGCTGCTTGTTAGTGATTATACTTTGTAGTTTATAAAGCCGTGTATAATTGTTGTAAGACACGAACATCATCACAAAAACTTACATATTGTTTCAGTTTATCAATATTTTAATTTCCAGTACTTGCATTCCTTTCCTTAAACCTTGTTGTTCTTGATTTTCGTTGCACAAGTTAATTCCTATCACAATCGCCACTAAACCCCTTTAACAAAAAACCAAAGATCAACATTTGGTAAAAGGCATAACACTAATTGGAACAGGTCCCGATTTCTAGTGAAACACGCATAAGCGCGTGTGCGCGCACATAAATATAAGCAAATCTTTAGTTTTGTAATGACAACTATTTCGAAATGACACATACAAATAAGTTTATTAATCATAATAATTCTTACTACACTTTTGGCGATAGCTGCCGAAATTGGACGATAAGTAACTTATAACAAAATGCGCATTACATCGAAACTACAGAAATGATAGATGATCATCTATTATTGAAAAGCATATTCTAAGTTCTGTAAAGGTTATGCAACCTAATTCTTTATCGGAGGTTGAGCATGGTCAACGGGGAGCCTCCACCCACTTGGTTCCTGAGAGTAGGATTTCCTCTTCCCAAATCAATGACATCAAAAGATGACTCAGTGCCTTGTCCCCCGATTCCAACCTCACTGATCTGCTTATCCCCCAAATCACAGCACACCAAACTTTCATCCACCATGCGAAGCACAATCTTGCCATGCCCAGTAAGTCCCAAGGCCGCTCGGCACGTCAATCCGATCGGTAGCACAATGTGATGCTGCTTGGTCCAGGAGCTGGCCACGCCGTACTCCTTCATGACCCAAATGCCGCATACCTCTCGGTCCCATATAGTGAAAGCAATCAGAGCCAGTGAACCGCATGACACTGCGAGCGTCGCTTTGCCTCTGAAATGCAGAGAGTATTGCGAGATATATCTCTTCCGGGGCAGCGGCATGACTCGTTTAAATGATTCCTCCTCCATACCAAAGGCCACGATTGAGTTGTAAGGCGCATCCTCTTTAGGCGCCGCGAGCCAATGCGCAGCCCCATTAATAAATGCCCGCGAATTCCCACGAATCGTCCTTGTGAAATTAGGCCTCCCCAGGCTCGTCCATTTGTCCCTGCCTAGGCTATAAACCTCAACATTCGATGGTCTTATCGAAGCAACAGCTCGCCTCGCAACGCCGCGCGAGTAAGTGATCCTCACGATCTTGTAGTCCCGGGCATTTGGCGCGTACCCGAAACCGTGGACATGATACCGAACACAGCATCCCGAACTGTAGCCCTGAGCTTGAGATTCGGAGCAAAGGGGCCGCTCGTGGCAATAGATGTAATCATGGTAGCTAAGAGTCTTGACTTCGCCCGTGAACGGGCTCCAGAGGATAATGGCTAGCTTGCTCGCACTACGGCGAACGAAAGAAAGCCCGGTCAAGCAAATTAGAGCGCCATCGCTGGACGAACCGACCACGGACAACGAAAGCCAGTCGTTGCCCACTGGCAGCCTCAAATTCTCCCTCCCAATGGACACATTTTCGAACACTAAAGAGCACTTGTCGCGAATATCCCATTCCAACGGGACCACCAGGAGGGAGGTCCCGCTGCGATTCAACCACATCGTCAGAAAGTACTTCTCGGACAAGAGCGAACGCCATGACTTGCTGACGCACCGGAACCGGGCGAGAGACCGGGCCGGTAAGTAAGCGAGGATTTCGACCACAACATTGCATGGAAAGATTCTGGAGAGCGATGCCATGGTACTCGGGGACCGGGAGACAGATTGCTAGGGATTAAAGAGGACAAGAGCAAGAAAAAGTGCCGGTCAGACCCACTGATCTTGCAATTACACAACTTGTGAGAAAATTTGTGGGACTTTGGTGAAGCAAACACTTGCTTTGTGTTTGTGGTGATTGATAGAGCCGTTAAATAGGCAAAAGACTGGCCCCAAAGTTAAGAAAAAATACTGAATAAGGAAAAACATGGATATAGATAGGATACTAGGAAGAAAAGAAAAATCTCAAACTTAGGTTGCTTCAAAGGAAGGCAATCTGATTCTCCATCTACATAATACATGATTTTGTTCCTGATTCTATCCCAAATACGTCCGAACAATAAGAGCAACTCCGTAATTAATTTGTCTTTAAAAGATGAGAAGAAACTTTGCACGTCAGAGATATCACGTGGCAATGCCACGTACGATGACTTGTCAAAATTTTAAAATTCTATTGCGTAGTTGGTCGTGAGGCACACCACCTAAACAATGTGGATTGGTCACGCCACGTCAGTCATATAAAAGATACATAAAAGGAGAATGCATAATTAGCTAAATCTAAAACGACATAATCAATGTTGGTAACATGATAAGTGGCTAAAACAAAATTGGTAATCTCAAACTAGTCGGTAACATGATAAAGTTACTAATTTTGCACGAGAGTTGGTAACTTCAGCACATTGATATGCTTAGGAAATTATTCTGATAATTCATTGTTATGCTAACTAATTTGTTAATAATTAAGTAAATATGGGTAATTTAATATAGGACGATGCGTGTGTGATAGTTCCTTGACTCTCAACACAAAAATAGTGTCGGAACACATTTTTTTCTCAAGAAAAATTCCAAATAAGTGCCCAAAATGCCCTTATTTTCTCAAATAAGGATTTGAAATTGACTTTATTTCAAATAAATGTCTGAAATAACTATATCAATATCAAAGAAGAACCTAAAGCAATCACGGCTATTTTAAATAAGGGCCTAACCTTGCTGGCCAGCAAAATATCATAGTTGATCAGGGATATTTTAATCCATAATAATTAATAATAATTTAAATTTAAATAATAATAATAATAATAATAATAATAATAATAATAATAATAATAATAATAATAATAATAATAATAATAATAATAATAATAATAATAATAATAATAATAATAATAATAATAATAATAATAATAATAATAATAATAATAATAATAATAATAATAATAATAATAATAATAATAATAATAATAATAATAATAATAATAATAATAATAATAATAATAATAATAATAATAATAATAATAATAATAATAATAATAATAATAATAATAATAATAATAATAATAATAATAATAATAATAATAATAATAATAATAATAATAATAATAATAATAATAATAATAATAATAATAATAATAATAATAATAATAATAATAATAATAATAACTCCACGGCCATCTTCACTACCCCATCGACAATGGGGTTGCCATAGGTGGGAGGGAGCCCTCCTACCCATATTTTTGCTTTTTTAAAAATTTTAGTCTTTTTGGTTTTTTATGAAAATAAAAAGTAAGAAAAACATAAAAAATTAAAACATAAAATTTTCCTTCACGAGCTGGTGATTTCAAACCCTTCTTTAAGATTAATATAGTCACTTCAGAACTTTATTTGAAACAAACTCCATTTTAGGCTTTTATTTGAGAAAATGATTGCCCTTCGGACCTTTATTTGAAACAATATCTTATTTTTTTATTTAGAAAAAAAAAATGATGGCACTTTAGGTCCTTATTTGAAATTTCCCTTTTTTTTTTTTTTTTTTTTTTTTTTTTTTTTTGCAATTGGATTAACCTATCCCTTCGGTGGCGAGAAAAGTTTGTCCCAAAATTGCCATAATAAATTGATGTAGATGTAATATTGCAGCAAGAAAGAGACTTCATAATAACTAGAAATTGTTTGATTGTCGTTGAAATGATTTGCTAAATCTAGAAATTAATTTTTTTTTAGATTAGTTATTCATTTACTACAAAGTTTGTGGAAATAAATATTGGTAATTTAATGGAACGCTTACGATGGTATTAATAATTAAATAAATATTGACATTTTAACATAGGAAGATAAGTATGGCATTTTTATCACAAAAAAAAAAAAAAGATAAGTATGGCATTATTCTCAACACATTAACAAAAGATTGAACAAGGAGATAAATATATATTCCTAGTTTCTCCATGAATTTGATTTGCTCATAAAAAATCACTAAGCAATTCGGCTCAATTTTTTTCGTTGAGAATAAATAATTTGAAAATATGTTTTAAAAATGATTGTTTTATATCGCTAAAAACTGAATGATATGTTTAGATATAAATTGATATCAATGATGAAAATATTTTTCATTGACTAATTATTTTAAGATATATAAGCACGTATTTTTAGAAAAATATTTTTCAAATGATTAATTTTTCACGAAACAAAAGGATGCTTTGATAAGACCCTAGAGATGAACTTTTACCACCTAACCAACAATTTCTTTTTAGCCATAAACCAAGATAAGACAAATGAAAATATAGTTTAACTTTGAGTTAATATCACGAAAAATCCCAAATTAGTATATTTATGATAAATTTATCCCAAATTAATTTTTTTACCATAAAAAAACCCCATACCAATACACCTATGACATATTTACCCTCAAAATTTATTTTTGACCACTAATAACTTCAAACTAGTACACCTATAATAAACTTACTCCAAATTATGGACTATTGACGTAATAATTCCAGACTTGTACATTTATGAAAAATTTGTCTTATGTTAGTTTATGTTAAATTAGAATAATAGCACAAACTAATACACTTGTGACAAAAAGATGGTAGAACTCCAAACTAGTGCACCGATCAACTATCATGTGCCATCAAACTTAGTTTTTGACGATAAATTTTGACATAAACTAGCAGAGGATAAATTTTTCATAAATGTTCCAGTTTAAGGTTTGTTTTTGGTAAATTTATGACAGATGAACAAATGTGGGGTTTTTCATTGTATTAATCCTTTAACTTTATCTTACTTTACTTATATCCTTAAACAAACAAAACTTTGGCATCTATTAATATTGGGAGGATGAAATCATCGATAAACACTCGATCAATGGAAGAGATGGCGGCAAGAAACTAACATGAGGGGATGAGTTCCTGATAAGTATCTGAAAAATTGTCCATAATGAGAAGAGAAAACTGAGGAAGAAAAAAGGGTGAGAGAGAAGACAGGCATACCAGTATTGCCCATTTTAAAAATAAAAATAAAAAAGAATTATTTTTAGCCAAAATGAGTGTACAAAGACTTGTACGGAGGTTGGATTTGGTACTTTAGTTTTAAGAACTCGTTTATGTAACTCGTGAGCCGCACTAAAACAAATCACATTGAGGTAAGCTTTTGTCCTTTAATGTCCAAGAGTTCAAATACTTCATGCGTGAATATTTTCAAGATTACCATATAAAAATAAAATCGGTCCAAAATAATTGAAAATTGGTTATCTTGAAGACAGTTAATTTGCATAGGCGCATTGCCATTCAAGATGCCAATAAATTAGATTTCTCGGGCTCATCGCTAGAACACATGAACTCACTATCATTTTGAAAGGGACAATTACAATAGGATTCCTAAAACTTTTATCAATTCGGATCTTGATGCGTGATGGGGTGAGTGATTCTAGTTGGTCGATGGAGCTACATTGGATGCTCCCGCATCAAATCTTGAGCCTTCAAATTTTTATTTCGTGCTTTTAAGTCTTAAAACTCCCGTCATCCTCCCCGCTAGTTCTTCCCTTAGCTTTTCTTGCTTTTGGTGATGGAAAACTCTGAGGTGGCTTTTATCACTTATCTTCTCATATATGCGGCCATTAATAAGCAGATGGAATTAGTTTATTGTCGAGTGAAAGTGTGACGGGCGTTTGAAATGAACAATACGAGGAAGAACAAAGTTTGATTGCAAAGGAATAAATAAACTTCTGGTGCGGACAAAAAAAGGGTACAACATATTCATCCTGAGTAAACAAATTTGACCACCCATAGGAAATAAATTGCATTATTTCCTGTGACATTCACGGTATAAATGTGTGTGTATATATATAAAGAACTTATAAATTTGCGATAACAACTATTTCTAAATGATGCATAAGAATACATAACTTAATTAATCATAATAATTCTTACCAAACTTTTACGGATTGGTTTCAAAATGCGCACAACATCAAAACTACCAAAACAAAAACTAGAAAATTATCTAATTTTGAAAAAGCATATGTAGATTTTCTGCTAATCTATGGAAACCTAATTCTTTATTGGAGGTTGGTAATGGTCAACATTGAACGTCCCCCGGCTTGGTTCCTGAGAGTAGGATCTGCTCCTCCCAAATCAATTACATCAAAAGATGAATCAGGGCTGCCTCCCTGGATTCCAACCTCACTCATCTGCATATCCTCAACATCGCAACACACCAACTTCTCATCCACCATGCGTAGCAACATCTTGCCGCGCCCGGTAAGTCCCAACACCGCTCGGACCGGCCCCATCGGTAGCACAATGTGATGCTGCTTGGTCCACGACTCAGCCACGCCGTACTCCTTCATCACCCAAATGCCGCATTCCTCTCGGTTCCATTTGCCGAAAGCAATCAGAGCCAGCGAACCGCATGATACCGAGAGTGTCGCGTTGCCTCTTGGGTTCAGAGAGAATTGCAAGAGATCTTCCGATCGGGGCAGCCAGATGAAATCTCCAAATGATTCCTCCTTCATATCGAAGGCCACGATCGAGCTGTAACACGCGCCCGCATAAGGCGCCGCGAGCCAATGCACGGAACCATTGACAAATGCCCGCGAATTGCCACGAACCGTCCAGGTGAAATTGGGCCTGTCCAGGCTCTTCCATACGTCCCTGCCTAGGCTATAAACCTCCACATGCCATGACCTTACCATAGTATAAACTTGTCTCACATCGCCGTACGAATAAGTAATCCTCACGACCTTGTAGTCCCGGGCATTCGGCTCGTACCCGAAACCATGGACGACGTATCGATGGCAGCATGCCGAATTGTAGCCCTGAACTAGAGATTCGGTGCAGACGGGCCACCGACGGCATTGGACGCAACCCTCGTTGCCAAGGGCCTTGATTTTGCCCGTGTACGGGCTCCACAGGATAACCGATTGCTTGCTCTCGTGACGGCGTACGTACGAAAGCCCGGTCAAGCATATTAGAGCGCCGTCGCCGGATGAACCAACCACGGATAAGGAGAACCATCTGTTCCCAAATGGCAGCTTCAATTTCTTCACTCCTATGGACACGTTTTCAAACACTAGGGAGCATTGGTCGCGATTTCCCCATTCCAGCGGGACCACCAGGAGGGTAGTCCCGCTGCGATTCATCCACATTGTCAAGAAGTATGGCTCAGACAAGAGCGAACGCCACGACTTGGAGACGCACCGGAACCGGACGAGAGACCGGGCCGGTAAGGAAGCAAGGATTTTCACCATGATGTCGGACGGAAGGATACAGGAGAGCGATTCCATGGTACTCGTCGGACCGGGTGACGGTACTAGGAATCAAAGAGGACAAGAGAAAGAAAAACTCACTGATCTTGCAATTAGGCAAAACTTGTGAGAAAATTTGTGGGACTTTGGTGAAGCATATAGTTGATATATGTCCGCAGTGATTGATATAGCCGTTTAGTTAAATAGGCAGAGGACGGCCCAAAAAAAATTTTAAGAAAAAAAAAAATGGATATATATGTTCAGAATTATTGCTAGGATGCTGTGGAGGAACAGAAAAATCTCAAACTTGGGTTGGGTTAAAGGAAAGCAATCTGATTCTTCATCTACTTAATACATGATTTTGTCCCTGATTCTATCCCAGATATGGCCGGATGATATAGGCAACTTGTAATTAAGTCGTCCTCAAAACACGAGATGTTTTGTGCCGAAGGTCATCACGTGGCAATGTCACGTGACGAAGCAAGGTGATATTGTATGAAAGTTTTCAAATTTAATGCATTTTTGGTTGCAATGCACAGCACGCAAAGTATGTGGATTAGTTACATCACGTCAGCTGTGTAAACATTATGTAAAATGCTTACTTGAAAGGTGGACACTACTTTTTGATTCGCTGCAACTCAAGAATATGAATGACATTGATCAAATGAAAAGGAGTAAGTAATTCGAATATACATAGATAATCAAAAACTTTTTGATAACTTCATTCGAGAAAAAAGATCCGGTAAGTATTTTTAAATAATTTGTTGATACCATGAAGGAAATGGTAGTTCCAATAGAATCGGCATGTTATTAAAAAATATGGTAATTGCAAAACAATACAATTAACATTGGTAACATGATAAGCAGCTCAAATAAAAATTGACAATCTCAAACTAGTTGGTTATTTTATCATAAAAAAATCGGTAGCTCTCTCAAATTAAGATTAGTAATTTCATATTAGAGTTGGTAACTTCGACATGTTAATATGTTGTGGAAGTGAACGTTGGTAATTTATGGGAACGCCTAGTAAGTAGTTAACAATTGAAGATAAGTCGATAATAGAAATTTTTTACCATGCAACTAGATTGACCTATTGTTCCGATGGCAAGAGAAGTTCGCCGTGAAATTGCCATAATAAATTGATGTAGATGTAGTAAAGAAAAATCTCAAACTTAGGTTGGGTTAAAGGAAGGCAATCTGATTCTCCTTCTACTTAATAAATGATTTTGTCCCTGATTCTATCCCAAATACGGCCCGACGATATAGGCAACTTGTAATTAAGTCGTCCTTAAAACACGAGGTGTTTCATGTGTCCAAGGTTATCATGTGGTGACGAAGCAAGGTGACATGTGAAAATGTTCAATTTCAAATATATTGTTGGTTATGAGGCATACCACGTAGACTACATGGATTGATTACACCACATCAGCTATGTAAACGATATGTAAAATGCTTTCTTGAAAGGTGAAAACAATTTTTGATTTGCCACAACTCGACTATGAATTACATTGATCAAATGAAAAGAAGTAAGTAATTCGAATATAAGTAGATAATCAAAAACTAATTGGTAACTTCATTCGAGAAAAAAAGCCGGTAAGTACTTTTAAATAAAGTTGTCGATACCATGAAGGACATGGTAGTTCCGATAGAATCGGCATGTCATTAGAGAAAATGGTAATTGCGAAACAATACAATCAACATTGGTAACATGATAAGCAGTTCAAATAAAAATCAATAATCTCAAACAAGTTGGTTACTTTATCATAAATAAATAAAAAATCGGAAGCCCTCTCAAATTAAGATTAGTGATTTCATATAAAAGTTGGTAATTTGCTAATTTATTGGAACGCCTAATAAGTCGTTAACAATTGAAGATAAGTCGATAATAGAAATTTTTTTATGCAACTGGATACCTATTGTTCCGGTGGCAGGAGAAGTTTGCCATGAAATTGCCATAATAAATTGCTGCAGATGTAGTACCGCGGCAAGAAAGAGATTTCGCAGGCGGAGATTACTTTAATGAAACATAGGATACTGACAATAGAAATGCAAGTAATGACTGAATCTAGAAATAATTTCTTTGGAATTATCTATTTATTTATTTATTTAAAACATGTCCGGGGCGACTTCTATTTTCAACTCTTGCCCTTTTATAAATTTTTCGAAACTCCTGATTCGACGTATATTTTATGTAAGAAATACGAAGGTATATAAGTGAGAAATAATTTTGAGACTTCCAATCGAAATCTATTAATTTTGGGAGTTTAATCTCCTGCTTCTTTGCTTTTTTCTTCTAGTAATATGAATTCGCATTTTATTTAACGATAATTTTTTAAAAAAAAATTAATTACCTTTTAATTGAATTTATGTCGTCCTAATTTAGCAAGATCTGTTGAAATCATGAACAACAATTCTCATATAATCGACCAGAATAGAAAAGCTGAAATCAAATGAACAAACTGATTATTGTTTGCACCTAACCGTTCCTAATAAATCAGTAGGTTCACTAGGCAAGCCAAGGGCAAAGCAACCTCAGCTACCATTGGAGGAGCAACTGGTTCCCATCAGCATAAGTGTCACCCTCCATCATCTTCCTCATCAAGAAGCCGGCCTTCTCGCGCGCCCATGCCGACCCTCGGACCGAAAGATCAGCCAAAACGGTTGAGAACTCCGGCAATCTCAGAGCCTCTCGAATGCAACCCTCGCTCTCGTCAAAGAGCCGGACAAGGATCTCGGCTGCGCCTTCCTTGCTCAGCATACACCTCCCTTTCAGCACGTCCATCATCGAGACGACGATCTTGTCCGTCCATATCAAAGCGTTCAGTCCTTCATTGAACCGGGCTAGCAGGCCCAAAATGGCCAAGGAGGTCCCAGCCAAGTCCTCGCCATCGGTGCTGGCCACCAACCCGAGAAGCATTGGTACCGCGCCCGATCGGACAGCCAGGGTGCAATTGCCGTGGAACTGCACGAGCTCAGCCAGTGAGCTCAGCAAGTGGTGTGAGGCCGCGCTGTTTGGGCCAGAGATCGCCTTGATTAATGCTTGGACGGTCCCTGCGACCCCAAACTTGGCCTTGTTCTTGTCGAGCATGGCGAGGCTGCAAACGAGGGAGGCAGCTAGCCTGCTGGATTCAGGGGAGCTAGGAGATAGGATGATGGAGTTGAGACGGTTGATGGTCTCCATGTCTGCCAGGGGCCGCTTGAGGTCTGGGTTGAGGGAGAGGTTGAAGAGGATGGAGAGCGACAGGGCTCGAACAACGGGAGAGTCGGACTCGGTGAGCCTGAGGAAAGCAGGGATCGCTCCATCTGCTTGAGCAAGCAGGCTCCGGTTCAGAGGGCTGACTTCGGTGATCTTGGCGAGCGTCTGAATGGCTCTTTCCTTTGCTTCGTCGGAGCCCGACTGGGCTTGGGAGATGCACTCGGAGATGGTGTGGCGAATCCGAGCAGTGGACATGTCTTGCGTCTTCTTGGAGACGACGAAGTTGTTGCAAAGAAAGATGGGGGGTGAGGCGCTCGGATGGGCGATAGAAGAAAGGTGGGACTCCTGCAAACCTAGGTGATGATGACTAAGGCGGAGATAGTTCCAAGGCGTTATAGCTTCGGAAGTATCTCCCTTGCTTTGTCGTAACAAGCACGAACAAAGCAAAAACGCCCTTGCATGCATCATCAATGCGGACACATTCGAGAAGCAGATTGTAACCTATTGTCTAGTCAACACATAAAGACCTACAAACCGCTGTCCGACGCTTGAATCCTAATCAGGAAAGAAAAAAGCAAAAGAGCAGAGGAGAAACGGCTCTCGTCATCAGGACAAGACAAAAAATTGTAAGCTTACGTGAAACACGAAGAGGAAATAATTAGCAATTCAGAAAGAGCGGTAAAAACCAGCATCAAGATGAGATGCATTAAGGCTAGAATGCAAGAGAACGAGGTCCTTACTAGGTGCTTCAGGAGCATACTATGAACTAAGTGCATAATAACAGCAAAGCCATGCCATGCATGCACCATTCCGACAGCCGGAAATTCCCAACCCCAACCGACATCTATCTCCGGATTAGAAGACTGATTAGCGAGTCACGCATGCACCAGTCATCTTTTTAAAGAGTACAAACCTTAGTCCCAACGAAATCACTACAAATTAATTTAGCCGACAAGATCCTTTGTTCTATCCTTGCAATAATTGCCATACCAAACATTCAAATTCACAAAAACATTACTGAGAACTATAGTTCAAAACTTCAGTCTGCAAATACTGATTCCAACAATACTGATTCCAACAAGGCAATGCCTAAATTCAATAGGGTATGAACTACACGAGTAAAGATCCTCACACACGGATATAAGATGACAGCTCGAGCTCCATGACACAACCACCCATATTACAGGTTCATCTTCGACTAGAATCTGGAGAACCATCTTCATAATTTACCAGACCCCCTCCGTCTGGGCTCCTGGATGATGACCGGGATCTGTCTTTGCTTGCACGCTTAGGAGGTGGTGAATCCCTTGAAGACCTTGATGCTGAACGGCTTGGACTCCTAGAAGATGATTTCTGCCTTTCATCACGAGGGGAAGAACGAGATTTAGACACCTCAACTGGGGAACGATTGCGAATGGGGCTACGACTTGGACTATGTCGACGGTTTCGATAACGAGGGCTACGTGAAACAGAAGGACTCCGTCTGCCTCTGTATCTGCAGGTCCAGCAAGTAGATCGTTAACAGGAAATAATAGGCATTTGTGTCTTTATATTCCATAGCTTGTAAACAGATTAGAGTCAAGGAAGATCCTAGCCAGCTTCCATTGTATGTTAGCTTGATTGAGAACTTTTTGAATAATATTAACTCTTCTGATTTCCATCTCACGATAATTCTTAAGCTGGGCTTGAGAGTAGAGAAATAGAAGGTTTTGAGCTCTAACAAGAGTTTGGCGCACATCACCTCGGAGGAGTTCTTCCTCTAGGAGGACTTCGGTAACGCCTTGGGGAGTACCTCCGGTAGCTTGGATACCTAGAAGGAATTGAAGGCATGCTCAGACATGTAAAATCCGCTTGCCACATTAAGCATGAGACATTTTTAAAAGAGAGAGAGAGAGAGAGAGAGAGACAATCAAAACCTGATCGGAATGTAACTTACCTATCACGGTCAGCTCTGCTACCGTAACGATAGGACCTCACTGGAGAACGTTCAGGAGATGGAGTCCTGTATCGACGAGCATAAGAGTACCGCTCACTGAAACCTCGCCCCCTTTTAATGCGCTTGGGAGAATCACCTGGAGAAGCACTTCGAGAATAACTCCTTCTACGAACAGATGGCGGGGATCTAGCCGCACGACGCACAGGAGGGCTACGACTACGAGAATAGCTACGACGGTCACTCCTACTTGGTGCTCTGACAGGGCTCCTGCCACCATTTCTTCTTGAAGGGGCCCTCCCTGAGCTTCTGCTCATGCTTCTTCGGGAAGACTTAACAGGACTTCGGCTTGCGCTCCTTGAAGCTCTGACAGGGCTACTATCCCTCGCTCTTCTTGATGTTCTTGGAGGACTCTGGCTTGGACTCCTACGAGAAATGGACCTTACAGGACTCCTGCTGATGCTTCTATGAGAACGAGCTCTCACGGGGCTTCTGCTGACACTTCTAACATTTCTGCCCCTGACTGGGCTCCGGCTGACACTTTTCACTGGGCTCCGGCTGACACTTCTAGCTGGGCTCAGGCTGCTACTCCTAGCTGGGCTCCTGCTGCTACCACTTCTAACAGGGCTTCTACTTATACTCCTGCTTCTGCCTGACCCACCACGAGGGCTAGGGCTCCTACTAGGTACACATGGACTCCTGCTAATAGCCCTCTTTAGACTTGCATCAGGGCTCTTGCTCATATTCCTGTGGGGACTGATACTACTAGGACTCATGCTCCTGCTTCTGCTCCGGCTCCTGCTCCATCAGTTTTCACATATGACAAATTCCCAGACTCTAGAAGAACTATAAACCATTAAAAAAAGCAACTGAGATGTCAAGAATACCTGGATTTTCCTGGATGATCATCAACTACATCAGGTCGTCTATCTGGACTCCCGTTGGAGTGAGCATCGTCTTCAATACCATTACTTCGCCGATCTCCATTCTCCTTTAGGGATGCATCTGCTTCATTTCCATGCGATTTTGCACTGTCCCTCTTTTTGTGATGATCAGAACCTTCTCTCTGAATGGACTCAGGAGACAGACCAGGACCTGGATAATCTCCAAAAATTAAGAAAAAACAGCATAAAATATAATATTCCACACACTACCACCACCTGCATAATCTCTAAAAAGTAAGAGAAAACAGCATAAAAAGTAATATTCCACTCGTTACCACACATACATTTTGATTCATTATGAAACTATATAACAAAGTTTTGCTTTCTAACTATACAACTGCATCTGTAATGTTAAGAGCTAACTTGCTATAGCTTATAAAGTTGCAATTCATAGAAAGCAAGCCATTTTCAACCAAATGCATATGCCCAAACATTTACATGCAGTATAGAAACCACAATCAACAGTACCCATGCACCCTGCTCCCCTTTCTTGAAAAAAACAGAAGGCCCATAAGAATTTTAATTCCTTCCGGCAAAAAGACAAAAGAAGTTTCAATATTATGGACCTCATTAGATTGGCATCACCAACAATGAGCATGTGCAAATTTCAATGAGTGAGTACTCTATAACTCATCAAGTATGGGCTTTTACAGCACCAACAACAAAATTCTGACTATGAATCAGGATAATCACCCAACAGAATGGATGATACAGCATCTCAATCTCACTGAAATGGCATTCATGTATGTGAACCTATGCAAAATTAGTTAGAACTTACCAGAATTTTGAGAAGGATCTTTCTTTTTCCGATCTTTTCCAAAAGCATCCAGACTGTCATCTTCAGAGTTACTTCCACTCTCAGTCTCACTTCCAGTGTCTGAAGAACCATTCAAAACCCTAACAAAGGGAAAGTATCAGCCTACTGTCAGGTGAAGTGAGTCGGTAGTAAAAAAGAGTACAGTGAAGTAGATACAGGGTTGTCATGCATCAAAAGATGAGTAACTGTCTCAAAAGGATACATATCATGAACTTAAAAGATCATATCAACTGAATCTGAAAAAGGCAGATTACAAAGGAAGCAAATTAACAGCTCCAACAGAAACCTCTAGAGCCAAGCACGTTTTAATGTTGTTTCCCAGAAGCACAGGAGCATGCTGTCCGTCATCACCAAAGTTCCACCAAAAAGAAAAAAATAACAAGGGGTCCAGTATGAAGTCAATTATCCATGCAAGTAAAAACATGACCAAGACAATCAAGTGCTTCACCTTCTGGATCTACGCTTGGATCTCTTATCCCGTCTCTTCCGTTTTCTATCACGCCGTTTATCCCTTCTTTTACCACGCTTAGACTTGTCCCTTTTGGAAGATCTCTTTCTCCTTTTACGCCTGTCTTCACTTGAGGAACTAACATAAGATGATGAAGAATCATATGAGTCAGACTCGCTCTCAGTTTCAGATGACTCAGAATCAATATCTGTTGAACTCTCCGATGAAGATGAATATCTTCTTCTTTTCTTCCTTCTATCTCTTGAAGATTTCTTGCGTTTACTCTTTCTCCGTGGTTCATGACTGTTAGCCTCAGAAGCTGTGTCCTTGCCCATTTTCAACTTATTCGCTCTCTTTTTATCTATACATAAAACCCACATATGAAACATAAAAACATGACCGAAGAACTTAGTTTAACTTCAACACAAATTGATTGTATCCTCAACTTAGATTGATTCATGTTAGAATTCTCAAATCACACTACCTTCCGAAAATTCGCCACAATTAATTATTTTCACAGTAACAGTGGGCCTGCCTTCGTCATCGCCTGCATTTTCAATTCTTTTCAATACTTCAAGCCCTTGCACAAGCTTCCCAAAGACCACAGACTTCCTGTCATGTACACCAAAATATTTAAATGAATAAGAAGACCATAAAATGCTAGACATCATAATATCTTCCGGTAAGCCCCAAGACACGGTGAGAACATTTAGACAAACCTGTCAAGATGATGATCAGCCTTGAAGGTAATAAGGAAATGAGAACCTAAAGCATCACGATCAGCAACTAACATAGAAAGAAGACCAGGTCCATCATGCTTCAACCGAGGGGACTCATCTGAAGAAATTTAGAGAAGCAATTGTCACCAGTAATAAAGCCAGTTGATCAAGCCAATCAACCAAAAATGAACTAAACGACTTTTCAAAGCACTTCAAAAAAGCATGCATATAGATCTAAGACGTGTTTGCAGTGTTCTTGTTGATGGCAGCAAAAAGGAAAACTACAATCATTAATCTAAGAAAATTTGTGCGACAAATCCCAACAAATAAAAGACTAACAGCCATGGGTAAAATCAGTATGATAAGTACCACAAAATGAGCGAAATGAGAGATGAAAAAGTAGAGGGAACAGCTATTTCTCGCACACAAGATTGCATTCATAAAAAAAAATATAAAAAGCTGTAAACTGTTTGTTCTATTAGTCTTAATGCCTGCCCAAAAGAACTTTCATTTCCTCTCTTGCAAATTCATAGGACCAACAGTTTCCCAGAATTGTTTCATGTTACATGTTCAATTACCAGAAGCATGATCTAGCCAACCCTATTAACACAGTACATCTTATGACCAGCGGGAAACTCCATAAGTTTCATCAATTGGAGAAAGTCAAAATAGAGGGATTAAGCTGCAACCAAA
This sequence comes from Eucalyptus sideroxylon x Eucalyptus melliodora, assembly GCA_016097485.1. Classification (NCBI taxonomy): domain Eukaryota; kingdom Viridiplantae; phylum Streptophyta; class Magnoliopsida; order Myrtales; family Myrtaceae; genus Eucalyptus; species Eucalyptus sideroxylon x Eucalyptus melliodora. Next base: position 23,285,928 of record CM027826.1, on the reverse strand, counting down.
TTTCTAGAGCGCATTGAGTACAAGTATGGTTCCACTTATGGGCATAAAGAATGCCTACACTAGATAGTCAACTTGATGTCAACACCAATGTGCCAGCTGGAATTATTAATCTCAAAACGTGGTAAAATTGTTCAGGAAAATTTCATGATCCAACCATGAGAAATGTAGCCAATGCACATGTTTGACACAAATTGCCAAACCAAGCTGCACCGTACACATCTAAGGCCCTGCATGTTTTTGTTTCTCAAAAGTGTTTATAAACACTTTTTCTGTTTTTTTGTTCCAGGGAACAAAAAAAGAACAGAAACGCGTTTGTTTGCGTTTCTGTTCTTTTTTTGTTTTTTTGTTCCCGGAACAAAAAAAGAACAGAAACGAGAAACAACAAAAAGTTGTTTCTCGCTCCAGAAACAATTTTGAAGAAACAATTCTTTGTTTCTGTTTCTTCTTCTCTCTCTTCTCTTCTCTTCCTCTTTTCTTCTTCTTTCTCTTTGGCCGGTCGCCGGCCTCGGCCTCGGCCATGGCCGGCCGTCGAGGGCCGGCGACACCGTCGAGGGTCAGCGACCTCGCCGGAGCGTCGCCAGCCCCTGGCGAGGCAAGGCGTCGCCGGCGCGGGCGAGCTCGAGCCTTGCCAGATCTCGCCCTCGGATCTGGGCAAGGCTGCCGGCCCCTCGGCCGTGGCTCGCGGAGGCGCAACCGGCCGAAAGAAAAAAAATAAAAAATAAAGGAAAAATGAAAAATGAAAATAAAAATATTAAAAAATTAAAAGAAACAAAAAAAAAACAAAAATTTACCAAACGTGTTTCTGTTTATTTTTTATTCCCGGAACAAATTTACCAAACGCATCTTTTTGTTCAAAAAGTGTTCCCGGAACAGAAACACTTTTTTTTGTTTATGTTCCCTGGAACAAAAAAAGAACAGAAACGTTACCAAACAGCCCCTAAGTTTCCATATATTAAAATTTTAAATACAATGGATTTTAAATATATCTCCTCAAAAGACAATGATAAAGATCAGTTCTCTCATGTGATGATAGAAAAACAGTAAAAGAACCTGCTGGTATCACATTTTTATTATCGTTGAGCACACTATTCTAGGTGTTCTAGAGTAACACAATATTCAATTCAGGGAGTTAAATCCTAATAATGAGATAGTGACTTCCAAATAATTAAACCATTCGATTCAGTAAAAGGTATAAGAACAGTTTTGATTGATGACATTAAGATTAATAGCCACAAGAATACTTTAATTCAACAACCAATGATTTAGAGAAAATGCTTGTGTTTAAAGCAAACGACATTGTTGAAGAGTTTGAACCCCATTGTTCTGCCCTCAAAATGCTCCACTTATGTGAAGACACTATACAATGCTAATGAGGTTGACAAAATCAATGAAGTTCTCTGATCTTTTTAAAATGATCAACAAGTCTACAACTAGTAATTGTTACAGAAATTGCAAATCCATACAAAAATTGAGAGGTAAATTGAAGCAAGAATTGGAACTTAAAAAAAAAAAAAAAAAAATGCTACTATAATGTTACATGGACGACAAGCAAATTCAACAGTCTGACCTGGAAACTTCTCCCCATAAATGCTTTCTCCACTGGTTCCTATAAAACAGTGACCCAAGAAAAATACACTTCATTAGGTAATGTCAAAAAAGCAAATTGAGGTTCTGCAACCAAAAGGAAATCTCATAACTGTGCAATATCCACACATATCTAGAGTCCCACATTTTCAGAGAAATCCTCTATCATAGATCACCTAACCAAGAATTGAAGATCAAAGATGGCCTGTTCAACAGCTAACCAATTTGCACAAAACAATGTAGGACACAATGAGGATATTCATAATTTTACCATTCAAATACCCAAACATGAAGCAAATTTCGAACACTCAGAACAAGAGGACAACATGAAGTGCTACATATGATATTGACAGTGAACAACAAATTATCACTTCATTAAACTGCAAACAACCCCAATCAGTTCTTTAAATGAAAGGAAAGAGCACAACTCGGCCACAAAAACGGTCAAGCCATGAGAACCTTTATAACAGGGCACTAGAAGAGAATATCCATCCTTACTTTTTTTCACATAACTAAAGCCATTCAGTTTTTCACCAAAAAAGATTGTGAGATGACATGTATATTATATCTAGATCATTGTACGAGCAGGAAGAAAAGTAAGATTGCAAACAAATTTTCAGTCATCTATAAATAAATATTAGCTCAATGGCATCTGCATGCACTTTTGGAACCACGATGTTCTCCAACTTACATACCCAGAAGCCACCTCAGCCAAGCTGATAATTTTAGAGAGAATGTGCTACAATTAATTAACAAAACTGAAACAGAACACTGGCATCCCAAGAGCCATTTGAATTCATTGTCACCAACAAACTAATCACCGTCCTCATTTTAGGATCCGAAACTAAGAGCACCAAATATCTTTTATCGTTATCATTTGACATTTCATAATCATCAATTACCATCAACTCACCTCAAGTTTAATTTAGAATACACATTCCAATTATATCAGACTCATTGCAGGCCCTGAAAGAGTTGTATAAACACAAAAGCCAGTAATTCATCTATTCGTAATTTGGATGCAAATATCAGATAGTATCTAAACATTCACTAAATAAACAAGTTAGAAAGAAATGATAGATAATATTCAATCTGCCGACACAAAAAAGCATCATACTTAGGCCCTATAAGTGAAAAAAACACCTTCAAGGTATGCATCCCCGACAAACCCAACAGGAAAAAAAAAAGAAAGAACATTAGACTATTAATTCAAAACCCAACAGCATTTTTGTTGAAATTCAAAGGTAACATAGCTTTCAAAGAACGCATTGGTGTGATGAATGTGTAGCGACATGTACCAGACTCATCCAAACTAACTAATAAGTAAACAGGTCGTGTATATGCACATAATCACATATTATGGCCATTGGCCTGTTCACCTGTAGCAATTTGTAGCGTTGTCCATCTTGACCAACGAGATGCACATAACAGAAACCAAAGACAAAAGAAGAAAAAAGAACCTCAATAAATTACCACGTAACAAGCAAATCCAAAGTTTAGGCCTCAAAAGCAACCAAGGAAGACGAGTGAAATTACAAACAAACGGACAAATTGGACAGCCATGAAAAAAGTTCTTACCATCTCTTTTGTGAAAATCACCACCCTGCAAAAAGCAAAGAAAAAGAAAAATAACAAAAAATCAATGAAAAATCCAATGGTGAGAAAGATAATATTCAAAGAAATGTATTGAAATGTTAACCAAAGAAAAGATCAAAGGGTGGACAACATGGTAAGTACAACCTTAAAACTATATCACAAGAAAAGCAGTCGTGAGCATCAGCCCTGTATCCTACAGCATAAAGAAAGGTAACTGACCAAAAGAACCTATTTAGCCTTACACAACCATAAAGGCCAAACTTGCTCTAGAACAAAGCTCTTACATGAACAAACAAACATACCTGAGCCATAGAGCCTCTTATGATCCGATGGAAAAATGACCCCTTAAAGTGCAGTGGCCTCCCTGTCTTCTGGCCAATTCCCTTCTCTCCAGTACAGAGTGCTCGGAAATTTTCTGCCGTCTTTGGAGCAACTTCAGGAAAAAGCTGTTGAACCGGATTCACAAGAAAGCCAGTCAACAGATAAGGATTGTGAAGAATCCGCATCAAATTTCAAAAGAAATGCAATAACTGAGGGCATACAGATAAAAAAATTTAAGATTCGCATTCACAAATAAGTACCTCAAAAACCATTCTTTCAGCAGGGTCCCCATCAATGGAGACATCCATAAAAACCAAAAGATCCTTCTTCTTCATCATCTACTCCAACTCTAAAACAGCTCACAATCAAGGACCTGATGGAATAGTAAAAAGCTAGAGTGACATTTCAAAAGATAAAAGAGAACAGAAGACATGCTATTATCCTCTCAAGGGTTCGATATATTACTGTACCAAAATCTTTTAGGTAAATAATGCGACTCAAATGCTTCTGTGTATCCAAACTGCATGCTAGATATCAGTCAAACATATCGTGTGAAGGACAAAAAATAACAGCATAATAATCAAAAGAGATGCAGACAGATTGTTAATCAAGTCAGCTACCAATTCTCAAGTAGTTATGGCTCGATTACAGGATGTAAAATCAGCAACATGGGCTTTTTCCTAAAAAATGAGAATTCAGTACTAGACAAACAAATCTGCGTGCTCATGACTTAAAAACACATCCCATCCTTTGATTTGAGGAAGGGGTGGTGGATCAACAGCTCACCTCGTAGATGTGCTTCATTAAAAAGCAAGTCTAATCAGATTGCATAGGTATTACAAGTCCCATCAGATCTACTTGACACAACCTTACAAGCATATCGAGACAAAGACTTGGGAGCGGTTACCCCTCACAACCTAATCTGAAAAGAAGGCAATATAAATCAATTCCCCCGTGCCATTCACTAATCACTAAAGCAAATCAACAAATGTCAACCCCCGTCAAGCAACAGCAGTCTTCACCTATCAGCCCATCAATTTATGCCCTTAGCAGACCCCCCAGCTCCGCACATCAAATGCAAGACCGCACAGTCAAGTATACACCGAGATTGGCAAGCCTCAACATTTCGACCACAGCACCAGAAACCAATCCGAGAAAGCCACACGACGTACCCACTCAGAACAAGCTCAACCGAAAAGAAACCCTGAATCGAATAATCAAGAACCATCGCACAGAGATCGGACCTCAAACCCTAGCTAAACACCAACAAAGCGAAACTGCATAAACCAACGAATGCCAAACCCCATCGAGCAACGGCAATCTCCGCCTATCAGTCAATCACATCGCGCCCTCAGCAAACCATCACCTCCGCACACCAAATGCAAAGACCGCACGTCCAAAGACCGGCAAAGCCTCAACGTTTCCACCGCAGCACCAGACGGTAATCCCAGAAAGCCACACGACGCGTCACTCGAAATGAGCTCGACCGAATCGAACAATCAATCAAGAATCACCGCACAACAGACATCGGACCTCAAATCCTAGCCAAACGCCGACGAAGCCGAACCGCACAGAAACCGACCGGCGGGACGCCCAAAAATAAAAAAGAACCGGAAACGTTCGGCGAGAAACGAGGGTTTTGGGGATCGAAGCGGAGCGGGCGAAGGGAATTCGGCGATCGAGACAGAATCCGAAAGGCTGGAAACGGCAGGCGAGAGGAGGAGAAAACGAGAGGATAAACCCTAGAGCCGACCGACCTGAGAGGAAAAACGCTGGGCCGACGAGCGAGGGAGGCAGGAAGGAAGAGCGGCAGCAGCAGCAGCAGCTACCGAGCGACGACGACTCTGCGGGTCTGCGAGCGAGAGAGAGAAAGAAGGGAAGGAGGGGAGATAAACCTATAAGGCTGCAATGCCTTAATAAGCTCGGGCCTAGTACCTTCTCTTGGGATGCCGGGTGAATTTACGGCGCTGTCCCTGCGGGTGATGCGCTCGTCGCGCTCGTGTGGGCCTCGTGAGTTGGGGGGCTCCGGTAATTTCCGGGGTTTCGGCCTCTGTGGGAGAGTTTGTCAATGCTGGTAAGGGCGAAAGGAAATGCCCCCGTTTGTTTCGCGGAGAGCGTGATAATTTTTTCGAGAACGTTATTGGGGGTGTTAATGACTTATTATAAACGATGGGGAACAACCTAAGGGCGCAAGGATTCCTAGATAGGATTCCTTGATGGACATTGCCCTGGGTGCTGTGGACCCGAGAGAAAAGCACTTGGGTCCCAGGCAAGAGCAGAAGCATCAATCCCAATGCCCGTGCAGGACTTTTGGCACAACCGCCTTCAGTCCAGAAGTGGCCACGTTTGAGGCCCCATCGTGCCTAGATCCCTAGCACCTGGGCTCGAGCCCACAAAGGTCAATCATCGGACCTCGTTTCTTAGGCGTAGTCCAAGTCCATCAAGGCTAGTCGAGAACACCAATGACCTAGGTCCCTATCGTCAAGCTTAGGTCCACAATGCTCAAGCCGTGGTCAATCAAGGTTGAGCCTGGGTCACGACAGCCAGACTAAGGGCCTTGGTGTTCAAGCGTAGGCCCATTTAGGTTGAGCCTAGGATCCTAGAGCCCATGCTTAAGTCCTTGGCACTTGAGCTTAAGACCCCGATGCCTATGCCTGAATCCCCCGTGCCCAAGCTCATATCCATTAAGGCCGATTTCAAGTGCCCCTACTTTGGTCCCTAGCACCAATGCCCAAATCCATTGAGGTAGGGCTCAAAACCATGGCATCCGAGTCCAAGTCAATCAGTGGCAAGCCCAGGACCCAAATGCCCATCCCCTATTCCTTTGAGGGTGGGCTCTAGGCCTTGGTGCCCATTTCTTAGGCAATTGAGCTTGGGTCCATCGAGACTAGACTTAAGATTTTATTGATCAGACCTAGACATGTGGACTTGGCCACAAACACTAGGGCTTCAAGCCTCATCCTCTATTAACCCAAGCTCAAGTGAGGGATCTAGGCACAAGTGCAGGGTGCGAAGCTTGGCCTCAATGGACCTAATCAAGCACTAGGGACCCAAACATAAGTGTTGGGGTCTTGAGGTTGACCTCGATGACCTGGGCACAAGCATCAAGATCTAAAGCTCAAGCATAGGGAATTTGGGCATGGGCACTTGGAACCCAGGACTAAGAGTTTGGACTTGGACATAGCTTTTGTGGACCTAGGATAGGTTGTCGAGGACTCGTGATCTAACACTAGTAAACGGGGTGCAATGTTTTGTGGACCTGAGCCTATGTGTAGGGGTATCAAGCATGAGCATTGGGGTCTTGAGATTGGCCTTGATAGACCCAACCGCGAGCATTGACAAGTCAAGCATGGGCACAAGCATCCCGCCCCTCGATCTTGATGGATTTAGGCTCGGGAGACATTGAGGACTTGGGAACAATTATTAGGGTTTTCATGCCCAAGTGCAAAGTTTTTGGTTCGAATGCCAATAACTAGTTAAATTTTAAAAAGTGATTTGCGATTTTATAAAAGGAAAAATTATTTTATAGAATTAAGTATAGGTTTTCCATTTGAAAATTTTTTTATTGACTCATTTTCCTAAGCGATCCAAATGCCAAAAAAGCGAGGTGTTTTCAATGAAACAAACGGAAGCTAAAAGTGTGATGGATTCATTTATGGGAAAATACTATGGAAAACCATAAATTATATCGACTTTGACATTAATACTTCAAAATTTTTTATGTCATCAAACCTCTAAATTGTGCCAATCTGACAAAAAATACATTCCATTTACAACCTACAAACCCAAAAGTTTTCCCACTACCATACTACTATCCCGAATTCTTTTTGTTACCAATACTCCAAAGTTATAGTAATACGACAAAAGTTTAGGGTATTGGTGTAAAATAGACATGGTTTAGGAGTTTTTCTGACACATAAAAGACGCTTAAAATATTAGTGCTACAGTGGGTATAATTTAGGGTCTTTTGCGACAGAAAGAAAATGTTTCTGGTATAAGTATTTAAGTATAATTAAGGGTTTTCTTACGCTATTCTCTCTTAGTTTATTGTATTGGGTGTTTGAACGTGGCTTTTTTTTCAATAATATATCTATTTATGGTTTACCATACTAATTGATAAATCATCTCCGAATGCCAAATGTCAATAGCTCAAAATATCGAAGGACCAACAAGTATTGAGAAGTCAAACGCGATTAGAGTCCAGAGGTTACTTCATCTCTAATTGAGAAAGTGAAACGCGATTAAGATTGAGAGATCTAATAAATTTTGTTTGCCTATGTTAGAATTGAGAGGCTGTTTCGTCTCCAATAGATGTGTTTGAGAAGTTAAAATGGGCAGATAATACAGGCGAAACTTAAGCCCATATTTAAGGTAAATTTTGACTAATGGAAAGTTAAAAAAGTTTTGTGGGCAGATAATACAGGCGAAACTTAAGCCCAGATTTAAGGTAAATTTTGACTAATGGAAAGTTAAAAAAGTTTTGTCAAAATTTTATGGATTGCTGAAACAGCAAAATCATTGAAAATTTGAAACAAAAGTTATGAGAAGGACGTACTTGAAGAAATTCTCACAAGTGAGTGGACTCGACGGTAAATTTTGACTAATGGAAAGTTAAAAAAGTTTTGTCAAAATTTTATGGATTGCTGAAACAGCAAAATCATTGAAAATTTGAAACAAAAGTTATGAGAAGGACGTACTTGAAGAAATTCTCACAAGTGAGTGGACTCGACTGTGCAAATCAGATTTTAGAGTATTGTTAAAAAAAAAAAAATCAGATTTTAGAGTACACAACTGTACAAATAATAAAAGTCACCGGATAGGAGATGAAGTTAACATTAGATAAAAAGTTAGAAGATGGCATTTACATACACATGAGCAAAATATCCTCATTCTTTACTCCAAAATCATTTATATACTCTATTTTGGTAAAAATCATTTACATACACATGAGCAAAACCCCATATTAAAAAGTGTATTTTTAAAAGAAAATGGAATTTTCCTATGGGTTAATACCATTAAAAACCTCAAACTGGTACATATATAACAAATTTATTATAAGCTAATTTTTTAACCATCAAAAATCCAAACCAGTACATATGTGACAAATTTATCACAAATTATTTTTTTAACCATCGAAATCCCTCAATCGGTACACTTGTGATATATTTAACCAAACTAATTTTTTTACCACCAAAAACTCCAAAACTAGTAAAACCATAACAAATTTACCATCTATTAACTTCTATAAAATTTTACTGTTAAATTTGCTAACGTGAATAACACATTATGACATAATATGATGACATGGAAATCCAAAAGATTAATACCATTAAAAATCCCAAATCCGTCATAGGTATACCATTAGATTTATCATAAGAGTACGTTAAAGTTGTCACAAATGTATTAATTTAGGATTTTTCATAATATTTACCTTATAAATTTCCACATGGATGTGCCACATCACCATACCACATCACCATATGTCATTTAGGTCAGCAAATTTGACGATTAAATTTGACGGAAGTTAACGGAGGGCAAATTTATCACAAATGTACCCATTTGGAATTTTTGATAATCAAAAAATTAGTTTAAAATAAATTCATCACATATAGCAGTTTGGATTTTTTGATAGTGTAAAAACTAATCTTGGATTGGCCTAATTCTTCTTCTGATGATCAATTCAACCTCTGATCATTGGGGATCTCCTGGAAAAAATCGTTGCATCTTTCTACGATTTCGTATGAAAGATATTCAATCCATTTGAATGTCCATAAAAAATTACATCGAGATAGGTTGGATAAATAAGATTCATAGCATACTTTTTACTACTGATCAGAAAAAATTTGAAATAAATTTGTCACATGTATACCGATTTGGAGTTTTTTATGATATTAACCCATTTTCTAAATCACAACATAAGGATAATTAATATGAAAATGCAAAGCAATCTTTAGGTGCAATATTCTAATATGATATTCATTTAATCACATGTTCCAGAGCTAATAATGGTGTTCATTTTTCCCTTCTCTTTCTCCTTTTCCCCCGTTTTCAATCAAATTGAGTTTATTCTTAATTTTATTTTTTAAATTTTGTTTTGATAGTTATAAAATAAGCCCATTAATGTCCCATAAGTAGGGACGTCAATTATTCAGGTCAATTCAAGTTTCCATGATACTCGAACTGACCCGAACATGCTTGGTGTATATGTGTTCACAACCCGAACAATGATCCAAAACATGTAGTGCCCAAATCGAACATACTTCGTTCAAGTTGGTTTCCCCCTCCACCCTTCCCCCCAAAGCATACGGTTCCAGTTAGGAATTGCGCGGGATCATGTATCAAGTCAAGGGTCCATTAAAAAAAAAAAAAAAAAAGAGGAAGTGAGAAGGAGAAAGTTGTCCAACTTGACTGATTGGAGGGTGTATATCTATCTATGTTTTACTGTTAGGTGGGCATGTTTGTTTTAGGTTTATGTTGTCAGGTTTTTAATGTCTTTGCTGCATTCTGGCTAATGACATGTTTAGCAACAATCTTGTTCAGTCTAAATGTTAAAAATGTCATCTTGCTATTGATGTAAAAAGGTCATTGTTTTGCTGGTGCAAGGATTATACTTTTCTGATTCCCACGCTGTGGAATAATGCTTTTTATAAGCTGTAATAGGATGACAAAGAATGAGAGAGACTTGTGCAATCTTGATTAAGTTACTATAAGATGTTTTTAAAAAGTTGAGAAATTTAAGTGGCCACTTTTAAAAAGTTGATGAACCTAAATGTTCACTTTCAAAAATTTATGGCGCTAAAACCATCATCCATAAAGTTATTGGAACTTCAGCTATTCTTCAACACCATACGCAAAAATGAAATCATTTGCACTCCCAAGTGCTACCTTCAACTTTTTGACATGTCACATCAAATGATATATTATAAATTATCGTCAATATCACAAAAAACTCCAAATTAATATACATGTGTAAAATTTATCCTAAACTAATTGTAAAATCAATAATTGATAATTTATTTCCTATGGAGGGTCAAATTTCTAAACATATTCATCCTAAGTTTAGAAATTGGACCAGAAATAAATAGATTCATTTCATGTGATATTCATGAGGGTATATATAAATACAAGTATTCAATGGTAAATTAGTGGAAAATTTCAAATAAAAGCCTAAAGTATATTTTATTTCAAATAAGAGTTTGAATGAGCCATGATAGTCTTAAATAAAGGTTATAATTTAATTTTAAAATTATTTTTTATTTTTTATTTTGTTTACTTTTTCTTTCTCTTTTTTCTTTTCTTTTGTTATTCTTTTCAATGAGGGCCCAACGACCATTGTTGGTTGTTGGATGAGGGCCTTCAAGCCCTCACTAGCCGCTAGGGACAATTGCCTCGCCTCGGCCCTCGCTAGCCTTGTGCGGCCTCACCTAGGGCAAGGGTCAACTCACCGAGGCAAGGCCAACCCTCACCAAATCAAGTTGGCCGGTGGCTAGCCATCACTTGAGACTAGCCATTGGTGAAGAAGCAATAAAGAAAATAAAAAAAAATAAAAGCAAGAAAAAAGGAAAACAAGAAAGAAAATTCAAAAAAGGTAAAGGATGAAAATGCCTTGGATAAAGTGGCAAGTAAGCCCTTCTTGGGAAATTGTATAGCTATTTTAGACAATTATTTGAAACAAAATTCACTTCATGCTTTTATTTAAGAAAATGAGAATATTTCAAGCCTTTATTCTAAAACAATATTTACTTTATGCTTACTTTTGTGAAAACATTTACACTTAAAATAGAAGGAATATCAATTAGATACAACTTTAAATGAGGTATACTTAGACTATTATAGATATATCTAAAATATACTCAAATGGAACCATTTGATATTTATTAAGATTAAAAAGGTAAAAAGGTCAACAACAAAAATAAGACAGCATATTTTTTTATTGATTTAGGAAATTAAATGAAATGCAAGATATTCTAAATCTGGGCAATAATTTAATTACAAAAATTTGTGAATACTATCAAATGATTGATTTAAATTTGTATTGAAAAATTGAGAAATTGGATTGAACAAATTAAAAGTGTAGGGACTAGATTGCACATTTCATAATAATTTAGGAATTTGTGGTGACTTTTTCCCTATTGGACATTTCATAATAGTTCAAATATCACACTAAACAAATTGAAAATCCAAGGTTGACATTATACATTTGACCAAAATTTAGATAATATTATTGTTATTTTCCCATCATAATATCTAGAAAAGAAAAATGTAAAAATGTTTTAAAAAGATTTAGAAATCTTTTTTGTTGATTTAGGAAATTAATAAAAAAAAATGAAAAGATCCTTACCAAAAAAAAATGAAAAAGATATTATAAAATCTAGGCCATAGTGTAATTATGAAAACTTGTGAACAATACCTAAGGAATGATTTGACTTTAGTATGGAAAATTAAGAGTTTAGATTCGATAGATTGAAAGTTTAAGAATTATATTGCACTTTCACATCAATTTAAGGACTAGATTGCAAATTTTGCGATGATATAGTGACTAGATTGTGCATTGCACAATAGTTTAAGGACTTAATACTTATGACCAAGAACTGATCCCTAAAAAAGTTTGAGGACACTAGATTAAATTTTGAACCGTGTTTTTGTTTTACAATTAAACTTAAACCAAGAACTAGGCCTAATCCCTTTAAAAACCCCAAACTTTGGGTTTGATCTTAGTTCCCCTCCGGTTTTTATTTTTACCTAAACAAAAAGCCAACTTTAGGTTCGATTTAAATCTGCCCAATCTAAAAAAATCCCAACTTTAGGTTTTATCCCAAATCATGGTCAAATATTTTTTGTCTAACATAATATCACTAATTTTAATTCTAGTTCCAAATCTTCCCCCACTAGAATTCCATCCAAAAATCGCTATTAGTTGCCCATAATTTCCCTAATTTTCATGTTAAATATTGGTTATATTTTGAATACAATTTGCTATATCACCATCACCATAAACAAATTGCGATTTTTTTGATGGAGGTTAATGAGGGCAAATTTGTAATTAGATGGAAGATAGGTTATCTTTATTTTCAAAAAAAAAAAAAAAAAAGTCAGAGCAGATTTAGGACTGGAGTTAAAGTTTGTGAATTTTTTTAGATAAAAAAATTATTTGGGGGTAAATATAAGATCGAATCTAAAATTTTGGGTTTTTAGGCAAAATTGGGAGTGGATCTTAAATTAGGTCCCAAGAACTTATCCCTAAAAAAAATGGGTACTTCGTTCTAAAGCAAGCGCCATTGCATTTTGGACAAAGCTCAAGCCCACCAAAGTCCAGGCAAAACTCGCACCCCCGCCGATCACAAATCTCTCAATTTCCACCATCTTGAGAGAATTGTTAATTAGGCGACTGTCAAAATCGCAACTTTGTTGTGCCCCAGAGATTTCTGATTTCATATGAAGAACCAGGATCGAGAGGGTCGCCTCTATTTTGCTCGAACAGGGGTGTCTCCCAGATTTTCCGCATCCTTCTTATCGACGTTGGTCATAGTGATTCTCTAATTCTGTCGTTGCCAAGTTTCCGAAACTTGCATTTCTGCCACGAGATTCATTCCACGATTAAATGTGATCGTGGGTTAGAGGAATTGTTTACAGTGCGTGGCCACATCCACCACCTGTTCGATCATTTGTCTGAGTGAAGTGATGGTATGGATGAACCCACCGATCAAGTCTCTGTTTTGAATGGGGTTTCTTGAAGATTAGATTGAGAATCCAGCTGGTGAATAGTCCAAGGATCGATAGGAGTTGTTGGAGCTAGCTATCAATGGCTCGCAGACATCTGTGGAGCAGCCTCTGCTGGGGAAAGCATCTTGACGCGCGAAGAAATGGGTTCGTGCGCCGCAATGTGATGTTTTATCATAGCTTTGGTGAGACCCGTGGGGTGACTTTGCCCGCCAGATGGTATGAGAAGGCGTTTCGCAAAATGACAAAATTGAGCGACTGCTTGAAGGACGTGGATTCAGTCGACGGACGGCTCGTAAATGTTAAAGATGGTTCGATTGTCATCGATGATCTTATGGAGCATAAAGTGCATACTTTTAAATCGCTTGCCAGAGCTTTTATTGGGTCTCCATCGATCCAGCAGACGCTGAAGAGAAGTATTCTGGCATCTTCAGCGGATGCAAAGTCAACACCCCATGTTTGTTTCGGTGAAGCGAGTGAAAGAGAGCCCATGGTCATAAGTTCCCTGACTAAGATAAGCGACATCCTTAACATTTCTGCTCAGCAAAGGAAATCAGTGCGTGTCACAGTATGCCCGCAGGTGACACGGCAACAGATATGGACTGCTACGCTCGAGGAGGTACTAAATGGCTTGAAATATGAGTTGGAGATTTTGAATGGTCGATGCCCAAGACACGCCACTAAGATGGGTCAGCAGATTGTTTCTGTTTGCCTGAAGTTCTTAGAAGAAAATTTTACTTCCTTTAATCCCGACTCCTCTTCATGGATGCGTGTTTCAGCAGCTGCAAAGGCTGACGCCATTGCCTCAAGAAAGTGGGAAGATGTACTTGAGATGTTTGATGACCTTATTAGATGTATAAAATATGAAGAAGAATTGCTCCTTCATTTAAAGAAGCTTGAGGCAATGAAGGAAGGGCTGTCACAAATCCGGGATGTGGGAGTTGAGAGATGTATTGGGTATAAAGATGCTCGACACCAGGAAAGTTTAGTGCACAAGAAACTTACCAAGACACTAGGATACTCATCCCCATGCTTGTTTACTCTTCTTTTGTATTATCTCTATGGATATGTAAGAGACTTGGAGGTAGACCTTTCTGGCGGGATTTGGGGACACGGTGAAGGTGAAGGTAGCAAACGTTGTTTGCACATGGGAAGGATTTTGGCATCAGATGAGGAAAATATCATCTGGAATGGGGTAAAACATTTACATAAGGTTCTTGGACTTTTCAAGTTTGTGTGGGAGACAGCAGGAATGAAAGGAGTCTTGGAATTGCAAGGCCACTTATGGTGCATGGGAGCTGAGGATCGGACACTAACATATAAAGGAAATCTGTATGTTATACACGGAATCACGTTGTGATTGTTTGATCTTACCATTTCAGTGTTTGAACTCATTATTTTTCTAGGCCATTCATACTTCTTTATATATTACAAGAGACCAGAGGTAACTTCACTTTGTTGGTGGTTGAAAAGCTGACAATTTCTCTGGCTGAGTGGGATGCTTTGTATTGCTTTGGGGCAGAAATGACAGCTACATGGAGTGGGAGATCGGAAACTTCACCATCAGCCACATGGAGAGTATCATCAAGGAGTATGTAAACGATACTTATAATGCATATTTCTGGTAGAATTTTACCCAAAAGCTTTGTACGCCCAGCATAAATGCAAATGGAAAAGATTCTTTTCATGGACGCGCTACAATTTGAGGTGTACAGCAAATCTGTCATAACTTGGAGTACTGTTTTCTGAATGAAATGGTCAAGTACTGTCGACAGCCTATTTGTCGGTGCACTTGTCAAGCACTGGCAAGCAAAAAGTCAAACAGACGGTGACAATACTAATCCTAATACTAACGGTGATACCATGCAAAATCTAATGAGTGAACATGTTGGTCGAGCCTGGATCTAAGTCCTGTATAGTTTCAGTACCTGCTGGGACAAACACATGCAAGCCATATGATCTTCCTGTGTCACTCCCATGGACTAGCGCACGCAGGATTTTTCTTCATCATTGGCGCCCACATACTGTGAGCTAGTGCACGCATAATCTTTCTTTCGATTGGTACCAATCGAGAGTGATCAGAGCAAGGAAATAATCAAGTCGAAATCAACACACGAGTGAGAGATGGTGATTGAGAGGGTTTGAAGCATTAAGTGGACATGCGAGTAAAGTCGAAAAGAAAATGTGATGGCCATTCAGAGATCTAGCAAAATTTCAGTGATTTTTGGTGACTCTCCAGCAGGCTGCCCAGTTCAACTACAAGTGGTGCGTCCGTGGCCAGTCCTTTCCCATGTTTCTTGTCCCTTCCGTCACTGTGACCAGCCACCACGCCCTGCCCTGCTGCATCACTGCTGCTGTTCGTCCAGCCCATGTTGTTGCTCAACCGGTCGTCACTTCAGTCCAGCTCTCCTACTCACCTCAAATCTTTCATTGCAGGTTTCCTCAGGTGATCGCCAGTCCGCTTTGATGCCGCTGCCTTGCCAACCTCCTGCAGATTCTCATCCGCGACTCACTTACTTCAGATCAGCCCTCATTGCTGTGCCTGGAATTCCCTGCGAATCCCTTTGCCGCCACTCCCAGAAGTTTCCCGGCTGCAGCCAAGCAAGTTCGCTGACTACACTGGCCCTTTTGCCATCGCCACCGGTCCTTGCAAGTCTCGACCAACCTTCGTTTACTTGATATCCCAAGGAAGTCAAAGTTTGTGCAATCTTATGTGGTAATTCGGTTTTTACTCTATAGTGCTAATTGCATGTTACTTGGTAAAAAACCTTAGTTGTTTTACTGTGTTATCATCTTAGTTA
Organism: Eucalyptus sideroxylon x Eucalyptus melliodora; assembly: GCA_016097485.1. NCBI lineage: Eukaryota > Viridiplantae > Streptophyta > Magnoliopsida > Myrtales > Myrtaceae > Eucalyptus > Eucalyptus sideroxylon x Eucalyptus melliodora. Next base: position 23,269,906 of record CM027826.1, on the reverse strand, counting down.
AGACTTATTATGGCATCGGATTATTGAGATCCATAATATCGTCTCATACCTCATGCGTGATTCATGATATGGTTTATTCTACGTGATGGGCAAAATAAATTTCGGTTACTTGGAATAATAAGTCTTCTAATTGCATTAATGAATCTTGTGAATTACATATATTTTAATGTTTCATGAAATTTATTAATCATCACATCAATATGTATCACAGGTTAAGGACACATTCATAATTCATATTTTAGAGCTTTCATATATAGAGCGATACATGTTAATTTTAGATTTCCACATAGATTTAGGATAATCCATAGTTTTCATTATAATGAAATCAAATCAAATAAAAATGTCATTTAGGATGAGTTTGTTTAAAGAAAGTTTTTTTTTCAAAATTAGTTTTCAGAACTTTCACACATTTAATTTACTGAAAATGATTAGTCAAATGAAAACACTTTCCAGTTGAGGAAAAGATTGATGCGTAAAATTAGGAAAATGAATTCAAGATGAAAATACTTTTTGGATTGCTCCTCTTGATTTTTTTAATTTTTTGTTTTCTTTTATTCAAAAATTTGATTGTTATATTTATTTTCTATTTTTCTTTTCTTTCTTCCTCCTCCGTTGGTTGCCAAATCTTTAGCAAGGCTTGAGCTCGGGATCTAACAAGCTTGAACTCAATCAAGGGTGGCGAGGCTTGGACCATTGCCACTACCACCACTGAACTTTCTAGGGTTCAGTCCATTCTAAATGAACTTGGTCTTTTTTGTCCACCACGCCACCATCACCATCAATCTACAGCGACAACATCAAAGCCACTTATCTCAACACGAATCTTATCTTTCACTCTCATGAGAGGCATATATCCATCGATCTTCACTTTGTGCTATAACGAGCTATTGGCAAACCAAGGACCTATTGGCAAACCTCCTAACAAAGGCCATGTCCAAACAAAAGCTCATTAATTTTGGGTCCAACACTAGCGTATCCAATGGATCCTCCATCTTTTAGGGGCATAACATGGAGATGGAATTTAAAACTCAAACTGTGATTCCTATAATTGAGCTAACAAACAACTAATCTCAACTACATGTGAGTGCTTTTTTTTTTTTTTTTTTTTTTTTTTTATCACACGAAGACTTACATTTTGTACATATGACAACTCAATGAAACTAATCCTTTTTCACTCTACAACTCATCATCGTTATAGTTTTTGACTCTGCAACTGTGTCCACGAGCCCAAGCCCATTCCATGTCCCGAAAGCCAACCAACAATAGGAAGCCTCCACGTCCTTGCAGGTGGACCAGTAAGCCAGGTCTCTGGACTCGTTACGAGCCATCGCCCCTAGTCGTCACTCCAACAAGCTTTGGGCCTCCCTCCGAGGGAGGACTTCTCAACCGCGTCAATTGATGCCATAAGTGAAGTGAAGCTCTCCGACTCTCGCATTGCCCTAATTAATCCTGAAAGCGTTATTGTTGATGTAGGAGAAGAATGTGACCATGATGTAAACATGTTAAACAACCAAATGGATGAAGAAAATAGACAAGATAAGAATGAGAGAGGACGTAAGGAATCAGCCTTATTAACTTATACTCTAGTGTCAAATTAGATGGTTGTTGTTTACATTATATATAACTTTGACATTCCAGAAGGACCTATTTGTATATGCAAGGGTGAGTCTATAGTAGACAGGAGTTACCGTGTCTTATGAGTCGAAGTCCAATTTAAGAAGACTATAAAGTGAGGGATTTATAGGGGTGTTGCCAAAATGGTAAGTGTGTAAGATCTTATCAAGTGGCAATGTTATCATAGGGAGATTGATGAATGGTGCCCCAATGTGTCACGAGGACATGGGGCCATTGATAGGTGACCACGTATTAGAAGGACACGGGCTGCACTAAACAAACTAGAAAAGACTAGGGATAAATCTTGCTAGGCCCTTCCTAATGAGTTCCGCTCCAAATCCATGAAGTCAAACTTTCTAAATCATTGCAAGAATATAGAGATAATATAGTATCTTATCACTAATCAACAGCCCTATTTAGACCGTTCTGTGTCATAAACTATTTTTCTAATAAATCCGGGGTTTAAATCCCTACATTCTCAGGGGGGCTGAGCATTTCCTTTATAGTGAATTTAAGAGATCGAGAGTGAGTGTTAGAATATGATTAAAGTAAGACTAACAAAAAAAAAAAAACTATTTTTCTAATAAATCCGTGAGGCTAAGCCCTTTTTAGTGAATTTGAGAGATTGCAATAATGAATGATGTGTGTGTGTGTGTGTGTGTGTGTTTCTTTCTTCTTAAAGTTTAAATATAATACAATGAATGACAGATTTGCATATTCACATTTGCCCTTTACATGGAATCCTTTAAATTTGAAAGGTCGCCCCTGCATAAAAGAAAAGTTTGCAAAATTCTTATGAATGTGGCCTTCAAGGATTTAGAATTGAATCAAAACACGCAGAAAATTAATGACATGTTTTCGTGAGAAGATGTAGGCAAAGTAATAGTAATTATAAAAATAAAAAAAAAATCGGAATTGCAAAGATCAAGCATGAACATTGGGAGAGCATAGACCAGGTATGAAGTTGTCATCATTGATGAAATTAAGCACCTTGCTCCTTATTGGCCAAGTTGATATTGATCGAGTCATCTAAACTAGAAAGCACTTTGCTTCACATCCCTATAAATGCCTCACTCGGGAGGATCTTGATCATATTACAGTCGCCATTGAAAATTCAAGTTGTGATGACTATACTCGGACTTAATACTAAAGTTCTTAGCTCTTTACGGGGAACAAAAGAGTCACTAGCTCCAGCAGAATTTTGTTGGACAAATTGCATTTTGCCCACATACTTGTGGGCTCATCTCAATCAATCCCTCGCAATTTTAAGGATTGATATTATGAAAAACCTTAAACTAATATACATAGAACAAATTCACTCAATTAAAAAAACTCAAAACTAGTACACATGTGACAAATTTACTTCAAACTAATTTTTTGATCACTAAAAAACCCAAATCGATAAATTTGTAATAAATTTATCATCCATTAATTTTTGTTAAATTTGATTGATATTTGAAAAACCACAAACTAACATGAGTGTAATAAATGGAGGATAAAACCTCAATTTAGTACACTTGTCAATTATTATGTGTCATTTGATTAAGCAATTTGACGCTAAAATTTAACAAAAAATAATGGAGGATAAATTTAACATATATGTACTAGTTTGGGGTTTCTCAACCCCGGTTTTATCTCAATCTTGTGCTAGTCCAATAGAATCTAAAACCTATGGCATCACATGCAGTTTTTGGACATCAATGAAGTGTATGGTCATTGTGAATTCATCCCCGTATCTACTTTTGCATGCACTTATTAGTGATTCTAATATCTTTTTATCGCAATGTAACCGATCACTCACAAATGTCTAACAAGGGGTTAAAGCTTGTCTTTCTTATGATTAATTTTGACTGGAACAATGTTCTAGAGAAATCGGTGAGAGTATTATGAGCTAGGGTTTAAAACTATTAAAAGGAAAAGGGAAAAAAGGTCAATCTCATTAAATGAGATACGGTTCCGCTTAACACGACCTCTTTTTTGTTTCCACAAATCTATGTAAATATGTAACAATACATTATTCTTAAGGAATCACCTCTCGAGGATGACATATAGGACTCTAGATAATTAGGGAAGCCTTCTTCATATTCCAAACAAGAATTATATGGCAATGAACCCAAATGACACGAAGTTTGGGTCAAAACCCTTTTCACTTAGCCAGACCTTAGCCTATTTTATTGATAGGTCGTATAGGTTTTAGTTACTAGCGATATGATCCTATGGCGCAAGGGAATGGATCATTAGAGAGTAGACTTCAAATGGCCGAATCGTTAAACAAATTTTGTTGTCCTAAAAACCTCCGCATTTGCCTTGGAGCCACCTCAAAAGTATATATTCGCACGTCTCATGTAATCACTCGATTTGCAGGGAGAATGTCGTATCCGATGAGTACGAGCTCCGGTGCGCAAAGAGAGCCTCGGATACTCAATTCAAATAAGGAAAGATCATTGTCTTAAGACTTTTTTAAAGTGGAGTTTACTAGATATATAGACATTAATGCTTTTATCTTGACATGCTATTCGGACGGCGTTTTGTCAGCTTTTGAGTATCTCGATCAGTGGGTGGTCCGAAGAGTGCACTTTTTTCATAGTGATCTAATGCATTTCGGATTTTACTCCTTAAGTGTTTCTAACAAGTCTCAAACGCAATACCACGAGAGGAGAAGCAAACTCAGCCAACACGTTATTTTTCAATGGAGAGAGAGAGAGCAAATGTTCCACCAAGAAATAAGCAAATATAAGAGCAATCTTTTAGCTTCTCTAAGAAAGAAATCAACACCCGCACAAAGCATTTTACCTTATTCATGCATCCCTCATCTTTATCCTCAAAACTAAAATGAACTCTCTCCTTTTCTATACCGCCCCGGCTCGACCCCCTCCTCTTCTTTTCGTCGCAGTCATCTCTACATCGCTAGGCGCCGATCCTTCCCCCCGCACGGCGTTGGTTGCCTTGTCGTCTTCCCACAGGACATACGCCGCTTCCCCATGGACCGCCTCGTCGCCGATCTCCATGTCCTCCTCTGACATCCTCAGCGGCACAACGAACCGCACCGCAAGGCAGATCAGGCTGGTCGCCACCACGTTGAGGGTGACGATGAAGACGATCCCGAGCAGCTGGACCCCGATCTGCCTGAAACCCGCGCGGACCCTTCCCGTCTGGAAGCCGTAGAAGAGCCCTATATACATGTCAGTAGGGGCGGTGTAGAAGAGGCGGTTCAGACGCGGCTCGGCGAAAAGCCCCGTAAGGATCCCGCCAAGGCTCCCGGCGACAGCGTGGGTGTGAAAGACGGCCATCGTGTCGTCGACCTTTTGGAGCAGCTCCAGTTTCTTGTGGACCACCATCATGGTGAACCACGGGATTGAGCCAGAGCAGAGCCCCATTATTATAGCTGCCCAACCTTGGACCAACCCTGAATTTAAAGGCAAAGTAATTTGTGTTATTGGTTAGGGTTTTGATTATACCTAGCTCAACATGCATGAAAATAACACCACACGACTTGTAAATTATGCCGTTCGATTTAGTTTTATCACCTATGCGACTGATACGACCCGAAATAAAGCAGGCAAAGTCACATTTTAATTCCCACATAACTCTATGGTGGCAAGTAGTTTAAACTAGTTGCTTTTTGGTGAAGAACACGCTGAAAGCAAATGCAGATGCGACTGCAAGATGCTGGCAAGTTGCGCCTGTTCACTCGTCGAATGGGGGTTGTGTGTCCGTCTCAAAGCGTTTGTTCTGGTTGATCATGCTAAAAGAACGACGCCACTTCAAGTTCGTGCTGTTTTCGGATCTACCAGTGTCTGCTTTCCTAAACGTTTCGAGTTTGCATCGGCACAGGATTTCAAGAACAAAGTTGGTTGGTGAAACTTACCAGCAGCCGGGGTGATGCAGACTAGGCCAGTGATCATCCCTTGGACAGCACCGATCACGGAGGCCTTGCCAAAGAAGATGAGATCGAGCACGAGCCAGGTGAGCAAGCTCGTGGCCGTGCAGATGTGGGTGTTGATGACCGCGAGCGAGGCATCGATGTTGACCGCGTAAGGGTCGCCTCCGTTGAACCCGGTCCATCCCATCCACAGAAGCCCGGCACCGGCCAACATGAGCAGGATGTTGTTGGGAGGAAATCTCTCTCTATCCTTGCTCAGGCGTGGACCGACCTGTGTGCAAAGAAGAGTCAATCAAAGATGGCGCGATTCATAAATGAGGCATTCGACTTCACAGAGCTTTCCACTTACCCAATATGCCGCAGTAAAACCAGCCACTCCGGAAGACAAATGAATCACATACCCACCCGAATAGTCCATTAGCCCCTTCCGAGCGAGAAATCCACCAGGGTACCATATGCTGAATGCCCCAAATGTGTATGAAAACGTCAGCCAAAGTGGCACAAATATCATCCACGCTTTAAAATTCATCCTCCCCAGCAAGGCCCCCGCGATCAGGATCAGCGTGATCGCTGCGAAGACAAACTGGAAGTACACCATCGTTGCGTTCGGCAGCATCCCCGAGAACGCCTGGGCCAGCAGGAAGTCCTGCCGGAGCGAGACGTTGATCCTGCCCCAGAACGGGATCATCCTGTCGCCGAAGGACATCTGGTAGCCCCAAAGGACCCAGCAGACAAGGACGCAGGCGAAGGCGTAGAACGCCATGAACGCTGAGTTCACCGCCCATTTCTTCTTCACCCCACCCCCGTACAGGATCATGAGCCCCGGCACACTCTGCAGGCCGACGAGGGTGGCCGCTGTCAGCTGCCACGCGTTGTCGCCTTTGCTCATCCACCCGGGATTCGCCTCATTGGGGATGAGATTCGCCGGGAGGACAAACGGAGAAGGAGCCGAGCCCATTTTTCTACTCTCGCTAGTACAAGAACTCTGTCCGACAACGTGGAATCAATTCCTCAAAAGTCCCATGCAATCTCGGTTCGATAGTTCAAACTTTATATAAGAAGAAACGAAAGTTTGATTCTCACGATTAGTTGTCACAAAGGGGGTGTCCTCTCTTCCTCCTTAAAGAAATCTGTAACAAGAAAGTGTTCCTCAGCCCTGTCCTTGGCCACGTCGCTGCTAATAAGTTTCGGCTTTGGTGGGCTGTCCTAGGTGCTGCATCGATGCTTCCTAAGATTCTTGGTATACGATAACATGGAAACGAGACTTTGCTCGCATTGTTGGGAGGATGATTTGGATGTATCTACGTTGCGAAGAAGCTTTAAGTTCCATGTGGGGTTGATTCTTATTCCAATGGATATACGAAAGAACCCCGTGATGCTCGCATGGCGAACGGGGCTCGAAAGGGTACGGGAAATGCAAGAGTTGCGACGCGACGTCAGGAGATCTTTTGCTAGGGGACGTTGGACTCGGATCCCGTACATCAGGATCATTTGCACTTCAATTTCGCCTATGACGAAAAAAATGCCATATAGACCCACGTCTAAAGTTAGGGAGGTGTCCTAGTGGCGTCACGTATGTGCTGTTTTTCAAGAAAGATGTGTTAAAGCTAGGGCTAAGCATCAGTCCAAGATCAACCCTAAATTGATCCTGGACCGATCTTGGACCAGCCCAATTTGGCTCGTCCTAATCTTATTCTTAGGAGAGCTAGGTCGGTCCTTGATCTTGAAAACTCTAAACTCTGTGTTATGCGGGTTAATCATTTATCCTAAAAGTTTAAGATTGATTCAATTTGGACCAACAATGTATATATTATATATTATATGATATATTAGATATATATTAGGTATATTAGATATATCATATATTATATATGATATGCCTTTATCTACTCTAAACCCAAGCACCTCCTTTGCTCTCTTCATAGTTCGGTTTGCTGTGTAAATGAAAAAGTAGAAAGAAACCAAGCCCTAATTCAACCAAAATAAAAAATAAAAAACCTTTTCGCTTATCTCGGCCTCACTCGCCTACTCACCTTTGCTTACTCATCTCATGTGTTCATTTTTACAGTTTGTTGCTTTTAGCAAATGTGAAATTTCTATTATTACCTTATCTTATATTTATGTTTGATATGTAATGGTGTTCATAGTATGGCCGCTTAATATCACATTATTGATGAATATATAATTTGCAATGGTATACATAATGTAAGTCTAATGTCACTCCATTTGGACCCCATATTGGTTCCATGAGTTCACATACATGAATTTTTTGCAATACAAGTAGACCAGCCAATGATCTCATGGAATTGTTGAAAGTGTGTGGATTGAAATTAGTCAAATTGTTTTAAGAAAAATGAATGATTTAGAAAATATTTCATAAAAATGATGGATTGTATTTCTTACAAAAATATTTAGATGTAAATTGCCTTTGATGATGAAAATATTTTCATTGATTAATTATTTCAAAAAAATATAATCAATGTTTTTTTCAAAAATTATTTATTTTTCGTAAAACAAATAGATTCCAAATCAAATTTCAATCATTGGGTAGCTAAACTAAAATTCAGTGACCAAATAAACCAATCTTCACCTCATATAGGGCGAGCAATTTCTTAAAAGTTCACTTCGGAGGGCAACACTAAGCAAAAGGATATACGCTTTTGTTGAAGTTACACCTATCAAATGAGGTTGAAAATGTTATGGTCCAAATTGACCCATTTCACTGGTTTTAACCCATCTCCATTTAACACAAATCTAGCAATCTATATTGACCTGACTCATATTATAAAATACTTTCATATTTAATAATAATCTAATGGAAAATTTTTATAATTTTTTGAAAAATAACTTTTTTAAAATGAATTTTTATAATTTTTTGAAAATAAATTTTAAATAAATTTCTTTTTTTATATTCATTCATTCTTTCTTTCTTTCTTTCTTTTTTTATGAAATCCAGCAAGGCTCAATCGGTCATCCCATGGAAAAAAAGAAAATAAAATAATTTTATAAAATTTAAAATTTTAAAAATTAAATTAAAATATGATGTGATTCATTTAAGCTTGTTAAGTAACTCATTTATAACCTATTTAAAACTCATTTAAAACCCATTAAGTTGTTAGATAACCCATTTATGACCAATTTCAGCTTCTTCTTTTTTTGTTTAAAAAAAAATTAAGGTAACAAAGTCCCTGAATTTATCCTAGTGGTCACCCTTTTTATATAGGAAGGGGATGGGGGACTCAAATCCCTGCATTCTTAAGGAGGTTTAAGGTGGGAGCGATTTAATTTTTTAAGTGTGGTTTTTGAGTCCCACACCCTACAAGGGAGAATGGCTAAAGTCTAAGAGTGAAAAAGTTCGAGTAAGAGTAAAGTGGGATAAAAAAAAAACAACCCATTTATAGCGCACACCATTAAATATGAGTTGAAATATGAACTCTAAACCCATTTTACCACCTCCAGATGAAGTAGATGCTATTAAGTACACTCTTTATTTTTCTACAAACTAGATAAAAGGATTGCAAGAGTAAAAGCTTCCATGATCGATTGACCAAAATGAGGATCCCAAATTGCATGAGCAATAGGTCTTACATGTAAGGGGTCCTGTACCCATGCCTCAAAATTTCCTTGCCAAAATGGGGTAAAATTAATTTGGAAAAATTTCAAATAAATGTTCGATATGTTTTTATTTTCTTAAATAAAAGCCTAAAGTGAACATTGTTTCAAATAAATGCATAAAGTGTCATTATCAATACCAAAGAAGAGCTTCAAGTAGCTATGGTTGTTTCGAATAAAGACATAACCTTACCGGCTAACAAAATATTCTGGTTGTCAGGGATATTTTGATCCAAACACAAGTTAATTTTAAATTAAAATTAAAAAAATAAAACTTAGAAAAGGAAAAACACAGGCTGAAAGGAGCCGGTGGAGCAAGGCGGTGGCCACAAGCACCCTCCTGCCTATGTTTTCCTTATTTTTTAAAAGTTCTTTTGTTTTATGAAAAAACAGAAAAAATAAAAAATTAAAAAATTTATAAAATGAAATTGCCATTCATAACTAGTGAGTTCAGACCATTCTTTGTAAAAATGAGGACATGTCAGGTTCTTATTTAAAAATGTTCACTTCAGATCCTTATTTGAAAAAAAGGGAACACTGCATGTTTTTATTTGGAATTTTTCCAATTAATTTTTATTCTTTTTTAATTTGTTTGATCTAATACTTAAATACTAATTTTCATCAATTGGGTCCTTAAACATTATAAATTTTCATATTACATTGGACCTTCCACAAATTATATAAACAAAAATGCTAACATGGCAAATCGCATAGCACAATATTAGTGAATAGATATCCCTACTTCATTGAGAAAACTCCCACAGCTTTGACTCCGGCTCCATTTACAGCAAAATAGATATACAAGCATATGTTCTTTTCTATTGACGTTTAGGGTCTCCTAAGAAATTGATTCATCGTTATAACGAGTCATTAGAAAATGTTGTCGTAGAATTCTTTACAAAAATTATTGAGTGGGAAAGAAATGTTAAAAAAGTTCCTTTTTTTCAAATGAATGATTGATATCTATTTTCTTGTGACTGAAAATACATTTTCTTTTTGTCGAAGACTGAAAATACTTTTTTTTTTTTTGTCAAAGACTGAAAAATACATTTGGTAGGTTCAAAACCTATGTATTTTCATTCTCTCTCTCTCTCTCTTTATTATGCCTTAAGATAGTTCTACACAGAGCTCAATAGGGTTTAAGAAGGGCACAGGCACCAGCATCTTCCTCCTCCGCCATCCTCAGCCGCCTCCGATCCCGGCGACCGCCGGCGTTCGAACTCTTCCCCCAAGAGCCTTCCCGAGATCAGATGTGTACGAGGAGGGCGGCGGTTGTGGCGGTCAGCTCCCTCGCTTCCCTTCCCAAGGTACGCTCTTCACGAACCTCCTCCTCCGATTCCATCAGGACGCTGAACGCGTCGAGGCTTATCAGTTCCGCCGCCGAAAGTTACGATTTTGGCGCGCCCAATGGTGCCGGCAGCGAGTATGCGCCCGAGCTTGAGCAGAACCCAAATGGGTTTCGCGAGAAAAGCCGGAATTATGCTGATTCTGCCCCGGGGAACGTGAACTCTAATGGGGTTCACGGAAGAATGGATGGCTCGGCTGTGCAAGGTAGGAACTTTAGCGAGCATGGTAGGCCGTCTTATGGTGACTCTCAGGCGAATTGGAATAGTGGAGTGTATAGGGAGGGTTATGGAGGGGAATATGGGAATGGGCCGGTCGTGGAGAATATGAACACGGGCAGTTATGGCAATGGCTCGGGCGGTTGGGCACGGCAATCGAGCGAATTTCAGCAGAATGGGAGTCTGAATGCGGGTTATTATCCGAGTCAGTATGCAGGGCAGTCTCCACAAAATGTGAATGTGGACAGCTCTTCAGGTAGTGTACCGGGGTTTGAGCGGAATCCGAATATGTTTTATGGTAGGCAAGGAAATGCATCTACCGTCGGAACTTCTTCTTATGGAGAGGGATACACTCAAGCGAGGCCCAACGTGAGTGGATCCTATTCCCAAAGCCCTTCGAATGCACAAATGATGGGGCGACATCAGGAAAATTTTGGCTATAATATGGGGATGGGCGGTGGCTTTCAAAACGGTCAACAAACCGTGTCTCCCCAAAATCTAGGTGTCGGACAGTACCCTCAAAACTTTTCTTTGGGACAACATCAGGTGAACTCAAATGATATTAATGATTCGATGGTGGCTTCTCAGATGCCTGGGGATTCCAGGCCTGGACAAGCATTGGATGGAGCTTCTGAAGGTGCATCTTACATTAATTCCCTCGAAGAGTTTGATGGTTTCTGTAGAGAGGGAAAAGTGAAGGAAGCTGTGGAAGTTTTGAAGTTGTTGGTTAGTAAGTGTGTTGCTGTTGATTTACCTCGTTTTGTACAACTGATGCACCAGTGTGGTGAAAATAAAGCTCTCGAAGAAGCAAAAACAGTTCACGAACATGTCATGAGATCAATATCTCCCATCAACGTCTTCACCTATAACCGCATCTTGGAAATGTATGGCCAATGCGGTTCCATGAATGATGCATTTGCGGTGTTTGACAAGATGTCTGAGCGTAATTTGTCAACATGGGACATCATGATCACATGGCTTGCAAAGAATGACCTTGGAGAGGATGCCATTGACCTGTTCACTCGATTCAAAGAAGCAGGGCTTAAACCTGACGGACAAATGTTCATTTCTGTGTTCTCTGCTTGTGCAGCAGTGGGTGATATTTATGAAGGGATGTTGCATCTTGAATCGATGAGCAAGGATTATGGCATTGTCCCATCTATGGAGCACTATGTAAGTGTGGTAGACATGCTGGGAAGAACAGGGCATCTGGATGAGGCGATGGAGTTTGTCGAGAAAATGCCGTTGGAGCCTAGTGTTGGAATCTGGGAGACCTTGATGAATCTTTGTAGAATTCAAGGGCACACAGAACTCGGGGATCGCTGCGCTGAGCTTGTTGAGCAGTTGGATCCATCACGCATGAATGAACAGTCTAGGTCAGGTCTTGTACCAGTGACAGCTTCTGAAATTGCTAAGGAGGAAGAAAAGAAAAAAATGGCAAAGAAAAATCTCCTAGAGGCAAGGAGCACAGTCCATGAATATCGAGCAGGTGATACGTCTCATCCCGAGACACACAGAATCTATGCTCAGTTAAGGGGATTAAGGGGACTTATGAAAGAGGCTGGTTATGTTCCGGAGACTCGATTTGTCTTGCATGACGTTGACCAGGAAAGCAAGGAGGATGCCCTTCTATCTCACAGTGAGAGACTTGCAGTTTCTTATGGTCTACTCAGCAGTCCAGCCAGATCATCTATCCGGGTCATTAAGAATCTCCGTGTTTGTGGGGATTGCCACAACGCTCTGAAGATTATGTCAAAGCTAGTGGGCAGAGAGTTTATCATGCGTGATGCCAAGAGGTTTCACCATATTAAAGATGGCGTATGCTCTTGCCGGGATTACTGGTAAAGTGATGAAAGTCTAGAAACTTCGGTAGCTAGTAAACTTTTTAGTGGAGCCGTGATAAGTTATTTCAATCAATTCTTTGTGACAATATACACAACTATTGTTAGCTCAGAAAGTTCTGTTCTTCTTCCTTTCTTTTCTGGCTGGAGCTTTAATTTGGGCATTTTTCTGTCACTTTTTGATTGACCTCATAACTCATTGCTGTATCAATTGACCTAAGAGATGTGAAATGAAGATAATCATGTTTATCTTAGAGTTGGGATCAAATTTGATGTGGTGCATTTAAGAGGTTATGCTGCTTTGAGTCTCTTTTGGTCTGGTATGCTTAAAAGATGCTAGCAATGCTACTCAGGGTAAAGATAAAAGATTTGTGTACCTCTTGGTTCAATTCCGTCCAAATTCACCTTTGACAAGATAGCGTTCTTAGCTTCCATAATCAAGTACAAGATTCCTGCACCTAGATTTGCAGAGTTTTGTGTTACTACATGGAGGTTATGTGCAAATGTTGCGACCATTCTTCTTGAGGAGGAGAAGAACTGGAGTCCACGATGATGCTGAAATGCAAGAAGCGGTCATGTACATGTATGTCTACAATCTACTTGAATTTGAGAATGCGGTCTAGACTCATGACTTGTAGTTTAAGGTTCTATTTTGGTCACAAGATCTTGTTACATTTCTTGCAATTCAAGCAAAAGTAGGCCTGTAATACCCTGCACAAATCAATTATTACAGGACGTGTATATCTGATCCACTCTGATCTGAGCGTGTTGGCTTTTAGGATGATGGAAGCGTTGCCTGGGTGCATGGGCAGCAGAAGTTTCATTGAACTGTATGGGTATGGGCAATTGTAGCCTTCATGGCCTTGTACTTCAGTCGATGAAAGTAGTGGAGAATAGAGTACTTGCTTGCTAGTTTTTTTGAGGCGTGAATCTATGACGGAATTGATGTCGTAACAATCTCCGAATCGGGATCTGATGCATTGTTCTACATGGTTTCTGTTCTTCCGTCTGGATGCCTTTATGAAGTGCTGGGAGGGAAGAGAGTTATGGAACTTGTGTTTGGATTGATGGATGATCCCTGAGCGACGTAGTTGAATTTTAGAAAGCCATTGGCATTGTGGTTCCGTGCTTATAACGATGCAAGGGTGTGCATCATTTGTTGCATGTCTAAGTTAATGCAAGCTATAAACTCAACTTTTTGAGTTATGAATAAATTCTTAAGACAGATGCATCTGGTAAGACAGTACAACCTAATAATTGAAAACAGTGTATTGAAGAGATCGATGGAAATACATATTTTCATCTAAAAAAAGCAAAAACAGAATGTACCTGTATAAACAAATACATCTTGAAAGAAAAGTAAAATCTTATTTGTCACCGGCCACTCCCTTCATCACTGTAACTGGACAAGATGAGTGTCGTCCTCCTTCATTGCCTCAACTCGAGCACGTTCCTCCGGCATTAGAATTTCCATTAGCCGGGGGATCTACTGACGACGGTTATCTCTAGACTTTGCCGGACAACCTTAGCTTGTTGTCCGTGTTGATTCACCCGAACGTATCCAATGTCACCTTGGATGATGTAGTTAACGCCGGTGGAGTAAGCATGCCTAGGGCCACCATGGAAAGAATAGCGTGACAAAAAGGTTTGGCCTTTCACCAACACAAAAAGTCAAGGTTCTCATGGCTGACATTCTTAGTGTAGCCCGAGTCATCCATCGTGAGATATTCGCCACTTGCATGCATCATGGACAACTAATAGCTGGAAGAATTTATTAGAATTATTCACTTAAAAATTATTTACGTTAGTACCGATGTACATATAAAATGCTCGGCATTCATATTAATAATTTCCAATCAAAATTGATCGAATAAATTCAATTGGTAAAAGGTGAACAAGTTTATAACTCAATTGATATAATCAAAAGATTTAGAATTTGATTGACAAAAATACGCTTTAGATGAAGACTTTTCATGGATACTATGCTTAGTCAGTTTCTTCTGGACGGCAATGATGACCGGACAGAAGAAGTCGCCACTTTCTCTGTCGGCTGATTGATGTGAAATCAGGTAGAGGAAGGTCAAAACTCAGGTGGTCGATGGATAGTCGCTCGTGGATGGAAGGAACCTCCTGGCCATCATTGGACACCTTGAAAACGTCCCTGAATAGTTCGGCAACCATCCAATCAGCCTCTGCATTAGTGGTTGAATTACTAGCAACCATCTGATCAAAACCCTCCTCCTTCAACGCCAAATAGGCGAAGTTCCACCGAGTTCTCACGTCTGAAAGGGAACTTACGGAACCGAAACATTTCGTTAAGGTCATCTTGCCTGCAAAAACTGATGACATAGCACACGCAGCTGCAAACCGGCCTCATTCATATGACTATGTTCCTAGCAACCGGTATGTTGATGGTGGCTTTATCCAAAGTAGTGGAATGTACTTTCACCGTTCTCATGATGTCTGCACAGACATTGTCCATGTGAATGTTTCTTAAGGGCGCGTTTGGTAACGATTCTGTTATTGGGAATAATTTCTTATCATAAATGATTTTTTTTATTATATTTGCGGAAAAAATTTCTAAGCATTTTAGGCTGTTTGGTAACTGTCCAAATTTTTTTATTCTTGAATAAATTGTGTTTGGTACCGTGCTCATCGATTTTGTTCCAAATCAATTTCTTTTAATTTTTAAATATTTTTTCTTTTTTTCTCCCGTTCTTCTTCTTCAAGTAGCTAGTCACCAGAGGTCGCTAGCACTCGGTGAGGTCGGCCCTCATCAGCCAAGCCTCGCCAGTGGCCAAGTAGGCCTGTCGGGGCTAGGCGAGGCTCGCCACCAGCGAGCTCGCCAAACCGGTTGTTGGCAACCAGCGACGGTGGGCGGCGGATGGCAATCGCGAGATGGCGGTAGATGAAGAAGAATAAAAAGAGAAGAAGAAGAAGAAAAAAGGGAAAAAGAGAAAAAGAAGAGAAATATAGTCTTAATTCTTAGATTTGTTCCTTGGAACAAGAATCAATTTTTTTTATTCTTTATTTTATTCCAAATCTACTTCCGAAAATAAAAAAATAGAAATTTGTTTCTAAGATTTTTTTTTTTACTAAACGCAATTCTATTCCCAAACTACTCCCAATAACAAAAAATTAGAATCAAATACTATTTGGATGGTTAACAAATAAGCTTTAAACGGTAGAGTTCATTGGTGTAACACCCAAGACGGTTCTACCAGTAAAATTGGGACGCTGCAATAGGCATAATTGCCGATGAGACTTGAAAGTTACCGGTCATAGCAATGGCACCAAATATGCTCTTTTCTCCTTGCAAATCCCGGTGTTTTGTGGTGCTTGGAACGCCCTTGTAATTCGGCGGAAGCATCCCTCGCACGAGCTTGATGAGCCTGAGATCTTGGGTGAACCAAATGGTACCACAATGGCAAAGTTACATTATACAATTGGGTATAATGAACTTTTGCCAAGGCCTGTTGCGGTAGGTGGCAAAGCTTCCTCATAGATCTGGCCATTGTCAACAAGATGTTTCTCTTAGTGCCTCTTCAAGTGACCCGTCCCATCATCAGATTTATGAATATTCTTACAACATGTACCGTGTAGAAAGAACGAATGTAACAATGAGCATTTAATTTAATACGAAGAATGTCGATTTTTAGATAGTAAATATTAAAATCATATTAAATTTTCTCTTAATTTCCTAATTTTTTTTTAAATTTTGCGAAAATATTTTAGAATTTTATAAATTATTTTCTCGAAATTCAAAAAAGAAAAACTCTTCATTTTCTTTTATCAGCATTTGTTGTTTTCGTTCAACCTTTTACAAATGAAATTTTCAGAATTTTCTTTTTAGCCAGGAATATTTACAGAACCCAGGAGGCAAAAATTGCTGCTCCCGTCTCTTCCGTTGCGGGCGAGCGCGAAGCAGAGCAGTTCTGCAGCAGCAAAGCAATGGAGGTCAAACATCAATGGCGGGTCCTCGAATTCTACAGCGGAGTCGGCGGCATGGTACCCTTCTGCCCAGAAAACCCTAATGAGTTTCTCCGAGCTGGATCGGTGCGTGTTCGCGCGCGCATTTTTTCCGGGTATTGATTGGTTTCGTTGCTGCTTGCTGTAGAGGTATTCGCTGATCGAGGCGGGCGTGAGCGCGGAAGTAGCGGAAGCGTTCGACATCAACGACGTGGCCAACGACGTTTACGAGCACAATTTCGGTCACCGGCCTTACCAGGTCCGGTCCTGTCCTGTCCTTTCCTTTCTTTCTTGCTTTCGCTGTCTGATTGTGGTTCATGGGTTGTTGTGGATTTGCCGGAGTAGTTCTCCGTGGGGTTTACTAGAGTCTGTCGGTCTGGCGGACCTTTGAAATTACACGTCTTGGAAGCTAGCTAGTGACCATTCATGGGAACGCGAGAGATGCGTGCTCTGGTGATTGTTGTTGGTAGGGGAAATTTGCTTTTGGTGTGTTGCTTGATGACGGGTTCACGGGAAATAGTTTTTTTGTTTTTAAAAGAATAAGAAATGTGGGTTTTCAGCGATAAGCAGGTCAGCGCGGCGTATTGGTGTTGACGAGGATCTGAGTTCACTGGTTTTGTCAGAGTTTTTTCACGGATTAGGCAGCAACTTATTTCATCTGCCCTTTCAAAACTGACAAAAGTATGTGCTGTTAATTCTCACATTTTATGAAGAAATCCACTTTTTCGATTATTTGGAAAGACGTGAAATGCAGACATCGCACAAACATAGTGTTTTCGTTTCTTCATGGACATTGGGGATTTTGAGTGTTGCTGTTAGAATTTGCTGAATGACACATAAATTGGAAAAGGTAGTGAAATCAATGCCTTTTTATAGCATTTGTTTGTTAATAGAATATCTGTCTTTTACAAAACGAGAAAAGTTCCTTCAGCACCCCAATGGGTTTTTGCCGTTCGAGTTAAGGAATTAGAATTCCATAGCTGTTATTGGTTTATGCGAGATTGGTGCTTGAGATTTTAGAGGATGGGCTTTTTATTGACATGACTCAAAGGACTACAAGACAGGAATTCATTGCTTTAAATGTTTTTATAAGCTCTTATATATGCTTCTGCATGCTTCCTTTTGACTTACCCATGTTCATGTGTGTTATATTTGTACTCCATAGGGCAATATTCAAAGTCTTACTGCTGCTGATCTCGACAGATATGAAGCACAAGCATGGCTTCTTTCTCCTCCTTGCCAACCCTATACTCGACAAGGTTAGTTGTTTCTTTTTCAGGTTTTAGCTTTTTTCTTTTTGATGGAGAATTCTCATCTTGTGTTGTCATTAGGTCTGCAAAAGCAATCTGGTGATGCTCGAGCATTTTCATTTCTCAGGATTCTTGAACTCATACCACAATTATCCCAGCCTCCTATATTGTTATTTGTGGAAAATGTCGTCGGATTTGAGGTTTGTTTATCTATCATCTTGCTTCATTTATAGCGAACAAGAAGATTTGCTGATTTGTGAATTTTTTTTTCTTGCAGACTTCTGATACTCATGCAAAAATGATTGAAACATTGAAAAGTAGTGGTTTTGTTACTCAAGAATTTATTTTGAGTCCACTGCAGTTTGGGGTGCCATATTCTAGGCCTCGGTACTTTTGCTTGGTACTCGTCCTCTCTCTGCCTCTGCTATATTTATTAGGTGTTACAAACAGCATTAACTTTCTATGAGATAGAATTTTCTGAATTAAATTCTCTTTACTTGATGGCTGATACTTCTGATGAATTTCAGGATTTTGATTTTTGAGTTCTTGATCAAATTTGCTGAGAAAATGATTGCCTTTTTCTTCTAAAAAGAATTGATATATGGTTAATTGAGCTCTGATGAATTTGTTGCAAGGACCATTGACTTTACCAGTTCTGTTTGACTATTGTATTATTGTCAGATCACCTCGCCAATAAGTTATTTGCACTAACTTTGACAATCTATGTACGCTCATTTCATATGAATGTTTGCTTTAGTATTAGCCACATACATCTCTTATGTTCTATCACTTCAGGCATGTAACTTGTGTCCACTGACTTTCAGGCAAAAAGGAATCCCTCATCCTTCTCGAGCCCATGCTTTAATAATAAGCTTATATGGTGTCCAAGCCCATTATTTGTGCACAATGGTGAATTAGTTACTGATGAGTGTTTGAGACCACAAGACAACTGGGATAAGCTGCTGGAATCTTGTGTCCCAGTGGAGCACTTTCTTGAATTCAAGAGTACTGCTGGCCCTAAAACAGCTGAATATGGCTTTGAGAATGCAAACATTGTTTCTAGAGAACTTAATGATCCTCTCAAGGGTCACGATGAAAGAAATGGATTCAATAGTACTGATTTGGACCTTTACCATGTTCCGTTAAGTTTGATAGAGAGATGGGGCAGTGCTATGGGTATCCTTTTTCGCTTTCCTTCTTTTATTACTTGTCTAGTAAAATAGCATCTCCCATCATTTACTCATTGAACATATTCATTATCTGTCGACAAATTCCTTAACAGACTATAGACATTGTTTATCCTGATTCAAGGCGGTGCTGCTGTTTCACAAAAAGTTATTATCGATATGTAAAGGGTACTGGGTCTCTTTTGGCAACTGTCCAGGTGAGAATCTAACTTTAAAATTGGAGAGGCATGGTTTCTAAATTGCATCATATGCTAGAGCTTTAGGTACTGTCCATCTGTAAATTTGCTCGTTAGCTAGTCTAGCATTTTTAAATACCCTGATGCTTGCAAGGATTGAATAACTTTCGATTCTTCCCCATAATTGGAGTCTGATATCTGCATTCTATACATTATAGATCCGTTCCATGTATTTAATCTTTCGCTACCAGGCTTAGTAATTACAACCTTGTGCATATTTAGGAGTGAGTCTAAACTGAGATGTCTACAGGCTAAAATTCTTGTTTTTGAAGGATTCATAGTTTCGTCATTAGAGATGCCATTTTTATCTGATTATTCTACATAATCTAGACATCTGGCAGATGGAAATTTCTTGCTGTGACACTTCATAATTCTTAACATGCAGCCAGAAATGAAAGGTAAAGAATTCCCATTAAAGGAGCAGCGCCTTAGATATTTTACCCCTCGGGAGGTATCTATATATTCCCAGGACATTCTGTTTGTTGAGATTCTTTTTTTCCCCAAATGGTGCTAATATTTTCTCTCTTTCCCTAATGGCAATCAGGTTGCAAATTTCCACTCTTTCCCGGAGCATTTTGTTTTTCCAGATCATGTCAACCTTAAGCAAAGGTATGTTGCTCCACACTCAAGATAGTTTGGTGGTCCTGTAAAGTTTAAAAATAGCATAGTCATGTTTGTTTGAAGTTTAACACTGTTTCTTTTTTCACTGATCTGAAATCAGCAAGTTCATACGTTCCACCTTTTGCATCATCCTTATGCTACCTTTTTCCGCCCCCTTCTTTTGGGTTAACTGTAATTTTGGTCCTGTAATTGTTGTAAATTTGTGTCTCATCCTGTTATTTATCAAATCCTTTTGGTAATCAATTTCCTTCGTTACCTGCTATTACTAATTGACGTGTTGCTGACATGGCGTCTAGTTGAAGCACCTAATGAAACACTAGGAAATTGACGATAAAAACAAAAACAGGAGGGGGAGAGAGACAGAGAGAGAAAAGAGTGGGGAGCTACCAACAAGCATCAGCAGGGGCGAGGCTTCCAAGGTCCCTCATGCTGTAACCATTCCTCCCCCATCCCAACGCTCAACTCCTCCCCCCCAACACACACACAACCACAAAAAAAAAAAAAAACCATGCAGGGCTTAATTAGATAGTCACATCAATATAGTTGTTGCCATTTCAGCTCACTGTTGATTTTTGTCATGTAAATCATTTAAAGGTGTTAGTTAAGAGAGATGATGAAAGGAATTTGTTACTGTATAGAAGAACCGATTCTCCAGGTAGTGTTATGAAAACCGTATCTAAGACCAAACGGATGAATGTCCTGTATATGGTTCAACAGATTCGAGGCTGGCTTTAATTTTAAGGATTAACTCACCATATTTGACATATACAATATGATGTTGAAGTTCCTGCTAGGCTTGTAATATAAAAGTTAACATGTCCCCGTGGAAGAGTTCTCTTTCTATGAAAGGAGGCCATGTTTTTGAGTCCTACATGCGTCAAATTCAACGATTTATTTATTTATTTTCTCCCAAGAAGTAGAATGTGTTTGTTAATAATAACTTTTAATGACGGAAGATTGGATGCAGCTCAAGTTGTGTTGCACAGCAACAAGAAGGTTGTGGGTTCAAGCCTCCATGCTTGCAGACTCATTAAATTATGACTTGGCTAAAAGTTGAGAAAAGTTGCACCTCTCAACATTTCTGTCCTGCTTCCTCTATCATTTGCAAGGTTTTGACGTATATTTCTAACTGAATAATTTTTAAAAACCACAAGTGAGAATGTATCTCCTTCTAGTTTTGGGTGCTGTCTACTGTTGAGGTTCTATCTCCCCTGAAGTATGACTAGCTCATGAACCATCATAAATCTGCTTTTGTGCCTAGGGATATTGAAATCTGATGTCTCTCCCTCCCTCCCTCTCTCTCTCTCTCTCTCTCTCTCTGGCCCTCGAAATCTAATGTATGTGCTTCCTGCTTCAGATATGCTCTCCTTGGAAACAGTTTGAGTGTTGCCGTTGTGGCACCTTTGCTTCACTATCTGTTTACTGAACCATCATGACACCTAGAGGGTCAATGCAAAGATATTGGGTGTTCGAACATGACATATTAATTGCAAGTTTTTGGCTTCTGAATCTATGAAAGCAAGCAGCTGACAAAAGCCATCGGAAGATCTTACTTCCTAGCCATCTTTCATGCTGGCAGAGGTTCAGGAATTTTTGATGTCCCATTTAGAGGAAAGAGGAGCATGCAACTTCCTCTGTAACCCCCAAAGAGTAGGATAACACAAGTATGACTGTTCATTGGGAGCCATTTATGAGTATATGGCATCATTCTTGTCTTCAGATTGTAAAATGTCATGAGAAAAAAGAATTTTAGATGGAATCTGGGATCTTCTTTGCAGAGTGAAAAGTTTTGAGTCAATTAAGAAGGGAGAATTATCGAGAAGTTTCCTGTCTCTTGAGTTCTGTTGAGGAAACCATTTAATGGTGCTCAGGTAATTCCAGTCACATGTAAACATAGACTGGATGTGGAAATTTACTCACGTCCTCATCATGCGAAGCCAAAGAAAAAATGGTGACTTGCTGTTACATTATTTTAATATGTACCTTTTCATCACTTTCGATGAAAGGCGGTACATGGAAATAGACTTCTGTGCTGGTCGAATTAGTCACCTAAACATGCGGATTGTCAATTTCTCGATGCTTCTATTTGCTGAAGTTCTTTGTCTTCTTTTTAATTGTCTGTCGGCACGGGCAGTTGGAGCACTCAAATGTTATTGAGAAGATTTTGCTTTTCAGTCGAGACTCTAGATACCTATCATGAGCTGTTCTGCCGATGCTCGCCCGTCACGCAGAAAACAAGGCGATATGCTATTCACTACATTACCTTACCTGGTTTAATGTCCAAGTCTTTGGATCTTCAGATAATCCAGTTCAGCAAATTTGTCTCTGTTGCTGCAACTTTTCCTTATTGTTGGTACCAGGATTTGTGGTCCGATGCCGTTCTTTAACGGGTTCGCATGGGAATAAGAACCTTGTTGCAACTTTGTCCGACTCGGGCATGATTGCATCATGGTGGATTCCTTGTCTCATTGTGCAATATTTGCACCATAATCATTCCCATGGCCAATCCTCCAACCAGAGTCCATGCTTTCTTGCACGCATGGTTCATATCAAACGTTGCACAGTGACTGCACTCCCGGCATGATCTGAACGATGCTTCCACACATCATCCAAGCATTTCATGCGAAAGCACGAGATGGGACCCCAATCGGATGCCCAACTTGAAACTTCTTCTCACCATCATCTACGAAACTGCCATGGGAAATAATTGCTTCTCTCTTTTCATGTTGACGTCGACATGGGCTGGAAATGATGAGGATCGTTCCGCTGACCAGTGGTAGTCCTCCAACTTCGAGACGAAGGACGAAGCTTTTGAGGGTAACAACTCATCGTGAGAAACCGAAATCGCTGACAATTCATTGTGAGAGATTTGCTCATTGTTTTGTAACAACTTCTTTCCGGTTATAGAAAATCCACTGGTTGGTCAAATGTAAGAACTCGATGTAATGAAGATTTTTGAGTGTTTCTGTCGTAAAAAGGATAACGCTGTGGGGACAGGAAGGAATGAAAGTTTCAACATACGATAGATGCCTCGCGCACGACGTGCGACATCACTTTCGTTTCCACCAATATGGATATTATCCACCGATTGACGTGTGGCTTCAATTAGCCATTGCTCAAGGGAAAAGGACATTGTAATTATAGTGGTGTGCTACCAAATTAATTTAGAGTCTTTTTTTTTTTTTTTAAAAATTTTTCTAGGAAATTATTTTCTGACTTCTAGTGTTTGGATGACAAGAAGTTAATCGATTTAGGAGAAACGTTTGTCATAAATAAATAAAACAAGCATTTTAAATTGGGGGAAAATAACTTCCTCTTCTAGTAAGAGGGAAATCACATTTGTTTCCCTAAATACTTCATGATAATTGAAAATCTTTTTCAATGAAAATCATTTTCAAGAAAAGATAATTAGTTTTCACTCGTTTGGTGGTTTAGGGAAAGTGTTCTCTTTCGATTAAATCTAAAGAGAACTAACATTTGGTACAACGTTTCCAAGAAAAATAATGCTGAGTTACCAAGACGGGCTATGTTTTTCTCCATCTTTGGTTGGCGGAAACTTTCTCCGGTCACTGATTGATGGGTGATAAGATGTGGACATCCCCTATGTATAAATTCAGCTATATGAATGCGGTGATGTCCACATTAGTAAACTACCAATCGGAGTATTGATCGGTGAATAAAGTGGTCCTATTAAGATTGGTCCATCAGAATTGATGTATTGGTGGTGGGTAGGATTGTAATTGGGATTTCAGATGAGTGGGGGTATATACCCAATATCTAATAAAAGACCCCGCTACATTACTCAGTAAACAATTTGAATAAATCAATTTCAATGTACCTAGCACGTCATTTGAGAAAACCTTAGCACTCTCTCATCCACTTTGCCTCTACCTACACTCCCTCCCTTGTAGTTGGTGTCATTCATCTAATTATGTATTTAGAAATTAGCCCCTGATGGCAAAAAATATTTTATGTGATGGTCACACCACGTTACATATGGTGTAATTGATCAATCATTAATGCGCGCATGTTATGAATCTCCTCCTATTAGGCGCACCCCATAACTTCGATCCGCTTGTTATACCACATAGTATAAATATTACATGAAATACCATCTCTCATTATGAATTAGTATAGACGTCAATTTATAAGACATACATGCCTCGGTGTCCTATAGTTGTTGTTTGGAGCTACATAACCTAAGTTGAAATTGACTAGACATCGCGATTTGGCCTAGTAATGTCATAGTACTTGACTATATACATGTAACAATTATTCTAGAACGTTTATCCTAACCTAAGTACCAAAAAAATTCCACTATTAATGAATTGCTTTTGATTGCTTTTAAAGTGAGATAGATTTCGAAATTGGGGGTGAAATTACAATTAACCCTCTCTAAAGTACCAAGTCGAATTATGAAGTATTTGTAGGGTTCAAGCTGCAAACAGGGCCTTTCTTTTTCTTTTTCTTTTTCTTTTTCTTTTCTTTCACTTTTTTGGAAATATATTGTTGCCGGGGATAAAAAAATAAAAATGAAAAAAATTGGCTTTACTTTATTTTATTTTATTTTTTCTGGTAAGCAAGAAAAGTACCCCCCCTATTATAAACCCATTTTCAATTGTTTACCTTCCTTGTCCTTCAAATCGCAATCTCCCAAATCTCTCTCTCTCTCCAAATCGAAGGGGAAAAACCTAAACGCTTCCGCGGAATCGAAAATTAGGGCTTCGGGCTGCATTCGTTTCGAAGGTAAGTTTCAATTTTTTTCGCAGTTTATTTTCGATTTTTGTTGCAATTTATTGGAATTAATGGCTGCCGTATTGCTCCGGTTTTTTGGATGTGAATTTATGAACAATGATTTTTGAATTTGAAGATTCTGGGCTCTTCATCGCAAGATAAATCGATTTTGTTTTTTTTTTTTTTAAATCAACCTTTTGGATTTTTTTCCCCTTCCTTGGAGGCGCATTCCTGTTGACGATTTTTGCCTAGTTTTTGTGTATCTGTGCCTTACTATGTAATGGTCTGATGCCATGTTTTTGGGTATTTTGATTAGATTTCTGGGTCATATAAATTATTGATTTTGCGCACTGATTGTGACTAAAAGGCATCTTTTTGGATGTCTGATTCATTAATTTTTCTTTCATTAAAGGAAGATGGGTTGTTGTCTCTTGATCGGTGCCTTTCGATCATGCTTTCTGTATCGGGTTCGTCTGATTCAGATGCCATAGGACTTGTACTTAGGATGGTTTGACAATGATATTAAACTTTGCATGTGAGAAAAATTTTATCTCGAAAAGATCCTGTTGATTTACATTTGGGATATTGGCATTACTTGTCAATGTTTGTCCTTCACATTCTATGTTGCTTTTATGGCCTACGAGAATGATCGTATGTTTCGTTTGTCGGCTGTGCAGGTTTCCCTGTGTAGCGTGCTTCATTGATGATGAAGCTTAAAGGAAATAAAGTTCGGCTGCTGTGCAAGGAGGAACCAAAGATGAACATGCGGGTAGAGGATGGTTGTCTGTCAGTTGCCAACAAAAGCCGATTCCAGGAATCTAATGCTGTTTCCAGTAGAACGTCGGGGATGAAAAGACTCTCACCTTATTGCTCATCTCAACTAAGAGTGAACGCTGGACATAGTCGCAAAAGGAAAGCAACAATCAAAGATAATGTGTTCCTGAGAGCCCCATTGGAAAAGGTAGATGCTGTTGCCTACCCACGAGAAATTCTGGGTGAAAGAAACATGCATGCTTCCTTTGGCAGTCATCTAGAACCTAATGATTCCGATACGGACGCAAGTTCTGTCGGTAGTTGCAGTGTTGTAGATGATTGTTTCAATAGGTTGTCTAGTCGAACTTTGAGGGATCCTAGTCAAGATGCCGATACTCTTTGTAGTAGCGCTGAATCATTCCAAGGATGTGATGATGAGGAAGACGTGACTTTCTCCCTTCCTCATGAGGAGGCTGTTGCAACTAGAGTTCATAGTTTAGAGTTGCATGCATATCGCAGCATTCTGGTGGCATTGTATGCTTCTGGACCAATGAGTTGGGAACAAGAAGCCTTATTGACGAATCTCCGTCTTTCTCTTAACATATCAAATGATGAACATTTGATAGAGCTAAGGAACTTAATTTCTTCCAGAAGAAGTCTTCATATTAGCTGATGGTCAGATTCAGTACTTTTGTCTATCTTTTATTGGATTCACTTTGCTGTGCAGATGGCACCATAAAATTGTAAGAAAGGAAAGTACATTATATGTTCCTCTGCTTCTTTTAATATCTCTGCAATGACTATATGGTGACGATATGTATTTAAAAGCATGTCTTTTTACCACAATAAAAGTGAACGCTATTGTTCTTATTCTGATTACCTCTACAAAGCAAGTTTCTGTTTTCTTTGTGGACCTTTGTGATGGATCTTTCTATTTCTTGGTAGACTGTATGTATATCACTAAATAATAAATTGTCCATGGATCCTTTGTCGACTTTCTTCTTTTATTGCAGAAGGGTCTCATATGACCTGATTAGACATTGGATCTTGGCAAAATCGTTTGTTTGGTAGGTTCTGTGTATGTACGTGTGACTGGAGCATAGGTTCCTGATGATACTAACATGTCCTGGTGCCTCACTCATTGACCTTCATGAATTATACAACATATAGAGCTAGTTTATGCTCTGAAACTTTGAACCAGCAATCTTTCTGATTTCCCTGTCTCTAACCTGATGGCAACATTGGAAATCCAAATGTGAGGGTGTTATTGATAAATGTCCCTGTATTTTCCAGGGTTGAAGTTAGAGGCTATAATTCCTTGCTTCGAAAACTTCAAACATGATGCTGCGTTTGGTCTCTCCTGGCATAGACCATGGGACAATATCTGCATCCATTCTTCTTCAAAAGAGAAGCATCACAACACGCCCTGTATTATGCAGGGCAGAAGTTGGAGCCTTCTGGTCCTTGCTTCCAAAGGTCCAAAGATGATGCTGTGTTAGATTGCTTTTGGCATGTACCGTAGGGCAATATCTGAATGCATTCTTTCTACAAAAAGTGTTACATGGCAAAATTAGCAATTTTCTAAATGATATATTCTGATGCATTACTCTCCATCACTTCAGTTAAGAGCGGAAACGATCTGCATTCCTGTTGATTTTGGCAATGATGAGTATCCTGAAGAAGATTCCGAGATCTGGATCAGGTCATTTGTAGATCTCTTAAATTATGTAATTTGCAAATGCTGAACTACGTTCTCTTGAATGATGTAATTGCAAATTACATCATTTATTGTTATTATTTATGTGTATGACTACTTTGGATAAACTGCAATTTCATTGCATGGTTGTGAATGATGGCAATGGTAGCCATCTCAAACAACCGAATTGTTTATAACCTTCTGACATGCTGGTTAAGGATTTAAAAGAATGACCCTGTTGCACTGGTTATACAACCTCTCTCTCTCTCTCTCTCTCTCTCTCTCTCAGAGATTACAGTAAAATGAATTGAGAAAATTGAAATTTACAGAACAGGGAAAATTTAAGGGTTATAGTATTGAAGCATTAAAAAACTCATTGCGACTGTAAGAGAAATTGCATTGATTGCACCTCACGTACCAACTAGAGTCTTGATGAGATTGTAGATCCATCCAACATACAAAGCAACACCTGTTTAGTGATCATGTTTTTGTCATGATCACTAAACATTTTGTAGGAACAATGTGGAAATATCCAATGTATTTTATATTGTGAGTCTTACATTCTGTCCTTTCTTTAAAAGGATAATTTTTTTTTTTTTTTTTGGTTGATCAACTTCTATGAAATGCTCATGCATGACAATCTCTTTCTTCCATGGGACTTTTGGTTATTACTTCTGCAGATATTATGGCTATTGACTATTAATTCGTCATTTGAATAGTACAATGATGTCAAGTCATTGCTAATTTGCTCTTTCCCAGAATCACATTTTTTATTCCGGCAATTGAATGAAGTCAAGAGATTGGAACTTGCTTTCCTCTCGATACATGAATGTTAATGTGAATAGACCTGCCTCCACTTGTTTGCTGGTTGGCCTCCCTGGATTTGGTGGAGCTTGTGATTATTTCACTAATGATTTTCTTTCTTCGAAAGGTTTTAGTTAAAAGGGTGGCCAAATGTCCAAAAGAAAGAAAGGTTTTTTTTCAAAATTTCCTCATTCCATGCAGGTAAATTTTTTGCACCTCAAAGATGTATGCTAATAATTGCTAGAACTATTTTTTTTTGGAGGATTGATTTTTAATATGAA
Source organism: Eucalyptus sideroxylon x Eucalyptus melliodora (assembly GCA_016097485.1). Classification (NCBI taxonomy): domain Eukaryota; kingdom Viridiplantae; phylum Streptophyta; class Magnoliopsida; order Myrtales; family Myrtaceae; genus Eucalyptus; species Eucalyptus sideroxylon x Eucalyptus melliodora. Next base: position 23,241,863 of record CM027826.1, on the reverse strand, counting down.
TGTTCTTTTGCAATTTATATTTGAAAAGTTTCTTCTGGAAAATCAATATGTCACAAAGTCTACTACATTAATTTTTCGTGCCAATTCAAAGGTCACAGAAGCTGAAGTGCTTGGAATACTGTTTGAAAGAAATAAATGGTTACTCATTCTATGTATGAAATCATTGTGTTGTGGATATTTAGGTTTCACGATAGTGGCCTTATTTTAATTGTTTGTAGCAGTTTTAAATTGTATGGTCTGTGTCAAGTTTGTATAACATTTTTGTTGGAAAATGTTTGATTTTCGTTTCTTTTGTTTCAATTCTTTTAGTAAAAATTGAAAATACCTGTTGTATCCGGTCCAAATTTTCTTGCATTTGATGATTGAATGTGTGCTCAAATTTTTTTAAAATCAAAGTAGTGCTAGTGAATATTTTCAATATCAACTACTAGGTAGATTTGAAGGAGTCAATCCATTACCCTTAAATCTGTCTCAATCAGCATGTTCATGTTTCATCAATTGTGAACTAATTTCACATCTGAGGGGGTTTGAGTAGTGAATTTCCCGAGGTAGCATTGCAGAAGTTCTTTTACTTGGTTTCCTCTTTAAAATTCATGAGTTCTCTACCATGACTACGTTTTTCAATTATTCTTCTTCTTTCAGTACCACCACCTGCTGGAGAAACCCTTAGCTTGTTGCTGTTTGTTGGTGGTATATTCCAAAGGAAATAGCTTTTTTCTACATTAAGATTGACTTATATGTTGAAATAGTTATCAAAATTTATATTCTGTACTGAGAAAAGATATGTGAGCTGACAATAGAATGATTTGATTAATGAACCTATTCTTCTAGTGAACAAGATAACGATTTTTTCTGAATACCCTGAGCTAGATTGTTGTTCACTTGGTACTGATAATCTTATAAGTCAGAAGTACAATTTCAGGCTCTAGAGCATATGCATTTAATTGCAAATGCAGAATTTAGGATTTGCATAGGAGCACCAAGACTTACGACTATAGTCGGAACATCCAGCCAAGATTCCATATAACTTTTTTGTTTTCAAATCTTAATCTTTCCTTCTTGGCATACTGTTTTCTTCTTGTTTTCAGCCTTTGGTGCAGGTTAAGTGAACAGTCATTTTGGTAACTGGAGCATAGACTGTACCTTTCTCCATGCCATTCAGGTAAGGTTTTCCTGGACCTGTAAAGCTTTAATTGATGGAGGTATTGCAATGTTCTTAGAGGTCATCTAGGGTGCTAGCAGCATTTTCCCGAAATTAATTGTCAGTGCTTGTGGTGATGTATTCTGAGTTACTACATTCATCCAAAAGTTTGTCTCGGTTGTCCATATTCTCTGTTTTGTGTGCCCAAGGGTGATAAAGGGGCTTTAGACTGAAGGCAAATTTTAGGGTTTTGTTAGCTGGTCTGATTTCACTGATTAAGTAGAAACCATTGAGGGAAACCCAAGCAGCTGTAGAAATTAAGCTACTAGAACATCAATTCTTCAATATAACTTTTGAGAAGTATGAATGCATTTGCTGCCAGATTAACATTAAAAAAAAAGAAGAAAAAAGCTAATGGTGAATAGTTAGGGTTTATCGGATAATGTTGCAACACAAGAATTGAATCTGGAATTGTAATTGAATTCCAAGTGTAAAAAATTTTTAGTGCTAAAACTGAAAATAAAGATTCTTGCGATAATGTCCAAGAGTCAAATATTAGTTTCTTAATTCTTACCAACCATGAAATTGTTGATATTATTGATTGATTTTAGCAACATAATACTAACAGATGACATTCCAAATAGTCAAATTTTCTTTCCTTGAACAAATCAAATAACCCCTTCTGTACTTTACACATTAAATGAATTCTCAATTTATTTAAGTCTGAAATCAGTTAGTTAATAAAATGTACATAATCTTAGTAAGTGTAAAATATGTCCATTGCTCGATTGAGTTATCAAACATTGCCTATGGTAGTTCAAATGTCTGCTCTATATTGGCCTATAGTAGTTCTTGTTACTGTGCGTACCCAACTCATATGCACTTGTTGGGTTCAGATGAGCCGTCTGGTGCATACTGAGTGAATCCTAATTTTGTCACCTCCCATTTTGTTATATTCAATTTTCTTCCTGCAGCTGCTTGTGATTGTGCGTGTGCCTATGTGTAACTGCATTCTACTGTTAATGCTACATTCCTAGTTTTGAGGAGCCAGCTTTCTTCTCTTTTTGTGACAGACCAAATTGGTTGAAAATGAGTTTGTAGATTTTTTCTTGTAATCTTTTGACTGAGTAAACAAATTTATTGGAAGACAACTCCACATGCTTTTCTTCTCTTTAAACGAAACTCAATTTTCTTGTTTTCAAAGAATGTTATGTATGTTTTTTTTGTTTGGCTGATATAGGAAAGAGGGCATTAAAACGAACCTTTTATTTCAGAGTTATCAATAATACGTAGGGTTGGCAAAGTAAATGCACTAGTAATATATACCATATTAACCTTCCATTACAGTATATGTAATTCTTATTATTCTGGTTTGGGGTTTTATAAGCCTAGTTAAAGCATAACACTCCTGAGAAATCCTTGTCTCACTCCACACATCAAAAGCATAAAATGCTCCTATACCATAACACATCCGACCAATTATTCTGGTCCAACTCTTACATGAGCCTGGGGTTCCTGACGCTCAAGAGGACTACGTCATCAACAACGGGACCACACAGAGAAGAGAAATCGTCACTCCTCATGGTGTAGAACGTGCTGTAGAACATGATCCTGGTCCTGGTGGACACAGCCTTGAATCTCAGGACAGCACGCTTGAACCCGCCTTTGCCCTTCGATTCATAGGGCACCTTGATGGTGTCCCTCCCTGCAAATGCCTCGACGATCATCGACCCCTCACATGAGTTGCTTGCATCTCCAACGGCGAAGAATAGGGTGTAGGTTTTTCCTGGGATGGTCCTGGCTACTTGAGCAATTGCACTCTCTTTTCCGGCAACGAGTTCGATTGCTCTATAGCCCCCAGGGACAGAGAAGTGGGCAGAGTCGATGTATTTGACTGCTTTGAGGGATTCTACCATCCAGCCAGGCAAGGGAGAGTGGTCATCCTCGATGTTCGGAGGGATCAATACTCCCCAGGACGTGTTTGGGAAGATGTAGGGACCCTCTTCGAAGCCGCCGTTCTTCAGTAAGTTCTCTGGATAAGTAGAAGAGAAGTTACTAAAATCATTGCTTGCGAGAAAGGAACAAATTTGGCATTAAGGATGGAATGATAATTATGTAGAAGAATCTAATGTATCTTCATGTTTCTGCAATCATACAAAGAGAGTTGAATATGTGACTAGGAGAAAAGTTTTTCTTGTAATTCTTTTACTATTGTAGATTATGTCAATCAAGTCTCCACATTGATTATAGTTCCTTCAGTGACTAGTAATAACATTTCTCAGAAGAGTCTCTGTCATGATTTAGAGCCTTTCTCTGGCGTGTGAAAGATGGCCATTCAAAATTACCTCTTCCTTGACCAAAAAATCATGGAGGAATGATGTAGAAATGAGTATCAATCAAACAGATTTAATGAGATTGATTCTGTAGGGTTTCATGCAGACTAATGTAGAAAGTCCTTGGGATCGATCAGACCACATGAAATGCCTAAGCTTTTGGTAAGTAGAATTGTGTTCCAGAAGCGATTAGTTGTGAAATCAAAGATCAGAGAACTCACTATTAGTTGCTCTAGGAGGATAGAGAGCCCTGATTGCAATTGAATCAATCAAGGGTCCACAAGCAGGGTCCTCCTCAACTCCTGGATTGTGGATCACAATCTCAGCCACATCAAGCTCGGCCTGGAATGCCCAGGCATACGAGTCCCACCCATTGCTGCTGTACATGGTCTGCATTGGAAGCACTCCTGAGTCGGGCGCAACCGATATGTTGAGCTTCTCCTCCTGGGCGCACGTCCGGGCTGCACTGAACGTGATAGAGTAGTACATGCCCTTCTGCACCAGGAGACGCTGCTTGATCAAGGCCTCATTCCCGAGCCGCACCGCGAATGCGCCCTCGGGGACAACCAGCAGCATGTCGCCCTGCTTCTGGCCTGACTTGATGTACTCCACGAAGCCGGAGATCTCCCACTTGGGGATTGCATACTTACCGATCACCACTGTGCCTTTCATGTCTGAGGGCTTGGGCCCGAGCTCAAAGTTCCCGTTCGGCACTAGCCCTGTGCCAGAAAATGAATCGGGCATATTTTAACGAATGATCAATTGGTCGGGTCCACAGCCATGTCCAAAATTTAACTCATTAGGCCGAAGTTGAAAAGAGAGATTGGACAAAAAGGACACATCATATGGGGCATTAATTGTGACCTAGCATAAGCTTTATTGCTCTCACTCAAGGACCATCTGGTCTGCAAAGTACTGCACAGTTTACTGCAGGAGACGACCAATGACCATATGGGTATTATGATTGCTTCTTCTTCCCTCCTCATTTTAAGTTTAAGTTGGAATGGCTTCTGTGGTCATGACCCAAACTATTATGCGTTTTCTCAGAAAATGTCAGGGGGCCAAAAAGGACAAAAAAAAAAAAAATAGTCCTATTTGCTGCTTCTGGGAAATGTTTGATAGCTTTTGAAATGCTCTTTATGTGGTACAGAGAGTAAAGTCGGTATAAAATTATTAAATTCAGGACCATGTGAGGCTTCTGCCAGCCTGAAATGTCAGCTGTATAGTGGCCCCCATTGTGTCTGTACTAATCACAAAACAGCTTCAGAGACATCGATCTCCAAAATTCAGAATTCAATGCATGGAATCAAGGAAATTCACTAAAATGAAGAATTTGGTTCTCACCAAAATCATTCACTTTGACAGAGAAAATCTTTTGAGTTGAATATTACAAGCATATTCCAGCAAAATAGACTAATCCAAGTATGTTGATTGAGGATTACAGATATCAGCACATAATGAACCAGATCTTCATTTAGTCATTAACTGCAAATGGATGTAGTTGTACATAGAAAGAAGACTGGCTACTCAAGTAATTGCTTGATGAGTGACCTCTGAAGTTATTAAATTTTCAAGTCAGTCAGTACATGCTAGTTTCAAGGATTTGGCAGCTCACTAAATTTCATACCACAGTTCATTTGACCACCCTCTTGATTTTGCCTTACTCATGCTTAAATTCAGAAACAAAAAGCCACACTAATATAGACAGAATCAGTTGGTGGGTGATGAACTCATGAGAGAATGAAAGGTAAACCAAATATTCAGATACTAATGTCTACAGAGTTTGCGCACTTATATTGAGTATGTTGAAGTTTTGGGAGCTCACCATTGATGAAGGCGCAACCGAGGCGGCAGGTGGCGCAGAGTAGCACTGCCACCACCGCTAGAACCGACCCTCTCATCGCCAAAGGTTTCTTGCAGCTCCGCGGGAGGAGGAGAAGGAAAAGGAGTTTTCAGCCTGAAATTGAAGAATGTAGTTTGTGCAGAAGCAGATTAGCAGGGCACTTATTTATATGCATGTGCCATTGCCAGAGAGCCCTGTGACATTGAGGAAATTACCTCCATTTGCCACTGTCTCTTTCACATGGGGTTTGCCCGATTTACGCTTTTGACCCTCTCTAATCGTTCTGTATTTTATCTTTTTTTTTTTTTTTTTTTTAATTTATGCTCTTGGATGTTATCTGGTGGAGGTCCAAGACACGATCTTCAATAAATTCCATAGTTCCTATTCTTGGGGGTGATCTTTAAATATCACATGACTTCATCCGCCCCTGAGATGCTGCAAGGTATGCAGGAACACCATGCTTCAAGCACAACCTTGTTGGGGGGATTAATTTAGTCATTTGTTCCCGGATTAAGTTTAATTGCCAACATTAGATGCCATAATCACTTTTCTTAGAAGCTTAAACTATCGAGAAACGGGAACATGATGTATATCAAGTATACTTCTTAACACTTCCCATCTTCCCTCATCTTTAATGATTAGCTTGGTGATCAAGCATTTGATTTCGATGCGATGGATCTCGAATTTGAAACATGATTTCTCCTCTTAAAATAATTTTGGGGGTCATGCCCATCATGCTATAGGTGGTACTTTATATGGATATGACGTACATAGGACCATTCGTGTAAATGTATGAGGATATATGTTGGTCAAATAACTGTACCTTGATGTAAAATAAGTTATTTTCAATAAAACTTCTATGTCCCACACGTTTAATTAACTTAAGGAAAAATACTCCTTTTTAATATTAAACCGAATTACGCCTGTATTAATATATGATGTATTACACTCACATGAAAAAACTTCCATTTCAAACTTAATTTTACGTATTTTCTTTTTTCAATCAGTGATGCAACATGTCAAGTGCCCAAAATATGCTTATTATTATTTCATAATCCCATAAAATAATATAACACGTATTCTTATGATTTTTCATGTGATAAAAACGAATTAGTAGGAAAGTTCCATTGTTAAATATACTAGTTCCATAAAATATTGTAGTTTATATAGCCATATCCTAATATATAAGTCTTTCCTTTAAAATACAATTGATCAAATATCATACTAACATCATTTTGCACTACAGTTATAGTAAAGCCCAACTTTTGGCCATATTTTTGCAAGTATATGTAGGGGTGTTTAAAATACCGGTCCGGTTCCCGGTTCCGTGGGCGGATCCGCCCACCCGGACCGGATTGGAACCTTTTTAATATTAAAAAAAAAAAAAATTACTAAGAGAAATCAATCTATCTAGGGAACCTTTACCATTTAACCATCTATGGTTTTTGCACGAGATACATTTATAGTTACAACAAATAAATATTTGTTCCACGTAAATTTGATTTTTCTTTCTTTGGCTTGCTTTAATGTCACGTAATTGTTTTTTTTTTGAAAACCAAAAAAATTTCATGTCAAAATCGGTTCCATGGATCCACCCGGGGAACCGGACCGGACGTCCGGTCCCATATTTTCCACGAACAAATGGGTGGATCCCGGTTCCAATTTTTCGGAACCGGTCCTTAGTGGGCGGTTCCCGGTTCTAGGTCGGGAACCGCCCACCCGGACCATGCACACCCCTAAGTATATGCCAATATCTATGTACCCTTCTCCATACCTCGAATCGCATGATTTCTGTCTCATATATTATTACATAGTGCATGAGCCTAAATCAAGCCGAAAAATTCAAATACATGAAAACCTTATATATGAAACACGTGATATCATGTAGCGAACATCATATGGACAATTGATGAATAAGTGAGAGTTCTAGAATTGCATGAATTGTATATTTGTTGTAGAATTAACTGAAATATGTATATCCAAGAAAAGTTGAAGCAGACAGGGAATGAATTAGGAGTAGATAAAAGCGGCAATAAATCTTAATGGAGGGTCTTGGTTCTTAGGTAAATGAGCAAAAGGGCCCCAAGCATCAAGAGGCATGGAGCTAATGCACATGGGTTTTTGATTTGTGAATATGGACATTGTTTCATCTTTGCTTGGAGGGTGTTCAACGTCCATTAATCTCTGGTATCAAATGCATTCACAGATCACTATTCCAAGGAATTTCTTCAAAAGAAAAATCAGAGAATCTCAGATGGGAGAAGGATTTGATAGGTGCACATGTGAATGGCAGGTGGAATGATGGTGCCTGCGATCGCAAAGTTCCTAGGAAATAACAATATTGATTTGTTCATTAAGAAATGGAATGGGAATAAAGTCGCTGACATTATAGAGTAACAGACCACATGTCAGACCCAAAAAGTTGCAAAACTACTGTTTCTTAAGGGCGGCAGGAAGGGGGGAAAACTATGCATTGGAGATTCTGATTAGAACCTTAGATTTTTATTTTTATTTTTATTTTTAACATGAGAGGAGGTACAAATACAGATGAAGGGCTTTTCAAAGGTTGTTGAACCCAAGAATAAATATATGCAGACAACATATTTGCGGATGCAAACAATCCAAGAATTTATCTTTTATCCTTTTTTTTTTTTTATGGAGACACATGCGAAAGATAAAAGATCAGATTTATTCCGCTTTCATCAAGAAAATGACAACAACTGTTTAGTGAAGCGATGCTCCATTAAGGTCCATTCGGCCTTAAAAAATGCAAGTGGCTTTTGAGAAATTTTTTGAAGAGTTTTTGAAGAATGCAATTAGGTCTCCAAAGCTTTCTAGATTCCTTTAACCTAACGCAAGTTTGTTGGAGCTTAGAGTTTTGAGCATTTTCAGAATGCTAATAATTTCTTTTTATATAATTTTGCCCTTGCTAAACTTTCAAAGTTCTCTAAAATGCCCTTATCGGGTGTGACATTGTCAGTGACTCAAATTTGGCACCAACGAATCTTGCTTGAGGTCACGCTACATCAAGCTAGGCAGCCTGGAGTTGTACAACCTCAGGTGGCGGTCACTTAAGGTCACATGACCTTGGCAACGTTGCCAAGGGTCGTAGAATCTCAAGCGAGTGTTGTCGATAGTAGATCTAGCTTATTAACAGCCTAAGCTTGATGCCAATGAAGGGTTTGAGGTTCTTTTTAAAAATAAAATGAGTCCCTTTTTAAGTGTAGTTTGTTCGACGTAGCATTTAAACCAAAGTTGCTTCTCAATGCACTTATAAATTACACTTTACTAAACACTATTTGTATTTTGCCAAAAAAGAAAAAAAAAGAGAAAAAGCTCTAGCATAATGTCCTTTACATTTCTCTAAAAGTTTTCTCCAATGGCCCAACCAAACCAAACGTAGCCTTACAAGATGAGATGTCATGTGGAGATTCTCGATGGAATAGATGTCAGGAGACACGTAGAATACCTAACATGAGGTTTTATTTATTTGTCATTGATCAAGGAGGTTTCTTTTCAGATTATTATATAGAGCTTGTCATTTCAATTAAATATTTATAATGGTGGAGATTTCTCCATGCAAATATTTTTGTATGACCTAAAATATCAAAAGTACACTCAATCCAAATATGGCGGACTTCTAATTGAAATAATGATCCAAATACCAAAATTGATTTAATAAATGATATATTAAACGATGTCACATAATTATAGTCATAATTGAATATGACCCATCTGCTTAAAAATTCGAATCTAACAATTGACACTTCATTTGATAGTTTAACCGTTCGAGAACATGAATTTTGTCAAATTATCAATGAAACGAATCACGAGGAATGTTGGGGCCCCAAAGGCTGTGGGGACTCAATCTGAAGGGGACAGTGCTAGGGCATGCAAGAAAATCCCAGCTGACCTAACAGACATAAACCAAAAAATAAAATAAAATGAAAGAACAGATCCGAGAGCTGAATTGAATTATTTGAATTGAATTTCTGGGCCAGGAGGAGGGGAGCATGGTGGGCCTAAGGGCTGAATTGAATAATAGTAAATGGTGGCCCAACACTAATCTCAACCTCATCCCTTTTCCCTCTTCTCTATCTGCTTCTTGTGCGGAAATCCCTGCTTCACCAAGGTCTGAAGAGACAATTTACCCGTCCCTTTTCTTGGCAATTTTCTTTTGGAACTTTCTCTTTCATTGGCCCTAAAATCAAGGTCTCCTGCCCGCTTGAATTATTGGGGGTTGCCTCCTTCCCAACTTCAATTGTCCTCATGTGAGATTTTTAAACACTTTCCACGCGACAACGGTGCAAAATCTTGCTTGAAAGTTTTTTTTGTTTTTGTGTGGAACCCCGCTATATGAGTGCTGTAAGGATAAAAAATTGTCTGCTGCCCAAAAGATACTCTCTTGCAAATAATAATAATATTAATATGGATGATGATGGTAAAGAAAAGGGAAGAAGTTTTAATTATATGATAACTTTATAAAAAAAAAGGAAATTTATGTCAGTCTATGCAATGTGCTGGATAAATAGGGTAAAATGACTCTGAAGAAAGGCAGAAATTAATTTGTTTATACTTTTCATGACAGCAACATTAATGTATTTGCCTTTATTAACACGAGAACTAAATGCCTTTAATCTTCGGCTACCGCATTCTTGAATCTTTAGCTTTCCGTATTCTTGAACCTTTGGCTTTCTATATTCTTGAACCGTATTTGTAAACCTTTAGCCTTCCAAAATTTATTCATTCAAAATGATCCATCGAAGCATATAATGACTAATTTCTTTATTGGCTTGGATAAGCATCGATGATTCTAAGTTGGTCGATGGAGTTACGTTGGATGCTCCCGCATCAGTTTCTCAAAAAAAGAGAGAAAAAAAAGGATTTTCACCGACATGGAGGATTTTGCCTTGCTTGATTAAAAAAAAACGGAAAAAGAAATGCATGATTAAGTTTTAGGTTCATGCATATTGCTATTCCAGATGGAACTGGAAGTACTGATTTTGACGTTTGACCATGACATTAGTACCTTTACTTACATGTTCGCCACATGGCCAGACTTGATCAACTAATGCTAGAATTGTCATCTCTCAATTTATCATACAACATTACAGTAAGTTGTCGTACCATGGTCCTACAATTCAAATCTCTGATTTTACAACATCACGGTTATCTATTATAATCAAATATAAGAAAAAAATACTGCAAAAAAAGAAAGGGAGATTGTCCAGAATATTGTTTAGATTCCTACTCTCAGATTTTGAGAATATCTGCAGAGACCCATTCCCTCATGGTCATGCATGAATTCATACTCCTTGTAGCTCAATCTTTGAACTGATACAAAGGAACTTCCTCTACAAATGGAGAAATGTCTCCTGAAAATGGAAATAGGGAGTAAAGGGTCAAGCCCTTTGAGTTTTGTATGACGTGATTTTATTTATTTATTTATTATCTCTTGAGGAATTCCAAGCTTGAGAAGGGACAAATCAATCGGTGCCGATCTCTTTCTCTTCTCAGGGACAAACCCTTCTAAGAACAGGGAAATAGACCATCAGAATGAGACCATGCACATGCACGCACACAGTGCAACTGCATTAATGAACTTGTCTTCCGATGAGGTCGCGGGTGACTCGACCCCTTGTCTTCAAAAGGACTTGTGTGGCTAATGTTGGCTACATACATAATAATTTCTTGTATAGATAAGAACAAATAAAATTGACAAGATTAAAAAAAAAAAAGGAATTTATGAGAAAGTCTAATCCAAAAGTTTAAGTTAATAAAGGGAAATCACGTGTATATAAAGAACATACAGACCCCATAGTCATAATGGCATACGATATTTTAACAGCATTCTCACGTGCAAGTCAAATTAAAAATAACAATGGCATAGACGTACACGTGGAATAAAGTGAGATAGATACTAACTTAGATGCCTTGTTAGAAGATTTAATCCAAAAAAATATTCTAATGGGTGGAGGAAGAGCACATATAAATAAATAGCATATTTATCCATAATCAAGTAATGTGAGATATACTTTGGAATATGGAGGTAATTGGTGAGGGGGAATTGTCAAAAAGCTTTGGACCTACAAATAATTAATATTCATTCCTCAAGTCCTCTCGATCTATTCTATCTTACGATCCAAACAAAGTTCAACTGCTATATAATTTCCCGTTGGGGTTTCGGCCACATATTTAATGGATAGGTAGCACCTTATCGAGTATATATCTAGAAACTATAACATAGGACTTTTCAATTAATATGTGTTGAGTCGAAGATGATTGATGCATGCCATGATTTTGAAAGAATGGGAAAATTGTACCACAAGTTCTAAACTTATGTACAGAATGTAATTAAATTGTAAACTTTTCAATTTATCAATTCTAATTCTAAATTTTTTGCGAAAATTGCAATCAAATCCTAAAAATTATATGCAAAACTGCAATTTATGGATCCCATGTTCTATGAGTAACATATAAACAATTTTAGGCACCGTTCATCTCATGGATTTGATTGTATTTTTTTTTTTTACAAGGTTTAGAGCTTAATCGAGTATATTATAATTCTAGAATTTGATTACAGTCTATGCATCATGTGTAGGACTTTCACTGTATTAACTCGTCCCCACCCACGAAAGGGCTTTTTCATTTTGATTCGAAAAAGATAACACTTTCAGTTTCAATGCAAGCACAAGTCACCATCCAAGCTGCCTGTGAAAAGTGACAACCTACCCGACAGACAAGTCTCTCCCCACAAGGGGAGCTTCTGAAGAGCTTCTTGGACACATCGGGATGAGCACAAATGGAGAAATGAGAGATGGTTTCAGGAATAATAAGAAGAATGCACCCGCTAGATTAACATGGTGATTCGATACCTTGATTATTAGATCTATGCATTCGAACCAGGAAAGATGAATGTCACACATGGTAGTTCATTTTCTTGAAGTGTTATGGGCTCGTTGTAAGCTGGCATAAGCTACCTAGCTTTGGACGTGCTATAACTGTAAAGGCATTTGCCATACACTTTTAAAAGGTGCGACATCCCTTCACACAGATGAAGAAGCTGTCTGGAGAAAAACTATACCAAACAGCCTATAAGAAAATTAACATCTTTGGCTTCCATATATAAGAAGAGTGAAATACTATTTATGAAGGTAAGATGGTTCTGCTAAGAGAAAGCATTTATTTTGTTCTCTCTTTTGTTTCCCTGCAAATATCATCTGGCCAATTCAGAACGAACCAAGAGATCAAGATGAGTCTGGATTTCAGACTCAAGCCTATCCACACAAGATAGAGGTCTGGGCAAGAGAGACAAAGAGGGAGATGACACATAATGGCAGCAACCCCATGCCTCCATTCCCATTAAAAGCCGGCCTATATGATTGGCACCTGCAAATGCCCAGCTGATTATTCCCCATGCAGCTTGCACAAGCTCCAGACTTCTCTTTTTTTAACTTAGGAAAATTACACTAAAGCCTTCTATACAGAATTCAATTCAATTTTTTTTTTTATCTACACGATTAAATCAAATTTCTCATAAAAAAGTGATACTGAAAAATCAACGAATAGTATCAGAAATTGCTATAGTGATACTTAACAATCGATTTGACAGTGGCCCCAAAGTTGCGATTTTTTACTATTTTATGATCTTATAAGTCCTAAAACTTGTCATGAAAATGCATTTCAGTCCTAAAACTTGTAAAAAGTGCATTTAAGTCATACAACTTGTCAAAATGTTTCAAACGAGTCCTAAAATCGACGCCGTCTAATTTCTTAACGGAAAAACTGACGTGGCCCCCAATGCGTGGCAATTGTTTTTTTAATCATTTTTCTCTCCTCCGTTGCGAATAGTTTAAAAAAAAAAAGCCACGCATGCAGAAAAACGACGTCGTCTCCTCCTTTCTCCTTCACCACGACATGCAGAACGACGTCTCCTCCTTTCTCCTTCGCCACGACGCCACGACGCCGTCTCTCCTTCCCCACGACGCCGTCTCCTCCTTTCTCCTTCGCCACGATGCCGTCTCCTCCTTTCTCCTTCGCCACGACACCGTCTCCTCCTTTCTCCTTCGCCATGACGTCGTCTCCTCCTTTCTCCTTCCCCCTGACATCGTCTCCCCCTTCGTCCGTATGTCTTCTTCACCGTCATGTTCTCCCTCCCCTCTCCATGTCTACGTATTCTTTCGCTTTCCAAGTATCCCCTAAGCCCCAAATCGAACTCGTCCGAACCCTAAGCCCCAAATCGAACTCGTCCGAACCCTAAGCCCCAAATCGAATTCATCCGTGCCTTAAGTCCTAAATCGAATTCGTCCGAACCCTAAGCCCCAAATTTGATGATTTGCGGTTCTCTTGCGATTTGGGTCCTCATCGACCTCGAGTTCAACACTCATCGTGAGTTCGTGTTCTTTCATTCCTTTGACGATTGCGAGTTCGTGTGAAGACCTCTTTGCGGGAGTCTGGAAATCTCAGCGGTGAAGCGATTGGTGTCGGGGACGACGACGGGGTCAACGAAGACGATGGCGACTCCTCCTCACGCAGGTATCGCTCTCTGCATTATAACATTTGGGTATCTCATGGTAATGCTACGATTTTTTTTTTTTTTTTTTTTTTGTTTTGCAAAGGTGCTTTAATCTCTGCATTATGTAAAACGATGTCAGTTAGCGTCCTCATTTCTTCATTATTTGGAGTTCAGAGAGCTCGAATTTGACACACATCAACTTTATGTTCTCTTCTTTGATGATTGCGAGTTCATGCAAAGATATGTCTTGTGAGCATCTCGGCGTCTCAACGGCGGAGGGAGCGGCATCAGGGACGGCAATGGTGACTCCTCATGCAGGTATCACTCTCTACATTAAAGCATTTGGGTATGTCATAGTAATATTACCATTTTTTTTTTTTGTTTTGCAAATGTGTTTTACTCTCTACATTATAGCGGCGTTTTACTCTCTGCGTTATAATTGTTTTGCATTTTCCAATTCTTGTGATATATTATAACATTGCAGCAAATTAGAACATTGCTCTCACTATTGATCATGTAGTTGCATTGTGGTTGTAAAACGGATTATGCTAATTTGCTGTTTTTGTATTGATTGTTAGTCTTTTATAAAAATATCTTCAATTTAGAATTTGAACATTGCTTCAATAATTTGATGATTGAAAGTGCTCTGCTTTATGTCATTGTTCGCTATGGAGGTAAATTTAAAGTTGGCCCACCATTGGAATACATAGGTGGAAGGGCTGATGTTGCTGAAATAAGTTTAAGTAAGCCTTCACTTTCTAGTATAATTGAAGCTATTGAGGCTTTGGGTGTGTGTAGAGTAGAGAAACTCTTTTACAGAGTTCCTGGAAGTAAGACTCTTGTAGACGGAGTAACTCTTAGGTATTTATGGGATAACGCTGATGTGATGGATCTATTTTATCATCATCCGTGCTATGAAAATATTACATTATATGTTGAGCATGTTGATAATGAAAAGGCAAGAGCTGAGATGGAAACTGGAGGTATGTCTAATGTGATTAGGAATACTGATGATGACGGGAATCGGGCTGAAGTTGCCAATAAGGATCTAGATGAGGAAGAGCATGATGATGCACATAATTTGGTGGATATGGAACAGTCGAGTGATGATGATGACTTTGAACTGGTTGAAGCAAGGAAAAAATTAATTGAATTTTCAGCAAGACATAGGCTCCAAATTTTAAATTATAGTGAGGCAACTAGTACTTCCCAACCACCGATTGTGGATGAGGCTCAATCATTAGATGATTCTGGGTACGAAACAAAGTATGTTGATTCAGATGAGGAAGGCAGTCTTCAATCAATTTTAAATGATGAGGGTGGTGAAGAGGCTGATGTTATTTCAAGGAGGAGAAGTAGGTTTCCATCATATGATCAAAGTGGTACAAATCCACAATTTATTGTTGGCATGACATTTGAGGATGCAACTGAGTTCAAGAATACAATTTTGAAGTATTCTCGTGGCTGAGCAAAGAGCAATCAAATACATTAAGAACACAAAAAGTGTTGTACGAGCTAGGTGTGGGCAAAACAATTGTAACTGGATGATCTATGGTGCTCTTGATAGCAAAACTGGGTCATTTCATTTGAGAAAGTATGTAAATCAGCATATATGCAGTATCACTTTCGAGAATAAGAGAGTGTCTAGCACTTATTTAGCTAAGCACTTCATGATTCTCATTTCTGCAATGCCTAAAATCAAAGCACCTGAGTTAAAGAAATTAGTTAGAGAACAACTTGGAGTAAATGTCACTTTCAGTCAGTGTAGGAGAACAAAGCTGAAAGTATTGAAGGAACTGCAAGGCAATTACAAGAAGGAATATGCACAGATGCACGACTACTTGGGAGAGCTTTACACTGCAAGCCCTTCAAGCACTTTTAAATTGAAAGTTGAAAGGCCATGGCCAAATTCTCTACCAGTATTTGATAGGGTTTACATTTGCTTTGATGCTTGCAAGAAAGGTTTTTTGGCTGGATGTAGGAAGATCATTGGATTAGATGGATTTTTTTGAGGGGTTTGATCAAAGGTGAGTTGTTATGTGCCGTCGGAAGGGATGGCAACAATCAAATGTATCCAGTGGCATGGGCAGTGGTAAGAATCGAGAATAAGGACACATGGACTTGGTTTATCGAATTGTTGAAGTCAGACCTTGATATGTGTAATGGTGACGGATGGGCGTTGATAAGTGATCAACAAAAGGTATGCTTTTTTTCTGTTTTCATTTGTAAATTGATTGTGACATTACAATGTTTTTCTTTCTGTTTTCATATATATTTTCTTTTTTTCGGTAATTGTCAGGGTCTCGTCCAATCTGTAGCTGAATTGTTGCCAAATGCAGAGCATAGGATGTGTGCAAGGCACATTTATTCCAACTGGGGTCAAAAATACAAAGGAAAACAGTTACTGAGGCAATTTTGGAGATGTGTCAAAAGCAATAATATGTCAGATTTCGAGATGCATAGACAAAGGTTGAAGGAACTGACTCGGGAAGGTCATGATGACTTATTCCGTATTGAGCCAAAACATTGGTGCAAAGCCTTCTTTGACACCGACATTAAATGTGATGTCGTTGATAATAATCTGAGTGAAAGGCCATTGTGAGTATGCTGGAGGATATTAGAATCATGGTTATGAATAGAATGCATACTCAGAGGGATGGATGTGCTAGGTGGACTAGAAATTACGGTCCAAGGATTATGCGTAAGTTACATGAGAATACATCTGCTAGTAGGTATTGCCATTTGATATGGAATGGAAATGAAGGATATGAGATTATAGAAGGTGGTGACAAATATGTTGTTGATTTGAATTTAGAAACTTGTTCTTGTAGAGCTTGGGAACTTAGTGGAATTCCATGTTGCCATGCCATTTGTGCAATACACCATAAGAGAAATGATCCGACCGACCATCTAGCCGAGTGCTTCAACAAGGAAAAGTATCTAAGTGCTTATCAATTCATGATGCCTACAGTGAGAGGACAAAAATTTTGGAATAAAACCAATAAAGAAGCTCCTCAACCCCCACCAATGAAGAACATGCCTGGTAGGCCAAAAAGGAGTAGAAGAAAGCAACCGATTGAGCTTGTAAGAGGTGATAGAATGACTAAAGAGGGTAAGCAAATGACTTGTTCTGCTTGCAAACAAATTGGACACAACTACAAGGGATGTCCTTTAAGAAAGGTATTTTCTCAACTAACTGATCATCTTAATGCGTTTTTCTCACTTTAACATGTTGTTAATCAATACTTAATATGTGCTTCTCAGGCCAATGCTGGGGCCAATGTACGTACATCCAATGCTCAGGTCAATGTATGTACATCCAATGCTCATGCTAGTGCAAGTACAGTGAAGCTTATGCTCAATCTCAAGCTAATTCCACTGGTCCAAGGCTCGGAAAAAGACAAGTAAGTTGTCATCTAACCATTATTGTAAGTTGTGTATATCAAGATTCCAATTTAGTAATTTTGAATATATATTAGGCTAAAGCTAAAGCTACGACAAGCATAGCTGAAGGAGGATCCGAAAGCCATGCCAATGCTTCGCAAATGCCAATTCAATAGGAGGCAATAGTGGGCATGTTAATGCTTCGCTCGAGCTAGTGCAGATGTAAGAGAATGTAGTGGTCATGCAAATGTAAGAAAATATAGTGCCACTGCTTCTGCTCATGCTAGTGCTGATGTTAGAGGATGTAGTGGTGAGGCCAATGCTTTTGGTGAAGTTCGTTCGGATCAAGGGGAAGGCAGTGCACCGGCCAATATAATGGCTAAGCATAGACGTGAAAAAATTCCGGTGAGTAATACCTCAATCCCCAAGTATACATGTATTGTGATTATGTTCTCATGTTGAATGAATTTTCTATTATTTCAGTTTAAAAGACCTACCACTGAAAATTGCATGATACAGAGAGAATCACAAGCCAAGAGGATGAAAATGATAAGGTTAGGTGTTGACGCAAATCCTATGACAAACCTTCATATTAGCAAGGTGAGTAATATTTTTAAATTTTTATAATAGCAATTACTTATCTCCTTAAGCTAAAAAGATACTCATTCTTATGTAGCCTAATACAATTGGTGCAAGAATCGTTAACCTACCGGAGAAAGGGGTAGTCACAAGAGCTACGTCAACAGCAAAGGTGCATTCCCAGGTCAGTGCACAACCTCAGTCATATCATATATCAGCAGCTTCTCGAAAACAAATTGCAGTGACGCCGAAGCCACTATTACAACCCAAGGCCACTTCACAGCGTCAGTCATATCATGCAACAGTAGCTCCTCCAAAGCACGTTGCAATGAAGCCAATGACACTATCACAACCTCAGGCCAGTTCTCAAGCTTAGTCATCTCAAGCTACAATAGCTCAGAAGCATCTTGGTTTAAAGCGAAAGGCACCATCACAACCCCAGGTAAGTTCCCAACCTCAATCATCTCGTCTAACATTACCTCCTCGAAAGCTTGTTGCGCTGAAGCCAAAGCCACTATCGCAACCTCAGGCCAATCCCGAAGCTCAATCATCTAAGGCTACAATAGGTCAGAAGCATCTTGGTTTAAAGCGAAAGGCACCATCACAACCCAAGGCAAGTTCCCAATCTCAATCATCTCGCGCAACATTACCTCCTCGAAAGCATGTTGCGATGAAGCCAAAGCCACTATTACAACGTCAGGCTCAGTCATCTCAGGCTACAACAACTCCTCCAAAGCCTATCGCTGCGAGACCATATATAAGGAAAAGCGCCAGAATTCAGAATCAAGTGAAGGCTCAACCTACTGGACCACCGGAGACCATCATATTGGATTGATATGTCTGCTGAAATTGGTGTTGTTAGGTGAATGTATATCAATTATTAGCTGGTTTTTTGTATGAGACGTGTAGCGTTTGTGCATAGAACCTTTTCTGCACTAAAAGTGCATATTTTGTTGAACAGAACCTTTTGCGCACTGAAAATGTAAGCATGTTGCTTTGTCAATGAATCGTGTTTCAACAAGTTATGTGGGATGCTTGGTTTTGGTTTGGATAATGCGTGAAAGTGATTACTCTTCGGGATTGTTAATAGGTAATTACTGAAATTGGCCATGCAGAATTTTCATTTTATATGATGGGGTTTTGACGTGGTCTCGTGGCCCGCATTGGATGATTCATGGAAGATTTGATTAGGTAACTTAGGTATTGTAGCCGACTACTTTGATTTCACTTGATTTTTTACACATTCCATTTGAGGCAAGCTCGTTATTAAAATTATGAAAAAAATCACCAATTAACAATCTCGATTGCATAATAAGGGAGTTGTCACTATTTTTTGAAGTTGCAAATTTATTTTGGTGGCAATAGCTCATGTAGTGCTATTGACAAGCACACAAATCAAGCAACATTTTGTAATGCGATAGTAATTTCTCGCATGGCAAGCAACCGGTCTTGCAAACTACAAACTCACATCAGATCTCATTCCCATCTCAATTATCCACAACTAGTGTTCAAATTTACAAACTCAGATAGAAAGTACTATGGAAGACTTAGAAATTTCCCACCAACTTTCACATTATATATAACCAATACAGCGATATAACATATGCATAGAATGAATGCTGATTGATATAGCATCTTCCCTTTCTTTACTTGTGCAAGCTCCTCCTTTAAACGTCTATTTTTCGCCTTTTGACTCTTCATTTCAGCTAGCAATGAGCTCACCTCGACTCCGTCACCCCTCGATTGACTTGATTCAGACAATGTTTGATTTCTTTCAAGGAGGTCAACTATCATGTCCCTCACATGATTTGGTATCTTTGGATCCACCCACATGAAAAAATTGCAGCAACTTGGACTATCAAACTTAGCACATCCATGGAACCTTCTTCCTGCGTTTTTCTTTGTCTTTGCCATAAGAATTGGCGATTGAAGGCCACAATAACATGTTGGCTCCGAGTTGACCTCATTAGGAGTTACGCTATTTGATGCAGATGTTGCTGCCCTCATTCTTTTGGGCTTCGCATTATAGGAACCTAATAGAAGTATATTAGCTATATTATGATTCCTTCATAACGTCTTCATATTAATAATTTCTGCATAATGCAATGTGTTTACTCGAGAGATTTAGGAGATGTTTTCAATCTCCAAAAAACATCTTTTTCTCATATGCACTGTATGAATAGACAACCATAACTTACTTCTGCATTAATGTTCTAATTTGTCACTAGTATTGGAGAATGGAAAACAACAAAATGCTATAATGCAGAGAGCGATACCTGCGTGAGGAGGAGTTGCCATCACCGTCGTTGACCCTGTCGTCGTCCCCGATGCCAATCGCTTCGCCGCGAGATGTCGAGACTCCGCAAGCGAGATCTTCGCACGAACGCACAATCGCCAAAGGAAGGAAAGAACACGAACTCACGACGAGCGTCGAACTCGAGGTCGATGAGGACCCAAATCGCAAGATAACTGCAGATTGTCAAATTTGATTTGGGGCTTAGGGTTCGAACGAAATCGATTTGGGGTTTAGGATTCGGATGAGATCGATTTGAGGCTTAGGGTTCGAATGAATTCGATTTGGGGTTTAGGGTTCGGACGAGATCGATTTGGGGCTTAGGGTTTCGGACGAATTCGATTTGGGGTTTAGGGTTCGGACGAGATCGATTTGGGGCTTAGGGTTTTGGACGAATTCGATTTGGGGTTTAGGGTTCGGACGAGATCGATTTGGGGCTTAGGGTTTGGACGAATTCGATTTGGGGCTTAGGGGACACTCAGAATAGAGAAAGAGAAGTAGAGACGGAGGTGGGAGGAGGAGACGGCGTCGTGGCGAAGGAGAAAGGAGGAGACGGCGTCGTGGCGAAGGAGAAAGGAGGAGACGACGTCGTTCTGCATGCGTGGCTTTTTTTTTTTTTAAAACTATTCGCAACGGAGGAGAGAGAAACGATTAAAAAAAGCCACGCGGGGGCCACGTCAGTTTTTTCCGTTAAGAAATTAGACGGCGTCGATTTTAGGACTCGTTTGAAACATTTTGACAAGTTGTAGGACTGAAATGCACTTTTTGCAAGTTTTAGGATTGAAATGCATTTTCCTGACAAGTTTTAGGACTTCTGGAGCACTTATCCCTATAAGCATGGCCTTAGTGGACCTTGAGCTTGAGTGCCTAGGCATCGGGCATGAGCAATAAGGCTTCAGGCCTGACCTCAATGAACCTAGGCATGGATGCCAGAGGCTCTTGGACTCGAGGCTCGATGGACCCGAGGATGTGCCTCGGGGAGCTGGGCACAAGTGCTAAAGTCCTAGGCACAGGCCAGCCTTGATGGACCCAAGCCCAAACACTAGAGACTCTAGAATCAACATTAGATTTCATGCCTAAGCATGGAACTTTGGGTTCAAATGTCAATATCTAATCATATTTTATAAAATAATGTCTGATCTTTTAGAGAAAAAAATCATTTTCCTGAATTTTAAAGTAAGTTTTCCGTCGAGTAAAGAAAATATTTTCTGCTAACTCATTTTTCTCGATAAACTGAACGGCAGAAAATGAAAAAAAAAAAAATATTTTTTCGAAACAAACGAAACCTAAAGCAAAGAACGATTTGCCGTAGTCATCTGTCATTAGCTTAAGAAAGTCAGAGCCTGAGTTCAACCCACTTCAATTGGATTTCGCGTACTCATTTACCATCTCTCTGCTACTTCCAGCAATTATACTCGGCGACAATGCAGTGACTCGGGTATTTCAGGTGCCTCATCGTACAACCTTATATCAAGACGCCTTTAGCGAATGGAGCGAGCAAGATCGAGTCACTTACTTTCTCCATGCCGCAAACGTTCAAAAAAATCGATAAGGAAGTCATTCTCACTTGTCGGTATGGTCCTCGTCTCGACCGGGCTTTAAAGAGCCTTTTTGGCCTCATAAGCGAGAGCTCAAACTCATCAGCTTAGAATCTCCCAAGTTCGATCCCTGAATGGCCAAGGTGAGGAAATCGACAACAAATCACAGTGCGAAATGCCAAACAGGCATGGGTTCTCGCAAGAGTCTGATCTAATGCGTAAGACAACGCGAATTCCATTTCAGCTTAACTTTGCAGCACTCTGGTTCACTTTGCCCTTAACTCCAAATAAGGACCGTGTAGACATCTTTTCTTATTGAAAAAGTTCAAGAATAGCTAGAGATGGCAAAATGGGTCATGGACCCATTTTTAAACCCATATTTTCACTAATGGGTAGTATATGGGTCATGAAGACATAATGGCCTAGCTAAAATAGGTCGAAGAGTTTTGAGTTCAATTCTATATGGGTCGAAAATGGGTTACACGTTTTGACCCATTTTCGATCCATTTTCAAAACCTAAAAACATAAACATCCTCGACGTTAGATAGCTGCGCTTCGTCAGTGACTCATTTTCGATCCACCTCCGCCACTCACTGCCGCAGCTCGCGTCGACGGAGCTTGGGCGAGCCGTGAGCTCACCGCCGTGACGAAGCTTGGGCTCGTTTGGTTTGAGCGAGCCGCAAGCTCGCCGGCCACGGGTGAGCTTGAGCTCACCTAGATTTGGCAAGCTGCGAGCTCGCTAGCCACGACAAAGCTCGGGCTCGCCTGGATCGAGCAAGCTGCGAGCTCGCCGGCCATGGGCGAGCTCAAGCTCGCTTGGATCTAGCGAGCTACAAGCTCGCCGGCTGCAACGGAGCTTGAGCTCACTCGGATTGAGCGAGTTGCAAGCTCGCTAGCCATGGCCAAGCTCCAAGGTCGCCTGGATCTGGCGAGCCACAAGCTCGCCGGCCATGACGAAGCTCGAGCTCGCCTAGATTGGCCAAAGCCTCGAGCTCACCGACCGTGACGAGCTCGGCGGCTCGGGCTCACACGGACGGACAAAGCCTTGATCTCACCGGATTGCGGCTTGGCGATCCACCGTCGACAGAGTAACAATGAAGGAGGAGGAAAAAGAAAGAAAAGAGAAAAAGAAGAAAAGAAGAAAATAAAATAAAATAATAATAATAATAATTTCAAAAAATTTTAAAATAATAAAAAAAGTCGATTTTTTTTAATGATATTTGGTAGATAGATATCCATATACATATTGGAGAAGCACTTTTAGATGAAGCTCGATGTTGTTTAGATTGATAGATAGAAATTCAAAACATGTAATTTTTAACTTGATGAACTAAAATCAATAAATCAACCAAAATTAAAAACTATTACAATTAAGAAGCTATGCATTCTTGTATTCAAGAAGATTCGTTAAATATCAATTATTAGCTCATCAAATTTTTTCTTATTAAGAGTTCTTCAAAAGTATTTTAATTTTAAGGTTTTTCACATTTTTTATTGTATTTACTTTTTAAATTTGGAGTGAAGTTTTTATTTAAGTAACTAAATTGAGTTAAATATAAATGTGTTTCGATAATATGGGTCGGGTCGAGTATGGATCATAAGATTTACACTACAAGAATATGGATCAAAACGGATTAAATGAATCAAATATGGGTCGACTAATTTTTGACCCGACCCATATTGACCCGACCCAGCCATTTGCCACCTCTAAGAATAGCTACTGAGCCAAGCGGCGAACATTTTTCCTCATCTAAACTTCATTTTCATTCCTTGGCTATCTGATGATCTGGATGCAGACCTACCATAATAACCAAAAACTGAATCAGAGCAGGTCACGCAGAAGATCAGTCTATTACTCTTAGGGATCTTTATGGTAATGGCACACAGACCCTCAACAGATTTTCAACTGGCCCAACTCAAAGCAGATTCATATGAACACACTATGCAGTTCTGCATGACTAATGTGATGAAAATATTACTCCTTTTTGTGGTTTGATCAGCCAGACATCAAAATTCCAACTGAAGCAAACTTAAATTCATCCCAATTAGCAACTCTTCAGCTGAATGTGCGTCCCCCGTAGAATGACAATAAGCGGATATCATGTCGTCAGTGGACAGTTTATTGGAACTTAGCAAATAGGAATCGTGAAGCAACAAAACAAGGTGCGAATTGCAGAAGGAAAAATGCACAGCAATGTATAACTCAAAGGACAAAATGGTCCAAACAAGATTCTATATTCCATAGCAAAGAGGCGAGCATAACAACAGACTTAATCTAGTACTCATCAACATTCCAGACATAAACTTATTACAAAAGTCGATGTCACTTAGTCATCAGATTCAACTAGATGACAAGCAGGATAGTGAATGCCGTCCCATGATACAAGCAATTGGGATGAAGGAAACGCTTATATAAGAGTGCAATGAAAATTTCCACAGAATGTAGACTACCATGTTATGGTGCCCATGAGATTAAAACCACCGGTCATAAAAAAGGCTAGGAGATCAAGGAATTGTGCGCTGGTAGAGAGGCAATGCTCCCAGTGCTTCACGTTCTGCTTTCTCCTTCTTAACCTGCAAAATCTCACATAAGAGATTCTTAGTGATTTGTGCATATATAGACTGAAAAGAACTAGCTGCCATCATCTAAAACCGAGTGAATCAAAGAAAACCACTTCCTGAGAATTATCTCAAACATGACTTTGACGGATCATTTGGCAGGTACATTTTATTAAACCCAAGGAGAGGAGCAAATCAAGATAGAATGAGACCCAGAAAAACACAAGCACACGCACACGCTCAAAAAACATATCACTCAATACTAATTGTACAACAGACGATTAATCTTGAGATAAGAAAAAATAATTTTTCACAGAAAACATCAAGTCCAGTTTCTTCCTGTAATAGAATTGGTTAAAAATTCACAACAGACTTCAATTCATAGAAACATCCGAAACTACTATCCACCTCCAAACTCAGCAAGTTAGAAAGCAAGACTTAAAAGATACAAAGTTGGATTGACTCTACAGGAAGATAAACTCAAGGACCTATAATACTGCCACAAAGGTATTCCATTCAACTATAATATTACAGCTAGCGAGACAAACTGTAGATGTGCCACTTTTTCTATGGCATTCATTCACTCTTCAAATCGACAATAGGAATTATTCCTCCAATAGTCAAAACACATATCAAACTTCACAATCACGGCTGAAAAGGTTAAAAGAAAAATTTTATATGCAACTGATGTCTAAGCCATAACAGAAGCCAGAAGTGCCAAAAACCATACCATGCAACTTCAGAAAGATATGTAGATTCTAATACTAGTTCTTAAGATAATAATACTCTTTTTTTTTAACTTTTAATTATAAATTAAATGGAAGCAAATGGTTGTTAGCATATTTTTCCCCATTTTTAGAGTTCTCTAAGGGTTGAGGTTTAGGACCAGATATTAGGGGTAAGATTAGGAACAGCATTGATTCATTTCTCCAAAACAGAAAGTAAAAACAACTAAGTGTCTAGTTGTAAGTATATTGAGGAGCACCAAACAGGTGCTTCCCACTATACAAACAATCAAGCCACCAATTTGAGCTTTGGATTGCCTGTTACTTGATTCCTGAGATTAATATGGTATTCAACTGAACCTACCTTAAGAAGCATACCACAACTTGTCGCCACAAATAACTTCTTGATTTTTAGCTTTCCACCTTTTCACATTGGATAAAATGTCTGATTTCCATATATAATCTACAAGAACTAATAAATTTGCCCAAATAAAAAACCACTCCAATCACACGGGCCAATGTAGCAATAACAAAGATTCACAAGAGACCCAGAGAGACTCTTGAGGCTGCTAAAAGTTCTCTCTTATTGCAAAGGAAGCATGGAGCCAGATCACCATTCAAAGCAATCTATAAAAACTTCTCCTCTCAGTAAAAGAAACTTACAAGAGCAAGCATATCCTGAAGGTAGCTTCTGAAAGGAGTTTGCATAGCCTGCAGGGGTAAGAATGAGATACATTAATATCTCTATATAATATTTTCTTTTCCATAAAAGGAAGATAAAATTTAGAAAGCCATTGCTCAAAACATACACTCTTCTGCTCAAATTTCAGCAGATGAACAAGCAACACCCAACAACAAAGAACACTTTCACGAAGCGCATATCGCTCGCATTGCACGCACACCACCGCCTCCGCAAGTTTTCCGTATTCTATCCTGATTTCGTCATCATCAATTTTAATCTCTTATTCACCGACGACAACGTTCGAGTCAGACTACCACAAACGACACCAACAAAAAAGAATGCTCGAGACACGCCCCATTTAAAGACACCAAAGCAAGGCGTCGCGATCCGAGACAAGCTTCGAGCACCCCTGGAAGACGGACGACGGACCGACCCCTCCGCCAAATGCCCCATTACCTGAAGATTCTCGGGAAGGTACTCGTGCTTCATGGAGAGGTCCATGGCGCGCTTGAGTCGCTGGTTCCGCGCGTCCACGATCTCCTCGGCAGCCGGTTGAGCGCCTCCTTCACGTCCAGATCGTAGTAAGGATCGTAAAGATCGTCGTACCGGAGCCCTATTTTCCATTTCGAACAATCAGAACTCGGCCGAAAATAAAAATCACAAAACTCGAGCCGACGGCAACATTGTCAAACATCGAAAAGCCGCCGCCGCCGCCACAGCCGCCGCCGGAGGAGACCAGAACAGCCGGCGGCGGCGGCGGACGCCGAATCGGACAACCGCATCCTCGATTGACCGCGAGAGGGCGAGAAACGAAGGAAAAAAAAAAGAAGAAGAAGGGAAATCGACGAAATCGATGGGGTGAAATGGAAGGGGAAGGACCGTAGTGGCGGAGGCGCTTGGAGATGGTCTTCATGTGCTGGGCGGCTAACCAGTTCTTCTTCGGATCCAGCAGCGACTGCAGGAACGACGACATCTTCTTCTTCGTGCTCTCTCTCGCTCCCTCTCGATTTCGCCAAGCTGTTCTCTCTTCTCTTCTCTCTCTGCCAGAGACGATGGATTTCTGGAAAGATCGTCGGAGCCTCGGTTTTCGAGGTAATTGGGGGATCGGTTCGTGGGCTCGGTATGGCTGCATATATATGGGCCTACCCGGCCCGGCCCGGCCCGGATACATAAATGATAGTTGGCCGGGGTCGGTTTCCGGTCTAATTGCTGACGTGGCACTTTTCTGAACCATGCTCTCATCAAACGAGTAAGGTGGGTCAGGTTTGAATCGGATCATAAAGCCGCTTAAGCCGTTTGACTTGTTTTCACGTAATGCAAATTTAGCAATTTATTCCAGACTCAACCCATATTACTAAAACACTTTTATAAAAGACTCTTAAACAAATTAAATTGAGAGTGTAGAGTGAGTAAATGCGAAATCTAGTAAAAGCAAAAGAGACTAAAGGGAGAGTTAATTGAGTTAGTTTTAAGTAAGCTGTAATCCCATTCGTAACCCATTCAACACTCATATTTGTGTTTACTCAACAAAACTAACTCATTTAACATCCATATAAGTTTTTATAATTCATTTTTGCCAGGTTTCCAAGTACGATTAAATCAGATTATTTCCTCGCTTTTAATTCCCTTGATTTCATTAAAGTGACGTCGGCAACGCGGCTTGAGAGACCCCATCGGAGAACCTCCATAATCGAGACTTAGATTTGCCACTCCGGTCCCCGACATTGCCGGTCGGCTCAAAACGACGCGCGAATGGAGACTATTGCTCCTTGGATCGATTGTCAAGTTGTGCTTTTGACTTCATGCTTTAGTGCTCTTTTGATGGAACCATGGTTGCGAACCTTTATCGCGTGATCGGGCACTTGTCGATAAGAACGATTATAGCCGATGAAGAGTGGTCGGGTCGTCGGGCAGACATCAATGCGGCCTGGTTTTAACATTCTCTCGGCGGTGTATTTCTCTGGTAATGTGTCGGCCATATCTCATGCGCTTGCCGTCCCCGGTCGGCCCGCGGAACTTCGTGTCAGGACGGGCATCGTTGCGGATGTCGATGAGCAAGTCCGGTGCGCGAACTTACGCGCATGAATGGGGGGATCAGGATCAGATTGTTCATGAATTCATGGCAGGCAGGCATTGTGATATCTTCTTTCTTCTCTTTCTTGTTCTTATGAGAATGAAAACTATGTTCAGCCATGTCATCGGCATCCATACTATACTACTACTGGCGCCAAATATTTATCCTTTCCTCTCGGATGCTCGCCGGCACGGCGAGGCAGTGTACGATCTATCATTGTCACCATGAACATACTCCAAGAATTGCCCGCTGTGTTACTACCCCTAAAAATTTTTCAGAAAAAATTACTAAAAAAGTTCCCAACCTATTATATTTTAGCCAATTTAGTTCTAATTTTTTTAATTTGACTAATTTAATCTTGAACATTTTTTGACGATTTTACTAATTTAGTATTTCCAACCTATTTTGACTGGAAAACATGACAATCATTTGAGTTTCTTTTCAATTTTTCTAATTTTTTTATTCTTCCTTTTATCTTTTCTTTCTTTTCTTTTACTTTTCCAACCAACTTTGGGCCAACAACCCTCACCTGGTCAGGCAAGAGCATCTTGGGCCTCAGATGTGGTCGATGACCTTACTAGCTTAGCATTGAAAAAGAAGAAATTTTTTTAAAAAAATTCAACAATAAATTTTAAAAAATTATTTATGTAAGCACAAATCATATCATGAAAGACCGTCGACACTAACTAGATCGCTACGTTAATATTTTTCGACAAAAAATGATGAGAAGTAAAAAATTAATAAATCCTCCAAAAGTTTAGAATTAAATCGACACATAATCATAAAGTTTAAAACTAAATTGACACAATTCACAATTTAATAATTAAATTGGGAAATTGTCAAAAGATGTAAGACTTAATGAGCCAAAATGAAAGGTATAGAACCAAATTAATAAAAGTACAATAAATTACTTTTTTGTAATTTCCCCAAATTCACACGACAGATTTTGAAACGTTCAGTATCGTCACTTACCAAATACATCACCTTCAGAAAGCTCTTTTGATTCAAAGTAACTTCTTAGTTTGGGGTCTCAAAAGACCGAAGCGACTACACGTTTGTTCACTCTTCGTTTTGGTTCTCGCATGTGAGACAAATTAGCAGAAACAATCTCCGAATAAGCTTCTCAGAAATGAGTTCTGTACTCTGGCGATAGAACGTACCGCATGCCAACAATCAATACAGCATTCTGGACACATGGTAGTCGGCGAGTAAGCCATCTTTGCTCAAGCTCCATCACCATGTCTGGCTTATCAGTACTGCGGCATCAGCATGAGCCCATTTCGAGAGAAATCGGGGCGGAAGAATTGCAGGGAACCTAGCACATCAACAGAAGAGCTTCGCGTGTCCGGCCAAGGAGACTCAACACGGTTGCGGCAATGTGATGCCCAGTGAGGCCAGCAAGGGAAAGCTGCTCATTTGGTGACGCGTGCTCTACGTAGGCATCGGGTAAAACAATTGGCCGCCACTGGAGGAATCAAACCTAATCAGTACAGCTTAGAAACAGTAACTCACAATTCAATAAATTTTCCTCTCGCATCGGTACTGCACAACACTTAGAATGGCCTCGCGTACTGTGGCCAATGCCTGGTATTATGGAGCTGAAAATCCGCTCTTACTAAAGCTATAGATTGTCTGCGAACTATGGCCAATACCAGGTATCAAACTACTAAAAAAGAAATGATTCGCCCTACTTGTGGTTATTCTTTCATTTATCATGGCTTTGAAATGCAAAAATTAGATGATGCCAACAGGAACGGTGGGCCGTCTTTCCTCAAGAAAAGATCCATGACAAGGGCACGATCACAAATAAAGGACTATAGAAAGGATGATGCTGTACCTTTATTCTCCCATCAAGCCGTCCATCAAGTGCAATGAACTGTGCAACATGGGACCCGAAACCTCCAATGGATCCTTCCTCAACAGTGACCAGAAAGGCATGATTTTCGCACAACTCCCTAAGTAATCCTATGTCAAGCGGTTTGCAGAATCTTGCATCAGCGACTGTCACCTCAATTCCAAGCTTTGAAAGAAGGGACCGAGCTTTGACACAGTTCTGAACCATTGACCCATAACCAAGCAAAGCAACATCTTTACCTTCTGCAAGAATTCTCCCCTTTCCAATCTGTTCTGCAAATCCAGACATTTAATCAAAAGCCCTAGAATATGACAACACAGCACTTCAAGTTACGCATGAAAGCAAATGATTGCAATTATTGATAAGTACGCAATAGTAGATAATGCAATGTAAGATGGCAGGGAACAACTTGAATTTCACCTAAAACTGATATTTGGCAAATAGATTTTAGATATTCGAGATGCAGGCCTAAAACTGATATTCAGTTATAACAAATCCTGGAAGGATATTCTAATGAGAATGGAACACAATGACAATCGAAAAGGAAAGTATAGACTTCATATCTCATTAAGAACAGGCAGCAAGTGGTGTTCTCGCCTCCCTACTATAAAAAAGGTGAACTTTGGTTGTTATCAATATGAAAATTGGTCAAGGAAATTCCATGAAAGGGAATGTATGAAACACATCATCCGCATGGTTAATGTTCTCAACCTCAAACTAACAAGAACTAGAGCCATTTACATTTTCTGTTTCTTTTTTAAATTTAAGCACACATTTACATGAGATCCTCACTTCACACGACGGAGACACAACTGTCGAAAACAATATCACCTGGGAGTAACATTGCTGAAGCATTACCTCAATGGGGATCCCTTGACTGAGAGACTTGTCTGTCCGAACAATTGCACCCCGTGGATACCGGAAGCAAATTGGACGATCATCAACTATGGCAGCAGTTTCTACCATGTCCACTAGCTCATCTTCATCAGATGGCGCCATGACAATCATGTTGGGCAAACATGACATGAACGTTATATCAAAAGCCCCACACTGCACAGGACCATTAGATCCTACCAAGCCTGCACTCGTAATGACAAAACGGACAGGAATTCTTTGCCGATCAACATCATGGACCACCTAATGCCACAACAGATTCTCAATAAGGAAATCTGTCTTAAAGTTATCATGACCATAAATATACAGCTGAAAAGGTAAGAACCTGATCAAATGCTCTCTGAAGAAATGCAGATGGGATCACACAAAATGGCTTTAATCCTCC
This sequence comes from Eucalyptus sideroxylon x Eucalyptus melliodora, assembly GCA_016097485.1. NCBI lineage: Eukaryota > Viridiplantae > Streptophyta > Magnoliopsida > Myrtales > Myrtaceae > Eucalyptus > Eucalyptus sideroxylon x Eucalyptus melliodora. The sequence continues at coordinate 23,211,063 of CM027826.1, read as the reverse complement.
ACATGATAAACCCGCGGAAAATGTAACTGCATGTTGCTCTGCCATTCCTACATCAAAAAACTTGTCTGGAAACTTCTCGCGAAACAACTGAAACGATGGTTCCACCTCCGCTCCCCCATGAACCATCACAACATCTTTGTCACTCTCTGCCTTCCTAACCAGAGCCTCCACAAAACAATCACTATATGTCCTGGGTTGATAATTAGATGCCATTGAATCACAACTGCTTGAACCTGAAGAGCACCACAGATACAAACCATGAATATTTGAGTGAAACATCACTCTAGGACAGTTAGAGCATATAGGAACTTTCTTCTATGAAAATATGGTGCATACAGCAGTCAGCCCTGGAGTTTTGGTTGGAAGATAGCAGCATTTAGGGAAAACTGACACATCTTCACCCTAGTTGCATACTCTGATACTATAATTATAGGCGTGACTAAGAAACTAGAAGGGCTAGCATGAAGCAAAACCTGACAATGACTAGACAGAAAATATGTAAAAATAGGCTAAAAAAGTCAGATAATCATCATGGGACAGCCAAACAAAAGTAGATTTGACTCTCAGCTCACAAGCATTTTTATGATTTGTATGGTTGTCTCTTGAGAGTGATGAAAATAATCATCACAGACAGCCATTTCATTGCCCAAAAATCTGATTTGTGAGCATATGTTCTGAATCAAATGAATGGAAATGACAAGCTAACTATACAAACAGCAAACAGTTCAAATGTTGAGCAAAATCCACAAGCTGGTCCTGGGTTCAGAATTTATTACTCTTATGTAATCATTTGGAAACAGCACGAGAATGAATGGAACTCAATGATTCATCATAAAATAAAATATGCAGCTACACACAGGACAAAAGTGGGAAATCATACCATGTAGCACAAGACCAAATATTAACCAAAGAGAGACCATTGACACGTTTGGCTGCTTCACAAGTCAATGAGTATTCCACTGAAAAACAAAAAGCGCAGAATTCCTAATGATATCTGACATACCTTCGCCTACATCCACGCCAGTCTCACTCTGCTGGCTACGTTCGATCCCTTGATTTTCCTCGGTTACAACATGAATCAGTACAGGACCCATCGAATTTAGTGACGCCACTTCTTGGAGAACACAAACCAAGTCCTCAATGTTATGGCCATTAACAGGTCCAATATAGTACAAGCCAAGCTCTTCAAAGAGAGTCGAACCGGGTGGACCCATCATACCACGAGCAAATTCATCAACTTTGGCCGCCCATTCATGCATGCCTCTGCCAATTTTTTTAGTAACACCCTGGAAAAATAAGAAAGCTGCATGTTAAATAAGGGCATACACAATTGCCACTAATTGTACACTACTGGTTCAGTTATCACTAGTAAAAATCCGGTTACAGGAAAAAACACCAACAAGTTAGCATTTCTCCTTTTTGTCCTTAAAAAAAAAATATTCAAGGCTTTAGAAAGGTTTCTCTTCATATCTCTTTGGAATAAGTGCATTAGAAATCTTAAAACTTATCGTGAAAATGCAATTGAGTCCTAAAAGTTTAAGAATGTACAATCAAATCCTCAAACTTATCCAACTGATAAAGTACCTCCATTAGCTTTGTCTAATTTGAGTAAAAAAAAATACTAATGTATCTTTTCCTAACATATTTCAAGACACAGTGTTGATGTGGGCGCCACCTTAAAAAAAAAAAATGCCAAAGAAAAAAAAAGCAAAAACAAAAGAGAGAAATAAAAAGAAAGATAAAACAGATGTGATACAAAAACATCACTGGGAGAGGGTTGTTTCAGATGGGGGCATAACTTCATTGGCAAGGGCCGCTGGCCCTTGCACTGCATTGGCCCCACTGCTTGCCAACACCGTGCAAGGTTCAGCCAATCCTCAGAAGAAAAAAAAGGAACTCAAACATTCCATCAGCTACAGCCTCTTTGTTTTTTTTTGGCTAATAGAAAAAAAGCTAAAACAAATTTTCACTTCAGGCACAAGTGCATTTAGAGTTATGCAACAAAAACGCCCAGACCGGACTGGACCAGCTGGTTCTGGGCAGTCCCAAGGGCACCAGTCTGGTTCCCAATTCCATAAAATTGGATAGTCTAGTTCTCAGTTCTAGGGGCTGCCCAAATCGAATCGATTTTTCATAGAAAAATCAATGTACACATCTCTTCTTCATCTTCTTCATCTCCATGGATTCTCCACCTCCACACGTACTACTATTTCATAATTTCATGACAAACTTGCTAGATCCCCCTCTCTCCCCCCCCCCCCCCCCCCCTTTTTTTCTTTTTTCTCCTTAAACCCTTCGAAGCAGCAAGGCAAAGCAAACAAGAGGCAAGAGCAAGCCCACAATTAAAACCCTTCACTGCTCTCTCTCTCTCTATGTGCTGATTTCAATGGCTTCCACTGTTTTGAGACACCGCAATCCAACGCACCTCTTGCCACTTCTTGCTGTAGGGGACTCGTTGCCGGCCACTCAATCGCCAAATGGGTCTCCACCAACGACCACCTATCTGGTGTGTCACTTCCACGGTGGAGATCCATCGACACTTTCACTCAGTGTTGACCAGTTCCATTGGACTGCCTGAGAACCGGTCTAGTTCAGTTCAGGACCAAGTGGTCCGATTCCAGTTCCGGAAACTAGGAACCAATCCTCTTAGTTCAATTCCCAATTCCTGGGTGAGATCGAACCAAAACAAGAACCAATCACCCCTATAGTACATTCCTGAGTTTTCTTCTCTTCCTCAATTAGACAGGCTTGGCTTGGAATGCACAAACGAAACCTTGTGGCTACAGCATCCTTAATTTCTTCACAGCATGGAATTTTTGCAAGCTCTCTCACTAACCCCTCCAAAATTAAGGTCTCAACTTCTTCCACCAACTTCTGCGACTTCAATGCATAGCTCTTCTTCAACTACCCCTTTCTATTCATTCTCGAGAATCCACTCACCAGAGCAACGTAGTCCAAGTTCATGTGGTCGCGACAGATTTCGCCTCAGAGATTAGTCCCAATGTCAATGGGGTTCTCGGTCATGTTTATATTCTCACTGCCTGTTGTCAGCCTCAAGGGCAAATCAACCCCCGAGCGATGGTGGCAAGCAGTGAGACCAAGCAAGCCAGGCTCGCAGCCCTTGCCCACTTGCAATGAGGGTGAACAGTCCTCGCCTATGGCTGGGCGAGGGTCATTGGTCCTCCCTCAACAAAAATGCAGTGTGTGGCAGCACCACCCCTTAACCCACTCTGTCACTCTTTATCTAAATAGAATCAACAATTCAATTTGTTTTTAGCACGATTTTCATTTTGTAAATTTTCAACCCTTAATAACCCTTTTTCTATATAATTTGCTTAGGTCTCTCTCTATCTCTAAAGCGTCACCATACCAATGTTGTGTGCCTTTAAAAAATATTTAATTAATGGCATGTCAACATTTTCCGCCATTCAAATTAGACAGACTTAAGAGAGGTACTCAATTGCACCAACCATACAAGTTTTAGGACTGGTTTGCACTTATTAAAAGTTCTTGGACTTGAATACACTTTTACAACAAGTTTTAGTACTTCCAGTGCAATTATCCCTTTCTCATTGACATGACTTCAACTTTAGTTGTTACAATGCACTTTGCAGAGACTAAAGAGATGACAACTCTAGAGTCTAATTCAAAAGGAAATAGTTTGGCTTGTACTTGACTTTGAGTGATTATAAAATGACAATTCAAAACTTCAAATTGTATATAAAAAGTTAGCATCACAACGTATTCTTTTATACTAAGATGAAGAGCACCTACTCGCAAACATTTAAGAGATATTCTGTACTAAACACCACGATGACATTAATCAAAACCTTTTTCTATTAAGTTGAGTCAACTCCATGGATCTTGTAGACAAATCCTTAGTAAACATCCTTAATCTATTGATCTCTTCTAAGCACACTTTGTACTGAATTTGGAACTTAAAGCTCCGCTTAGCCTAAAATGGGAAACTACTGGAATTATCTATCTATCATCAGGTCCTACATAAATAAAGGGGATTGTATGGTTACTTCAAAGGTTGAAGATGTCTTCAGAAGAGGCCTTTATGATTAACATCTCACATCCAACCAAAGCAGCTGTAAGTGTCATATTTCCGTTACAATAAACAAGCTATGGCAAGGACAAACAAAAAGGTGTCAGGAGCGAGGTGGATATGCTATTTTGGCGATGGTCATAATCATGGTCTACTCATTTCTCAAAGTCAGCAACATGTTTTCTATTTTCAACATGTGCATTGTCAATCTGTAAAATATTTCAACTCCCTCTTCATGACCTGAAAGCAGCCATTGAAATAGTTCTATCCAAATAAACTGCATACCTTGGCAGCTTCTCTAAACTTCCGGAAAGATTTGCTTGACTGGAGCTTACTTAGAGTACTAGAGAGAGCATTGATAGATGTCTTCGGGCCCTCTTCAACATTTGGGTGCAAAGAATGACGACTATCATTCAAGATTACTATCATATCAGAGTCCAAATAACCTGCATTGCTCATTGCCTCATAGACCTGGCCTGCCATTGTAGTTCCATTGCTTATGACTGTCAGAATTCGTTCACGTTTTCCCTTCATATCCCGTGCAACTGCCATGCCTAAAATGATATAATGTATTGCTTAAGCTTCCTTCTCATTAGTGGAAAAAGAAAAGCACGCACAAGTACCAACATGCATGTGATCGAAAGCTAGGTTATAGAACCAACATGTCACATGAGAACTGACTGCAAGAGACATTACCTAGCCCTGCAGAAATGCTGCTGCATCCATGTCCCGCACCAAAAGGATCATATTCACTTTCAGATCGAGAAGTGAAACCAGACAAACCGTCCTTTTGTCTCATAATGTTCATGAGGTATCTCCTTCCAGTAAGCATTTTATGCGCATATGCCTGCCAAGTAACCAGGATAAACAATTTAATACTTTGAAAATGCGATTGTGCACTTGTTTTCAATAATGTTAAGGATCAAACATGTGCTGATTGCTATCCATTACTCACTTGTTCCCCAACATCCCACAAAATTTTGTCTGCAGGAGCATGAAAAACGTGATGTATTGCCACCGTCAGCTCAATGACTGCCAGACTAGCTTTCAAAGGTTTTTGTGCTTTTCTTAATACTGACGATAATTCTAAACGGATTTCATCGGCTAACTGCCGCAGTTCCTGCAAAACTAGTCATTAGTTGATAGAGGTGAGATTAGCTTGAGGAGGGGTAACCCATAAATCAAAGAGAAAAAAATGAGCAAACCTTTGTAGACAGGTTCTTCACATTGGTAGGGCTCTCAATGACATCGAGTATGGGTGTTGGTACTTTCTCATGGAAGAAATCGTCACTATCAGGCAAAGAATTGATTTGACTAAAAGCTTTCTGCGTCGAGAAAACCCAATAGTCATAAACCCCAAAGCAACAATTGCCAAGATCATTCTAGACATATATAATGGTGAACAGTTATTGCTCTGCCATTTTTTGAAAAATCCAGTGAACAGCTTATGAATTTGATGAGGATGGAGAACAAACACAAAATGAGAATGAACACTGTCAGGTGGCATTTTAGAGGAACCACAGCGCCGTATAATCCATAAAAGTACATGTCTGCTAGAAACCAGGGACAAGAACATCGCCAAAATGGTATTTTTCTATTCCCAACATTATCCGTAATTGACTGGTAGAAACCGGTCCAAACTGATAATGCAGATCAGTAGACGCCCAGTACATCAGGCCCCACTTCACAAACACGCAAAACACTCGTACTTCCCAACTATGAGCAAAAGACGCGAACAACCATACACAAACTTTTCGAGATGGGTTATTTCGCTTTTCGAACGGTGAGCGATCACTCCACGAGGTACGCAAACAGTCCACACGATCACTTAAAGAGCACAACGACCAGATCAGCGCCCTCTCAGCACGCGAGCGAAACCACCGTTACCTTCGAGCGAGTCGCGCCGGGAGCAGAAGCGATTTTCCAAGCCTCCGCGCTCGGCGGCGGCGGAAACCGAAGCCCCGAAGGCTCCGCCGAGAAGCGCGGGCCGCCGTCCGCCGCGATTGCCGCGGGCTCCGGGCGCGGAGAAGCGAGGCGAGGCAGCGGCCGCCATCGATCGCGCGAGGGAACCGCGGTCGGCCCGGCGTCCTCAGCTAAGGAGGAGGAGGAGGAGGAGGACTTCCCGCCCCCGCGCCGCCGCCGCCGCCGCGCGCGGCCGCCGGACGAACGAGCCCGGCCTCATCGATCGGGCGCGGATTCCGAGCTCGGGAGAGGAGGGAGCGTTTGCAGAACTTCGCCGCGGCGATCGAAGAGCGCGAGCGGCGGGGAAGTGATCGGGGGTGGGGATTCGACCGGCTCGACGAAGGTTGAAGATGAAGCGATAATGATGATGATGAAGTTGAAACTGAGAGAGAGATAGACAGAGAGAGGGGATGGAGACAAAATGGAGCATCGCTGGAGAATCGAGACTGTTGGGGAAAGAAATGCTCCCCTGAATTTTGGCCTTTTGTCTTTATTATAGAGATAATAATACCGATGGTCTCTAAAATTCCAATTTATTCAAGTCACTTTGATTCGTGGATTAAATTAAATGAAAATGTCTGAAAATTCAATTTATTCAAGTCACTTTGATTCGTGGATTAAATAAGAATGTCTAATCTATCCTTCCATTGATTCAAGGGAATAACATTGAATGTTTTCATATAGTCGGCAAACATTTATCAAAACTTCATGGATTGTATTAAATAAATTAAAAATTTTAAAATGATATTGCATTTTGGATTAAAGTTCATGATGCACATTAAACAAATTAAAAGTTCATGAGTTATATTGTATATTAAATCAAAGCTTAAAGACCATTTATTTTATTATTTATCACTTATTAATCGTACTTAACAAAAAAAAATTATTTTCAATATACTTGTCATATATGACCCAAAATGTATAATTTTTGGAAAATGATAAAATTTCTTTATCCATGAAAGGAAGGAAAAACTACTGTTTTAGATTTTTAAAATAATTTTTAGTTATATAAATTTCAATCTTGGCTTAGCAAATATATGTTCATGGAACTAAATGGAATTGAAGACCTTTTCGAAGGCTTCGTTTGTTTTGAACTTTTAAAGTAATTTTTACTTATATAAATTTTAACTAAACCACTTAATGTACTATTAAAATTTTGAAGGGAATTGGATATGGTTATCCCACAAACTATTTTAATTTTTGTGAGAATATCTCTCTTCATCTTCACATTTCAATTCAGATAAAATCAATAGCATCCCTGAATTAAAAAATTAATTTATATGAAGTAATTGTGGTTTATGAATTTTCACTTGTAGCCATCTCTCGTGACTTTTGAGAGATTATCTTGTCGGCATCCAATTTGCAAAAGTGAATATAGAGACTACTTTATAGATTTTTTTTTATCAGATATTTAGAAAAGGAAAAAAAATCTTACAATTTGGAGGCAAGTAATTACGATTAGTGTATCTTTTCTTGTACCAATATGTAAAAATGATGGGATGCTCTACTTGTAGGGTTAAACTTATATCATAGATCAATTTTCTTTGAAAAATTAATACATCAACCATTCATTGAAGGGTCTAAATTTATCATCCATTTGATTTAACTTTACCAAATACAGACTCGCAAATTAGAAAGGAGAAATCCCCAGGAGGAGGGCGGTTGCTCACCTTAAGTGACCAGAGATGGGTTCCTACAGATATCATTATGTGTAGTCTAATGACATTCACCAGCCATTACAAATGATGATAGATTAACATACGTCTCAAGCTATTTTTATTTATCGCACAATCCTAGTTCATTTTTGCTATGCATATAAGACCCTAGTTAATGTAATAAGATTTCTGTAATATTCATGTTGATATTTTAAAATATATCATACATTTGTTTTGTACTTTCATTTATCACAAGTGTAAAGTTTTACTTTTCCTTTAAAACAAAAGGCTCATCCTATAAAAGTTGAATGCATTAGATGTGCTAAAGTCTCTTTAATTACGTACAAAATTTCGAACTTTTATTTCATAAGGCTCCTCTCAATAAATTAAATGCACTAGATATCTATAAAGGTCTATTTTTAGAACAAGATTAATATCATAAAAAACTCAAACTGGTTCATTGTGACAAATTTATCATAAATTAAGTTTTCAATCATGAAAAACAAAAAACCGGTACATCCGTGATAAATTCAACTCCGTTAGTTTACGTTAAGTTTTACCTTCAAATTATTGAGTTGGATGACATGAGGCAATTGATGAGTGTACCAATTTGAGGTTTTTCGATTTGTCACAAGTGTATTAGTTATTAATCCAATTTAATAGATGTTAATGGAGAGTAAATTAATCTCAACTATACTAGTTTGGGATTTTTGGTGATAAAAAAATTAGTTAGTGGTGAATTTGTAATATGTGTACTAATTTGGAGTTTTTAATGGTCAAAAAGTTAATTCGAGATAAATTTGTCATAAATGTATCGGTTTATAGTTTTTCATAGTATTAATCATTTAGAATAAAAGTGCTTAGGACACTCTTTTTAAAAAAAAAGCCATAAAAATTATCATCTATTTCTTTATGAACTAAAGTGATGTTAAGAATAAATCCAATTTGCATTATCTTTCCAAAGAACTATAAATCCCCACAAAAATACTTATGTCCTTAGTATCGTGTCCTATAAAATTTTGTCTTAAATGTAGACGTTTGCGCATGGCATTTTATGCTCAGTCTTGACTATAACAATGATAAGCAAGTTAGATACTAAAACAAAAATTAACTGCCACATTGTCTACAATCGTAGATGTTTGCTCATTGGCCAGGAAGTGCCACATGTGGCGCAAATCGAGTGCATGGCTCAAACCGGCACGGAGTCTAGAACCTCTTTAAGATATTTTTTACTAGCTTAGATCAGATTAGACTATCTCAAATTATTACGTCAACAAGAAATATGCACCACATAATATCCATTGGTACCTAATATCGGCATACCTACGACAGTGGAGAACTTAGCATCTGTCGACCAAATTAAACGAAGAATATAGAATCTTTCTAAACTACCCGAAAACCAACTTGCTTGCCCTTTTTGATATCTCAGATCCGACAGTTTAATTATCTTTCCTTGGTTTTTTTTTTTTTTTTTTTGTCAAAAAAATATTTCATTCATTTCTACATATACACAATAGAAAAAGGGATTTCAACAGCAAACTAAGACAAATAAAAAATAAAACAAACTCTAGATAAGAAAATAAATTATTAGAAGAAGGTGAGGGGTCACACGCTCAAAGAATAGATCTATGAATTCTTCAAATTAAAATTGACGATTGATCACTAAATTCATCTTCAATAACGAGCACATATTGAGATCTTCATCTATTACTACAGCTTTATTTTTTGGTAGTGCTTGCTTAGGTTTAACATCCTAACACCATCGTCATCCCGAGTAACAAGGTTATACGCACACAAATCTGATACTTATGAGTGTGAAACCTTTACGAAACTCCTCTAATTTCCTTCAAAATTGGACTTGTACACCAACGAAATCCAAGGAAAGCGAAACTCCAAAATTATACACAAAAAACTTAAAATCTAAACTAGATTGAGATAGAAACCTTCTCAAAATGGGAGAAAGAAACTTCTAGATTTTAAACTAATTTAGAAGAGAAAAACTCCTCAAAACGGAAGGAAAACAAGCAAAAAAAAAAAAAAACAAAGAACCAAATCAACCAAAGAAAAAGGCAAAAGGGAGGAGAGGGACAGATATCCTTCCATGGAGGTTGAAGAAGAAAGCTGTGTGAAGAGGAAAGGGAGACTAGAGAACCCTAAAAAAGAGAGATAAACAGCGTAATTTATAATTAGAGAATTAAATGAGCAATGTGATGTGATCATCCGAATCACCAAATCGATGCCAAATCCTCCAATTTCTTGTTTGCTTAGAAGGGTCAAGACATGGTCGCTTCGTAAGGGTTTGAATTCGTTCTCTTGCGGACAATCGACATCTCTTTTGCTTAGGAAGGACGTTGCTTAATGGAGTCGAAGAAAGCAAGAACAAAGAGGACCCAAAAGATAATTCACACTTGCCAAACGTTACAGAGTACGTAACGCGCGTTGGCGCACGGTAACTCATGCACACGCACGCGTCTCTGATCGTGCAATATATATAGGGATTCAGAATCTCCGTTCCTAGCATGTAAATACCCAAATTTCTGGGAAAATCAAACAACTGTGTTTCGTCCAGGATCAGAGCTCGTCGATCTGTCGAGTAAATTTGCAGAAAAGGGCTTCGACTTGGGCGTATCTCGTTCTGTCTCTCTGGTGAATTCTTCGGGTACGTAGATATATTACATTTCGGTCCCTCTCTTCTTTCATTAGCGTTAATCATCGTTGTCATCACTGTTTCATACCTTTTATTCTTCGACATGAACATGAGATTTGGTGCCTAAAATTGAGAAAGGAACGGCCTCTAGCCCTCTTAACCATCAAGCCGTTTATCCTCGATTCCTCGAATATATAATGCGATATGAGCAGTAATGATTAATGATTTGGTGTTCATAATTATTTTTTGAAAACATGATCGGTTTTATTTTTAATGAAATTCAAGCAGCTCGATAACATGTCAGCATAATGAGCAATGTATGCTAATATGTGACGGTTTAACTGCGAGATCGGAAGAAACTTATAATGAGTATTATTTTTGTTTCATGGACGAATGATTTGGCTTTTTTTCTTTTCCGAGACATTTCAAAGATTGTGTTGCTTTTGCCCGGTATAATAGGTTGAGTTCTTTATTTTTGGGACTTTGGGGGATTTCTTTTTTTTTTTTTTGAATCTCAGGTGTAAATAGTTGGGTCGCGTTTTGGGAATTGGCTGGAAAGAAAGTATTTAAAATTTTTAAAATTACAAAAAAAAAAAGAGCTAGATACAATTCTATATATTATTAATTGTATATAAAACGGAAGGTTTTTGTGGGTTTCATGTCAAATTAAAGTCAAACGGGAGTTCCCCAAGATTTACAAAGTCAAATTAAGTAGCAGGTAACTTTTATTAGAACATTAAAATGAGTTTGTTTCACATAAAATAAATGATTTAAAAAATATTTTTCTTAAAAATAATTGCTAATGCTTAGAAAAAGTAAATGATATGAAAAATATTTTTATTGTCCATAAAAATGTTTAAATATAAATTGTTCTTGATAAGAAAAATATTTTTTATCAACTAATTATTTCAAATGATATATGCAACATTTTTATAGAAAATGCTTTTCAAATAATTTATTTTTAGCAAAACAAAAGGAGCTTGTTGAATTGATGCACTGACGCTGCAATATGCAAGTTAGAATGACCACACCACTATGAATATAAGTACCACAGAACATGCTAGCATTCATTGTCATGTGAAATCATTAAACTTTGTCCTTCGATGTTGATGTTTTCCCTCCAATCATCTCCAATTTGATTGGCTACAAACATGCGCGTGGCTAACATTGATTGAATTTTCATGCGAGCAATGTCCACAACATGTAATTATTGACACATAAATTTTATCATTTTATTTAGGACTTAATCGCATACAAAATTAGGAATTAGTAGCTAAAAAAGAAGAAGTAAAGAATATAGTAAATAACTTCCATTAAAATGTATCGTGTATGTTTTCATTAAAATCCATTACACGTAGACATTAGGAGCATTTACATAACTATCACTAATTATTAAAATTAAAAATTTAAGAATTTAAAATTTTAAAAATAGAAATTTTTTTAAAAAAAAAAGTAAGAAAAAAAAGAAAGAAAAAGTAAAAATTTTCATTAAAAGGTATAAGAAAAAATCGAATGGGGCCGAGTAGAGGATTTTTCTTCATACGTGGGCTCGCCCATCTATCTCTTTTCCTTTTCTCCCTTTTGAGCCTGGGCCGGCCCATCTCCTTTTATTTCAACCTGGCCCGCGTGCATGTGATCTTCCTCCCCTCATGCCAACCACGCTAACGCAAAAAGAAGGAAAAAAGAAGAGAGTACAAGCAGAGGAGACAGGGGGTCGCCATGGAGCAGATGGTGGCGTGATCCGCGGTCAGATCAGTCCGGCCGGCAAGTTGGTGGTGGCAAGGGCCATGCGGGCCTACCGGTCGCCCTTGAAAGAGAGGGGCTCGCTCATTTGGTCGGGGGGTTCTTTTGGGTTCGAGCTACAGAGGGAGAGAGATTGGAAGAGCTCGGGAGAGTTTTAATGGAGTGAGAGGGAGAGAACCAGACGGCGAGGGAGCTCGAGAGGGTGGTCGACCGTCGCCAGAGTCCGTTCGTCCAACGCCGCCCTCGCAGTGCTTCCCCCCGAACCAGGTAGGTCTTGTGCGTAGCTTTTTGATTTGTGTCGAGTTGCGTCGCCTTCTCGAGGATCTCGCTTCGGGAACACCGTGGGACGGCCAGTCATCACTCGATCCATTTCGAGTTCACCCTCCCGTCGCCGCTGCCGAAGCCGAGTAGGGATCTCTCATTTTAAACGCCCGTTCCTGTGAACCCCGGCTGCTCTGCCCTCTTTTGGTAGGGATAGGGCGTTGAGTTTTGTTCCTCCTGTTAGTCACACGCGTATTGGGCTTCTGTGGGTTAATGTGGTTAATTTCGAATGCCCATTTGATGATTTTTTTTCAAGTTTGGCGCTGAGTCCGAGTCCAAAAAGGGTTGATATCGTTCCTCCGTTTCATGCCCACCACATGTTCGACGATATGTCTAAGCCGGCCTAGGCGCGTGCATCACCGATTCCCATGTGTTCTTGAACGCGGATAAATACGTTTTGCATGTTATGAACCTTTCGTTGCTTGCAAGTTGTCGTTTGCATCACCGGGCCATGTCTGGGCACGTCCGTTGTGTTTTATTTGTCTCCCGTTGGTTTCCTGGGTGTGGTGGTTGTAAGTGGTGCGCGGCTCGGAAGGGCCGGCAATGATGTCACGGAGTGAGAGGATAGGTTGGGCGTTCGGCGATGGAGGCATCGGAAGGAGGGGCCAATTTCGGGCGTAGGAGGAAACCATCGAAGAAGAAGAAGAAGATGGGCAGAAAGAAGAAATAAAAAAGAAAAAAAGTGTAAACGTGGAAAAAGACAAAAGGGAAAAGAAGACGCTCGGAGAGGAAAATTCTCGGGGAAGAAGACCAAAAGGGATGAAGTAAAGAAAAAAAAAAAGAATAAAGAATAAAAAAAAGGGAAAAAAGCAAAACAAAAAAAAAAAAAAAAACTATAAAATGGCAAAAGTTGGCTTCGGGAAGGACCGTTGAGGCAGAAGATGCAGGGAAAAGGACGAAGTGGGAAAATGACGAAAGAAAAAAAATCATTAAAAAATATAAAGAAAAAAAAAAAGAAGAAAAATTTTTTTTTTTTAATCCGATAGTGTTGGATCCGGGTTTAAGTCGAGTCAGTGGGCCGGATTGGGTTTACCCTGTCTGAACCCGTTTTCCTGAATATAATAATATTTAATATTAAAAATTTCGAAAAAATTCAGAATTTTTTTGGGGAAAAATTCGGAAATTATTTTTTTTCATAAGAAATTGAAAAATCCGAAAGATATATTAAAAATTATTAGACATGTGCCAAGACCAGTTCCTTGGGTTGCTCTAGTGATTGAATTGGATTATTATCTGGAATCGAATAGAAGACGGCAACGCACCCATCATTAAATGGCGCGATTAGAAATACTTTTAGCCCATATGGAAGACTGAGATCTGCTTGTTTTTATTCCCCCACGTCTTAATCTACGCCTTACACAGCGAGATTTTGCTGGCCTGCTGGCTGCTTAACCGGAATTAATGTCGCATGTAGGGAACAAGGTCTAACCTGGATAAAAAGAAGCATTTTTATTAGGACAATAATGCCTACACGTACCGACACCAGCCTACTAAAGTGGAACTACTAATGCAGCGTTGCATTACTTAATGAATCAATTTTGTAAATGAGTCTTAATGTTCCTAATGTTGCTTCTTCTTCTTCTTTTTTTTAATCTTTTTCTAAAATACTATGATTTACTCTATTTTATGAGCATAATGTAATCAATTACACGTGTGCCTGTGAAAACTTAATTTCTTCATAATGTGACAAATTTATGAAGATTTCAGCTACGAAAAGTCCTAGTTCTCGTCTTGTTAAACTTTTTTTTATTCAAAACCATGCAATTAACAAAATAATTTAAGGACGGCAGTTGGACAGAGGGCAATATAGGAGACATGTTCCACAAATCAAACCGTATAAATATGAATTCATGGTCTCTCACAAGCATGTCAAGAGTTTGGAAAAAAAAAAAAATAGAAGGCAAAAGCATCGACCTTAATTAAGAGACTTTGAGAGATCTCTCCCCAATCAAGCAGGTAAACCCTCTCATCCCACTTCATAATTTTTCTCTTTCTGCCCTCTAACTTCAGGGATTTGTCAGTGGCTGGCTTAATTAATATGTCTTGGGGGTTATTCTTCATTCTTTATGGTAGTGATTCCACGTCATGAACCATTTGTGACAGTAGTCCTCATGAGTCATATACAAACCAACCCTTTAAAGCTTTTATTTTATGCTCCCAACCTATGTTAGCGTACTTCATATGATCATGTGCGATCCACATAAAGACAGAAAGTACTTAATAACTTTCACTTCTCTTGAAACTGTAAATTCTAGACCTTGTGCTAATGGTAAGAATTTATATCAAACATTTCTAGTAGGCCGAAATTCTATAATAACTTTCAGGTTGATTGCCAATATCGATCGCTCATTCATGCTCTTTTTCTTCCTGAAATTAGACATCCATTCTGCATGTTACTCATCATTTTTGTGATAGTGATCCTCATGAATCATATACAAAAGTGCCATCTTGAGCTCTTCTTTTCTTATACTCCCTACTTACGTTAACCCACTTCACATAAACTTTTTAATTATGTGTGACCCATGTGTAAAGATGGGAAGTACCTAATAATTTTCATAGCTCTCATGATGGTAGTAACGTTCGATGGAACCATTGGCATGATATTTGATCTTGTAGACCCATTTGCACCCAATTGGCTTGCGATTAGGTGGCAAGGTAACAAGATCCCAAGTATGATTGTCAATCAGTGCCTTTAGTTCTGCCTGCATGGCCTGTTGCCATTTCGGATCAATGGACGCCTCACCATAACTAGATGGTTCTTTGCCTTGACAGGGCGACTAATGCAACATCTATGTTCTGTGATAATCTATGAAAGGAAACATAGGATGAAATAGGGTATTGGATACAGTGGTGTGAGTGGCACAGACATAATCTTTGGTCCAGGTTGGAGGTCGTGTGGCCCGACCAGAACGTCTTGGTTGATCGACCTCGATAGGATTTTGGATACTCTCATTGGAAGGCAATGGCAAGATATCCTGGATTTCCTCATCAATGTTGGGATCTTCTGGTGTATTTTCTGATGAGTCGAGATTCTCAGCTACATTTTCTGGTGTTGCTGGAGTGGGAAGAGAAATATTCCTGGGTTGTTCCAGTGAGATGTAATAAGGATCCGGAGGTGATGCTTCCTCGAATAATGGGCCACGAGGATTTGAAGATATCCCTGGACCTTCAGCTGAAGATGTCTTCTGAGAGAAAGGGAAAATGTTCTCGTGAAATATTATATCACGACTAACAATAAATTCCCTTGTGGAAAGTTCCATAACTCGATATCCCTTCTGGAGATTTGAATATCCCAAGAAAACACATTGTCGAGCACGTGGACTGAACTTGTCACGCGGACCCACAGTTCTAATATAGCACAGACATCCGAAAACCTTGAGATGTTGTAACTCAGGTTTCTTGCGGAATAATAATTCAAATGGTGTTCGCCCATTGAGAACCCGAGTGGGCATACGATTGATTAAATAGGCCGCCGTGATGACACAATCTCCCCAATAATCTTCTGGGATTGAAGCTTGGAACTTTAAAGCACGTGCAACTTCCAGTAAATGACGATGCTTGCGTTCTACCACTCCCATGAACTTTCATGTTGGATCCCATTAGATGAAAAAGAGAGGAGCAATATTCCCGCTCGTTGTAGAATGGATTTACTGATTCTTGGATAATGTGATGAATGTTTTCAATGATCTTTGTGCATCAAAAAAATCCATGTCGCACGAGAATAATCGTCGACTATGGTGAGGAAGTAACGAGATCCATCATGATTAATGGTGCGATGAGGTCCCCAAATATCCACATGAAGTAATGAAAAAATTTCACTAGTACGGGAATCACTGGACGGAAAAGGTATACGAGATTGTTTTGCAAGGGGACATACGGGGCATTGATGACAAGGAAAGGAGGCACTATGACCCAATCTCAAGTGCATAAGGAAATTTTTGTCATTCATGCTCAAATTACATAAGGAATGTTTATTCAAGGAAGTGCATGATAAATTGAAATTACTTGGAAGATGTGACCAAAAAAATATCGGAAAGGTTAATAGGATTGAATAATACTTGGCAAGAATTCTCTTTGCAGACCTTTGACACAGAAATGAGATTAAATTGGAATTCCGGAACATATAGAACCGGGGCCCGAGATTACGGTTCTGTCACATTAACATGGGTGATATTTCCATTGGGTAATTGAACGGAGGCGGAAAATCCAGTTCTTCGTTTATACTTGAGAAAAAAACTTTATCACATATAATATGATCGCTTGCCCCCGAATCAATAATCCATGCTTTCCTTGATATAGAATTAATCAAACAATGTGTGATACCTGAAAAACTCCCTCCTTTGTCAGAATTATCCAAGTTTTGCATTGCTTGCATCGAATTTGTTGGTATTGTCCAATCGGTATTTGGACCGGTATATGATTTGATTGAAAATTTCTTGCCCTTTTCTCCTGGTCTTCCAACGGCTGTCAATCACATGGTTAGAACGCTTGCAATATTCGCAAAATAATTTACCCTTTCCTTTGAAATTTTGTCCGAAATTCCTTGATGACGTGGCTAGGATCTGACCGTCTATCCCTTTCTCCGCGGGCTGATCTCCACCGTTCGATCCACCTAAAGCATTGGCCGCTTGTGAGCCGTCGGATCCGGGCGCTCGATCTGGGCCGTTAGATCCCCGCGTTCGATCTGAGCCGTTGAAGACTTCCCTTTTAAGGGAAAAAGAATTGGTTCCGCCGAACCCTATTGTGCCCCTTTTTTCTTTCTCGCGTGTTAGGGTTCGGTTGAACCCGTCTCTCCGATCGCCGCGAACTGCAAGGGCTACGCTTTCGCTGTTCCTCGCATGTTCCGGCGACGCGAGGCGCTGGCTCTCCTCCTGTACAGCAAGTTGAAAGATCCGACCGATCGGCGGCATGGGCTCCATTGCAAGTATCTGCGAACGAAAGGTGAGAAATGTATCGTTCAAAATAAGGAGAAACCGTGTGGCTTTCTCCCTGTCTTTGATAGATCTCGTATTGCACGATTGTTGATTACGGGCCCTCAAGTTTCTCCTCGGCCGCCTCGAGGTTGTTCCACAGCGACGATAGCTTGTTAAAACAAGCCGTGACCGTCATGTTTCCTGTGTTTTAACTCGAGTTCTGCATTAGGGTAAATATTTTGGCTTGATCTAATTTGCCATACATTTCTCTGATATTCTCCCACATGTTCTTCGCATCCTCTGTCGGTGGGAGTCCGGCCGAGACATCTGGGGAGATGCAATTGCCGATCCAGGTTCGGACGAGTCGGTTGCTCTTCCTCCAGAGTCGGGCCAGACGTTCATCGACAGGGATCGGAACGGTTCCGTCAAGAAAACCATCTTTTTCCTTCGTTGCTAGGGCACGCCGGAACTCCTGCGACCATCTGGGATAATTTTCTGGTCCGTCATCGGGTTCCGGTGATTAGTCGAGTCCGTCCGTCGGCGGTCGAGACGAACGGAGGGTCGCCGGGTTCTGTCATCCCGAAGGCCCGGCGGAAACGGCAGAAAACCGGTCCGTCCGAAATTCGGGTGCGAAATTCTATAATAACTTTCAGGTTGATTGCCAATATCAATCGCTCATTCATGCTCTTTTTCTTCCTGAAATTAGACAACCATTCTCCTTCTTTTCTATAGTGATTGCATGTTATACATCATTTTTGTGATGGTGATCCTCATGAATCATATACAAAAGTGCCATCTTGAGCTCTTCTTTTCTTATACTCCCTACTTACGTTAACCCACTTCGCATAAACTTTTTAATTATGTGTGACCCATGTGCAAAGATGGGAAGTACCTAATAATTTTCATAGCTCTCATGATGGTACAGTCTGGACCTTCGTGGGTAGTAGTTAGAACTCAGATCCGACATTTCTTTTAGGCGTGAAACCCTACCAACACCGACTGCTTGTTCCCACCATTTTTCTTCCTAAAATTAGACGTTTATTCTCCCTCCAAAGATAGACCCACAATGTCAGCTTTTTCCCAAACCAGATTCGTAAAAAAAAAAAAAAGGTAATTGATTTGGCTTGATTAGGCGGTCGAATTCTTGATCTAAGTGTGACGGATTTCGATTCAAATTCGTGCTTTCCCCTCAAGGCAATCTTTGAGGCCACCCCTTGTCAAGTTGCGCGGGTGAAGCGTTACCTGAGCAGGTAGACTATAGTCAGTTTTGCATTCTACTGTGGGCATTTTTTATATTTAGGCTCCGTTTAATTCAACTTTCTCAAAGAGTTTTGGGCCCCAAAGCCTCTTATGGAAAATATTTTGTATTTGGTAAACATTTTTAAAGGTTCATTGGTCAAATATTAGCATTCCCGATGCTAAAAGCCCAATGCGGGTCTGGACTTGTTTTGAGCATTCAACATTTTGGAAATGCAAGTTTATTATTCATTCGTGTCATTATTTATCTTCTTCCTCATTCATCTTCATCTTCCTCGCCTGGGAGTCGGGTTTCTTTGGTAGCTGCCACCGTTGCCTGGGGGTCGCGCGTCCCTAGTGACCATCGCTTGGGGTGGTGCGACCTAGCGTCGCCTGGTGGCGCGACCCGCAACCTCAGGCTGCCAGCTTTGGCGGTTCGGAGGCTAGATTTGGCCATTGCAACCTTAGATGACAACGTCACCTGAGGTAGCGCCCCTAAGCGACTGGATCCAATCGTCCGGCAGTTGGCCAAGAGATTAGTAGGTCGTCGGATTTGATTTTCAAATTAAAAAAAAAAAATAGCAAAAGCCTATTACAAATGTGAGTTTTCTAAATGATATTTATACTAAAGTTACCTTTCAAATGAGATTATAATATACCAAATAGTGTAATATTTCAAAAATTCTTTTTATTTTAAAGGTATTTATATTCTTTCAAGCTATTTTCTCGAAGTCAAACCAAACGGCAGCTTTGCTGACACCAGAATCTAAGTTAGGAAATTGTTTCTGAGGCTTGGAAGAGAATGTAACCGGCACGATGGAGAAAATGTTGGCTTTCTCGGCACGAAGAGGTCAAAAGTATGGAGAAAAACTGGGGTGGCTTAGGCAGTAATCATCTCGCGAATCACGCGTCAGGATCACTTCACTTCATCAGCACGTCAAGCGATCCTCCCCGCGAAACCCGTCCCATTTTCTCGTTCTTCATGCTCAGTTGGCTAATTGCGTTTCACATCATCATTGTTCGTAACACGCTGCCTCCTGACCAAGCAAACTAGACTGACAGGCCTAGATGGGAATCTGACAGAAGATCGAATCCCCACTTTACAGGTAGCGAAACGTCTTTTCCTTCGTCCGCCAGTACGTTTACACTCCACGTTCACATTCCTTTGTAGAGATATGGTTGATTCGTATTTGAGAGGGTGTCTGGATATATCGCCTATCAATTTTTTCACATGTGAGAATTCTTCGGAGTAATGATGAAGCCTAGACTAGCGAAACTGCTTTGCAGCTGTATACATTATGGTTCGGTTCGCTGACGTGATTGACTCTGCGCGAGTGTGTTTGGTGTCGTGTCGTGTCACGTGAAGAGTTTGGAATGATATTTTCCACAAAGCGAAAAAGGGTTCCAGAAATGAGAATCACGACCTAATAGAGTCCAGAAATGGGTGCTGGAAAAGACCTGGCGCGTGGAAAATTAGAAGAGAACCAGATTCTTTCGTATTGACTTCCAAGGTCTCGGGAGCATATGAACTCTTATTTAGTCTCGGTTCGATCGAAATCGGAAGCCATATGCATATGATTATGTGCATGTGGTTAAAAAAGAAGCTTAGTTTCTCTTTATTTGCAGGTTTAATTCCTTTCTTAATTTTCCGCCAACGTACCTCGTAAACCTTGCGTGAATCGTCCTTCTCAAACAATAATAACCAATCAACTGTGGCCTGAAATCTTTTCCTTACCAAAAAAAAAAAAAAACTGTCGCCTAAAATCTTTTCATCATATGTAGTAGATGTTTAATGTTTTTAAACTCTCTGCAGGTGGCTCTCCACAATGTCGCAATTGCAACAACTCCTCCGTCACTCACCAATTCTCATTCTCGTTGTGCTATTGTTGCATCAATCTAATGCAGATGTCGGCACTGCCGGTCACTTCGATCCTCCATACACACGTAAGTATAGATGTTCCCAAATCAGCTCTCAATTTGCAGTGTATCACTAGGCCAAGTTAACACTATCATCTTTGTCTAAACATTGATACGTTGTGGGTAATATGATCGCAGCGACTGCTTGCTTTGGGTATGACCCATTGCAGTTCCCCTCGAGCTTCCTGTTTGCGGCTGCTGGGGAAGGGATTTGGGACAACGGTGCAGCTTGTGGGAGGCAATATTGGGTCCGATGCATAAGTGCCGACCGGCCGAAGACCTGCAACCCAGCCCAATTGGTCCAGGTCAGGATCGTGGACCGGGCGCTCAGCGCAGTCTCCCGATCCTCGTCGGACCGTGCCACCATCGTCCTGTCCAAGACCGCGTTTGAGGCCATCGCGAATCCATCTGCCTCGTCCGTCAATGTCGAATTCGTGCAGTAAGTAGCCGCTTCTTTGATTGGACTATCGTTCATTATTTTGCCTTCAATTTGTGTCATTGTAGATTTATCTCAATTTTGAGAAATTTTGGTAATTGCCGTGCGATTTGCATGCAGGGTCTAAAGCAATCCAGGGGATACTTTGTTGGATGTATTCCATAAAGCTACTATGTAATAGTTACATATTATGATTTTCAGTTGTACTTTTATTATTATTATTATTATTTAATTAATGGTAATGACGTATTCATTCATTTGTTCAATTATTTTATATTTATGAATGATTCCATAAGATTAGTTGCAACTAGATCTATTCTTGAGATATCAATAATATATGTGACGGGTTTATAGTTAGATTGAATTTTTAAATCGTTCACGGTCAATGGATTATTGAGTGGATATTAATAATCTTGTTGAGACTGATGTGTTCTTAACTTCACCATTAAGTATTAGATACTTAAGGGAATGATGAGTCACATGTCATTAGGTATTATGATGCCTGAGTTAAAATACATGTGTTTGTAGTAGACAAGTTCACTGAACGTCACGCATATGGAACAATTAGCGACATGGAAGCTTTTAGCGTGGTCAATATCTAATTATTCATGCTTTGGTCTTGTGTAAATAATCCTTAGACTTGAGGCACAATGTTAATTTGTGAATTGAACAACTATGGTTCACGGGTGCACATAATGCCGGGTTATTGATCCGTTTTTATACTTGATGGTTATAGTTCATTTATATATGAAGTTGCATGTGTGCACAATATGGAATCTGTCTCATTGTTATATGCAAGGTATAATAATAATGTCCTATGCGATCTATTATGACACTGCATTGAAATCCTCGGCCGAGGTTATAATTAATAATAAATTGTTTATGTCTCAAATAAAATGCATGTCAATTAGATTTGTACATATGATCGAATTAGTGACTTGATAAATATTTCATGGTCTTTGTTTGATCAGGACATAGTAAGACAGAGAAATTGAATTAAATTGTAGCCAAAGCTAACATGTTCATTATGTTCTTAAAGTATTCACACTATCTGGGTAGCCGTGACATATTACTAGATGTCAATCATGGCTTGTAGGACCTAAAAGATTAATTGAGACAATTAATTCTTTTGGGAGTACTAATGTGTTAGTACAAGTCTTACTACTAGTTTAGTAATGAACCTACGAATATCGCACACCATAAACAATAAGGATGATGTGGAACAAGAGAGAAATTATGTTGCAAATGTGTTTATAATTACTGCAATCGAATTGTGTCAATTTGAAATTAAATTAAATGAGATTTAATTTAATTTGTATTATAGTCACGAGCCTATTTGCATATGATGCACATACATACCCATTGTAAATATATGTTAGTGTATTCCAATTGTACATACAAAGATTATATTCTTTTTATTTTTTGAAAGGATTGATTCGTTAATTATTTATTTGTTTAATTCATTTAATTAATTAATTAATTACTAATTAAAAAAATTAAAGCTTCATGCATGTGCACGAATTTTGTGCACATGCACGAGGTGCTGACCATTATGCACGAAGCATGGATGGTCAACAACCGCTGACCATCATGCACGTTCGTGCTTTCGGTGGACGATAACGATCAACAACCGTTGTTGGTCGGTTTTATTTTTATTAAAAATGCAGTTGAGGGACGAGAGTTAACAAAGGGCTGCTGAAAAATAAAGAGAAACGGTGTGTGCATGTTCATGTGGTTTTGTGAGTGTTCTTGTTGTCTTTGAGATGCAAGAAAGAAAAAGGATTTTTCTCTCATCTAGGCCGTGACTAATATACATAGAGGATACGGACAATTGCTTCACAAGATTGCTAGCACAATCAAAGTGGTGATTATCCGAAAGTTCTCTCTTCCATTCGGCATCCATTGTTGATATGTTTGAACTAGAGATCCGACATTTGTGGGAGTCGAACTGAAGAACATTTGAACCGATTTCTTTTAAAGCACGTTTCGAGAGGTAATTCGTTTAACTCCCTTTTATATTCAAATTTTTGATTAAAACGCACGAACAACACCTTCGAAGAATCATGTATAAAATATATCATTTTTGTTTCCGCTGCGTTCTTTTTGTTAATTTTATCTATACACGATTCATGAAATCCCAACATACTTTGGAAGCAAAGTTGGGGTTTTGGGAGCAAATTGATACTTTCTTTTTTAGGGATGTATTATCATGGATGATTGAAAGGGTATATCAATAGTATAGCTCACAAACATATGTAAATTGTATGCTTCGATGACAAGAGATGATACGCACTAACTAATTACGATACAAATTGAAATTTCATATATTTATTCTGTTTACTACTCACTCTAGTAGACCCGTTCAACAATAACTTGAGTCGCCACAAATGGAGGAAATGTACATAGACTCTGTCCGTCACATCAAAATTAGATCGCATTGATATTGCTAGAAACATAGTTGCTAGCTATATGATTTATTATATCAATATTAAAATCAATGCCCCTAATTTTGGGTTTATTTATAACTTAATTGTCCAAATAGAAACTAGAGACTTATTGACAAGAAAAGTACCAAAAAAGTCTTAAATATATTGTATTTGTGCTAATTTGATTTTGAACTTTTTAATTGTGTAAATGAGTCTTGAACCTTTTAATGATTTGTCAATATAGTTTATCCAGCCAATTGGCCAAAAAATCGCTAACATAAATGAAGGTCATGTAGGACGTCGGCCATCCTATGTGGTATAGCTAGTGTTGATGTGGACAATTATTCATTATCTTTTTTGTTCTTTTCTCTCTTTTTTATTTTTTCCCCTTCAACTTTGGGTCGGTGAGGTCATTGGCCTACCCCCGTCAACTCCAAGCAAGGTCAAGGCGAGGTCCTCTATGCCCTTCCTTGATCTAGGAAAGGACCACGATCGTCACCTAGTCTAGGCAAGGGCCATGATACCCTAGTAGGATGTAGGCAAGGGCCGCAAAGCCCCCACTTGTAGCAAGTGAAGGCATCGCAACTCATGGCTGACGAGGGCCATGACGCCCTTGCCTAGACCAAGTGAGGGTATCATGGCCTTTTTCGGCCAACAAGTGAGGGAGTTGAGCCCTCATTTGTGGCTGGCGATAGTTGGCCGGCAATCTCATTGGCTCAAAGTTGTAAAAGATAAAAAGAAAGAAAATAAAAGAAAAGAAAAAGAATAAAAAATTCAGAAAAATATTATAAAATTATAGAATTTGTCTACATTAACATTGGTTGTGTCACATAAGATGGTTAATATTAATATCATTGATTTTCAATTGATATTGGCCAAATGAATTACATTGACAAATTGTCAAAGGTTTACGACTCAATTAGTACAACTAAAAGAGTTAAGACTAAATTGGCACAAATATAATAAGTTTAAA
This sequence comes from Eucalyptus sideroxylon x Eucalyptus melliodora, assembly GCA_016097485.1. NCBI lineage: Eukaryota > Viridiplantae > Streptophyta > Magnoliopsida > Myrtales > Myrtaceae > Eucalyptus > Eucalyptus sideroxylon x Eucalyptus melliodora. Next base: position 23,186,783 of record CM027826.1, on the reverse strand, counting down.
ACTTTTTGTATACTTTTCCCTGTTAAGACTAAATTGGCACAAATATAATAAGTTCGAAACTTTTTGTATACTTTTCCCTCTTTTTGTTAATACGGTTTTTGGCCAAGGAAAAATTCGCACTTTAATTATTAGGAATAATACCATGAAAAATCTCAAATTAGTACATATGTGACAAATTTATTCCAAATAAATTTTTTGACTATCAAAAACTTCGAATTGGCATATTTGTGACAAATTGCCTTCATTATGTTGGGAGCACATAACAAAAACCCAATACCTTTACCTAGGGAAATTGCCAAAAGGGAGTTCAAATCCGAGCTCATCAACATATCTACTTAAGCCTACTTTCACTAAAAAAACTTAAGCTAATAAGTTATGCATTAACTATGATATATTAACTGTCCAACAATACACCAATTATCCAATGTGATATTCTCTAACACAATTCGCTCACACATGTATCCTAATAGTTTCCCCTTCGTGCGTGAATTCAGTATTAGGTTTGCTCATTCTTAATTTAGTTATCATTTTATATCAACTTATGGGCCCGCTGCTACATTACAATGCACACTTGCCCATAAGCTACAACCATTAGCTTTGATACCATTTGTTGGAAGAGCATAATAGAAGCCCGATACCTTCATCTGGAGAGATCGTTAAGAGGGATTTCGAGTTTAAACTCATCAATATATCTAATTGGATTTATCTTCACTCAAAAGTTTAAACCAATGAGTTATGTACTAATTATGAAATATTAACTGCTCAACAACACACCAATTCTTTAGTACAACTCACTTACATATGCATCCTAATATATTAGTTTCATTAAATTGGATTAATACCACAAAAAAATCACAAATAGGTACACCTATCAACTATTATGCGTCATCTAACTTAATAATTTAATGGTAAAATTTAACAAAATCAACGGAGGGTAAATTTGTTATAGAAGTACCCATTTGGGATTTTTTGTGATCAAAAAATTAATTTGAGTAAATTTGTTATAGATATACTAATTTAAAGTTTATTGTGATATTAATCCTAATTGTTGCTGCACAACAATGCCATTGGTAGTTATGTAATTGTGAAATCTTATTTTCGTTGCCAAGATGACTGCTTTCGAGATGCAAGAATAGTATTTCTTTTATTTAAAGAATCCCAACATCCTTCTTACAATTACGATGCCTACCTTGAAATCTCGCTTGGGCTGATTTGACCAATCCAATCGGCCATCAAAGGAGGAGGTCGGTTCGGCCCCCTGTTGGCCGGCTCTTGGTGGTCGGCGACCGCACCTAGGTGTCCCGTTGTGTGTATTTCTCTCCCATGCCCTTCAAATTTCCATATTTTACAGAATTGCCTCGGATTTTGTGAAATTACGAAATTGCCCCTAATTAGGCTTGAATATGAAATTCAATCTAAATTTCCAATTTCGATGCATCACTACCATCCGGATGATCACATGTCTAATTTTATCTTGATTAATCCCTTAAATGGATTAAATTTGGCCTTAGAATCAAATCCGGATGATCACATGTCATGTTGGCATACCTCCACGAGTCAAAAACTCGACATGTGTTGATTAAATGAAGAACATAGAATCTTTCTAAACTACCTGAAAACCAACTCGAAATTTCCCCTTCCGTATCTCATATCCTACAATTCAATTATCTTTCCTTAGTTAGGTAATCAACGCTTGGAGGAACGCACAAGCAATGCAATCGATTCGACTTTCCAAATTAATGCCAAATCCCCCATTTTTAAGGGAGAAGAACATTGCAAATATCATAACTTTTGTATATTGCTCATTTGAGTATCATAACTTTTTATTCCATCATTTGAGTGCCATGACTCCTAAATGACGTTTATTTAAGTGTCATAACTTTCAATCACACAATTGCATTAACATTTTAAAAAAATTCAATCAAGTGACAAAAATTCGACGTGGCATAATAGTTGTGATTAACATTTTATAGAAACACTGCGTTATTTAAGTGATCAATTGAAAAGTCATAAGATATTGAGTGATCGGGAATAAAAACAAGTTATTACACTTAAACAAGCATCATACAAAAATTATGATACTTTTTACTTTCTACCCATTTTTTTGTTTGCTTAGAAGGTCAAAGACAAGATTGCCTAATAAGGGGTTGTCTCTTGCCGACTATCAATATCTCTTTTGATTGGGCGGAATGTTGCTTAATAGAGAACCCAAAGACAATTCGCACTTGCCAGACGTTACAAAAGCACGTTAACATGCGGAGGCGGGCAATTACTGAAGCGCAAGCTGCGTCTGCGACCGTGCACGTATATATGATCCTAGAATGTCTGTTTGAGATTTTGAGAGCTTTCTCCCAAATCAAGCAGGTAACCCATCGTTAGCAAACTTTCCACCTTTCCAGAATCTCTGCAGGTTGGCTCTCGACAATTTCGCCATTGCAGCAACTCGTCCCTCACTGGCTGTCGTCAATCCTCGTCCTTGTGGTGCTATTGCTTTGCCGATGCGATGCAAATGTCGGCACCGCCCATTACTATGATCCTCCGCACACCCGTAAGCATATATGTTGTCGAACTGGCCATTAATTTCCGGTATATCACCGGGCCCCATTACTACAACTTGATCTTTGTCTAAACACTGACATTTCATGGGTAATCCGATCGCAGTGACCACCTGTGGATACGATCCATCCCAATTTCCCTCTGGCCTCTTGTTTGCCTCTGCTGGCGAACGGATTTGGGACAATGGAGCTGCCTGCGGGAGGCAATATAGCGTCAGGTGCATAGGTGGCAACTGGCCGAAGGCCTGCAGACCAGTCCACTGGATCCACATCAGGATCGTGGACCGTTCCTCGTCGGATGGTGCCTATGCTCCTGTCCATTACCGCGTACAAGGCCATTGCAGATCTGTCCACGAAGTCCATCAGCATTGAATTCGAACCGTAAGTAGCCTAGCTACTTCTCTGATTGGACTATTAGTGTTCGTTATTTTGGTTTCAATTTGTGTGTCTGTGGAATTATCTCAATTTTGACAATTCCTGGTGATCGTTGTGTGATTTACATGCAGTGTTTGAAGTGATCAGAACGATACTTTGGAAGAAAAGCAAAGTAGGGTTTTGGAGACCAGATTGATACCTTCCGGTTGAGGGTTTACTATCGCGGAATGTTTATATACGCCTTTATGAAAAGGTCAAGGCAGTCTTAAGAATAATCAGTATAAAAAAAAACTTTTAAGTCAGATACCTTAAGGTTTATATAGGTGTTTGCTCATTGTCATTTGATGCTTGGTCTTGACTGTAACAAAGATGAGCAAGTTATATAGTAAAACAAAATTAACTGCCGCTTGTCGAAAACGAGGATGTTCGCTCATTGCCTGGGAGCATTCGCACGTGGTGCAAATCGAGCATGTTGCTTAAGCCAACACGGAACCTAGAACCTCTTTCATGCGTATTTTTATTAGATTGGATCAATTTAGATTATATTAAATGATCTCGGAATATCATGTCAACAATGCAAAAACATGTTGGTATCTTATATTGGCACTGGAAAATTAGTTAGAATCTATATGATCGCACTATCAATGAGCTCATAGACGTCATGTTGGCATACCTCCTCGAGTCAAAAACTTGACATGTGTTGATTTTATGAAGAACATAGAATCTTTCTTATCTACCTGAAAAGCAATGCTACCATACAATTAGCTTTCCTTAGTTAAGTAATCAACACTTGGAGGAACAAACAAGCAATGCAATCAATTTGACTCTTAAATCAATGCCAAATTCCTGGGAGAAAAGCATCACAAGTGTCGTAACTTTTGTTTGGTACTCATTTAAATGTCATAATTTTTTTTTGATCATTTGAATACCATGACTCCTAAAAAACGTTTATTTAAGTATCATAACTTTCAATCACATGATTGAATTAACATTTTAAAAATATTCAATCAAGTGATGAAAATCTGACATGGCATAATATTTGTGATTAACATTTTAAAGAAAAGCTGTGTCATCTAAGTGATCAATTGAAAAGTCAAAGACATTAGGAATAAACTTAAGGTTATTTTCTGACATCGTATGAAAAAAAGAAGGTCAAAGACAAGATCGCTTAATAAGGAGTGGCAATTCATTCTTTTGCCGACAATCAACGTCTCTTTTGCTTAGGGGCAATGTTGCTTCATAGAGAACCCAAAGACAATTTACACTTGCAGACGTTACAAAAACACGTTAACGTGCGGAGGTGGGCAATTACTCATGCGCAAGCTGCGTCTGCGATCGTGCACGTATATATGATCCTAGAATGTCTGTTCTTAGTTCATGAACATCGGGAATTTCCAGGAAAAACTAGCGCCGCCCTTCGTCCAGGATCAGAGCTCGTCGATCTGTCAAAAGAACTTTGCAGAAAAGGGCTTCGACTCGGGCAAATTTCGTTCCGTCTCTCTGGTGACTTCAGCAAGGTACGCTGGTGAATTACATTTCGGTCCCTCTCTTCTTTCCTTAGGGTTAAATCATCATCGTCGTCATCATTACTGTTTTGTACCTTTTTATTCTTCGACATGAACATGAGACTTGGTGCCCGAAATTGAAAAAAAAATAAAAATAAAAGGGCCTCTAGTCCTATGGCGATCGAGCTGTTGATCCTCGATTCCTCGTATATTTAACATGGCGCGAACGCGATTGTGAGGATCTAGAATCGAATTCTTGAGGGACGTGGCGGTGTAACCGGGAGAGCGGAAGAAACTTGTAATGAGGTCATTTTTGAAACATATCAAAGGTTGTGTTACTTTTGCCTCAATAGCAATCGGTTGAGCTCTTTATTTTTGGGACTTTGGGGAATTTTTTTTTTTTTTTAAATCTCAGCTGTAAAAGGTAAGGTCCTGTTTTGGGTATTGGCCGGAAAAAAATATTATAAATATCTAAGATTACAAAAAAAAAAAAAATTGTTAGATACAATTCTACATATTATTAATTTATATTGTTGAAAGGTTTTTGAGTGGCTCAATTCAAATAAAAAGTGAACAAATGGAAAATATTTTTTCGTCCATTAAAATGTTTAAATATAAATTATTATCAATAATGATAATATTTTCATTGACTAATTATTTCATGCGATACAAGTAATCATTTTTAGGAAAATATTTTTTAAATAATTCATTTTTTACGAAACAAAATAGACCCTTAATATTGTTGAATTGGTGCATGAAAAATATGCCTTTTACTTATGAATATCATGACAAATTGATGCTTCGATATGCATGATGTTAATATGACCACACCACCATAAATATAATCACGACAGAACATGCTTGCATTCATTATCATATGAAATCATCAAACTTCATCCTTCTAGAAATATGACGTTTGTTTTCCTTCCAACCTTATCGTCCGATTTGACTGGCTGTAAACATGCACGCGGCTAACATGAATTTAATTTTCGCGCGGGCGATGCCCACAACGCATAATTCGTCATTTCGAGACACGGTTTCCTCCAACCTGGTCCGCCGTCTATCGACTATTTCTAACAGAAGAGTTCACCACCAGAGCCAAAGCGTCGAAATGCTCTAATGATTCCAAACCATGGCGCAAAGAGTCATGGAAAACAAGACATGTACCAAGACCAGTTCCTTGGGTTGCTGTAGTGATTGAATTGGATTATTGTCTGGAATTGAATAGAAGACGGCAACGCACCCATCGTTCAATGGCGCGTATCCCGCGTCTTAATCTGGCTCTTACACGGCTAGATTTCGCTGGCCCGCTGCTTACTTAGCCTCAATCAATGTCGCATGTAGGGAAAAGGTCTAACCCGGATAAAAAGAAGCATTTTCATTAGGACAATAATGCTAGACATAACGACACCGGCCTACTGAAGTTAAACAACTTATGGAGCATCGCATCACTTCATAAACTAATTTGGTAAACGAGTTTTAGTATTTCTAACATTGCTCTTTCTTGAAATACTATGATTCGATTTATTTTGTGTGTGTAGTGTGATTGATTATATGCGTGCTTGTGAAAATTTAATTTATCTAGAATGTGGCGAATCTGAGAAAATTTAGCTATAATAAACCCTAGTTCTCATCTTGTTGGCTTTTTTTAAAAAGGAAATCATGAGATTAACAAAATAATTTTAAGACGGCACACGTACGGAACCAAGGGAATTCTAGGAGAAATGTTCCATTAATCAACCGGTATAAATATGAATGCATGGTCTCTCACAAGCATGTCAAGAGTCTGGGAAAAAAGGCAAAAAGCATTGTCCTTGACTTGGAGATTTTGAGAGCTCTCTCCCAAATCAAGCAGGTAAACCCTCTCATCCCGCTTCATAATTTTCATAATTTTTCTGCTTTCTAACTCTGGGGATTTGTCGGGGCTGGCTTAATCGATATGTCTCGAGAATCGTTTTTCCATCTTTCTTTTTGTAGTAATTACATGTCGTAAGTCATTTGGAATAGTGGTCCTTATGAATAATATAATGAAGTGATTGGCTTATTGCCATCTCCAGTTTTTTTTTTTCACATGAACTTATAGAACATGCGTGACCCACGTGCAAAGGTAGGGAGCACCTGATAACTTTCACATCCCTCCAAGTCATAAAGTTTAGACCTTCAGGGGGTGGTGGTTAGAACTCAAATAAGATATTTTTAATAGGTGTGAAACCCTATAATAACTTTCAAGAGGGCTGGCATCGAACCCTTGTTCCCATCCTTTTTCTTCTCAAAATTAGACATCCATTCTCACTCCAAAGGTAGACCCACCACGTGAGCTACTTTGGCAGAATAGATTCGTACAAAAAAAGGGTAATTGAGATCAGGCAGTCGAATGCTTCATCTGAATGTGACAGATTTCGATTCAAATTCTAGTTTTTCCTTTAGAGCAACCTTCGAGGCCACCCGTGGTAAAGTTACACGGGGCCAGGCCATACCCGAGGTAGGTGGACTATAGGGAGCTTACTATCGAGGGCATTTTCCATACATAAGCTTGCTGACACCAGAATCTTAGTTAGGAAATGGCTTCCTAGATTTATCAGCTTGGAATAGAACGCAAACAGGCATGATGAGGTCAAAAGCATGGAGAAGAAACTGCTTAGCCAGTCATCATCCTGCAAATCATGCGTCAATCTCACTTCTCTTCATCATCACGTCAAGCAATCCTCCCGACAAAACCCTTCCCATTTTCTCGTTCTTCATGCTCTCCTACCTTGGCTATTGCGTATGACGTCATCATTGTTCGATCACCAACGTCAAACGCTACCTCAAGACCAAGCAACCTAGACGGATAGGCCAAGATGGGAATCTAACAGAAGATCGAATCCCTCCTTTACAGGCAGCGAAATGTCTTTTCGTTCGTCCCCCAGTACGCTCACGTTACACGTACACATACTTCGTAGAGATCTAGTTATTAACGAGAAAATAAGAACATATGGAGTTACCCCTTGGATTTCACCCTATCAAAATCCTAGTCCACTTATCATGCGGCATGTATTCACCGCGCCGGAACCCTCTGGTTCTCTTTCACCGCCTTGCCTCTCTCGTCCCTCTCTTCTTTTTTCCTTTGTCACTTCTATGGGGACAACAGCAGGCGTGCGTCCCCTCCCCCCACCACCACCTCACTGACGTCTTAATCCACCACGTCGTTGCCGTTTCAATCCTTCGTCGTCGAGTTCGAGTTCGGCCAGCGAACTTGCGCCTTAGATCTTGGATCTAAGGTCGAGCGAGCCCTAGATTTGTGATCTAGAGCTTAGCTCGACCTCGAATCTGAGTTGATTCTAGGTCGATCAGGTTGGCTTAGGCAACGAACGAGGCGGAGGTGGCGATGTGGTTCGTCGACGCAGCATGGGGCCTCCACCTCCTGGCTGACGTGGGCGCCGACGCAGAGGGCGCCGGAGGAGTTGGACACGAGGCAGCAGCGCTAAAGGTCGGAGATGGAGTGGGTGAAGATGGAGGCGATGTGCCGGAGGCGGCGGCAGGTCTGAGGTCGGGCTTCAGGTTGAGGTCGGAGAGGGGAAAAGGGGCCAGGCGGAGGAGAGAGAGAAAGAAGAAGGCTGTGAAAGGGAAGAAGAAAAAACAAAGGAAAGAAGAAGAGAGGGAAGAGAGAGGCGCGGCGGTGAGAGAGTTTTAGAGGTTCTGGCATGGTGGGGCCCGGACAACACGTTTCGTCCGGTGAGCGGACTAGGATTTTGATGGGGTGGAATCCACGCGGTACAAATATTTACTCATATTTTCATATAGAGAAACTATCTACATATATCGCATGTCATTCTTTTCACATGCTAATAATAGTATTCTTTTGAGTAATAACGAAGCGTAGAGCGAAACTGATATGCAGCTGCATATATTGTTGGTCGGTTCGCTCACTTGATTGGCTCTGCGCAAGTGCGTTAGGCATCGCGTCACGTCAAGGGTTTCGGCTGGTATTTCTGGTACGCAATAAGGTTACTAGAAACGAGAATCTACGACCTAATTATGCATATAATTATGCGCATGTGGTTAAAAGAGAACTTGGTTTTATTATTCTCCTTGTTTGAATTTGGCTTATTTAATTCGGTTTTTTTAACTTTCCACCAACATATAATTATGTACACCTTAAAATATGTTTTATTCTTCATCTCAAGCAGTTCCATTTTTAACTTTCCATCAACTGCCTCGTACACCTTGTTTAATCTTTCCATCGTAGGTAGTAAATTGCTTGTAATCTTTCCATCATATGTAGTAGATGTTCAATGTTTCCAAACTCTCTGCAGGTTGGCTCTCCACAATGTCAGAATTGCAACAACTCGTCCGTCTCTCATCAATTCTCGTCCTCGCCGTGCTATTGTCGCAGCAATCTAACGCAGATGTCGGCACCGCCGGTCACTATAATCCTCCGTACACACGTAAGTATAGAAGCTATTGAACCGGCTCATAATTTGCAGTCTATCACCAGGCCGTGTTAAAATGATATCATGTTTGTCTAAACATTGAAATGTTACGGGTAATATGATCGCAGCGACCGCTTGCTTCGGGTATGACCCGTTGCAGTTCCCCTCGAGCTTCCTGTTTGCAGCTGCCGGGGAAGGGATTTGGGACAACGGTGCTGCTTGCGGGAGGCAATATTGGGTCAGGTGCATAAGTGCCGACCGGCCAAAGACCTGCAACCCGGCCCAGTTGGTCCAGGTCAGGATTGTGGACCGGGCGCTCAGCGCAGTCTCCCGGTCCTCGTCAGACCGCGCCACCATTGTCCTGTCAAAGACTGCATTCGAGGCCATTGCAAATCCATCTGCGTCATCCGTCAACGTCGAATTTGTACAGTAAGTAGCTGGTTCTTTGATCGGACTACTTGTCATTATTTTGCTTGCAATTTGTCCGTAGATTTATCTCAATTTTGAGAAATTTTGGTAACTGTTGTGTGATTTACCCGCAGGGTTTGAAGTGATGAAGATGATACTATGGAAGCAAAGCAAGGTAGGGCTTTCGAGACCAGATTGATACCTTCTGGTTGAAGATTTACTCCTATGGATGGTTTATACGCACGCAAACACAGACATAATGTATACACTTTTTTTTTTTTTTGGTCGGTAACATAATGTATACATCGATAGCAAGATACGATACATTGTAATTAATTATGATACAAGCTGAAATCATATATATTTGTTCCCTTACCATTCACTCTAATATACTCCGCCAACCATAACTCGAATCGCAAGCACTGAAGGCATGTACATGATGTTACTATAATTGAGTTCATTCCACATATCAATAGCAAGGGTCTATTTGTTTGAAGGAAAACCATCTCTAAAAAATTGTTTTCGACTTTCCGGTCTTTTGATGACAGAAAACTAATTGATTTACTGAAAATGTTTTCCATGAAATGAAAACAACAGTCTTAAATGGGGAAAACAACTTCTAATTTTGGCAAAAAGGAATTTACTTTTCATTAATCACCAAACAATTAAAAGCTAAAAATTTCACTTGAAGATATTTCCATGGAGAATATTTTCATGTATCATGAAATTTTGATTGAAACAAATGCATTCTAACAGTTCGTTTGTTTTACGAAAAATATTTTATGGCATTTGGTTCACTTAGGAAAATGACTAAATTGAAATTACTTTCTTACCAAAACTAGGCATTGACACTTGAACTCAAAACTTTACGCTTAGGCATGGAAATCTCAACGTTGGTTCTCGAGTTCCCGTGTTTAGGTCCAAGTCTCTTGGTGGCTAGGCCCAAGTCCATCAAGGCCAGGCTTGGGACCTTGGTGCTTAGACCTAGGCCGCTGGCACCCACTCCCGAGTCCATCCAAGTTAAGCTCGAACCTCTAGTGCCCATACCCAATGCTCTAGCTCATAAACATCAATGCTCAGGTCATTATTAAATAAATTTCTATTTTAAGAGTAGGAATTTTATATCGTTATCAAACGTGTATTTTTGCTCAGAAATTTGTTTGTGGAACAAAAATAAAAAAATAATTTCTAGCTAAAAATTAATTTCTAGAACAAAATGGTTATCATTCGTGCCCATAGTTACTAGCTATATGATTTATTATATTGGTATTAAAGTTGATGTCCCTAATTAGGCCTTTATTCATAACTTAAGTGCTCATATAGAAACTAAAGCCTTCATATTAGTAATATAACTTTTGGCTAAGGAAGTTGAAAAATATTTGAAAATATGCAAAGGAAAAAGGGAGGGGGAGAAGTATCAAATAGTCCTAAATCTATTAGATTGGTACCAATTCGGTCATAAACCTTTAATTGGATCAAGTTAGTTTTAAACATTTTCATATTAGTACTAAATTTGCCCATCCGATCAATTTAGGATGGAAATTGCTAAAGTGGATGCCAACGGTTCTACATAGTACAATCAGTGTTGACATAAATTTTTTTAATAATATTTTAATAATTTTATCCTTTCCATTTTCTTTTTGCTTGTAGCTAGTCACTAGCCACTGGCCACAGGCCATGGTTGGCGAGGGCCGGCCTCACCTAGGCAAGGGTTGCCCTTGTTGACCACAAGTGAGGGTTAGCCTTGTTGGGTCACACCTAGGCGAAAATAAGTGTAGGTATAGCCCCTCACTAGATTTGGCAAGGTTGCCCTAGTCTCGGTAGGGTTGGCCTCACTGACACTTGCCCTCGCTTAGGCACAGCCCGACAAGGTCTAAGTGAGGCCAACCCTCATCGGCCACAGTGAGGGTCAACCTTGCTAAGCCATGCCTTGTATCATCATGGCCCCCCTCGCCAAATTTGGGGAGGTCACCCTAGCTTGGGCAAGGATCAGCCTCACAAGATTTGGCAAAGGGGGGCTTGTTGCCATTTACCCTCGCTCAAGTGCAACCCAGCAAGGCCAACCTTGCCTATGATCAACAAGGGTTGCCCTTGCTTGGGTGAGAGTTGCCATTGCCAACCATGGTCTATGGCTGGTGGTCAGTGACTAGCTATTGCCAAAATGAAAAAGGAAATGAGAAAAAGCAAAAAGAAATCAAAAAATTATTTTATAAAATTATGTAGTTATTAAAATATTATTAAAAATGTCAATGTCATTACTGTTTATGTCACATATGATGTCCATGTAAGCTAATTTTGAACTAAATTGGCTAGATAAACTAATTGAGTACCAATTTAAAAGAAGTTCATGACTAAATTAGTCTATTTGAAAAGTTTAAGATTGAATCATTATCAATATAACAAGTTTAATATTTTTTGGTATTTTTCCCAGAAAAAAAGGAGGAGGGAACGTATCTGTTAGGGCATGTTTGTTTGAGTAGAATTTTTGCATGTTTATTTTTGGACTTTAACACATCTGGTTTGTTGAAAATAATATGCCAATGGACAACCATTTATACCAAAATAAAATACTAAAATGAATTCCCCAACTTAAAAAGAGGAAAATATATTCCTAGAAAATGATTTCTCCAAAAACATTTTCCTTTATCGTGAAATGTTCCCTGAAATAAACACATCCTAAAATTGAACTTTATGGATAAATCAAGTATTCCAAGGTTAAAGAATTCCGATATCCTTTTACAATCATGATGTCTCCATGAAAATTTTGCTCTGGTGGTCGATCAGCTTGTGTCTGAGCTTGACCACTGCGTACAAATGAAAGCCCTATAGGCCGGTCTCGGACTTCTCTACTTGCACCTTGCGAGGCTGCTGTGGGCAATGGGTGCTTCGTTGGCACAATCAAGCGAATATTCTAGTGGAGGGTAGGCCCGAATCCCGTTTATGCACAAAAAGAAAATAGTCAGATGAGGAATAACGTCTTTTCGGAATCCTCTTGACCTTTCTTGGCCAGAACATTCAGAAAGGCTCGTCACCCTTTACCTTGATTCGGCACATAATAGGCACGTTCGCACTCATAAAAACCTATCGTAAAGGACCGGGATTATACATTCAACGGTGAAGATTCGGGATATCGGATGGTGAAGCCGGCATTTAACGAGTCAACGCTCAATATCAAATCCTAAGTTAGATTCTCCATCTCCATGAAAAAGAACAGAACATGAGAATCCACCTCACAATTAACACCTCTCCGCTGGTCAAAAATAGCCTAGGGATCGAATTCTCCGTCTAGAAAGGTTTCCCGAATATTTGCTCCCACCTTTCGCATTCCTGTGTATCCCAAACAGATGAGATCCATGTGAGAAGGAGAATTTCCTGTGAGCATCTACGATCACGTCGAACGCGGACAAACGCAGAGATCGCACTACGCAACAGAAGCTAGTAAAATGCCCAGAAAAGTCGGACCACTAATCGATGTTTCATTTGAAGGTGGCTAAGGTTAGTGAATATTTTACTTCTCGTTCCGCAAAATCTCCCCTGAGAAGTGGTTGATTTAAGTAGTGATGAGTTGAATCTGGTCGTTTTCAATATATGCTTCTTCCGAGGCAAATGAGTTCTTGCAAGTAGAAATGCATATGGATGGTTTAAGACCCTTACTAGCGACCAACTAATTTCAAATTTAGGAAGCAAGAACATTTTCTAAGACTCTTCGTGTCATGTCTGACACTTTGACATATTCCGACACATACCCAACAGGTGTCAGAAAATCCGACACATTCCGACATGTGATCAATATGATATTTCCATGGTTAACTCTCCTAACACACAAGTTTGGAATTTCTGACACGCGATTTCAACACGCATCGGTCAATTTTAAAAACTTTCAATAAACGTGGAGTCAAAATGTAAATATGTAAAAAAAATATAAAAAAATTATAATAAAGGGGGAAATAAAGATTTCTTGTTATATTTGATGGTGAAATGTGGATTGTTTTTTTTTTTTCTCCTTCAAGTTTTATGGATTATTGGAATAGAATGTAGTTGAATATGTCAAATTGAAACAATAAATAATATCAACAAATGGTGGATTAATGCTTTTAATGTAAGTTTATTCTATGCTCTTCTTTTATATTTATTTATTTGTAAATTTGAATCAAATCAATTTGATTGAAATAATCATTAAAATAATAATTCATCATACACACACACATTTAATATATAACGTGTCTCAACGTGTCAGAATTTTCTATTTTTTGAAAAATGACGTGTCGATAAATCGTGTCACGTGTCAGTGTCGGTGCTAGTTAGTTTAAGACAATTAGATAGATAGAAGAAGAAACATTTCATGCCTTAGAGATCAGTCAAACGTTCAGGACTCCAAAGAGGGCTCAAAATACTGATTGGTAAGAGATGCTAAAAGGGAATGAACTATGGATATTGGAATCAAACTCCTAAGCCACCATATATTTCCCCAGAGTTCAGCTCTAGCTGTAACAACCAATACACAGAGGGTTCAATAATGTACTTCCCTCTTATTAATATCAAGCTAAAGTAATTGCATCTCAAAAGCTTTCCCAGTTAACTATTGAAATTAGCAAACTTCCACTAGCCTAGAAACAAATCAAGTTACCTTTGAACTCTAGATGGCTGAGAAATTCGGGACTTCCAATGGAAACTTATGGATCTCGTCCATCCATGGATTCTTCTCTTTGTGGGATTCACGGTGCGAAGACTTCCAAACAGCACTGTTGCACTTAAATCCCAAACCAAAAGCTATCTGCCATGTCCTTTCCCCTTTCTTGATCCTTCATTTGGCTTCCCTGTAAGGGAGTTCATACCAAAGAGAGCTACTCGATGTGTTGCCGAACCGGTTAAGGGTCATTCTTGGAGGTTCCATGTGCCAATCTGAAAGCTGCAGATTCTTCTCTAGTTCATTGAGCACCGCTGGTCAAATCTCTGGATAGAGAAACTCCGATCCTTTCCGTAGGATCCTCCTTTTGAGTTACACAAGAGAAGCACTTATCATCTGCGCCTTTGTGGGTCCGAAACGTGTGCACCAATTTGTACTTGGAGCGCCAGCAGTCGGATGTTTTGTTGGATAGCAAAACTGTAGCTCCTCCCATCCTGAATAAGCAATTCGACATGAGCATTGATCTCTCATTTCCAAAGTACCAGTTTAGAGTTATGTTCTCCATGCTAATGACCAAGGCATAAGAATTTGGATGTACTTGGAGGAGGTCCTTGGCCAGGTCACTCGAAATCAAACCAGCGCCGCATTCCACCGAGCTTATAGCTGATGATATTCCCTTTCAACTTGTAATGATTGATGACCATTGCAGATAGAGATGGGGTTGGGTTGAACAAGCTACGATTGACAATGAGGATCCCAATGTCTTTTGGTTTCGAAGATGTCTTCTCAAGCAGTTTATCAAGAGCGCCAAACATTACCATCTCGGCCTCCTTTCTTGCTTTTGCTATACAGGGGTTCGGAGGTACTGTAAGAACGGCCTCTGGAAGATAAGTTGACTCCCCTAGTCCCGCCCTCTCAAAAATCTTCCTTTGAAACTTAATATTCTCTTCAGTGAATGTACCTGCCGATTGTGACCTCTCCGTGAAAATCTGCCTAGTGCATTTTCTTTCATTGTACAGCTTATAACAAGAGAAATTGACTTGACAAACAGGTCGAGGCTGTGTGAGGAAGTAAAGGGGAAGTAAAGGGTAGGCAGGAACACGAGAAGGGTCGAACATAGGATCACCGAGATGAGACTGAACCGCAGATGATCCCCAAGATCACAGAGGTCCTGGATCGAGAATGTGGAGAGTTGTGCAGCGATGATAACAACGGGAGGGGTCAAGAAGAGGTACATTCCATGGGTTATTAGATAATGATATCCATCTTCACATACTTCAGTTTCACCGATTGCTTGAAGTGAGGGAGCTTCCTAGAAGAGGACTCTTGGATCAATGGCTCATTTGGATTCGAAGACGACATCTTGTTCTCTTTTCCGAGGGGAAATCAAGCTACTCAAAAGGGATCCTAAAGTCTAAACTGACTCGAACTGAATGCAACAGTGAAATTAGGTGTGAACAGTGCCCACGAAAGAGACTTTCAAGCAATAAACCTCCGAATGATTGCGAAAGACAACACCATCGCATTGAATCAAAGACAGTGGCAACGGCAAAGGTACCACACAGCGAGAGACACTGTCAAAATGCGAAATTTCCCCACAAACTACCCCAGAAAAGCAGCGAAGCGGCCTCAATCCCTGCAAGAATCGACAAACCCATTTCTTGAAATCAGCCAAAAGTTCGAACTTAACCGCAAAGTCAGTGAGTCAATTATCAGATTGGATTTCAGTTTGTTCTAATGTTATACGGTGTTGTCAAAGTTGGAAATTTGATATTCACTTTGCATTTGATATCCCCTTTCCGGAATTAGCATAGAACCCTTGTCCTTTCTCAATAAAAATCGAGAAACGACTTTTGATGAAAGATATTTCGTTATGGGAACAAAATGCGATACACTAACATTTGTTGGCCAACTTATGTACATTTAGAAAGGCTGGTCACCCTTTACATTCGACAGCGAAGATTTGAGATCCCCAATGGTGAAGCCATGCATAATGAATCAGCACTTGATATCAAAATTCTAAGTTGCCTGTATTCTCCGTCTACCCGAAAAAGAACAAAACATGAAAATCTACTTAACAATTAATATTGCTCTGCTATGCGCAAAGATGGGGAATACTTAATAACTTCCACATCTATCGAATGTCACAAAGTCCGGACCTAGAGGATAGTGGTTAGAACTCAGATAAGACATTTTTAGCAGGTGTGAAACCATATAATAATTTTCAAGAGGGTTGCCAGTACCTATCGTCCATTCTTGCCATTTTTCTTCCTAAAATTAGACATCCATTCTTCCTCCAAAACTAGAACCCCAGTGCCAGCTCTTTTCCAAACTAAATTCATCAATAAAAGGGTAATTGATTCGGTTTGATCAGGCGGTCGAACGCTTGATCTGAATGTAACGGATTTTGGTTTGAATTCCTGTTTCCCACTTAGAGCAAACTTCAAGGTCACCCCTCATAAAGTTACGCAGGGTCAGGCTTACCCAAGGTAGGTGGACTATAGGCGTTTTTTCATACTGCCGAGGGCATTTTCTTTCTATATATTAGCTCCGACACCAGAATCTAAGTTAGGAAATGGTTTCTGAGAGTCCTCGGCTTGGAAAAGAATGTAACAGACATGATGAGGTCAAAAATATGGAGAAAGACTGCAGTCGATTAGCCAGTTTTCACCTTGCGAATCACGAGTCAATATCACTTCATGACAGTCAAGTGATCCTCCCCACAAAAACCCTTCCCAGCTTTCTTGCTCGCATGCTCTACCGCAGCATATCGCCTCATCACAGTTTCGATCATCAACGTCAAATGCTACGTCAAAACCAAGCAAACAAAAGCGATAGGCTGAACTGGGAATGCAACGAAATATCAGATCCCTCTTTCATAGTCCGCTGAATGTCTTTATGTTTGTTCGCAAGTACGTTACATTATACGTCCATATACCTTTGCAGAGATATAGCTATTTATGTAGAGAGAGTATCAGCATAGATCGCATAGCGTTCTTTTTCTATGCGAGTATTCTTCTGGAACTACTTTGATGCTGTATACATAGCCCACTGACATCTAAGAATTCCCCTTTGCAGCTGGAGCAAGTCGCTGACAGAAGCAATCAAGAGAAGCAAAGTAAAAAGTTAAGAAGTGGTTGAGTTCAAATGCAATAGGCACTGAAGATACAAGATATAGAAGATGCTATGTTTCATCGAATAGAGTATTTTAAGGTTTAAGAATACCCATGAGACAGCTGGAATTTCGCTTTCTTTACCCACTGCTAACTAATCTTTGATTAAACCTTTTCGGTTTTCCACTCTTTTGTAATATTTACAGCAAGAGAAAAAAAAAAATTTTAAAATAATAAATCTCACTTTTCCCCACAAAAACAGATTCAATACGTCACGCTATTATTCATGCATATGCAAAAATTGATGATAAGAAGCATGTCGATAGGATATGTAAAGTCTATGACCCAAAAATAAAATAAAATAAGATAAGTAAAGACTGCGGCGTCTTTGAAGCACTAACTAAAATAACTGTCTGACAGTCAGTGTAAGAATGCCATACAACTAAGCCTTCAAACTATGCTCAGTATTCACGATTTATTCTTTCTGACTGAAATTCTAACACCGTGTGATTTTCCTTGTTTCTGAATCATGTCTCAAGATCATTAAAATCTGCCTCCGACTATAACAAAGGGTACGTTGCATAGCATTGAACAAGTAGAGATCCATCTTCCAGTGTCTAGATCATACATCTCGACATCTGAAAAGGGCTCGCAGTCAGCTGCACCACCAATTGCAAATATCTTAGCCTTTAGAGATGCCCCCACTAGGCATCCTCTTCGCTGATTCATTGAAGGTCGATCAGTCCATTTATTGCACTCCTGGCTGTATGACTCCACTATAGTACGCAGAAGAAAATCTTTGTTATGCCAAGTGAGATACAACTAGAAGAAACTTCATGCTTTGAATCTAAAAAATTGATGCGGTCTATCCACCCAAACACTACTCCAGCAAGCACAATATCATGAGAGCAATTAGTACCTGTGTCATGCCATACATCATCATAAAAACCACAAAAACATATAGTTCACCTCTTAATTTTGCCACTGAAGCTTGGGAGCACACAAATCTCATAGGAGACAGTGAAGTCATGATATCTTCATGAGTAGAATAAAGATATGAGGCTGATAAATGGGAAGAACCATCATATCCTCCCACTATGAATATTGACTCATTAAAAGGAGGAGGTTTGCAACCAGTCTCATACCGAGTTTCAACGACAGGCCCAACAGCTGAAGATTCCCTGAGCTCTAATGCTTTGCATCTATCTTCTAGACAGCAAATTTTCTGTCTCTGCAATCCAGTAAGAGTTCATCCACAATGTCAATAAGTTCATTCATAGAACCATTAACAGCATCAACTAGGACCATATCAGCATATAAAGAATTTTTGCTTGACAGGAAGTGACATAAATACAATTCTAGAAAGTAGACGTCTGATAAGAATGATCCTTGTACTTTATAATTTTCTCTTCCAGAACTGACATTACTACACCCAACAAATATACAATGTTAAGTAGGACAAAAGCCACAAAACAAAAATCTATAATGATAATAGAACAGCAATAACTGATATTGTTGATTCATAGCATCATAAGAGTTGGATTATCATGTCTATGAAAACATAGACTTATCATATGCATCTTCTCAGCTAAGCAAGAATGACTGTTGATGTTAACAGATTATCATGTCTGTGCAATATTAAAGGGAACAAGTTAGTCAGTGTGTTAGCACTGAGTCAGAGTCCAGAATCTGCACATGCAGATACAAGCTTCCTAAGATAAGTAATTTGTAAGGCAGTTAAAGAGGCCCAAGTTTAATTTTAAGCTGGACTAGAAATGACAAATGAGATTTGACTAACAGGGATGGACATACACACGGAATGGGCAGAAATCGTCAAACGATGAGGGATATTTCAACAGAAACATACCAGCTCCTTCTCAATAAAACTAAATCTTTGGGCTTGTTCCAACTGAGATAACACGAGCCCTCGCACTTCACATCGCAACTGCAAAGCACATTTGACTATGTTACAACTGACAAGGTACTGAAATAATAGCGAAAAGTGGATACAGTAAAATAAAAGAACGGGTGGCTCTAATTACCTCAGCAACAATTTCTGAAACACCTACGTCAAGTGACAGCACTTTAGCGCCTTCCTCCAGGTTGTCAGGTGCCATTTCTGTTGTGATCATCGTGGATGAAGAATCACAACTGGAAGTGAACTCATAAGGAATCAGACCTTGAGTCTCTGTCACTGCCAGGGTAGGTGAACTCAGCTGAGAAGAAGTGCTAGAAGAAATGCTCACACAGGACAAAGCCATAGATTTCTTTTCTATGCATAAAGCCTCTTCATCCCTCTCCTTATCTATATGGGGTTGGGACATATGGCTCTCTCTATTAAAGTTAGGGGCAACAACTGAAGCATCCCCTAAAATGCTCCTATAATCAATTGGAGAAAATCTGGTTTCCGGTTCTACAACCTTAAATTCATCATGTTCACTGGTTGCACGAGAAGTTGATGAAGCACCTCTGAGGTGTATCCAAGCCTCCTTAGCAACTTCATAACTTGGTTCTGAGCTTGCATGCTCTTCAAACTCCTTCCTACTCTCAGGTGGAGAAGGACATGTAGATGCATTTATACAAGCTGCAGCAGGCACAGAGCCCTCAGGATTGCATTGACCTGAAGCAATAACTCCAACTTCAGCTGCAAATCCCGCTATGTCATCAGTTTCTTCCCCGTTAGGTCATCAAATCCTTTTCCTCCTGTAGCTAGAGACTTGGAACTTTGAGGTTGCTCCCCAGCATTAGAAGTTGAATCAGACCTGAATAGAGAGCTCCACAACTTTTGAGGAATATTATTTGCATTGGCATAACTTCGACTCTGATCAGCTTCATCATGCTCTGGCGCTGCAAACTCATTGGTATCAGATCCCAATAGTAGTCTCTCTTTCTCAAGCCTATGACTCTCATTAGACCTCCAGTCTCCAACAACCTGATTTGGCTGAGCAAGATCCCATCCACTGGCAGTTGTCTTGGCTCTTTCACCTCCTATCCTACTCTTAAAAGCAAGCAAATCTTTCTCCACAGTGATCTGTCTGTCTGGATATTTTGCCCTTGGAATAGTTGCATCAATTCGATTAGATGTAAACAGGCATATCAATTTTGTTGTCTGTTCTTGATCAAGTTCAAACCAGAAGTGCGTTGTACTATAGTAGTTGGAAATTATTACTGGTTGGAACTGCTCTTCCACCAAAGGCTGGCAGTCAATACGCCTTTTCACCTTAACCTTTAACACGAGCATTAACCAAGTAATCATCACAAGCCACAATATGAGAGCATGTACAAAATGAACAGTCAACGAATCATGGCACATACCTGCGCAGGATAGGGGGTTTCTTCAGAGGGTTCCTTTGTCCATGCACGTATGTCTATATTCATTTGGCCTCTGCTAGTGGCTTCAAACACGCCATGCAATTTCCTATCGCTGTAGTTGAATAAGAAAAGCGCCAAGCCAGGTTCAATCTTCTTAATATATGCATAATGTAGACGAGGCAGACCTGTTCAAGCATTTTAAGAGTTCCTCAAACTCAAAGGTAGCCCATTGTGCGCAACGAAATCCAAAACAAGTTTTGCATGGCACGCATTAAGAAACATCCAACTGACCAAATAGCTTCTTTGCATAACACTCCTTAATGGTATGGTGAGTGCACCCCAAAATTACTCCGCCGAGATCCTTTCTACACAGATTCCTTGCAGATGTGCTGCGATTGGATATCCCGTTTTGGCAGCACGCTTCCTCCAAGAAGTGATTATTTTTCTTGGCCTTTCCACCCATTCTGCTATCCAAAATTATAAGCACGGTTGATGTAATTCAAGCAGTGGCGACATGACAAAATGAATGCTAAGCTAGACAGCGTGCGAATCAATGATTTCCACATGTCCCTTTACACCAACAAGGTTAAGGAGAGGAAGATAGGAAAAAATAGGACTCCAGCTATAAAATATTACACGATTGCATGATTTAATACTCAATGGATCCATGTTGATATTTGGTCCAACATTGAAGCTTGAAAACTTATCACAATCAGAGATAAATGAGGTGATAAGAGAACATGGGACTCTGTGCTCTATCGGACCCTTTGCTTTAACAAATAAGGATAGTAATATTTGATGTAAATAATTACATAGATATCACTTCACAAGAGCTCTTTTAGTCCATATGGGACTTAAGATTGTTACAAACTCCTGGCTTTTACCTTGGAAACACACGAAGCAAGTAGGTTTTTAAAGGTGAACCCAATAAATTCTTCAGGATGTTCCTACCATGTAAGACATTGTGCCAAACAAGTACAAGGCCATAGCCTGGAACTTGATTTCCACATGTTGCAAGACCAATGTTTAAATTTATCCAGCAATTTTCACATGTTACACGAAGGGATAATAATGAGTATGACCAAAAGCACTCAGTAGGAATGCCCAGCAAGTATTAGAATTTCATGCAAATAACAACTAAGTGAAGCATTTCTCTCGGGGGATATCAATAGTGATTTAGATTTTCTTTAGGTGCTGCAGTCATTACATCCATGAACAAAAAAATTCAATAAAATGCATCAGAACACACGAGTCCATTCGGTCAAAAGTCAAAAAACCATATATATGAATCGATTCACAGAACAAATATGGATTGTAAATAAGTATTTTTTACAAACTTGGTCTCCCAAATTACATTGAGAAGTTTGAGAAAAGTAATATATATATTCCACTTTCCTTATCAGATTTTCACCAAAATAGTCTCCATCTTTCTTTCATATTAAAACAGTAGATGGGGATATTCCCTTATCACTTTTCACCATGGGACATGCATTCCCCTTCATAGGAGTCAATTTCCTCGCATGAAAATCTCACTTGAAGGCCATAACAGCAGTTGGATAAAAAAAAAATTCTCTTCCCTCACCGGTTCCTTGGTTCGATAATCTAATGATATATATAAAGCACGTTCAACGAAACCTTTCAAACTTCAAAAACTCGTACGACAAAACTGCCACGAAGACCAGTCCCAAACATATAAGACAAATTATGATAGTCCATATCTACAAAATCAACAAAAAAAAAAAACTTGTAATTTCCAAACGAATAGCATGATTTTGATTCAACAACATAACTAAAATATTTTTCTCCAATATTTTTGTTCGACTCTTCCCACGTGCAATCCACATTATCTCCCAAGCTCATTAGAATTTATTCCAAGAGGACTCAAAAATCTTCGATCATTCTCCCTATCCAAAGCAAAAATCTTTGCCATTCGGCACATGCACGCGCCTCTGCTATTTTGCTAGTGATGAAGATGAAGAAGAGGAACGCCGAGAAAAAAGGAAATACTTTCTCATCTTGCGTCTTTCAAAGGACAGCAATCTTAGTCAACTTCCTTCCGATACACTCCCCGAACGAACGCCTCGAAAACGCAGAAGAATCAGGAACCGCTTCGCCTTCCGATTACACCTCGACGAAAAAACGCGAAACGGATTTACGAGAAAGTCTCGCAACAGGGCTCGACCGACTCTCGCGATACGTCGTCTCGCTCGAGAGAGGGGAAACAAACCGACGAACCGCGCAACGCAGATAGAGAACGAACGAAAAACCTAAGCGGGATCGCGCACGGCCGAACGACTCCGAAAACCTCGAAACGACGACGAGACGAGCGACGCCTCGAGAAAGAAAGATCCTTTCGCCTCTGTATCCGTATAGCTCGAAATGGCAACGCACCAGAACCGCTCGAGACGATCGTTCATCGAAAAAAACAAAGCCGAGGCGGCACGAACATTGGCAACATCAACCTCGATTTGCTTCGACTTCGCGAGACGCGAAACCGAAACCGAAAAAAAAAAAAAAAAAAAAAAGAGTATATCTTCACCTGGAGAGAATCGCCGATCAGCGAGCTGCACGATGCCGAGAACGAAAGCCGAGAGCGGAAGCTGCGCCGAGAGAACCGTGACGCTTCGAGGAGCGACCGCGAATGGAGAAGCCTGCGAGCTTGCACCGAAGCTCAAGCAGGCTACTCTTATAAGCGCGAAAGCATGCAGGGAGAGAGAGAGGGAGAGGGCGAGAGAGCAGTCGCCAAAAATGGTGGTGGAAGTGGAAAAGCAAAGGAGGCGCGCAACGACCCCCCGCCTTCGCTTGAAACGAGTCGCGTGGCGCGTGGGACGTGGGGCGTGGGGCGTGCGATTTTACTCTTTTGTCCCCGACGCGGCGCTTGCGTTTCCCCGCAGGGCGCCGGCCTGATCTTTTCAGATCCCCGCCGAGCCGCGGACGCGTGGCCGCTCCCGGGGGAAGAGGACAGAGGAGATCGTGGGGCAGTCACATCAACGGATTTCCCGATCATTTCTTGATGAGGGCAATCGTGTCATTTCGCGTTGGAACTAGTACTGATTGTAGATGCGGGAACTGCCCATTTTGATATTGATGGAATTTTTTTTTCTTTTAACTGAAAAACCCACGCACTGTGTTAACAGTGACAGCTGTATGAGGTAACAGAAATAAACCCTGAGGGCAACACGTTAGCCATTACACACATACCACCAAGTAAATCATTCTGCGACGCCCGGGAATCGAACTCTTTCTCTTGCGTTAAAGGGAGAAGCTCGCTGCCAGCAGCGCCACCCAAGTAGGTGGTACTCATACTAGAAGTCAATCCCTTATATTAGAGGTAAAACTGGAAACAATTGAACCAACTATTGGAATCGGTTTCGAGTTCTTGATTTTATCAATTCAGTTCTCAGATTCTGAGTAAGAATCAAATCAAGAATTGAAAAATCAGATCCAGAATGAGAAATCGATAAAGTTTAATTATATATTTTGAACTTTTTATTATTTATTTTACTATATGTGCTTTTTTTATGGATTATTGCTTTTGACAAATGACCATTTTGATTAACTAAAAACGAAATGAAAAAAATTG
The DNA here is from genome assembly GCA_016097485.1 of Eucalyptus sideroxylon x Eucalyptus melliodora. Taxonomy (NCBI): domain Eukaryota; kingdom Viridiplantae; phylum Streptophyta; class Magnoliopsida; order Myrtales; family Myrtaceae; genus Eucalyptus; species Eucalyptus sideroxylon x Eucalyptus melliodora. Next base: position 23,162,893 of record CM027826.1, on the reverse strand, counting down.
ATCAATTGGAACCGATTGACACGAGTAAGTTTTAGATTTCATTTATGCAAAGTAATTTGAAGTTCCAAAGATTAATAAATCGTTTCCAACTTACTTGCAGATAGATAGAACGTGACTTGCAAGCAACAAGAAGCTACTCTTGTCTCTGGACCTTCTGCTCCTTGTACTTGCACATGCCCTTTACATGAACTTTCATTAGTAGCCATGGTGCAACGCCTGTCAAAAATGCTTTTGACAATTTTTCCAAATTCCAATCATCGAAATGTGCCAAAATATCCTAACAAAAATATATGAAATGGTTTAGGGTACATTTGTTTCACTTAATAAATAAATAAAAAAGATTGCTTATATTTTTCAAATAATTTATCAATAAAAATATTTTCATTATCGATATAATTTACATTTAAATATTTTCATAGCATATTTTCCTAGTCTATGAAAATATTTTCTTCTTCATATTTGTAAGCAATATAAATAATTATTTCTAAAATAATATTTTTCAAATTATTCAATTTTTTTCATAAAGAGTGCCTTGGAATTTTATTTGAAAACTTAAAGAAATAGGGGCCTATTTTACCGGATTAGAGATAGTGGAGGTTTTAAACTAATGTAATTAAAGATTAGGGGAGACAGATTATAAAGAGTAGCTCGGGAATTTTGCTTCGTGCGAAAAAATTGGTGGTACTGAGATTTGAGAAGCTCGAAATCACGGGAAATAAAAATTACATTTATATCTTTTGCTTCCCGTCGAGGGTTTCGGTTGATTTTTCTCGAATGCGACAAGGTTGGTAGAAACGAGAAGATGCATGTCCTGATCAATCAAACGAAGCAGGCGCGAGAAAAGACCAGGCGTTGTGGAGGATTAGAAAAAGATTCGTCCTGTACCAAATTCTCTGGAAGACTTTCGGGAACATAGAGAATTAAAATTCTTATTGAACCTTGGTCTGATCGAAATTTTGAAGCCATGTGCATGTAATTGTGCGCATGTGATTGGGAAAAAAGCTTCATTTTATTCTTCTGTGTTCTTTTCGCAGGTTTATAACTTGCCCGGATCGTCCATTTCAAGCAACAATCAAAATTCACCTTGGAACTTTCCCGCTATGCATTAACAAATTTCCAATCTTTCCAAAGTCTCTCCTACAGGTTGGGTCTCAATGTTACGAAAGGCGAGCGATCGAACAATAATATAGACAGAAGAAGAAAATAAATTGGATACCGGATTTACGTGATTCGGTCGTAAAGACTTACATTCACGGGGAGAGCAACGACGGATTTCACTATAGATTAAGCGATACAAGGAGCTTAGAGTCACTCAAACACTCTCTCGGTGTTTCCCAAGCTCCAATTATACCTAATAACTCAGGCAATGTTTAGCCTCGAAATTCCTCAAGAAATAATCTTAATCTCATGAAGGAATTACACGCAAATCTTACTACGAGATTTGATTGACTTGAAGACTAAATTTTCTTAGATATAATTCATGAACAAAAACGACAAAAAAAAAAAATCCCTCCCAAGCACTCGACGACGAGACGACGCTTCAAGACCAATTCTTCATGATCGACCTCCATGCCACCCATGGCCACAGGTTTATTTAAGTGAGACCCTTATTCTTTTGCCGACTTCTCATAGGATTTTGTTTCCTATCTTGCATGACACGCACATTAATCCCAATTAAGGTGCAGATCAAAGTGAACACCAAATATTCTTATTTTGTTGTTATCTTTAACGATTTTATTCAAAACATATCTTTGGATATTTTAAACAAAATCAAAGTCCAAGTAAAAGTAGTCCAAGTAAAAGTTAGACTTTTCTATTTCAAAGAGTCAGACTTTCCAATGCAGATTCGAATTTTGGAAAGTTGATCCGAAGATCTTTTTGCTCGATTTCGAATGTCCGCAACATATCAAATTTGGAATATTCGGAATTTTGCATTGGATTCAAACTCGAAACATATTTTAACACTCAAACAATGTCGCGATGTCGTCCCTCGTTGTCTCTCATCGATCCTCATCCTCGCTGTGCTATTGTTGCTCCAATCCCATGCGGACGTCAGCACCGCTGGTCACTACGATCCTCCATATATGTGTAAGTACCACGTGTTATCACACCGGCTCTTAATTTCTGGTATATCTCTAGGCCACGATACTACAATTTGATCTTTGTTTGTATATTGATGCGTTATGGGTAATATGATCGTAGCAACCGCTTGCTTCGGGTACGACCCATCGCAATTCTCCTTGAGCTTCTTGTTCGCGGCCGCTTGGAAGGCATTTGGGACAACGGCGTTGCTTGCAGGAGGCAATATTGGGTTCGGTGCATAAGTGCCGACCAGCCGAAGACTTGCAACCCAACCCAATGGTCCAGGTCAGGATTGTGGACCAGGCACTCAGCGCAGTCTCCCTGTCCTCTTCGGACCGCGCCCCCATTGTCTTGTCCAAGACCGTGTTCGAGGCCATTGCAAATCCATCCGCATCATCTGTAAAGGTTGAGTTTGTACAGTAAGTAGCCGGTTCATTGATTGGACTATTGTCCATTATTTTGCTTTCGATTTGTGTCTTTGTAGATTTATCTCAATTTTCGGGAAATCTTTGGTGATCGTTGTGTGATTTACGTGCAGGGTTTGAAGTGATCAAGAGGATACTTTGGAAGCAAAGCAAAGCAGGGTCTGGGAGACCAAATTGATACCCTTCTTGTTGAGGGTTTACATATAATACTTCGATACAAGACATGATACATAGTAATTGATTATGATACAAGCTGAAATTTATATATTTATTCCCTTACTACTCAATCTAACATACTCTGCCAACTATAACTTGAGTTACAACAATTGAAGGCTCAAATATGATGTTATTATAATTGACTCTATTCTTCACATCAAAATAAAAATGGATGGATATTGCCAGAAATATAGTTGCTAGCTATATGATCTATAAGCTCAATATTAAAACTTTTAGGAGCGCACAATAAAAACCCGATATCTTTCGCATGTGAAGATTAGTAAGTGGTAGCCCAAGTCAAAAGTGAGTGTTAGGTCTGCTAACCCCTTCATCCAGGTATCCTTCCGGGTCAAGATAAGATTTGAAGTTTGCCATTAGGAGCGCTCACCAAGTGGTAGCCCAAATCCGAGGACATTAACACATCTAGTAAGATCCACCTTCATGTAAAAAGATAGTAACTGAATTGGTCAATGTACAATAGGTTTAGGATATCATTACCATAGTGTACAACCGAATGACATTCACTATGCGTACATTATAAATCATAACAAATTAATAGTTTTTTTCAAAATTTTATCTTTCACACATGTAGTTCAATATATATATATATAGACACACACACACATACATACATAAATACATACAGATGTTTGTAATATTTAGATTGAGATTTCAAAGTTACTTCTTTTTTTACTTTCGTTTGCCAAAATTGTAAACTTTTATTTGTAGAACAAAAGGCTCCTCCTGTTAAAGTTAAATGCATAAATGTGCTAAAGTCTCCTTGTTACTTGCAAAACTTTACTAAATTATGGTTTAGGATATATCCTCTTTTTTTTTCTTTTCAAAGAACTATAACCTCTCAACAGTACTTATGCCCTTAGTATGGTACCCTATCAATTGTTGTCTTAAATGAAGATGTTTCCTCGTTGGCAATTTCCGCTTGGTCTTGACTATAACAATGATAAGAAACTTAGATAGTTAAAATAATAATAATAATAATAATAATAATAATAATAATAATAATAATAATAATATATTGCCATTTGACGAAAATGTTGATGTTTAATGGGGTCGGTATACGATTTGCAAAAGCAAAAATGGAGACAAATATGCAGATTTATCAGATAATTAGGAAATAAAACAATTTACAATTTGGAGGCAAGTAATTACACGATGCAATTATGCATGTGACGATTCTTTACTGTGGATTAGTTTGCCAATAAGCTGACACCCACATCATTATTCGTGGATGTTATTGATGATAACAAAAGTTATATATGATTTATGATATATTTATTTTACGAAAAACTCAAGATTTGAAAAACATTTTATGAAAAATAATTATTTGTATTTGTCATAAAATGTATGAACGAATGAAAAATATTCTCGTATATTTTTTCGTCACTCAGGAAAAATAATTAGACATAAATTATTGTTGATAATAAAAACACTTTATGTCAACAAATTTTTAGTGATATAATCAATCATTTTTTTTGAAAATATATTCCAAATCTTGAGTTTTCTGTAAAACAAATGCACTATTTATATCACAATTATAAATGTTCAAATATCATATTTGATCAATTATTATACTTCAAATATCTAATTATTAAGGAATAACTATCACATTCTAATAGGAATTAATTACAATTGTAGGGCATTATCATGTTAGTCCGATTTAACATAAAGAACTTTAATCTTCCCAAAGATCCCGAAAACCGACTGGGATTTAGCATCTTAGATCCGATGGTATAATTAACAAACGGAGGAACAAACAAGCAACGTGATCCATTCAACTTAACAAATCAATGCCCTTGACCCCGAAAAAACAGTAAGTCAAATGCCAAATCCCCTAATCTTTCTCTTTGCTTCGAGCCTCCCCTCTCCATCGCTTCCCCCTCGACGCCGTGTGAATCTCTCCCTCTTTCAGTTCCCCTTCCTCACCCTCGCTTCGTGATCCGTCGCAGCTCGCAGTCCACTGTCCCTCTCAGGCGAGATGAACCACGACTTCGACCTCCCCGACGAGGACGACGCCCGCGTCATGAAGGCCGGTGAGGAGAAGGAGATCGGCAATTAGGGCCTCAAGAAGAAGCTCGTCAAGGAAGGTGAAGGCTGGGACAATCCTGACGATGGAGACGAAGTCGAAGGTCGGTGTCTTTTTTCGGGATCGTTGTTCGATGGATGCGTCGCGGTGTTGGCTTTGTCATTTTTGTTTCCCAGAGGTGGTTGAGCTCATGTTTTGTTTTGTTTTCAGCGTCTGACAACGGGATTCTCCTTGATGCTGCTCAACTTTATATTGTTCGGGACCGCGACACTCCTTTCAAGAGCACTCGTGGCCAAGGTGAGGTTTCCAAGATTTGCGCTCTAATCGTGATTGTTAGCTCAGTGAAATATAGTTCTCGTCAGTATGCTCTCTACTTTGGGTTGCTTAATCTCGAACCTAGTTGGGCTGTTAAGATGCGCGCTCTCTTCTCTGTAAGAGCTTTCTCCCTGTCCATGGTGATAGCTAACCCCGTATACCCGATGTCCATCCATTCCAAAACCCTAACTTTTCCATGATGGCTTCCCTTAACCCTCCCATCCCAATCTCTGTTTTCCTTCTTCATTCATGACCTTTGGACCACCCAGCTTCATCTCCTTCCCGTAAAATGGCGACTGCGGTTCCCTCATCCTCCACTACCCTTTAACCAGAGGAACCCTAAAAATTCTTGCCTCCTCTCCTAGATTAACCCCGGATCCTATCACCTGCTTTATCTCTATTCTATCCTGTACTGCTGCTCGCCTTACCTAAGAGCTTCCTTCATGTATAGCTCCCCTATTGTGCAAGCCGTTGAGAATATGTGGGAGTCTTGGGTAGTAGGAGCAAATTGTGGGATAGGTAATGCTGTTGGCTGGATTCCTTTTGGCCAAGATTTTCAAGCTGTGGGAGACTGGAATTTTTTACCATGGAGTGCCCCTGTCATAGAAAATTCATGTAAGCATGGAAGGTGTGGTAGAGAAAGAACTAAGATTAGCTGCCCTGTGTAGCAGACTAGGCAATCGTGGTCGGAGGATGATCTAGTGACTGTGAATGGGGGGATTCTTGAGAAAAAATCGAGAAAATGCAGCATTATATTGTTGGGGAAGCTCTATTTTAGACGGAATGACAATTTCAGGCGTTCCAATCTTCCATGAAGGGAGCCTAGAAAGCTGATGATTTGCTTTGTGACCAGATGCAGCCGTCTCTTCACTTTTACATTCCGCTCCATAAGGAGTGAGAGAAAGTTACAGAGGGCAGCCCATGGTCATTTTTGGGTAATTTGCTGATTCCTCAACAATTGGACCCCACTAATCCCTGTACTTTTAATCATTGTACAATGTACATTTTGGGTGCACGTACATGGCCTACCATTAGCAAGAATTACGGGGAAAGTGATGCAGAAGTGGCATCTAAAATGGCAAAGTGCCGGATCCTTAAACTGGAGGCAAAAGAGGGCAGCCCCTGTAAAATTGGGAAAGCTAGAGTACTTATAGACTTATGGAGCCCTCTAAAATCAGGGATTGTGGTGAACCTTGGAGACAATCAGTTGTGGGTTGATTTTAAATATGAGCAAATCCCTCATTTTTGTTATTCATGTGGGATATATGAAACTCATGAGCTGGAATTGTCAAGAGTTGGATACATCTCTGACATTCTAGTCACTGAGAGCCTTAATGACTTAATAAAGGCCCACTAATGAGTTTTTAATGAAAAAAAAAAACAAAGAGCATATGGTACTCAGGGTGAAAAGGAGGTTGAAATTCCAACATTATTTTGATGCGAAGCCAGGTTTGACTGTGATAAGGAAGGAAGGGATATCAGTCGGTGTGAACTCCCCCTCAACTGATTTCATTAAGCTGGTATGCGAATAGGAAGATAGCAAGCATTTGATGAGAAGTATGTTTATACGTGCTGTGGATACCTTCAAAAATAGTCTTGTTATGGGAAGAGCTGAAGAGGGTAAAGACACATAACCACCTCCTCTAGATTTGTATTAGAGATTTTAATGAAATACTATATCACTGGGAGAAAATGAGGAGGAGAATGACGGAGCACTATGGAATATTGCTCGCTAATGACTTGGAAAGTAAATGATGCAAATATACTTGGACTAATAATAGAGAGAGAGAGAGAGAGAGAGAGAGAGAGAGAGAGAGAGAGAGAGAGAGAGAGTATCTTGAGAAGGAAAGACTAGACGACGTCCTTTATAACACTCATTGGAGGGTTTTGTTTCTCAAAATAGAAGTACATGCCTTACCCGCCGTTGGCTCCAACCATAGACCCATCGTACTCTCTTTTGAAGAAGAAGCTGTGAAGCGCCAAAAGGAACTCAAACTAGAGGCATTTTAACTTGGAAAATGACGAGTATGATGGTGTAGTTCACTCAACATGAAAATCGTCAACAAGGGAGACTAAGAACCCGATTACAATGGTGAAGGATGTCAAAGCAGCCCTGTCTTTCTAAAGGAAGAAGTTCTTGAATGCCCATAGGCAAATCACTCCTCTGAAAAAGGAAATCCAGATTATAGCAAATAGCCATAGTCCTCAATGGGATAGCGAAAGAGTTCAGCTTTTGAAAAACAAGATTGAGGACTTGTGGTGACAAGAGAAGATGTTTTGGGGTATGAGATCCCAAATTAATTAGGTGAAAGGGGGTGGCAAAAACACTAAATTTTTCCTTGTTACCATGATTTAGAGAATGCGACGTGATAAAATAACCATGCTGGAAATTTCAGAGGGTGTGTAGATCCGTGAAATTAACAGCCTCAAGAATGCAACAGGAGATTTCTTCGAAAATCTTTACAGCACAGGAGATTCGTGAAACTTTCAGCCCATCTTGAATCAATGTCTTATTTTAGTCAAGGATGAGGCTAGACCCGTCAAATGAGTGGGTGGAGTTGGGTTCGGGTCAAGTTGGGTCAAAAAATGATCCAACTGAAATTCACCCATATAACTCATATAACCCATTTTTCTATAATACAATTCTAATGACCCATACTAGACCCAAATTCTAGTAGTTTTCTCCTTGAATTTTTGTTTCTAGACGTGCCCAGCAAGATGAGAGAGGCCGCCAAATCAACATGTGACAAGCACGTGACACGTGCAAACCAAGAGACGTCTACTAAAAAGTAAAAATGAAGAGTGTGAGCGCCTCAGTAGTCAAGGAAAAACAAGTCCCCTAACGCACACTGGCCGATCGCAGAGCTTCCCTGCTTGAGAACAATTGAAGAAGCTCCTTGCCGGCAATTTTTTTCAATTTTCTCAAAGAATTTATGTTTTCTTTTTGTTCTGAATTGAACCGAGAAATCATTGAAATCTCATTTCGGCAAGCGTGAGGTTGTAATTATGATCATGAATTCCAACGAGGAAGAGATCGAGTTTGAAGAGGATGAAAAAGTTAGGGTCGTAAAAGACGACGCCTCGCTGTCAACAAAGATGATGAGGATGAAGAAGAAGAAGAAGACCGCGATGAGCGTTGGACCTTTGTCTTTGCTAGGAAATCAAATGGGTTGAACTCGATTTTTTGTTTACCCATTAAAACCCATCATTAGTTAGGCTGTGCTTCCTTAAACCCATTTAAACTCATATTAAATCTTAACCAACTCGTATATGACTCATTTTGTTAAATATGAGTTAAAACATGGGTTCAAGCCCTATTTTGAAAGCTTTAAATGAGGCGAATGAATCTTTATATGCGAATATCACTTTGCAGGAAGTGAAAGAAGCTAGTTTCCAATTTGGAGCACCGTGAGCATCTGGGCAGATGGAATTAACAGGCAGTTTTACCAACATCATTAAAAGGAGATTAAGGAAGATATTTTAAAATTGGTGGCTGGCTTTATAGAATAGGGACAGCTGAACCCAGCCTCAAACAACACCTTTATTATTCCCTGAGTCTCCAACCCTGAGAAGATAGAGTAATTCCGCCGGATAAAAGCACGTTTGGTAACGCTTTTATTTCAGAAAACAATTTTTACTGAGAAATGATTTTTTATATTTCTATTCTCAGGAATAACTTTTGAACAAAAAAATGCGTTTGGTAACTTACCAAAATTTCTATTCCCGGGATAGAAATTCGTTTGGTAAAATTCTTAGATTTTTTATTTCTTTTAATTTTTAAAATTCTTTTATTATTATTTTTCTTTTTTCTTTTTCTCTTTGGCCGATCGGCTGGGTGACGTTCAATGAGCTCACCGGAGCCTCGCCAAGCCAGGGCGAGGCCTAATGAGGCTTGGCCTCGCCAGATCTAGGTGAGGCCGAGCCTCACCGCTGGCTAAGCAAGCCTCGCTAGGCCACCAGCGAGGCTTGGTTTTGCCCAGGCGACGCGAGGTCGGCCTCGCCCTGGCCTGGCGAGGCCTGGCTGGGGAGGCCAAGTCTCGCCGTGGTCTCGTGAGGCTCGTCCTCGCCAAGCCACCGCAGGCAACGCTGTCCTTGAGGTGGCCCGGACCGAGTGGCTAAGTGAGCTTGGCCTCGCTAGATCTAGGTAAGGCCAAGCTTCGCATGGCCACGGCGAGGCTTGGGTTGACGAGCCTTGCCGTGGCTTGGCATCTCCGGGGGCCGGCAAGGTCACCGGCCCTAATTTGGCCAGTCGTCAGCGCCAGCCATGGCCAAGGTTGGCGACCGGCCAAAAGGAAGAAGAAGAATAATAATAATAACAAAAGAAAGAGAAGAAAAAAAGAAGAGAGAGAAAAATTGATTCTCGAAATTGTTTCCGAGAACAATAAGCTACTTTTTTCTACTTCTTATTTCTATTCCAAATCTATTCCCATGAATAAAAAAAAAATAGATTTTTTATTCTCGAGAACAAAAGTTTTACCAAACATATTTATATTCTTTTTTCGTTCTTCGGAACAAAAGAACAGAGATTTTTCTTTCGGGGAATAGAAATAATTTTTAACAAACAAGCCCTAAGCCTTTGTAATTTTGCTTACAAGATTATCTTTAAGGTACTAGTGAATAGGCTAAAAATATTGCTACTTGAACTGATCACTATGGAACAAAGTTTCTTTGTGAGTAGGAGACAAATGCAGGACAACATCCCAATTGTCCAACAAGTTCTACACCAGTTACGAACTAGAAAAGGAAAAAGAAATTTCAGGCGGTGTTGAAATTGGATAGGCAAAGATCCTATAATAGGATTGAATAGGACTTCTTAGATGTAGGTATGCTAAAGATAGGAATTCGTAGAAAATGGGTCTTGTGGATTATGTAATGTGTAACTACAAATTCTCTCAGCATCAAATTTAATGGAGCTTTCGACCATCATGGAGAATTAAACAAGGTTACCCTCTTTCTCCTTATTTATTTATCCTCATTGCTAATGTTCTCTTGCTTTTAATGAATAAAGCAATTAAAGATTGTAGAATTAAAGGGATTGAGTTGAATAAGCATTGCCTAACTCTTTTTCATCTACTGTTTGCGGATGAATGGGCTTTAAGGATCTAATTGCCTTTAACAAAGTCATGTTTAGAAAACAAGTATAGAGATTGTTACAATCCCCCCTAATAAGGCCATCTTAATAAGGCCATGTTGGGAAAATAGGTGTAGAAATTGTTATAATCCCCCTTAACTTTATGGAGGTAGTTGTTCAAGGCATTGTACTATCCTAACACATATTTTTGGTATGTGGGAAAGGGATGGCGAAGTTTATTGATGGAAAGAGAAACCACCGGGAACTTAGTCCAATGGTTGATGGGAAATGGAGAACATATCGGAATACGAGAGATTAAGGGTTTGTTCAGTAATATTTATATTTCTCTACCTTTTCTATTCTTTTTTTTTCTCGAACAAAGAAAGAACATTAAACAAATGCAACATGTTCCTTATGCTAGTGATGTTGGAAGCTTAATGTACGCTATGATGTGTACAAAACCTGACATATGTTTTTCAGTTAGAATGGTGAGTAGATACAAATCTAATCCAGGTCAAGGATATTGGAAAGCCATTAAAAGAATAGTAAGATATCTAAAGAGAATTGCTGATTATACGTCGAGTTACCAAGGAAACGATTTGCAACTTGAAGGCTATTCATATGCTGATTGGGGAGGAGATTTAGATGAAAGAAAATATAATCTCTAGATTTGTTTTTTTTACTGAATAATGGTGTCATATCTTAGAGTAGTAGGAAATAAATATATATAGCATTATCCACGATATAAGCTGAGTTCGTGACATTATCATCAGCAATAAAAGAAAGTGTTTGGCTTAAGAAATTTTTGGATCATTTAGGTATTATTGAGAATGCTAAAAACTTATTGTTGGTTAACTATGATAACCAAGCAGCAATAGTGTACACCAAAGATCCAAAATATCATGGCAATACCAAACATATAAATACCAAGTATAATTTTGTCAAAGATATAATTGCACGAAAAGATGTGAACCTACAATACATATCTACACATAGAATGATAGCAGATCATATGATGAAGCTAATACCTATAGATGTGTTTTGTGGCAATGTGAAATTTCTAGGATTGCGTAGAGGCTAATATACTGAATATTAATCACCGGCCGCGGTGGCTCCACTGGTTAAGGCTCTGTTGATCCTCAACGAAGAGGTGAAGGGTTCAAAACCCAGAGGAGGCGCTAGGTGTATTAAGTGTGACTCAAGGGTAGTGGATCATCCTGCTTAAGTGTCACCTAGGGGTTTACGGCGCGGCTGTCGGCTGCAAGCCGGTTCCTCCAGCACCAAAAATATATATATACTGAATATTATAATTTCCCTTAGTGTTCACATTTAATGAATTTGTATTTTCATTATTAATGCCTATGAATCTTTGTTTAAAGTTTATGCATCTTAATGCTCAGTACATTATATAAAATTGAGGAAGTATATCGGACAGATAAAAGATTAGCCCACTCACATGGGTAATCGCCTCTATTTACTATTATAATAAATAGAGATGAAATAATTTTTAAGCTTATTATCTAGGTGATAATCGAGAGGTCAAGCTTAAAATATATATATATATATATATATATATATATATATATATATATATATATATCTTCTTAACTAAGTGTTAAGATGAGGACACAATATTTATTATGTCCGAAAGTAAAATAACCAACATATTTTACTCTATTTGTCTATGATGCCAGATGTGAGTTTTGATGAATTTTGTGAAAGAATAGATACGTGAACTCAAGTTAGACATTAGGTATGTCTGAACTATCATTTGTACGATATTAAAGGTATAGACATACGCTCCATGGGAAATGAGTTAAGTACCGTAATACGTATTTCATACTACGTATGCATAAGATGACAAACAAGAGTGGCAAAAGTTTTGATCTCAACTTTTATGCTGTGTGAGACTCTTGAGGAAATAGTTCTTTCATTAAGTGCCCTCATGACTCTTACTTATTCTCAAAATTTCTATTTGGCGTTTGTTATTTAGAATGTTGTCAATGATCATGAATTGATTCGATCTAATGAGACATTATTAGAAAAGCAAGTTGAATTGAAATTGAGAGTTTCAAGGAAAGAGGAAAATCGAATTTTGAGAATCACATTTAGTTTTGTATTCACTGGTTGACAAATTATGATTGTTTTTGGGATAATCATAATTGTAAATATAATATATATCATTATTAAAAAGAGATCAAAAGAGAAATAAATGTGATCGATCGATCTAGGGTACTGCATACTAAATCTACTCAAAATTGTGATGTCCATTACGAGCTGCTATATATTCCTAACAGATATATGGCAACGAGCTCTCAAAATATACTGGTCGCACGGATTATTCACCGGTATGAATGTTGCGAGAGGTAAAGAGGGTTTTGTTCGGCCCACCATATGTGAGTGGGAGATGATGAGTTTTTATGTTTGATAGGCTTATTTAAGCCCGTCCGCCCATGTTGGGCCAAAACCTGGCTTATAAGTGAAGGGCCTATAGAAAAGTGCAATTACTATAGATAAAAAAAAAAATGGGGATTATTTGAACAGTTAACGTTATCTAAGCAGTTGCGTAATCTGAACATAATAAAATACATTCTCTCTGTTTTTCTACGTTCTCTCAATTTTTCCATGCAAAAACAGTATGCTCCTCTTGAGGAATAGAATCAGGGCTTTGAAGAATTCCTCGTAAAACTGTGACGACGGTGTTTAATCTATTAAAACTAAGGTATGTTTGATTACGTGATATACTTTTTGATCGGTGTAACATGTTTTTCTAAACACGTTTTCCACGTACGTTTTTGGTGTTCGATTGAGTATCGGATCGTTTTTGGGAATCTGTTTCCCTACATTGCTATCGTGACATCAACCGACAGTTGCCCGCACATGCATCGGGCAAGTGCCGGTAACGTCACGATGACATCACTTAGCAAAGTCAGTCAATTTACCCGACCTAACCTATCTGTATTGACCCGTTGACTTTGACTGTTGACCGTTGACTACCGTTGACCGGCCAAAAAAAAAAACAGAGGAAAACTATGTTTTTCTGTTTTGTTCATTGTTGATTATAAGTAATCCATTTTTTCTGCATTTGTTGCAGGAAATATGATGCATTTTGTACGCATGCCTATATTTCCGAGAACGGACGAAGAAAATGCGAGACTTGAAGGGCTAAAAATTAGAATTAGCTAATTATCGGTGGAATGACGGTGATGTAATATCACACGTGGTCAGAGTCAATCAGATGATACAAGAAATCATCTGGAATGATTATCCTATGTCGGATTTTGAGAAAGTGCCAATCTTAATGGATACTCTTCAACCTGAATGGCAAGCAACGTTAGATCGCCTATGGGAGGTCAACGTGGTTCCGGATTATAGGAGGTTTGCAATAACTTTTGTAAGAGAGTACTATAAAATCGAGTTAACCAAGACTTCAACCCTCAAGTTGAGTGTCACATGACATATAATGAATGCGCCTTAGAAGTGGCATGAGAGCTCTCCAAAGGTCTTTTCATGATTGACCAATATACATTCAAAATTCTCAGAGAATTTTGCTAAGAGATTATAAAAGACTTTCCCAATTTATGAGATAAATGAGAATATTTGGATTTAATTATTTATTTATTTTAGATTAGTTTGAAATGCTTAAGGTGTAAATATCTCTTTCTATGTTGATATATTTCCTCTGAATATATTACTTAGTGTAAATGACATATATATATAAGTGTCAGCACTTGTATGCATGGCAAAAAGGGTCTGTCTCAGTATTGCTTAGGAGAAGAACTTACCAAGTAACTCATGCTTTCCCCCCTTGAGGTACGCCTCCAACTTCTTAGGATCACTCAAGACTTGATAGGCCTTCCTAAGCATCTACACAAACATCAAGGGCATAATAAGTACAACAAAATATATTTTTGTTCCAAGAAAGCTGAAGAATCAAATTGACCTAGAAATTTTCTGTTGCTTTTGGATCTCCAGGATTCTTATCTGGATGAACCTGCCGTGCGTGAAAGACAACATGAAAATTTCAGAAATTCATCATATACACACAACCTTACTCCTAACCCAGGTGATAGGTACCTTTAGGTAGTATGCCTTATTAATATTGGCATTAGAAGCACCCATGCTCACACCAAGGATGTCGTAATATGCCGTGTCCTTTTCCATCTCAGAAAAACTAGCCTACTCTAAGAATAAACCACCAAGGAGGCGATGGCGGAGGCGGCGGAGCGGTTTCAATGGGTGATGGGGGTTTCTCTCTCCCTCCCCCGTTAAAACCCCGTTGCCCATTGAAACCACTTCGTCGCCTCCGCTGTTGCCTCCTTGGTGGTTTATTCTTAGAGTAGGCTAGTTTTTCTGAGATGGAGAAGGACATGACATATTACGACATCCTTGGTGTGAGCGTGGGTGCTTCTGATGCCAATATTAAGAAGGCGTATTACCTAAAGGTACCTACCACCCGGGTTGGGAGTAAGGTCGTGCGTATATGATGAATTTCTGAATTTTGCGTGTTGTCTTTCACCCGTGGCAGGTTCATCCATATAAGAATCCTGGAGATCCAAAAGCAGCAGAAAATTTCCAGGTCAATTTGATTCTTCAGCTTTCTTGGAACAAAAATATATTTTGTTGTACTTATTATGCCCTTGATGTTTGTGTAGATGCTTGGGGGAGGCCTATCAAGTCTTGAGTGATCCTGAGAAGTGTGAGGCGTACCTCAAGGGGGGAAAGCCAGGAGTTACTCGGTAAGTTCTTTTCCTGAGCAATACTGAGACAGACCCTTTTCGCCATGCATACAAGTGCTGACACTTAAATATATGTCATTTACACTAAGTAATATATTCAGAGGAAATATATCAACATAGAAAGAGATATTTACACCTTAAACATCTCAAACTAATCTAAGGAAAATAAATGATTAAATCCAAATATTCTCATTTATCTAAAAAACTGGGAAAGTCTCTTATAATCTCTTAGTAAAATTCTCTGAGAATTTTGAAGGCACATTGGTCAACCATGAAAAGACCTTTGGAGAGCTCTCATGCCACTTTTAAAGTGCATTCATTCTGCGCCATGTGATACTCAACCCAAGGGTTGAAGTCTTGGTTAACTCGATTCTATAGTACTTTCTTACAAAAGCTATTGTAAGCCTCCTATAATCTGAGACCATATTGACCTCCCATAAGGGATCTAACACCGTTTGCTATTCAGATGGAAGAGTGTTCATTAAGGCCGACACTTTCTCAAAATCAGGCATAAGATAACCATTTCAGATGATTTTTTGTATCATCTTATTGACCATGACCATGTGTGATACTATATCACTGTCATTCCACCGATAATTAGATAATTCTGTTTTTAGCCCTTCAAGTCTCCTATTTTCTTCGTTCCATTCTCAGAAATATAGGCATGCATACAAAATGCATTATGGTTCCCGCAACAAATGCAAAACAAAATGGATTACTTATAATCAACAACGAACAAAACAGAAAAACATAATTTTCCTCTGTTTTTTTTTTTTTTTGCCGGTCAATGGTTGTCAACGCAAGTCAACCTTGGTCAATGGTGGTCAACGGTCAACAGTCAAAGTCGACGGGTCAACGTAGACGGGTTGGGTCAGACAGGACGGGTTGCATCAAACCGACTAACCCTGCTAGGTGACGTTATTATGATGTCCCATTATATCGAATCAATTCATGATCATTAGCAACATTCTAAGATAGCAAACACTGAATAGAAATCTTGAGAATAAGTAAAAATCATGAGGACACTTAATTGATGAACTATTTCCTCAAGAATCTCACTTGGCATAAAAGTTGAGATCAAAACTTTTGTCACTCTTGTTGGTCGTCTCATGTATACATAGTATGAAATACGTATTACAGTACTTAACTCATTTCCCATGGAGCATATGTTTATACCTTCAATATCGTATAGATGATAATTCAGATATACCTAATGTCTAACTTGAATTCACGTATCTACTCTTTCATGAAATTCATCAAAACTCACATCTGGCATCATAAATAGATAAAGTAAAATATGTGGATTATTTTACTTTTGGATATAGTAAATATTGTGTCATCATCTTAACACTTAGTTAAGGTGACATATATATTTTAAGCTTGATCCTGAAAACGTGGATGCCGACTATTCTACATTTGCACAGTTGGCGCTGTGACGTAGACAATTTTTAATTTTAAAATATTTTTCGATTTTTCTTTTAATTTTTTTTCTCTTTTCCTCCTTTATTTTTTCCACTATGGATGTGGGTGAGGTCTACCAGGTAGCTACAGACGAGGCCAATTTCACCCCAATGACTAGACCATGGCGAAGCTAGTTGGGCGAGGCCCAATGAGGGCTCCACTGACACCTAATGGCCGGCAAACCTCTCTAGCCGCAATGACAAAGAAAAAAGATAAGAAGGAAAAGAGATGAAAAAAAGAAAAAATATTATTAATGAAAAAAATTTGAAAAAAATAAAATTTAGAGTGATCAATATCCAATTCAGCAATTTTTGGCCTAAATTGGCCGGATGGATTCAATTTGTACGATTGTGAAAAGATTTAAAACGAAATTTGTCCAATTGAAATGTTTAAGATTGAACTTGTACCAACATTATAGGTTTATAACTTTTTTGGTATTTTTCCCAAATTATCTCCATAATGAGAATTTTTGGTGATCGTTGTATGATTTACATGTAGGATGTGAAGTGATTAGCATGATATTTTGGAAGCAAAACAAAGTAGGGTTTTGGAGACCAAATTGATACCTTCTTGTTGAGGATTTACATAGTATTCTTCAATAACGAGGCGTGATACACAATAATTTATTGTGATAGAAGCTATAACATATATATTTAATATTTAATCCTTTGCTAACTTACTCGTTTGGATAGGCATTTAGAAAGCCCATTCACGTCTCAAAGCCCTTTCATCTCAAATTGAGGTGTTTGGCAACTATTCTTCAATGAGCTTTCAAGTGAAAGTCAACCCTTGGGAATGCTGAAAGCTCAAGACTGGTGGAGACTAGCCTTGAGCTTTCAACATTTTCGGAATGCTGAATGACTCATTTAATGAAAATAGTAAGTTACATATTTTGCCCTCAAAACTTTATTGGAAAACCACTTTTGCCCATTTTGAAAACACAAAAAAACCTACATCTCATTCTCTTCCCATTCCATTGCTCTGCACCCTTCCATCGTTCTCTCCCTCGTGACGACCGCTTCTCACTTGATTGCACTCTTCGCTCGATTGCGCTTTTCCTTTGCTCGCTCAAGTGCTCGTCCTTCGCAGGTTCGTCTCTCCTCTCTCCCCCTCCGCGCATGTCGTGCTTCATGCCGCGGCTGAGTTTGTGCTGCTGAGGCATTGGGTTGGGAGCTGGTGATTTGAGCGGCTGGCGTCTTGCTATTTCTGGTAGGGATGTTGCTGTGGGATTGGGAGTGTGGTGAGCGGAGGGGCCTTGTCGATGTCAAGCGTAATCGCGTACTTTGTTTTCGCTAAGTAAAAATGTAGGCATATCTGTTGAACATGACCTTTTGTTGTTACTTGCTTTTTTGTGCGCTAAAAGTGTAGGCATTTAGAGCCTAATTTATGCATCGTGTTTCTGCTCAACTGGGGCTTGTGCGTGCAATTGGGTAGAACCAAAGCAACACATGAGTGGTGGCTTCCATTGGTTGGTTGTATTGATCTGTTATATGTCGTTTTCTGAGGATGCAATTATTGAGCCCATTGATCGTGAACCAAACTTCTTTTGCCTGCCTGGGGACATATAGGAACAGCACGTAAATGGGAGTTATCTAGACCAAGTTTAGATACAGGTCACAACATGGGAATTGAAATGTGGTAGGCCAATTGGTTAGAAAGCATGATGAACGGGTTAGGATTAGTCGATTCCCTAGTTTGGGTCTTAGTTAGCTTGGAAGTATTATTTTGATGCCATTCATTATGTGATATGGGAATGTAGCGGCTCTTTATATTTACATGTTTTGGTTCAAACCTCCCTTAACCCAAGTTCCCAACAGATCAATGTTTGCTCCCCAACTCGCTGCTCACCATGTGTTCGTTGAAATGGTCAAACCAAGTTAGTGTATAGTTTCATTCCGTTTCTGGGTTCATTGTTTGCTTGGAGTCTTATGTTTCAATGCCATGTGAGAGCTATTATGTTGGAGGGGAGATCACGTTTGTTTCGGTGCGGCGTGAGATCGTCACAATGCTGATTGCTCAATGTGTCTCCGAGAGATAATGGTAGTCTCGTAGGTCGATAATCTAGTCGATGTGATCCTGGAAGTGAAACTCTTATCGATGCCGCCTTTGTTAGAGATGCTCTAGCTGTTGGGAAATCACGAATGTGCTTTTCGTCAATGAAATATATCCTTAGTTCCTGGCGTATGCATCACAGATTCCATGTCGATTATATATAACCATGCATTTCACGCTTACATTTTTCTATATGTCCTCAAATGTGGAATGCCTATTGTTGGTGAATGCTCAAATCTAGTAATTTGAAGATGCTATGGTGGATGTGTCAGTTTGTTGGAGTTGGACAGATAAACCAGTCATTTCTTGATGTTTCTAGCAATCTTTGACAATCAAAGTTTTTGCAATGCTTCTTGCAACATGATAGATTCAAAATTGTTTGGACTATTTGCACTTTATCACCATACACCATGCTTGTTGCATATTTTCAGCTTAAAGTTCTAATATATGCACTTCACTGATGTTTATTTAAAACCAACCTTTAACAGTAAATTTCTTCATTATATTTCGTTCGATGTGTGTTATATATTTTGATTAAATTTACAACTTTTTTGTGTAGGTAAATATTATTTGGTTGATGCTGGATATCTAAATCTCACTGGTATTTAGGGCCATATAAAGAAGTTAGATCTCATTTACCTGAGTTTCAACGAGGTCCTCAACCGATGGGTTATAAAGAAGTGTTCAATCGTGCTGACTCCTCACTACGATTAGAAATTGAGTGAGCTTTTGGCATATTGAAGAAGAAGTGGAAGATTTCAAAGAGTATGCCAAGTTATCAATATATAAAGCAAGTGAAAATTGTGATATGGCACGTTTACGTGATCAAATAGCTATGAATTTATGAAGTACTTAAGGATATTTGTAATTTTTAAGGATAATGAGCTTCTTTCCTCAAAGCATATGTTATCATGTTTTTATTGTAATGAAAGTATTCTTATTGTAATTGAGAAAGAGAGCACGTAAATTTTTTCCATTTGATGTTTTTTAGCAAAAAAAAAAAGGAATTTTAATTTCAATAAAATTGTTTACACAACATTTTTAACATTGTTATTAAAAAAAAGTTGCAAACATTATTTTTTAAATTTTAAACAAATAAAAATTAAAATATTTAGATTCATGACCAAAGGGGCTTTGCAAATGTGTTTTCTACCAAACAACATTTTTTTTCAAAGTTGCATTTCAAAGCAGAATTTACCAAATAGTCTTTATATTTCTTCTGAAACTCTTTAGACTAAATTGCTTTGCATTTTCCCAATGAGCTTTCCAAATGCTGAACCAAACGCACCATGTGTATATGACTTTACTATAGTTGACTTTGTTTTTCGTATCAATGTTGTTAGATAATGTCTTGAGTTTGAGCCATATATGAAACCCAACTCGTTTGGAGCATTTTGATTTGTTCAAGCTTCGATATGCCTTTTGCTGATCGAAATCGAATTTGGACTCGAAGGGCAGTGGTTGAAGATTTCTCTCTCATTTGGAGAAGCTCGACCTAGATTGACCGGTTTGACTCGACTTGATATCCGTCGCACGTTAGAGGAATCTGGCAAAAGCTTCCTTGCTGGACTTGCTTTTGACCAGTGACTGGTGCTGTGAGTTTTATATCTAATTAAATTGTTTTTTTTTTTTTTTAACTATAAGCTTAGATGTAATCTAGTTATAGAAAATTAGGTGTAATCTAGTTGTTGGCTCTCCTCGTAAATGTATGTATCAACACTCAATCAAACAACGTAAATATTTGATGCCCTTTACTGTTCCTCTTTTATTTCTCTAGCTCTCTCACATTGATTTAATTGCAAGATTATGTTTTCTCTGCATTAATTTTACAACAAATATTGCCAGAAACATGGTCGTTAGTTATACGATCTATTTAATCCGTATTAAAACTGATGCCTCTAATTTAGAGTTTATTTCATAACTTAAAGTGTTTGTATGGAAACTAAAGCCTTCAATTTGGCAAATTAAATTTTTGCCAAGAAAAAAAAAATCTGAAGAAACCACAAAGGAGAGGAGAAAAGGAGAACACATAACGGTTAAGATGTACTTGTTTAAGTAAAAGAATTTTTCGCGAATTAGATGTCTGTAGTTTCATGTGTGTGGTTTGTTAAAAATGATCAATCAATCGAAAACTATTTATTGGTAAAGACAATATGCATGCTTGAAGTTAGGAAAACAAATTCCCTAGCTTGAAGAGAAGTAAACATGCTCCCAGTGCGTGATTTCCCCAAAAATGTCTTCCATTTATCACGATTTTTTTTTTTCGGAAGAAACAAACATGCCCTAAAATTGAATATGTTGATAGCCGAATATTCTAAGTCTAAAGAACTCCGATATCCTTTTTCAATGACGATGCCTCCATCACAGGCAAGGGACCTCGTAGCTCGTGACCCATTCTCCATTAGCTCATGCACGGACGCCTCGGATCGGACGCGACGGGGCAAACCTCTTGACTAGATGGATGTGGTTTGGTCACGAAGTTATAAAGAACAATTGGCCGCGGTGTACAGATGGAAGCCCGGATGGTGAAGGACCAGGACTATACATTCGACAGCGAAGATTCGGGATGCCGGATAGCGAAGCCGGCGTTCAATGAGTCAACACTCAATATCAAATCCTAAGATAGATTCTCCTTTTCCATAAAAAAGAACAGAACATGAAAATTCACCGGACGATTAACACCTCTCTGCTGGTCGAAAATAGCCAAGGGATCGAATTCTTCATCTAGAAAGGTGTCCCGAATATATGCTCCAACCTTTCACATTTTCATGAGCATCTACGATCACGTTCAACTTAAGAGATCGCACTACGCAACAGAAGCCAGTAAAATGCCCAAAAAAGTCGGACCACTGATTGATGTTCATCCGAAGGCGGCCAATGTTAGTGAAGTTTTTACTTCTCGTTCCACAACATCTCCCACCAAGAAGTGGTTGATTAAGGTAGTGATGAGTTCAATCTGGTCGTTTTCAATACATGCTTCTTCTGATGCAAATGAGCTCTTGCCGGTAGAAATGCATATGGAGGGTTTGAGACCCTTATCGGCAACCAACCAGTTCAAGACAATCAGATAGATAGAAAAAGAAACATTTCATACCTTAAAAGATCAGTCAAACATTCAGTACTCCGAGGAAGGCTCAAAATACAGATTGGTATGAGATGCTAAAAGGGAATGGACTATGGATATTGGAATCAAACTCCTAAGCCACCATACATTTCCCCAGTCCAGCTCTAATTGTAAAATCCAATATCCAGAGAGTTCAATAACGCACTTCCATCTCTCTAATATCAAGCTAAAAAAATCGCATCTCAAACGCTTTCCCAGTTAACTACTGAAATTAACAAAACCCTAGGCTAGAAACAAATCAAGTTACCTTTGAACTCTAGAGGGCTGAGACCTTCGGGACTTCCACTGGAAACTGATGGATTTCATCCATCCATGGATTCTTCTCTTTGTGGGATTCACAGTGCGAAGAGCCTTCCAAACAGCGCTGTTGCACTTAAATCCCGAACCAAAAGCTATTTGCCATGTCCTGTCCCCTCTCTTGATCCTTCCTTTAGCTTCACTGTAAGCAAGTTCATACCAAAGAGAGCTACTCGATGTGTTGCCAAAGCGGTAAAGAGTCATTCTCGAAGGTTCCATGTGCCAATCTGAAAGCTGCAGATTCTTCTCTAGTTCATCGAGCACTGCTCTTCCTCCAGCATGAATACAGAAATGCTCAAAGGCCAATTTGAAATCTGGGATGTATGGCTTCAATTTCATCTTGAAAAGCTTCTTTCCAACCAGAGTTGCGAAGAACAGCAACTGTTCAGACATAGGCAACACGAGAGGACCCAATGTCGTAATGTTTGTCTTCAGAGCGTCTCCAGCCACTGCCATCAAATCCCTGGATAGAGAAACTCCAATCCTTCCTGTAGGATCCTCCTTTTGAGTTATACAAGAGAAGCACTTATCGTCTGCACCTTTGTGGGTCCGAACAGTGTGCACCAATTTGTACTTGGAGCGCCAGTAGTCAGATCTTTTGTTGGACAGCAAAATTGCAGCTCCTCCCATTCTGAATAAGCAATTCGACACGAGCATCGATCTCTCATTTCCAAAGTACCAGTTTAGAGTTATATTCTCCATGCTAATGACCAAGGCATAAGAATTTGGATGCACTTGGAGAAGGTTCTTGGCCAGATCAATCGAAATCAAACCAGCGCTGCATCCCATTCCACCGAGGTTATAGCTGATGATATTTCCTCTCAACTTGTAATGATTGATGACCATTGCAGATAGAGATGGGGTTGGGTTGAACAAGCTACAATTGACAATAAGGATCCCAATGTCTTTTGCTTTCAAAGATGTCTTCTCAAACAGTTTATCAAGAGCGCCAAACATTACCATCTCGGCCTCCTTTCTTGCTTCTGCCATACAGGGGTTCGGAGGTACTCTTAGAACAGCCTCTGGAAGATAAGTTGACTCCCCTAGTCCCGACCTCTCAAGAATTTTCCTTTGAAACTCAAGATTCTCTTCAGTGAATGTACCTGCCGATTGCGACCTCTCCATGAAAATCTGCCTAGAGCATTTCCTTTCATTGTCCGGCTTATAACATGAGAAATCAACTAGATAAACGGGTTGAGGCCGCGTGAGGAAGTAAAGGGTAGACAGGAACACGAGGAGGGTCGAACACAGGATCACCGAGATGAGATTGAACCGCAGATGATCCCAAAGGTCATAGAGGTCCTTGATCGAGAATGTGGAGAGTTGTGCAGCAATGACAGCAACAATAGGGGTCAAGAAGAGGTACATCCCATGGGTTATGAGATAATGATATCCGAGCTTCACATACTTCAGCTTCACTGATTGCTTGAAATCAGGGAGCTTCCTAGAAGAGGACTCTCGGATCAACGGCTCATTCGGATTCGAAGACGACATCTCGTTTCTTTTTCGGGGAGCAAATCAAGATACCCAAATGGGCTCCAAAGTCTAAACTGACTCGAACTGAATGCAACAGTCAAATTAGGTGTGAAAACTCCCCAAGATAGAGACTTTCAAGCAAAACACCTCCGAATGATTGCGAAAGATTACACCATCACATTGAATCAAGAGAGGGGCTACGGCAAAGGTACCACAGAGAGAGACAGGGAGCGTCAAAATGCGAAATTTCCCAAATGACAACCGCAGAAAAGCAGCGAACCAGCTTCAATCCCTGCGAAATTCGACAAACCCATTTCTTGAAATCAGCAAAGAGAAAAGCTTTTCGCGCTAACTTTCGCGAACGGGAAATCTCGACACCCCACACGCGCAGAGAGATCTAGCAACAACGTCGGCCAAGAAAGAACATACGAAGCAAGCAAAAACCAACGCGATTGCCGACAGAACATCTCGAAGTACACAATCGAAAGTTACCCAGAACGCAGAGCGAGGCTAGAGAGACAAATCGTACCTCGGACGACAAATCTGACCGGACATTCCCCCCTTGTTCTTGCCGCCTGAGAGAAACAATGGCCGGAGGAAGAGAGAGAGAGAGAGAGAGAGAGTTGGAGAAGCTCGAAAGAAGTTAATAAATGAGAAATGCGTGTCCTCTGGCAAGCGCATGACGCAGCCCAGCGGCGATGCCTCTATAAAGATGTCAAATTCTCTACGGCTACAACTTAAAAAAATTAGTAATTTGTTGGGCTTGTAATGAAAAACATTGATAGAGATCCGATTAGATATCTATCTACAAGTATTATATATGAAGGCTGCAAGCTTAGTCAAATTTGGGAAAATTGAAAGATGGTAAAAAAATTGATTTTTAAAAATTATGAACTTTTGCTAAAAATATACAAGAGGAGCTATCCTTGTTAAACACCCTAAATTAACCACGGGGCATAATTGTACTTAATCATATGTATGCATGAAGAAGTAAAAGAACAATAGTAAAAAAAAGTTCAAAATAATTGAGTCATTACGTAAGAGTTTACTCTATCATCTCTTAACTACAACTTTCATTTTATAATTTCATACTTCAATCTTTTGGTGCAATCAAGTTATGTTACTCACTTGACTCCCGTGCATATAAATGGGTCATTTTCTCCGCCCATTATTTTTAATGACTCGGAATATTGATAAGTATCGATGTGGTTTAAAGTCGATGCGTCATCAATAGAATCCAAGAAAGCGTGTCCTCGCATATCAGGTCGATCCTCCTTGAAACAGAGACAAACAACACAAGAAAGAGATGAGTTGAATTCTTTATAAAACCAGAGAGAGAGAGAGAGAGAGAGAGAGAGAGAGAGAGAGAGAGAGAGAGAGAGAGAGAGAGAGAGAGAGAGAGAAGAAGAAGAAAAACAGTATTTCTCTTCCAAAAACCAAAAGAAGATACCAACCAAACGCTTGGACAACAAGATGAAGTGGAAAATGAAAACTATCGAGGGGACCAAAAGAAAACACATCCTCTTTTGGGATTTGATGGCGAGAGGACAGAGACTCTTGCTTGATTTTGCTTTGAGCAGGGATTGGATTTGACTGTGATGAGTCAATCTGGCCTCATGTTACTTGAGATCTGCTTGGTCCCCCACAAAGTGTGGCCAACTCAGATACAGCTCCATTTAAGAAGGCATTTCGAATCCCCAAGGGTTCGTCGTTCTCCATCGTTAATTAATGTTTCTTGAAATGCGTACGAGGTACTCTGCATCTTGTGTATTAGATACGACAAAACGCACGGCGCCCCTTAAAATGACGAATTGGTCCCCCGATGGATGATGGAAAGTCGTGTGGGAGCTCCTCCCGTTTCGATTTTGTTCCTCCTCCAATCTCGGAGAAAAAAGTCCTCATGATGATGCCCATTTCACTGATGGGGGAAAAAGTTGAGATGTAAGAGAAAGGGTTTGGTTCGCATTTCATGCTCTCTATTTACCATTTGAAAAGAGGAAAATACAAGTGTGTGATGATAAATTTGATTTTAGCATGAGTGTCAATTAGAGGTAATATAGGAATTAAAATCAATCTTTGATATGAGCTATCAATTAGAGATAATATAGGAATTCAAGTCAATTTACTTCCTATTTTATCTCCTGATTAGGAGGATTGTTAGGATTGTAAAACAAACGATATACAAAATATGGAGATATAAAACTTTCTCTAGAAAGCTATATGCATTTCTCCATAGTATTAGAGCAACTCGACCCTAGGACCTAATCTCACCATGGCTGAACGCGTTGAATTAACTCTCCCACAATCAACAGGTGAGGACTCTTCGGTAATGGTGATCCTTGAAGATTTGATAACGACAATGAAGCAACTTTTGACCCAGCATCATGCGTCACCTTCAAAAGTTGAGTCTCCGACTCCACCTATTGCTATCAAGTTGGATGGAAACAATTATGGCTTTTGGTTCCAAGTTGTTAAGATGTACATCTTAGGCAAAGATACGTTGGGATACATTAATGAGGATCTTCCCCCACCTCATTCGACCGATACTAGCTTTTGAAAGTGGAAAATCGAGGATTCCACAGTGAAAGATGGACAATCAACTCCATAGACCAGACGTTGATTGGCAATTTTATCCAATTCCCACCCATAAAAGCAATTTGGGATTCAGTGGCTACCACATTTTTTTACGACAACAATGTCTCTCAGGTGTATAATTTGAAGCACTGAGTTACTCGACTAAAGCAGGCAGGAAGCCCTATTGAAAAATGCTATATTGATCTTCAAGGACTCTAGCAAGAGATTGATTTTTGTTGTCCTAACCCCATGATGTGTCCCAATGATATCTGACACTACAATATGGCTATCCAAAAAGATTGTGTCTACACATTCCTTGATGGTCTTGATGATCGACTTGACAAAGTTAGGGTAGATGTCTAACAGATGCAACCGTTTCCTATGGTTGAGCAAGCTTGCGCACATGTCTAGTGGGAGAATGTGCGTCAAACTGTGATGTTAACTAACACGGACGCTCTCACTACTGCTACAATGGTGTTACGTGGAGGGAAGATGGGTTCGCGATTTCTTGAGGACAGCCCAGAATCATAGACTCTACAGATGGCCTCCATGGGTGTTGCAACAAGAGGGGGGGGGCAAGTCCAATGCAGGTTCGAAGCACAAGCCATAACTAGCAGAGGGATGCACCCATTGTAGTAATCTTAAACATACCAAGGAGACTTGTTTCAAGTTACATGAGTACCCCGATTAGTGGAAAAATTTTCAAGCCAAGAAAAAGATTGAGACTGCAACAAGTAGGAAAAAGGACAGGCATCGTTGGCAATTGGAGACTCACCTCTCTCCTTGGTTCCATAGGTAAACTCCAACTTCTGAAGGTAAATACGATTCTATTTGTGTCAATACTCATTAAGGTGAGGGCAATGGGTGGTTGTTGACTCTAGTGCTACCGATCAAATGACACCCAATCTCGGTGACTTCACGTGTCATACAACTCCACATTGACAAAGTATTTATAATAGAAATGGCCATAGCTATCCAATGACCAAGGCTGGAAGTGTTGTTCTCACACCTTCTCTCTTTATTGCACTCTTTGCTCGTGCCCTCTTTATTTAACTAGTTGTTGTTTGTTGGGTAGATTATTGATGAATTAAATTGCAGTGTTCTTATGCATCTCAATTTTTGTTTATTTTAGGATATCCTCATGAAGGAGATTATTGGACATGGTACTAAGAAGGAGGGGCTTTATTACATGGATGATTTTAACACTAGCAAAGTGAATCACACCCACGGTCAATCCACCGGTAAAGAGAAAGACATTTGGCTCTAGCACTTTCGATTAAGGCACCCATCTTTTGGATATTTGAAGCACTTTTTTCCTAGGTTGTTTAGTAGCTTATCAAATATGTATTTCAATGTGAAACATGCATCTTGGCAAAGAGTCATTGTGTTTCTTTTCTATTGAGTTTCAATAAAAGTATAACACTTTTTTCATTAGTCCACTTTGATGTGTGTAGTGCTTCACCCATTACCAGCCTTTTGGGAATTCGCTGGTTTGTGACTTTTGTGAATGACTAACATGGATGCCATGGTTTTATATGATGAAGCACAAGGATGAGGTCTCTAAAATATTTTGTGTGTTCCATGCATGGTTGCAACACAATTTGAGGCGCAACTCCACCTCATTCGTATTGATAATGGGGGCAAATATGTTAATTAATATCTCACAACTTACTTTCAAGAACATGATCTTATCCATGAGATGTCGTGCACCCAAACCCCTAGTAGAATGACGTTGTAGAAAGGAAGAACCGCCATATTCTTGAGTTAGCGCGGGTTCTCTTGGTGGGTGGTCATGTTCCCAATCGTTTTTGGGATGCTGCCGTTGTTACTGTAATCCACTTGATGAATTGGATGCCCCACCCCAAATGTGCTAAAATTTCAGACCCCGCTGCAAGTTCTTTCAAAACATGTTTCTCTTCCTTCGGTCTTGACACTTCCTCCTGAAGTGTTAAGATGTGTAGCTTATGTTCATCTTCACAAGAACCAACAAACTAGGCTTGATCCTTGTGTTGTGTGGTGTGTTTTTGTTGGCTATGGAACCCATCAAAATGGCTATCGTTGCTATGACATCGTCACTAAGAAAACACATGTCACTATTGATGTGACATTTGTTGGGTCGAATTATTCTACCCAAACACCAATTATCCCTTTTAGGGAGAGATACATCAAGAAAGGGAAAATTGGTGGGAGGGCAGTGTTTTGGTAGGGGTTGGGACTGTGTTTGACTCAAGGCAGGCCCTAATAGTAGTGCCATCAATAGAAAATGCAACGAATCAGGTCATGATAGGCCGATGGCAAGAGCTGCCAAAGACGATAGTCACATCCCGAAGAAGGTCATCAATAGTTTGTACTAGTACAAGGTGCACACACACAGCCTTAAACACAGCCCCCTCTTGAAATTGTCCCCTCTTCAATACCTGACCATTCTCCTAAGAATACTCCTAAGGTAAGATCTCCTACCACACCTGTATCTTATGATGATTTTGATGTAGTTGTTGGAGATAAATTACCTAATAGGTACAATCGTGGCAATCCCCCTAGTTGGTACTCACCAAATGTGGAGGAATAGAAATCAAAGTACCCTATTGCAAATTATGTTTTGATATGGAGATTGTTGGAACCATTGAAGGCATTCATATCAAATGTTTCCACAACCTGAGTTCTTGGTGGGGTGCAAGAGGCTTTGAGGGATCCTAAGTGGGTTCAAGCAATGAAAGAGGAGATGGAAGCATTTCAGAATAACAAGACTTGAAGACTTGTAAATTACCAAAAAGGAAGAGAGCAATGAGGTATAAATGGGTTTTCACTATCACATACAAAGCAGATGAGTCCATTGAGAGATACAAGGCATGGCTAGTAGCGAAAGGATATACATAGACTTATAGTATAGACTACCAAGGAGAAACTCAATATTATGAGAGTTTGGTTATCTCCTATAGCGAATATGGACTAGTCATTGCATCAATTTGATGTGAAGAATGCATTTCTTTATAGGGATATGGAGGAAGAAATTTACATGCAAGTTCCACTTAGTTGTTGTTGTGCCACTCAACCTAATGTAGTGTGCAAGCTAGAACATTCATTGTATGGGTTAAAGCAATCACCTTGTACTTGGTTTGGTTGCTTTAGCTTAGCAATTAGAAGATATGGGTATTCTCAAAGTAACTCGGATCATACGTTGTTCTTAAGGCGATGTTAAGGAAAGGTAACAGCCTTAATCATATATGTGGACAATATGATTATCACAGGGGATGATCATGAAGAGATTTCGAAACTCCAAGAGAAGCTAGTAGAAGAGTTTGAGATAAAGAATCTAGGACGGTTGTAGTATTTCTTGGGTATTGAAGTGGCTAGATTGAAATGTGGTATTTTTTTTTTTTTTGTCTCAAAGAAAATGTGTTGGACTTGGTAGCCGAAATTGGAATGTTGGAATGTAAACCCGTTGATACCCCTACAATTCAAAATCATAGGCTTGGGAAGTATCCGGATCAAGTGCCAATCAATAAGAATAGATATCAAAGGTTAGTAGGGAGACTGATCTATTTGTCACATACTCACCCTGATATCACATATGCTGTAAACATGATGAGTCAATTTATGCATGCTGAAGATCATATGAATACGATGAGTTAAATTCTATGTTACTTGAAGTCGGTTCCAAGAAAAGGTCTATTCTTTGTGAAGAACGGTCATCTTGAGGTAGAGGGATTTACGAATGCGGATTGGGCAGGTAGCATTTCAGATAGGAGGTCTACATCAAGGTATTTCACATTTGTACGAGGAAACCTAGTTACATGAAGGAGCAAGAAGCAAAAGGTAGTAGCATTGTCTACTGTTGAGGTGGAGTTTTGAGGGTGGCTAAAGGGTCGTATGAGCTACTGTGACTTAAGAGGTTGATGACAGAACTTGATTTCCCATTGAAGTTTGATATGAGATTGTTTAGTGATAATAAATGAGCAATTGATATTTTCCACAATTCAGTTCAAAATGATCGAACCAAGCACATTGAGATTGATAAACATTTTGTCAAGCAAAATTTAGAGGCTAAGGTGGTTTGGCTTCCTTTTGTCAGATTTGAACATCAGTTGGCAGATATACTTATTAAGGCTGTGTCAAACAGGGCCTTTCACAACTCACTTGTCAAGTTGGTATTAAAAATATCTTTTCACCCACTTGAGGAGGAGTGTTGGAATGAGTTATCAATTAGAGATAATATAAAATTTAAGTCAATCTTTAGCATGAGCTATCAATTAGAGATAATGTAGGAATCCAAGTCAATTTACTGCCTATTTTGTCTCTTGATTAGGAGGACTGTTAGGATTGACTTTCTTCTTTGTAGATATATACTCAAAAGCATTGTAAACCAAATGATGTACAAAATATAGAGAATATAAAAGCTTTTTCTAAAAAGCTATATGCATTTCTTCATTTGGCAATCGACTTGAGGTTTGAGATGCTATGTACCATTGCAATGTAATAAGGTTCACAAAAGTGAGGCACTTCTCTTGCATTGATCAACCTAGAGAATTCGAACACTACGTGATGTCGAGACTCAACTTACAACATGTGAGAAGTGATCGTGAGAGAGATGCAACCACTAAAGTCTCCAATCAAAGGTATGGTTCAACAGTATTTCTCCTCTGGTTGTGACGAGACGTTTGCGCAAACATCTGTTCTTTGCAAAATCGGCCAAGCTAGCTCTCTTAGAACTGGAATGCTATATCATTGAGACACATAGAGATCTCGGATTATTGGAACAAAAATCACTTAAGTCGGTGTCATTTGTGCCCGCATGTGGAGGCAAATTTTGTGCTTCCTTGTTGTAAAATATAGTCACTGCACCAAATGCTCGGATTTAACTTATATGTGTGGATTACAAGATATTCCAAAGACCTTCAGATGATTTGACATGCAAGCTTGTGCCTTTAGATTATAAGGAAAAAAATATTGTCTTTCATGGCTACTTATTTTGAACCTCTTATTTTTGGGGTTCTAGCACCACAAATTTACCTTTTGATTTCTTTGTGGGTTGGGTCCTTTCGTACAAAGAGAAAAGAGGACTCTTTTATCCAATGATAACTTATTTGGGCCCACTTTGAGAGGTCGCTTTTGTGAGACTTGATGTATATGGTTCGAGTTGATTGTGGCAATTGATCATGTGGATTTCAAAAGAAACCGTTTTATTTTCTTTTTATTTGGAAGTGTTCTCTAAAAGGAGACAAAATTAAATTTCTTGTTAGTCCTATAAACAACCAAATGAAGAGTGCATGAAATTGCAATTACTTAATGAATGTTGAATAACTATGTATAAACTATGAAGGAATGGAAAAGGAAAAAAATTAGAGATAACATATCCATAAATACATATTTGGATGGAGTATCTTAATGTTGGAGTGTAGTTTATGCTTTCCATCGACAGGAAGGCACAAGGATCTCACTCCTCAATGAACGGGTGGAGATCTAAGGGAGCTGCCTTGGGAGGATTTAGGGAGCAGTGCCTCCGACAACCAAAGGGCTTTTATAATCTTAGCCCTTAATTTATTAGTAGTTTGGACATTGGCCTATGAATAGCTACTACTGTTTGTATATAATTTTTTTCTCTAATAATTGATGGTTGGTAACAAAGAAGCAAGGGTGTTAATTATAATGGAATCCTTTATTGGGTGTAACCCTAGTTTAAGGGTGAACTAGGAATAACCTTCTATCCTAATTTTGCTTTCTCACTTTTACTCTCTATTTCGTTGTGTTTGTGCACCTAATCATAACATATGGTATAAAAGCAAGGTTTGAGATTAGGGTTTCTTGGTGAAGAGAGATTTGAAAAATCGAATCTTGTAAACATGCGGTTGGTCAATCACGGATTGAAGTATAGAAGTTTGGAGGAAATGATTTCAAGTCATAAAAATTGAAGATGGAGGCCTTGCTTATAAACAAAGATTTGTGCTATGTGATCAAAGATGATAAACCTAAGGAGAGTCCTGAGGAGAAGACAGAGGAGTCGACATCCACTAAATTGAAGGCGTGGACTAGAAGCGATCGAATGGCGTGAAGCCTGATTTGGCTATTTTTGCTGATAATGTCCTAGTGAACATGACCTCTAAGAAGATGATAAAGGATCCGTGGACGAAGCTAGGAAGCCTTAATCAAAGCATGTCACTCATGAACAGATTATTTTCTAAGGAAGTGATTGTGCAACCTTCGAATGAGTAAATGGTATTTCTTTTCTTTACATTTAAACGAGTTTAATATTATTTGTAGGCAAGTTGCATCTATTGATGTTAATTTTGATGAGTAAAACAAAACATGTACCTTGTTGTATTCATTGACAGATTCATGGGAACATATAAAAGTTTCAATTGCACTATCATTTGAGAGCGTTGTAGCTGCTCTATTATCTAAGGAAATGGGGATAACAAGTTCTAATAGTGCAACAAATGAGGCTTTTTCGCAAGAGGAAGGAATGATGAATGATCCAAATTCATATTTGGTGGCAAGGATAAGTCTAGAGGAAGATCTAAAAGCAAAGATTGATCAAAAGTAACGTGTTGAAAGTGCAAAGAGGATGGACACTTGAAGAAGGAATGCAGAAGCAAAAGTGAGTTTAGAGAAGTAAGATGAGGCACCATCCTCTAATACAGCGATGGATGATAATAGCAATATGGGAGACATGTATCTCATAAGCAATTCATTTAAAGGTGACCGCATGCATAATTGATACTGAAGTGTCTTTCAAAATAATGCCTCACATAGATTAGTTCTGTCATTATCAGCCACATTAGAGAGGTACAGTGCATATGGAAGATAACACAACACTTGGTATTTTTGGTCGCAGAAAGTGAAAGCTGAACACTATTCCAAAGATGTACTCCAATTCCCCACGCTATAAATGCCGAACAAGTCTCCTTGCGAAAGTACAATCTAGTAACCTAGCATCATTAACCATTTTTAACGTTTCATCTTCTATTTTAAAAATCGGAGAGTCTTCCTTTGTGGTTCGAAGATCCAATCATCGCCGCATAAGCTCGTGACTGCACCAACATCTTTTAACTTGAATGAATACATCTTTCACAGACTCGCTTTCATTTATAAGAAATGAAAAAGAGCAAAATTAAGAAATTATTTTCAAATTTGTGATTTTCCCCCAAAGCAAATGGAGCGCTAGTATCACTCTCTGTGTTATGGGCGCAACGAGAAATCTTAAAGATTATTCCGTGATAGTGCCCAGCAATTATGAAAAGTATTTTTTACAAAGCTATAATTTACTAAACTTTAAAAACAAAAGAAGCTTACGACGAGAAAACCTTGATAATCCATATATTCTTATTGTTACATTCATGGAATCTCCAGTATAGATTCTTAAGCTTCTTTTGTTTTTTTAAATTTTGTAAGAACATGTGAGGGATCACAAACAAAAATATATGATCCCTTTAAAAATTTCTAGAGACTATATTGCATATCAAATTAATGTTCAGATACTATTTGTATTATTATCCATTTTAAAAAAGTACAAACAACTACACTAAAAAAAATGACACAAATGGTCTATAACTATGATTCACTATGCAATCTAACCTTTTTCTTTTTCTTTTTTGTATATGTTTAATTTAATACCTAGATTACATGGAAATGTTCAATATTGTCCTTTCACAAATTCAAGTCTAGAAATAACATTGAATATTATCATGAAAGTTCATGAACAACATTATATATGAAATCAAAATTTGAAAATTATACTGAATAAATCAAAAATTCATGGGTAACATTATATATTGGGTTAATTCTTAGGGGCCATTTGCGTAATTTAAAAAAAAAAAAGTTTTCCTTATAAGAAAGTAAAAAACTAGACGAAACGAGCTGGTCTCGCTGTCCTCCAAAGAGTGCACGTCTACACAAGCCCGTTGAAACCGTTGGATTCACCGCCGCCGAGCGTTGCGACGGCGGATCTCGATCCACGCGGTCCCCGTCCCATCTCCTAGGAAACGCCACGGCGCTCATCAGCTCCCCCCCATCTTCCACAACCAGGAAGCCGAAGAGAACAGAAGCGATGTCGTTTTGCTTGTCCCTGTCGTCACCCGCGCATTTCAAGCTCTCCAATGGCGACCGCAGGCACCCGGCGGCCGTCTCCGCGAGCCCGCGCTTCAGGGCCTCCGCCGCCGACGTTCCCGACTTCCTCTCCGCCGACTGGTACTGTTTCTGCAGGAATCCTTCACTATATTGTTTTATGGTGCAAAGGGTCTGTGATCCTCGGTGTTTCCCTATCGAATTATATGGGGTTGGACTTGTTGCGGGGAGTTTGTTTGTTCTTGCTCTTTCTTGATTTGAAATTGGAGGGTGGTGGATAGGCAATCGGATAGTTGCTTAGCCGGATGAAAATGATGGGTTCTTATCTGGGCTTTGCTCTTGAGTTTGGCTTAGTGATTCAAGAAACGATATAGCGTCTGAATTTATGTTCACGGCACGTGTTCATTCGGTTATGCACACCTTCGTGTGCCAAAGATTTGTGTTTGGATCACCAATTCTAGTTTTGGCTTGCACCTTATGTAGTCTATGAATCAGCACTTGTTTGGTGGGGTTCTGCTCAATGTTCTACTTCATGACCGTGAATTTTGTCCCGCTACAGGTGACAATTGCTGTTCACCTGTCGAATTCCGGTTATTAATTCATGTGTTTGCAAACTGTTATGGTTGTTGTTGAATGCGCTAAATAATTGGTTTATTATGAGTTTATATATTATTTCCAAGTTCCCCAAATCTGCTTAGGTAAGGGTGTCAGTTCATGTAAAATATTGCCAGACCTGGTATGGGAGGGAAGCTATTTCTGGCCCCCTCCATTTCCTCTTATTTGGTGAAAGGAAACATGAATGCAGACATCAGGAAATTTTTTCCTCCATTTCCTCGATTGACGTTCTTTGAAATTTAAGTGCCAATAGAGCAGATACTTCCTGTTTGTTCTCCTCCTTGGCTAGTATGCCATCACTAACAGGAAAAGAAAAAGGATAGAAAGAGAAGTAGAAGGGGCTAGAAGCTTCCCTGGCTTCAGTTTGCAATGAGTTGGAACCCCACTAGACCATCCAAGAGAGCCAGCATAACAAATGACTATGATCTTGCTGGCCTTTTTCTTTCCCATTTTGTCTTGAAAATACTGAGCTTGACTACTAAAATTAAAGCATATTACCTCAGGAAATATTGAGGCAATTTTCTTGCTCGCGTCTATGCACATGTACATCATTACCTTGGATTGGCCCCCAGCAATCAGCCCAAGAGTTCCTCTGAGAGTCGTTTCTCTGTTAACAAATGGTGCATCAGCATAGGGGAGTGAAAGTAGTCAATGGTCCTCTACTATATTGTATTTCTTTAAGCTCAAATGTTGACCCAGATTATCCGATGACTCTTTTGTGTTGAAAGGTAGAATGGATATGTGCATTTCATTGATTTGGGATTGTTTTGGATTGCAGGCTCGAATCTCGGAAGAAGAGACCTTTTGGGCCGAGACTAAATGTAATGTCTTATACCTAACAGAGAAATTTTCCTCTGCAAACTACATAATGTAGAGCCACTTGTTCAGTGTACATCAATCAAGATTAGATTCTTCTTGTAGTTTAGTGCAGAAGAAGCTGTGCAGCACCAGCTTGATGCGTTGAAGTACAATGACCAACCCCGACAAGATTATGGCATTGAGGTTATGTACAGGGTAAGCTACTTCTCATAACTCATAGATTGGTTTCACATCAAATTGGTAGGTTATCTGACAAGGGTGATTTCTTGTTGCCCCAGTTTGCTGGTTTTGATCCTTTTGAGAGGTCGCCTTATTTCGGACCCTTCTTCGATCTAGGGCAGGTGAGTATGCATAAAGTCCTAAATTGGTCCCATAATTCTTCATTACTTATTGTAGAAATTTTAAGTTCATGCTGTTCCCTCTTTGAAAGTTATCTGGGAAGTCAAAGGATGCCATTCTCTGACCATTCTTGTATAAAATGTGCAATGCTGAAAAAATGCGTCATGCGATTGGTCAAATGCCGCTTCTGGTCTGGTGCATGTTGGTTCTTTAAGCATTAAGAAGCTTTCCGTTTTGCAGATTGTGAAACTGAATTTCTCCACTAATGCTATGAAATGGCCTTCTATCATTAAGTGACAATGTACTTTTCATCAAAGCAATAATGTTTTTGAGATATTTAAGGTTTCGCACTGACCCCTTTTGATGTTCGCCCTTTCCAGTTTGAGCGGTTTAGGCGTATCTTTCACCATTCCACTTACCGAGTTCTACTCGGTCACAAAGACAGGAAGATCTTGAGCAGCCTATTGGTGAAAGAGGTACACATGTTCTTTCAGTAAAAATGTGCAAGTAGAGTCAGTAAGTGAACTGGCTGTGCATTTCTCATCGGGCTATTGTAGATTCTTCCTTGCTTCAGTTTTTACAGTTTTGCTACCGTGTTCTGTCTTGACTAACAATCAATTTCTTTCATATCTGCGTTGCAGGATCGATTTAAGCAGCGGGTTTGGATACAAGGATCACGCCCTGAAGAGGAAGAAACATTTGAATTTACCTTGGTTCAGGTGTGCTCACATAACCTATGCTGGTCCAAAAATTGTTGCTTCTTTGCAGAATTCTTGGCGTGTGCTGATGGCAACTCCCACATCCTGAATCTTTTATTTCATAAGTCAAGTGGTGTTCAGATAGATCCTCTGTTTATCGTGGGCAAAACACACAAACTTGTTTCTGTAGGTCCTCATCTTAAAGCATGCCAATGGAACCATCTGCATTTCCAATGAGTACTCTGCCTTTGGAGGATTATTGACATCTCTTGTTGGATTTGCCTATTATTTCTTTTTGGCCTGTTATCAGATTTGCATAGTGGCTCTTTCCTTGTGCTGCTAAATACTTGCTAATCACAGACTTGCTTAATTCTATAGGGCACGTTTATGGTTGTTGGAATGTTTGGTCCTTCGGTCAAATTAGTAATCTGCTTACTCTTTGCTGCTCTAAACTTGCAGAGGGTTGGTGGTTCTTGGGACGGTTATTGGCTGACAGAGTCTCTGCTTCACGATGGAGACACCTTCTCTGGCGGTTTGGCTTACTGAATGGTGTGTGCCTCCTGCGATGTCTACATAAACTACATATAAGTATGACTCCAAGATAACACATGGACGGTGTCTCAGCCTCAATAATATGTACATAATACATAGGTAATAAAAATGAAAGTTCAATGTCAAAGATGCTTCTGCCAGGGTTGATTGTAGACAAAAACCTTCAATTAGTGTTGATGCTAGCTTTTGCTTTCAATTGGGAGTGCAGACTTCTCATGAACTTTGATTGCTACTTGTTAACTCTGGTCCTACCAGTTTGCTTTCACTTAATCTTTCTCTAAGGCCGCATCTTCGGTTGAATACCCAAGGTCCTCGTCTTTGAAAATAAAGTCAACATGCTTTTGCCTTTTTCTGGTTTTCTTCATTCACATCGTTATCATTTATCGAATCTCCCGCGCACCCGGCTAAAAACCCATTGGAAGTAAAATCCATTCTTACAACTTATGAATAGATTGGGGAAAAAGGAAGAAAGGTAAGCCTCTTTATGATTCATCGAGAAATGTTCGGTCAATTGTTGCCCCATCAGATAAACCAACAGCAATTATCCTAGCAGAAAGAACAATAATGCATATTACTGACAGAAGTGGATTCCACATGGAAACTTAACAGAGGCCCTTCAATTTGAAGATCTTGCGATTACCCATTAAGGTGGGAATTCAGAACAATTTAAGCAAGTACATGCCATTCTTTGATGGATCACATTTGATCATCATCTTCAGGAAATCTTTACCAGCATAGAACAAAATGATACGACGACAGTCGAAAGAAGAAAGGAAAAAGCAGCTTATGGATGTGGCGGGTCACATTCAAGCTTCAGGACAGCTATCCATCTAATAGCAAAAGATAGTCACAAAGAGATAAAAGAACCAGCTACTAGATTCAAAAGGCCAGAT
This sequence comes from Eucalyptus sideroxylon x Eucalyptus melliodora, assembly GCA_016097485.1. Lineage (NCBI taxonomy): Eukaryota > Viridiplantae > Streptophyta > Magnoliopsida > Myrtales > Myrtaceae > Eucalyptus > Eucalyptus sideroxylon x Eucalyptus melliodora. Next base: position 23,125,040 of record CM027826.1, on the reverse strand, counting down.
CCTCATTACAAGAATGCTTTGCTCATTCGAACCGAGGTTGACCAACGTAACAAAGTTGAAAGTTCCATGTTTCCCAAACAAAGTTCCATCTTTCGAGGCTGCTCTTCATGTAATAGAGAGTAATTAGTTTTCTCTTCGTAACCAAAAAAAAAAAAAAAAAAAAAAAAAAGTTACAAGAGTAACTCAGTTTATCAGCAATGCATCAGATGTAACTTAAAAGTTTGAGTAATTGAATCAAGAATATGGAGAGAGAGAGAGAGAGAGAGAGAGAGAGAGTCCCCAATGACACTGTTGTAAACTAATATGGCACACTGACCAAGATCTCCCAACTTCAAGAACCAACCAATACGCGAATGTCATTTCTTTGCTTGGGGCTGAGAAACAAACTTGGTGAGGACATAGCAGTCTGGTGGGCTAATGTTCGTGTAATAATTGTGGATTGTCTCTGTAATTTCAAATCCAAACTTCTTATAGAAGTTGATGGCATCCTCATTGTTAGTCTGCACGTGCAAGTAGATCTCTGAAATGTTCTGCTTGGCACAAAGATCGAGAACGTGATTCAACAACCTAGTACCTGCAGAAGATCAAGCTAATTAGATCAGCAGAGGCCACATAAAGTGTTTTGACAGGTTGCAGAACAGAAAGGATCAAACAGGAAAACTAATGTATGTCTAAGATCAAAGAACAGACACCAAAATAACTGAAGAAGCAAGTGAACCGATTCTGACTCTAAAAACCATGGTGACGCAAGTTCCCAACAGGCCGACAAGCAAGAAACATCTCAACCTCAATCACCAAGCACCAATCCAGAGCTCCACTTAACATTCCCACAAGTCCTGATCCTCTCTCTATATGTGTTCCCTTTCTCGATCACCCCAGCCATGCTAACTCGTTCATGTCCCCAAAGAAAATGTTCTCCCGTGATGCTAAATATGGTGAGAGAGACTTACCGACCCCTAGCCCACGATATGGCGCTAAAACACCCAGCGTCATTATGTACACACGGATTGCCCCGCCTTCCTTCTTCTCAAGTCGGCAAGCAATTGATCCAACACAAATGTCATTGTAATATGCTGTAAAATTTCAAAGCAAACAAGTTAGATGTTAGTTAACATAGCTGCTCTTGTAGGTAAGCTACTAGTTCAGGATAAGCAGAGAATGAGAGAGAGGATTTGAAAGCAAAATTAAGAGAAGCACAACTGCATTCTTCTGAGTGAGATGTCCTATGGCTATGCTAAGCTAGCTTCTTGCGAAAAATACACTGACAGAAAGGTATGCCATGCCAGCTATTAAAGCATTTCAATTGTCAAAATGTTGAAAGGTAGCAATCAAAAGTTGAGGAAATAATCATTTCATAATAGTTAGACTGTTAGTCCTACATCAGATATCTAAATTTGAGATGAAAAAGAAGATCACTCAATTGACTACATTCTTATCCTCAATGAATATGGAAGATACTGCAATCCAGTTTTCAGTTATATTTTTCCTCAAGTATCATGAATAAATGAGGCACAAAAGATGTTTGACGATAGTCATGGACAAATGTCTTTTTCTCCAAGCATGTAGGATCTGAATTTGTATCAATACAATCTTGGAAGGTAAAAATTTATAACATAAAAATCCAAGGCCTAAGTTGAAACACATAAAATGGTCAAAAACAGACCCTGTGTTTTGGTTTGGAAGAGAACTAATTCCGATGTGAATAGTGGAAAACCTAGTGAATTGTTCAGCAAAACATGGACATCATTTGCATGTATGTCATAGAATTTGAACGAACTTCTACATCATACAAGATATTGAGAACATACTCCTATGCAAAATACTGATCAGTCCACCAGGTCTAATGGATCAAAAGTAATCACCGCAAGATCGTCATACCAAGTCAGAAAAGAACATGCTAACCCAAATATGGAAAACATCAACATACAGTAACCAAGTTAACCAAAGATGTTGAGTTGATGATGCAGACTATACCAATAACCGAACAAGCTTATGATGCAACATAACCACCAGAACATAGCAAATATGGCTATTCAGATAGAAGGAACAAATCTCGTACGGAATGAAAAAACTAATGCCTCTCTTAATACAAAGAGTATCTTAGAGCTTGAAAGCAGAAACAAACCGAATCAAAAGTATATGCACCATGAGTAAAGAAAAGAATGAGCCATGTCTAATTAGGTATAATAGGCTTCAATAGAAGTGGTAAATCCAAACTCAGATAAATCCCAGCTGATAGCATAAAACGCAATAATCCCAGATAGGTTCTTTACCTAAAATGGACATTCGTAAACAGGACTAAGAGAAAAGTTGAACAAGTAAATATTCAAACAAAACACAACTGACACTCAACAGCCAATATACATGCGTGTCGGAGGTTTCTCCAAGTTCAGATTCCACAAACACACTTGAGGTTACAAAAGCAAGTGCTGAAAATGAAAAATCAGGAAAAGCAAAAGGGGGGAACAACAAGAATATGATCAAGACACAGAAGCAAAACCACGACCATCCAAAAAGACGTCAATCCAATGGGACTAGATTACGGAACATAAATCAGCACAACAGAATAAAACACGAAATGCGAATATCCCATAGGCACGGTCACTGGAATGTACTATACTGGCCATGGAATATGCGCTTGCACATCCTTTCCCTCCTAACACAATCTACCGGGAAATAGGAAGTGGAACGGAAGCTACAATTCCACAATCCAAACGAAAATCCACCCCCTACCCATTTGGACATAACTCCATCACAAATGATATTTCAAAAGAGGACAGAGGAAAAACATCCCAAAGTCGCCCGCAAGCTCGAATTCGTCACGGGCACTCCCACCTGTCTCGTTTTCCCTCTCGCGGCTCAGCACTTCCCCGCTATTCAAGGAAACAAACCCATCAAAATCCAGACCAAAAGCAGGCCAAACAAGAACCCAGAACTCAGAATGCGATCGATTCAAGAAAACCCTCCGAACGACCCGAAAGGAGATTGGGAGCGCGAAAGAGCGAGAACCCAGGAAAGGTAGGGAGCGAGAGAGCAGGGGGAGAGCGTAAAAGACCTAGCTTGGTGAAATCGCCGGAGGCGAGGGCGTCGGCGTAGTACTTGTCGTTGTAGCGGACGGGGAAGAGGGCGGTGTTGAGCTTCTTGAGCTGCATCACGTTCTTGTCCCGGACGCCGTCCAGCGAGATCGACGCCTCCCGGCCCGCCCCCATTTCTCCTCCTCCTTCCTAATCGCTTCAAGACTCACCCACAACACAGAGAGGGAGGAGAGAGAGAAGAGAGAGAAAGAAGAGAGAGAAAGAGGAGGAGTGGTGGGTCGTGTGCGTGTCTGGTTACAGTGAAGTTTGAAAATGGGGAAACGAGGGGGGGTGGGGGGCGGCTATATTCGCAGCGGCAGAAGCAACAACAGAGGCAGAGAGAGAAAGAGAGAGAATGAGTGTCTTTTTATGCTGCCAATGCGACGCGTGTAGACGACGACGTTTTCGTTTGTTCCTGTCATGAAAACGACGACGTTGTCTGAACGGTCGATTGTCGCTGTCATTTGCGTTATATAAATCTCATCTTTCTTGACCCTCTGTATCACATGATGTATCCATAGTATAAAATACTTTCCGTAGAGAGAAAAAAAAAAAAAGGGCATTTATTGGATTAAGGAAGTAAAGCTTGTACACATCTTTCTCTTGTTAAGAACCCTGGCTTGTCTAAAAAGAAGAAATAATCTTACAAAGCGTAGAATTTTAAAACAAGAATATTGAAAGAGTTGATCTGGAGAGGAGATGATCCGAGGCATGGCCAAGAGAAAAGTTAAAAACGCAATTGTTGACTTGAGAAGAAATAAAGAGGCTCCCATTACGCATGACGAAGTCTAGTCTCCAATGGTCGATCGAGTAGTTGCTATTTCACATAAGTCTGTTACTCTTGTGAGTGGTCATAGAAAATTGGTAGCGATGTGGATTGAATTCTGCACCTCAAGCTTGCCAAGGCGAGAGACTCGATTGCTTAAATATCGTGCGAACCTAATGAATTTTTTTTTTTTTGCTTGAGCTCTTTGAGAGAATGAGCTCTCCACTCGGTAGTTGGGGTCTTTGGCTTTTCCAAATTAAGTATAAGACAAGAAATTCACTGACACCTCGAGCTAATGAGCTCGTTGGATGGGCTATACCTAAAAGTCCATGTCAAGGCTCGTGACATAAGAAAAAGGGGTAAATGAAAACTCATCGGTTCGAGTTTTTAAAGTTTGATTTTGATGCATGACTTTTATTTTGTTCAGTCAAATCCTCTAATCATTTGGATTTATGTAGTTAGATCGTTTAAGTTTTCAATGTACTTCATGAATGATTAGGCCAAGGCCCACGTAGGCCCGCTTGCCCCCTTTTTTTGAAAACATTGTTTGGTAACCTTGGCCTTTGACTTTTATGAGAAAATATTCAGTAGTATGTACGCGTCACATCATCCGTTGATGTAGTGCACACATACCACTCACATATTGACATGTGTCCTATGGGGGACCCGTTGGAAAAATGGAAGGGCTAGCTTAGCTCGACTCAGCTCGCTGGCATAAGAAAAGACAGGTCAATGGTTAATAAATGTGTCACACTCCCGCCCAAACAAGGTTTGTGCTCATGTTGGTCTCTCAACAACTTCTAGACCTTCGTCCAATTGCATCCCTCTGATGAATGCGTCATAGGGGTGAGCATGGTCCGAGTTGGTCCAAGCCACCCCCTAACCCTAGAATCCACCCGTACAGTGTCGGTCCTCAATTTTTAGGACCGAGGATCGACCCTATTGAGCCTAGGACCAATGACCAAACCGACTCAATGGGTTCGGTTCGGTTCACCTGAGACTAATTGATAATTTTTTTCGTCTTATTTTTTATACTCCCTAAAAAAGCAAACCTACAAATTCAAATTACACATCCATTGACAATGCGGCATTGTGCAACTAAACTATAAATACCAATATATATTTAACAAATTTAAGATGACACAATAATAGAAATTTCATATCTGCTAACTGCTCATCGAAATATGGGACAAGATAGAAAGTTCTTGTAATCATCTATCTTTAATATTCATAACACCATATGCAAAAGCGTTTTCCTGCATTTGATCATGTAGAGTCCACTCAACCAAAAAATGAGCTTCACACTACTTGACTAGCATTTGATCATGTAGAATTCACTCAACCAAAAAATGAGCTTCACACCATTTGACTAGCAAATCACCGTAGTAACTACAGTACTACTCTATTTTTCAAAACTTCTACCATTTGACACAAATTGAAAAGCAAAGTACAGCTGAAATTCATTAGTAAAATACAATTAAACCATAAAAAGTTCAAAATACTTAATATAAACCATGAATATATAATTTCACATCTTGTTAATTCACTTAAACTTCTAAATATCTTAAAACAAAACAAACGACACATAATTAATACTCAACAAAAGTTTTAAATTGAAATTACTATTAGTGCTATTGATAGAACATCTCAATATAATATAATATAATATAATAGACGTTTTACTTAGGTTTGAATATATAAAAAAATTATAAATAATATAATATAATATAATGTAATATACAGAGTTGGTTTAGGGTTGGACCGACCCAAAACTCTTAGGACCGAGGACCAATCCGCATAGTATTGGTCCTTGAATTTCAGGACCAAGGACCGACCCAGTCTCCTTAGGAATCGGACCAGGACCAGCAGGGTTGGGCTGATCCAGGGTCGACCCTAGACCACTGCTCACCCCTAATGCGTCATCAACTCCAACTCTAAGCCGTTGCGAGGTCTTTCGACTCTATGTCCTCAAGGTCGATGGTCGGGACTTGAGGGCCTTATGCTTCTTCTCCTCCTCCACCTCCCCAAAAGCATAGTCGGTCATCTGCCACTGGCACATTACCTCCTGAGAGCCCTGCAGATTGCAGCTAGGTCTTGAGCCCCCTCTACCTCCTGATTGCAATTGGGTCCCAAGCCCCCTTTGCTTCCACCTCCACCTCCACTTTCGATTGTTTCCAACGTGGAGATTGAGCACAAGGTTTGTGCTCACGTCGATCTCTTGGCAAATTTTGGGCCTTGGTCCAATTGCGTCCTTCCGACAAACGCATCATCAGCTCTGACTCCAAGCTGTTGTGAGGTCATTGGACTCTCCTCAAGGTCAATGGTTAGGACTTGAGAGCCTCATGCTTCTTCTCCTCATTAGCCTCCTTAAAAGCATCGCCAAAACTCAATATAATATAATAGAGGTTTTACTTAGGTTTGAATATATAAAAAAATTATAAATAATATAATATAATATAATGTAATATACAGAGTTGGTTTAGGGTTGGACCGACCCAAAACTCTTAGGACCGAGGACCAATCCGCACAGTATTGGTCCTTGAATTTCAGGACCAAGGACCGACCTAGTCTCCTTGGGAACCGGACTAGGACCCGGCGGGGTTGGGCGATCGGGGTCGACCCTAGACCACTGCTCACCCCTAATGCGTCATCAACTCCAACTCTAAGCCATTGCGAGGTCTTTCGACTCTATGTCCTCGAGGTCGATGGTCGGGACTTGAGGGCCTTGTGCTTCTTCTCCTCCTCCACCTCCCCAAAAGCATAGTCGGTCATCTGCCATTGGCACATTACCTCCTGAGAGCCCCGCATTGACGGCTAGGTCTTGAGCCCCCTCTACCTCCTGATTGCAATTGGGTCCCAAGCCCCCTTTGCTTCCACCTCCACCTCCACTTTCGATTGTTCCCAACGTGGAGATTGAGCACAAGGTTTGTGCTCACGTCGATCTCTTGGCAAATTTTGGGCCTTGGTCCAATTGCGTCCTTCCGACAAACGCATCATCAGCTCTGACTCCAAGCTGTTGTGAGGTCATTGGACTCTCCTCAAGGTCAATGGTTAGGACTTGAGAGCCTCATGCTTCTTCTCCTCATTAGCCTCCTTAAAAGCATCGCCAATCATCTGCTTCTGGCACATTGCCTCCCTGAGAGCCTTGCTGGTCGCAGCTAGGTCCCAAGCCCCTTGTGCCTCCCCAATCGCAACTGGGTCCTGAGCTGCCTCTACCTCTGGCTATTTCCAATGAAGAGATTGAGCATAAGGTTTGTGCTGGCATCAGTCTCTTAGGCAACTTCGAGGCCTCCATCCCATTGTGTCCCTTCGACAAACACGTCATCACACCTCGCCTTGTCCACTTTGATTCTCTCGATCATCTCCTCCAAGAGCCCTGCCAGGTCACAGCTGGCAAATGCACACCGGGTCATGAATCTTTTCTCCTCATCGAGGCTCTGTCACTAGGTCTCTTCTAACGTTATCTTAAATCATTCACCACGTCTTTGTCTTCTTACAGCTTCGAAAGGTTGGTCCCTCTCTCTCTACAAAACCTCGTTGAATTTGAGTAATAATAGCTCTATTATGCTGAAAGATTATGTTATGATGGATTAAAACGATAGCGGTATTGAATCCTAGGTCTGCTGAATTTGTTGGAAGTAGGAAATGAGTTCGTGGGATTGCAATGAATAAAAATACTACTTGTACAATCACAATTGTATTGCTTTGCCCAGTAAAGTTTGGAGGGAAGTCGCAAAAACTGGTTGGAATAGCTTAGTTAGAAGACCATTTAGTGAGCTAGCCCTAGCCCTTTGCTATAGAATTTGATAGCATATACGCGTATCTTGATCTGAACAATTGCCATAAAAAAACATGGAGACTAGATACCTAGCCGAACAATTATTTTGGCATTGGTGAAGGTTTATGTGATGCATCCTTCAATATCTATTATGAGCTTGGAGTGCGTATTGTTTTTCGCCTGAATGTGATCTGGAAGCTCATTTTTCAAACTTTTGCATGACCTTTTGAGTATGGATCCAAAGGTGCATATATTTTTAGCCAAGTTATACTCCATGGAGATTAAATGCATTGAAAGCAAGAACCTTCTGTTACGTTGTACTATTGGCAAATTGAAGCAACCTTGTTGACACGTCTCTCATTTAACTTTTATTTCATCCGTATGCCATGTGGATTAAAAATAGCACTTACATTTGCATAAACTAAAGCTTTTGTTCACTATTATTGGGATGGACATCAGGTAAACTGATTATTGCATATTTTGTCAATTTGTAAAGATGAGCAATCCGCATCTACTTAATTAGATGTTATATTATTGCAGGATGAATCCTCAAGAGAATAGACACCATATCTGCCAACAAACGCATTGTATTCACTTATGAGTAGATATAGGTTAATATCTTTTAATGTATTCATCTAGATTTCAACTTTGTTTTTTATATCCTTTTGCCAAATGTTTTATCTAATTCTCTTGAGAATATATTTCGGATGAGTCTTCATTATGATCGTCATGCTTTTGACAAACTATGGCAGTGTTTTGAAGGCTGTTTGCTAAACCATTTTCCAGTCGCATGTTTGCATCACTAATTAGAATCGATTATGTTCAAAAATTGATGGCTTATTCATTCCGTTTGATTCCAATGTTTAATGTGCCTATACCATTATCCTAATATGTGGCATGATTATGCAACATGACATGCAAAAAGTGGCTCCATGGAGGCTGCTATTAAAGTATTTTAGCAAGCATTGAAGACTCTCTGTGGTAAATTTGATTCTTGTTTCTATGCAAATGAAGGAACTGCTTGATAATCTTTATTTCTCTGCACTTTTTTGTTGCTCTTGCTTTCTATTAAAATAAAACAAAAGTTTGTTTTTGGTGTAAGAGAAAGAGATAACAATAACAATAATAATAATAATAATAATAATAATAATAATAATAATAATAATAATAATAATAATAAAGAACAACTTCCTGAAGTGTGCATTATGCTTATAGCATTTGCTTTTGATTGTGAGGTTGAATATGAATTATTTAAATCAGCTAATCAAAGCATGATTCTAAATTAAAAAAAGTGGTGTCTTTGTCTTTTTTCCCATATCCCTCTCGTAACAAAAAGTGTCCACAACTTTATTGCTATTCCCAGGAATTAACAAGGATATGCTCCGATAACAATAGAAAGCGAAGCCAAGACAACTATAAGATGGCCCAATTTAAAGTTTTCACATTGTTAAAAGCCGAAAACACCCTTCACTTTCCTTTTGATGTTTGGCTTGCAGTTGAGGTTTTCTTCACCTCTCAAATGCATACAAAAGTTTAAGATTATTATCTATACATTTTGCTAATAGAATCTAAGTTACTAAGCTGTGTATGCCGAGCAAGAGGAATCCCGTAGAGCAATTCAATTTAGATCATGAATATTGTTTCGTTTTTTGAATGTTCATATTTTTTCTGTCATTTGGCCTTTAAGCCTAGTTTATCACTTTCAAACAAAAGGCTAAGCGATCATTACAAAGTTAGTTATGGTGGTATATGGCCTAATTCAGCTCAGAAGGTAGTTCTCTCTATGGGGTGAAGTTTACTTGATGATTGTATGAGTTTCATATCAGTAGATTAATTAGGATTATAGATGAGATATCAACTAAGTTAAAATATAGTTTTTGTTTTAATGCGATTATGTCTAGATCTTTGATTGGATTTTGCGCCTGATTAGTTTCATGTCGAACTATTGCAATGTAATATTATATCCACATCTACTATTTGACAGGTTTACTACAAGACTAGGGGTAGTCTCGAACTTTTATGTAATGGTATTATGTCCATGTAATACATTCCCTACTCATTATTGATCTTCAAAGTATTGTAAGGTACATTTTTTCTTGAATATGTCAGGTATTTTCATAAATTTTTGTCTCTCTGCTTCATAATCTAACATTTGGATGCGACTAATTGAGCCATTTTATGATGGACTTTTCCTTTCAAAATTCAACTAGAATACATGTTAATAAATGGATTTTAGAGTTGCCATTTGAGCTTTTCTAGGAAATGTCTAAAATGTTTCACAATTTATAATCTAACTCTAGTTTCTATATATACCTGATAACGCTTATCTATTGCTAAACAGGTTCTCAGAACATATGAAACAAATCTGTGAAACAAGAAAGTGAAGAGATTCTTGTGAAGGTCGCATCTCCTCTTGATTGTGAAGATTAATGTGCACTTGGCTTTGCACATATGTCATAGAAGAGGCAAATGCATTGTTTTACTCAATTATGTTGTTGTTTATAAGTGCTCGTGCTCTAGTCTAGGCAACGATTACCTAACAAAATGTTCTTCAAACAATTATTGAATGATGTTCAACACTTTCAAAATATGAATATGGTAGCTTACCCCTCCTGGTTTGTCATGGTTGATTTGCAATTGGTGTTATTTTGTCCATATAATGCATTTCCTACTTATTATTGGTCTTTCAAGCATTGCAATGCACAATTTTGAATCAATAGATCTCGTTTTACATGCCCAACATTTTTTTTTTTTATAGTTGGTATTGGCTATTTTGGTGCCTTTTGAATCAGTGGATCTTGTTTTATTTTGGTTACCTTTACAGGAGCTTCCATGTAACCAAACAACTTTTATTTGCAAATGGTTTTGTGCAATTTATTATAGTTGCTTTGAAGAGACAAAATTGATAATGTTGCGTTGGCATTAGAGATTTTCATCATGCTCATTGCTTTAGTACTATGTTTTAGGATAAACACAAAAGTCTCGATTTTTTATGATTGCGATTGTTATTGTTGTTGATGTATAAATTTCAAATGAGAAAACCTCAAGGTTTTTGCGTTTACCTTTATTCTTAGAGTGCACCTAACCTTTTCCACAATATAATTCCTATGTTGCCCTATTCTTCGTAAGGTTGAATAGTGCTCCTACTGTTAGCAATCTAGACTGATAATTATTGCTTCTATTTTTATTTCGTTTTCAATTTTAATTATTATTTACTAATAGATAATTGTTGTTTATGTTACCAGAATATGTTAGCCAGAAGGTTTTTGCATAGGGGGAGTAATTATGAGGTTGTAACTATGAAGAACCTAATGTTGGTGGACACCAAAACTCATATTTGATATTCACTTCCAGTAAAAGTCGCACTATTCTCGGGAGAAATGGGTATAACTTCATCTTTTTAGAATTAAATTTGTATTTACTTCATTTTTCTTCTTTAAATAATTAGATATGTTTCTCAAATTGTATAGGCTTCAAAGGATAATATCATCGCACACAATGTTAGTGAAGAATTTGAATTCAGAATTGGTATGATGTTTGCTAAAGAGAATGAAATCTATAATACATACAATGATATGCAATTTGCAAAGGATTTGGAGTGCCAAAAGAACAATAAGTGAACAATAATAAATGAATACTGCGAAGATGCACATTTGTATGTAATTGTGAAAGACACTCTCTATCAATCCCACCTCATAAACAAAGAAACATTTATAGGATGGTAAAAAAAACCGAATATCAGGTTTGCATTAAATTTAAAATAAAATGAGTTTGGGAAGTTACCAAGTTTAAAGATATTCATAATAATATTTTCATTGATGATAAGCAAAAACACCTTATACACTCGTATCGGCACATTATAAATACTAATAAAGCTATTTTGACTTTTATGATTGAGGCTAGTATAAGGACTACAAAAACATATTTCTATCTTGATGATGAAGCGGGTAGGCCAAATAACATTAGCTTTACATTACGTGATTGTCAAAACAATTTACAATAAAAAAGAAGGAATATGATTAGTGCAGGTAATTGTTAAAGCCTCATCAACTATTTTAATTGCTTACAATCAAATGGAAGTAATTTTTCTTATACATTTCAATTGGATGAAGAACAAAGACCGACCAATGTTTTTTGGTCTAATGATATATCTAAGTTGGATTACGATAGTTTTGGAGATGTAGTAGTATTTGATACTACTTACTATATAAATAAATACAATATGATATGTGTGTCTTTTGTTGGCTTGAATTATTACTGGAAAAATGTTCTGTTTGATTGTGTATTTTGATGGATGAAACTATTGCTTCTTTTGTTTAGGCATTTTAATCATTTTTAGAGGCAATGGGTAATAAATTACTTAAAACTGTTTTCATTGATCAAGATCATACTATGACAAATGTTATTAGAACTGTTTTACCGAATTCTAAATATCGTTTATGTATATGGCGTATTGGAAAAAATGCTACGTATCATACTGTACATCTTCTTGAAAAGCCAGGTTTTCACAATAAATATTGGTACAAACTTCTATATCATTGTGAATCTAAAGTTGAAATGAAGACCACTTGGAAAGCTATGTTAGGAGTGGGCTTTAGGTGAGAACAAGTGGTTGGATAATCTATATTGTCTGTGTCATAAATGGTGTCTTGCATTTGGTCATGATTTTTTTTTTTTTTTTTGCAAGAATTAGTTCTACACAAATAATGTATTGCAACATATGGCATGTAAAATGATGACTTTATCTGAATTTGCTAGTCATTATGAGAAGCAAGTTGAAAAAACACATAACAGTGAGATTGTTGATGATTTTGAGTATGCTTGAGAAAAGCTACATATTGTGGTTGAAAATAGTGGAATTTTGCAACATGCCGCACAAGTATATACTCATGTCATTTATAAGAATTTTCAGGTTGAGTTCTTGCATGTTTTATTTGAACATGTTTTCTGATCAGAAACCGATAGGCCTTTTTACATACTTATATCGTAGGAACTAAAAGTAGTGAACAAAAACATATTATGCATTTTAGTTCGAGTGATTCTACCATTTCATATAGCTGCAAGTTATTTGAAATGCAATGATAGTTATGTAGGTATGTTCTATGTATCTTGACAAATGTTATAATTATTACAAATATTCCATCGCAATATATTTTGAATGGGTGGACAAAAGTTGCAAAACAAGGGACTTATTGTAAATATGTTGCACAAAGCTCTCATGATGCGATTAAATCAAAGACATTGTATTTGAAGAAGTTGATGCAGTTAGCTTTTAGGTTGATATGGTTAGCTTTTTGTCACGCCCCAAACCTTAAGCACGCACATCCCTTGCTGGTTGATAAAATTTTCGATGTCCCAGTACGCGTCGCCGACCCATTCACTTTAATGCACATGTGAAAGCATATAAACAATCCCCTAGACAACACATATATGTAATAGAAAAGCAGGATACAAAATTTACAAAACACTTTTATAAACAAACTGAGTTTATATACAATACTAATCTATAAACAAAAGCCTAACTCCAAAAAGAAGAGTCACTAAGCCATCTAGGCACAAGACTCATCAACTGAGACCTTCAAGACCTTCGGGGGCTCTAGGTCTTCCACGACACCATCAGGGGGATCAGCTAACCCCTCACCCGCCGCGGCATTGATCGCAATAGTGGGGATGTCAAAACCCTGCAGGGGATCTTCCCGGACCCCATTAGGCCCATGACGAAACCATACCCTAAACCGATAAGGTACCAACTGAGGTCCGCCCTCATCGATCAAGATAGTGGTCACGATGAGCTTATAGAGCTAGAGACTCCCAGAGATAGGGACATCGATACTCTACTCTATATACTCCCCCAACTGTCCAAAATGTATTGGAGGAACCTCCATCTACAGACTTGGAAAGAATAAGCCCACAACGGGGTGAGAAAATATTTCAGTGAGTTCACGCCCTAAACCCCGATTAGGAAGGAAATATGCCTAGAGATAGTTTGACTACACATCACAGAAGACTCACATCGCCTTAGTTCTTTCCTACACATCAGCACAGTTTATATATTCGATGCATATAATAAATGCACACATTAATTGGAACGCCTCACTTATATCACAATCAATCACAGTGATCCCAATTATAAAGCCAAATCCTTATGACATATCTTATTCCATGTTACACAATTTTGTTCCATAATCAGGTGCATTTATCTTAATCATTCACACGTTCCAATTGATTATGGCCCCACAAGCATGGCCTACTTAACGTCCGGTGGTCTTCTGGCGTAACTAAGCATCGTCCCATTCCATTGAGCATGGCAACATCTACACTAAACGACAATCCCAAAGGAGCATCCGTCCAGCCTTTACTGTAACCGGCATCCGTTGTCTAGGGGCATCCCATATGGGGGCAACATCCATTCGACACACATCGAGGACGGGTTCTCATAACCATCACACAATCATTTAATCCCGGCCAAGGACATTGTACCTTGCACTCAAATGCCTTAATTAAGATAATAAACATGACTTATTTTCTTTGTATTAAAAATACCTAGTAAAATAATCGTGTGTGGGTACATGGTCGGATCGAATCTTAAAAATTGATATCCTTCTTTTTAAAATCTCACTATTTGATGTAATATTTTAAAAAAATTTCAAGGTCGAAACCCAACACCTTGTATTTTCTAATTAAATACCAAAATTTCACAATTTTGAAATAATTAATCAAAAATTACAATCACCACTCAATTGCACAAATTATCATTCAATTGCATAAACTAATCACATCACAGCAATCAGCATGGAATTCCGACTATGGGTTATCTCGGTATAATTTTCAAAAAATATTAAATAATTAAATAAATTACAAAAATAATTAAATAAATATAAATTAATTAAAAAAATACATACTTAAGCCTAAAACACTAATTTAGCCACCTAATTGGGCCTAGAAAAATAATGTACTATCTATATAAATCAAGCACCCTAATTAACCCTTAACTAGTCTAAACTAACCACCTAATTAGCCTAATTAAGCAACTAAATCACTAATTAATCTAAACTAACCACTTAAACCATACTTAAGCTAATCTAATTACCTATTAAGGATCATTAACCTCCTAAGCAATGTTTAGCAAGTAAACTCACTAGATTAACGGGCCGGTGAGTTTACAGCAACGACAACGCCAAGGCGAGATGAGACATAAGCCTACGGCGACACCCGACGAGGTTCGGAAGAGCCCGAAAAAGGCCCAAGAAGGCTCAGGTCGAAGCTAAAGCTTCTGTTCTACTTAGTTGCTAAAACAGGCTAGTTAGGGCTCGATTGGTGCGGAAAGGGGCAAAGTGGGCAGCTAGGCAATGATGGTGAGTCCAGGCGAGGTTGAGGACTGCTAGACGGCAAGGGAGGAGCTTAAGCAGAGCTGAACAATGGCCAGGGTGTGGACGGGGACCAGCAAGCAAACGCGGGATGGCAAGGCCGAACATCTCGGGCTCCCGGGCGGTAGTGACTAGCAATGACTCGGCAAGCATGCACGGGTGGCTAGGGGCGATCGACAGTGGCTAGCTGGTCTCCTCTGATTCTCTATTGGTTTTTCTTCCTCAAGACAACAACAATGGAGAAAGGAACAAGGAAGAAAAAGAAGAAGAGAGATGGCTGCAGCTGGAAAGGGGGCCACAAAGCTACCAAAGTCTTCTAAAAATATCTCAAACCATCATTGGAAAGGCCCCCAAAGGTCATGGCCGATCCTCAACCATTTTCCACTCCAAAGCTTCCTCAAGAAGCCATCCTAGGTGCCCAAAATGTTGCACATCACCATAGCTACGAATTTGTGCATCTCTCCTTCAATTCTAATCCATTTCCAACTAAAAACAATCCAATTGATGCTAAAAAATTCCAGCTAAGGTGTCCACAATAAATCCTTGCAATTCCATCGCCAATTAATCCCACTTGAACGCCAAAAATTCACCCAAAAACAGTTCTCTAAATTTCCTGGTCCAAAAGCGCCCAAACTTGAATTTTTGCCAAAAGTTCAAGTTTGCAAAAAAAACTTCAGATGATGAGTCAACATTCCTAAAATAAATCATGATATGACAGAAGTTTCAATTTTTGAAATCGGGTTCAATTTCACAGTTAATTTCAACCGGGCGCGATTTTAGCATGACCTAACCTACCGAATAGCTTTTAGAAATTTTTAGTGCATTTAACCCATGGTCGATTATTTTCGAGTCACATTGTACATTTTCGACTCATTGGTGACTCTCGATTGTCGTGAAAATCTCGAGATTTCAAATATAGGCACAAGGTACAAAAATGACAGAAAAATCGGTTTAGTGCCGTTCGACGAGAATTTTGCAATTAGGCGAAATCATCCACACTTTAATCACATGCCTTTATTGAACAAACCTATCTCCAATCTCTAATTGATTTTGACAATGGCATATTAACTCTTGTAGATAAGCATAGTCGAGCAGTTGATTTTTGGTCGAATTTTCAAGTCTATTGCATTTAGATTTCTTAATGGCTTCTCCTGCTAGATTAGTTATCTCATAAGTGATCAGCTCTAGAAAAAGACTATAGGTGCGTCGATGAAAAGCCCAACTCATTCAATTGAAAACAAAATAAGAAAATCAGGATGTCACACTTTCAATTCCCGATTGCTTGGATTCAAAGCCTTTGCTGCCGCTCTTCTTTTCCTTATTGTGCTTCATATCCGACATCAGAGACTCAAAGCCGTCATCAGCCTCAAGCTAGACCCTTGCCTTCATCTTCTTCTCTTTGCTCTTGCTTTTGGAGTTCTCTGGGGATTGAGCTTAATTGGACGCAACTATTGAAGGCATCGATGAAGCTGTCGAGAATGACAAGAGGAGTTTAGGGGATGGGAGGGGAGAGAGGGGTGGTTTGTCCTTTCTTCTCTTCTCCTCCTATGCTTGATCTTCACATTGGAAATAGTTAAAGGCGGAGGCAAAGGTAGAGGGGGCTCGAGACCCAACTGCAATCGACGAGGCTCTCGAGGGGCAATGTGCCAACGGCATATGACCAACGATGCTCTTAGGGAGGCGGAGAAGGAGTAGAAGCACAAGTCCCTTAGGTCCCGACCATCGACCTCGAGGACATAGAGTCCAAAGGCCTCGTGGCAGCTCAGAGTTGGAGCTTATGACATGTTCGTCGGAGGGACACAATCAGATGAAGGTCCAAAAGTTGTCAAGAGACCAACGCGAGCACAAACCTTGTGCTTAATCTCGGCAGGAACAATCAGAGGAGAAGGGGGTTGAGACTTGACTCTAACTGGCAAGGCTCTTGGAGGAGGTGACGTGCCAAAGGTAGATGACTGGCTAGGCTTTTGAGGAGGAGGAGGTGGGAGCAGGGGGGTGGAATGTGCAGTGAAGGAAACACAGGTCTCGGTCGTTCTCTGTTTGTTCTCCTGCAAGGAGAGAAAGAGAGAAAAAACCCAGAAAATTCAATTGAGGAGAGAATTTTTTTGAGCGGGAGCGTTACACATTTCTTGACCCATTGACTCTTGACCCATTGACTCGTCTTTTCTTCTACCAACGAGCTGAGCCGAGCCAAGCTAGCCCTTCCATTTTCCAATGGGTCCACATAGGACACGTGTCGATATCTAAGTGGTATGTACGCAGCACGTTAGCGGATGACGTGGCACACACATACCACTAAATATTTTCTCTACTTTTATGACTTTTGAGCCTCACTTGAGTGAAAGTCCCTCGGAGAAATAGGACATTGGAGTCAATGGTCAATATTATTAAATTTTGAGAAAATTCATACCATCGTTTTTTTAAATAAAAATCTAAAATAGATATTATTTTAAATTATGGTCCAAATTATCCTCATTTTTAAAAAAATAAGAACCTAAAGTAGACCTTATTTTAAATAAGATTTGAGCTGGCCATGTCAATTTTAAAGAATAGCCTAACCTCAATTGCTATTTAAGGGCATTTTCTGTCTTTTTATATTTTTATATTTTTTTCTATTTTTTTCTGTTTTCTCTATTTTTTTCATAAAGAAAGAGACTAAAACATCAAAAAAAAAAAAAAAAAAAAAAAAAAAAAGACGCACAAGTGTGAGCTTGCCCCAACCCTCTCACTTGTGGCCGCCATCCTACCGTTGATGGGGTGTTGGTCATGGTCGCCAGGGTTGCTAGCAATCCTCTCCTAATTCTAGTAAGGGCATGCTTGCCTTCGCGTTCAGTTGACGAGGCTCATCAACCATGGTCGACACCACAGTGATGATGGGGAGGCAACCATAGGTGGAGGAGGGTTACCAACCTTATCGTGCTGTTTTTTTAAAATAAAATTTTAGCTTTCTTTTTGGAAGAAAAAATAGAAAAAGAAAAAATGATATAAAACAAAAGTAAATAACAGAATTTCTGTAAGGTTGAGCAATTTTTTGAGATTAAAATGACCATTTCATGCCTTTTTTTAAACAATGTTCATTTGACACCCTTATTTAATAAAATGAGAACATTTCAAGTATTAATTTGAAATAAGATTCATTTGAAACCCTTATTTGAAAAATCTAGGGCACTTCGAATCTTTACTTTGAATTTTTTTCTTAAATTTTTATTCCTCCCTTTGGTCTAAAGGACTTTGGAAATGCTTCTCATCACCTGAGCACGATGAGGAGTCATCGAACATTGGCTGAGCCCGACAAGGTCTCACCAACGGTCGTGATTCCTCGCCAGCATATTGGCTCTACTCATCTTTTAACATGGTAATCCCCCGTCAAAAGTCCTTTGCACTTTATTTTTATTTCGAGGATCTATACGAAACACAAACGATACCACAACTTAGGACCTCTAAATGACAAGGAGCTTACGGACTGACGGCACCTTTTCCTCAAAATCCAAAATCTACTCAGAACAAAAAGCGAAACACGGCTCAAAGATCAAACCGAACATGAATTTTAGAGAGCGTGCGGCGAGATGATGGAGCGGAAGTGGGAAATGCCATTTTCTATGGTTCCTCGAGGGAGCGGCTCTAATGGAGGAGTGGGGCAGCACTGAAATGATCTTGTAAGAGGCCGATCTTCCGGTCATCACCCGTTGTAATTACGTGTATCGTCATTATTAGAATATTTAAATAATAAATGATACATTTATATAATAATTTAATTTTTTAGAATAATCAGCAGTCTCATATAATATCAGAGTTAGATATCTTAATTTCAAATCTTATTAATTCCCGTTTGCTTCCCCAATTGAAAAACTTTCAATCCGGGGAAAGATGACGAGCCATTCAAGGAAAGCACCGGAATTGGAGAAACTTGCGAGCTCATCGCATCCCACAACGTCCAAAATCTGATTTTTGGAAGTTCTCGCGATGCTGAGGTCGGTGTCTCTCTCTCTCTCTCCTGTCCCGGTCAAGCTCTCCCAACACTCTTTCGAATCGAACGCGAAGGAAGCCATTCCCAACACGCCTCCCGCCCCCGCAGTCGTGGAAGACGGCAAGCAAGCAAGGAGGAGTAGCAGGAACGGTACTCCCGTTGAAAACGTGAGGAGGTTCTTGTCTCAAACCCTCGTCCCAACCACAGACCGAACGGTAGATGGATTCGGCAGGAAGACAGGCTTGGAATTTTGCGACTCGAGAAGCTCCGGGGTTTCGAATTCGATTCGTCTTATGATTCCATCTCGATCCCTGATGGGTTGAGAAAGTACCGACCATGAGTTATACCGGGATGGGATTCCTTCCTAATTCGAAATGATCTTCTGACGTGAGTAAATAAAGCTATACATACTTTACGGCAATGACAGTGTATTCCCAAGTCTTTTTATTGGGATTTCGATAATGGGTCGTGTTTTAAATGATACTTTTCCGCCTTTGGCATGTCTTAATCAAGATGTTAGGAGTGAAATTTCTACCGGAAATTGGCGCCTTGATTGGATGGAAGGGTCCAACCCACGTGTTCAGTTCCAAAGAAATGGGGTCCTTTTCAGCTACCTTTACATGACTAACCCCAAGCTGGAGCCTTCTCTCTATATTAACCCCTGAAGTCCTCCTCTTGATACTTATGCATCATCATTAGATTTTTCTACAGAGAGAGAGAGAGAGAGAGATGGCCATGGCTGCTACTTGCTGCCTCAATCCCTCTCCTCCCACCTCCCGTTCAAGCAACTCTCCATCTTCTTCCTCCTCCTCCATCATCACTTCAAGAACAGTACAAGCCTCCTGGTGAGTCAATCTTTTGTTACTTCATTCTCTCCACTTTGTATCGGAATCTCTTCATTTTGATTAGACATTGATCGGATGCAATTTTCAGGAAGAGGAATGAGGTGCAGACGGGTGCCGCGAGAGTGGCGATGATGGTCATCGGGCTAGTGGAGATGGGCAACTCGTTCATAGGGCTCGGCGAGATCGCTGAGGCCGCCATGACTAGTGAGATGGCTGCGGCGCCCAAGGACAAGGTCACGAGAATCGCGAGGTGGAGCGAGAAGAGAGCTTGCCCACCTTGGAGGCTCAACTCCTTTGAGACCGTCGTGCCGGAGAACCTCCCGAGGCCGCATGCCAACCGGAAATCGGAATCGATTGGGTATTCCGATCCCCACGATGCGCCAACCCTCAAGGCCAGGGTCGCCAAATCAAACCCTAGATGCTTCTCGATGTAAAACTCACATGCCTAGTACACAAAACATCATCTATAAATCTTATATATACTTCCCATCAACTCTATTTTTTGGGATTCTTTATACCATGTATATTGAATAATCGCCTTATCTCATCTTACCTAATTGAAGCAGTTTTAATTGCAATGGGGTTTCGACCCTTTGGATCAAATATTCGCCTTGCATTCGGAAATGGAAGAGGAACACAGATTTTTTTTTTTTTTTTTTGTTGTGTTCTTTGGGGTGTGTTCAATGACAATATCTAGCGAACTGTTGCAGTACAAGGTGTACAAACTTGAAACATTGCCCCAAACGCACGTACGTTGCTAGTTCCGGTTTCGTTTCAGTACAGTCAGTACGTTCTCTCTTGACAATTTAGTACAAGTTTTCTTCAATTTTCCTTTTTTGAGGGAGGAAATTAGTGAAGGACGTGGTCCAACGCCACGTGGCTACCTTTGAGGGGGACCCACAGGTGGGCCCCCTCATCTTCTTAAGCATCTGAATAAGTCTTCGGCCCAATCGTTAGCCTCGCTCCATTTTCAGATATTCGTTTTGGTATGTGATTCAATCCGATCGGGCACAGCGGCCCAATGGGCCGGGCACGGGTGCATCTGGCAATCTTCAGTATTTGCCCATTGGGCTCGGCCCATCAATCTTTCCCCCTTCATGGGTGGGCTTAAGGGAAGCTAGCAGGCCCCCGACACAGATACCTGATTCGCCTCTCTTGAAAACCCAGCACGGTCTCGGCTCAGCCCACTGGCAACTCATGGCGGAGGAACCCTCTCTATTGCGTCGCAACGGCTTACTGGAGAGCCAAGCGGGTCGTCTCCCGGTCCGGGCACATTCAAAATAATTTCTCCGAAATATCGAGCACCGTTGAAATGGTTTTATCCGACGGAAAATAAGGAAATTCAAGATGCTTGCTGCTGTAAGATAGGATGAGCGGACAGGCATGTGCGCTGTTCTTAGATTGGAGTAAGGCCGGGCCCATTAACGGGCTACTCAGGTACCAACAGCAATCATGGGCCCATTCTGTCTCCTCTAAAAATTTAACATCCTTTTTATAGCATGAATGCTCATTTGCCCAGCCACAACATCTTTCGAATCGAGGTGCCATCTGTCATGGACAGAAGGCAGGAGCTTGCTAATTGTCCGAAGCATTCTAGTCTAAGATCGTAGTTGAGATCTCGGCATGGTATGATCGAAGGCTTTTGGCTCACACACATGCCTGGCCGTAAGCTGCTCCCCCTTAAAAAATGCATGACTGAATAAAGATTTTGGTACACGCAAATGCCTAAGCTCATAAGTACAGAACGAGCCTTTTCTACGAAGCAAAGCGACCTTAACTTGCTTGCTTCTTGTGAAGATTGAAGGTATTTTTTTCCGGTTGGAGTCCTCAAGTATATGATTTTTTAACCCGTTCTTTTTTGTTGTGGTTTTTTCAGTGGGGATATGTATCTAGCACTTCCTGTCAGTCTTTTCCTTCACGACCCACTTACGGCATTATCGTAAGAGTCAAAATACATGCTCTGGACTGCTTGGTTCGAGTTATAGCTACTTGCGCCACTCGCTAATGCTCCTATGCCTAGCCACAACATCTTTTCGCATCAACCTACTGTCTAAGATCGTAGTTTAGATCTTCAAACTGTATGATCAAAGGCTTTTCGCTTTGCGCATAGGCCTGGCCGGAAGCTGGCCTCCTAAAAGGGGTTTTACTTAATAAAGATTTGGCATGCGCGATACGCTAAGGTCGTAAGTCAAGTACAGAATGAGCCTTGTTTATGAAGCAGACCGACCTCAACTTGCTTGCTTTTAGCAAAGACTAGATGACTTCTTTGGTCGAGATCTTTTAGTATACAATTTTTAAACCGATTCTCATTTGTTTTGGTTTTTTCTTCTTTCTTTTTTTGGGAGGGGGTAAGGGATATATATCTAGAACTTCATCTTAGTCTTTTCCTTCATGACCACCATAGAGCATTATTGTAAGAGTCAAACGCACACTATGGAGTGCTCGGTATAAGTTGTAGCTATTTACACCACTCGCTACTTGAATGTCCCAAATTGGCAAACCCGTCGTTGTAGCTCCACAAAAATACCGACGGCCATGAATTTCCCCATAGATATATCATAGTTAGGGAACACAAAATGAACTATTCAAATATTTACTCATGGTGTGAATCGAACCCGTGGTCTTGTGAAAGATATGTGACAAAGGGAGTTTAGTTTGGTTGAGTGTCTCGTGCGCACCCGCTTTTTCAATGGTCAAAATCTCATGAGCAATTTATTGAAGAAACTTTAGAATTTTTAGTGCACCGACTATAGTGCTATCAGGTGGAATTAACGTCCGCATGAGGCCTTGTTTCGTAGAAAGGGACTTCGGGGAAAGGAGTCTTGATTGTTGCTTTTTCTAGCCCTGTTCCTCCCGAAAAAGGAAGAGGTATCTTTCCTAACATGTTACATTTAAGACAAATACCACAAAAAACACCTAAGATGCTCACTGTAATAAAATAGCCAAAAACTTTTTTTTATATCACTAAAACCCATAAATCTCAACTTCTTTTCTGTGTCACAAAAAACCAAAATTTATATCCTCTATTTTGGTTTGATTGAGGGTACATTTATTACACTGAAATAAGTTCGAGATTTTTTATGATACAAAAAAAAGTTTGGATATATAGAATTTTCAGTGACACATGGAAAAGTTCAGATTATTTGATAATTTGGAAATTTGTGTGGTATTAACCCTTACATTTATACATCTGTATACTATATTTCCTTACTTGTTCTTTAAAAAAAAAAAAAAAATTAATGAGTTTATCCAAAAGCACTTTGAGAATGTCAAAATGGAAAAACTGTTTTAATTTTCAAATTCCACATCTCAAAAGTTGAAGAGTTAAATAACAAAGTCGAAAGTCAAAATTTAGAAGACAAACGTAATATCCTAAAATAATTCATTCGAATTCTTCATTCATTTTTTCTCGATATAATTCCATACTTGCTATAATTTTTCTTTCTTCCATTTTCTACTTCGTTACAATTTCTCTATAAGAAAATGAAATTCGATGTGGCCATAGAAAATTTGGAGATGCCATTCCTATCTTAATTTGAAGACCCCGGGCTTGTTAACACATGATAAAATTCCGAACTTTGTACCCGAGAACTGTTCGTCAGAATTTAAATAAAATATCAAATCCCCTCCTCCCCAAAAAAAGAAAAATCCACATAAGAACAAAACTTCTGTGATTATGGACCGATGCAAAATTTATAATTAAGTTGAATCAAGCCAATATATTATCAAGATCAAGCTCGAGACGATTCACATATTTGTTGCTCAACGCCCATCTCACCCTCGATCGAGTATTAAATTTGCTACCCGAAATCAGCCCCCAACCAAAGGTCGAAATATTCAAACTCGACTTGATCACAATGTAAGTCATACATGAATCCAAACACGAGCTCGAGCTAAATAAGCTCGAACCATTTTCATTTGCCTTGTACATGGATGTGCGCAGTTATATATGCTATGAAATCTTAAGAATTTCTTTATTCTGTCTATTTAGCTGATAAATATCATTGAAAGAATAATACAAATTTGAGCAGGCTCAAAAGCTCGTCGAACTAGTCTTAACGAATTCGAGCTAGACTCAACAATATGCTCAAGTAACTCAACTCAAATTCAGGCACATTAATTTCTACCCGATCTCTAGTAACTATCGAGCCCAATCTCAACTTCTTGTAAACACGTCGATCTGATGTCCCCCTTTCATGAAACAATTGTTGGGTAATTTTAGAATGGGATAATGACATAAATGATTCCCAAACTTTTATTCAGTGTGGAATGTGACTCATAAATTTTTAATTTATTCAATATCATTCATTTTACCCAAATGCGAAATGTGGTCCTCCAACTTTCGATACATGTTCAATTCAATCTCTAAACTATACAAAAATATTTAATATTGGGAATCATTTGTTGAACAATAGAATCCATGAAAAAGTTAAGTGCTAAAAAAATATCAACTCTATATTTTTTTATGATTATAATGTCTTTATTGTTCTTTAATTAATTCAAATTCAAGGATAACATTGAAATTTTTCGTATAATCCAAGAACTAAATTAAACTTGTACAAATGACAATAAACAAATTAAAATTTCATGAAAGGCATTACACATTGAACCAAAATTTACGGATCATATTGGACAAATTAAAAATCTAGATAACTTCATTACACAACGGGGCACTTGGGACTTTTAGTGAGTGTGAGTATGAAAACCATTTGGGCTTCAGGGAGTTTTTGTGTCGTTTTCTCATTCAAAATCCATTATGTCTCCCATTCGCTGGCAGAAAAGATGGTCACGGAATCTACGGACACAAATTGAGCGTGACTTCCTTTCTGCAGCTTGCAAAATAACGAAGTTGAGGCTTTCTTTTTCGTACCACACGGTGATGGTGGAATCGAACGAAGCTCGAAAGGGCAAATCAAAATGGCAGCGAGAGATATCGGTGAAAACAGGCTATTTCAAGCCTGACACGACCCACTAATGCTCAGGCCATGGGAGAAAAGCCCCCAAACAATCATGACGCCCAGGAGGAGCCAATGGACGATGAGGGCCCATTGGCCATCCAATTATAACTTCTTTTTTTCTTTTTTTCTTGTCAATCTTACTCTATTTTTATTCTAAATTTAGACTTTTGTCGTGTCTCTTTATAAAGTGTGGAAAGTAAAATCCATACTTGACGTAAAAAATCGTCCCTACCCTAACCTCTTTGAGAATGTGAAGATTTGAATCCCCCATATTTCCCTTTCTACATGGAAATGGTTGTCACTGGGACAAACTCTAGTGGTGAAGAATATGAGTATATTCTCGCTCGTGGGGGACTTCAGAAAATATTCTCAGATCAAGCGGTGGGGCCTCGGCTTTCAAGAATCGCTCATTACAATCACGCCCTCATGATCATCCCTCTGAGTAGCCACGAACACTAGGGCAGGGCCTGGCTGGGGCTCTGCGTGCACTACATCAAAAAGTACCTGGAGCAAGAGCACCTGAAACCCTAGAACTTCAGAAACCCTAGTGCTTCAGAAACCCTAGAGCTTGTTCAATTTGTATGGAGATCTACAGTTGCACCACGCTCCTAAGCTCTGTACATGTTTACGGCATCACCCATATTGATCTTGGAAGATATTTTGCATCGCTTGCCGATACATGCATAGAGTTCCATTCCATCTAGTAATTTGAAGTTTCTTAGGTTGCATTTCCTCGTATGATGTAAGTTAAACTTGCTTTTTGCTTCTTCATTCCCTGACTAACAAATGATTTGATGCGTGGATTCGCAAGTCGTTTGTGGCCTTTTACTCTACGTGCAGGATAAGAACGCCACACTCCTCTCCATTATAATTTTCACATGAGAGAGGGTTTTCGAGAATATTCCAGCATCTTATTTGCACAATTATCATAGCCTTATGCACACGTCGTTCGTTGAGGTACAAGTGTGCTTACGTGGGTAATAAGCAAAAGAGTCCAACACCTGAGAATTGATGTGATGAGGAGCAATACACATATCTAGTTGTCTTAGCTTTCGAATGAATATGAGTGCAAGTGAATAATTCAATGATTTTGGGCGTAAACTCCTTCTTAGTGACCTTCTTATACACGAGGCTCGCAAGTAAGGCAGAGATCATTGAGCCACAAGGGGAAGAAGAGTATTTGGTGGAAATGTCTCATCAGAAGTTGTGTGGTGAGGATCTTAAACTTGTTTTAAGATAAATTCAACTGGATATTTCTAATGGATACAAAATTAGGCTCACTCTCAGTGATATCTCCAAGATGAAATACTGGACGTCCTTATTTAGACTTTTGGGTGAGATCTCAGAAAAGTTAGAATTTGGAATTTAGCTTTACAAAGCAATTCTTAAGGAGAAAACCTGGGAATCGCAGAAGTAGGTATGACAAAATATCTACGTAAGGCATGGGACAGAGATAGAGAGGGATGTCTTGCCAACGCGAGACATGGGGCATGGGGTGGAGTTGACAACTTAGACGGGGCAAAAATTCTCCGATGATGACGGACCCTAACAGAGATCCTTTTCTGAGTCATAAGATGAGCAGAACAGAAGGAGATACCCTTCGATTGTCGAGTAGAATATCTTTCATTCCAAGTTAATAATTTCGAAATGATATCGATTATAACAAAACTACTAACTTTAGGAAGGGAAAAAATTTGCCGCAGGGAGAAAATTTGCCAATGTCCACCATCTATTCTAAGCCAAAAGAAAAGAAAAAGGAGCATCCTCAGGAATGCTCGAGTTCTAATGTGAATTATCTACTTTCGATGGAATGAAAAATGAGGTGGATTTAGTGTGATGCATGAAAACTATCCCAAAATACCACTTGAAAATTCAATTGCGTCATCAACAAAATAAAACATGTGATTGTAGATGAGTCTCGTTATGTCATACTTAAACTTCTTTGTTACATATTATATATAGAACAAGCAGTTGTGTAGCTTTTATTAGTTGTCACGAGAAAGAAAATGTATTACGTATCACATGAAGTCTATTCATCAGCAAACTATAGATTCTCATTAGAGGAACACGAGAAGTTTTAATGGTTAAGTTATCTCATGCTATGTGATGGAAGGATTTTTTTTAATATATCTTGGAGTATCCCAAAGTACTTGTTAAGCATATCCTTGATTTAAAGAAAGTTTAAATTTTCGATGTATTACTCACACAAAACATGAGGAGGATAGTTACATTTAATATTACAATCCGTCATCAATCAGGTTGGGAGCTTGTTAGCAAAAACCAACACATCTTAACACAAAATTGAAAAATAACCTAAATCAAGAAAATAACATGTTTCAAATAGAAAGATGTTTTCATTATTTTTTTTAAAGTAAGATAAATGACTATATTGAAACCATGCAATTCATGGTACCTCATATCTACCTAAATATTTATTGGTTTCAACCATTAGGCAAAGTGACACAAATTACCTCTAAATTCTAGCTCAATATGCAATATTGTCTATAAACTTTTAATTTGCTTAATATAATCTCTAAACTTTACATTCCCAAACTTTTAATTTACATAATATAATCCATGATCTCAGAACACATGTTCAATTATATTTTTTGAATTATTTGAAAATATTCAATATTATCTCTAAACTTGAATTAATGAAAAAATGATATCGGAAATTTTCATATAATTCATAAACTATATAAAATTAAGAATTTATGAATGATATTATACATTAAGTTAAAATTCAAGAATGACATTATATATCGGGCCAAAAATTCATGAATTATTTTTGTAATTATACCTAGTCATTCCTATTGCATTTTAATCGACCCGACGACGTTGTCGTCATGCTTAGGTTCTAACGCCCCGTCGGTCCGCTCTCGTTTCGCAACGCTGACGTCACCGCGAAACTCCATTTCGCACGTGGGACGGAATTTTTGTCGCCATTTTGGAAGCACGCTTCTCCCTAATGCCACCGGCCGTTAGATCCAGTCCCATGGACGGATCGGACGGCCCCGGCTCGACTGACACCCGGCGACACGTGCTCCGAATCGGAGCCCCAGAGAAAAGAAAAAGACAGGGGGCCGAAGGGACGACGGTGAGCTTTCGACACGTGGCGTATGAGATTACGATAGTGCCCTCGACCGTCAAACCGGTGGTTTTGGTCAAAGTCATGGTCAATGCCACGACCCCGGGGTCAAATTCAAGGCTAGGATGTTTTAGGAGACGCTGCAGATTAAACGTCAAGTCCGCAGGTCATTTTTAGTCATTTCGTGAGTCTTTAGGATAAGGCGATTTTGATTTCTCTGTTGGTTGGGCAATTTTTAATTGATTTTTTTTTTAAGCCGATCAAATTTTGATGTGCAGCTTCTCATGCAATAATTTTTTTTTTTAATGTTTGAATAATTATAAGCAATTGTTTTACTTAATTTAAAGTGTAAACAAACATGCTCTTAACATGTGCTTGGATTTGGGCCGGATGTTTCTTTCTTGATCTTGGACCCATATAGTCAAGTTGGCTTTTTTTATTTCAATTTATGAAAACAATGTAATGTTTTTAGATCATGATTAGGTCAAGGCAATCACGCCTTGTAGACAATCATGCTTGCCTAGTGATTGAATCTATCAACCACATTATTGGTCACACTCGACCCATTCTATATAGATAGATTTTTCAGCTTATTTTCCATTTTTTTCCATTTACCTCTTATTCATCATATTGGTCGCTATAAGTTTGACTCTCCTATTTAATAATATATCTCTCACATATCATGGATCATTCGAAATAGCCAAACATAATTAATTAGACAATTTCATTTTTAATTGAAAGCTTTTTATTTATTAGACAATTTCAACATGTTGGTCAATTGAAGATGTAAAGCCAATATCTCCATTTGTTCCACCCCATGTAAATATTCCTATTAGGCCTAACATGTTGATTAATTTTGATATTATATGAAGACCAATGTTACCACCAAGGGGTAAAATTGCCAATCGAATCCACAATTGACCCTAACATAATTTGTCGAAAATGTTCAACAACAACTAGGGTTAGGTGAGATATTATCATACATGTTCATAGGAAACCACATCCTGAATGGGTTGATAGCCACCCTTTTTCTAGAGGCTTTGAAATTCTTAAATTTTCCATTTTATTGGCAAGGATAAATAATCAACCATTGAGCAATACCTTGACAAATGAGTTTTTAAGACTCAGGTTATTTCCTTGATCTTTGGCAAAAATTGCTTTTACATGTTACAATAATTTATCATTTTTTAATTTGGTATGTAATTAAACCACAAAAACGACGAGATGGAAACGAAACAATTTCATTCTTAATTTTGTAGAACCACATGTATTGATTGCACCTTCAACCCCTCTTCTTCTTCCTCCTCCTCCGCCTTGCCTCCTATTCTTTCTGCCACTTTTTGTTTGAGCAACAATCTCATTCCCTCCTCGCTCACCTGGTCGAGCATCTACAATGGTGGCCAAGCAACAGTGGCTGAGCATTGGCGGGCGAACAACGGTGGCCAAGCGGCGAGGAGAAACCCTAACCCTAATTTCAACCCATGTACGATCTAAACGGTGTCACTTTTGCGAAGGTGTCCACGTATAAGAGCAAAACGACGTCGTTTCTTGAAGAGGATGGAAAATGACGTCGTTTAAAAGCCGAGCAACTTTTTTTTTTAAAGTAAAAATGCCACGTAATCATTTTGGTCGGAATTTCTCGCCGGTGTCACCAAAGTGATCATTTTTTCTCTGATTTGGCACTTAAGTGATCCAGCGGAAACTTTTGGCACCAAAGTGAGCGCCGTACACAAATTATGGCACCATTAGTATACTTGTCCCAATGAGTTTTTAAGACTCAAGTTATTTCCTTTGTCTTTGGCAAAACTTGCTTTTACATGGTACAATAATTTATCACCTAATTTGGTGTGTAATTGAGCAGAGATGGAAACACAATTTCATTCTTAATTTTGTAGAACCACATGTATTGATTGTTGATTTGGCCATACTTGATCAATACAATAACAATCCAATCAATTAATTTGTTACTCGATTCAAAAAGATTAGAAATAGATATCTTACTTTATTCTTAGAGAAAGAATTCACAAATTTTGCTTTCAATGTATTAAAGAAAGATTCAAAGGTCAATAAGAGTTTCTATGGATGAGCAACGGGGTAAATACACTAGAAATGTCAAAAGTTGTATACGACGCTTACTTTGGTATCAAAAATTTATTTTGGATCACTTAATTGTCAACAAATTTGAAAAACGATCATTTTAGTCCCAATACCGATTTAATTGGTCGGAAATCTGACGTGACACTTTTTTTTTTTATTATTAATTTTTGAAACTAACGTGACTTGTCGGAGAGTACAATCAGCATCCAAACGGCAAAACGATGCCGTTTGGCGTCTTTTCCCCAAGTAAGAACTCTAAATTCCCAAATTATTGAGAGAGAGAGAGAGAGAGAGAGAGAGAGATAATGGGCTTCCTCCTTGTCTTCTTCCCCCAAGAACAACTCCTCTGGCACCTTCGACCCCTTCTTCTTCCTCCTCCTATTCTTGCCTCCTACTCTTTCCGCCACTTCTTTCTTGAGCAACAACCTCAACCTCTCCTTGCTCACCTAGTCGAGCAACTATGATGGTGGCCAAGCTACGGTGGTGAGCCATGGCGGGTGACTAATGGTGGCCGAGCAACGGCAGGTGAAAGACAAAGAAACCCTAATTTCGGTCCCCATATGAGCTATACAGCATCGTTTTAGTAAGGCTATCCACATATGATGACAAAATGGTGTTGTTTCTTAAGAAGGAAAGAAAACGATGTCGTTTAAAAGTTACCACAATTTTTCTTTAAAAAAAATATAAAAATCACGTAATTAATTTGGTCGGAATTTCTCATTGATGGCATCAAAGTGATCGTTTTTTCTTCAATTTGGCAATTAATTGATTCGATGGAAACATTTTATACCAAAGTGAGTGCACCATACACAACTTGTGACATTTTTAGTGTACTTTCCCCAATGAGCAACTACTCAAGGATAGAGATGGAGTCCACATAAAGACTTTACACAAAACATGACTTTAGTGGAAAAATATGAGTCCGAGGATGAATCTAACCAAAATGAAAATATTATAATTGTTGTGGCAAAAGCGGTGCTCAACAAGCCTTATGTTTGTTTTTTTCCTTTGGTAAAGAACAAGCCTTATGTTTGTTGATCCTTCAAACCTGCCAAGAAAAAAAGAAGCAATGATACTAGGACAAATGGCACTCAAGTATACTCGTTCTATATTGATAAATTGGACATAATTTTTGACTTACTTTTGAAAGATGGCCTAATTAAATTAACTGGAGGCCAAGTAATTTGAAGTTAGGAAGATTTAGTAAACAAAAAATATTGTAAGTTTCACCATTCATGGAGCCATAAATTTAATTGTATTGTTCTCAGAAAAAACAATTCAAGAGGCAATTTGGTGGGGGAAAATAAAATTTGCCGATGACATGGGGGTACACGATGATTCCTATTTATCTAATTTCAAGAATCGAATGATTGATAAATCATTCAATTCTTTTAAAAGGAAGCATATGTTTACACAAAAAGGTGACCATTTTTTTGTTATTATTGGCAAGTGATAGTGATGAGAATAGAGTTTGATCATAGATGGATGGTATTATTGATAGTGTGAAGAGAATCGATAACTTGCTAATAAAGTCATCAACGATACATAACGTGAAGGTTATCGACGAGAAGTTGATTGATGAAGTTATTGATATTAACAGCTAGCAATCAATATGAGGATAACTACTAGTTGGTTATTTGTATTGAACTGCTATTTTAGGATTATCGTAACTTCTTATAGATAAATATTGTTAGATAATAGGAAACCATAGAGTAACTTCTTGTGGATAATGTAACTTTGTAAGTACTAGAAAGTTATTTATTTATTTAGACTTAATAACCATTTTATGCGACTATCTTTAGAGGGTTTTAAATACCCCCAAGTGTGCTCACTGTGAGTCTCTTGATGATCATAACAAAAACCCACTATCTTTTATCAATGCAAATTTTCAATAATCTTTAATTTACGGTTCTTAACTTTAGTCTCAAAACTCTCATCATCAACTAAATTCTGGTGAAGTATCCTTTAGTCATTGTCCTATTGTTGATTAAATTCCGACAGAATATTATCATTGTTCCTTGTGATCCATTGATACTCCTATACAAGTCACTACAAACCTGTCTCTTTCTGATAAAAATCGAAGGACGAATTTCGGTGGAACATCAATTACTAAATTCCAACGAAAAACTGCACTACCGGATGTAGCAAAAGAATCATCTAAGGAGAAAAAGGAAAGGAAAGAGCATCACACGAAGAGTCAACTTGAACATTAGGCTAAAAAAACAAAAACCTGAACATGGAACCCAGAGTAGAGTTGACTAACAAATGTCCTTGAACAGTGAATGTTGGAAAATGATAAACGAAAGCCATTACAAACGAAAAGCACCCCCAATTATTGCTCTCAGAATTCAGTGATCTCCAACTAAATATCTGGCTATATATTCCACGAAGATCTCAACCTTAGATCTTGTTGTTCTCTAACCCTAGCTAGACTCTCTGTCTCTGTCTCTATCTCTGTCTCTGTCTGTCTCTCTCTCTCTCTGGGTGCCTCCTTCCTAGATCCCATGTCCACGCATATCATTTATGATTGCGGTTGTTTCGTATTCCTCATATGTCATAATACTTTCATTGACTAAACCATCTTCGCAAGATGTTCTGCTCATTCTTATTTTCATCGACTGCTAGCTTTTCTGTTCTTTCTTGTCTCTCCAGTGTTCCGTGGGTTCTTGACATGTTCGAGACCCAGCACTTACAAAAACTAGATGCCCTAAGGATCTGATGGAGCTGGCACTTACAATGAATATGGCATTACACAACAGAACTTATCCGCTGGAACTTCTGTTTGTTTATTTCGTTTCGTTAGAGGAAACGGAGTGAACAGCACACCGTGCATGCATGAGAAGTCCAGACTTAGCTGTATATCGTTTACTAACCATATTTTAATATGTATCGCCAGGAACATTGAATAGGCTCATCATGCCACCAATGCATAAGTAAAGCCATGCATTTACAACGCACTAATGATATGTTGGCTTCGTATCTTGCTTCATGGACTAGTTTTTGAAATGTAATTAATCTGGCATTACAACCTTGTCTGTTTCTATTATAAAATAAAGACAGGTTCCTTCTTGTTATTGCCATCCTACTTACTCTGCTAAGTACGGACTTTCAAATTTCGTTTTTGTTACAGAGGAAATAAGAGCACACATGCGTTGTGCATTGTATAGGAGAAATTACCGCATGGAGTCATGGACCTCATCTATTAACTATTTCGAGGGTTCAGACATAGTTGAGCTTCCATATTATAAGGATATCTCGCCTGCATTTTTTATATCCACTGTCTTGTATCACAGGTTCAAGTTCTGGAGCTTGAAACTCTTCTTGTTTTGTATTACGAACATTTGGTACTGGGGGAGGAGGTTGAATTGGAACCGACGCTGGCCATGGTGATGAGGTGGCTGCGCAATATGTAAACTACATATGCCAATCAATTCGGCACGACGAGTTCCCTGCCTTATTTTTTTTTTCAGCAAATGAAGATGTACTTGCATTTCAAGATTTAATTAAATTGGTTCTTTTCCCATGAATTTTCCTCAATTAATGGTTTTTAATATTTCAACTATTTTCCATCAAAAACTAAGTTAATTTTCAAAAAATCAAACATGAGCCAACTGTGCTTGGGCCGATGCTCACCCCTAACTTATCCAAACTCTAAAGTGTATAACCAAACATACGAGTTTGCAAGACATGTACCAAAGATTGATCCTATGGGGGGAAAGGGGAAAAGAAAACATCTCTATTAGTCTTATCACATCCGTAAATGGGTCAGAACTCTGAATTTCATCTTCGTGATCTCTACTGCGTCGTTGGAGGGATTATCCTCCTCGCTCACCAATTTAATCAACTAATGCATAGAATTAGAATGACTTCCTTGTTTAACTGATGATCGTTGGTGGTCAAAACATCCGCATCGCTGAAAAACCCGCAAGAAGTCCCTCGAGACTTCAACAGTCCTCCAATCTTGTCGTCTCAAAAGCGGAAGGCCGGCACTTCCACTATAAGTGGTATGATGGAGTGTCAGCAAACCCAGCTGTACGCATTTCTTCTTCAACATCTTGTATGTTGAATTCTCCTTCATTTTTTGTCCAGAGGGAATTTTTCAACTTGCCCTCCCTGTGTCATGTACAGGACCTCCAACTCTTGATGCCCTAGTGGGGTGGATCTAACATGGTAAACCCACCCATGTATGTTGGCCACAATATCATAAGCTGGCGAAAACCATCTACAGCATAGCACATGGAAGAAAATCTCATTGCCATCAGGCATTATCTAGCATGATGTTGATGATTTTATCAGAAATACCAAACTCATTAACAGCTCTCACTATTTTGGTAGCCACATCTCGAGAATCGCTCAAAAATGTTGTATTTGTCACTGTAAGAGCTCAGTAATATAATTCTCATTTCTCTTTGATCCAAAGGATGTGTCTATATAGTATGTGTACTTCATAAGGTCAGCCCATAAAACAGATATAAAAGAGGGTAAAAAAATTCTGGTCAATAGTATATGCACCGATGTGACCTTTCTCTTTGTATAATGACTTGTAATTTCTAATGTTCGTCGTTTGCAAAACGGGCATAAGCTGACGTTGTAAAGCCTTTGCAAGAATTGGACCGAGCGGTAATCTTCGGTGAACCCGAATGGTTGCTCGACGGCAAGATAATGATATGCAAGCTCCCGTTTATACATCGCCTTGTCCGCACATGAACAATTTGGCGTTGTACTTGAAAAGCTCCCACCAGCCCTAGATGTCTCTTCCTAATGTCGGCACTGGTGCCTCCACAAGTCGCTTGTCCCACTTGCTAATTTTCCATTCAAACAATGCCACATATAATGCAAATGGCCTTTCGGACACGATTGTTATCTATCTTGAGAAAAAAATATCTTCCAAACACCGAACGTTCTTCTCCGCGAAGCCAATGCCCAATTACGGTAGGATGTTCTTTGGGAGTCTGTTTGTCCTCCTGAGAAGCGTCTTGGCATGGACTAAATTCTGGTGTTTGCCCCTGCAATTCCTCCCAGATCATCAAGTCAGTCGTCCAATTCGTTTTTCACGGGGGCAGAGACAACGCGAGTACCTTGTTATCGAGGAATTTACTTAAAGAGTAAAGTAGCCATCCTCGTTCTTTCGCCGCCAGGGGGTGAAGTGAAGACCTTGATCATAGAATTTGAAGCAAGGCCAGATATATCGGACTTTGCCCGCTTAGGCAACTACACTTTGCCCGCTTTCTGGCTTAAACCGATCCAAGCATGTTAGTTTGTTAACTCTAGCTCTAAGCTTTTGCTCTCTCGACTTACGACCCTACGTTACAACTCGGCAAAGGCAGTTTCCGTCAGTCATCCTTTAATCTCAATAAGTTAGAAATGCCTTACATCCTCCTTTATCTGACCCGATTCGAACGTCTCGGACATCTGTTTCTCTTGCAAACCAAGCGTCATCTAAGATACAGCCACTTGATTCCCTGTCTCTCTCGTCGGCTACTAAAATAATTCTGAGTATCCAAGTAGAGATTGTGGAAAATCCTGAGAGGGTGAGCTCCCGGATTAATCTAAGGGAAAGGACATTAAAGCATGTATAGAGGTGGGAAACAAGGATAGCAACGGGAATGATTGTGAAGTTGATCTTTCGGTCTCCACGACAGTATATCTGGGGGGAGTTCTGGTTGCATGTATGGGGAGCCTAATGGGCCAAATTTATAAATAAACAAAACAAAACAATTAAATAAATATATAAATAAATAAACAAATATTTTTTTGGCCCTCCTAAAATGTTTCATTATCCCATTTTTGGCACGATGTAGCCCACTTCTTTGCTCCTTGGACATGTGCTCATGATTGCTTCTTTAACTGTCAATTCCACGAGGAAAGAAGGAACTTCTCCAACTTGCCTCTTCTATATGAATTTTTGGATTGCGTTGTCACGAGGTAATCTAAACATCAAGAGCACCTTTTTGTCATTGTTAGTGGAGATGGCATCATTTTTTTTTTCTGTCGTACTGATATCCACAGAGAAAAATTACCAATCAACAATCGCCTCTAATATCAGATATCCGAATTTACGAGTGGAATTGATTTCCAAACGAAAGTGTGAACTAATAAGTTGTGAGCCAATTTAATATCATCATGGTCCTTTTCACTTTAACCAATTGACAGGAAATGCATGCACACTCAACTTCCTTGGATCCCAACAACCTTCTTTGCCTTAGTTTGATGGATGGCTTGGCTTTTCCGATACCGTGAGCTTCCTTGTTCACTTTCAACTTTACACTTAGAAGTTGATTTGAGCGAACGGAAACGATGATGCAGATCGCGTCCCCCAAGCTCCGGCGACGCTTGGTAATTTTCTTGCTAGCCACGGTCGACCATTTTCCACCGGGCAACCTTATCACCTCCCCGCCGCTCCCATCCTTCCAGCGATGTAAACGACGTGCCGGTTTGCATGAATATAACGTCCAAAAACGCTCTGGGCGGTGCCCTTCCGGACATACAGTTGCCAAATTCTCCGTTGTTTATTCCCTTAGAACAGGATGTGATTATCGAGACATTTCATTTTCTCAACCTTTACTTGAAAGGGAAAAACAACTACGTCCTTGTCCTCTCTTCCACCTAAAAAGATCAAACAGACAACCTCATATGCAATCTCCTCTCCCTAACCACATTCGACTCAACGAAGTTTTGGAAAGGATTAATGTCAGCTCTGACTTGGTATGCATGTAGATGAACACATCCCCGTTTGAAGCATAGATTGAAGACATGACCTAATCCTAAAAAGAGCAAATAATGTTTTTTGACTTAAAAAGGAGCGACAGCTCTGGAGGTCGGAACACGAGACCTTTTGCTCTAATATCGCGTTCACTCATAGTGAACGCCAATGATTACCCTCATCCGCTGCACACCCAACATTACCCAGTATCATAGCTCCAAGATCTCTACGTTCCAGTCTCCCGAAAGAATGGCATTGTACTTGGACACAAGTTTTCATTTTCCATCGCTTTTTAAGAATGTTTTATCCACGTGTTGGACTTAACGTGTATGTTCTTCAGCCTTGCATCCACTCTCCTGCTCTCATGCAGGGGAACATCAACAGTAAAAAAAAAAAAACCCCAAAAAAATAAAAAAGAAGAAGTCTTACAAGAAATCAGATGCATATTCTAACTTTTGAGATGTTAAGAACTAAAGGGTGAATGAATATCTTCTCTCTTTTTGAAAAGGGGACATTTTCCCTCCGGTAATGAGGGGTCGCTAATCATC
The DNA here is from genome assembly GCA_016097485.1 of Eucalyptus sideroxylon x Eucalyptus melliodora. Classification (NCBI taxonomy): domain Eukaryota; kingdom Viridiplantae; phylum Streptophyta; class Magnoliopsida; order Myrtales; family Myrtaceae; genus Eucalyptus; species Eucalyptus sideroxylon x Eucalyptus melliodora. The sequence goes on along the minus strand of CM027826.1, from coordinate 23,087,852 downwards.
TCCCACTCGGTCTTTTTCCTCGATGGGATGGGCGGGTGGGCAGCCCTAATTTTCTGACAAAGCTTTAATCAAATTGAGGCTCACCGTGCCAAGTGGGACAGATAATGACGTTCTAATGCTATCTTGTAATCATGGGTGTAATTTCAAATAGCCCTAAAGGCAATCTCTGTCCCTATTTGAGTATGATGATGCAACTTTATGAGTATATGCGACCCATCTTTTAATTTTTGAAGGAAAAGATTGTCCCAAGCCCCCCAAAAAAAGAAGGAGAAGAAGGTATTTTAGAAAAAGTGAAAAAGAGAATCATAGCAGTGTAGCCCAATAAAAAGAATTGTATTTTTATATCTCCCATCTTTTTTTTGGCCCAATTGTCTACTCCAGTCTATCAAGACCCTGCGCGCAGAGAGAGAAGAAGGGCCTTGAGGAGGAGAACCAAATCCTTTTCTTAACCTTCACGCCTCCATTTACACCTTTCTCTCTCTCTCTCTCTCTCTCACTCACTCACTGTGCAAATTAACTGCCATTTTTTCGAAAAACCAAAAGAAAAACACAGAGAGTCACCCACCTCTCAGTTCTCATAAACGCACTCTGTTCCCCCCCCCCCCCCCCCCCCCACCTCTCCTCTGCTTTTCTCTGCATTTATATTCCTTCTTAGCTCGGAGAGCAAACCCCCACTGCCCCCTTGACATTCGCTCCTCAATTGACTTCTCTCTCTTTCCACTCTCTCACAGACTCTCTCTCTCTCTCATCTCCTCTTCATCCCACTTCAGGAATTCCTCTCAAAGAAAACAGAGCCTTACAGAACCAAGAAACAGGGGAAGCATCGAAGAGAGCCACTGAACAGAGTCTCTCTCTCTCTCTCTCTCTCTCTCTCTCGCTTCACCTTCCCCATCCATTTCTTGGTTTTCTTGTAAAAAGAAACAAACATGGGTTCGGTTTCTTGCGGAGACCAAGAACTGGAAGACAACCAAAGAACGGACCAGCCTCCGTTCGTGGATGTGGAAGGGCCCATCATCGTCGGCGCAGGGCCCTCCGGCCTCGCCGTCTCGGCCTGCCTCTCCGAGCACGGAGTCCCTTCCCTCATCCTGGAGAAAAGCGACTGCATCGCCTCCCTCTGGCAAAAATGGACCTACGATCGCCTCAAGCTCCACCTGCCCAAGCGGTTCTGCGAGCTCCCTCTCCTCCGCTTCCCTAAAAACTTCCCAAAGTACCCGACGAAGCAGCAGTTCGTCTCCTACCTGGAGTCCTACGCTTCGCACTTCAAGATCAAGCCCACCTTCAATCAGACGGTCCAGAGCGCCGAGTTCGACGAGTCTTGCGGGCTGTGGAGGGTCCGGACCCGGGAGGGGCTCGAGCGCAGGTCGAGGTGGCTCGTGGTGGCCACGGGGGAGAATGCCGAGCCGGCGACGCCGGACGTGGCCGGGCTCGAGAGGTTCCAGGGGCGGGTCGTCCACACGAGCCGGTACAAGTCGGGGTCGGAGTTCGAGGGCGAGCGGGTGTTGGTGGTAGGCTGCGGCAATTCCGGCATGGAGGTCAGCTTGGACCTGTGCAGGCACAATGCCATTCCTCACATGGTGGTTCGCAGCACTGTAAAGTCCTCTCTCTCTCTCTCTCTCTCTCTCTCCCCACAGTCTCAATTAATTATTCATAATCTCTTTTGTCATTTCATCACTTAATTCCCTTGACCGCTGACCCATATGAATTTTCTTCTTCTTTCTTCTTCCCCATAAAAGAAAGATTCATTAAATTTTCTCCTGATTCAGTTACCTGGGGACGCTCCAAAGTGTAAATTTATTTTTATTTTTATTTTTGCTTTTCCTTTCAATCTTCCTTGTGGCCTAAACGCAATCATCGTCAATCTAATTCGGTGGGATGACGTTGACCGTGCTTCTTCCTGCTAACCAGGTACATGTCCTGCCCAGAGAAATGCTTGGGCTCTCAACGTTTGGAGTGGCCATGGCGCTGCTCAAATGGCTCCCTCTAAGATTAGTGGACAAGATCCTCCTCCTGATTGCCAACATCACCTTGGGCAACACCGACCGGTTGGGCCTCCGGCGGCCCAAGACCGGGCCGCTCGAGCTCAAGAACGTCACCGGAAAGACCCCCGTCCTCGACGTCGGCGCCCTCGCGCAGATAAGGTCCGGCAAAATCAAGGTAACCGAGCGCGCGGAGTCATTAATCCAAGCCTCTCCATGTGCTATCTACGCTGATGGCATGAGTAGAGAGTGCTAACTCAATTTATGGTTTATTCTTCCTTCTTAGGTGGTGAAAGAAGTGAAGAAGATAACTAAGAATGGGGCCAAGTTCCTGGATGGGCAGGAGGAGAAGTTTGATTCTATAATCTTGGCAACTGGGTACAAGAGCAATGTCTCTAGTTGGCTCAAGGTGAGGCAGACTTCATTCATTTTTATTTTTGATTTTTTATATTGTGAATAGTTACAAAGTTTTGGTTAGTTTTTAGTTCTATCTTATTATGAATCACCGGTCACTGTCTTTCGCTTGGAGACATACAAGACAGAAGGAGAGACCTCCGGATCTCTCCATTTCTCCATGCAAAGAAAAGAGAAAAACCAAAGGGAGGGAAAAAGGACAAAGAAATTAGGGTTTGGGGCTTATGCTCGGGTTAAATTCCCTTTGCTGAACGATCTTTCTTGTGAAGATGACAAAACTGTATTCTCTGTGCCCCATCCATGATGCGTTGCTATCATGACATCGTGTATTCAGTGTGCGCATATTAGCGGAATCATAGTCTAGAAGGGCCCCCCCCTCCCTTCATTTTAAAATTCGATTCCCATTTATTTTAAAATATTTTTCGACATCATATTTTCCTAGTTTAAGCCAGAAATGTCTGGGATTGCAATTTGCGATGTCTCTCTTGCATCTTGCATTATGATGATTAGACATTTAATTGCTGGGGGGTGATGTTGCTTCTTATGGCTAACGAGCAAGATTGACCATTGTGATTTGTGATGGTTCTTGTATCACGCTTAATGCCTAATTGACATCTAAACTAGGGGTGGTAATTAGTGCTTCTTCTTATGGCTAACAAGCAAGATTGACCCACAATCTTTGTTTCGCCCGTTGTGATTAGCTATGTCTCTAGCATCTTGCTTTATGTCGGTTAACGTATAATTAGGCATGGCAATTAGGGTTGCTTCTTATGGCTAACAAGCAAAGTTTGACCCGGAAATCTTTGCTTCACCCATTGCGAGCACATCACTGCCATTTTTCATTTATCTTTTTTGGCGACCTTGATTACATTTGCAACATTTTGCACTTATTGATCCACTTAGTTACATATCTAGAGGTCTCGAGTTTGTTCCGGTCGCAATCACCGAGCCTGCGGGAGGTCTTTTCTTGATATGTAATTTGGCTTATTAGGGCTAAGCAAAATATAGACTATGAAGTAGTTAACCAATATCTGACCCCCCCCCCAAAAAAAAAAAAAGTAGTTAACCAACTTGGGGGGGATTAACGAGAGAACTTGACCTCGACCAGCAAAATTGAAAACGGTATTAAAGAATAAATTACTTGAATGGATTGTTTTCCTTATCATTTGGCACCAGAATTGAATTGAGTGTAGATTTAATGTTGTTTTGAGTTTTTTAATCATGTGATTTTGTATTGTTCAAGTTGATTGATGTACTTAATTTTCATTTTTTTTGCGCAGGGGGGCGATTTCTTTACCAAGGAAGGTATGCCCAAGACACCATTTCCGAATGGTTGGAAAGGGGATGACGGGCTGTACACCGTCGGATTCACGAGGAGAGGCATCCTCGGGATGGGCTGTGATGCGATCAAGATTGCCGGAGACATCGCCGATCAGTGGAGATCAAGCGTCAAGGAAAGCAACCAAGATCTGCATAATTCCCACATTATCCACCTCCAAAAATCATGATCAACCGACCCCAAAAAGTTAACAAGAAAAAAAAGACAAAAACAGAAGAAAACAACTTGAACTTCCTGAAAAAGGGCAAAGAAAGAAAGAAGAAACCATGCCATATGGAGCAACGCCGGAGTCAAGCTAGGGTTTGGCGAGTTTGTATTTATTCTTCCCTTAGGCTTGAGCTTTCCTTTTTTTTTTGACCTTTTTTCGTCGTCTCTTATCTCGCTACGTTCGGTTCTTGCTGTAAATACTCCAATTTTGCTAGCTCTGTTTGTATTTTTGTCCACCTTATGTGATCCCAAAAAAGAGAAGTGTTTGAGCGATTTCTGCAGCGTGTGTACCATGGAATAGGGTTTGGTCCAGATTAATAGAGGAGCATGGAAGGCTTCCATCACGATGAAAGCGCTCGTTCGCAAAGTAGTACTGTTGCTGCACGTGCCTTCGCTGACAGAGAAAGCCTTTTATACGCTAGGACGACCGAAAGGGAGACGAAGACCAAATGCTTCTGCATCCAAAATCCGATATCTCCTTGCTAGCTGCGCCGTTCAGGTCTCCCGCTAAAGGAAGCTCCGGATCAGGGCTCTTAAGGGTCTTAACGAGATGATAAGCATGTTGAAATATATTGGACATTGAGGGTGTGCTTAGTTTGAGTGAAAGAATTTATGGCAAATTATTTTTTGGGATTTTCAGTTGTGTGGTTTGTTGAAAGTAATCAGTTAACTGAAAATCATTTTCAGTCCAAAAAAGGAGAAAATGTTTTCCTGAAAATATTTTTTTTATCATGAAATTTTCTCTAAATGAATGCACCCTGGAGTTCGGGAAATTTGCTGCTGCTAGGGTTTTGTGACCAAATTCTAGAAGGATAATTGCTCCCATTGACTGCTTCGAATTGTTGCATGCTTAAGTGATGAGTTGAACGAAATGGCATTTTTTCGTTTCTAGGGTCATTACTTTGTGAATCAAATAACTTCATATATCATCGTATTGACAGTGGTATTTTTGATGACGTCGTCGAACATGACATCATGACGAAGTATTAGATTATAATGCTTTGTGACATCATTAAAGAACAATAATATAAATTATCATCGTTCTCATGATGGGATTCTTCACATCATTTGAGACAAGCTCCCTTGTATATGGAGAGCTCTACCATATGAATGCATAAAAATTGGCGGGGAGACGAGCTCCATTATAATTAAAGTCTACTGAGAGTACTTTCATCTGCCCTACCTTTGAATTGCCCACACACGTCGTCTGTAATTTAATGGCACCATGATTGCCAGCCGCCGGTATGAGAAAAAAAACTTTGCACGTTCTATAAATCATGCGAACCATGACTACCTGGACCACCGATACCGCACGATCAACAGCCCCGATGAGCTCGATCATCAACACGATCCATCGGTTGGCAAGACTCGTTGTTCGCAACACTCTCGGGGCCGGACGCTTTTTGCATTCGAGTCCCGACCCAACATCTCTATACTCTCAAAGCGCAAAATGCAAAGGGCTCCTCATCATGTTCCTAAGTTCTTGCATTTTCTGGGGACAAAAAGAATTCCCCTAACCTCCGTGAATCCCGGATGTACTAGCGCCCGAGGTAACACGAGAAAGGAAACTGTGCGAATTTGTTGCCTTGCTCTGCTCGTGCAGCTCAGATTGCCTAAAGTTGTAGAAAAGCCATGCAGTGAGGTATCCCCTCCAACATCACTTCAAGCCGTGAACTATCACCAAGACGGAAACTCGGTGCCCCTCTCCGAAAGGAACCTCTCCTCCAAGCTTTCCCAACTGTTTCGGGGAGCGACTGTGGTACCGTGCCCACAGTAATCATTGCTCCGAATTAGGTTCGACGCGGCAGAGCTCTGCAGCTGCGAGGGAGAAAAGAGAGAGAGAGAGAGAGAAGAGAGAGAGAGAGAGAGAGGGGATGGGATGGGGATCGTACGTGCGGCGTCCAAGTTAGGGTTCTGGGTTTTTTCTCTCTCTTTTCGTAATGTTAGGTTCGTGAATGCAGGCCACATGGCACATATAATCCGTCGATTGAAGGATTCTAATTAAGTTTTCGTGGACTGAAGTCGAAGGAAAACATGGCCGTCGGGTGTCGTCGAAACTTGGCGAGTTTGAGATGGTCTTTAGGCTGAAAATGGGGTAACTTCATTTGGAAACTTCAATGCTGTTTCTTTCTGATCTTCTGCTACATAGCGCGCTAAAATTTGGCTTTTGTGTTGGCTTCACTCGATCTTTGATTCTTGCCTCAGGCGTTCTATCACTTCTGTTTGTGATGATTTCATAATGGTGTTTTTTTTAAAGTAAAACGTTTTGCCAATACAAAATCGACTCAACTTATCTTATAGAGATTGAAACGCGCAATTTAAATAATACGTGAGTTCCAAGATGTTTGTGATGATGTTTGTGATCTCGAGAACGTAAATATAATCAGCTACTCTAGAATATTGCCAAGTCCAATTTTAGTAGCCTTGGGAAAATTCATGCTAAGATTGTAGAGGAAAGGTTTACACCATGTCCAAACGGTTGGAGTTTACTTTGGGGAAGGCGTTTAATTTCAGTAGCCTTGGGAAAAAGAGCATCCTCTGAGAAAGATGTGGCTCAACCTTGTAAGCCTTTTTTTGGGAATTTGAGGAAAATTAAGGACTAGGGGAAGAAAATTACTTAAAATTTGAGTTAATGTCATAAAAAAATCTCAAATTGATACACCTGTATAATACCAAAAATCCCAATTGACACATTTGTGAGAAATTTACCTTGTATTAGCTTTTGTAAAATAGGATTAAAATTATTAAAAACCCTAAACTAGTATACTTATGACAAAAGAAATGTAAAATCCTAAATTGATAAATCCATTAACTGTTATGTGTAATCAGCTTAGTAATTTGATGATAACATTTAACAAAAAGTAACAATATATCATAGAAATATCAATTTGTGATTTTTTTGTAATAAAAAAATAAATTTTTGGTAAATTTGTCACGAATTTTTTGAAATTTTGATTTTTTCGTGGTATAAGCCCTAACAATTTTAAATTTCTCTTTCCTTTGCTTTCTAACAAGAAATTTAAAATCTCTAGTTTCCACAACCACTTTCCTATTTCCTCATTTCTTAAATAAAGATTTGAATTACATCCATATAACAAGAATCAATATACAATAGAAAAATATTGTATAAGACATTTGCTAAATTGCTTATTGTGCTTGGAAGAACATCGGATATGGTCATATTCCATGGTATTGGGTGTTTCTTGCACCTAGATTAGGAAAAAAATTAAATTAAACTGATGAAAAAGGGAAAAAGGAAGAAGAGAAAACTTAGATCTACAAACCATAGCCGCGATTGCGATGGTTGTCATCAATGACAATGTCTACCGTTGCTGTGGTGGCTGCCTTAAATTAGAGGGAAAGAGAGTTGGCAAGAAACAACAAGTGAAACAAATATGGTAGCCACTACAGTGGTGGTCAGTTAGGGAGTGCAGCCACCACATATTACCCCCTAGGATGGAAGCGTAATAATGTGTGTGAGAGAGAGAGCCACCAATGCGCAAGGATCACCTAGGAAGCGGCAGCCACCGGATGGTGGCTACAAGGGTGCAATCATCGAAATGGTGGCATGAGAATTTTTCTTATCTAATCGACGCTACTCATCCTTAGGCTTAGGCAGGTAATCAAGTTTTTTTATTCGGTTATATCTAAATATATCCTGTCGAAATGACTTTATCAAAATATCAAGTGGGATAACATTTTTTCAATGTAAAGTCAAATCCAATTTACGAAACACCTCTTAAGTCCATGAATTCATAGTTATTAATATAGGTAAGTTTCCCTCATGGGATTTTTAAAAGAAGGTTAAGAAACAAATATGCACAATCTCTCAAGAGACCAAGAAGCAAATCAAATTGAAATCAAAAGTCATATTTAAAAGACTCCATATCCCTAAATGACAGAATTAGACCTTAAAAAAATGTTCTGACCACCAGAAAAGTCCAGATAGAGGAGATAGAGGCGGTTTCAGGCCTCAATAAAGATTCTGAGCCCATTGCTCCTCTTATCCACAACTTCCTTACGAGGGTAGGGAGGTAGCCTGGATTCTCGCGACGCCTTCCCCCTTGAAACACAAGGGCATGGTACAGGAAAATGAAAGGTTGGGGGGAAACTCTCGGGTGGACGGACGGACAGTTTATTATGGGGGGACTACATAGGTGGGAATCATATTAAGGCAAATTTAAAACCTACCCATTGAAAGATGGAGAGGAGGAAATTGAGGTTGAAATGGTAATCATTTTTAATTTGGCAAAGGGGCGATTTTAAAAGCGAGGCGTGATTTACCCTAAAAACCAAATTTGGGTATTGTGCATTGGAAAGAACAAGAAGAAGAGGAAAAGAGCACTGCGTCATTATTGAACGAGACGAAACATACGAAAGCCCGTATTAACCTTCTTCCTCGTGCGAGCGCACATCTCTGTCTTCTTCGTCATCTCTCTTTCTCTCTCTCTCTCTCTCTCTCTCTCTCTCTCTCTCCGCTCCTTCTGTTCTTTCTGTTGTCTGAGGGCAGATCACACGATACATTTAACATGCGTACGAGTAGTCGTGTTCGTGCGTTGATGTGTGCTGTGTTGGGTTGCTGTCCTCTCTCTCTCTCTCTTCCCCCTCTCTCTCCGTGCCGCCACTGAAGGAGGTGATCGTCGGCAGCATCTTCTCTCTCCCTCTGCAATGAATGAGTCGGGAAAATCAGTCACCACACGCTTCCATCTGCACGCCTTCCCGGTCACCTTACGTCACTCCACTGACACTTTGAAATCTGCGTAGAGAGAGAGAGAGAGAGAGAGAGAGAGGGGAGGAGAGTCAGATCATCGTCCGTCAGAGGATGACATGGGGTTTGATTTAATCGAATTGATTGATTTGCTCGCCATTTGAATTCTCTCAGGCAGTGAAAAAAGATCTGCTTCCCCTGCTGATGTCACCCGGCGAAAAGTGACTGCGCTTTCCTCTTTCTCCGCCCCTTCTTGCAAACTATCTTAAAAATCGATACCACAAAAAATTTAAAATTATACAGATCATGACATTTAATGCTATAATTTTTTTATTATACCAAAATTCATAAACTATATTTACTATGACGTCAATACCTTTAACTTTTTGGAAATACATCATGCGGGATAGATCCAAATTTTTTTTCTCATGCATATAAATTTGACTTAGCAGTAACACCGAAAAAATTATGGGTATTATTATTGCTCGGATAAAGTTTACGGTTTTTTGTGGTAATCGAACAATATTTTTGTTACACTGATTACGGGTTTTGGGTTTTCTGTGGTGCATAGCAAATATAATTTAGAGTTTTTAGTAATATTTTTCCCAAAGTTTTAATTTAAGAGGGATAAAAGGAAATGAAGGCAAGGAAAGTAAGATATAATGGGCTTCTAAAGGAAAAGAGGCCGTCAAAAGAGAGTTTAATCTAGCTTGTATTCTATTATTATAAATGGCCTAATTTTCTAAAAGACCCCAACTTTAAATTTAATCTTAATTCTATCTTGAACTCTTTTTTGTCTAAAAACAAACCTTAAATTTTAGGTTTAGTGCAAATCTACCAAGAACTTTAAAAAAAAAAAAAAAAAAAAAAAAGAAATCTCAACTTTGGGTCTACTTCCAAATCTAGCCCTAAACTTTCTTTTTGTCTAAGAGAAAAATCATCAATTTTTACTCTAGTCCTAAATTTGCCTCTATCAACCCTTTATCATCACTAGTCATCTCTAATTTTTTATATCATATAATGGTTTCATTTTGAAAATAATTTTCCATATTACCTTGCTAACATGGATTTATTATTGATATGAAAATGCCACATCAAATTGGCAATAGACCATATTGGTAGATTTGAGAATAAATTGAAAGTTGGTGATTTTTTTTAGACAAAACAAAATTCGATGTAGATTCGGGACTGGACTTAAATTTTAGGATTTTTTAAGACAAAAAAAATTCGGATAGATTTAGGACTTTACTTAAAGTTTAAGATTTTTCTTGAGACAAAATAAAAAATTCGAGACAAAATTGAGATTATACGTAAAGTTGAGATTTTTTTTTTTTTTTTGGGAATTAGGTCCATTATAAACAAACATTAAAGGAAAATTTTCATTGAGAGGTCTCTCTTTTGGAACGGAGGAGAAAGGAGAAGGGTTACGTTCTCCTCTACCCCTGGCTCCTTTGATCAATCTCATAATTGGCGAATCGTAAATAAGGACGTTACCCACATTTAGTTTTAGTTAATGTTACACTTGTGTGATGTTCATATTTATAATCAGCTAATTAAAGGTTTGGTCGGAAAAAAAAATTACTCTAATTAGGGATGAAGGGAAATATAACACTAGCAAAGTCGAGTCCTTTTACTCTACACCCGCCATGTGCTTAAAGCATGGTAATACTCTCTAGATAATTCTCTATTCATCCAATTTTCATTCTCTATAAAGATTTGATTGACAATATGGAAAAATTAATATGTAATAGAATATTAGAAAGAATACATGAGCTAAGCTAAGCGACCAATTACAAGCGTTTTTTAATGAAACCATTTGAAAATATTAATTTCCTTTTATATATATATATAGATGAAAAAATTTTGTCCAATAGGATTCAAACCTATACTGAAGATTTAGAGTACCTCTGTCCTCCCCAATTCAACGATGTACGCGTTTTTCTGACTTAGGCTTCGATGCGCATGCATGCGGAGAGGATCAACCCGAGCTGGCCAATATTGCAGAGTCTCGATGTTCACATAGTCCTTCCGTTTTCCTCACGTGAGAAAACCCGATTATGATGTGAGGAGGCTGTCATGTAAATCGACTAGGCATGCAAACGTACCGATCCGCATCCCCGAGACTGAGAGCAGCGCCATGCATGCCGACGATTATGCATGCAGAATCGAAATTGGATCGATGTATTACGCTGCTCCGCCAATGAATTCTCGAAACTCTGCAATCATTCTCCCTCCCTCCCCTCTCTCTCTCTCTCTCCCCTTCTCTCGAAATTTTTCGTCGGGATTGATGAATCGGATTCTCGTCGTCTCGTATATGCATTTGCATAAGCAGCCGTCGGCCCCAGGTTTTTGACTCAGTGGAACGTTGCTTTTGCAGCAGTTAATATCATTCTCTCTCTCTCGAAATTTTACGTCGGGATTGATGAATTGGATTTTCGTCGTCTCGTATACGCAACATGCATAAGCAGTCGTCGGCCCCAGGTTTTTGATTCAGTGGAACGTTGCTTTTGCAGCAGTTAATATTATGAACTCGCAGAGGTAAGTGGGGGCGTATCAGTGCGTCATGAGAAGAGGACTTCTCAATGCCCACCTTATCTCTAATTTAATTTTTCATTGTCCATTATCAGATACGTATATTTTTTTCCTCAACTTATAGTAATAAAAGAAATTTTAAAAAATGACTCGAATTGAAATTATTTTCTCAAATAATGAATCGAAGTGATTTTGTCTCACTCTCAACTAAGTGCTTGAAGAGACCAAGGTAACTTCAAATAAGGGTTCAAACTCACTAGCTAGTTGAATCTTCACCGGGGGACTTTTTCTAGTGAGTAGAACAAGGGCAATTTTGTCAAAAAATTGCAATTGGGAAAAAAATAAATAATAAAATCGTCATATTTGAGAGTGATTTGGGACCAACAAAAAAAAACCAAAAAAGAATTGGGGTTATGGTTCTTCATTTTTTTCTTCTTCCTCTACGCTACTCAAGCAAATTTTGTTGGGATGTAGTTTATACTCTCCATATTTTATTAATAGTTTGGATTGAGTCAATAAATAGCTACATGTATATATAATGTTTTTTTTTTGTTGTGATTGAGAAATGTAACGAATAGGTGCGATGTGTTAATTATAGTGTGATTTTTTGCTAGATGTAACCTCAGTTTAAGGATGAATTAGCATAAAATTTTATATCTCGAATTCTCTTTCTTATTTTTTGTCTCTATTTCCTTATAATTGTGTTGAATCCCAACAAATTTGCTCTTGCCTGCTCCGCATACAGTCCTCATTGCTCGTAGCTCCTTGCCGAAGGCAATGCTCCTTGCATTGCATTTGTTGATGAAACTGATGCCATAGGGTGACATAGAGGAACTAGAATTAGGGTGCGTTTGAAAAGACTTTTGGAGAAAGTCTTTAGGAAAATGCAAAGACCTTTGAGTTAAAGGTATTTTTCAAAATGCAAATCGTGTTTGGTAAATTGTAGTTTGAAAGCTCTTTATGAAATACCTTTGAGTAAAATGTTGTTTGGGAGAATTACATTTATAAAAGGCTTTTGTAATAAAAAATAAAAAAAAAAAAAAAATTGACCGGCAAGTGCCCGCCGACGATCAAAATTTGTCGTCGGTAGTCAACATCCGACTTAGGTAGCCCCATAGACGACTACGGAGGGTTGCCTGGGGTCAAGCAACTCTTGAAGACCACTGGCAAAGGTCGCCCGAGGTCCCACGACACTGTTGCGACCTTCGCCGACCCCCGAAGACCATCAGCAAAGGTTGCCCAAGGTCACACGACGCCGCTGCGACCTATGGCGACCCCAGATCTGGGGCAGCAAGGTCACACGACATCACCTCGACCTCCGGCGACCCCGCCGTGACCTAGATCTAGGGCATCGAGGTTGCGGGAGGACCTTGCCGACGACCGCTCGCGGGCAGTGGTGCCAAGGTGCGGTGGCGTCGGGCTCCGGCAAAGGGGGAAAACTAGTGTCACAGCGAAGCCCGGGGGTCGGTGACCGAGCGGAGGACAGTGGGCAGAGGCGCGACGGAGGCGAGCTGTTGAGGCGGAGGTCCTGCAAACGGTGAGTGGAAGCATTGGCCGGCGCGGTGGAGTCAAGTGTTGGGTTGCGGGCTGCTAGGCGGCAACGACGTCGGGCGGAGGCGAGCTCAGATTTGCAGGTGTCGAGGCACTCAAGTAGCGAGATCGGGATAGTAGTAGTCGAGCGGCGAGGGCCTCAGGTGCTGGGTCGCGAGCTGCTAAGCGACGACGGCGTTGGGCGGAGGCGAGCAGCGGTCACGCAGTCTCGAGCGAGATCGGCGCGGCAAGCTTCGCGATCTGCTGCAGGGGCTTCGGTTCGAAAGGGGTAGCAGTTCGCTCGGGTTCAAATCTGGTGGAGGCGCAGCGATGGTGGCTGGTGGGGTCGGGAACGGCAGTGAGCAGAGAGGGCTCGCGAGTTGCCGGCGTGGGTGGTGCTAGCACGGTCGAGGGCTGCCGGCACAGTGGCCGGTGTGGGCAAGGTTGTATTCGCGAAGAAGATAAACAGTACCCACTCGCGGAAGAAGAAGACAATGATGAGAGGGCAAAACAGGAAAGACGAAAAATTAACAGGGATAATTTGGGAAGAATTTTTTTTTTCTCCTCCTCATCTCAGCATTTTCGGCATGCTGAAAGCCCAAGGCAGCCCCAAACCTGCCTTGGGCTTTCAGCCTTCACAAGGCAAGCTTTCAGCCAAGTACCTTTACAAAACATTTTGCCAAACACCCATTTTTAGCCCAAAGGGCTTTGGAGGTCTAAAGTGGTTTGGAAATGCTAATTCCAAACGCACCCTTAGAGGAGGAAATGATGGAAGGCAAAAGAACCTTCACCAGCTGTTGATAGAGATGGATAATTATGAAGAAAATATCACTATTATTATGGTGACAGACATCACAAACATTCTGAAATGCCTTGCTTAGGCTTAGAAGATTTGACTGACGGATATGTATGTCTATACTTAGTGGGCAAGTCTCGTAGCATGTACCTGTACATAGTGTCAGTAGAACAGTCAGTCTCATGGTGCATATGCTTACTTATAGTATCTATGCATGCAACTATTGTTGTTCCTAATATCTGGTGTGGGAAGAAAGTCGACGAAAGAAATGATTAACTTCTTTGATGTGTAATGAACAATTTACCCGAAACAAACGTTGAATTACAGATGAACGGCGAATAATATGACTTCACGATGGTCTAAATGCAATCATAAGGAAAACATTCAATTTCCATAGCGTTCATGCCGATTGTTTTCATAAAAGAGTAATGGAATGCCTTTTTTTTTTTTTTTTTTTTTTTTTTATGATGGAAAGAGAAGAAGAAGAAGAGAGAACGGTTTCATTTTGAATATTCTTTCTACCAACCAGCCCAATGGTCATCTTCTGAAGTTATTTATATGATTCCCTCATACCTTTTTAAAGGGTGTCTCTCCATCATAACATATCAAGATAAAACAATACATCTTAATCGCATCCTATCACGGACGTACTAATAAAATGCAATATCTCATACTCAGACATGATAGGCTTGATAGTACTCTATCAAAAATATAAAACATTCAACATTCATCAACTTTAGAAAGAATTCATACTAGTAAGAAAGTCATGCGACCAATGAGTACATCTGCACTTGGAAGCTCAAATTATGAATTTGTTAGAAATGACATAATGACTACAACCCTAAAAAGAAATAAACAATTGATGTCTCATAGTACCCTAAACATATTTTGTTACATCAATCCAAATATATTTATTCTTTAAAGACTATACTTGACTATTTTCATAACACCATGTATTTACAATTATATCAAAACCACAGAATATGATATAATTGGTCGAGTAGTAAATATATGTAATAGATATAAAACAACAATAGTCTTTCTTCGCACTCATGTCTCTCTCCATTTCAGAACAACTGATTTCCTAGACACATCTCATAAAGCTATATCTATTCATGACCGTCGGTAATATGTTAAAGTAGCAACATTGATCTTTTACTTTGAGAACATAATCAAAAGTAACATATGATACAAAATAAGGTAAATTATAAATTACCTCAAGAACTCACATGATAAGTAGATATGAATAATTTCACTAACATTTTATTGTCGTTCATACAATACATATATAGTATGAATTACATGATATAGTAGATTTCTCTTTATATAAAAGCATATGTCATTTATTAAATATATCCACTATACGAATATTTGCCTAAACATAGTCATGTGTTTCTCGCGTACTCAAGTTTAGCTCAAGTGTTATATCAGCTCGCTTTTTATAGCGCCAATTAAGTATTCGCATCCGACATTTTTCAGACATACGTGATTGTGGGATTATCATGTTCAGTCGTATCATATACAAATTACAAACCTTATCTTGACTCTAATCAATGCGACATATTATACATATTATTTTATGTACTAAACTTGTTCTTCAGCATTTATTTGTTCATAACGTCTCATCTCAACGTGCTAACTATAGTACTTGAAGTGATTGCTCATATGAGTGAGTCAATCATTGCCTGTTAATATATATTTCAACAATATATGTGTGTTTGTGCTAGTCTCATAATAAATTTGTACTTATTGATAAAACATTAAGTCACTAAAAAACAAACAAACAAATATAATACATATGTTCACATATACATAAACAATGATCCTCTACAACATTACATATTACATTCTACGTAACGCTAGAAACATTCTGTGGGTCAAGAATACGTCTCTAAAAACAACTTTCGTAAATGGATCAGCAACCATTCTATTAGTTAAAATGTATTGAATAATCACTTATTTATGTGCTATTTATGTCAATGTGATTCGTCCTTTCATGATATTTTGAATCTTTCACATAGTCCATGATTGCTTGACTATCACAATAAACTATCATTAACAATGGCTAAATTTTCCAAGAAACATTTTAGCCATACTACTTCTTGTATTGCAGCAGAGCATACAATAAATTCAGTCTCAATTATAGTCAAGATTGTGTATGTCTATTTCTTATTATTCCAAGAAATTGCACATTCATTAAGCAAGAATGCATATTCAAAAGTCGATTTACGCTCATCTAGGTCTCATCCCCAATTAGTATCTAAATAGCTTAATAAGCGTAAATCATTTTCTTGATAACAAAGTCAATAGTTCATGGTGCCTTTTAAGTATCTTAAAATCATCTTTATTACTTTCCAATGTACTTGACTAAGATTTGATTAATATCAGCTCATCAATCCCATGACATAACATATGTCGGGTCAAGTACACATCATAGCATATATCAAACTTTCGACCACACTAGCGTAAAGAACAACTTTTATTTCTTTATTTATTTTATTTTTGAAGTCTTAGAATACATTTTAGTACGCAGACCTTCACCTTGCATGACAAAAATATTAATGGAATTACAATGCTACATATTGAAACGCTCAATAATTTTCATTATATAAGACTTTTGTGATAAAGTAATAAGTTTCCTTAAGCGATTTATTTTGATCTTAACTCTTAATATATAAGCAGCCTCTCTCATATCATTCATTTCAAAATTGAAGGACAACCATTCTTTTATAGTAATAACCAAAACTTTATCATTTCTAGCAAATAGAATATCGTCCATAAAGTGAAAAAAATCACAATTTTATCTTCGGACCGTTTGACATATACACAGTGATTTTTTTTTTTTTGTGACCGAGGAATCGCCCGAGACTCCCTCTTACTTATGCTAATCGGGGTCACACCGTCCTTTGATGCCCAATGGCACTGTCGAACATCGTCGTAAACTATTATTTTGACATAAACCTCAGGGGAAACTAACCTAACAACCCATCGCTAGGGCCCCCCACTTAAATTGTGTTGACAACGAGAGGATTCGAACTCTCGACCACAGCGTTACAAGAGAGAGCAAATACCACCTGCGTCGCCCACAAATGGGTTACACAATGATTTTTTTTTTCAATCATTGTAAATCCAAAAAGTCGTTATGGTTCGATGAAAACGAAAATACCACTATCTAGATGATTGTTTATGGTCATATATTGAGCGATGAAACTTGTAAACTTTATACTCTTGACCTTTAAGTATGAAACCTATTGGCTGTTTCATATAAATTTTCTCAACTAGTTCTCCATTAAAAAAATACTGTCTTTATATCCATTTGATGTAATTCAAGATCCAAATGTGCAACAATGGTTAGGATAAAGTGTATTAAGGCAAACCTTACAATCGGTGAAATTTTTTTCTCATAATTTATACATTTTTGTTAAGTATAACATTTCTTCATAAGATGAGCCTTATAGTTTTCAATGGATCCATCTACCCTTCGCTTAATCTTAAAAACTCATTTATTTCAATAGTCTTGCTATTGGATGGTAGATCAACCAAGTCCCAGATATGATTTGTTTTATTAATTCCATCTCATTTTCCAAAAATTTTCTCCATTCTTCCTTATCAAAGGATGAGAGAGTCTATTTAACAATTTTAAGCTCGGCATCATTTTGCGAAGCAATCATAAATGCTTCCCTTTTAATCTCAAAACGATGATGAGGAATACTTTTATAATTATTTTTACGTAATTGAACGTCTTTTGAAATCAGTTCGCCAAGCGATACAACACTTCCACTAGATTTTATATGTTGAGGTAAATCTTCATTTTCTTCTATAACATTAGTGGGTATATTATCAAGATCTTCAATCTCATATAATTGAAAGTTTTTCTCAATCTCATATCTACTAAGAAAATTATTCTCCAAAAATGTGACATCTCGTAACTCCATTTTGGTCATACTTCTATCAACTTGTTCACCTATTAACACGTACCATTTAGAGTATTTAAAATATTTTATAAAAATACATTTCTTCCATCTATGGCTTAATTTGCCATATTTATGGGAAGAATTATGAACATAAGCTGTACACCCCCATGGAAGTAGATTACTTAAATCCGATTTCTTACTAGTCCACAATTCATAAGAGGTGGAAGTAACTGATTTTGAATATACATGCAATAATCAATAACGTATATCCCTAATACGAGATATGTAAAGTTACTTGCGCAATCATAGACCTAACAATTTCTAATAGAATTTTATTTCTTCTTTCAGTAACCCCATTTTGTTGCGGAGTACCAGAAATAGTCAATTGTTGTATAATTCTCGTTTCATCACAAAGTCTTGAATTGTTTAAATAAATACTCACATTCGCGATCGATTTTCAATACATTTATTGTTTTGTTTAATTGATTTTCTATCAATGTTATATATTGTTTAAATCAGTCTAATGTTTTTGACTTATGAGAGATAAGAAAGATATAACCAAAACGAGTGAAATAATCTATAAAAGTGATAAAATATGATGCTCCATGCCTTGCCCTCACATTTAATGGATCACAAATTTCAGAACGTATGAGTTGTATTGAAAATTTAGCTCTGATTCATTTACCGAATGGTTTTTTAGTTGTTTTTTCCGCTAGACAATGTTCACATATAGGTAGATCAACATTAGCGAGTGACTCTAAAAGGTTTTCTCTAACTAATCTTTGTATTATTTATACCTCAATATGACTTAATCTAGAATGTCTAGTACTTGTATCAATCTTAACATCACTAGAAAATGCAATTAAAGAAAAACAACTATTAACATTAACATTGTATAGATCATAGTGAATGTTTAATACCATAAAATCATTCAATATATGACCAAAACCATAATAAACTATTCCAAATAAAATGTCAACACAATCATCATAGAAATTCAATACATAACATAAATTAAGAAGAACAATTACGAAAACCAAACTTGGTCGAATATCTAGAGTATAGATGATATCATGTAGGAATATATTTCGACCATCATGTAAAATTAATTTACATGTGCCAATACGCTTCACTTCAACTCTTGAAGTATTCCCAACATATATCCATTTTCTTCCAGACTGCATTCGATGATACTCCAAAATGCTCATTGGTCTCTATATATGTGGTTTGTTACTCTTGAGTTTACAATCCACATTAGATGAGATGCGGCGAGTATTATAATACTAGAAACAAAAACATTACTTAAAGTAATTGAATAATATGGTACCTCTTTTAACTTAGTACATTCACGAGTAAAGTGACCGATATTGCCACAATTGTAATAATTCATATTGGCATTGTCCTTCTTCCCACCACGCTTCTTACATCGGAAGATCTTAGCCATCTTGGATGTTCGATCAGTCTTATTCCCTTTGTTGTTGAATTGATGATTCTTTTTGCGTTTGAAGTCCAAAACTTTGTGCGAACTCAATTCACCAACATAAGCATGAGTAGAGTATCTCACAACCTCTACACGTTCATCCTCTAATTCCAAATAATGTGCTATATTGTTAAAAGTAGCAATATTTTCATTATGCGTCATATTGATTTTCATATACTCCTAATTATTAGGAAGAGACCTTATAACAGCCCGAACTTACTGTTTATCAGTAAAGGAGTGACCCGTCGATTTCAATTCATGAATCATGGTTGACATCTCCCGAATATGCTACCTTATCGATATATTTGGGCATTTTTGGTATGCGTCAAACTTGATGATGAGTCTCCTCAACTTAATAGCAGACGAACCCCCAAACTTATCTTTCAAGGCAACCCATATTGTTTGAGCTTTATCATAATTTTCAAACTCACACATAATATCATCTTGCATACAACTCAGTAATTCCCACCACGCTTTTTACATCGGAAGATCTTAGCCCTCTTAGATATTCGATCAGTCTCATTCCCTTTGCTGTTGAACTGATTATTCTTTTTGCGTTTGAAGTCCAAAACTTTGTGCGAACTCAATTCACCAACATAAGCATGAGTAGAGTATCTCATAACCTTTACACGTTCATCCTCTAATTCCAAATAATGTGCTATATTGTTAAAAGTAGCAATATTTTCATTATGCGTCATGTTGATTTTCATATACTCCTAATTATTAGGAAGAGACCTTATAACAGCCCGAACTTACTGTTTATCAGTAAATGAGTGACCCGTCGATTTCAATTCATGAATCATGGTTGACATCTCCCGAATATGCTACCTTATCGATATATTTGGGCGTTTTTTATATGTGTCAAACTTGATGATGAGTTTCCTCAACTTAATAGCAGACGAACCCCCAAACTTATCTTTCAAGGCAACCCATATTGTTTGAGCTTTATCATAATTTTCAAACTCACATATAAGATCATCTTGCATACAACTCAGTAACGTGATGCGAGCAATGCTATTTTTTTTTCCAAGCTTGATAAGTTCTTAATCTCTCTTGTAATGAGCTGAAGTTCCATGTTTAAGTTAATCTATTATATGATTGAGAGTTTCCAAAACCTCTTGCTCCTCAAAGATATACTAAATTTTTTTGTGTCAAATATCATAATTGTCATCATTTAATTTCTCTTTCTTGTTGAGATTAGTCATGATAGTCTTGGATGCCGAAGCCATAATCAATTACAATAACATATTAACATAATAAATGCAGAATCAATACTAACACATTTTCATAGTAACATACATATTTAATTTGTAGCAAAAATAAACTCTATTAATGATAGTTTAACAAAAGATACAGAAACGAAAGTTCACTACATTCTCAATCAATTTTTATTTACGATTTTTCTATTATCATTTGCTAGTTTAATTTGCGTAGAATTTAAGTTCTAAGTGAGAACTCCTTCGAATTCTACCAACCTATGAACTCCTATTAGAAAAATAATTACATGACCTCATGTAATTTGCACATTTTTTTATTAACACAAAAAGCATAGTATGATGTGAACCAATATACAAAAAACAATTTTGTAGCAACTATAATGGCAATCGTAATTCGACACGTAATGAAAAAATTAATGATTTCCAACCATTGTCCGAGTTTGCTTGGAATCAGAAAATTGTAAGCATATTAATTATATATATGCTATCATCAAACCAAGCTCTATATAATATATATGTGATCATTTTTATATAAGCTAGCTTCTATATTTCCAAAAATACAAGAAAATATAATTTAAAAGGAATAAACAATGCATTTATATCCCAAAAATATGCATACTTAAGATTTCGTACATATTTTTATACCTTTAAAAGCTTCAAACATGTACAATAATTGTATCACAATATAGAGCACATCCATACAAATCGAACACCACTGACCAAGCGCCGATTGGAGGTCACACGCCCCGCTTGAGTGTGCGGCGCATGTGGTGCATGCGCCAACGAGCCTGTATGGCTCCTAGCCAATCCAACCGATTGACCAGTCAACTAGGTCGAGTTGTCAATTGGTTGCCGATTAGCCAACTCCTGCCGATTGGGTGACAACACCGATGACATCATCCGGCGATTACTGTCAGTTGGATGATGTCATCAATGACGTCATCACACATCGGTTCACCGAAACATGCGTGGAGCTTATGGGCTGGGTTTTTTTAGCCGAAAAAATGCTTTAAAAAATGGCCAAAACAATACAAGTGTACTCAACCTCCGATCTCGTTATTCACTTTGGTTCATTTTTGACGATTCATGTTGCAATTTTTTAGCAATGAACATCCAAACGATGTGAAGTTCATCCTCTTGATCTCCATATCAAATAGCAAACGAGAAAATTCGATGGAAAAACAAAATAGAAATCATAACCGGGCTCTGATACCAATGTGGGAAGAAAATCACCTTAAGAAATAACTAGCCTCTTTAGTGCGTAATGAACAATTTACCCTGGAATAAATGTTGAATTACGAGTGAACAACAAATAATACGACTTTACAATGATTTGAATGCAACTACAAGGAAAACATCCAATTTCCACAACATTAATGGCGATTGTTTTCGTAAATGAGTAAATGGAATGCCTTTTTTTTTTTTTTTTTTTTTTAATGGAAAGAGAAGAAGAAGAGAGAACAATTTCTTTGTGAACGTTCTTTCTGCCACAATTATCTTCTAAACTTATTTATATGACTCTCTCATACCCTTTCAAAAGACGTCTCTCCATCATAACATATCAAAATGAAACGATATATCTTAATCACATCCCATCATGGACATACTAATAAAGTACAACATCTATGGTAATACAAAGGGGGTTTGCCAACAATAAGAAATCTGAAAATTCCTGGATTTGGTGGAGTGGATCTTCACAACCTCTTGAATGAGACTGCTTTATTGGCTGGCCATCATGGGAAGACAGCAACCTCCATGAAGGAGATTGATGATTCAATTGACAGGATTGTTGCTGGAATGGAGGAAACGTGATGATGAACGGAAAGAACAAGAGTCTGGCGGCACACCGTGAAGTTGGTCATGCATTTGTGGGCAAGCGACTTCGTCATTTTTCCGATTCTTCTCATCCTTTGTTGGGAAAAGTATTCGCATGAATACCTCATGTTTGTGATGTTTATTTTACTTGGTTTGATATTCTAGTGCGCATTTGATTTTTGTTTATTTAGATCACCGAAATATCATTATTATTTTCCTCCATTGACATGCACATAGTGATGCTTGATTGTCGAAGATTTAGCTAGCAGAGGAAACAATTTCTTCAGTAACCTAACAGGTTCATACCTTTGTCAGCTTCTCTTGTGCTGCTTCCTATGACTCTCATGAGATTGGGAAGACATTGATGCTGCTGTAAAGATAATTTGTGATAGAGTATACGAAATTGCACTGAGTCACATAAGGAAACAATGACCGAGGTTGGTGCTATCCTTTCGAAGTTTGTTGAAGTTCCTACTGAGAATTGGGTTCCTCCTTTAGTTCCACCTCTTGTCTCTATAAAGTAGCAACAGTCAATCTCCAGCCTGCACATCCCTCAGCACTTAGTCATACATCTTGAATTGATTAGTGCATGTAAAGTGACCTTTGGCGCTTAAGCCATAATTATACTAATATGAAATCCTAGACAACATAAGAACATTCATATGTTGAGCTGTTCTTATTTGTTAACATGTATACTTTAGCATCAAATACGAACAGCTTAGCTGTAATATAAAATTCCATGAGCCATTATATAGAACTTGTGAATTTTTTCATCTAGTTAGGTGGAAATTTTGGAGGAAAAATGCCGTTAACTTTTGTCTTGTCAACGCTATCTTTTTCATGAGGAGAATGACCAAATCTCGTGTTACTTTTCACTTGATAGCATATGATTGGAATGCTTTTGCCCAAGTTGTCATGGATCAGGACAACCCGTTGATGGTCTTGTGTTCATTTAAAACAGGAATGGTAATTTTATCATCATCACGTTGGTAGATCACTTTTGAAATTCAAAAACGAGGGAATCATATTGGAGCATGTTATCATTCGAGCTTATTTCTTCATGGTAAAAAGGCAAACTGTAAAATTATCAATTAAGTTTTGAGATTAGGTAATGTCCTATATGTCAAGTTTGAGGAGTCTCATGCTATAAATACGAGCATCAACTATTGCATTTGGTGGACTTATAATCTTTGATTCACACATCTACTAGATCTTTTTAAGTGGTCGGAATACTTGCATTTCATTATGTAAGTGGACTCGGCGCTAATTATTTTCTTTACATGATATCAGTTGTCCAACAAAGCTGTTATCCACATAGTTGCCTAACCTGTCAAGACGACCAATGAATTCACAAAAAGATTAAACCTCCCACTGGTCATAGCCCATTCTACAATAACTAATCTACAACTCCAAAAATACAGCTACAACAGCTGATCACAATCCCAAAGGGTAGTACATTGTCGCCATGATCAGTCCACTCAATAAAATCTTCTCTCTTTCTACTTTGTTGAAGGTCGGCTTTAGTTAATTTTTTACTTTGCGACGGCCCAACAATGACTTGGCAAGAGTTCTCATCACCAATGATTGCACGACAATCACACAAACACAAACTTCTTTTAAACCTACATAATCGACCATCACTTAAGTTTTAGCAACTCAGCAAGGGAAACTCAAGATGTTTAGGAAGCTGTTTTATATGATCTAAACATGTAGAAACTTCTTTACTCAGCAGAGGAAAGTTCTATTTGACAATAAGACAGATAACTACTAAATAAGGAAAACAAGTTGTTCCAACTAAGAGGCAAAATATTGAAGCAAACATTCACATTCAAACACAAAAAGCATTGGCAACTGTAATTTGTAGGCCTCCAATGGTCTTCCTTCTCATCTATTTTGGATGTAGTGTGCCTTGTCAAATCAAAGAATTAGGTTACATCTCTAAATTAACACTTTGCTCCAGCAAATACGGAAAAAGCCACTTTGGTATGTCCCGATGCGAGAGGTTATTAAATAAATAATTGATTATAGAATGAAACTAACTTTTTCTTTCATTTCCCTTCTCGAGTTTCAACCACCATGCCTGCCTGGAGACCACTTGTCGGGTACCTCAAAGCGAGCTGGCAGTGGAGACTAGAGATAATTATAAAAGGTGAGTAAACACATTATATTTGAGAGTAGTACAAAGCTATTACAATGTTGGCTTTGAACATACAAAACATTGGGGAAAATCGGGCAACAACTCATCAAGAACTATAACCAATCCAACATCAATTTCTCCTCTGAAGCTAAACTAATCAAAATCAACTTAGCCCCAATAGCAATTGGCAATATATAATGTCCAAATGACAAGGAAATAAAACCAACAACAATTTAACATGAAATCCAATACGGGAAAAATCATGGACTGCTCAAATACTTGTAATAATCACTAAGAATAATAGGATACACAATGTGTTCTTCTCTAGCCATATACTACAGTTCAACATCAATATTACAATCATATTTCATCATCATAAAGATAGATAAATATAAGTGGGGTAAGAAAACCCTAATTGCAATTGGAGAATTCGAAAAATGTTCTCAATAAAGAAAACCAATTAACTCATAGCCATCGGTCTCACGAACAATATACTCAAATTTGAACCAATTTTATCAACATTTGACTTTCGAACCGGGATCACAAAATTTCCACCATCTTCTTCTTCTTTCTCCTTATCTCACGGTGCTCTATCAGTGGACACTAAATTTTCTCTCTCCTCCCTCATTCGTTTGCACGAAGCAACCCACTTGCTTTTCTCTTTTTGTACTTTTCTTTGCTTTTCTCTTTTTGTACTTTTCTTTGCTTTTTGGCTTTTTGGCTTTTTGGCTTTTTCTTTTTTGTTTTATGCTAGCTAGGCCCCTCGTCAAGGTGGACCTAGCTAACAAATCTTCCCCTCCACCTTATGTGGGAAGTTCTATGATACCCGCTTTGTTTCTACAAGAATCAAGTCTCACCACGAGCAACCCCTTGATCGGTGTGGACTTTACCAAGTAAAAAGATCTCAATTTCTAATTCTCTTTGATCCAATGATACTTCATATCAACATGCTTCGATCTTGAATACAACATCGGATTTTTAATAAGATATATAGCACTCATGCTATCACAATACACAACAAACTTCTCTCGCTCCGAGGCCAACTCATATAGGAATTTTTGCATTCACAAAAGTTCTTTACCTCCTTCGGTGATAGCAATATACTCAGTCTCGGTCATAGACAAATCAACACTTTTTTGCAATCTTGATTGCTAGAAAACAACTCTCCCTGCAAAGGTCATCATATAACCCAATGTGCATTTTCAAGAATTAACATCACCAGCATAGTCCGCATTCAAGTAGTCACTCAACTTAGGTTTAGCCTTTCCATAAAATAAGCATAATATAGAATTGCCCCTGAAATACCTCAAAATCCATTTAACAATAGCCCAATGCTCTTTACTTGAATTTGAGAGAAATCTATTCACAACACCAACTGCATAAGTAATATCAGAACTTGTACAAACCATAACAACTATCTACAACCAATGCATAAGGAATTTTCTTCATTTCTTCCTTCTTTTTCTCACTTGTGGGACATTCGTTACTGCTTGATTTGAAATGACTTGCAAGTAAAATACTTACCAATTTGTCGAATCTTTTAAGCACCTTATCAATGTTTCTTTATTGAGATAACCAAAGTTTCTTGTCTTTCTAGTCATGAGTAATTCTCATGCCTAGGATTTGCTTGGCTGGACCTAGGTCCTTCATTACAATAGTTTTACTCAACTCATCTTTTAAACTAATAATTTTCTTAGTATCATGTCCAACAATCAACATGTTATCCACGTAGAGTAGGAGAATATGAAGATCATTATCTGAGAATTTTTTCATAAAGATATAAGAATCGAAATTGATCTTATCGTATTTATGATCTTCCATGCATAATTCAAACTTTATGTACCATCGTTTTAGCGCTTGCTTGATATCATATAAGTTTTCTCTCAATTTACATATAAGATGTCTTTTTGCCTTCAACTTCAAAACCCTTCGATTGCTCAATATATATTTCTTCTTTTAAGTCTCTATGAAGAAAATGCATTTTTACATCAAGTTGTTCAATTTCTATATTCAAACTGACAGCTAACCCAAAAACAACTTGAATAGAAGACAATTTTTACAACCTGTGAAAAATCTCTTCAAAATCAATTCTCTTCTTTTGACAAAAGCCCTTCACAACAAGCTTGGCCTTATATCATGATTGCAAACAATTTTCTTGCATCTTCAACTTGTACAGCCACTTATTTATGAGTGCTCTCTTACTCTTAGGTGATTTCACCAATTCAAATGTGCTCATGCAAGGATTTAAGCTCATCTTATATGGGTTCACGCAGCTCATTCTTTTGTTCATATGACATAATCTTTTCATAAGTTTCTGGCTCTCCTGCATCAGTGAATGACACATACTTATGGGGCAAATATTTTTGTGAAAGTTTAGATATTCTAAATTGAGGTAGGATAAGTTATTTTTGCTTAACTGACTCAACGAGCTATTCTTGCTCAATTAGTTCACCTATCTCAGATGAAAAATCAACATTATATGAGGATTTATCATTTTCATGATTTCATGTGAAGTCGAATATTTGGAATATGTCTCACATTTTTCAAAGCCAAATTACATCCAACATCGATTTTCAAATAAACATCTCACATGCCAATATCCTTGGAAGTACCATAGTTTCTCATTCTAATATAACCAAAATCACCACAGCGATAAGAAGCAAAGTAGTCGTATTGTGTGGCGACATGAAAAGAAGCTGCAGAATCAACAACTCAAGTAGAGTCTTTGCATATAAGGTCCACACAACCATTGTCACATACAAACATAATATCAACATTAATTGCAACCATTATCATAGCTTGTTTTTCTTTATCTCCATTTCTTTCATGTGATTTGTTTTAGCAACCAATACTCTTTGGCATAATGTCTCATTTTTCCACAATTTTAACACTCCACACTCCTCCTTGGTCTTAATTTCGACCTTTCTCTTGGCTTGCCCCTGTTATCATTACTTTGAAACTTTCTTGATTAACTTCATACCCTGTTTTCTATGACAAAAGTCTCCAATTTAGAAGCATAATTCGAGTATTTTCTTCTTTAACCATGCTCATAGAAAGCACACTAAAAGGAGCCGAATTGTTTAATGCTACAACCAAGGTGTCCCAACTAGCGGGAAAAATAACAACTAATAAACTTGATTGCAATTCATCACCAAAGTCAATCTTAAGATTTGTCAATTGATTTAAAACATTTTGAAATTCACTTAAGTGCTTCAACATGCTACTTCTCTCTTTGTATCTCAAATTTATCAATCGTTTAATCATAAAAGCTTTATTTTAGGTTCTCCTCTCTTAGAGATATTGTAATTTCTTGCACAAAGTTTCCACTTTTGTTTATTGAGCAACATAATGAAACACACTATCATCAATCCATTGTTGGATAAATCTAACCGTTTTCTAATTCATTCGCTCTCATTATTTGTCTTTCTTATCTTCTTTAGACTCATCACCCTCAACGAAATCAAACAAATTCTTACAATATAACACGTCTTCTATCCAAGGCTTCCAAAAAGAGTAATTCAAGGCATTTAACTTAAATATGGTGCTACGAAAATCGAGCAACAATTCACAAAAAACTAAACCAAATTCGGGATCAATTCCTCGCACGAAACAAAAGCGACCAAAATCAATTTAGTCTCAGTAGCAAATGGAAATATATAATGCCCAAATTATAAGGAAATGAAGCCAACAAAAATATCAATGATTTAACATGGAAACTCAATGCAGGAAAAATCACAAACCGCCTAAAAAATTTAACTAATCACTAAGAATAGTAAGATACACAATATGTTCTTCTCTAGTCACATACTAAAAGCTCAACATCAATATTATAATCATTTTTCATCACCATAAAGGTGGATAAATATAAATGGGGCAAGAAAAGCCTAATCGCAATTAGAGAATTCGAAAAATATTTTCAACGAACGAAACTGATCAACTCGTAGTTCTTGATCTCATGAGCAATATACTTAAATTTGAGCCATTTCTGTGATGTTTAGCCTTCGAATTGTGATCACAAAATCTTAGCTCTTTTCTCCTTCTTTCTCCCTTGTCTCATGATGCTCTCTTGGAGTGGACACTCAATTTTATCTCTCCTCCTTCATCACTTGCACGAAGCTACCCACTTGCTTTTTTCTTTTTGTTCTTTTCTTTACTTTTTGACTTATTCTTTTTTTTTATGCTGGCTAGGCCCCACATCAAGGTGGACCCAGACAACACAAAATAGGTAGAATAAACACAAGCTATTTTGACCAAATGCTCTTCAAAAAACAGTCTATTTTCATATTACTATTCCCTATATAATGTGAAAATTGTAAATGTGAAGAGCTAAAGAAATGTGATCATGCAAATCCATTTTTTGCCACCACCAAAATAGGAGGGGAAAATATTTGACCAAAAACTTATATATTCCAACTTAGCTAATGTAAATTCCCCCAAAACAAAATGATTACAACCGCTGACAACCATGAATCAAACTATAAGCACTAAGAAGAAACAATAAAATATTCCTAATCCTTGACGAACTCTACTTCATATATGACTAACCATTGCCAAAATGGTTAAATAGATCTCAACTAACATGGAAGAATTTTCCCTATATCTATTGAATGTCAGGACTTGAAGCTGGCCAATGACAAAGTTGAAGCTCATGGTCTTGTGACAATGTAAGTTGAGATAGAAGAAAAGATGATAGATGATGGACTGAATCTTACAAGAAAGGGGCGACGAGTGATGAGTATTGGGCGAGGAGCAGTGAGGACCAAATGCTAAGCAATCGAGAATAGTGTGTGTGGATGAAGAAAGAAGGAAATATCCTAATCCCAATTCAATTTGGGGATTTTATCTCTTTTTTTTATCCAATTGTCATTTTTGGACAAAATTTTCCATACTTTCATCACCAAAAAAGTCCTTTTGTGAAGATTTAACTAGCTAATGACTTTATACCTTTCTTTGAGACTATCTTGGCCACTCCAAGCCCATATTTGAGATGAAATACATTTTGGGTCCTTTTTTAAGAAAATGACCCTACTCTATAAGCCTTTTATTTGAAAATTTCTCTAGCAATTATAACATAGCAAAATATATGTTAAGCATGGGCAAAGAATGGTCTGTTTGGTTTGTTTTTGGCAAAGCCTTTGAAGGCTTCACCCTTGAGTAAATACATGTAGCATTTGGCAAGTTTTTTGGAATGCTTGTTGCAGATGCAATTGCATTTTCAATGGTGCATTTGGTTCAGCTTTTGAGAAAAGCCTTTGAGGAAACGTAAAAGTCTTAACTTTAAAGAATTTTGGTAAAATGTAAAGACTGTTTAGTAAATTATAATTGAAAATTGCCTTGGGAAACAACTTTGGAAAAATAAAGTTTGATAAACCCATATGTGGAAAGTCCTTTGATGTGACCAATGTAAGTTTTAAAATAAAATTAATTTCTTTTTAAATAGAAAAAAATAATGACTATCTATATATTTTTGTGCAAAGGTAATGTCAACAAGATATATTAACAAATGTTATTAAAAAAAACACATCAAAGTGAACTTTTTCTCAATTAAAAGGAGAGTAATCTCATTATAATAGACATGGTTAAAACAGTAATTTCATTCTAATTGACATGATTACATATACATTAAGGAAAAAATAAATTATAGTTGAAAATAAAAAGCAATTAAGTCCTGAAACTTGCAAAAAGTATAATTAAATCCTAAAACTTGTCAAATTGATTCAGTTGAGTCATAAAGTTAACACCGTCAGACTTACTTACGAAAAAGGCTAATGTGGCTTGGACGTGGCATTTTAAATTATTTTTTTATTTTCCACATGACTTTTTAAAATTATTTTTTATTCATTTTTTTTAAATATATATATATTTAAGAACCAAATTTTATTTTTAAAAAAACTGTTAAAAAAAATGGTATCTTGATGGCCCCTTCGCTGATGGGTGGCAGTGGTGGCGACGGAGAAGCTGCCATTTTCTTCTCTTTTTTTTAATGGTTTTTAAAATAAAATTTAGCTTTTCTTTTTTAGTTTTTAAATCTAATTTTGAATGAAAAATAATTTTAAAAAGCCACGTGGAAAATAAAAAATCATTTAAAATACCACATCAGCATTTTCCGTTAGTAAGTTTGACGGTATTAACTTTAGGACTCAATTGGACCAATTTGACAAGTTTTAGGACTTGATTGTACTTTTTGTAAGTTTTAGGACTTAATTGCGTTTTCGTAACAAGTTTTACGACTTTTATTACACTTATCCCTATTATGGCTATTCAATAATGTAAATATGTCATGTCAGAAAATAAATTGTTATCTGAAGCACTATCCCTCTCATCTATATCATCAAGGTCACTTGAATATCCATAATTGGTATCTAAATCTATACTTGCAAAATGTCTATCATCGATGGCTTTTATCGTATATAATTATGCAAAACCATTGTTGCTACAATAATTTTTACTTACTTAACATATGTTTTAGAATCCTCCACTTTTTAATATACTAAAGGCTCGCTCAATTTTTTATTATAGCAGGAAATGAGCATGGTTGGATATC
The DNA here is from genome assembly GCA_016097485.1 of Eucalyptus sideroxylon x Eucalyptus melliodora. Lineage (NCBI taxonomy): Eukaryota > Viridiplantae > Streptophyta > Magnoliopsida > Myrtales > Myrtaceae > Eucalyptus > Eucalyptus sideroxylon x Eucalyptus melliodora. Next base: position 23,057,243 of record CM027826.1, on the reverse strand, counting down.
TCTTGATAACCTGTAGGTGCAAGATCTTGTCAAAATTCTTTGTATAGCCCCAAATAACTTGTTTGATTTAGATATCCAATATCTACTGAATGATATTTACCTACACAAATATAATATAAATTTAATTAACATACACCATATTGATACATATTGACGTACAAAATCATTAATTAACAAAGCTGAAGGAGGATAGACAAATTGTACATCACATCTTTTTAGGATTTTATAAAAGATACAAATATTATGAGCTTATTCCTCCCAACCAACCCAAACATATATAAATTTCATTTTAAAATTACAGACCACTCTACCTTTTCGATTAATAAAACGAACTCGATCTTTCAAGGGTATCATCGCTATAACTCCAATGCATTCCTAAAACAATATATATTATAATCGAAATTTATTTTTAGTTCTTTCTTATAATTGAAATGTAAATATAAATAAAACTTTTGGTTATTCTACATCTTCTCTAGAACTTCCGTAAGTTGTGAATCAGCTAGTTGGATAAAAAAAATTTCTCATTTCACATACCTTTTAATACTTAGCTAAAGTACTTGTTTATGGTTTTCCTAGGGCACTGAAAGCACTCTTGTGTTAATCTATTACCCATATCATATCCTAACATATGAAGAAACATTCCAATCATTTTCATAACATTAATATTCCTAGTTCTTTCAAGACTATAATGTATTACTAAATCATGAATTAAATTGTTAAATACAATCATATCCATTCTAAACATTTGGTAGTGCCTTATCGGATTAGCATATTCGCCCATCAATTTTCCTAACAATGCATTTCCTATATATGATGATGTAAAACAAGGATATATTGCTTGATAAGCCATTGCGAATTGAGCAACTCCTACAAATTGTTAATATTCCTCTTCTTATTTTCTATGATTTTCCCTTTTAGGACATGACATATAACTGGTCAAAGCAACAAAATATACAGTTATGTTAAAGTGATGAATAATCTAGATCATCCATCGATGGAACAATCATCCATTATATATATATGCAAACTCCACCTAATAAAAAAAAACACTAACTAAAAACACAGGTCTCACATTAAAACATAATAAAAAATATAGTTCACAAGTAGTGCAAACAGAGTGCAAATCACCAACTGAAAATAGATCTCACATTGCAACAATGTTGAATATGAAATAGTTCAAACAAATAGCTTACATCCTAGTGATGACTATTATGCTCTTCCAACTTAGACTTTGATCACTTGAATTTTTTGTTCATCTCCATTTAAGTTCATGAAAATCTAACTATTGTCTTTTTTTTTTAGCAAAATATGAGAGTGCAAAAAAGAATAACTTTTGATCTTACTTAATCTCAAGTATGGCTTTTAAAATTTGCATAATTTCTTTGCAATGATAAAACTCTATTACAATAGATATTGCATTGCCCCAACTTTTAACAGTTGAGCAAAGTTTGTCAATTTGTCATATTAACTTAGCATATTCGGTCAATTTTTTTCCTTTCTTTCCTTGAGCTTGTCTTGTTGAACTATGGGCCACTTTTTTATGGCTCTAACTTTGACTTGGTTGAATATTCATTTTACCAACATTACACTCTAAAGAATCATAAGTAAATCATACGCAATTACCAATGTTAACTTGCATGGTCTCAATATTCTCATTATTACATAAACCTTGTGCAGGTATCCAGGTGAATTCCGGTTGCAACTATACCCTCAAGCATTCTATCCAACAAAATATCAACATCTTAGATGTATATCTTGTTATTTATTTTTCTTTTGTGATCCCACATTTAGACTCAATTGTTGCGACTATTCGACATGCTTCATACCCTTTCGTGACAACCGCTCGTCTTGATGGGGGACGATATATATAAGGAACGTACGTTCATTTCTGACGGGCGATCAAGGTCTAACACAAAATCTTCACATTTAGAATACACCATCAGTACGTGAGGAAATTTGGTTAGTAGAGTGCGCCTATTACCTTCTTGATTTCAGGCTTTTCTGACGAACGCGAACAAGAACAATGGCTGGAGGTTTGTCTTCAATTGATCCTGGCTTCCGCATATTAATATTTATGTCTTACATATCTTTCCTTCAAAAAACTTTAAGCTTAGAATTAGCTTGTAATGATAGAATATTTTTATGAGTCATATTATGAAAGATGAACTTACAAAAAAAGTAGCAAAAAAAAGAGATAAACACGTAAATTTTCCTCTCACACCATTCATCACGTACATTAATGATTTTCTTCCTTGGATCATATCCTAATCATTTTCTTTTTGAACCAATTGCTTCCATCTTTTCTATTTTTCTATAAGATTATCTCACTTACTCTTCATTTAATTTTTATCACATTTTTTCCCTTCAACTCCTCAAACGTGTTAATTATAATTGTCCATCCAATCCTTTTGTCGCTTATAGGACGATAGTCTTTTTCAAATTATTCAATGCACAATTGACAAAAAGTCCTACATCTTCTGAGCTCCACTATGCTTTTTCCTTTGATGCACTTACCATCTTCCAAATAAATACAAACACATTCGAAAAATGCAAATAGATGAAATTAACTTTGACCCAATTCCATTAGAATGAATGAACACATGTCCATATAGATTTTGATAGAACGCTAACACAAACTAGAAGTCACTCAAATTTTACAAAGGTCTTCACTAAAAATATATTGTTCATTCAAACTAAGAAAAACATAAAGTTACAACACAATGCGACTTTCAACAAAATCATCATGGAGTGTTCCGAAAGGTGGCCTTAGGTCAAACATGGTTGTGAGAAATTAATTGGGAGAGAGAGACCTATTATATTTATAAAAAAAATTCCCCACCTAAAAGTATCTATAATAATTAATCATTTTAAGGCCCTAAATAGAACCTTTATCAGCCCATCAATTGTCATATATAGCAAATATATCATCCATCAACAAGTAGTGCTTAACATGCAGATTTTCTAGAAGTAGAGATGAATTATTGTATCACTAATCATCATATTAAAATGGCAAATCAATGGCCTGCAAGCATAGCATGCTGAACATCTTTGCATCAAAATGACACAAAGTCATCAAAACAAAGTAAAACTAAGAGCAATATCTAAAATAGCTGCAATACTGTGGATTACACAAAACATATGCATCCAAGGCAAAGAATGATATGATAGTTTTATTTCTCTAAATCAACTGACGTGATCCCAAATTTTACAACATCACCAATATCATCAGTGAATATAATCCCTCAATCTACTTCTATATACCTTGCACTTTTCCATCTCCATAATAAAAACTCTATATGACTCGAGCAAGTTGAACATCTTTGTACCAAAATGCCACAAAGTCATCAAAACAAAGTAAAAACAAGAGCAACTGATCTAAGATAGCTGCAATTCTATGGATTATACAAAACATACGCATCCAAGGCATAGAGAGATATGACAATTCTATTTCTTCAAATCAGTTAAGATAATCTCAAATTTTACAACTTTGCCAATAAGTCAGTAAAAATAATCCTCCAATCTACTTCTACATACCTTGCACTCTTCCATCTCCATAAAAAAAAAAACTTCGTATTACTCAAGCAATGATGTACTCAATCAAGTAGAAGATCGATAGTACCGTTCACGAAATCACCATGCGCTTAACAATCATAACTAGAAAAAGCACAATGAGAAGGAATTAAATCTAAAGAACCTGGATTTGGGGTGAGATGAACAATTGGGTTCTAAGCAAAGAGAGAGGCGAGCATGAGAGAGGTGGGCCACTCAGTTCTAAGTGAAGAGAGAGACCACCAAGGGAGAGGTGAGCATGAGAGAAGCAAGCAACTGCTGAGTGAAAAGAAAGACGCCAAAGAGGTGAGTGACTTGAAGAGGAGCAAAACTAAAGAGAGGCCAATTCAAAGAAGAGCGAGATGAGAGCGACGGCTTCATCTAAGGAGTCTAGTTTAAAAAAATGGATTAAAAATGGAATTTCAATAAGTTGCAAGGGCAACAAAGGTATATATATATTAATTGTCCTAGTAGCATGCCAAGAATGGAAAAATGCCTTGCACAGCCTCTTACTTGCCTTGGGCTTTCATCTTTATAAAGACTTGTTTCTCTTAATGAGATTTACAAAAAAAATTCCCAAACACCCAATTTTAGCCCAAGGGACTTTGGACGGCCAAAGTGGCTGGGAAAGCCATTCTCAAACGCATCATGTAAGCCAAAGTTACTTCCCAATGTACTCTTAAATTATACTTTACCAAACACTCTTTGCATTTTGAAAGAACTCCTTAATCTAAAGTCCTTTGTGTATTTCCAATGACTTTCCCCAAAATCCCAACCCAACACAACTGCGAACTATATTTGAATTTAGCCAAGAAAAGAAGATTGTGCTCTTTTTGCATTAAACTATCATGTCATCTATAAATAAATAAAAAATATTACATGTTCATTGTCCAAATACTCCTAAACCTATTATTCACTTTCGCTAATTTAGTCCTAAATCTATCATGACGCGTGGCTATTTCTAAGCATTCTTTAGATGGCACTCCTAACCACTCAATTATTGTCAAATAAAAAAAAATGTAAATCTCAAATTATTTTGTGTTATAACATTTTGCATTGCAGTTGCGGAAAAAATGCGAGTGACTTAACAATCTATCTCTTGGTGGACCATAAAATTGTCTCGGGAAACATACATGATTTAACTTGCCGTTGTGTCGATATTTGACATTCTTGTTTACATTCAAAATGCTTATGTGAATAGGAGAAGACGGGTTTTGTGGCAATTTTGGATAGGAGTTATATTAATGAAGCATAAGGAAACTAACAGATATGCTTTGATGAAATTACTCAACATCAAAGTATCCAGAATTTAATCTACGACAAAGCCCAATAACATAAAGATAAAATGCCAAAATTTAATCAACAACAAAGACCTAAAATTTACAACTAAGATACATGCGGAAATATAATCGAGCGACGAGATATTTGAAAACTATAGCTTAAGTGCAAAAATTGATAGATAACACAATACTCAAGCAATTCTTCAACAATTTCAACCATGCCTTCGCATTACCAAAGCTTTCCACTCCGCCTCTTCATGTTGCCACAACATCTTATCTCCAAAAAGTTATGCCTTCTAAGTCATGCCTTAATTCTCCATGTTTTTTTTGTTGCCACTCTCATCCAAGTAGTTAAACCTTCAAATTCATCCTCCAATTACGAAATGTTGTGTTTCATTGTCTTATTTGCAAATAGTTCCAAATTTGAACGCCACTATGCCTAAACTTCGCATCTGCTTTACTCACAAAATGGTTAATTTCATATGGTTTCTAATTCAACTGACAATCGATGTACTTCAATTGACATCTTTGCCTTTCTTAACATTTAGTCAATCTTATCTTGACAATCATCAGTCAGCCACTATCGTACATTGATAGTTGCTCATGTTCAATGATAATTATGGTTATCAACAAGAATCCCCATGGTCGATAACTTGTCTATAGCCACGCTTCACTTAGTCTCGGGTAGGGAAAAGCACACCAAAAGTGCCACAAATTGTATACAGCGCACTTTGATGCCAAAAAGTTCACTTGCTCACTTAAATGCCAAATTAGAGAAAAAAAAAATCACTATAATGCCACTGGTAAAATTTTCCTGTCAAATTGATCATGTGTCTTTTATTTTTATTTTTAAAAAAAATGACGTAGTCTACATAGACGTCATAAACGACGTCATTTTACTGTCCTCCATAAGAAACGACATCATTTTTCCATCCGACTTAGACTGCATAAAAGAAACGGCGTCACATAACCTCCCTTAGCCAAAACAACGTTGTAGAGGATGGATGAAAATTGGAGTCGTCGATCTCCTATTATTGCATACCAAGTAGGGTCGCTCGCTCGCTCAATCGTCGCTCACTCATTCACCATCGCTCCCCGCCATCTTCGCCATCATTTATCAGCCGTCTCCCTAACTCTCAAGCACTCAAGTTTGTCATCTTCTCTCCTTTTCTCACATGGAAGGAAAATTTTAGAGTTTCAATGGCCAAATTAGGGCACGGAGGGAAAAATTAGGGCTTGGCTCAACTCGAAGGGAATGATGGTTCTGGCTACTAGAGTAGGAATTATGAAATAATGGTGGGGATCTCACTTATTTAATTAATTTGTGTTCTATTGTGGGGACCAAATTGAAAATTATGGCACAAAGGGCAAAACTAGGCTCAGCTCGGAGGGAATCAAATGAAAGCAGGATTGAATAAAGCTGTTTGTCTAATCAATTCAAGCATTCTTGTTTAATTAATTTGGGTGCTTGAGGGGACCAAATAGGGACCAAATTGAATAAAGCTATTTCTTCAATCAATTGAATAAATCAGCTTCTTTTGTTTCTTTTTCACAAAGAGACGACATTGGAGTGAGTTCTTTAAGCAATTACTTGTGCTTGTAAGGACCTCCATGTAAAGTTGTCAATGATTCTGCTACGTGATCCCACAAGCTAATGATTTTTTTTCTCCTTGGCGCAATGTTGACATGGAAGAGAATGTTGTAGCCATAATTGTTTGCTATGGTAGGAATTTGTCATTGGCACTGAAGAGTGGGAATGTGTTGGTGGAAATGAATGTACTATCTATATCAATATTAGGAAGCCATCATATATTAGTTTTGTGAGGGATTTAGTGTATTTATTACAATACATAGTGTATTATTGTGTTCCTAGGATAGAATTAAAAATTGGTTGATGATAATGGTATTAAGGATATCGTTTGCCATTATCTTCATTGCGAGGAAGCTAAGGCATATGTCGATTATTATACTGATGATGAGGATGATAAGAGCACTGAAAGCGAGTAATCAAGTTGGGGATGAGTTCACATTAGATGGAGGGCAACATGAGAGGCAAGTGAGAAAGGAGAAGGAGACAAGTCATATAGAGAGAGAGAGATCAGCAAATAGGGAGATGCCCCGAAGTCTCTATTGAAGATGTTGATGATGAAGATTTAATTGGATTGAGATGGAAAGTTGCTACTTTATCAAGTGAATCAAAAGACGAAGCTTTGGCAAATGTAAATTTCCCAGGTGACAGAGATGATAATGAACTTGTACAATCAAGACAAAAGCAAAAGGAACTTGTGAGAAAAAAATTTGCCGCTTTTGGAGAAAGGATGAATTCAAGCAAGTAAATGGGAAAGAATGAGCTCCACCTGGAGGTAATGAATGAATATGATGAAAGTGGCGGCAATGAGAGTATTAGTTCGAAGAATGAGCTTCAAGATGATGAATTACTTGTGTATCGAAGGGGAAAAGTAAGTATCATTGATGTGACCCAATTGTTGCCAAACCTCTTTTGTCTGTAGGCATGAAATTTGATGATGCTAAATAATTTAAAGAAACCATTGTTAGGAACTCCATCATTGAATAAAGGAACATTGAATTCATTAGAAGTATGAAGAAATTTGTGAGCATTAAGTGTTCACAACCCAATTGTCCATGGAAGATCCTTGGTGCACTAAGTAGGAATGGGTCATTTCAAATTAGGTCTTTCCCTGAGGAACATACTTGTTTCATTGTATTTGACAATAAAAGGATAACAAGTGTATGGTTGTCAAAATGCTTCTTTAATACTATCAAGGCGATGCCCGAGATTAAGAGTCCTTAGTTTTAGTAGTTAGTGAAAGAGCATATCGGTGTTAATTTATCAAGGAATCAATATAAGAGAGCTAAGATGAGGGTGATAACAACATTGATGAGTTAATACAAGGAAGAGTATGCCCAGGTATGGGATTGTACTTGCAAATGCATGCTTCAAAGCCCATTTAGTAGAGTATATATGGAGGCTATAGAGAGGCCATTGCCTGATTGTAGGTCTAAGTTTGATAGATTTTTTGTTTGCTTTGATACATGCAAAAGGGGGTTTTTACCTAGTTGTAGCAAAGTTGTAGGATTAGATGGAGATTTTTTGAAAGGTTTATGCAAAGGGGAGTTGTTGGCTGCAGTGGGGAGAGATGCCAATAACCAAATATTTCCAATAACTTGGCCAGTTGTCAAGATAGAGAATAAGGACACTTGGTTTTGGTTCCTAAAAAATTTAATGGCTAACCTTAAAATAATCAATAGTGGAGGATGGGCTTGTACGAGTGACCAACAAAAAGTAATGCCATTGTCAATTATTTCCCTTTTAATATTAATTACTCACATATTTTTTTCTAACTTGTATTTGTTAGTTTGAATTTTTGTAGGGACTTGTTTCTGCATTGATTAAGTTGATATCAAACGATGAGCATAGAATATGCGCGGGACACATAAATGCAAACTAGGCAAAGAACTATAAAGGAGATAAGTTGTAGAAGTAGTTTTGGCAGATAGTAAAGAGTATCAACATGGCTGGTTTTAAATTAGTTGAACAGGGGTTATTGCAATTGACAAAGGAAAGTTTTAAAGCATTATTCCAAACAGAAGCTAAGCGCTAGTATTGGGCCTTCTTCAGTGAAGAATTTAAATGCGATATCATTGACAACAACCTTAGTGAAGCTTTCAATGGTAGAATAATAGAGGTCAAGTGTAAACCAATCATCAGTAGCTCGATGATATTCGAGTTATGGTCATGATTGGGTTGCACAAATAAAGAGATGAAGCTAGAAAGTGGACAAGAGAATGTTGTCCTAGGATTGTAAAGAGATTGGATGAGAATATGGCTACTTGTACGTCGTGCCATGCAGTTTAGAATGGAGATAATGGATATGAGATCATGAACAATGATGATAAGTATGTCATCAATCTAGATAGGAAAAAGTGTTCATGCCGAGCCTAGCAACTAATTGAAATTTCTTATGCCCATGCCATTTGTACCATTCAAATGAAGCAACAAAACCCAAAGGATTACCTAGATGAATGGTACAAGAAAAGCTCATACATTACTTTGTACCAATTCATGATGCAGCGTATTAAAAGTAGTAAATTCTGAGAGTTAGCAAATCGTGAAGGCCCTATACCTTTGCTACTAAAGAAGCAAATTTAAAGCCAAAAAGGAGACAAAGCATGTAGGAATGAGAGACGTCAAGTTAGAGGATGAGCAACACTAGAACAAAGATGAAGTGTTCATATTGCCATAAGAAATGACATAATAAGAAGGGTTATGAGTTGAAGAAGCAACATCAAGAACAATAGGTTGCTACGAGGGCTAATATAGGGCCGAATATTGAGCCAACTGAAAGGGTAAAAGAAGGTCCTACTGAAGGGCCAACAAAAGGCCCTAATGTAGAGCCTTTTGAAGGGCCAACAAGAGGCCCTGTTGGAGGCCTAAGTGCAGGAACTAGTACAGGCATGATAGCAACAATAACAATTGAGTCAATTGTTGAACCTACGTGAAAAAAAAAATATCTAGTAAGTTGTGCATTATTGTGTTTGTTTTGTGTTCTTTTATAAGCTTAAATTTAATTTTGTTATGTTTTTCTTAGGTAAGAAAACGACTAACTACATAGATTTCACAAGTTGCTAAAAGTCATATACCACAGTGAACAATAGGGTTTCTTGAAAAAGGATAAGATAATATGATTATAGCATTTACACAAACAAACATACTGGAATGACTATTTTGAAAGTAAGATTTGTAAAACTCATGCATTTAATTTATGGTATTTCAATTTCATTTTGTTGACAATATAGTTATGTTGTTGTAGCCTCAGAGAAATTTGGAGGTACTTATCTCTCAGAGTAGGCCAACTAAAGAGTCAAGGGCTGTACCAAAGAAGAATTATCCAAAGAAAAGTGCTCCAAAAAAGAAGACATCACATATAGCTCCAAAACAGCCACCAATATAAAGTTAATTTTTGGCATAAACAAGATGTATATAATATGTGTGTGAAAATAGTTTGAACTTGAAAGCGCTTAATAAAAGAAATGGTCAATTCTCTTACTATTAATCTCTTGCTATTAATTATATATCATGAAAAATCTACATATCATAAAATCTTTAAATTGAAATTCGCATAGTAGATTACAGTTATTGTGGAAAATGCACACAAAAGAAGATAAAATATCCTTATTGGAAAAAAATAAGGAACTTTTGATAAAACGAAATTCTCATAAAACCGAGTGCAATGAATAATAGTAGGTCTTAAAAAACCAAGCCTAATGTATATTGATAAATATCTTGAAAGAGACATGGCTGGGGTGGAAAATATTATATGCTTAGTGTTGATAGATTGAATTTGCAAAAATTTCTTATAAGAGAATTTCCATCACTCATTCAAATTCGAATGATAAAGCAAGTCAGCATAGAAGAGAAAACGCTTGTTTAGGGCACATCTGATGCCATTGGACTAGGTCCAATAAGGAAAAGGAGCTATCGACGGCCCAACTCAACTTTCAAGATTTTCTCTCAAGAAATAACAAGTCATCCGGTATTAGAATGTCCAGAATCCAATTTGAAGAAAAACTGGAGATGATTACGGCTAATGCAGTGTCGCCACCAGTGCATTGTACATATGCATGTGAAAGCCGTGACGAGGGGGTCATGAAATGTGTCGTCGCTGTATGCAGGGATTAATTAGAACCTCTCGAAAATACAAGTAAAGCCTCACCATTATAGTGCACTGATCAAATGGATATGCTATAGAAAAGATAGCAATATTTATTAAATGGTACTATGCGCGGTGCTTCGCGTTTCTGATTGATCCTGGAGGTATTACCAGTTGAGATTTTCGAGTAGAGCTTCGAATTTAGTCTATTCGCAGTTGAAAATTGTACGTTTCTTTCGGACGTGGTAGCTCCTCCAAAGCACGCACAAGCGCGTGACACATGGCGAGACTTTAGTCCTAGTCAGGAATGCAGACGTTCCTAGCCTGTCACAGTCCAATCATATCCAAGCAAGATGAAGAATAAATTGATACCATCCACACTTCAGACGAGCCCACCTAAAAGCTAGATTTCAACGACTATCTGCTGGGCTGAGCACGAATTTCCAGGCTTTTGCAGATGCACTAGTGGTAGGGTTCGCACATAACACAAAAGTGAACACTGCACCCATAAATAATACCACAGAGAGAGAGAGAGAGAGAGAGAGAGAGGGTCACAGCAGCTTGAATTTGAAATAACCAATTGAATGTAATTAGGCGCTGGAGTTCGGGAACAGGAGTGCATGCCTTGGCAAGACTGACTATCCGAAAGGGCCAGAAGTTCAATTAATTCACTTTCATTTCTCAAGATCATGATATGCATTAAACTCATGATAAGGACATCAAAAGTATTCCTCATTCTTCCCCCTTGTTCATTTACTGAAAAATGAAGCAAATTTCAGTGCAAGGATTTTAACTGGGTCTCTACAAGCAAAGATTTCCTTCAGTTTCTTTCCACAGATCAACAGATTAGTCATTGACAATCCAAAAGAAGAATATGGGGAAGGACAAATAGGAAATCAATGAAGCCACAAAAGATTGGAGAACAATAGAGGGGCTTGTCACTAAAACTCCAGTTAACAGAACTTTCTACTTAAAATTCGATTTACCAGACAAAAACTTTACATCACGGATCGACTTTCTCTTCGGCGATGCGTTCTGCCACTGGAAGCTGTTTTCTCGTGTCCTTCACTATAAGGTGTCCTCTAGGGCCACCTGCAAATTAAGGAGGCAGCAACCACTAATTGCTTAGGCAGATAGTTAACAATCTTCTTTTTGAGAGCTCTAGTCCAGGCATGCCTACTTATTGTGCTCAGTGAACACATGCGATCAACAGCCAAAAATAGAAGCTACATGAGATTCTTAAAAGAATCACCTGAAGGGTTTGAGATCCGATTGCCTAATCCAGTGCCGTGACTAGAGTCACCAGTGGCAGGCAACTTCCCGTGAAAGTCACGTGAAATTGCCACACTTGCTTTATTTTCTCCGGTGAGAACATTGCTTTCATTAGTTGGCCTTGTGCCAGATTTTGGTGAGTATGTTGTTGACCACGATCCTCCATTTGATCCGGCCAAAGCCATTATGACATCTGCCTGCAAAGTGGACAGTGCAAATCATGGAGATTCCCATTGTTAATCATCCCCGCAGAGAAATGGACGCTATTAGGAATCACCATGAAGTGTCGACAGTAAGTTTTCCAAGCCATTGGAAATTAAACATGAGAATCCTCAACAACAAACATGTTCATATCATCCAAGAAAACTATTTACTACACATGTATCTCTGCCGTAACCTCATAGCTAATTTCTCTTTAACTTTGGAACTTTCAATATTGCTTGGATTTTACTGGGCCATGATAGAGAATTACTAAACTTCAAAAGAGAAAGTGCAGAGGAAGGAACTTGTCTTTCAAAATACTAGCATTTGCCAACATTCATAAACAACTGCAAAAGTGACATACAGAGGCATGACACAAGTTACTCGCACTTTCGAGTGAATAACTCAATCCCAAGCTATGATTTTGCAACAAATACCTAAGAAATGCAACCCGGGTCACTCCCTTAGAAAAAACCATAGCCTTGATTCTGCTTACTCTTTTTGGGATGAAACAAACCACTCAAAGGCAATGGGTTATGGCTGCCCTATAAGTACCACAGTACGAAGCCTGGAAGGCGTCTCCACTAAATTAGCAGAGAAAATCAACTGGTCCTAAAGTATCAATTTTTATCACAAAAATAGACAAAATAAAGCACACATATGACAGGAAAATTCACTGCCACAAGATGAAGTCCCAAATCGATCAATTATCCAGGATTTAAGAGATGAGGAAGTATATCTAGCAAATCATCATCCAAGATACTGCATACCCAGACTCAAAACATTGATTTTACAACATCCAGCTGCATTATTAAATGGTTGCTCAAGTTCTGGGCAGAGTTCTCGGAACATCTATGTTTTAGAAACAAAGAGATGATTTTACCCACAAATAAGAGATCGATGCTGAAAGACAACAGACATAGCGGTTCTACTGGTGAAAATTTTGAAGTCTGACTTTTCAACAACATATCCCCCTTAATTGAAAGAAAAAGACATGTAAAGTTTTGTTAAGTTCAAATATCAGCTAAAACTGCTCTATTTTAGTCAAAGTAAAACAACTAGTATGATATGCATCCTGTCAATTTTCCTGCCTCACCTGGACAAAGCATATTCATGATAAAACCATCAATGTGCCATAAAATAGGTCATTTCTCGGCAACAATAAAAACAGAAAGTAATTGATGATGTTGGTTTTGAGAGAGAGAGAGAGAGAGAGAGAATATAGTACATCCCTTAAAACTAAGAGGAGCCTGTCTGTACTTCAGAAATTCAGGGGGTGCAATTTTTACAATTTTATCAGAGAAAGAACAGTTATTCTCATTTGGCTTTCTCCCAAACAATTTACTGAAACAAAAGCCATAGTTACCATTCTTGCTTCAAATAGAACATGTCCGCTACCCCAAAACATGCTCCTCTCAAGTCAGTCATGACTTTAATTTATCCATGATAATGAAACTTTCATTTTGGGATTCACCCTCTCAAGAAGAATACCCTACCTTGATAGAAATTAATATGAACAGATTGAAGGTGATTTGTTAATCTTATCCCAGCTCAAAGGGATGCAATGGTAACACTAGCACCTAAGGATAGTCTAACAGTTCCTCCTAAAGAGTGGAAATAAGGACCACAAAGAAACTAGATTTCGTTTAATATCAGCAACATTATCCATAACTTATATACCATGGAAGGCACACAGCATGGATGCAAAATGACTTTATCTACACCATACAGTGATGAGGCTTGGCAATGAATTGTATCAAGCAATCCAATTTTCTCACAGAAAAGACAGTGATGGCAGTGACGATCACAAAGCAGCTGCCTTCTTTTCTTCCCATCTCCAACAACCAAAAGATTGCGAGAGGGATTTCATCATTGTCGTCTAGAAAGCTAGTACTGAACATACAAGCAAGAAAAACTCAGATGGCAGTGCCTTGACACCTAGAAAACTGCAATGAATTATCCCCTAAGATTATTAAGTTGTGCGAAATCCCTGTGTTTATTTAGCTGCAATATTCAATTCAACTTGCTGTATCTCACAAATCCCTGAAACTGGACATATGGGATGCCTCGAAATATGGTCTTGATTGTTTATCGTCCCGTAGGAGAGAACATGTTTTCCATGGCCAAAAGATTGTGTGGGGAATGTGTGGATCTCATCTGAGTGCCAACTAAGTGCACAAGAAGCTCGAGATCCCTAGTTATCAGTATAAGGCCTGCTAAGTGCTAAATGACTAGCTCATGTATTGAAAACAGAAGATTCCAGCATCAGAAAGCTTTCCCGATCCCCTACTGTAACTTGGAAAAGAGTTGAAGGACAGACACAAGAGACACTAGAGGTAAAAAAATCTTAACAAGAACATGACATAGAATGATCCCATTTGCTCAATTTTGCAAATGTTACAAAGCGTCAGCATTGCGAACTAGAATAGATAACATATTCTTCACGTCATGATATCCAATGTTACACCAAGCAAGCCATATTAGTCAAAGGGATAAATAACAACATGACAGTTAGTGATACCTTGTTTGGGTGGACATCATCAAAAACATGAGCTTGGCCACAATAGAATATAGTCATTTGCCGACTTTCTGATGTCAATCCAGGTCGACTGCCGAAAGAAGCACCGAAAGGATCAAGAAACATTGGACTTTGAACATATTTAATTGAAAGAATTAACATCTGCACAAGACATGTGATTCACCTCGGGGGGTTGAAAGACTCTGGCTCTGTCATTAGCGTTGCAGTCTTTGCTCTGTTGCCACTAGGAAGCATCACAGACAAGTTCTTCTCGGAGCTGGTACCGGCATTCATTGAGCTCAAAATTCCAGGGCCTTTGATCCCAGTTCTAGACCCTTCATCAGCAGCTGATTGCGAGAGAACTGGAGGGCTCGGGTGGACTTCCCTTAATCTGTTCGGAGGCGCATTATGAACAAAAGGAACGTATTGACCTCCTCGGGGAGGAAACTGAACAGCAGGGCCCATATTCATGGACATGGGCCGCTCCCATTTGGAAACGGTCGCCTCATTTCTACTGCTAGAACCCGGGTGCAAGATAAGTGAGCCAGAAGATTGCCTCAGTGGCTGCACACCCAGAAAAACATCCTCTTCATTCGACCTTCTAGGTCTCTCTCCTCCTGCCCCATTTCGAAGAATCTGGAAATGTAGCGTGAAAAGATGCATCAGAGAATACAACGAAGTAGAAACTCAAACTCTAATTTCTTCACCCTGCTTACAATTAGTTAGTTTCACATCAATCCTCTACTCAAAGGAAAACACTAACATAAGAAGAATCAAACCTTCATTAAATGAAAGTTCTCATTCGAATCGGGTCCTAGCTGAGTCATTGCTTCTCTAGTTGAGCCAACAAAGGCAGAGTCTGATGTACTTCGCTTACTCCCTGCTAATCTGCGACTTATTTCGGCGTCACTCCTCGGACCATAGTAAGGAACGCCCTCAAAATGATTACTAACCTGTCTTTCTATCATAATTGATGAGAAACTGATCAAAACTCGCCTTTAGGCCGCAGAAGGTAAATGATATTGCAGCTATTTCACTTTACAAAGGTCTCTCGATTCAACAGCCAAAAGCAGGAAAAAAAAAAGAGCACATCCATTTATATCTATAGGTGATTGTGAGCAAGCATAAGAGTTTCAAGAGGGAAAAAGTCCTACAGATTGAGTGAGCCTACTGGTGAGTAAAAGTATATGCAAATCAAGCATACTCCTGTGAAAAGAAAAGGTGGTCAATCAAAGTCTTAGAAATTTTCCTTTTTTGAAGAAAAAATAAACCAGAAAAGGCTACCAAAACCATTAATGAACTCCCTCCAAACTACTCCACAACCCAGATAGTGCAACCACTCCACTCAGAGAGCGAGGGAGAGAGAGACTGAGTCACCATCCAAATGTGAACTCCCCCAATCAGCATGTAGCTAAAGACCAAGTAGACATGCACCAAGAAACTAAAAGCTATATGATGGCGCATCCACGCTTGGTAGCATTAGATAAAGGGAAGCTGAAAAAAGGAGCATCATGTCTATATCTACAAATAAAAATCGCCCAGCAAAGCCTAAGAGAGAGGAAAAAAGAAAACGGAAAGGGAATGAGGAAAAAGAAGAAGAAGAAGAAATTCACACCAACACTCATCACACCAGAGAAAACAATATGCCTTGAAAAGCAAAGGGAAAAAAAAAAAACCGAAAGCAAATAAAGTATCCGTTGAACAAGACAGCAAAACCGAAGTTCTAATCTTCATCACCAAATGCCAAATCAAACAAAACCCAACACAATCCCCCAAGAAAAGAAAACCATAAAAAAAAAAAAAAAAAAAATCAATTTTGAGCAGAACACTAAGAAACTCACCGGAACCCAGATCAGAGGTGGTGGAGACAGGCCCCCGCCCGCCGCCGGAGGAGGCCCCGACGGACAAGGAGGCGGCCGGCGACGCCACCTCCGACAGGCGGGCGTCCCCCCCGCCCCGTACTCCGCCGCCGCCGCCGGCCGGGGTGTCGGGCTTCTTCATGCCGAGGAAGTCATGGAACATGGGCTTCACCTCCTGCTGCTGCTGCTGCTGCTGCAGCGGGGTCTCGCTGCCGCCGCCGTTGCCGCCGCCGTTGCCGGCAATGTGGGGTTTGTTGGTCTGTGCCATTTTCACCGATACGGCCATTTACAGCTCCATATCACGAGAGGGGAAGGGCGAGAACAGGGAGAAGGGCAAGGTTTTCCCAAGGAAAGACAAACCCAACAGAGGTAAAGAGAGAGAGAGAGAGAGAGAGAGAATCAAGGCACTTCTTTTTTCAAGGAGAGAGAGAGAGAGAGAGAGCATTAAAAAGCAAAAGGTAGTTCACAGGTGTTGTGTTCGATGTTATTGGGTCTCTCTTGTGTCCCAGTCCCTGCCCAGTTTTTTCTCTCTCCTCGAAGCGACTTTCGTCTTTTTCGGGGGGAAGACCCCTCGTTCCCTGAGCAGCGAGGAGCGAGGGAGGATGTTGTGTGTTTTGCTTCTGGGGGTGTGCCACTGTGCGTGCGTTTGGCATGCGAGAAGTGAATGTTTTTCCTCTTTTGGTGGATAATTTTCCCTTCTGCTCTTTTGACTGAGGAGGTGTGAGAGATTATGGGAAAATGAGAGAGACTCAGAGAGAGAGAGAGAGAGAGAGAGAGAGAGGGACAGAGAGTACGAGGAGAATTTATGCTAACTTGCTTTCTAAATACGATGTTTTGCAGGTGGCCACCCCTTGAAAGCTGGGTATTTATTTTGAGGTCCCTGTGTTCTCTTTAATTTTGATTTTCCCCGTCTTCTTCCCAAGGGTGAGTTGGCATTGAGAAAACTAATTAGATGATCGGAATTTGAGTGAATGAAGATGTGAAAAGGGTCCGTCACGAGAATCACTCTTCAAAAGATGAATAGATTGCCCCTTCTTTGAATTCGTTAGCGAGTGCGTAAGCATATGTGGCAGAACAGACCCCACACGGGTGAAACACCTGTAGAAACATCCGTACATGTAGAGATGTAACGCTTGTGGGACTCTGTGCATGTAGAGCATCATGATTCCCGGAATATTTATGGCGTTGTTTTTCAAAATACAATCTTTTGCAAAGGATGTCTCTTAAAAGTTGGTATTTATTGTGAGGTCCGTGGTCAATCTCGCTATTCATTTGCCAAGAATGAGGATGGAGAGCAAAGACAAACACACTTTAGGATTTGGCATCGAGGAAATTGTTGTAATTTCCATAAATGAAGGTATGAAAATGATTAGTCACGAGAATCACTCTTTGAAATATAAAAAGATTCCCTTTTTGAATTCAAAGGCACTTGCATGAGTGTACATATGGTGAAACATACATGCATGTGTAAACACCTGTAGAGAGACTCCATACACGTAGAGACGTAACGCTTGTGAGGCTCTGTGCATGGAGAGTTATATCAACGCAATGCGCTGAGAAAAATGTATCAGGGTAGCCAAGTGTTAGCTCTATTCACAAAGGCCGTTAGACTTCAAACAAAATATATGTTCGAGTTTCACAATCTTACTTACATTTGACTTCCAAAGAAAAGGGAAATGAATTATCTTTCATCAATTAGTTTACTTTGATTTTATGTTAGATTTTTTCTACATTGCTAATCATTCGAGGTAGGTTAATAAAAAGTTTGGTACTAAAAGAGAACAAGTAAAAACTTCTCGGAAACGGAAATGAGAAATGGCTAGAGAGAGACCACTCTAGGTTGAAAGACACCAATTGATTGCTTTTCGTTTCATTTTTGGGCTGGAGAATTTAAGAGAAAACAAAGATGCAGCGAACTTTAAAAACTAGCCGGCTAATAGCTACTTGCATTATATTGGTAAGCGTAATTAGAGTGAATTCGATTAGGATGATAAGACAAAAGTTAAGTATTACTTTCATTGAGAGAGAGAGAGAGAGAGAGAGAGAGAAGGGATTAAAATAATGTTTCTTTATGGAACATAATTAATTAGGAAAGAGATGGTTAAACCAGATTCATTGTCCTCTTGGCAGCATCATTTTCTCCTTTTTGACATCTTACATCACATTATGCCAAAAAGGACATCCTTGATGAAACATAAAGGCTTAGAAAACATAGTGGAGAGGGGAAAATATGAATAGTTGTCTATGTCTTGGGCAAGAGCTACCTACCTCTATAGACTTGATCATGCATTTGGTAATGAGTTTAGACTTATTTAGGCCCGAAGTGTAGACAGGCAAGCTTGTGAAAACTTTAAAATTTAAAAGGTCGGTCCTAAAGTTTAAAATTATTGCTAAAGAGTCTTACATGCACTTTATTAGTTTTCCTCAACCTATCAACTTAAACTTACGAATTGGACTTTCTAACAGATTTAGTGATATCCCTTTCACAAATGTGCATCAACCCCTCATTAGTTAAATTCCATGAAACATACCAAATTTGCTTCACCATTAACAACACCCCAGCTGAGGACGCCAACATTGTTTTACCATTGAGAAAACCTCCACCACCATGGCCATTGGTGACTTCAAATGGACGTGGGGAGGGGTGAGGCGAGCATAGGGATGGCGGAGGGGGAAGAGGGGGAGAGAGGAGATGGGACATTAGAGTTAGGTTTAGGATTAGGCTTTTTGGGGGGGAAATTCTTGTAAAAGTAAAACGCATTTTAGCCATTTTATCGGCAACTGCACTGATTGTAGAGGATCCACATCCCTGATGAAACTGTATAAAGTGAACAATGGCGCATGGTCATACAGCTTATATCTCAGGATTATGTTATTGGCTAGCTAGCGTCATTTTCTTGCCTGTGAGTTTATGAAAACGAAGGTAGATACGTCATGTGAACATTTCAAAGATTGGATGAAACGGCCAAAGAGACAAAATAAAGTCGCTTTCCTCCGGAAGACAATTTAAACGTGAGCAATGAGCAAGGTATCAACTATTATGTTCCAAATCTTTCAAAGGTAATGCTATAAACAAACAAACAACTCAAAACTTAATATTTAAAGTATGATATGCGTGCATGTTGCTCACTAGCTCGCCTGGATCCACGACTTGTTATAGTACGATATGCTCGATGGTACGCTCTCTTTCTTGTGCCAGACTCCTTAAGAGATTTAGTCACGTCAATCACAATCATTTAATGTCAAGTATTGATGACAATATCTTCCGTTTTGCAAGGAGATGAAAAGAAAATTCATAATAAGTGACACCAAATGATTGGAGTGGATGATTTACTTGTGAGGATATAGTGCGGTGCTTGGATTAAAAATCCAGATTTATGATTATCTAATTAAAAAATTGAAGGATTGGGATTAGCATATGTCAAAGGGTAATTTTTTTACAATTTTAACAGTCCAGACTTAGGACCGAACCGTTTCCCCCCAGAAACCAAACCCAACTGCTGCAGAGTACCGGTCCGATTCAGTTTCAGAATCTACCTGGACCGGTGCTCACTGTTAGCGAAGAGCGAGGATGCATGTTGTTTCTGGGAGTGTGCGTGTGTGGATATGTGAATGAATGTTTTTCTTCTTTGGGTAGATGATTTTCTCTTCTGCTCTTTGAGCCGGGAGGTGAGAGATTAGGGAAAATGGGCGAGCCAGAGTACGAGGAGAATTTGTGCTATTTGCTTTCTAATTCCAACGTTTCGCAGGGGCATCCCTTAAAAGTTTGATATTTATTTTGAGGTTCCTGGTGTTCTCATTAATTTCGGTTTTCCTTGTCTTCTTGCCAAGGATGAGGATGAAACACCCTTAGAGGGTTTGGCATCGAGAAAACTATTGAAATTTGCATAAATGAAGATATGAAAAGTATTCATCACAAGAATCACTCTTTGACAGATGAAAGGATTCCCCTCTTGAATTTGAAGGCGAGTGTGTAAGCATACGTGGTGGAACACACCTGCATGGGTAACCACCTGTAGAAAGATTTCGTAGATGTAGAGATGTAACGCTTGCGAGACTTCAGGCATGTAGAGCCTCATGAATGCAATGTCCCAAGGTATGTGTGGCATTGCTTTTCAAAATACAATATTTCACAAGGGGCATCTCTTGAAAATTTGACAAATATTGTGACATTCCCGGTCAATTCTCGCTTTTTATTTGCTATGGATGAGGATGAAGAATGAAGACAAAACACATCTCAGGTTGACATCAAGAAAATTATTGAAATTCCCATAAATGAATATATGAAAAGGATCCGTCACGAGAATCACTCTTCAAAACTTGAAATGATTCCCCTTTTGAATTCGAAGGCATGTGCACGAGCATATGTGGTGAAACATAGATGAATGCATAAACACCTAGAGAAAGACTTCATACATGTAGAAGGGTAACGCTTGTGAGGCTCCGTCCATGGAGGGCGCCATCATTGCAAGTGCCGAGAAAAAGGAACTGGATGGCCAACTGTTAGCCCTATTCGCAAAGGTCGTTGTGATTCAAACAAAATGTATGTTCAAGTTTCACTAACTTTAATTACATTCAACTCCCCCCCCCCCCTCCTCCCCAAAAAAAGGGAAATGATATTTCTTCATCAATTTTCTGCTTTGATTTTATATCAGACTTGTATCTAGATTGCTAATTATTCGAGGTTGGTAAATAAAAAGTTTGGTACTAAAAGAGAACAAGTTAAAACTAGTAAAGAAATGGCTAGAGAAAGACCACTCTAAGTTGAGACAGAAGACACCAATTGATTGCTTTTCGTTTCGTTCTTGGGCTGCAGAAATTAAGAGAGAACAAAGATGCAGCGAACTGCATAAACTGGCAGGCTAAAAGCTACTTATATTATAATGGTAAGTTCAATTAGAGTTAGCTAAATTCGCATGATAAGACAAAAGTTGAGAACCACTTTCATATATATATATATATAGAGAGAGAGAGAGAGAGAGAGAGAGAGAATAATGTTTTTTTTTTTATGGAACATAATTAATTAAAAAGAGAGATGGTTAAACCAGATTCATTGTCCTCTCGCCAGCGTCATTTGCTCCTTTTTGACGTCTTACATCACATTATGCCAAAAAGGACATTCTTGATAGAAACATAAAGGTTCAGAAAACAGAGTGGAGAGGGGGAAATGGGAATTGTTTTCTATTGCTTGGGCAAGAGCTATCTAGCTCTATAGGCTTGATCATGCATTCGTTGACAAGTTTACACTTATCTAGGCTTTAGGCAAAGGAAAACATATAAATTGAAAAGGTCAGTTTCAAATTTCGAAATTATTATTAAAGGGACACTTGACTCTAGTAATTCTGTTAAAATATTATTTCACATTCATTGCTTGACAACGGGTGTTATATGAACTTTATATTCATGTAATCTCATTCCACTTATTAAATTAAACTTTTGAGTTAGAATTTTTAGTATATTATCATAATCAATGTTATCCCTTTCGCAAATGTGCGTCTACTTTGCGTCTACTTCTCATTAGTCAAATTTCAAACATAATATTAGAACAAGTATTATCCCTTTCACCATTAGCAACACCCAAAGGACGCCAACATTGAGAAAACCTCAACCACCATGGGCATTGGCGACTTCAAATGGAGGTAGGGATGGAGCGGCGACCAAGATGCAATGGCGGGGGGAGGGGCGAGGTGCGCAGCGGGATGGCGGAGGGAAAGGGGGATAGAGAGAGGAGAAAGGACATCAGAGCTGGGTTTAGGATTAGGCTTTTTAGGGGGAAATTCCTCTAAAGGTAAACGCATTTTAGTCATTTTATCAGCTACTAAACTGACTGCAGAGAATCCACATACCTGATGGAAACTGTATAAAGTGAAAAATGGCGCATAATCATCCAACTTCCATCCTAGGATTAAGTTATCGGCTAGCTCGCGTCATTTCTCGCCTGCAGGTGTACGAAAACGAAGAGAGAAATGTCATATGAACTTTTCAAAGATGGATGAAACGGCCAAAGAGACAAAACCAAGTCGATTTCCTCTGGAAAACAATTTAAACGCGAGCAATGAGCAATTATCAACACTACGTGGAATATCTTCCAAGGCTGATGCTATAAACGAACAAAAGCTCAAAGTTCATGCTTAGAGAACTATATGTGTGCATGTTGTTCACTAGCTTCCCTTGATGTCACTTGCATCGATCCATGACACGTTATAGTACGATACGCTCGAAGGTATTCTCTCTCTCTCTCTCTCTCTCTCTCTCTTCGGACACTTTAAGAGACTTAATTACGCGTCAATCACAACTATTGAATGTCAAGTATTGATGGAAAACATCTTCATTTTGCTAGGAGATAAAAAGAAAATTGATAACAAGTTATGCCAAATAATTGTAGTGGATGGATCACTTGCGAGAACATGGTGCATTGTTCAAAATAACAATCCAGACTTATGATTATCTAGTTAAAAAATTGAGGGATTGGGATTCACATGCCAAAAGGCAATATTTTTTGACAATTCTAACAGTCCACACTTAGGACCGAACCTTTACCGGCATAAACCAAAATAAATCGCCGCAAATTGGACCGGTGCTCACTATGAGCGAAGAGCGAGGATGTCTGTAGTTTCTGGGAGTGTGCGTGAGTGGGTATGTGAGTGAATGTTTTTCCTCTTTTGGTAGGTAAGACTGAGGAGGTACTGGGGAGGTGAGAGAGAGAGAGAGAGTACGAGGAGAATTTATGCTGTTTGCTTTCTAAGTACAATGTCTTGCAGGAGGTATTCCTTAAAGTTTGGTATTTATTTTGAGGTCCCTGTTGTTCTCATTGATTTCGGTTTTCCTTTTCTTGCCAAGGATGAGGATGAAACAACCTTGCCAGGTTCTTTACCATTAAAAAAAAAAAAAAAAGAACCTTGCCAGGTTTGGCATCGAGAAAATTAATTAAATGATCAAAATTCACATAAATGAGCATATGAAAAGGATCCGTCACATGAATCACTCTTCGAAAGATGAAAAGATTCCCTCTTGAATTCAAAGGCCAATGCATAAGCGTACATGGTGGAACATACCTACATGGATAAATACCTATAGAAAGATTTCATACACGTAGAGACGTAGCACTTGTTAGACTCCATTTAGAGCATCATATGCAATGTCCCGGAGTATCTGTGGCATTGCCTTTCAAAATATAATGTTTTGCAAGGGGCATCTATTAAAAGTCTGATATTTATTGTGACGTCCCTGGTCAATTCTCGCTATTTATTTGATATGGATGAGAATGAAGAATGAAGACAAAACACATTTCAGGGTTTGGCATCAAGAAAATTACTGAAATTCTTATAAATGAATATATGAAAAGGATCAGTCACGAGAATCACTCTTCAAAACATGAAAATATTCCCCTTTTGAATTCGAAAGCATGTGCATGAGCATACGTGGTGAAGCATGGATGAATGTGTAAACACATGTAGAAAGACTCCGTACACATAAAGGCGAAACGCTTGTGAGGCTCCGTACATGAAGAGTGCCATCAACGCAATGCGCCGGTGAAAAAGGAACCGAGGCGGCCAATGTTAGCCCTATTCGCAAAGGCCATTGTAATTCAAACAAAATGCATGTTCAAGTTTCACAAACTTTCTAATGTTAAACTTCCACAAAAAAAAAAAATTAAAATACAAAACAAAAACAAAAACAAAAACAAAAACAAAAACAAAAACAAAAACAAAAACAAAAGCAAAAGCAAAAAACAAAAAACAAAACAAAAAGGAAATGATTGTCTTCATCAATTTTTTTACTTTGATTTTATTAAACTTGTATCTAGATTGCTAATTATTCGAGGTTGGTAAAAAAAATGGTATTAAAAGACAACAAGTAAAAACTAGCAAAGAAATGGCTAGAGAGAGACCACTCTAAGTTGCGACTAGAGGTAAGCATGATTACAAGGTAGAATTTAAAATTTGAAAACTAGACCGGTGGGTAGGTTTCAAGTTCCAAAAAATGAGAAACCTATTTTGATGAGTAGATTTTAGGTTCTTAGTTTGAGGAACTTATAACTTGTAACCTAAAATCTGGAATAAGTTTTAATGTTTTCCTTAATTCATGTATTCATGCGATCTTACAATATTCCATGCTGTTCGATTATGAATGTATAATTAGAAAGCACTAATCTGAGTTTCCATTTTATGACTAAGACTTTTACTTTATTAATGTCTATATTTCCATGTGTTTTTATGGTCAATGAATTGTAACAAGAAGTGGTGGTCATTAAAGATTTCAATTTATTGCAATCGTTCAAATAATAATATAGGTGGAACCTGAATAAACCATGAAACCAACCTTGGAACCCGTGACAAGATAGATTTCAAGTTCTAGAGTATGCATGATAAGTTTCAAAGTCCAAAAAATGAAGGACTCATTCTAATTGGTAGGTTTTAAGTTACATATGGAACCTGTACAAAGCCTAACTACTTACCCTAGGTGGGACAGAAGACACCAATTAATTGCTTTTCGTTTCATTCATGGGCTGGAGAAATTTAGAGAGAACAAAGATGCAGTGAACTGCACAAACTAGCCGGCTAATAGCTACTTATACTATAATGGTAAGTGCAATTAGAGTTAGTTCGATTCATATGATAAGATTAAAGTTAAGTACTACTTTCATTGAGAGAGAGAGAGAGAGAGAGAGAGAGAGAGAGAGATGTTTTTTATGTTAATTAGGAAGAAAGATGGTTAAGCCAGATTCATTAGTCCTCTTGCTAGCATCATTTTCTCCTTTTTGACATCTTACATCACATTATGCCAAAAGGGGGAGAGATGTTTTTTATGTTAATTAGGAAGAAAGATGGTTAAGCTAGATTCATTAGTCCTCTTGCCAGCATCATTTTCTCCTTTTTGACATCTTACATCACATTATGCCAAAAGGGGCATTCTTGATGGAAACATAAAGGCTGAGAAAGAAAACATAGTGGAGAGGGGAAAATGTGAATAGTTCCCTATGTCTTGAGCAAGAGCTATCTAGCTCTATAGACTTGGTCATGCATTTGGTAACGAATTTTGACTTAATTAGGCCTAAAGTGTAGATAGGCAAGCTTAGGAAAACTTATAAATTTAAAGTCAATACTAAATTTCGAAATTATAGCTGAAGGACACTCAACTCCAGCAATTTTGTCAAAATATGGTCCCATATCGTTTGCTTAACGGGTCATACATATACATCATATTCATGTGGTCTTCCTCACCTATCAAATTAAAATTTCGATTTTGAACTTTCAAACATAATATTATAACAAGTATTATCCCTTTCACCATTAGCAACACCCAAAGGACGCCAACATTGAGAAAACCTCAACCACCATGGGCATTGGCGACTTCAAATGGAGGTAGGGATGAAGCGGCGACCAAGATGCAATGGCGGGGCGAGGGGCGAGGTGCGCAGCGGGATGGCGGAGGGAAAGGGGGATAGAGAGAGGAGAAAGGACATCAGAGTTGGGTTTAGGATTAGGCTTTTTGGGGGGAAATTCCTCTTCAAGTAAACGCATTTTAGTCATTTCAATTTCTTCCAGAAAACAATTCAAACGTGAGCAATGAGGATGATATCAAAACTATGTTCAATATCTTCCAAGGGTAATGCTATAAACAAACATAAGCTCAAAGTTTATATTTAGAGTATACTATATACGCACATGTTATTCACTAGATTCTCTCTCTCTCTCTCTCTCTCTCTCTCTCTCTCTCATATTTGACGCTGAAAAGTAGTCATGTCAATCATAGCCATTGAATGTTGAGTATTGATGAAACTATCTTCATTTTGCTAGGAGATGAAAAGAAAATTCATAATAAGTGACGCCAAATCACTAGAGTGGATGGATCACTAGCAAGGACATGGTGCGGTGCTCTGAATAATAATCTAGACTTATGATTATCTAAATAGAAGTTGAGGGACAATATTTTTTGAAATAACTAATGGTCCACACTTAGGACTAGACCATTTCCTACGGAAACTGAACCAAACCGCCACACGATATCGGTCCGATCCGTCGATTGCTCATCATCGGTCACTCACATTGCGTTGCTCTATCTCGTCATCAACTTCGAGTCTGAGATTTGTCCTAGAGAGATGGGAAGAAACACAATCTAATAAGGTGGCCAGCCATGACAAATAGAGGTCAATGGCATCGTGTTATAGCAAAGGCAACAACGTACGAGGGTTGCCATGGCACAACGGGGGTGGTGATGGGCTGATGTATTAACCATTTGAAAGGACAAATTTAAGTTCTACGTTCAACCTTAAATTTAGAGGATCCCAATACACCATAAATTACTTCCTTTCAAATGTGCTCTCTCTCTATCCGTAGGCTTAACAAGTATTAGGCCTCTAAATGCATTTCTTCCTATCCATCTCGATCTTTATTGCATATGCAATGAATGAAATCTATATCACTCCGTAAGTTGATTCAGACCAATCCACTTGAAGCATCTGGTAATTCTCATTCTATAATTATGTGTAAGTAAAGAGGAAACTTGTTTAAAAAATCATAAATTCATTACTTTTTTACAAATTTAGTCATAAACTTTTCAATTTTACCAATTGAGTCATAAACATTTTCACTTTTTGTTAGTTGAATCCATTCGGCTAATTTTGATCGAAAATTGTTAAAATGACACTTTAATAATATTTTAACGATATTTTGAATTTTTCATTTTTTTTTTTTTTGCTTTTTTTGGAGCTAGAAATTCAAAACAAAAAAGCAAAAATAGAATAAAAACCACAAAAAAATATTTATTAAAATAATATTTAAAAGTGTCACAATAGTGTCGATTGTCTACATAAGCAATTTTCAGCCAAAATTGGTTGAATGGACTCAATTGAAAAAAAAAAATGAATACATTTAAGACTTAATTGGTAAAATTGAAATATTTAGGGTTGAATTAGCAAAAAAAATGAATACATTTGGATAATTTTCCTATAAGTAAAGCATCTCTCACATCGATTAATAACTCGACTATAGTGAATTGATATTGTTCTTCATAATCCATTGTTGATCAAGGCAAAAAGCGATTGCGACTGATCAATCGAATAAGCACAAGACTTAACCAAAGCTAGCTAGGCAATCGTGAGAAAATAAGTGTTAACAAAATCGTTATATTTTACATGAACACATTGTCCAAAAATTTATGCTAATAAATGGTCACCGTTAAAGGAAGATTTAGACAATTTTTCAATCAACATGAAAAGATTAAGACACCCAAATTTGGCTTTGGCCATGCTATTTTAATCATCAAATTGCTATTTTTGAGTAGGGGAAACGTCCTAGAAAATAGAAATTGATAGTGTGAAATTGTAGTTTTCCTAGGTAGTAAAGAGTAATTAATATTTAGGAAGAACTCTGATTTTCGTGGTTGTAAAAATCCTTAGCATTTTTTTTTTTTTTGCTAAAAAAAAAATCTTTAGCATTTAGAAATAGGCGTGCTTTACATTTTGGAGACTACATTTTAAATTATTACGTGTCTTTTAATTTTTATAGCTTTACATTTTATAGACTACATTTTAAATTATTACGTGTCTTTTAATTTTTATATTTATATATATTTGAGAAGAAGAAGAAGAAGAAGAAGAAGAGGAGGAGGAGGAGGAGAGGAGGGAAAGAGAGAGAGAGAAAGAAAGAGCCAAAAGAGAAGGACAACTGTAAACGGGACAAGATGTGATTTTGACAATGCGGACATTCCCGTTCTGTCGACAACCAATGGAAACATTTTCCACAAAAAAGAGGATATGGATCAAGAATTAAAGAACAAATAAAAATTTCAAGGGTTATCATTACCAAAAACACCTCAAATTAGTACAATAATGACAAAATTACCCCAATCTAATTTTTTGACCGGGAAAACCCCAAACTAATGAACATGTTACAAATTATATTCTTGATAAATCTATCCTCCATTAATCTCAATTAAATTAAATTAATATCACGAAAAAAGCAAAACTAGTATATCCATTAACTATCATATGTTATCCGAATCAGTAATTTAACAATACAATTTAACAAAAATTATTAAAAAATAAATTTATCATAAATATACTAGTTTTTAATTTAGTTTATGATAAAATTATAATAGGTGTTCTAGTTTAGAGTTTCTCAAAAGGATTTAGAAAATAATTTTTAAAAGTAATCACTTGTATCGTTTGAAATAATTAATTGATGAAAAATGTTTTTGTTATCAATAATTATTTATATTTAAATATTATCATAAACAATGATAATATTCTCCGTTCATTCATTTTTGTTGGTGATGTGAACGATAATTATTATAAAATTGCTTTCCAAATTATATATTTTTCACGAAACAAACACATCCTTTTGATCTGTTTTCTGTCCGTCTATTTTTCTAGCTGATGCAATATGGTCCATCCTCATTTTTTCCCCCAAGAGATATGTTAATTTATTTGTAGCCACGATTGGTCAAACAATAGTAAGCAATCGAAAAGTTGGAATCATGGGTTATGTTCAAAGTGGCAATGTTAGGTATTAAAGCAACGAGAACCATGAAATGAAATATGGGAATAAAAAGAGAAAAGAGGGAATTGAAAGGAAGTGATGATAATAATAATGATGATGATAGCAATAATAATGAGACGAATTCAAGATCGTATGTGGGACACCCACCGCATCACGTGCACGAGTTTCGCTCGCGCACACGCCCTCTCGCAGCACTCCAAAGTCGTATGATTCGAGTTTCATGAGGGGCGTGTCGAAAGAGATTATATAAATGAAAGCAATAATGAAGAGAGAATGGACATTAGCCACCCATCATAATCATTATGACCTCTCCTTTTTGTTTGAAGTAGAGGTTTGCATCAGTTCCGGACTTGATTTAGGTACAGGGCCTGGGACCAGCCCGACCTAGGTGGCTCCCACGAAAATTGGCTCGGTTCTCGATTCCAAATTTTAGGGATTGAGAAAAATTGGTCCGGTTCATGATTTCTAGGAAGGAATCATATTGACCAAACCAATGAAATTGGTCTGGGGCATTTTTTTTTTATATATTTTTATAGCAGAAACCATGTAATAAAATTGAAAATGAAAGTATTAATCGAACAGTATGTTTTGATTCCTTATGAGTCTACTTTTGTTTTTATTTTTATTTTTTGCATAATGGTAATATCGCTAGTTCTCGGTTTTATGGTGAACAGGTTTGGTTTCTAGTTCCACAAATCAAGAACCAATCCCATTTGATCAATTCCCAATTCTAGGGTGGGAAGCGACCAACCCTGGGACCGACCTTCCTTAGTTAGGAGTGGGCCAAGCGATCGCCACCATTTCTTTTGTTAATTAAAGGAGGAGGAGGAGAAATTTGCACACTCCTTCCAAAATATCATTTTGCCTATCTTTGAAAGTTTCTTTATTTCTATTTATTCAAACTCGATATCATGCTTAGCCGGATAGTCAAACTCCCACATAATTTAACAACAAGAACATCTTCTTAGGTAAGAACATAGAACCGTTTCATATACTACAATTAGGCGGATAACGTCATTTTTTCGATATCTTTTTGTATATTCACTTCTCAAGTTTGAATTATGGACTCAAGATTTACTTCACCAGCGTATTTGAGATGTGCTCAACTTGTCAAGAACCTAATTTAGAAAGTAGAAGATAAATTATCAAACCATGTCCATATGAGTTAATCACACTTTTCGAAAAAAAAAAGGGGAGCAAGAAGAAAAGTCCATGCCATAGGGTATTCGTCACATAAAGAGTAGAGTCTTTCGTGAGATTTGGCGGTGGATTTGGAGGGAATTATCTTGCACTTACAATCATTGAAATTGACATTGTTACAATGAAAACCTGGTGCTTTTTCAAATTTAACACGCAATCAAATCCAACCTTTTCAAATTTAATCACAAAATTGAAAACCAGTTATTGGCATCACGCCCACTTGTGCACGCCCAAGCTACGTGGGACTGAAGATTCCAGGCTCGTCCAAAGGGGAGGTCCGAAATCTTCGGATGGACGCAGGTTTCGCGGGACACGACATATGTACCATATCGCTTGCCCACATCCAAACGATGCGGGACCGAAGGTGAATTAAACCTGCAGCATAACTGAGGTTCCCAAAGCAAGGCAGTGCGCTGGCAATATCGGATCTCGCTTAGAGTCGCGCGACCTAGTCAAGTGGCCAAATACATGTAATAAAGTATCTTTCAGAATTTTAGATTAAAGAAGACATATGATATTCTTAAGACTCCACAAGAATTAGTCCCTCTCTTCTAGAAACAACGAGGAAAAAGCAAAGTCCACTTTGCAACCCCAATCATGCACAGGAGCACGAGAGAGACATCCCCCGAAATTCTTTGTCAAACCAATCGACAATCCTGTCGCCAGCACCAAGCATTAGTCAAGATATATAAAAATTGATTATCATCTCCGCCTCCGGGAACACAATGTCAATGTCGCCATCCCCAGCTTCCACTGCGTTAAAAAAAAAACCTTAGCAGGAGTTCCCAATCGGATTCCACATCCCCATGATCTCATTTGTCCGGACCATATCGACATTTCGGCTCTAAAATAATGCCCCGGATTGCGCATCATCATCGACCACCGATCTCGTTAATTTATATGTCAGGCGCGCGCGCACCGAGCGACATCAAGCATCCTCCGCTGATGTCGGGTTCCCAATATAATAAAAGGGTCACGAGCGAAATGATTATCGAGGGCTTAAGCAAGCAGGCCCCACCAATAATTAGAGACGTCGATTGCCATTGAAATGGGGAGGGAGGAACACGATTCAGAAGCGTGTAAGCAACAAATGGACTCCCTCGCGCCCCCACAAAACTATTCCAATTCCCCCCTGTGTGGACCATCCGGGGAACCTGTGTCCGCGCAAATAAGTCGTGCGGGATCGGATTCACCATCCGGTGCTCGTGTTTACATCAGGAGCGTGATGATGCTGCGCTGCGCTGGCAACTTGGCATGGACCATTGTGATGAATACTATATCGGAGAAACTACGAGATTTCGCTTTATAGTGAAGATGTTCGGGGCGCAAAGGTCCCCGAATTGCTGGTTCGAAAAATGGGATGTGAATTTAAGTGAACCGGAAAGCTAGTCCAGATGCAGCAGTGCCGTTCATCGCAAGGCTATTGAGCATCTCAAACTTCAGCATGCTTGGCTGGGACAGGAGTGCACAAAGATGAAATGTTCCCATAACCTGTGCCAATCTTTTTTGAGAGAGTCCCTGTGCACGTGTATTGCCCGAGAGTAACTCCACCTTCGGACGTCTCCATCGCAAATCACACAGGAAACCACCGAGCTCGAGCCACCAAAAAAGAGATTCTGCAAAAGTCAAGTGGAGCGGAAGATGTGCACGATGGCAATGCAATTTGTCCTGGTTCAACCAGTGGATGCTCCTGGTTTGAGTTTGAGAGCCCAGATAAAGAAAAACAACCATCAGTGCCAGTAGCTACCTTGAAGGAGACAAATAGCACCAAACCTGGAGAATAAAGTTCCCCACTTGGACCACTACAAATACTATATGGTGCAGATATAACCTAGAACTAGATCCTTGATTCGGGCTCAGCTCAACACCGAGCAATGATGCATGGCCTATTGGCAACATGGCTTTAATGTATTTTTTCTATAACCGGAGAACTTTATTGAAGGATCAAGAAAGTGCACACACAGGGAGCATAAAGGGAAATCTTTCGGCCAAAAAAGAAAAAAATACAGGAAAAATGGCAACTATTCGAGCTGTCAAGCAAATTCTGCAGAAATATTATCAACTCAACATAGCCAATGTGATTTTAAGATATTTCAAATTAGTGCATTGAGGAATCTGACTTATTGACCAATTATCTCACCCCACTTTGGACATAATTCCAGGACTGCCCACTCAGGGCATAATTCCGGATAGTCGTGCTTATAAAGATTTCATAATGAAAATGGAACAGGGAAAGATGGAGATACACTTCTCAGACCAATCTAGGAGAAATAAAGAAGAAAATGAAAGGAACAAGAACCATATCAGGACCACTGAAAAAGGAAAAACCATGATAGTATTCATGTCTCATTTCCTATTCCAAAACAGGAGAAATTCTTAGAAAAGGTAAAAATTCAACAAATAGGACAGTTCTCACATCAAATTCTGAATGTCCAGTAGATGAAACTTCAAAGGGCCAGTAGTTTCTGAGGCATCATGAAAATGCGAATTGAACACGAGCAGGATTGAAAATTTGTTGAGATGGACTGAACCTAGGAAAGCACACCACATTTGACCCTAAAATAACATAACCAATAACAATGTTAACTCACTCTCACAAAGTTATAATTATATATTGAACATTCTGGATGTATTATTAGTCATATGTCCAAAAAATCAATTGACACATATGACACCATCTACAGATGGAACACAGTGATACAGCACCAGTTGTCAACGTGAAGGTACCCAACTGAAAATGCAAACAAATAATCTCTGGAAGTCATTCAACAGACAAGGACATTCTACTGCAATATAACCTATTTCAAAATTAAAACTCAATGACACAATGACTCAATGTCCTAGTCAACAGATATAATGAAATGAAGAGGGGTGGGGAGAGGAGAGAAAATGGTGACCTCAAAACAATCATAACACGCAACCACACATATAATTCAAGCAGCAGGAGAAACAAACTTACATAGTATTATGGTAATCCAGTATATTAACAATGTAAAAATGCCGCCTGTCCATGCTTCACTAAACAAGAGGGAAGAATATAGCTGCCACAAGTTCTTTGCTTTTGCGCAAGCATAAAACTCTGAGGGTATTCTGGCAGCTCAAAAACTCAGAAGTTCTGCCAAACGCTCACCATCATTCTTGTTTAACCTCCACCTGCCACTATGAATCTTCACCTCCCACATTCAATAACATACATACTTAAATGTGGCCGACTTGTCTTTATATGTGCTATTCAATATTGAGAAACCACATCATTAACTCAGAAACTACAAAAGCAGGAGAGACAGACTCATTATCAGAACTGCATGAGAATGACTTCATAGAGAAAGGTTAATGAAGACATCTTCAGTCACTGGATTGTAAGCTAAGTCAAGAACAAGATCGCTTCACCATAGCACCAGTTTAGTTTGCAACTGTAAATTCGTTTAAGCACTCATCCTCTATTTCACAATTTGTTAGAATTTGACACGCTGCCTAATGAACTTCTGCACTTAACAAGTTTTCTTGGATTGTTGCAATCTTTTAGGATATGAGACATAGCTTCAGCTTTTTGCATGATCGACGTTCTCCTCACACGTGATGAACCCCCTTGCCTGCAGTACGCATTCGGCATATTCTTAGAATGAGGCACCGAGGACATCAAATCACGCAATTTGCACACCAGTTCAATCATACCACGCTTGTGCAACTCGTCCTTTAATCTCTGAAAGGTAATGTACTGCGGAACAACACCCCTCCGTATCATGTCCTCAAACTCTAGAACAGCCTCTTCAAATTTGTACATTCTACAAAGCAGATGAATTAACATTGTGCTAGTCGCTAGATCCATGTCAAGGCCTCTCGTTTTCATTTCCTTGCTAACCTGCACTGCCAATTCGAGTCTCTCCTCCTCACACAACAATTTTAGCAGAAGATGGTAAGTGAGGCGATCTGGAGTGTAGCCAGATTCTATCATCTTGGTATAGAGATTCATGCCCTCCTCAATTTTACCAGATTTGGAGAAGTACCAGAAGAAGTAGTTATAAGTTGTAGGGGTTGGGACAACGGCCCTGCTTATCATCATTTTGATGATCTTACTCGCACCAACAAGATCCCCTGCCTTGCAAAACCCTTTTATCAAGGAATTGTAAGTGGAGATAGTGGGCACAGATTCACAGACCAAAAAGCGTTCTAGCATCCCTAAAGCCTCCTCAAATTTACCTGCTTCAGCCAACGCATCAATTATCGGATTAAACGCAACTGCATTTGGCTCGATGCCTTCTCTCTTCATTTCGTCAATCAACTCCATTGCCCTTTCAACCTGCTGCATCCTGCAATATCCTTCCACAAGGGTACCATAAGTTACAACCGTAGGCTTCACATTCTCCTTCTTCATCTCTGCCCAAAATGCTTCAGCACACTCCAGATTCTTAGATCTAAGCCATCCATTCAACAATATATTATATACACGAATTGATGGAATCCAATTAGAATTCAATCCTCTCATGTCGGAAAAGTATTGTGAAGCTACCCTAACGTGCCCTTCTTTACAAAGTGAGTCCAACAGTATCTCGAGCAATTTCATTTCTGAATCAGCATTTTGAATGAGATCCAAACCACGGGCAAATTCAAATGTTCGAATGGCTGGTAGAGTCCCACCTGCAAAATCATACCCCTCATAAGAATACAGCATTTGAGATGATCAGATATTAGTTCAAAGTACACGACGAGAACTAAATTCTTATTCTTTCGCACTTGCATCTAGCAAAAGCTCGCTAACAAAATTCAGACTTTCAGACACGAATAAAGAGTTGAAGTAAACTCCACAAACTGGAAAAGAGCAAAACATCACAAATCTTCTGCCCGCAAAAGCACTCATTTGTCACAATGCCTAGCTTCTAAAACTACCCAAATTTCAAATCTTCGTGGAAGTTTACATTTTCGGGAAAACTTATAATTGAAGATGCGGTCTGCTTCTTATCCGAAATTCATCCGTATGCAAAATTCAGCAAGGCGATACCTCTATCTCGGACCAGGGACCGCGTACCTGCTCGAGCATACCGTCTGATCATTATCGCGAAAGTATCCGCCGAAACCAGCGTAGACGACTCCCCATCGCCCTGGAGACGACCGTTGATCAGCTCCCAAGCGGAATCGAAGTCCCTCGCCTTCCCGAGCGCGTTGATCATCGCGTTGAACAGCCCGGCGGACGGCCGGAACTCCGGCTTCTTCTCCGCCCAGCGGAACAGGCCGAACAGCAGCTTCGGCGACGAGTCGAAGCGAGCGAAAACCGCGTCCATCAGCTCGTTCCGAGGTTCGATCCCGGCTTCGTCGAGCGCGGCGTCGAGGGCGGGGCCGGCGGCGAGGCCGGGGTTCGCGAACAGGTCGGAGATGGCGTCGAAGGCTTCCTGCGAGAACTCGAGGGCGCGAGCGCGGGCGGGGTTGTGGCTAGCGGGCGGAGGCGGGACGGGGATCAGGTGCGGCGGCGCGGGCCGTTCGGCGGAGGGGCCCGGCCGCGGTCCGCCGCCGGAGGGGGAGGGGTCGGGTCGGGAATGGATTCCGAGAGCGTTTCCGGCGGCGCCGGCGAAAGGGCGCCGAACGGCGGCGGACCAGCGGAGGAGGACGGCCATTTCCTCGCGGCGTCGCTGTCCGCTGGATTGCGCCGCGGTCCTTTTTCGAGTTATTTTATATCATGTGATTATTATTACAGAAGCAAAATACATTTTTATTTATATCAAGGAATACTCATAAATTCAATAAATAAAATCACTCTAGAGCTCCTGAAAATTTTTACATTTGACGGCCTAAAGAAAAAAAAATTACATAGAATATAATCAGTAACTATGCAACTAAATTTTTTGAAAATGTACAATCAAGCCTTAAATTATATCCTCATCCGTGCAACTAAATTTCCTAACTCATTAGCCACATTGCCTAAATTTGGAACTAATTGAAATTATTACCAAATAACGAAATTATCAAGATAGACATGGAGCTTTCAGCATTTGCAAGGCAAACCTATTTGGTTCGACTTTCCCTTCAAAGCCCCTTGAAGAAAACATTTTGTATTTGACATGTATTTTTAAAGGCTCATTTGTCTAATGTCAGTGTTCTCAATGCTAAAAGCTCAATAATAGGGAGGGGCTGCTTTGAGCATTGGCATTTTGGAGTTATAATTTCACTGACCGAGTCGCTGTTCATCTTCTTCTCTTTGCCGTTCATCTTCTTCTTCCCCGCCTGCGAGTCAACCGAGCTTCACGATGGGTGGCGCTCAGCTGCGCACGACCGCTTCCCCAAAGTTCTCTTTGCCGTTCATCTTCTTCTTCCCCCGCCTGCGAGTCGACCGAGCTTCACGATGGGTGGCGCTCAGCTGCGCGCGACCACTTCCCCAAAGTTAAACCAAACGAGCCCTTTGCCTCAAGATGGGTTTGAAAAATAAAACCAAACACCAATATTTGGCCTAAAGATCCTTGGAAGCCCAAAGACCCTTCTCAAAGCCAATTCCAAATGCAGCCATAGCCACCGCGATCGCTAAGGACTGCAGTCGATTCCGAACCTATCGTTTTATGCAGCTTTTGGAACCTTGAAAGACAAGGGAAGAGCTCGTACTCGATCCGGATGCGCCTAGTTTCATACGACAGTGCAACAACATCACGACCCTATAGCTGAAATCAGGCTTCACTATAAACTGTAGATCACACGAAGTCTGACTCGAGCCGAGCTGCCGACGCGAATCAATCATGAAAACGGACTGCGAGCCGGGCTCTCTCCATGTATAGACTCGAAAACCTATCCTGGTGGCTGCTCCCACACATCTCCCGCCGGTCCGATTAGACTACGTCGAGGAGGATTTTGAGCAGTGAGAAGGGCGGCGGGCGCTCGTGCGGCGAAAGCAAATGAGCTGTGAAGGCACCAGCATACAAATAAACAAGCCGCAGCACGGCGCTTCCACATTCTTTTCTTAAGAGAAACGAACATCCGCACACCAGGCACACATTGCACAGGGCAGATTGCCGCTTAGAAGATCCTTCCCAAGAAAAAAGGAGAAATACAGAAGCACCAAAAACACAGCCTTTGCCTAATTAACTCGCTCCCCTTTTCCGTACGTCGGATACATCGAAGCCAGGAAGCAACCAAAAACGAAAAAGCTCTCAAGACGCAGTTTAGCAAGCGATTGAGGTTGCTAAGGGACTAACGAGGATGGCGATATTTCGACCTACCGGCTGGTGACTGGCTGCAGTTTCTAATCTCTTCCATGCCTCGTTCCTCTTCTCCACCGCTTGCCTTAGCCTTTCTTCTTCTTCCTGGGACTGAGCTAGGCAGGACAAGAACAGCTCCTCGTCCATCTCCGAGAACATCCTTTTCACGCTGATGGTCAGATTGAGCACCGCTGGGTTCCAGTGGCCCCGGGTGTTCTTCTCTAGGGCCTGGAACACAATGGGCATGACCAGGCGCCTGTTTTGCAATATCAAGCCAACGATTTGCTCATTGTTCCATAAGAAAAGGGCCCTCTCAGCCACCTGAAAGGAATACGCAGCCACAAAGAAAATGAAGCCTCAATTCAAAAGCCACAAGCTGAAGCAACTTTGGACATCATCTTTGAGTTTAGACAAAGATGTATCCAGTGTCCGATTTAAGACGAAAAGTACACCAAGATAGGACACCACATGGATAGTTACAAGCTACATGACCAACAAAGCTTTTAAGAAAAGCGCTAGAGAAGAGAGACTATGATCTCACTAGAGAAGAGGAAGTGAACTGCAAAGGATTTTAAGAAATTGCCATGCTAACATGGCAATCCCATCTTGAAAACTGGAACACTTACCTTAACAGATAGAACAGCTCATATTAATGCAAAATAGAGCTACTTTTGTTGCTCATGAGTGAACTTGCAGGGGATAGATGATGTATATGCTGACTAGAAGGACAAATGAAGCATGGCTCATGAACTTAGTTCCGATAGAAGCTAAGCAATCATAGGCAATCTCTGCTTTATAGCATTCCACAAGTCAATTAGCAGCTTTCATGTGTTTAACTAATTTTACCCTAATTTAGGAGCTTATATGCTCACTGGAGAAAGGATGTAATCAGACTCATGGCGAATACAACTTCCTCATTATTCTCTCTAATTTTCTTGTCTCTTTTTTCAGCTGCTAATCCTGTCCTTATTCTGTTCCTCTCTTCTCATTCCAATGGCTTCCAATAGTATCATGACAAACCATGAATAACTTCTTCAGCAGGCAACACTTCCCAAATAAACACTGACATGTAAAGTCTGTCATATTAAATATAGCATGTTCTTTGTATTCCCTAGGCACGCATGAGGCATCTCACCACATCATTTCATGCAGAAGTGGTGAAGGCAAAGATAAAGCAATATATGCAATTCCACTAGCAAACACTTCTCTCGTTCATGTCTCTGCCGTGCAGTTGATCATCTAACCATCATTTAACTCCTTTTTCTGACCTCACAAATCCCCATGTGAAAACCGTAGCCAAACGCAACACTTCATCGAACCATTTAATTTAAAGAGCCTGCAGCAGAAGGTTCTGAATGCTACATGAGCAAATATTAATGAAAGTTATGAATGTCTACCCGTCCTCCAGCCATGTTCTCTCTTTCAAACTCTCCATTTTACATAAGCAGACATACACAGAAGTACTAGGCTATACATAACATGCAATAAATATCCTCTCTTGATCACACAAGGCAATTATAATTCCCCTAAGCAACTTTTAACCTTTAGAAACTGATTGCCACCTAACTCCAGCATTAAAAAATTCATAATATGAGCAAATTTTCCGGGGTTATTGAGCATTTCCATCGCAGCAGCTTCTGTAAGATGCAGTGTGAAATCAATTCAACGAAGCACGTAGAATTTCAAATTGATAGAATTTTTCCCAACATAAATCAATGTTCTCCAACCTCTACCATCAAACTGGCCACTCCAATAAATAAATAAATAAAAGAATAGAGAGGGCCAAGAAATTCTGTTTACAACAGATCCAGACTTGCAAGCCAAATGGTCATGCAAACACAGCTATTGATTGAACAATTATCGTGATGAGCAGAAAATCCAGAAGAAGCAATGGAAAGGTAAAATTAGACAGAACTGTCTTAAGAGAAAAAAAACACAAGACAAAATGGTAAAGCCCAAGAAAACATGAAGCTGAGAAACAAACCAGCTAATAAACAATAATTTCCAAAATTCCACTTTACCAAAGGAAAAAACAGGAAAGGAAATTCAAAAGGTCAACTCAATTACCTGGAAGTGGAAGCTGTTGATGCAACAACTGATCCGCAGGAAAAGTGGGATCATGACCTTCTCAAACTCTACTGTGTTAATCATTTCCAGGATTTCTTCTATCTCGCCCAAGAACATCACTTCCTTCTGGCTATTAGTTATTGGCCAATACTTCAATAACCCCTTTATCACGACACTGGCTAACCTGGGCTCCTTCTCTATAAATTGCATTATACAATACGATAGCTGTTGAAAGTACGCGCCCAATGACTTAGGCTTGTGCAGAGGAATTACAACCCTTGAAAAGAAGATCTTGTGTTCCTCTTTTAAAGGCAACGCAAACCCACTGATAACACTTCCGAAAATCTCTAATAATTCAGATATCCCATTATGCTTCTCAGTCTCAGACACAAACCTGTAGAATATAGTGCTTATGGACTTCCTTATGAAAGGCCTATGAACCATAAATTTCCCATAAATTCTATGGAATACAGTCTTCAAACACTCCCTTTCTCTAGGATCCTCAGATTCAAACAAATCAAGCAATCTCAATATGAAAGCGTGGTCAATATACTTCTTAGCGACTTTAATATCCAGACAAGACGAGGTAACAAACTTAAGCAGTATGTCATACACCACCTGCAAATGTGACCAAGCAGGATCAAACTTCGGATCATCGTGGTCGTTCTCGCCACCACTGCCAGTTGAATTGGACCGATAACTAGGTGGAAACACCCGGAACAAATTAATAGCACACATCCTGCACATTGCTAGAACCGCAGGTTCGGCAAACCTGACCGATCCAGATGCTACGAAATCCAAAATCTCCATCAGGATTTGCCTCTTAACATCTTTCTCCACGGTATTCTTCGCCGGGTCTGTGAAATCGAATGTCACACAGCAAAGGCTCAATTTACTCACTAAGAGATTCATCTTCTCGGATGCCGGGACATCCTTGAACGGCACCAAGGGCTCGATCCCGGCAATCACGCTCGCAGGGAAGACCACTGAGGAGGCGCGCCTCAGCCCGCCAGATCGAGCAGACGACGAATTGCCGCCGCCTGATTTCTGAGCGCCATCGGGAGAGCCCGAAGCGGGCTGAATCAACTCGCCCGTGTCCAATCTGGGCGTCCTCCTGGGGATTTTACTGAGAATTTGCTTGAGCATTGTGAAGGGGAACCCAAAAGGACAGAGCCAAAGATCAATCGAGAAAGAGGGTCCGAACCAAAAGCATTAAAGATCGTTCCTTTAAGTTCAAAAACGAACACTGAGGCCCAAAAGAAGCGGCACAAAACCCTAACCACTTCAAGGACGATGGATTGGGAGCGACATTGGGGAAACTGGGGAGCAAGTTTCCAATGCCTGAAGGAAGTGAGAGTTGGGTTGTGGAGAAAATCAAAATCAAGCACTTCCCTCCTTCGGAAAAAGAGAAAAGGCAGCTAAAAAACCTCACTGGGGCACGAAACTGAACGAAAGAAAAAGTGGATATCCATATATGGTGAGAGAGAAAGAGAAAGAGAGAAATGAAGAAAACCGAGACCTATTCAAGCGATGAATGCTTCATCCTCGTGCATGCGTTTGGGCAAGAGACAGAGAGAGAGAGACATTAAAGCTCCCGAACTGCGAGAAAGGACCAGGAATCGCTGCCCGAAAGGGAGAAGAGAGAGAGAGAGAGAGAGAGAGAGGGAGAGCATGCGATGATGGGATCACGAGGAGATTTGGGTTACCTTAAAAAACTACGGATTCCTCAGTGTCATGTGGGGGAGATCTTCGATTTGAATCTCGCTCTCGCAATAATCGTTCCAACTCTAGTTCGTGAAAAGATCTGGACGGAATGGATGGAAAAGGAAAAGGAAGAAAGAGAGGGAAATCAGCGAGGGAAAAAAAGCTGATGTTTTTGGGGGGGTCTGAAGGAAAAATTGCAGGTTTTTGTCAGAATACAGAGGAATTGCTAAAATTAATGAAGACAGGCAATGGGATTGCTTTTGTTCTGTTCGTTTATCTCGGTTTGTTTTTTTCT
Organism: Eucalyptus sideroxylon x Eucalyptus melliodora; assembly: GCA_016097485.1. NCBI lineage: Eukaryota > Viridiplantae > Streptophyta > Magnoliopsida > Myrtales > Myrtaceae > Eucalyptus > Eucalyptus sideroxylon x Eucalyptus melliodora. Next base: position 23,015,945 of record CM027826.1, on the reverse strand, counting down.
TTTTTTTTTTTGGTCAGAAGTAATAATTTTATCTCGGTTTGTTTCTACCTTTCTTTTCACGGTTTGATTTTATCTCTTCGTTCTTCAGGTTTTTCGCATGCGCATAGGCAAAAGCCACCCTTTACCCTCCGTTAAATTTGAAAACTCACCCTAAATTGTATCTATTATGACACATTTATCATGAGCACCATTAAAACTCCGTCTATATGGACGCTAGAAAATAAACATTGTGATGTAGTGCCAATGTGACTTAAGTGAACTAAAAATAACATTATCTTTGCTAAAAGTATCATCTGACAAAATCTTGATAGAGGGTGGTGAATGTGTTGTGTTATATAATAACAAATTTGAGGTTTTTAGTATCACGCAAAAAAATTTAAGGTAAATGTGTGACAATATGTATAGTTTGAGATTTCTACATTTTAAAAAAAATGTAAGGTAAATGTCTCAAGTTGCATTTTTGGGGTTTTTTGTGACATTTTCCTTATTTATTATGTAGAAAACCTTTTGAATTTTGACTACGATGTTCGATAGCTACCCATAATTTCTGCTCATGACACAATGCTGCCAACCTCTTAGGCTACGTTTGCTCGACCCGAATTTTCGATTGAGATAGGATAAGATAAGGTAGGACTTTAGGTATCCTCTGGATTGTAGAAAATTATTTCTCATGTTTAGTGCAATCTAAGATAGGATTCAAAATATTCAAAAATCTCACTTGCTCACAAATGTAAAACTTTCCAAATCCAGGGTAGCATCTTGTTGACATAATTTCACATGGCTAACACCATTTTGAGTGATCATAATTTTGGCTGGAGCTCCTCTTCCTCCTCCTCCTTTAAAATCTTCCAATTATCAGCATAGAGTCTCAAATCTAAGCAGAGGACAAGATTGGACATCAAAGTATCATGACAAAATTAGGTGATGACCACTATTCAAGACCAACACATGAACACTCAAAACTTTGCGTGTTTTGACTTATTTCTCCTTTTTCAAAGACAACTTTTTAGGGTAATTCATCGATTTCGATCGTTCATCAACAATAGCCAAACTGGTTCAACAGTCATCAAAGGATAATCAGTTAGATGGTGATGACAATCGATATTGGTTGGAGACAACGATAATTGCGCACTATCGAGATTGATAGGCTATTATGGCGATGGTCCTGCATAGTAATTGGGAGTGATAGGCTGTTGCGGCAGTGTTCCTTGCACGGTGGCTAGAGAAGTCGGACTCCATCACTCCATCGTTGCAAGGAAGTTGTTACATATTTTTTCCTTAACTCTTTTTATCCAATTTGGGTCTATCCCACCCTTTAAGCCTGAATTTCTTACTCAAGTTTTTTTGATCCATAAGACATTGCCAAATACTAGATAAAATATTTTGTTATCCTATTTGGACTCAAATTCGGACTATCAAAAAGGTACCCTTACTTCATAATATTTTTTATTAAACTTTGAATTACAATTTACTATTTGAAAAGGTTTCACGATTTGTGCATTGCTGAATTTGATTATTCACATTCGTGTACGCATTTTTTCTGGGTCTCGACATTCAAAGCAAATTTCAAAAGCACAAAAGCACAAAAACAACCGTGCACGTGTGCTCGAGATCAAGTATACTATAAGCAAAATCATCGTTTTGTTTCACTTTTAGATTCTTCCATCATCTGCATATGACTTTAATACAGTAATACACTTTACCTTAAAACAAAAAAAAAAATAATGTAAAATTGGCTAAAGTGAAATGACAAATTGGTAAAGTTAAAAAAAGAATTAACTACCCTTTCAACTGAAAAGTGCATTTGGCGAAATTCTTTGATTGTCTTTATAGTGCAACGACTATCCTCATGTTCTCTCATTTGCTCTTGCTATATTTTGAATAAACTATTTTAAGAATGGGTTAATACCCTGAAAAACTCTAAATTGATACACTTGTGACAAATTTACCTTAAACTATTTTTTTGACAATGAAAAATCCCAAATTGGTACACCTGTGACAAATTTACCCCGATTAACCATAAAAAAACTCTAAACTAGTACATTTATGAAAAATTTACTCCAAACTAATTTATTTTATCGCAAAAAATCATAAACTAGTAAATTTGTGACAAATATATACTCCGCTAAATTGGATTAATACAAAAAAAAATCAAAAAAATTGTAAACTGTGACAAACGGAGCGTAAAATAGCAAATTGGTATACTAGTCAACTATCACGCATCATTTAATTTAATAATTTGACAGTAAAATTTAATGAAAACTAGCATAGGGTAAATTTGTCACAAGTGTATCAGTTTTTGGTAAATTTGTTAAAAGTATACTAGTTTTGAGTTTTTTGTGGTCAAAAAAATAGTTTTGAATAAATTTGTTATAAATGTACCAGTTTATGATTTTTCAAGATATTAATCCTATAAGAATAGCATAATGTTTTTTTTTTTTAAAGATGTCTGCTTTCTAGAAAAAAAAATCATATAGAGGTGAAAAAAGGAAAGCAATGTCAAGTATTTCATTTTGCTATCCAATTAAAGTAACTAATTTTATTATTGAATCATTATAGGTTGCATAAGGAATTAAATAATCATGCATTTAATTAAACCAGTAACTTTTGTGAAACTCTTGCGTGATCATGCAGATCGACGATTACGGGCATTTATAGAGGAAGGACCTGAGATAATTATTACACTAGGGGAGAGAGAGAGAGAGAGAGAGTAAACATTAAGCATCCTTCCCTTCATCCCCGGCTTTTCTTGCACTGGTACAATTTGCAAGCTCTATTCTATTTCCCCTGCAGTTAAAAAAGTAAAAGTCTATTCATTAGGGCGTGATTTAATTATAAAATATATTTATTGCACTATTTATAATGGGAAAAGTTACTTTAGTCCAGCAATTTGTCTGTCCTTAAAAGGTTTAGGGAAGAAGAAACTGGGGAAGGAGAAGACCCCAGAGGATGGGTTTCTCAAGTGTCACTTCCCATATTCCAACTTGGGTAGGGAAAAAAAAAGATCTACATAAGCACAAAGAGGACTTTTGATGATTAAAATAGACACCACGTCATATTGTCAGAGATGACTAACCACATATAGCATAGTACAGTAGCCATGCGCGTCTGACATGAGGAGGTGGAATTTAAAAAAGTTCCTACTAAGTCGATCTATGCATCACACAGTGTCATATAATCGACTTGTCGACCTAGTATCCCTTAGTCACATGACACTGTGCGAATTATAGAAGGAGGTGACATTGAAATGTTTCCAAATTACCAAAATTTCAAATGTCCATGGCAACGTTAACAAGATGGTCGTGGCAATGGTGGTGGTCAAGTTGAATTGCGGTAAATGAATCTTGATGTTGAGAAACGTAAATCTATTACAAAATTCATGTACAATCTATTGATCATGAGAATATTTTTTTTTTCACTTTTAAAAAAAAAAAAAGTTTTGAGAAGGACCAAACGAGAAAAATGAGAAGAATATTTTCTGGGAGTTGATTTATGACGAGAGAAACAAAACACAAAGCTTGAAATATTGAGCCCAACGAAATATAAAGAAATCTTGCTTGAAGCATATAAATCCACGACTCACAAGATATTACATTCACTTCGTAGAGCAAATGAGATGCAAATCAAAACTTGGACGGTGGAAGTAATCCATTGCTTGGATTGCAAAATGCAATACTTACCTTTGTTTCCAACAAAATACCAAAAAAATTATAAACTTATTGTATTAGTATCAATTCAGTTATAAATCTTTCAATTGAACCAATTTAAATTTAAATATTTTCACATTGGTATTACTTTAGTTTATCCGAATAATTTAGGTTTGAAATTACCGACATGAGTATTTATGGTTCTACGTGACATGATCGGTGCGATATGAATAAAGTTTATAATTTTTTATATTTTTCAGAATTGTTGTATTACTTTTCTCTTTTCTTTACTTTCTTTTTTTACTTTTTCTCGACCCTTTGGCCGGCGAGGTCACCAACCGATCATTGCTGACCACGGGGAAGGGCGCAAAGGTCCTCGCTTGTGGTAGGCAAGGGCCGCAACGCCTTAAGCAAGGCCATCATGGCCCTTGCATGGATTTGGGCGAGGGCGTGAAGGCCCTCACGGCCAACAAGCTAGGGTTTTGGCCCTCACTTGGATCTAGGTGAGGGCTGACACCTTCGCTCGTGGCCGATGAGGGTGCAGCGGCTCTTACTCGTGGCTCACAAGGGCGCGGGGCCCTCACCCAAACCAGGCAAGGGTAAAAAAAATTGAGAAAAAGAAAGAAAAGAAAAAAGAGAAAAATAATAATAATAATAATAATGAAAAATATTAAAAATTTATAGATTTGTCCGTGGCGGCTATGCCACATTGGATCATTGGCCCCCACGTCCGCAATTTCCAACCTAAATTGGTCGGATAGACTAAATTAGTACCAATACGAAGATGTTTATTATTAAATTAGTCTAATTGAAATATTTATGATCGAATTGGTACAAATATAATAAATGTGTGGTGTAAAATGGGAGTTTGTGCCATGAGCCAGATTCACATTTTCTACTTGACTCTTTCATCTTATTATTTATTGGTACATCTTTTCGAATTTTCATTTTAAGATCAATAAAACTAAAACAAAACAGTAATAATGCGTCCATTTGCTAAAAATAAATGATTCAAAAATATTTTTTAAAATGATTATTTATTTTGTTTAAAATAATTAATCAATAAAAATAATTTTCCTTATCAATAATAATTTTGTCTTTTGTCCATTCAATTATGTAAACGAAATAAACAATAATTTTTAAGAAAATATTTTTCAAATCATTTGCTTCCACAAATAAGTGTGCCTTTTGTTTAGATCGACCAAGTGACTCATTTCTCTTGGGGTGTCTATGCATCCATAAGACCATGCTTTGATTATGAGGAATTCTCAAAATGAGGACCATGTCAATTTTTTTGGAGAAACAAATCACTGATAACACTTAAGTGATTGATTTTTTAGATATGTGATACTTAAATAAGCGATAAAAAAAATTGTGGCACTTAAGTCATATAAAATTATGATACTCCTTCTATTCTTGTTGATAGAGCGGCGAGTAGAATCCCAACTAATCTTCCTAGATTGTCATCACGTAGAGTGGAAGGGTTTTCTTTCTTTAGAAGAAGAAGCGAGACACCCAAACGAAGTTGCCCTTGGACTTGGTCTGTATAGGTTAATACCTGAATTTTATTCAATGAACCAAATTTTCACTCTTATACATGTACCAAAATAAACAAATAAGAATCACAAAAATAAAAATAAAAATAACAAAAAGTGATATGAAGAATGCATAATTCAGCCATTTTTTTAATGCAAATGAAAAAGCCCGGCCTCAACGGGCGACCGAGGAGAAGTCGACGGGCGTGAAAAGGAGATGATGAGCTCAGGGGAGAACATTCTCTTATCTCTTTCTCGATAATCCTTGGCCGATTTCTATTTTTATTTTTCACTTTGATAGCCATCGATCATCGCTGAAAATGGATTGAATCTTCCGCAATTCGGCTTCGATTGCAGCCCCGTTCCCGATGGAGCTGAAGTCGCCTTGATTGCTACCTAATTCATCGATAAAAGAAACTTGAAAGTTCAAACCTCACCAGAAGCTTCTCTGCCGCTTCCTCGATCGCTGCCGAGCGCTGCATGACTCAGCCGACCCTTATTTCATCATCGTCTTCATTTATTGTGCTCTGTTTCTCCTTTCTTTTCAGCTGAGAAGTCCGACGAGTCTCGTTCTCGACTGGAGTTTCACTGCGGCCCGCATTCTTGTTGGTGAATGACCATGGCGCGCTCGGTTTTGAGATCCAGAAGCATGGACCATAGCCGAAACTCCAATTGATTTTGCGTTCGTAGACGTCCAGAAGATTGAGAAGTCTGATGTCTGGGGCAAAGAACGTACGAAAGAGAAAAATTAATCAATTAGTTGATTGAAAAGAAAATAGATATAACAAAAAATAAGAAATAAAGAAAAAGAGATAATAGGCTGGGCTTGAGTTATTTTACTAGATTGGGTTTAAATTGATAGATTGGACTTGATCTGCTTTGATGGAGGCTTCTGGCCATTGATAGGTTGGGCTGAATTTACTTGAATTGACTTTAAATGACCTAGAATATGGACTTGGTATAAAAGCCCAACTATGTCCTTGCCCAGTCTATTTTGCCAACCAATTTTCCATTTTTTTTTTTCAGATTTTTTTATTTACTATTTTATTATATTGTAGAAAATGGGGGCTCAGATCAGGCCCTTGGGCCCAGTTCAAATTTGCACGGAAGATTAATGAGTATATATATAGTTTAGGTTGTTAGATTTTAGTATTGGAATTAGTTTAGCTTCATTCATAAAGTATACATATAGTTTAGATATTAATGAGTACTTTTGATTTAATTTAGGATTCAGACGATTAATCTTTTAGAAAAGAAATCGAGATTGAATTCAAACTAAGCTTGTTAGGGATATGTCCCAAGCTTAATAATAATGCCATGTTACTTTTTCTAAGTTGTGATTTGCTTGTTTTAGTTAAATGGTTAAGTCACACTTTAGGACCATAATAAACACAAAAACATTGCATGGGCACTTACCAAACGACAATCTTAGATTCATAATTTGGTAAAAAGGTTGCATGGATACCTTAGCTATTAAATAATCAAGTTTAGGTATTAAAAGTGCACTAATTAGGTAACTAATATAATAAAGTCCTAGAATATGGACTCGGTATAAAAGCCCAATCATGTCCTTGCCCAGTCTATTTTGCCAACCAATTTTCCATTTTTTTAAATTTATTTTCTGATTCTTTTATTTATTATTTCATTGTATTGTGGAAAATGGGGGCTCAGATCAGGCCCTTGGGCCTAGTTCAAATTTGCACGGAAGATTAATGTGTATATATATAGTTTAGGTTGTTAGATTTTAGTATTGGAATTAGTTTAGCTTCATTCAGTCAATACACATATAGTTTAGATATTAATGAGTGCTCTTGACTTAATTTAGGATTCATACGGTTAATTTTTTAGAAAAGAAATTGAGATTGAATTCAAACTAAGCTCATCGGGGTTACGATCCCAAGCTTTATAATAATGCCATGTTACTTTTTCTAAGTTGTGATTTGCTTGTTTTAGTTAAATGGTTAAGTTACACTTTAGGACCATAATAAACACAAAAATATTGCATGGGCACTTACCAAACGGCGATCTTAGATTCATAATTTGGTAAAAAGGTTGCACGGATACCTTAGCAATTAAATAATCAAGTTTAGGTATTAAAAGTGCACTGATTAGGTAACTAATATAATCAAGTCATTAACCTTAGATTTACGGTTGCTTAGGAAGAAAATAATAGGTATATCTTATTTGCCAACATGGCAAATAAGAAGGGCCTTGAGAACATGACACGTGTCACATGGGGCCCGGAATGTTAGGCTAACTCTTTTGTCTATTTTGTGTAAGAATTATTGTAGCCCATATTATGTGATTTATTATATGATTTAATAATGATTGAAATGCTATAAATAATTATTGGTTACGAGAAGGTACGACTCTAATAAAACGAAAGGGTATATCGCTTTGATGGAAGGCACCCTTTCAACGAACGAATATATAGAGTCCGATCCTCTCTCCACCCACATATGAACAACAAAACAGAAAGAACGTATTCTCTCCTCCATCAATTGAATACATTAAGATTTAGTGGGTTAAGGGAGAGAAATCGGATTTCTTCTTTTGGATTAAGTTCAAGCATAGTGCAATGGATAAAGGTATGTCTTCATCTATTTGTGAGAATCATGAAGATCAAAGATCATTGATTTTTTATGAATTTTCGCATTAAGAATTGTATGAATTATCTTACGGTTGGTATCGAGCATTTGATTTATGATCTCATGATTTTTCTGTTTAAAGAAATATTATGATTTATGCATGATGATTTGTTGAATGATCCTGTTCGTAGCATTTGTTGTTGTTGAAATATTTTGGAAGGTTCTGTTAAAGAAAATCCGAATGATTGAACGTTTTTCATGGACTAAAATGGTGAAGAAAAGTTACTGTGTGTGCACGTGTGAAAATGGACAAAAATGGAGTAATTCAGAATTTTAAGGACAAAAATGGAAGAATTCGGAATTTTGAGGGCAAGGTAGAAACTCTTCGATTCCGAGCAAAATCCGGCGACCCACCGCTTAATTTCGGACCCACACCGTCGCACTGCCATGAGGAACATTAGTCATGAGTTTTTCCGGTATATCGGTGTTCGCTGGAGGCTAATCAAGCGGCGGGAGTGGCGGTGGTGGAGGGTTTGCGTTTTAGGGAAACTTTGGTTTGATTTGGGGCCAATTTTTGGTCATTTTTTCCGAAACTTGGACCCATGTGGTCATGCCGGCATGCTCTTCAAAACCCATTAATTATTTGTGTCTGGAATGGGCTACCGGAGAAGAAACGGCCAATGAAACCGTGGCGAAACGGCGAAGAATCGCGTCTATGCGCGAGGAAGAAGGCGCGTGGGCTCCACGCGCACGCTGTGGTTGCAGGCGCGTGGGACCCACGCGCCACGCGCCTTCACGAGTGTGCAAGCACCGCACGCGTGGGATCCGGCGCGCGGGGCTTCCGTGCGGTTGTAGGCACGTGCAACGCACGCGCCCGCGCGTTGGACGCGCGTGCGAGGCACGTGCAACGCACGCGCCCGCGCGTTGGACGCGCGCGTGCGAGGCACGCGCCTGACGTCCCGCGCGGCCTTATTTACATTTTTGCCCCTTTATCATTTTTAAAATTCCCATTTTGTCCTTCTCACAATTTATTTACTGTTCTGCCCTTGTTTAATTAATAATTACAGTTCTGCCATTGCTGATTATTTATCATTTTGCCCATGGATTTTAAATTTATGATTCTGACCTTATAGAATTATGATTTTACGATTTTGCCCTTATGCTTTGATTGCATTTTATGTCCTTGTGTGCAATTTGGTAAATATTTGTATTTTACAATATTAAAAAAAAATTATATTATGAAAGGTTTGTTAGTCACCAAAGTGGCCGAACCTTGAAGTCTTTTGAATTTTTTTTTTAATATTGAATTATTTTATTCAATTACCCATGATTAATTGATGCTATGTATGAAATTGATATGTTTTAGAGTTATGTGTATATTGAAATTCATTTATTATAAGAACTTAGGGATTAACCCAAAGGTTAATTATTTTCTTATAATTCATGAACATGATGGTTGATAATTAATATGATTTGTTAAATTTGTTTGTATATCCAAAGATGACAAATAAATTTTAATAAGATATATTTACAATTATCAAATAAAATTTATTAGCGTCATTATGGTTTATATATTTATATATCATAGGATCGCAAAATGAGAACTATGATGTGCATGTGTAGTTTAGTTTGAATCTGATTAGGTGATATTCTCAAAGTATTAATGTATGAGTATTTTCTTGCACATTTGCAAGATATCGTACTGTTTCACTCCATTCGCACGCCTCATACGTTCCCTTATTCAATGGGATAAATTTTCCTGATTGGAGTGAACAAGTTCAGTTTCACTTAGGTGTCCTGGATCTTGATTTAGCGTTTCAAGCTGAGAAACCAGCTACTATTCGATGAAAGTAGCAATAATGAAAAGTCTTTCCATAAAACTTGGGAAATATCGAACAGACTAAGCTTAATGTTTATGCGAATGACAGTTGCAAACAACTTAAAGACTTCTCTTCCCAAGACTAACAATGCTAAGGAATTTATGAAATTTGTGGAAGAGCGTTCTCAAACTGCTGATAAGTCACTTGCTAGTACACTGACCACCATGAAATATGATGGTTCACGTACTATGCATGAGCATATACTTGAGATGACCAATTTAGCAGCAAAGTTAAGGACTTTGGAAATGAATGTGGATGAGTACTTTTTAGTACAATTTATACTTAATTCCTTACCTCATGGGCAATATGGGCCATTTCAAATGAATTATAACACTATAAAGGATAAGTGGAATGTAAATGAATTGGCCAGTATGTTAGTTTAAGAGGAAACAAGGATAAAGAATCAAAAGGCTCATTCTGTTCATCTCTTAAGTCATCAAGGAGTTCGAAAGAATTTTAAGAGGAAAGATGGAAGGAGCAAGAAGAAATGACTACACGTCCTGAATGACTCTTCAAAGGCTTCTCAAATCCACAAGAAGGAACACAATCTTATTAAGTGTCATTTTTGCAACAAAATTGGACATTTGAAGAAAGATTGTCTGAAATGTAAGGCTTGGTTCAAAAAGAAAGGTAAGCCTTGTGCTTTAGTATGTTTTGAATCAAACTTTACTGAAGTTTCTTATAATACTTGGTGGATTGATTCTGGTGCCACCACTTATGTGTCAAATACGATGTAGGGATTTTTTACGATCCAAACTATAAAGCCAAATGAAAGTTATGTGATTACAGGGAACAGAGACAAAGCTCCAGTTGAAGGCATTGGCACTTATTGTTTGATCTTAGATACTGGGCATTATTTGGATTTGTTTCAAACCCTTTATGTACCTACATTTTCTTGCAATTTAGTTTCTTTACCAAGATTTGATGTGGCGGGATTTTATTGTAAGTTTGGATCTGAATATTTCAATGGAAAGTTCTTCCTTTTGGCTTAAAGGTTGCCCCATCTCTTTTCCAAAAGGCCATGTGTCGCATTTTCCAACCCATTTTGTCAACTGCAGCAGTGTATATCGACGATATCCTACTCTACAGTCCTGATAAACAGAGCCACTGCCAACTCCTTGAGAAATTTGCAGAAATTGTGAAAAGGCATGGTATTATGCTCTCTCAAAGGAAAATGAATATCGCCCAGACAGAAATTGAATTTCTTGGTATGCACCTCAACAAAGGTACATACTATCCAGGGCCACACATTGCACAAGAATTATTGAAGTTTCCTGAAAATGACTTCATAAAAAAGCAAGTTCAGCAATTTCTTGGGATAATTAACTATCTCAGGGTTTTTGTCCCACACATTGCAAAGCTGCTGATTCCTTTGCAAGCCATGCTAAAAAAGAACTCCCCACCTTGGGAAAAATCCAGACTAAAGTCATGTTGTTTGAGCTTAAGGAGATTATGCGAGAATCTCCCTCCATTACAAATACCATCAACAGCAAAAGAATTCTCCAACCGACGCTGACGAATAATGCGGCGTCGTCCTATTCGAAGAAATTGATGGTAAGAAACATGTTTGTGCCTACAAGAGTGGAAAGTTTTCCCAGGCTGAAATGCACTACCATTCCACTTTTAAAGAAATCATAGCAGTCAAAAATGGAATTAAAAGGTTTGAGTTTCATCTCATCGGCCATCACTTTCTGGTCGAACTAGACATGGCATCTTTCCCTCAGATGACCAAGTTTAAACAGAAACAGATTCCAAACCCTCAACTGCTTCAATGGGCTGAATGGTTTTCAAAATACTCTTTTGAAACCATACATATTCCTGGGAAAAAGAATGTCCTTGCTAATTTCTTGTCAAGACCCAAAGCACCAACTGAGATCAACATGTACATCAAGAGGCCTGCCTTTCATATGCTCCATTATGGCGTCAAATACAAAATTGAGAAAATTAAAGACTCGCCAAGCCAGGCATATCCCCAGGAAATTATTCAGCAAATCCAAAATGACAGTCTTCCTGAAAACATGGAGAACCTCATGTGGGAATGCCACACAGATCTTTTCAGATTCAATGGAGGTTCGATTCTTTATCATTTCGGATTAAATTCAAATTATCCTTTCATTCATCCCCTAATCTGGAAGGAAGATGATTTCCCTGATCAGCTCAAAACGCTGTTATGGTACTTAACCAATAAGTACTTAATAGCCATTGAAATCCCCACCAGAAGATTCATTGCTAATCTCACCAGGATATTCATGCTCGGGAGAAACATCGAAAAAGAATGTGATAGGAACCTTTTAGATTTTCTAAACTGGTTCTATCATCCCACCTGTTGGAAACAAGACTTGGAAAGAGAACTAAGAACTATGACACCAAATCCTGAAGTTCACACCATCCTGTTCTTTAAACGTCCATGGAATTTCTTTAGAAACAATGGCGGTATTCTCGATGCACCACTCGAAATAGGAACCACAGCCTATAGACCCCATACGAACAACCGAGAAGCCCGGATTCACAAATCTTATCCCAGATCTGTCAGATTGTGTGAACATGAACACCGAGAACTCCAGAGAATTCTATGCCAAGAAAACAAGACCATTCCTGCAGACATTTGGAATAATGTACCCACTACGTGGGATCATTATGACCTAACACCTGGAGCTAAAGACGCACTTAGACAATACAGAGAAGCTGCATCGTCCCAAGAGCACGAAATGACAAATGAAGATGACATTGTCCAGTCCACTCAAGATCCCTATGCACGCTTTGGAGGTCCATTGTCCCAGAATCCCTACGAACAAGGACCTTCGTCCTCATCCCAACATATGGACACAGCTTACTATGCACAGCCCTCCAACTGGCCACAACCAAGCTTTCCTGACAACACTGATGAAAACACAGACTGGGCAGCAGAAGAAGCATCCCATTGGGCTCATGAAGCCTCCTCATCTCAAAGGCTGAACCAGATTCTTTCACCTCAAGATCTTGAAGCCCTCCAGCAGAAGTATGAAGCACATCTCCTAGAAGACAGTTCAGATAACGACTTAGTATGTAGCTACAATGCTCGTGACGGACGAGATTGTTGAGTCCGTACAATTTCACTGTTGCAAAGTACTGTTCACTTTTACTGTAGCACTAGGCTAGGGAATGTACTGTTCACAGTGCAGTTACTGTTCATAGTGTGCGAATAATTCCCTCCGAGAACTTTCGGTGCCTCTGTTTGTTTCGGACCCATGAGTTGGTCCCCGTGTGTCCTTGTTTACCTTTATTTGCCTATATAAGGCTTTGTTGTTGTATCGTTTGGGCAGAGTCCCCTAAAGTAAAGAGTGTGCTTTGTGAAAACCTTCTATGGCTTTCTAACTCTCTCTTCTTCTCCAGCCTGGTAGGATCCTTCGAGAAATGCAGCTTGGGTAGATTAGAAACGTTTCTGACCTGGCATCCTCTGAGTGTCTCTAGGCTCTGAACTAAAGGGCTGAGCGATTTTCTGCTAAAAGGCTGTCCCTGAAGGGCTTGAACGGGTTGTTCGCCTAATGTGGGATGCATACCTGCAGGAAATTTACTCTCCTTCCCTGGTTCTAAGTCTAGGTCCATTCATGGATACCATAACTTCATTTGGATTTAAGGAAAACACCGTTGATTGGTGTATATATATGAAGATTAGTGGGAGCAAGTTTATTTTTCTAGTTCTGTATGTTGATGATATTTTGCTTGCTGCTAATGATCTTGGTTTGTTACATGAAACCAAGAAGTTTCTCTCTAAGAATTTTGAAATGAAGGATATAAGAGATGCAACATATGTGATAGGAATAGAAATATTCCGTGATAGATCACAAGGATTATTAGGATTGTCTCAGAAAGCGTACATTGAGAAAATTTTAGAGATTTAATATGAGTAAATGTTCACAGAATAGTTCCAATTCAGAAAGGTGATAAATTTGGCCTTATGCAATGTCCGAAAGGTGAATTGGAACGAGAACAAATGAAAAATATTCCTTATGCATCTGTTGTGGGGAGCTTAATGTATGCACAAACTTGCACGGACTGCATCAGTTTCTTTGTCGGAATGTCGGGAGATATCAAAGTAATCCTGGAATGGATCATTGGAAAGCTACAAAGAAGGTTCTTAGATACCGCAAGGAACGAAGAATCATATGCTCACTTATAAAAGATCGATCATCTTGAGGTGATTGGATATTCGATTCGACTTAGCCGGATATCTTTGATACAAGAAAATCAACATTTGGTTACTTGTTTCTTCCGGGCTGGAGGGGCAATTTCATGGAAGAGTGCGAAGCAGATTAGTTATTGCTGCATCCACTATGGAAGCTGAATTTGTGGCATGCTTTGAGGCCACAATTCATGGATTATGGCTGCGGAATTTTATTTCGGGACTTGTGATCGTCGCACGTATTGCCAAGCCATTGAAAATCTATTGTGATAACTCTGCAGCAGTTTTCTTCTCTAAGAACGACAAGTATTCTAAGGGTATTAAGCATATGGAGATCAAATACTTGTCTGTTAAAGAAGAAGTTCAGAAATAAAGAGTGTCAATTGAGCACATTAGCACCAATTTTATGATAGCAGATCTCTTAACAAAAGGATTGCCGCCCAAAACATTTAATGAGCATGTTGAAAGGATGGGTATTATTGGACGTCATTAATGTTTGTATTATGTTTGTATTAAGTTTATGTATTTGACACTTTGAGCTCACTTACGTGTTTCTGATATTTCCTATTTTCTATTTAGTATACATTATGGAAATAGATGAATGTTAAATAGGATAGTTTCTAAAGAAACATTATAGTTGGACTATTACTGTACTTCTCATTTATGGATCATGTTAAGTAAAGTGCTATAGTTGTAGTACATAGAAGGGATTATGTCGATTAATGACATACAATCGCTATGACTCACATTAGTTTTCTTTACTTAATTGTGATTATTATGTAATTGTCAATTTAATGAAATTTTATAGCATAATCTTATTGTGCACATTATAGTCTTCATTAAACCATGAAAGGAGAATCATATGGGCCAAGTGGGAGAATGTAAGAATTATTGTGGCCCATATTATGTGATTTATTATATGGTTTAATAATGATTGAAATGCTATAAATAATTATTGGTTACGAGAAGGTACGACTCTAATAAAACGAAATGGTATATCGCTTTGATGGAAGGCACCCTTTCAACGAACGTATATATAGAGTCCGGTCCTCTCTCCACCCACATATGAACAACAAAACAGAAAGAACGTATTCTCTCCTCCATCAATTGAATACATTAAGATTTAGTGGGTTAAGGGAAAGAAATCGGATTTCTTCTTTTGGATCAAGTTCAAGCATAGCGCTATGGATAAAGGTATGTCTTCATCTATTTGTGAGAATCATGAAGATCAAAGATCCTCGATTTGTTATGAATTTCCGCATTAAGAATTGTATGAATTGTCTTACATTTTGTGCTCTCTCTCCTTGTTGCACACACTCTCTCTCTTCTGCCTCCTTGCACGTTCTCTCTCCTTTCTCTTCTCTTTCCCCACTCTTCTCTCTCTTCTCTCTCTCTCTCTCCTTGCCTCCTTGTATACTCTCTCCCTCCTCTCTCTTCTCTCTCCCTAGCACACTTTCTTTTCACTAGTGCGAACGAACAATTGACCACCTCGACCTTTGTGGCAACTACCTCCTTCGGCATGTTTGAGAAGATGCCTTATCGACCAAGCTCTTGATGGGCACAAGCGGTGCCACTACGAGGGCCCCACTCTTGCCTTCTCGACCGGCGCCGGTAACGTCTTGAAGGGCATGGGGTCCATTCACACATAAAGCTAGAGGCACTGCAAATTCGATCTGAATGTCTTGGCACTCCTCGAGTTCTTTCCCCAATTCGCAGTCTCCAGCAGCGTGGATGACGAGGTGGAGAACCCACACCCCTCCAAGAAGCCTCGATTCTTAGCGCCGGTGAAGACAGAAGCATCCTCAAATGGGTCGGCTCGAAATTGAAACCCACACAAAATTGGCAATCGAAATCAAAACGGGAAATCGATTGAGTTTCAGATAGGAATAAAGATCAATTGTTTTTGTTCGTCTCTTCTTGTTTGTTGGGTGATGCTAGAGTTCTTTTTGGGGAAGAGACAAAGGTTTACATAGCTTCAACTATGGTGAAGAGAGAGAGTTGGGCGAGAGAGCATCCAGGAGAGAGAGAGAGAGAGAGAGAGAGAGAGAGAGAGAGAGAGAGAGAGTCAACATGACAAATTGGGCACATACATGACACGTGTCACATTCTTGAGACCCTTCTTATTTGCCATGAGAGAGAGAGAATGACAAATTGGGCACACATTCTTGAGACCCTTCTTATTTGCCATGCTGTCAAATAAAATGAACCTAATATTTTCTCCTTCCGTAAGAAGTAAAATATGCTCTCATATTTTACTCACTTTCTAACGAACCCTTACAAATTAGTGGCAACTCCTCTTCACAAAGAATTTTCTTAGAAATAATCAAAAGTAAAATGCAAGATCCCAAATCACGCGATGTAAAGGTTTGGGAGAATCTACACCGATTGAGGATCATTGGCTCCCAACTTGACATTACCTCCAAATGTGTATAAATTGTTGTTGGGAGGGTCACGATAGTAAACAAGGCTATTAATATGTGGTAATCATTGGTGTGAAGCCTTGAATTGGCTCATAAGAGAAATGACGGGTTCAAAACTAATGTCGAGTAAAAGGTTGATGGTCCTCAATTGGCATGGGTTCTTCCTAACACTTATCTCACGTGTCGTTGTATTTTCATTTCTATTCAATTAACTCTATGAGAATTCTACATGAGGAGTCATTACCAGCAGTTTACACCTTGTTTTCATCAAATATAATAATAAGTACACAAAAAAAGAAAGTAAAAGTAAACCAAAAAAATTGAAAAATAGTAAATATCAAATAGGCCACGAAAATGAAGAAAGAAATGTATGAAAAAATTAATTAAAAAATATATTTCTTTAAAAAAAATACAATCGATTCGACTCAGCCCGCTTGGGACTAGAACAGTCTCGCTCGAGCCTAACCCACGCATTAGGCCAATCCTTCTCGTATTTCCCCAATTTTCTCTAGCCCATCTTCTATTTCTCAACCTAATTTCTTTTCTGTTTCCAATCCGGCCCTTCTTTCTCTCTTTTTACACATACACATGGCTCAAAGAATATCCCAGCGTTTGTAACCAAAACTGTCTCTGAAGCAAACAACAGTGACGGAGATATTGCATCACCGATGGAGGAACCAAGCGGAAAAAGATTCTAGAAGGTCACTAAGCTGGCCAAGGTTTGTTTCGAATGACAAAAGAATTTAGTTGAACGGGAAAGACGAGAACTGGTTTTTGTCCGGATGCTAAGATCGAGAAAGGAAAGAGGCGAAGAGGGGAGATCAGAGACGAGTTTTTTTCTAAGAGTTTGTGGAGGAAGGTCTGGAAATTCCATCAAAAAAGTCAACCTGAGAATTCATTTCCAGTTTCGTCACTCTCAGTTGGCCAGAAAATGCCATACGTCGATCACCGCATCTGTTATTAGCTAAAGAAGAAAGAACGTCAATCAAGGTGGTTAGCCATTAGGAGGAAGGAAACCGATAACTTCTCCAAGCTCAGTTGGCTAGATTTCGGCAAGCTTGCTTCGCTTCAATAACCAAGTAGACACTCCTATTCAGCTCTGATTTTATTATTTCTTTGAAATCAGTAAGAACGAGTTTAACTGGTAGATTCATGGCTTGATCATGCGAAACTGGAGTTGCTTTTTGATAGATAATATTGATTTAGGTCTCTTTGTTTCTTCTTTAGATTGAGAGACGCATAGAAATTAAATACAGAATTCATGTTTTACGTCGCACACCATATCTTTGACAATATACTTTAGAAGCGTGTTAAAACCGATGGCATACATTCAGCTACATGATTTTGTTTTGATCTAAGTTTGATTCATTTTCACTCTAATGATTGATTAAACTAAAGATGATGCCAAGTTTTGCTTCGTTTTTTATGTCATGTTTCGCACATTATCTAGTCGGTCATGGACGAATGCCCCCTCCCTGAAAAATCCATTCCTCTTGCAAGAGAAGCTCGTAGTTAGAGCCACCGTAATTAGTCTCGCATTTCGCCATTCTCATATGCATATACATGTTTTCGAGATGCATTTTTTTCGATAAGTTTAACATTGTCGGAGGTGGTTCGGTGACAGTCGAAACCAGTGGTCGGATTGTGG
Source organism: Eucalyptus sideroxylon x Eucalyptus melliodora (assembly GCA_016097485.1). Lineage (NCBI taxonomy): Eukaryota > Viridiplantae > Streptophyta > Magnoliopsida > Myrtales > Myrtaceae > Eucalyptus > Eucalyptus sideroxylon x Eucalyptus melliodora. The sequence goes on along the minus strand of CM027826.1, from coordinate 22,998,065 downwards.
CTGACTGTAAAGTGTTAAAAGTCGGGAAGTGTTGGTCGGCATGCATCGACGATTGGAGATGGTGGTCAACGTTGCCTGGTGAGCTCACTGGTGGGAAGCCCTCAATGCAAGTCTCAATGATAGAGAAGATAAAGCCGAGGAAAAAGACACAATGAAAAAAAGAAAGAAAAAACAATGAAAATAGAAAAATAGGGCAATAATAATAAAAAATATGTATATAGAAAAAGAAAGTATAAAAAGAAATGGGTACATTGAAGTTCGGCTCAAGTCCACTTATTAAAGCTGAATTGGGTTATGGTCTAGATCTTGATTGGAAGTTGGGCTAGAGAGCCGATCCGGGCCGAATATTATGGATTCGAAATGTTGGGTTAGACTAAAGAGACGGACTAAAGATTGGGTTAGGCAATGTAGCTAAATAGTAACAAATTTAGGCATAGGCTGAGATTAAGTTGGATTCGGATTCAAATTGGATTGTGAGCTGACTATACAAAATTGGGTAGATTCATAGGCCGAGTTGATATATTCGGATTAGACCTTTGGGCCGACCCAAATTCAAACTCCACCTGGATCATTAGGGTTTGAGTTAGACCAATAATCGGGTCGCATTTCCTAACCTGATTCGGAGTCCATTTTCTAAATTTGAAAATAATAAAATTATAAAAATTATAAAAATAGAAAATGTTTGATGATAATAATAATAAAAAATTAAAAAAAAATAGAAAAGGTTTAGAAATTAATTTCTAACTTTTTTTTAAAAGATTTTTATTGTTAATTCTAGAATAGAATTAGTTTAGCCTTAAAAAATGTGTGAAAATCATTAGAAAAATTGAACTCAAAACTGAATTAGTTTTCAAGGCTTTACAATAGATTTTTTGAATGCTTTCTTTTTTAGAGACAATGTTAGGTCATGTTAGGTCATAGTTTGCGTATTTTCATTTTGATTTTACTTAACTGCATTCTTTCAATACATTCTTTTCTTTTTCTTAAAATGATTAGAATGAATTGGTTAGCAAATGGTTAAGTTTAGATTTCAAAAAGATATTAGTTACATTACTAGTGTAATCAAGTCCCTGATTGCTAAATCTCTCGTAGAAAGTGAGGTATTCTCTCATACATTTTTCTAGCCGACATTATTAGGTTAGTGGTGATTCTAGAAATATTTAGTTGTTAAGAACTCAAAATTGAATATTCCAATGTCACATGAGATATGAGCTTGGGAGAGATTGCACTCAAATCGATGAGTCATTTCAAATCAAAATTAGATAATGTGTTCAAGCTGTCTTTAGTGGACACCAATTCGAATTGTCTTTTGAGTAATTACCTCTAAATCCATTCCTTGAGGGTGTCCTTTCACAGATAGGTTGTGATAATTTGGCAACTCCACTAGGATTTGAGGACTTAGGCTTAGTATAATTTGATTGTTCGTTAACTAACATGGTTTGATGGCATTGCCTTGTCGTGAAGAATGAGGTAAGTCTGTTAATATTGTGGTAAATGTTGATGTAAGTTGGGAGTTATAAGGGGTGGAGTGATTGTTAACATATTTATTTGATAGGTTGGTGTAAAAATGCATATTTATGTGAATGAAATTAAAACAGTATTTTAATATCAATTGTTACGTACGTATTTATATGCTTATGCTTTAACACTACACTTTACATGCACAACCTGCGATCTAAAACCCTAATTGCATTAGGAAACTCATAGGAGGTACCAAAATATCGATTGTAACGTGGTTTTAGATCGTGGATTGTGCGTGCAAAATATAATGCTAAAGTATATAGGAACATGCACAACAATTGATATCAAAACACCCCTTCAATTTCATCCACATAAATAAACATTTTTACACCAACCTACAAAATAGATAAGTCAATAATCACTTCATCTCTTACCTCATTTTTCACGACAAGGCACTACCATAAAATTGTGTTAGTTAACAAACAATCAAGTTATATTAAGTCTTAGTCCTCAATTCCTAAGTAGAGTCGCTAAGTTGTCACAATTTGCCCTTGAGGGATTGCCCTTAAGGAATAGATTTAGAGGTAATTACTCGAAAGATAGTTCGAATTGATTTCTACAAAAGACAATTCAAACATATCATCTAATGTTATCCTAAACGACCCATCAATTTTGAGTGCTCTCTCTTCCAAACTCATATTTTGTGTGACGTTACGATATTCAATTTTGAGCTCTTAATAACTTAATAATTATAGGAGTTGTCATTAGCCTAATGAGGTTGGCTGAAAACCAAGTGAGATATAGTAGGATACGTCACTTTTTACGTAACCAAAAATTAAGGGATCGGAGACTTAATTACACTACTCATGTAACTAGTACCATTTTGAAATCTAAATTTAACTATTTGCTAACCAAAGTGATTGGCTAGGAAGTATCGACACTCTCCGAGAGCCTTCATGTCGTATCGGATACTTCGACACGTGTCTGACATTCTCGGACACTCGGTCAACACATGTTAGAAACTTTGACACATGGTCAATTTTTTCGACACTTGAGTTGGAATTTCCGACATGCAATATCAATTTTAAAAATTTTCAATAAATGAAATATCAAAATATATATATGAAAAAAATAACAAATTAGGAAAGAAAAAAAACTTAATATTTTATTCTCTTTTCTTTTGACTTTCACTTTTCTTGATACACAATTTACTCTCAGGTTTTTTCTTTTTTCTTTCAACACTTCTGACACGCAAGTCTAGAATATGAATTATTTTTTTTTCTTCCCAAGTTTTATGGATTTATTGAAATTGAGTTAAATTTGTCAAATTGAAACAATGAAGGATATTAATAAGGGTTAATATATTGAAAAACCTAAAACTGGTACACTTGTAACAAATTTACTATAAACTAATTTTTTGACAGCCAAAATCCCCAAATTGGTATACCTTTGACAAATTTACCCTCTATTAATTTCTATTAAATTTTACTATCAAATTACTAAGTTGAATGACACGTGATAGTTGATCTGTATACCAATTTGGGATTTTATTCTCCGTTTGTCACAGTGTGATTTTTTGTGATATTAATTTAATTTAACAGATATATTTGCCACAAATGTACCGGTTTGTGATTTTTGGTGGTCAAATAAATTAGTTTGAGGTAAATTTGTCACGGATATACAAGTTTGAGGTTTGATTTTTTCATGGTCAAAAATCTAGTTTTTGATAAATTTGTCACTTATGTTCATGGTCGAGGTTTTTAGGGTATTAACCCTATTAATAAATTGTGGATTAATATTTTTAGTTTAAGTTTATTATAAGAATTTATTATTTTTTATTTATTTGTGAATTCAAATAAGATTAATTATTTCACAAAAAATAATTTATTATTTATATATAAAATATACATATAATATACAATGTGTCATAACATATCAGAATTCTCTATTTATTGAAAATCGATGTATCGACATGTCGTGTTATGTCGTATAGCATGTCGTGTGTCAGTGTCGGTGCTACTTAGGTGATTGGGCAGCCTTTTATCAATCAAATATATTCTAATCATTTTAAGAAAAAGAAAAGAATGTATTGAAAGAGTGCAATTAAGTAAAATCAAAATAAAAGTACGCAGATAGTAACTTGACATTGTCTCTAAAAATGAAATCATTCAAAAAATCTATTGTAAACCTTAAGGCTTATTTAATTTTGGGTTCAATTTTTCAAAATATTTTCACACATTTTTTTAAAGCTAAACTAATTCTAAACTAGAATTAACACTAAAAAAAAATCTAATGAAACTAGTCAGCAATTAATTCTAAACTTTTTGTAATTTTTTTTTAATTTTCAAAAATTATCATTATTATTTTATTTATTTTTTAATTTTTAATGTTTTCTAATTTTTTTATTAATTTTTGAATTTTGTTAATTTTGGAAAATGGATTCCAGATCGGGTCAAGAAATTTGGTCCAGCTATTGGTCCGATCTGAACCCTAATGGTCCATGTGAAGTCTTAATTCGAACTGGCTTTAAGGTTTAGTCCAAATATATCAACCCGATTCATGAATTTACCTAATTTTATACACCCAGCCCACAATCTAATTTGAATCTAAATTCAACTCAGTCTCAACCCTTACCTGCATTTATCATTATTTAGCCAATTCGCCAAATTCAGTCTTCCACCCGTCTCTATAGCCTAGCCTAGCATTTCCAATCCATAATATTCGGTCCAAATCAATTCTCCATCTCAACTTCCAATCCAAACTTAGACAATAACCCAATCCACTTTTAATAAGCAAACAAAGTCTGATCTTCATTATAACCATTTCTTTTGATACTTTAAAAAAAAAAACTATTATTATCCTATTTTTCTATTTTCTTTTTTTTTTTCTTGTTTCTCCTTTTCTCTACATATTCTTCCTTGGCTTTATCTTCGACATCACCGAGTCCTGCGTTGAGGGTCTACCACCAGTGAGCTCATTGGGTAATCGACCAGCGCTTCCAACTTTCCACACTTCATCATCAACCACTAATCCGATTATTGATTTCGACGGTCATTGGACAACTTCCGACAACATTAGAATCATCAAGTAAAATACCTCTCAAAACTACCACTAATTCAATATAACATATGTTACGACCTACCCTTGTGGTGCACCACCTAGGGTTTGATTAATAGATTATAAAGCCTAGACTTAACCTGGACTCTTCTAAGTCAATAGAAACTAGCAACTTAGGTTTTAATTTATTAAAATGCAAATAATATATATTCAGAAGTCGCCACTAATTAGTTTACGGTGAGTTGGTTAGAAACCAACCACTAATTAGTTTACGGTGAGTTGGTTAGAAACCAAAGTAAAATAATGAAAGATTTACTTTACTTCTGTGAATTGAAGATTTTAGGTACAAAGACTTAATTACACTAGATATTTCTCTAATACTCTTTCAGTACCTTTTTTTTTTTAATGAAAAAAATGTTTAGTAAGCAACGTTGATTCATTTTATTACTCCATAACATATGAGATGATCATGTGCGTGTGCAAACACTAATTTAACATCCAATAAAACAATAAATAAATTATGGGACTTACCTCATAGTAACAAAAGCATCTGTGATGTTAGCTTAGAAATCACATCAATAACCTTATATACGATTTCTAGTGTTTGACAGAGCACTTTCTAAAAAAACATGACATCTATAAGTTGTTGGGCCATGCTTTTTCCACATTTTTTAAGTTTGGATCTTTCTTATAATTTCTTCTTCTTCAATGACTTCTTATGTGTTGCTTGCTATGATAAATGAGACCTCCATTCATTTGCAATGATTAGCTCGCTTTCTTTTTTTTTTTTCAAGTTGGGTTAAGTATAGTTTTATTAAATGTTATTGTTTGTGTGATTTGTTCCTTTGTCTAATTATTTTTTGTTTCCTTAACATAGTCTTTTACCTTTCACAATTGGTGCAATCTACGCCTTTGTTGTCAACCTTTAGTTAACTTTGTCAATTTGCTATTGTTGTTTTCATATTCGTGTGCAATATATGTGCAACCATGTAATATAACCCTCTAAACATATATTATTTTTGTTCTATAGACTTTTCATAATATTGCGGAGCTTCTCCGCAATATCACGCAGTCTAAGATTTCGATCCCGATCATATATGAGGATAACGCTTGCAACAAATGGTGTTATCAAGAGCTGGCTCAGATGTTGAAGTTCAGGAGAAGTGGAGAGCAAGTAGTGTTGCCCATATTTTTCAAAGTGGAACCCTCAAAAGTTCGACATCTCAAGGAGAGATTTAGAGATGCCATCAATGCACATAAAAAGAATTCGGGTCAATTGGTTGTGACAAAATGGGAAGAAGTGCTCAACAAAGTCAGTTCCTTAAAAGGATGGGAATTGGAGAAAATAGCCAATGGGTACGTTTTTTTTTTTTTTTTTTGGTAAAGGGTAATAATATATTGAGCTATAACCAACCAATTTACAAGATCAGGCACCACAAAACTTGCACTCAAGAAGACACAACGTCTAATCGAGTGGAAGGGCGCCTGACACAAAAGCGCACCGCAAAGCGGTCAAAGCAAGCAGGGCCAAACAAGCAGGCCAAGAGAGACGGCCACGCAGGGTCGGAACAACCAACAAAACGAAAAAGAAAACCACACGAAGGGCCACGCAGGGCTAGACACCAAACTACAACAAAACCAAAAGACGCCAAGAAGGCGAGGCACCGACGAACCCCAGATAGGCCCCATCAAAAGTGCGGGCAAGCCGGGAGAAGCGGCGAGAGCGGAGAGGTACCCGTCATGCTCGGATCAAGAAGGTCTAGCCGATCGGCATAGGAGAATCGAAAATAGTGGTCAAGGCCCTGTGTCCGCCGTAACCTCCTATTTCTCGGGCAATCTTCCACATTCTTGAAAGTTAAGGCTTTATCCTTGACAACTTTAATGAGATGCTTCTTGACAGCCGCAACTACGACCAGATGCTCTCTAAAAAGAATGTCGTTTCTATACTTCCAAATGAGATGGCAAAGAGCACCGAAAGAGAATCGACCAATGGAATGATAGAAGTCTTTACCTGAGAGGAATTTCATAGCCCACTGCAGATTTTCCACCCATGTCCTGTTCCTCCACGGGAGGTTACTCCTGGAAGCCCAAAAGTAAGCCATACTAGCCGTGATGCAGCAACCGAAGAAGAGGTGGTCAATAGAGTATGGCGTGAGCTTGCAAAAGGCACAAACTTCTCTCCCAATTCTCCCATAAGACATAAGGAAGGCTTGAGTAGGGAGACGATTCTTTGTGATCAGCCAAAGATTGAATTGGTATCTTGGAGTGATGGCCTTATTCCAAATAAAGGAAGACCAATCCACCCTTGCTTTCCTTCTCCTGAAAATATGCCACGCTGAGGCGACTGAAAAGAGACCAGACGAATTGTCACTCCAAATAAATCTATCCGGGCTGTCGGAAAGGAGCGGAAGGGGTTGGCTCCAAGAATCTAATACAGTCCTGAAGACTTGACCTGCAGAAGAGAATAGGTCTCGCAGTCAGGTTGCACACCTAGGAAGCCCCGAATCCAATATAGTTTGCTCTGAACAAATAAACTCCAGCGGACCTCTTTGATGCCAATGGTTAAACCAAAGGGAAACTCTTCGCCCATCTCCAATCCTCCAGCAGAATTTTAGTCGAAATTCATATCTAAGTTGGAGGATTTTCTTCCATGCCCACGAGCAATGTGTCGGAGCCTTTACCACCCAGAAATTCATCCCTCTTTTCAGAAAATTAGAGTGTATCCACTTGCACCATAAGGACTCCTTATCCGTGAAGAGGATCCAGATGTGTTTAAGCATCGCAGCCTTGTTGCACTCTCGAAGACTGCGAATTCCAAGACCTCCTTCCTCCCTTAGGAGATATACATCCTCCCAGGACACTTTAGCTCCTCCCTTTCCAAGGGCAGGACCCTTCCAAAGGAATTGTCTAAGGATTTGCTCGATGCGGTCAAGAACCGCCATAGGAATAGCAAAGACACTGGCCCAATAAGCTTGGATAGCATGGAGCACTGACCTTATAAGCTGAACTCTCCCAGCAAAGGATAGAAAGCGATGAGTCCAGGATTGCACTCTCGCTGTGATACGATCCACTAAGGATACACAGTCCGCCTTGCCAAGCCTTGAGGAGATAATTGGAGCTCCTAGGTAACGCACCGGCAGCTTCCCTTCCATAAAACCAAAGGTGTCCTTGATCTGACACTTCAAGTCATCCGAGCCCCCTGCAAGAAACACCTCACTTTTGCTATTGTTCGGCTTCAATCCACTCCAAGCGACGAATGTGTCCAGGCCATTCTTGAGGAGCAAGGTGGAGGCCATATCCGCACGACAAAAGAGAAAGACATCATCTGCAAAGAAAATGTGTGATAATCTAGAGGCCTTACACCTCCAAGAGAATTTGAAACCCGGCTGCTCCGCACGAGAAGTGAGGATCCCTGAGAAGACTTCCATAACCAAGGTGAAAAGATAAGGAGACATAGGGTCACCCTGTCGAAGGCCTCGGCTACTCGGGAAGAATCCATGGAGCTCCCAATGGGTACGTTATTCTCCACCAAAACATTGTTGAGTTTCTCATAAATAGCTTACTTGAAAAAGGCACATAAACATTGCTATCATATATTGAAATTTTGTATTATTATTTGATAGGCATGAAGCAGCATTAGTGAAAAGGGTCGTCATAAGAGTTATGAGCGAGTTAACAAGACCTTTTCCACCTAAGTGCTCTTGAACAGTTGGTGGGAACAGATGATCGTGTGGAATAGATTATGAGCAAGATAGATGCTAATTTCAATGGTACATGGGTCATTGGAATTTATGGAATGGTGGTATCGGTAAGACCACTCTTGCAAAGGTGTTATACAACAAGCTATTTAGCAATTTTGAGAATCGTAATTTTGTGGCAAATATTCGAGAAACATCTCAACGCGAGGGTATTGAATGCCTACAAAAGCAGCTCATTTTTGACGTAATAGGAAGCTCATGGGGGATGTCTAATGTCGATGACGGAATACGTATACTCAAATCCCGATGTACAAGTAAGAAAGTCCTCGCTCTTCTTGATGATATGGATAATAATACTCACTTGGATGCCTTGATTGTAGACGGTAGTGGGTTTAAAGCGGGAAGTATAGTCATTATCACAACTAGAAACAAGGATATTCTTGATAAGGCTAGGGCTAGCCAATTGTATGAACTTGAAAAGTTGCCTCCGAAACCATCTTTGATTTTGTTTAGTAGACACGCATTTCGAAATGATTTTCCTCCGAGTGATTATAAGCATATCTCTCATGACGTCGTATTTATTACTGGGGGCCTTCCTTTAGCACTTGAAGTTATAGGGACATACTTATGTGGAAAGGCAAAGGAAGCATGGAAAGATACATCTAAGAAATTAAAGAAAATTCATGCTAAGGAAGTGCAAGAGAGGTTGAAGATAAGTTACGAGGCATTAGATTATGGAGAGCAACAGATTTTTTTGGATATTGCATGTTTTTTCATTGGATCATCTAAACAAAATTCAACTTATATGTGGGATGCCCGTGGTTTTTCCAAAGGAAAGGGATTTTAGTGTTAAGTCTTATGTCCCTAATTAAAATTTGCAAAAATGGCACACTAATGATGCATGATCAACTGAGAGATCTTGGAAGGGAAATTGTTCGTTTAGAACATCAAAAGAAGCCTAGAAAACGTAGTCGGATTTGTCAATTTGCTATTGTTGCTTTCGTATTTGTGTGCGATATGTGTGCGATATATGTGCAACCATGTAATATAACCCTCTAAACATATATTATTTTTGTTCTATAGACTTTTCGTAATATTGCGGACCTTCTCCGCAATATCACGCAATCTAAGATTTCGATCCCAATTATATCTGAGGATTACGCTTCCAGCAAATGGGAACTGATGATCGTGTGGAACAAATTATAAGCAAGATAGATGCTAATTTCAATGGTACATGGATCATTGGAATTTATGGAATGGGCGGCATCAGTAAGACCACTCTTGCAAATGTGTTATACAACAAGCTATTTAGCGATTTTGAGAATCGTAGCTTTGTGGCAAATATTCGAGAAACATCTCAACACGAGGGTATTGAATGCCCACAAAAGCAGCTCATTTTTTACGTAATAGGAAGCTCATGGGGGATGTCTAATGTCGATGACGGAATACGTATACTCAAATCCCGATGTACAGGTAAGAAAGTCCTCGCTCTTCTTGATGATATGGATAATAATACTCAATTGGATGCTTTGGTCGCAGACGATAATGGGTTTAAAGAGGGAAGTATAGTCATCATCACAACTAGAAACAAGAGTATTCTTGACAAGGCTAGGGCTAGCCACTTGTATGAACTTGAAAAGTCGCTTCCGAATCCATCGTTGATTTTGTTTAATAGACACGCATTTCGAAATGATTTTCCTCCGAGTGATTATAAGCATATCTCTCATGACGTCGTATTTATTACTAGGGGCCTTCCTTTAGCACTTGAAGTTATAGGGTCATACTTATGTGGAAAGGCAAAGGAAGCATGGAAAGATACATCTGAGAAATTGAAGAAAATTCCTGCTAAGGAAGTGCAAGAGAGGTTGAAGATAAGTTACGAAGCATTAGAGTATGGAGAGCAACAGATTTTTTTGGATATTGCATGTTTTTTCATTGGATCATCTAAACAAAATTCAACTTATATGCGGGATGCCTGTGGTTTTTTCCAGAGGAAAGGGATTGAAGTGTTAAGTCTTATGTCCCTAATTAAAATTGGCAAAAATTGCACACTAATGGCCCAATACGTGGGTTAAGCCCAAGCGGGCTGAATTGAACCAGTCCAAGCAGGCTTGCTCGAATCGATTGAAATTTTTTTAAATATTTTTCTTTTTTCATAAATTCCTTTCTTAATTTTTGTGGCCCTTTGATTTTTTTTTTTTTTTTACTTTTACTTTCCTTCTTCTTCTTTTTGTATTTATTAATATATTTGATGAAAACGAAGTGTCAATATTAACCTATTGAGGTTGATTGGAAATTAAGTGAGGAATGAAAATATATCTTATTTTTTTATGCAACTTGAGATCCAAGATTGGGGACTTCATTATATTAGTCATCTAACTAGTGTCATTTTAATACCTAAATTTGATTAATAGTTAACTAAAGTATCCACACAGTTCTTGCTTGCTAAGTGCTCATGCAATGTTTTTGTATTTATTATGGTCATAGAATGAAACCTAACCATTTAACTAAGAAAATGAATCACAATAGAAAATTATGCAAAAGCAATCACGACAAACAAACAAATTGAGAATAATAAAAAGTGAATAAATGGTGAAGTGTAGTAAAATAAGCCTATAGAAGTCGGGCAAAAAATATAAGTTAGCCTTGTTATGAAGCCTCATGACAATAATTTCCATGAGTATAGTTCAAATCGAATTCAATTTTCTAAATAAACTAACATCCCCATATCTAAACTAGAGAAAAGCAAGAATTATCCTAAGTCGTACATGTACTATTCAAATGAAACTAAACTAATTCTAATATTGAAATCTAACAACCTAATCAATTATTTCTCTAACAATTTTCCATTTTTTGTATTTTTGTTTTACATTATTTAAAAATATATATATCTAAGAATTAGGAACTCGGGTCGGGCCCTTAGGCCCTTTTCGAATATGGGGACTGCAATTGGATGTTTGGTTCACAGAAGGCTTTATTACATCAAGATTTTTTCCTCAAAACAAAATCAAACGAAATCTAATCTTTCAAAGTCTTATTAAGCCCAAGACTCACCAGTCCCATTATAACCAAAGCCCAAATCTATCAAGCCAGATTAAAGACGAGTCTCACCAAAACTAAGCTAAGCTCGTCTTATTGTCTCTTTCGTTTACATCATTTTCCTTTTCATCCACCTTTATTCATTTTATCGGATGTCTCTATTACTTCTTCTTCTTCTTTTTCTTTTTTAATGTTCCTTTGTAAGCTCAGTTCAACACCATAAACACACAGATGCCATATTAAACATCTCTATTATTATTTTTTTATTTGTTGATTTGCATATAATCTATTTATTTATTTATTGTTGTCATTATCTTTCTATTTTTCATTTTTGTGTTTTTACAACAAAAAAAAAATAATGAAAACTTGAACTGTCAACTAAAACTCAAGTGTCAACAATCATTCATTGAATTTTATTTCACTTTGTGGATGAGATTTTTAGATTGAAAGTAGTTTTAGATTTTTCTGATTATACAGAGGGATAAGCAGGACCACTAGCTAATTGACCCTACATGGCCCATTCTTACTATAGAGAAAAGCCTGTCGCAATTCTTGAACGATGAATTATGAGGCCACAGTTAAATGATACTAAGATATTTACAGTCAAGCCGAATGCAGAGGTAAATTAAGAAATTTTGCCATATGGCAAAATCACAGACCTTGAATTAACAAACAACATTTTCCCATATTCCACAAGGACACAGGCTAATAACGGTGGGCTCATGTCAGCAAGAACGAACCAACTTTAAACCCACTAAAGAAGACAGGATAGGCCACATATTCACCAACATCCCATAAAACATTAGGACTCCACTTAATTAGGGCACTTAGCGATTCCCTCTTGACCTTTTGACATCAACTTATCATAAGAAATTACGAGTAATTATCAGACATATACCAAAATGTATTCTACTGCGAGAAATCACGAATATTCTTATTTCTAATAAAGTAAAGGCAAGTCATGATATGGGATTAATTTTATGACGAATGAACAAATTTGTGTGGGTGACTTTTCGGTAGCTATTTGATTCGACTCACCATCATGTGCAAGCAATCATTTTATAGTCCCCAAATTCAAGTTCAAGCTTACGCCTAGCCTAATTTATGAGATTAACGGGTTTTTAAAGAAAAAAAATAAAGAATAGATCATAATATCTTGCTCATTTTATTGAAAATCTTTTGTCTCCAAAAAAATATTTCTAATATTAAATAAATTGGTTGGTTAGATCAATTGGTAAAAATAAATTAAATTCACAAGGGAAAAGTATTAGAAAAGTCCTAAATCTTTATGTATTTGTTCCAATTTAGTCTTAAACATTTTATTGGTGCCAATTTAGTTTTAAACATTTTGATTTAGTGCAAATTCGGTCATTCCAACTAATTTTGGCAGGATATTACTCATGTAGATGCCAATTGGCCTTCGTGATATGACCGGCGTTGACATGGGCAACTTTCAATAATATTTTATAAATTATTATTATTATTATTATTTCCTTTCTTTTTCATTCCTCTTCCTCTAGCTGTTTACCACACCTCAGTGACCAACTAGAGGCAAGGGACCTTGTTGGCTATTGGCAAGACTTGACCTCACCAGCCCAATGCGAGGTTGCTCTCGAGGTCTCTAGCATGGGCTCAAGCCTCGCTAGGGGCCGAGTAAGCCTCACCAGTGGCTGGCAAGGTCCCTCACCTTTAGACCTTAGTGATCGGTTGGAGGAAGAAGGAAAGAAAGGACAAAAAAAAGGATAAAAATAAAGAAAATAAAAAATTCTACAAAATATTAACATATGATCAAAAGTTATTAACATCAATATCGGTTATATCACATAAGTCGTTCAGCGTCCATGTCAACAATATTCAACCAAAATTAGCTAGAAGAATTGAATTGGCATGGAGTTAAAAGATTTATAACTGAATTGGCATTATGCCAAAATGTTTAAGACTAAATTAATACAAATGTAATAGCTCTAGGATCTTTCGGACGCTTTTTTTCCAAGTCCATGGGCTTTTAGGAAAATTCATAGGACCATGAAAGAAATAAAAATTGCTAAGAACCAACAGGTCGTTTGACCCAAGCCAACCAGGCGGTAGTAAATAGTAATAGCGTCGCTTCAAAAGTAATTTTCAATCGTGGTCACGTTGATGTAATGTAAAAAGTAAGTCTATTTATTTACGGTCCCTAATTTTGTTCGTAAATGACAAAAGTCGCCGTGCAATTTCAGATCATGCATGCTCGTTCATGCATCGCGAGGGGGCGGGCGATCAACTCACCGCTTTTGCTTTGTCACTAATTCCAGAACGGCGGCGTCGCTCTCCTCCCACGCGGGCCGTTCTTTTGGGGAAAGCGCCGAATTTTCTTTCGGGTTGATGCCCGAAACGGCGTCGTCGCGGTCCCATGCGGTGGCACATTCTTTTGGGAAAGCGCTGAATCCTCTTACCGAAAGGGAAAAGGAGGGAGGAGAGAGAAAAAGAAAAGATACCGAGAAGAAGGTGAGGGCGGAGCAAGGCGGAGCCGCCATCCCACTTACATGCGCCGGGGCCGGGGCCGGGGCAGGAGATCCGAAAAGGCGAATGGACTAAGGGATGTGGACAACGACGTGACGTTTAAAAGGCTTTAGGGTCGCTCGGCCTTTTGTTCAAAGTCCGATTCCATTCATACTCGGATGGTTTTAAGATGTATTTTATGACATAAACAGCACATTAAACGCGATTTCCAAACCTAAATAGGTCTAGGCCATGGTTTGTAATTATGGTTGATCCCATCATGAAATTGAAATCATCGAAGAGGATGGGGACAATGCGAGATGCGATTGGAGTTCTTTTGACTTCCAGTTTAATTATGTGGTAGAGTTAGGTAGCTACAACATGAATTGAATATAAGAGACTTTTTATAGCGATGTCTAGAAGGCTAATTACACTGATTGTACCTTTCCTTTGAAAAAACAAAAAAGGATAATGAAAGTGCAAATACCAAAATTTGTTTTCGTGAGTTAGTCCTAAAACTATTTTTACTGTTCATTTAAACCTCAGAAATTGTTTATGGCTTACACTTTAGGACTTTTATTACAAGCATTAGAAAATCGCATATATAACTTTTCTATGATGTTTTCAATCCCATGTGATTAGTAACATGATGAGGAAACTTCTTTAAGCACAACGCGACGTTATTTCACAATTTGCTGATTTTGAAATTATCAAAAAAATTTGAAAAACTAGAAATTAGGAAAGAAACTACGAAGGTAAAAGGATAAAGAAATGAAATGTTAAAGAAGAAACAAAGATCAAGAGTAGAGCTTAGGCTATGTTTATCCCTTTTCACCAGCGAGGGCGGTCGTTGCTAGTGTCGAGGCAAGAGTGAGGGTGGCTAGCCGTCACTAGTCCATTGGCAAGGGGTTGCTTGCCCTCGTTTGTGCAATGGTGGCGAGGGCTTACCGCCCTTATGCAGTCTCGAACCTCTTGATATTTTCTTATGAAAAAATTTAAGAGGAAGGGAAGTTAACCCATTCCAAAAGTTAGGGCATTCCATAGGCTTAGAAGGCCTTATATTAGTAAATTTACAGATCACCTATTAAAGAGGACCACTGGCAGTGAGATTTAAATTTAGACATGGTGTGTGTAGAGTTCGAACCTCACCAATTAAGTGAACCTACTTTGACCTCTTGATATTTCTCTCTCCCTCTATCTATTTTATCTTTACTCTCCCTTAGTATTTCAATATTTCTTTTTTTTACGTGGCATTTTATGGTCCCACTTGCAAAAAGATTCACCTCCGTAAGAAACTAATGTAATTCTGGAATGACTTAAGTAATGGATCAAAACAAAATTTCAAGAACCAAATGAACGAAGAAAAGATTTGATACTAAAGCGATCGATCGACACAAGTGTTCATAAAATTTTAAACGTAAGTGCACATGTCGAACAAGTAATATAATGATGAGAAAAAGTATCGTCCCACGGAGATCAATGATTAATAAACCAATTAAATACTAAAATAGACTAATTCTAAGATTTATCTAACAGATCAAAATATAATTAAGAATAAATTAAAAAACGGAATTATTAGACTAAATGCAGTAAATCGATCAAATAAATATGTTAGAGCATTCGATTTCATCATAACTAGTAGATATGAATTTCAGATTGTTGTGAATACAAGAACGATATCAAACATGTGATAGCGGAATTTCATAATCTATTTACTATCATATCTCTAGGTATAGCAAACCTACTCTGCTTATTAATCTACTATATCTCTATGTGAATTAAAATTAATATAAGTGCATTAAAAATTATAAATATTCCCGACTTACAATGAGTCTTTTGGATCACTTTATCACCGAAAGTTACACAAATAACATGATATATTTCTATCCATGTTTAATTCATGGTTATATATTATAATGAGCAATTGCATATTATCACTTCTCGGTTTCAAACGTGCATATCAGATCGTTTAAGTAGTGGCGATCACTCAAAAGCATTAAGCACAATAATATATAACTCACATCAATGAAATCAATTGTAAAACATAAAATCCATGAAATTCACATCATCATAGTTAGGCTACATTGTAGCCCTAACAAAATAAAATTAGAACATAGTAGAAGAATAAATAAAAATATAAATCAAACTCAAGCATCTTGAATAAAGAATAATAATTCTATCACCACTTTTGTCTTATCTTTAAAATACTTGAAAAACTCTTAGAAGAATGAAGAACAATCCTATTTATAGTATATATCCAAAATATCTATTTCCTAACGCTTGCGGATAACATTAGGGAACAAAATAAAAAATTTACTGATTTGATATCCATCTTCCACTGCTTTTTTATTTGAATTCTTGAGTTTTGCCATCCCTTTCCTTATCTTTTCCATATCTCAATATTCTGCATAAATAAAAAAATTCACATAATCGAAGGAAATCCAAATATTTTCTCATAGATATCACATTAATTGTTACTTAAAATAGATAAAATAACTCTATTTTTATAAAGTTATCAACAAGTTCTAATCATTCATCGTCATAATTGAAAACGAAAAAAAGAAAAGAAAAGAAAACTGAAGGAGAGGAAATTCTCTCTTCCTTGCCTTTCTCCAAATTTTCAATTCTAGATCTTTTTTTACCAGCTCGAAAATTGACAATCAACTTTTTCTTTTTCTTTTTTTTTACTATTTTTTATTGTTTACCGTGGGATAGAAGGAGCATAAGTATCATCGTCATCGTCGTCTTCTCCCCCTGTCGATATATTCTTTCAGGAGGGCGTGACGAAGCACCGAATCAATGGACACCCCAACCCCGACGTTTCATCTCTCCCACCGATAGAAAAAGCGAAAAGCCCTTCCTCTCTCCCCACCGAAAGCGACCATCGGCGGAAACCCAACCCCCCAACACGACGTCGTCTCCCTCTCCTCTGCTTCCCCATCGCAACCCTATCAGGTACGATTCTTTCCTTCTCTCTTTCTGGGTTCCTTGCGCTAGGCTTTCCAATCGATGCTTGATTGGGGCGATGTTGGGTCCGGCGCTTCTTGGGGGCGAGGTGGGTGTCTTTATCGGGTCGAGCTGCTTGCTGGGTTTCGGTTTTCTTGGAGAATTTATGGTGGGTTGGGGGCGCGGATTGTGCTTTCTTGGAAGTGTTCTTGGGAATTTTCTTGTTTCTCTGTCTTGGGTGGCGGGGGGTTAGTCAACCGGGTCAAATTCCGGGATTTTTTTATTTGGGTTTTTATTTATTTACCGTCTCGTGCGAAATCAGGGGTGAATTTTTACGATCGCGGTAATGCGGATCGCGGCTTCCGCTTCTGGCTTAGGGTCAGCTGCTGACGTGATTTTGCCTGGAAAGTTGAAGGATTTTGTCGCTTGTCGAAAGAATTAGAGAATTGAAATTGTTTTTCCCCAGTAGCAGGACTGATCTTGAATTATTTTGCTGGCAAAAAGGACTTTAAATTATTTTGCTGGCAAAAAGGACTGTTTCCCTTTTCTTTTTTCATAATTTAGATGTCTTTGGGTGTATGCCCTTTGCCCTGCTTAAGTCGTACTGTTTATTTGTTGAATGGTTTTAAATTTTTGGCAATGAGAGCATTTGGGAAGGTTCAAGCTTTTTGCCATGAACCATAATTTTTCTTGCCAGAGCTGAAATTTTCTTCTAGTGTGAGAGCTATTGAAGAATATTTGTCAACACTTAGTTTTCTTTGGTTGAGTGATGTAGCTTCTTACATCGCATCTGGTTCTTTCTCATGTTAAATTGCTTTTGGATGGTCAAAATAAAAAAAAGAAAGTGAGTGATTGGTTGTTACTTGAGTATGTTGTATTGAGATCTTCTCTACCGGATAAAAAATTGTCCACGCATGTTCTTTAATTTGAAGTTGAGATAATCTAGTAGCTGTTGAAGTTCAAGCTTGTGATCTTATGCACTGCTTCAATTACAGTCTTATGAATCTGACACAGTCTTTGAATCTTTGCAGGCTGAGATTGATAATAGTTTGTCCTCTAGCTGATTGGGCTGCCCTGAACAAGTTTAATTTCTCCTTGTGTCAAGGAGTCAGGGTAAAGGCTGTGTTCTTGTCTACCAGTTCTATGCTATCTTTATATTCTATTTGGTGGTTGCACTTAGATGGATGTTCCCTCAGTGGAACAACATTCTGATAGCCTGCCAGACAGTTACCCATTGTTGATGGAGAGGGCAGAGAACGGTAGCAGAGGTGAGCATATTATCCAAATAAGGAGCAGTGATGCTTCTTCATCGAGTTCACATCATGAGAGGTCTTCTAATGGCTTGGATACATTGCAAAATCAAGACAGAAATGCGACTATTTCAAGACCACCGACTTCTCAAACATCAATCCCTCCTAGCAACAATTCAAACACTAGAAGTTCCTCATTTGGAAGGAGAGGTGATGCCCGTCGCCGCCGGAGTCCACTGAATTCGGGGATGTGGATATCTATTGAACTAGGTCTCACAGTGAGCCAGATTGTTGCATCTATTGTTGTTTTGTCTGTGTCCAAGAATGAGCATCCGCGTGCTCCATTGTTCTTGTGGATTGTGGGTTATGCAGCTGGATGTGTGGCGACGTTGCCTCTTCTGTATTGGCGCTATCGCAATCGTAATCAGGTCTCAGAGCAAGAGTCAAATCAACCGCGCCAAGGTCCAGCTCAGATAAGCGTGCCCGCTGGGCCATTTTCTCTTTCAGTAACAAGAACTACAGATGCAGATGATCGCCATACCACAACTACGTCCCCTAGGAGTGGTCAAAGAGCAGGAGTACTGAATGCAAGGTAATTAATTTATTTTTATTTGTGAATGTTGCAGAAGTTGTTAATCTGTTGGTATGGCTTATTGCTCTATGGTTTGCCAGTGGGAAAAGCTACATTACTTAGTTTATCTTTTTATGTGTGAATATTTAACCTTAGTAATGACTTTCGCTTCAGGTAATATGTATTTCATCAGGCCAATTTGTTTCTTACCTGATGAAGTTCCATTCGTTTCTTTGTAATAGACAGAAAGAAGCTTTGTTGTGTATTAAATGTTATTCTGGCCATGACAAAAATAAGTGCCCAAATGAGGCATTGGAAAGATGAAGTTGGTTTAAAGAAACTCCATTTAGCTTTTTCATCAGTCTTCGTTGTACAACACTTCCAATCTAGCTTTCCTCATACCCTCTGTTTTTTCTTATTGCGACTTATCGGTTAGTCTCGTGTGTCTTTAGGGAAAAATGACACATCATGCCTTACTCACTGAAAAGATTCATCCTGTTATAATGTTGGGTTGCTTACATTTTGCCTATGTAAAGCTTGCTATTCAACTTTTTGTATCTGTACTAAGGTTGCAGTTTAGTAATTAGGCACCTTTTAATCCGTGTTTCTGTAATCGACCAAAAGACTATAGATCCACACACACAAACACATTGGTTGCTCTCGTGAAGAATAATCAATCTGTTTTTTGAAGTCATATAATCCCACTGATGGAATAGGTGATAGGTCACACATATCAGCTGATGATTTGATCGACTGGATCTGCTGATATCTCTGCTTTTCCAAAATCTGAGCATGCGCTAATTTGTAGTCAGAGTTCATGGTTCTTTTATCTCTCTTTCCTTAATTGAGCTTGAAAACCCAGCGACTTCAGAGTTGGTTTTGATTAATTTTGTGACCTTGTACTTTTCTGAAATGAACTTTCTCCTTGATACCACGTTTTTGTTTATGAGGGCTTTTCCCCAGGTAAAACATAGGTCAGATCCATCTTGTAATATTCTTCAATTAAAAAAGCCTATGTCAACTTGTTTTAATGTGGCCACTACTCATTGTCAAGATGTTTTGAGCATCATTTATTTAGTTTTGCTTATCCCGTGATTATGGCAATACCCATAACTTTTATTCTGTGTCTTCCTCTGGCTAATTGTGTTGACCCTCCAAAACCCTATGAATGAGACATTTGATCCGTTGGTCAATCTACAGATGACTCTTACCAACTATTTATTAGGCTTCTCATCAAGAGAACCTTTTGTTTTCTACTTTGGCATAAAAGGAGGGCTGCATTTTTTCTAATAGGCCTGCTTAGGTGGTATTTGACTATCATGTTTTGTTCATATGAGGCAGACTGAAGGCACTGATGGAATACTTCAAAATGGGCTTGGACTGCTTCTTTGCAATTTGGTTTGTGGTGGGGAATGTGTGGATCTTTGGAGGCCACACATCTGCTAACGATGCTCCCAATATGTATAGGTAATGTATATAAATTTCCTTTTCCTTTTTCAAATCTGAAAGTTTGTTGAATAGAATCCTGGTAATCATGTTTACTGTATCCTTTATTCTTGTTATTACTTTTCACTTATTTCCATTTTCTTCTTCGTGCAGACTATGTATAGTGTTTCTTACCTTTAGCTGCATTGGATATGCAATGCCCTTTATTCTATGTGCAACAATTTGCTGCTGCCTACCCTGTATAATTTCAATCCTTGGATTTAGAGAAGATTTGTCCAGGACAAGAGGAGCCACAGATGAAGCAATCCATGCACTGCCGACCTACAAGTTTAAGTTAAAGAAGAACAGAAATAGCAGTGATACAGAAAACTCAGCTTCTGGGGAAGGATTAATAGCTGCTGGAACAGAGAAGGAGCGTATGATTTCTGGGGATGATGCTGTAAGTGTCCCCTCATTTTCCTACCATGTAGCTTCTTTTTGACAGAATTGGAGGTCTCTCGTATTGATCATCTCTTACTAGAGTATAGCCCGATTTCTTTATGGTCGGATGCTTAACAAAATCCCTGTTCATGCTATATTCAAATTCTAAGTAAACAAAAAACCAACAAAATCAAGGTCCATGCTGTTACCCTGCTGATGAGACAAGACCCAACTTGTGTCCGTATTTCTGTTGAATACAGCTTCTTTAATCAACTTGGGGTAATAAATATCATGGAAACACCTTAATATTATTCCTTTTCAGAAGGAGATCAAGAATGATTGTGCCTCAGATATAGTTGTAGTTTCCTGATAATGAAATTAAAGAGGTGAAGTTTAGCATAGTGTATAACTGCAGCCAGATATTTGTGTTAAATTAATCAACACTGCTTATCAAAGCTGCTGATCTTCCAAGTTGAATTCTGATGGTTCATGAGGTGGATCTTCTTCTGTGGGACCGATTTCTAGATGAATGTAACTCATGCCCATGATCATGAGCTAGTTATTAGGATGACGAGGGCTTTTGTCTGGTCAATATTCTTGATATACCTTTGGTTGACAATCACATTCTTGACTGGTATCTTCGTGCCTGTTATATAAGCTGGAGAAGACGATTGCACTAGCTCTTTTGATGGTATTCTTAAGCACGGGTGCTTTAATAGGATCTGGCTTTTTTTCTTCTCAATATTTACTTGGTCCGGTTGGTCCAGGAGCTTCCTGATTATTCTGTTGCTGTAATTCATATGCAGGTCTGTTGCATATGCTTAGCAAAATATGCAAACAACGACGAGCTGAGGGAGCTTCCATGCAACCATTTCTTCCACAAGGAGTGCGTGGATAAGTGGCTGAAAATCAATGCGCTGTGTCCTCTATGCAAGAGTGAGGTCGGGATAATCACGCCGGTATCGGAATCCAGTGCCGGTGCCACCTAGCAAAGCGCTTTCACCGAGATGACGACAGCCCCTCGGCACGCTGCTCTTTGCGGCAGAACCATAACTGCAGCAGCGAACCACAGGATCTTCCATGATGATCGGCGATAGTAACGGTTCGCAATCTACCTTTTTCTCGGTTTCCTTGCGACTGGAGGGTGACTGGGAAGAGGAGCTGGCAGCTGTAGCTTTTGTGTGCGGCTGTGCTGCTTATGTGAGATATAGAATGACAATGGAATGATTTTAGGAAACACTGTATCGTGCCTCTTAATGAGAGATTGGTACTTGGTAGTGACTTTGTCACTTGGATGATATATATCGTTACAGTCGTGGGTTGCTAAATCAAGACCCGTAATTCACGGCAATGGAAGGATCTTAACTATCTCTCTCATAGTGGTGCCTTTGTCTAGGAAAAAAAATGTATAATTTGTTAAATATCTTTCCAAAATGAGAGCTTGAATCTCTTATGAGAGAATGAACGAAGTGAAGATGTCATTATCATTCACGAAAAGTTGCGCTGTTTCTGCTCTTTTGATTTGAACACTTCATTTCTTTTATGTTTTGACGTACCATCTCTTATGGGGTTCACTATTTTTGGTGTAAATTTACAATTATTATTTGGTCAATTCTTTTTAATTTGTTTCGTCTCTTTTTTCTTATGAGTCTCACTTTCCTTTTTCTTTCGTTCCTTTCACGTCTTTGACTTCTACGCTCTTGCAAATCGTCTCTTAGTTTACTCTCTTAGAGGTCAAATTCTATTCTTTCAACACGTCCCACTCCTTCTCCTCCTTCCATAAATCTTTATTGTATTTGCAATTCCTAAGAGAACTAATTTCTTCAACATTCTGCACCCTCGTCGTTCGCTATTGGAGGTATGATTTTGATGAAAACTTGTTTTTTTTTCCTTTTTGGAAATGTCTTGATCTTGTGTTAGAATCCTGCATTTAGAGTGAAGTGTGTATCCAAATAGTGTAAAAAAAAATAATTAATTGTGCAATTGCTTTGTAGTCTATAACATACTTGCATCTTATAGATTTTAGGGCGTGTTTGATAATGATTCTAATCCGGGAGCAATTTTTGATGAGAAATGATTTTTTTATGTTTTCGTTTTTGGGAACAATTTATGAGCAAAAGAATGTGTTTGGTCACTTCCCAAATTTTTATTCCCAAGATAAAAATACGTTTGGTAAGATTCTTAAATTTTTTAATTCTTTTATTATTTTTTCTTTTTTCTTTTTCCTAGGCCTCGCCTTGGCCTAGCGAGGTCGACCTCATCCAAATTCGATGAGGCCGAGCTTGCTGGGCCACCGCCAGGTGATGAAACTCGGGCCGATGAGCCTCGCTGTGGCTCGGCGTTTCCAAGAGTCGGTGACGCTCCGATAATGTTGCCGATCCTCGTCTAGTCGATCACCGGCGCTGGCCATGACCAAGCCAATGATTGGCCAAAAGGAAGAAGAAGAAAAAAAAAAAGAAGAGAAAAATTGATTTTAGAAATTATTCTTAGGAACAAGAAATTACTTTTTTCTATTTCTTATATATGTTCCAAATCTATTTTTGGGAATAAAAAAATAGATTTTTTGTTCCCAAGAACAAAACTTTTACCAAACACGTTTCTATTCTTTTTTCGTTTCCCGGAACAAAAGAAAATGATAGAAATTTTTGTTCTGGAGAACAACAATTTTTTTTTAACAAACATGCCCTTACTCCCTCGGGTTCATTTTCTTACTCTTGTTTCCATAACGTCTTCATCATCAATTTTGGGATTAATTGACTAGTTGGAAATAATGATGCAGGATATGCTTAATCTGGTTGTTTGATCTCAAGAGGAGTCAAGGGAACCTATTTTCTTCGACGACAATGGAGGCCAAATTCTTTCACTTTCTCAAGATTGTAGGTGTTGAGATTTAAACCCGGAGAAATTAGGCTATAGTCATGAGGTAGAGCTGACTGTTCCTCCCGCAGTGTGTGTTTTTTTGCTTTAAGAATATGTGATTTGCTGTATCAGAATCAACACCAATGTAGTCAACTATTTCGTCACTTGCCTGTGGTGGAGAAAAAGGACTTGTTGGGGGAGAACATCTGTGTGCCAAATGGCGATGCTAGCGAAAGCGTGGGGGACAGTGGGGTTGGCATCATAAGTAGAAAACAGAGGATGACAGGGTTTTGTGGAAGAAGAAGAAGAGGGAGGGTGAGTGGGAGGCGTAGAAAGAAGAGAATGACTTGCAATAGAGAAAATAAAGAGACAATTTGCAAGAGTGGAGATTTGAGATATCAAAGGCGTCAAAAGAAAGAAGAAAAATAAGAAGACTAAAAGTGGCACCCACAAGGAAAAAAAAAGACAAAGAAGAAGAAGAAGAAGAAGAAGAAGAAATTAGACCAAATAATACGGAAAGGATGTAGAGTTGTACCATAAGTGGTTGATCTCGCAAAGGATGATATGGTGAAAACACAAAAGAAAGGGAATGACTAAGTTAAAGGAGGAGTGGAAAAAGTATAGCCCTAATTTTAAACTAATAACATATTAATAATAGTTTTTTTTTTTATCGCAAAAGCTGTATTGTAGGATAGCATTTTTCACGATCTGAAAATAGTATATATTCTATAATATTTTGTTTGTTATGACAATAATAAGATGTTTTATACTCTAATTGATTATTTTGTGCGTGGTTCAATAGTATTTTATGATTAAACAGTGAACATTTTTTAAGTTCATTAGTATTTTAAATTAGTAAATATTGTAACATTAAATTAATTATGATAACAAATATAGATGAACTTTTTCCATCAATGTAAATCTAAGTAATTTTTTTTATTAAGCTAATAACATATAATAATTGTCCTCATTACAACTTTTTTCTAATTGTAGTGATCTTATATAAACAAGACCTCATAAAGTTCCAAATCAAATTTATCTAAAAATATAGAATCATTTATGATACTTAATAATGCTAATGCATTACTTATTATTTTTATATAAATTCTTCGAATCATTTATGATATTTTTAGAATTCAGATGTAGTTATTGTGTAATAAAAGTATAATTTCAATAAATGCAAGTCTAATGAATTGAAAATTTAATTCACACAAATTCCATTCTATTCATTCTCCAGCAACCCAACAAAGGAATCACCATGGCATTCCATTTCATTCTAATTATTTTATTTAAGGGATAAGTTTATTGGAAGTTTTAAAATTTGTCACGAAAGTACATTTAAGTTTTAAAACTTTTAAAAAGTGCAATTAAATCCTAGACTTATCACAAAAGTGCAATTGAGTCCTAAAACTTTCAAAAAGTGTAGTCTTAAAACTTGTTACGAAAGTACAATTGACTTCTAAAACTTTCAAAAAGTATTATCAACGAAAGAACTTGATTTGATCAATTTGACAAGTTTTAGGATTTCATTATACTTTTTGAAAGATTTAGGACTTTATTGCATTTTCATGACAAGTTTTAGGATTCATTACACTTTTGAAAATTTTAAGACTAAACTGCACTTTGTTGACAAGTTTTAGGACTTTAAATGCATTTATCCCTTTATTTAATTACAACCAATCAAAGAAAGTGGATTCTCTTTTTCATTCCATTACGTATCACTCATTTCTATCAAATCAAACGCATTATGGACACCTATTTTATATCACATCTCCTTTGAACGACGTTATTAACAATTGAAACCTGTGGGCTCAATTTTGGAACATGTTAAAAACATCCTTTCAATTCGTATAACTCAAAATAGATTGAGTTCTTAGAAGAAGAAATATGATATATTTGAGGG
Organism: Eucalyptus sideroxylon x Eucalyptus melliodora; assembly: GCA_016097485.1. NCBI lineage: Eukaryota > Viridiplantae > Streptophyta > Magnoliopsida > Myrtales > Myrtaceae > Eucalyptus > Eucalyptus sideroxylon x Eucalyptus melliodora. The sequence goes on along the minus strand of CM027826.1, from coordinate 22,972,934 downwards.
TTAGGTTGTCCCTCCTTTTGATTGGATCAGACTTAATTTTGACGAGGCCTCTAAAGGCAACTTAGGTCCAATTCCAGTAGGTGGGCTTCTTCGTAATGAAACGAACAATTAGCTTGTTGTATTCATGCAAATTGTGGGAGTGTGTTTTTTTTTGCTCAAAATAGAACTTTGGGGCATATTTTAAAGTTTCAAAATGGCCATCTCGTTGGGCATTTATGAACTTATTGTGGAGGTGAGCTTGTAAGCGACTTTTTCCTTTTTTGGAAATCTACTCCCTCTCTTAATTTTGCGAACATTTTGGTTTCTCACATTGGAAAAATGTTAAGAGTATTTCCAACAAGTCAAGATGGTTCATACTTTTAGGGAAGGAAACTCATGTGCATATTGGTTAGCAAATTGGATACTTCAATCATTTGATGTAGATGACACTCTAACATTAAATAGGCCACTGAGTGGTTCGCTTCCTTTCTTGATAGGAGATCAAACGGGATAAAGTTTTATTAGGAGAGTATGTGTAATTTTAGGGCTTTGCCCTCATTTCTTACCCCCTCAAAAAAAAAAAAAAAAAAAAAAAAAAAGCGGTATGCTCTGGCGAGGTCCAAGCCAAATAAGTAGTTTAAGTCTAAAACTTGTCATACTTTAATACATTTAGAGAAAGATTTCATCAATATATGCACACACACAAAAAATTGTGCAAAAATATTTCCGATCATTAGAAGGTAAACGAATATTCAACACAAATATATAAAATCATTTCAAACATGATCTGAAAACATGAAGAGGGGGCTGCATAGTGGAAAGTAATATGGCATAAAATTAGATAGGATTAAACAAGCAGAAGAATGGGCATTCCGATCCTTCATTGTGTTGCAATAATGAAACTATGAAGGAATTCTCATTTTGTCTAGTTTGATTTGGGGGGATAATTACAAAAAAAAAAAGAAAAATTAAATCTATTGTATGGTGACTAATTCAATTTTGGGTAATTTTCTCTTGATTTGGGTGTACATATTGTAGAATAGAACAAGAATTGAAGTCTAAAATTCCTACAAACCCCCCCCCCCCCCAAAATTGGTACCTCAATTTAAAAGTAAGGAAAATCAAATTTTCACGTGAAATGTTAGAGTATAATATGGATAGAAAAAAATTCATTCTCAACCTAGAAAGATACTTCAATTATTTATTTAAGGTCAAGTGATTGCCTTGTGAGTAGAAAAAAATGAAAAACAAAAGATACTTCATTTTGGCGGAATAATCCACCTATTGGTTAGTAGACCTTTTCGAGTGGGGGGTTCTCTCATTTCCTATTCTGGTCGGAGGTCCTCCTCGGTTCGTGCAACTGAAGCCCTAAAGGTGCTGGTTTGAATTTTTTGGAAGCTTCTCTAATGTAGTTGGTGAGCTGTCCTACCATTCCTACATTTGTATTCATCTACCCGCACTTGTGTGGTTGTTGGGATTCGATATTTTTTTGTGATCCCTGTGTAGGTTTTGCTTTGCCACTGTTTGGCTTTCCTTTGCTTCTGTGCAATTGGTTTTCTTTTATCTTGGCACCCTTCCACTCACTCTGATTGTTGTCCTTGTAAGTGCAAGTTCTTGGTGCCAAGTTTTTGCTGTATAGCGCTCTTGTTGCTTTTGGCTTAAGTCAATATATATCTCTTACCTTTACCAAAAAATGAAGAAGCTAAAGAGATGCACATTTCAATTGGCAACACAAAAATATGGGTCGACGTGGTAATCACAAGGGCAAAATCAAGTGTTAGTAGCGAGTATGGGAGCGAATATTTCCTTAATTTCGACTTTAATTACATATAATGCAACAAAGGCGAGAGTTTCACAGCTCGAGTGTATTATTATAACGAGTTTCACAACTCTTGCCATCATTCTCTCATAACTATTTATTGATCATCCAATGGAAAAAAGAAAAAGGAGAAAGTTATTAGCACATATATACACAAAGCTAAACTTGGACGCGAAAGAAAAATGCATATTGCGTATATTAACAAGTAAGAAAAAACTGAATTAACCATGAAAAGAATTATCATATTTCACAGCCACATCGCATGTGCAATAATTTTAGTATCACGTAAATCAGGCTCTTAGACAATGCTAATTTCAATCTATTACGGGAAAAAAACCCATAAAAAGCCACGCAGAATTTGGAGATGGAATATGATAATTATTAAATATCAGAGATAGCATCGTAATGGAAATGTAACCAAGAGAAAAACTTATCCTCTAAAATAGCGTAGAATCCTCGAATTTGAATTTGAATCTTTGTCATCTTGAAACATTTTAAGCCCATTACTTAAAGATAGACCGAATTTTCAATTATTTAGAGGCTGCTTAGTTACATTTGTAAAATCAAAATTTTCAGATTTTGAAAGCAAAAAATTATTTTTTCATATGAAAATACCATTTGAATTGCTCTGGATAAAGACAGTTATTTCTAACAAAAAATCTATATAATCTATTATATTAAAAGCAGGAATTTTTGTTTTTCATGCACACAAAAGTGATTCTTACGATTTTTAATTTTAGATTAAGGGAAGGAAATTTTAACTCAAAAAGTCTCTTTTATTTAAGAACCTACATTTTCAACAGAAAATTAATAAGAGTGATTTGTATTTCTGATATATTTGTAAAGGTGGAAATTGCAAATTTAATCACATTCGCATATCATATCCATCACCGATGATCTCTTCCATATCACGTGACGAGAGTTATGAGTGCCTCTGAAATTTTCGTTCGTCTTTTAATAACCAAAATTTTATTACATAAAGTATAGTTTTCAATTAAGAAATAGAACCTTTTTTTGGGTGTCGTCAAGGAAATGTATTACTTTAGTTAGATTTCAATTTCTATGGGTGCGTATGATAACCATTTAATTCTATAAATGAGTTATAAATTGATTTTTCTATTTTTATTTCTCAAATAAGTTTATGAGCAAAAATACACATATGATAACCTTATAAAATTTATACTCCTAACAAAATTTCTCCCTCCTAAGTGGTGGTGGGAGACGTTTGGTGTCTAGTGGCTGGTGAGCGATCGATGACGGGCGGTCGATATCTGGCGTTCAATAATTGGCGGCAGGAAGATGGCGAGAGGCGTTTGGCTACTAGAGGGTGGTGGTGGGTAGGCGATGGCCAATGATAGGTGTCTGGTGATAGGCATTGCGGTGCGCATCTAGCAACCAGCGACGAGCGGCCAATGACTGGTGATCGGCGATCGGCGATCAAGCAAGTGGCGCGAGGGCGATAGTCAACGAAGGGCGTTTGGCGTCCCATGGGCGGAGGGTGGGCAATGACAAGAGTGAATGACAGAAGAGTTCTTAAATTAAAAAGTTAAAATTCTTAACTTCTAATGTCTAATCTAAATTTATTTTTGGAATAGAAATCTGTTCTAGAAATAGAAAAATGAAATTGCCTTACTAAACGGATTTTTTTAAACCTATTCTAGGAAATAGAAAAATAGAAAAATAGAATGGTTATTATGCGCGCCTTAAATGAATAAAAAGTATAACTAGTATATTAAACGATAATTGTCTTTTAGTGAAATGATGCGAAATAAACATTGACTATTTTAACGAGCAAAAATCATATCGAGAACAATTTAGATAAATTGAAGATAAAAATAAATTATTTCATTGTTCGTAAATTAAAACAGAAATCAGTGATACCAACCAGCCCTTTTTTTTTTCTTTGTTAATTTTCTACCTTCCTTTTTTCTTTCTAATTGCCTATTCAATTTCGTTGGTTTTTCCGCTTTTTTTAGAGGGATAAGTGCTACAGAATAACCAAAAAATGCAATTGAATCATAAAACTTGCAAAAAGGGCAATCAAGTCTTAAAACCTATCAAATTATTTCAATCGAGTCCTAAAGTTAACGCTGTTGACTTTTTTAATGGAAAATATTGAAGTGGCACTTAAAATTAATTTTTATTTTCCATGTGGCTTTTTAGAATTTTTTATTTAAATTATATTTAAAAATTAAAAAAGAAAAGTTAAAATTTATTTAAAAAACAAAACAATTCAAAAAGAAAAAAGAAAAAAAAAAGCAGCCGTCACCCATCATCAAAGGGGTTGGTGATGGTTGCTAGCCCTAGGCAGGGGTGGCCGGCCCTTGCCAAGCTCAAGTGAGGGTGCCCAGATCTGGGCACGCCGGCCCTCGTGGGGAGCTGGTGGCCATTGCTTGCCTTGGGCGAGGTGTCGCTGGCCTTGGGCGACACCTCGTTGAGATCTGGCGATGCCTCATCAGCTCTCGCCGAGATCTAACAAGCCTCGCTGGCCTTGAGCGAGGGCCGACGAGTCGTCGCCTAGGACGGCGACAGTCGTTGCCCCCCCACAAGGGCTAGTGTGCCTAGATTTGAGCACCCTCACCCGAGCTTGGCGAGGGTTGCCGACCCTCGCTTGGGGCCGATGAGGCCTCACCTTGGCTGGGCGAGGGTTGGTCATCCTTGCTTAGGGCTGGCGACCGTTGCTGGCCCCTCCGATGATGGCGGCGGTGAGGGAGGAGCTACTTTTTTTTTTTTAAAAGATAAAATTTAACTTTTCTTTTTTAGTTTTTAAATTTAATTTTTAAAAAAATTGAATAAAAAATAATTAAAAAAGCCATGTGGAAAATGAAAAATTATTTAAAATTCCACGCCCGTGCCATGTCAGTATTTTCCTTTAAAAAAATCGACGGCTTTAATTTTAGGATTTGATTAAAATAATTTGATAAGTTTTAGGACTTAATTGCACTTTTTACAAGTTTTAGAATCCGATTATATTTTCGTGACAAGTTTTAGAATTTCTGTAACACTTATCTCGTTTTTAGATTTAGAAAATATCTTGGTTGCCGTAACTTTACCCCGGCCGACGAAAAAAAATGAAAAAATGAAAAAGGCCAAACGAAAAACTCAAAAATCGACGGCGGAAGGACCGCGGGCGGAGCACGATCGACGGTCCATCCATCGCCACGTGTCGAGCCGCGCCCTCGATCTATCCGCGAGCACCTTCGACACGACGAGAACAAATTGAGTTCCAGAGAATCAGATCAAAAGCCCAAACCTCCTTTTTTAGGGTTTACATTCTCTCTCCTCCTCCTCCTTCTCTCTCCTCTTCTTTCTCTCTCTAGAGGCTTCTCGGCTGCGTCTTCTTCACTCAGGTACGTCGCCGGCCGGAACGTCCTCGCCGGAATTCCCGGCCTCCGGCGGGTCGAATCGGCTTGGGGCTAGTCCTATCCCCGTCTATCGTCTTGGGTTTTTCTTCTTGTTGTTTTTTTTTTTTTTTTTTTTGGCTCTTTCCACCTTTCGTTGGATTCGTTTCGTGTGCAATTCGGCGAAATGGGCTCCCTTTATGGGAGAGACGTTTGCTTTTTAGTGTACGTCGGTCGAGCTCGAATCGGGGTTTCTTCTGTATCTGTATTCCGCAGGCCGTGAGAAAGACTATGAATAGCGGATCTTTCGAATGTAGCAGACGGGCTATTGGCTGAAAGTGGGCTTTTTTTTTTTTTAATCTTGCTTTCGCTTGTTTTTTATACGGTTTTCCTTTGTGTTATGTCGGTAACTGATATGGCGGGGCGCGTATTTAGTTTCTTGAAATCGCAGGTTTGTCGAATTAAATGTTATTGATTTATTGATTTGGGTTTTCTCAGTCTAGAAGCGGTATCACGAAACTGGATTTAATCGAGTTCTTGGTTATCTTGGTTATTGTTATTGTTCGACTGTTCGAATTTTGGGTGTTGCATCGGTTTCTGAAGATCGTTTTGGGTTGCGTGGTTTTTAACTTTCTTTCTCCTGTTGGTTGGAACTGGTTTCTTTCGCCAGGAGCTGTCCGGGTATGCATGGCGATGGTCCTTGTTCTGTTTTTGAGTGTAAGGACTGGGTTTTTTTGGGTGTCAAGCGATGCGTGGCTGGCATAAGAACTCTGCCAGATATAATTTGAGTGACTTTAATATGCGAAGGCTTTTTATATGAGCTGCTTTGTTAGTACTATGCCGTTTATTTTTTCCAGTCCTCTTGTTGCCATAAAGGGCGATCTTTGATATTCTACCAGTATATAGTCTTTTCATAAGAGGCTGGTATTAATAGTTGATCAGAAGCCACTGTTATCAAGCAGCAAGCCATTTTGATTGCGATAGTCTTGTCGTATTTTCAGTTGGTTTACTTCATTTGGTAAGGTATCAATGGGCGAGTGTTGGATAGATGATAATGTTAATGGTTGATTTGACAAAATTAAGGATGGATGCGTTTGAAAAAAAGTTGGAGTGCTAAAAGAGAAGATTAGATAGATTAGTATGAGATGGCTTTGACGTGTATACTGATGCTCTGCAAATGATCCAGCAGGGAAACTGCGACTTGCCATTGCGTTTCGTTTTTATATATTTGATTGTTGGGGATTGGGCAGAGTTAAAAGGGTTAAGACACGAGTGTTAAGTATTAGAGAAATCTGTGGTACTTCATTGTGATGTAAGATTTGGGAAAAGTCTCGGTCACCACATGTAGAATTCTCGCATCAGATCCAGTTTTGTGTCCTAAAATCCTTGACTTGTTGTATTTAGAACTTTACATCCTATACTTTTAGGAATTTTCATTCTGCTAGAGTAATAGTCCTATCCGTTTCATATTCTGTGTGAAATTGTTTGTGTCAATGAATGGACTAATCCAATTGCCTTTGCTTCTAACTATGTAGGTAGTTCATGTATTTTGCATCACATACATCTTCTCAAGTTTCTTTGGAAATGCTTAATTTGATTTATTTGTTTTGAATGTAGTGCTGGACTCTTGATGGATGTGACCTGATTGTAACCCATCCAAGGAATCTGTTCATTGACTAGGTGGTGTTTCTCTCTATTTGCTTTCTGTGTAGCATGTCGAACAACCTGGTATCACAGCCTCTATCAATACCAAGTACACAAATGGTTCCATTGGAAGCCATTCCAAATAGAGTGGAATCATCCATGCAAGATGTCCAAATGGGTTTCCCTGGGATTGGTCCTGATGAATCTGCCTCACAGCCTTCACTGTTAAGACAACAAAGCAGAAACGCTGGCACCATGTCACTGTTCGAGAATAATGCTGGATATTTAGGGGGGAGGGAAAATTTTTTGGTGCCACAAAGAACTTCAATGCCAATAGAAGATATGGGTAACATGTTCAATAATCAGGCAGTGCAGCAGCTTCCGATGATGAACAAGAGGAAGGCTTCGATGGGTCCCATGCCCAGCAGCCCTTCGCCTCGATCAGCTATGGTGCCTAATAAGCGAGCAGCCCAAGTGGAGCATAGGCCGTGGTTGCAACCATCAGCACCAAATAGAAAAAGTATGCCTGGCCAGTCCATATCGCAACCAGGAGTAAAACACTCGCCGGCTCCAAACAGGAAGCTGGGACCAGCGGAATCCATTTCCCCAAGATCGGCACCACAGCGTCTATCAGTTCCAAAGAATCAGATGTCTAATGTGCAGCCATCTCCAAAGGTTCAATCCGATTCATCTGGGTCAGTGAGATCCAAGATGAGGGAATCGCTAGCTGCAGCATTAGCTTTGGTCAATCATGAGGAAGGTAGATCTCCAATTGGAAAAGATTCCAAAAACAGGGATTTAAGTGCACAAAGTTCGAGAGTGGACGCCCAGCCTGCACCCAATCCCGGTGATGCTGTTGATAATGTACATGAAGTTCAGGAGGGGAAAGTCACTTCTTGTGATGGATTTGGTATCCATCATGTCCGCAATAGCTCTATTGTGTCGCAGGAGGCTTTTGCTACCGAAAGTAGCGGTGATTCCAACATGTCCTCAATATCTAATGTCCAGGACTTGCAACGTGGTAGTGTTCTGGTTCCAGAGGATATTCCTTTTGGTGACAACTTCTTTGTGAAAGATGAGCTTTTGCAAGGGAATGGACTATCTTGGGTAATGGATTCAGACCAAAATCCAGCGGAAAGAAGGGGTAATCAAGACGGTGAAACGAAAGAGAAAGTGCGTGATGAATTGAATGGACGAAGTGCAATGGCATTCCAATCCCCGGAAGTTTTGGCATCCAGGATTGAAGCTGAGCTCTTTAAATTATTTGGGGGTGTTAATAAGAAATATAAAGAGAAGGGTAGGTCTTTGCTGTTCAATTTGAAGGATCGCAGTAACCCTGAACTGAGAGAAAGAGTTGTTTCTGGAGAAATTCCTCCAGAAAGACTTTGCTCTATGACTGCCGAAGAACTTGCTTCAAAGGAGCTTTCCGAGTGGCGAATGGCAAAGGCTGAAGAACTTGCTCAAATGGTAGTTTTACCGGATGCTGAGGTTGATATCAAGCGTCTGGTGAGGAAAACGCATAAGGGGGAGTTTCAAGTGGAAGTGGAGCAGGATGATGTCTCAGTGGAGGTTTCAAGTGCGGTAACTTCTGGTCATCTTGATCCGAAAAAAGCTGATGATCATGAATCCCCTGTGAATGAACCTGGAGAAAAGGATGAGAACATGAAGGCTGGAGGTAGAAAGAGTGATTTAGCAGTCCAGGGTGCTGCATACACTCTTACAATTCCCACTGAAGACAATGCATCAGATGTAGATATTATGGAAGAAAATGTGACGGAGGATCTCCCTCCAATTGTGTCCCTAGATGAATTTATGGAATGCCTGGAATCAGAGCCTCCGTTTAAAGATTTACAGGCAGATGCTGGAAAGTCTGAGCCTGCTTCTGAAAAGGTTTTGAAGATTAGATCCCCTGAGGGAAGTCTGAATGACTCAGCTGATATGACTGAAAAGAAGTCCATTGAAATATCCCAGCCTGCCTCTGAAAAGGATTTGAAGGCTAAATCTCCTGAGAGAAGTCCGAATAACACCACTAATATGACTGAAGAGGAGTCTAGCAAAGTTGATGAAACATTGTCCCCGGCTAACGTTGACATTAGATCTAGTGACCACCATGGAAAATATGATAGCAAAGATCCTACAGTAGCATCGAAGGGTGAGCTAATTTGGGAAGGCTCCCTTCAACTTATAACGTCCATTATCTCAGTAATTGGCATTTTTAAGAGGTAATAAATTTCGTGGTTTTGGTTCTCCTTTTCTTTTCAAGTGTAAGGTCTGGTTGAAGGGAGTTTTACTTGTTGATTCTTTACCTTTCCATTTACTTGTAGCTTTTGAATTTGACTTTTAGTTCATAGATAACACCTGAAAGCTTTTCCTACATATAAATATTGATTTTTAAAGTCATTTAGATCTTTTTTCATAATATTTAAAAGAATGGTTTTTTTTTTTTTTTTTTTTTTTAATTTCAAAACGGAAAGTGAAAAGTACCTAAAATTTTTTTGGAGATGCTGACCAGTATCTTTGATAGAAGATTTGCCATACCTAGTAAAAAGAGGTCATCCTGAGCCTCGTGTTGGTTGCTAGTGTGGTCCTGCACTTGCAATTAGGTTTTCTAACTTCATCTTGGAAATAGGCATTCTGCCTTGTTGTTAATAAGGATATCCTCAGTTGTGATATGTCCATATCTGTGAGCTCAGAAGACTGCTTTGTACGAGATCTATTGATTAGGTTGCTTTATGAGTTAGACTTTTAACTTAGATTGTGAAGTTATATTGCATTTGTTTGTAAGCTGGCATTTTATGACTTGTTCTTTTAGTCTCCTCTTGCCATGTTATGAGGTGCATACATATGTAAATTGATCTTGTTAATGAGTGCTCCTAAGGCATGCCTTAACCATATTTAATGAAGAAACATTATCTTTTCGAAGGCACTGATTGCATATTTATATGATGCTGTGTTCTGGGTATCCTAGTGATGTCTTTTTGGTTAGTGATATCTTTTAATACTATGATGTCCTTTTGCATATCGGTTTTTCTACCAGTGGCGAGAAGACGCCGTCGAAGGATTGGAGCAGCTCTCTAGAGATCAAGGGGAGGGTCAGACTCGATGCATTTGAGAAGTTCCTTCAAGATCTACGCATGTCCCGTAGTCGTGCAATCATGGTATCTCGAGATCTTTTCTTTTCCATTGAAAACTTTATGTACTTAGAATTTTTGTCGGACAGCAATTATTTGGAAGGGGAAATACTGCTAATATATCTATTAATTTATTTCTCAATCTTCTTCAATATAGTCCCACGATATCAGTTCTCTGTGACACGTGTATGGTTAGAGAACTAAGAGATACTGAGTAAAGTTAAACCCATTCGAGCTTCAAGGATTTTCCTTTTTCACTGTGCATGCCTATCTCATCTGATTCACTGGAATTTAGCATTTCAAGGTTTCTGGTGTTGCTCTTGTCAACTTTTGAGAAGCTCTTTAGCTTGGTAATATATATTTCGTAGAGAGTTAAAATGGGAATGAAATTTTCATTTCAACTAGGATGTACTGGAAAACTGTGGAGAACCAGGTGGAACTTGTGTTAATCACTTACAATATTATCTAAATTCATAAATCAGACTGCAAATGGCAAAGTAAAAGTTGGAAACTGCGTTCCCAGATTACTTGAGGAAACTTTTCGCCAGGAGGACGGGAATAATTTTGATCAAGTCACGTTCCCAGATACACAACGGTTCACTATCCAAAGAAATTAAGGGACGTCAATTAAAACTAATGACCCATTCGTTGGTTCAACTTTTGCAGGTGGTGCATTTTGTTTGTAAGGAGGAATCATCTGAGAGTGACCGTGCAAGCCTTGGCGAGGTAACAATACTTCATCAATTTACTCTTGCTGTGCGTTATATTCACGTCCTCTTCTAATGTATTGGGTCCCTCCAGGTTGCGGATTCGTATGTCTTAGATGAGAGAGTGGGTTTTGCTGAGCCTTCCCAAGGAGTGGAACTCTACCTTTGTCCACCCCATGCCAGAATCCGTGAAATGCTCAGCAGGATCCTACCGGAAGACCAGCTTAACGTGCTTAGCGATGTAGAAAACGGCCTTATTGGTGTTGTTGTATGGAGAAGAAGTCATTTAACTTCCGCAATACCATCCCACACCACTAAATTTACCTCGAAAAAGCAGCATTTGTCCTCTAGGAGGCATCAAGAAAAGGATGTAAACTTTAATTCGAACTTGCATCACGGGCGTCTCGCCCATCCTAGTAGCATGCAACCGCAACCTATTGTTGATGGGGATGACGATGACGATGTTCCCCCTGGGTTCGGCCCGGGTGCGGCGAGAGCCGCCCGGGACGAAGATGACCTGCCGGAGTTTAATTTTTCTGGTGGGTCGAGGTCGATGGGATTGAACCCGACCCAGAACATGTCTGCCGGTTCGGGACTGGCTCCCTCTTATGGGCATACCCGAGCAGCACCAGTATCGCACATAAGGGAACTCATACATAAGTATGGACAAACAGGAGTGGGTGCTCCTGCAGAAAACTATGGTGTTCCGGTTCAGCCGTGGAATGATGACGAGGACGACATTCCAGAGTGGAATCCACAGGGCTTATATAACTTACAACAGCCATCGCGGGGTAGGGCGGACGTGCGTGTTGCATCTGCCCAGCAATCACAAAACTCCAGCCCCTATTTATCGCGAGAACCATTAGTTAGGAACGCGCAACAGCGGTCAGCATCAGGCGTACATGGGGGCCAAGTTTATGTTGCGCCCCAAGCTAGGCCGCCGGGGTGGCGGCAAGACACTCGTAGGGATAGAGGATTTTGATCTTTCTTTTGGTTGGATGTAAATTTCGCTGTAATTACTCTTTAGGCTTTCTTTTTGGAGATTTGGGCAGTACTGTAAGATCGGTATTCTCAGATTATTGTCGCCTTTTGGAGCTTGGCTTTATTCTTTGGGTTGGAAGCTTCGCTTTTTGGATTAATTCTACTTTCGTACTCGTCCTTTATTTCATTCTTTTTGGGTTGTGTCGCAAGATGACTAGGCAGAGAAATTGCCGAACGATCGTGCAAGCTGGTGGGACAGGTACAGCACTGCATCGGTTTCGACGTCAACATGTTTTTCCTGAACCTGTGATGAATTCATTTCATTTTCTCCACAGGATAAAAAAGATTCATTCTCTGTTCTTTTCATTGAAAAAGAAACCGGAAAACTGGAGTAGATTTTTCTCCTGGTTTCTTTGTTCCTGTCTTTTCAAGAATTGAGTTTGCATGATCATCATGAAGTACAGACTGTTAACGCTTCCTACGAGGGATGTGATTCTTAGGAAGTGGATGTGACTCATTCGATCCGATATGTTTATGCTTTCTTCTGGTCATGTTGAATAATGCAGATTTTGAGAGAGTGGTGGTTCTTTAGGACTTGCGTGTATGCGTCCGAAATGAGATGATTTTTAGACTATGAAACGTCGAAAAAAAAGGCACACCATCACTGTTCAACTCTGATCAAATTACATGGAAGTGACATCTCTACCCTCACAAGGGGAGCTGGGGGGAGATTGAAAAGAAAAACTGGGGAACGGATCACATTGGATGTTCTCATGTTGAAACATCTCTGATCAGTGTTCCGTCCAGTCGAGATCCCGATCGCCGGAGCGAGTTCGTGCTTCCCTCTTTGTAGCTGTGTGCATGTGTATAATTTTTATGTGCTAACGTTCGTCTCAACCCCCTAGAGCGCGCTTGAGTCCCGCCCGCTGCTCCTCCGTCAATTGGTTCGGGAACTTCACCTCGAACTTGATCCTCAGATCTCCCCTGTTCCCGGGCTCCTTCGCTATGGGCATCCCTTCCCTCGCGACCGCCAGCTCGTACCCGGGGTTCACGATGTCCGTCACTGGGATCGACAGGTCTCGGCCGTCCAGCGTGGTGAGGTTCACCGTCGTGCCGCCGATCGCCTCCGCCAGCGTCACCCTGTGGTTCATGATGAGGTCGTTGCCGTCTCTTTTGAAAATGTCGTGAGCCTTCTCGTCTATCACGAACACGAGGTCGGCGGGGAGCTGGTTCGGCTGCTCGTTCCCTTTGTCCGGGAAAGTGATCTTCGTTCCTTTCTTCCATCCGGGCTTCACCTCGATCGTCAGTATCTCCGTCTCCGTGGTTTGTCGACTGCGGCATCAGATATTATGATTAGCGAAAGAAGCGAAAGATGCGGCATGAGCTGATGATCTTGTCATTGGCATAGCGTAACTTAGGATGACCAAATAGCTCATGGCATTCTGAATCTGATGAACATTTGACAGATTTCCACATCAACAGATATGATCATGTGAGTTTGCATGACCAAAATGGAAGCTTACACAAGGATAGAAGGTGTGCTTACCCGTTGGCATCCATCACTGTTCTTGATATCTTCATTTTCCTGGTCGATCCCGAGTACAGCTCCGCGAGACAGCAAGGCAGTTTGCTCTCGATCGGTGGCGGCTTACGGGGCACGGGGCTGCCCCCCTCGCTATACGATCGGAAGATGTTCTCGCCTCCGGCGAATCCCCCGAACATTCCTCCGCCCCCATCCGACTGGAATCTCATCGACCTCCCAGGTCCCGGCGACGAGAATTCGAAAGGGCTACTCCCGAAGAACTCCGCGAATATGTCTTCCGCGTTTCTGGGGTTGAAACCGCTCGAGTTGCCGCTGCTGCCGGGAGGGGGCATGTCCTTCAAGCCTTCCTCGCCGTGTTGATCGTAGATCATCCTTTTCTGAGGATCATTCAAAACCTGCATCGAAGGGTGAAAGCACATTCAATGTCAACCATAAACCAGCAGTAGCAGATGCTTCATTTTGACAGATTTTTTATGCAACACGACACATGCAACGACACGGACGCATTCGAAAGACAAATACAGCATGATAGATTTGGAATCGTCCTATCCAAAACAACGAGCAGTTAATTCTTCTCTCGTCGTCTACATTTTCCACGAGCTTTTTCTTTCATGGGATAACATGGAAATTCATATATTGGACTCGACTATTTCTATGGCGGCATGCAAACCGTCCCGTTCACATGCGTCGGGTAAGACTCCTCAACAAGCCGCGGGCATGGCCGATAAGGTTAGCACGAGACTCCTGTAATTCAAACACGAAACCTGCTTTGCCCTTGACCGCTCAGCTAACCAGAAGAGCTACATTTCCCAGAATGAATCGAAAATGGAGAATTACCTCATAGGCTTCGGAGATCTGCTTGAATTTGGCCTCGGCTTCCTTCTTGTCGGTGGGGTTCTTGTCGGGATGCCACTTCATGGCCAATTTCCTGTACGCCTTCTTCAGATCATCGTCGGTCGCGTTCTTGTCCACCTTCAGTATCTCGTAATAATCCACCCCCATCTTTGGTCCCGCTCTCTAATCTTTCCTGCGATTCTGAGCCAAACCCAGAAAGAGAAGATCGCGAAATTCTCAAACGGCGACAAACTTCAGATCCTACAAAGAGTCAGCTGGTGTAGAACATCGATCGGAGACCCGTCCAAGAATACGTGAATGGTATCTCTCTCTCTGCACGGCTTGTTTCGCTCTGCTCCTGTACCTTAGGATGGTCGAAATGAGAAACATAGCCACCTTTGGCGTTGGGCCAAACTCTCTCTCTCTCTCTCTCTCTCTCTCTCTCTAACTTGCATCCTCCGACCATCAAACACTCTTAACAATGAGAAATTCAAGGAAACTCCAAAATCAGCCACGTGGAGGTGCATCTCTCTCTCTCTCTCTCTCTCTCTCTCTCTCTCTCTCTCTCCATAGAGCTCATGAACAGCTAACCTTTTTGAAATTTGGCAAGAGGATAAACAGAGGTTATCCATGCAATCAAACTCATGCAGTCACGTAAACACAATAAAGCTAAACATTTTTTTTACCTTCTTTTTTTTTGAAAACCATTTTCATTTTTTCAAATAGATCAACCGTGAGTTTTATTTTTTATGTTGATCACGATTGAACTCATGACATATGTAGCAATTAACATATTATTGGGAGTTCATTTTACAAGTATTGCATCGATGCATCGATGATTATCCGTTAGATGGGTGAGTCAAGTTTGGTTTGATGCGGTCAACAATGGTTTGATTCAAATAGATCTATTTAACCCGTTTTAACTAACTTTCAAATCTAGTTACTTTTACCCGACCTAACCTACATTGTTAAAACAATTATATATTTAACCAAATGTAGGAAAACTCTCAAATTGAGGTGAGAGTACGAAGTGAGCGAGTGCGAGATCAAGTGAGGGCGAAAGAGAATGGAGAGAGTCATTAACATGGATTGGATCTAAATAAGTTATAAGCCCATTTTTTTATCCATTTAATGTTTATATTATGTTTAAACCCATTTACTAAATAAAACTAACCCATATAACAATTCATTCCATTATATAGGGGTTAAGAAATGATATACCAACCCATTTTAACAGGTCTATAGACGACGAATGTTCTTTATTTTTCTTGTCCTCTTGTTAATTTCTTAGGAAAAAACTAGGGAGTGGCATTGGAATATTAAAAAAATATAAAAAATTCTCGTGATTGTCTCGCCGGCTGAAAAGTTTATGGAGAACGACCTCTAAAATTCTTAATTTAAGTCGTTTGCATGTTTATGATTATAATGGCAGAAAATTCTTGACCCAAAAGAAAACAATTGCAGAAGCCAAACACAACTTGTTAGAGCCAAGGGTTCAAAAATATGTGGGAATAATGTGGGTGTTAGCCAATTAGGACAATGACTACGTATATTTCATATTTTTCTTGATCATGGCCGGATTCAAGCAAGAATTTCTAGATTCGGTTCCAGGCCCCGACCGTCCATTGATTAGATTTAACTGTAAGTCAAATTGCATCAATCAATCCATGTATCATTTCGTCATTAAGCATTGGATACATTATTTTTTTATTTTGCGCGAAATATTCTAATAGACTAAACTAATTTTATATTTTCAAGCACTAGAGATTGGTTAGCCTCTAAACCATATCAGATTCAAAAGAAAAGGCTACTTGAAATAGAAATGACAAAAGGTAATTTCAAAACTATAAAAAGAACGGTTCAGTTTTTGCGGTTTCAATTTGTTTTGAAAGAAATTAAAGTGGCCCAGACTGCAAAAGATGATTTGGTTTCTTGCTCTACGAGTATTTGTCCTTAACTCCTGATAGAACCATGAGAAATTTAAAAACTGACATACATTCAATGTCATCGACTACTTAACATTGTTCGGTGAACTAGAACTTGTAGGTATCCTGCAAAATGAAATGCTAACATCATATGTCATGTCGATACGGTTATACATAGTGGTATTATTATTTGTGATTTTTGAACATACACTAAAAACAAGATTTTCTTATTTGAGTGCGTGATACCATACCAATGCATCACTAGCGTAATTGTTACATGAAAAACTCTCGCGTCCACATTGGAAAGCCTCTCATGCTTTACCAACACTCCGTCACCCTTGCACAACGACCTCCTTAGATCGGGAATTGCTAAAAATAAAGTAGCAAATATTCAATGGCCAAACTCAATTGGCTCAAAACCAACTGATGCTTTATTTGTTTCACGAAAAATAAATAATTTAAAAATACTTTTTAATTATTTGTATCGCTTATAAAAGTAAATAAACAAAATATGAATTCATCATTTGATTGGAGATTGTTTAGACATAATTTGTTGTCGGGCAAGGACTGCATTTTTTCTTGGGGCGGCCGGAAGAGAGAGAGAGAGAAGCTACTGATGTATAATTTTATAGATTATATAGACCAAGTCCATTTCAATCATTGACCATGTGAGCACCACATTAGGACCCATACAATTAATAATTGATATTATATCTGTCAACATGATTTATGGACACGCAATAACTTCTCAGCACGAAGCCATCGTTATCTCCTCCATATAATACATATTAGTAGTAAGCCCTAACATGTCGATCGTACTTATTCAATGGAAAATCATTTCAAGAATCATTTGAGGCCCATTTGTTCTTTCCTCTCAGGACAACGATCCACAAGCAGCGCTGCCGTACTTTATGACAACTCTTGGCGTCCACACCCACTTCCTACAGTAGAAAGTCTGTACCATGATACTCATTTTGCTCTCTCTCTCTCTCTCTCTCTCTCTCTCTCTCTCTCTTTCTCTCTGTGGCGGTGTTGAACAGGAGTTTCCACTTACATGGTTGAGATTATCTAGTCAGGCCACGGGCGGCAACCACAAACAACTTTTTCAGCAGACAGCTTCTCTCTCTTCTCCTTTTTGGCTGAGTTTAGTTATATAGTGCTAGGAAAACTGAATCTCAGTGGAAACTGCATCAGTGGAAACAGCACACAATACATACTGTTTCAATGGCATCAAGAAAAGGCACAATGGGACAATCACGGACTACATTGGGACCAGAAATTCAAACATTTCCTCTGTGGAAATTCGCCAGCACGCTGATCTCATCTCCTCGGCATGCCAGGGACATCATACGCGAAATTCAGCAGCTCTTGCCAGACGACTTACACGTTGCTTTCAGAGTCTGATCACAAACTCAGAATCATCTTGCAAAAACCAATCCTTTTCTAAAGCACTAAAAGATTTTGCAGATCTTGAGCAACAATGGCTCTTGAAACTCAAAACAAACAAAAGCGGTGAGCATGGAGATTGGAGAACATTGCATATGAACAAACCATCGACAACTATACAATGCTGCACCTTACCCTGTTTTAAGGTTGAACCCCCTCTAGATGGACAAATATGTAGAAGGGGAAAAGCGCAGCTAATTTTTCCAACTCAACCAAGTAGAGTGGTTGGCTGGGTCAGATCAGCCAGATGACGAAGCAGTTGCCTCACCCTTCACACTCTTCAATTTCACATATCCAGACTCTGCAACAGAAGTTGGTACTGCAACATCACCAATGTCAAGAGTTTCTGGTAGATTTTCAGGAAAGTCATCTGGGTTGAACTGCATAAAGAAATGATACAGCTCTTAAGATTATGAACAACATTTAGAAATCCAAATTTTGATGAAATCCACACAGAGATGCAACATTTGAAGAGGTCAAGTAGAAGCGCAATATCAATATACTATTTACAACTAGTTGACATCATCTTATTTAGAACAATTGTCAGAAAGGCATATCTTTCACCTGTTATCAGAATGATATGGCACCTTATGGACAAAAGTATTTTCCTTGTTAATCCAGATGGAATCATAATATAGAGAAGATTAAATAGAGATTTACACATAAAAGAAATCTCTTGCCAGAAAAAAGAAATGTATTTAACTAAAATATTCTAAGCAAGCACATTGAAAATTACCAAAGAACAATAAAAATTACCATTATTGGGTGGTAATTAATCATCTTCAGATAGTCCATTCATGCTTATCAATAATATTTACTCATCTCATTTCAGAGTCAAACAGGTAGCTGACAGGCCAAACACGCCACCCCTATTCCTCACAAAAATTGCATAGCATACTTATATAATCAAGTTCAACTTCAAAAAGCAATTGGAATCTGTCATCATAAGTACGCTAAAAAGAGCCGACAAAAGTCACCTCAAGCTGGTTCAACATGTCAATAGTTGCATCCAGATCTCCCTTATTTGCCAGGTAGACGTCAGCGATGGATTGATCAGATAATCCAGGAAATTGCATCTGAAGATACAATACGTCCATTTCCAGTTCCTCATCAGGAACCTGTTTGTCTGGAAAATTAATTGGTTGCCTTGACGTCGAACCATGTGCAGAGTGGCTCTTTGAAGAGAAATACTCTACAGCCGGAAAATTTGAAGTCTCATGGAAATTTGGGTGAATAGCTGCTCTCCCTCGGTCCTGACCTTGATCAAATTGCACAAGAGGTTCAGAGAAGGCCGTCACATTGGAGGACTTACAGTCTCCAAATGTTCCTTCAAAAGCACCGCCTTTATGATCTGCTACTCTCTTAGAAAGTGGTACGTAAGATGCCGCATGTGGATTTAAAGAGGAAGATCCTGACTTCATTATCTTAATTTGCTGTGTGGTAAAGGACAAAGTACTTGAAATTAAACCCCTCACAAAAAATCTGAAGTAGCAGACCACTCACTCAAACAAATGAGATGAAAATGAAATTGACTACGAATCAATATAGAGAGCAGTGGTACAGAAGCAAAATAATGGACGGTCACTCTGTCCTCCTTTGCTCAGTTCATTAGTAGCACAGTGGTGGAAAAAATGGTGCACCAAGAAGTTATATACTCTAAGGAGGCCAAGAGAGCACAAAAGTGAAAAGAGAAAATAAACGTAACCAGAAAATAATAGGAGCAAAACTGTCATATGGATCTTCAATCACTGTCATCTCATGGTCCCCACCCTTTTTGGGCTTAAAACACGCCCTTTTCAATTAACTGACCTAACTACCCTCCAAACTCTAGATTATGTTAAGCATTTATTCACATGAATAACACCAATTTTAGGCAATTTATGATCAATAGGTCGTCAATTTCCTATCACAGTTTGCTTTAAAAGCTTTCCTACTGTATCATTTCACACACTAAGCACAGACAGAACATTTATTCCTTTGCTGAAGAGGACAAAAAGTTTCTTTAGCTATGAACTCATATCATGATTTGATTTTGTTGTTCCTTCCAATCTTAACAATATAAAGACTAAATAAAGACAAAAACAAAAAGGACTAAAAGGGAAAGAGCAGAACTAGATTTTTTGATTTCCTACCATGGAAAAAGTAACTAAGTGATGCCCATTGGCCCATATCTAACAATGAGTACATAAAGGTCCATCAAGTGAATCATAAATTCAAATTTTTTCTTTACGAGGGAAATATAGTTTTACTTTGAAGAAGTTGTAACTTGAGCTTAAGCCTTAATAAAAATACTATAAATCTACCCACCCCGTGGTGGGCGAGTTGGTTAGGGCGCACGTTGGCCAACACGACAGCCAGAGTTCAATTCCCCTCCTCATCACATTGCACGAGTTAAGTGGGCTGTCGTGGGACGTGGGTCCGCACGCTAGTGCCCCCGGGTTTACATCACCGGCTGCCGGCTGTACGGCGGTTCCCGAGTTACAAAAAAAAAAAAAAATACTATAAATCTTAATCCAAAGAGCGGTCTTCTTACAACAAGCCCACAATATTACACCAACAAGAATCCCATAGAGATTGAGACCCATTAGAATGAAAGGATTTTTCTTCTCTAAAACATGATTTTGCTCGAATCTTCTCATTTGAATATTTCATCAATAGTGAATGACAACTTGAATTCACAAATAGAAACTACTTATTTTCAACCACTAGCATGATTCAAAAGGACACTGGAAGCACGCTGATCAATTCTTTTGGAAACTTGAGAAAATGTAAATTTCAAGCAACACCTTGAGAGATTTGGAAATCACAGAAGAGTTAGCAGAAATGAATTGATTCAAAATTGAATAAGACGACATCGTTGAGAGCCAAAAGGTTTTCCTTTTATAAGTCTCACTCTCTCTGTTTTTTTTTTTTTTTTTTTTTTGGGAGTTTGGATGTAATAAGGTGAAGACAAATAAGAAGTGGAGTCGAAGAGCCAGAGAGAGAGAGAGAGAGAGACCCAATACAAATGCGTGTTTTAGCTAAAAAATTGTGTAAAAATCGACCTACCCAATAAAATATCATCGAAGACATTCTCTTCTCCGCCATTTAGTCCTAAACAGGGTTTATGACTCATCAGACCCAATACTAACTAAAGACTCAACGAAAACATGTCGTTTCATGAAATCCAAGAATTTTGTGGCTGATAATCAAGATATGTTCGATGTCCACTCTCAAGCGAACTATTATATCAATACATATAACTTCAAATCACTAATGGACGAACTAAGAGCTTACCGCAACCTCCAGTAATAGTTCTCTATACTTCTGCAAACCATAGGCCAAAAGTCTTTTATCTGAAAGATTGAAAAACCAAATCGAAAGAAGAAAGAGAGAATAAAAAAAAGAAAAGGAAAGGAAAAAAGAACATTGAGATCCAGCCATTTCTTACTTTAAACAAAAAATCCATAGATTTTAGAAATTGATACTTGCAGCAGAGAGTACAGGCAGCCCTCGCCCCACACGACACACGGCAGAAATCAAATCACAGGACGATCACATCCCAATCACGCCGATACATTTCGATTTTCGATCCGTCTTTCGACCACTTCACGCTCGATTATCAGCTCGAAAGCAATCAACCAAGCGCCCCCATTCTAATCCGCGCATCAAATTCGCAAAATTCTACACGATCAAGAACTGCGATCGCCGATCCAACAGGAAGTCAAAACAAACGAAAGCGGAAGGAGCCAACACAATCCACCCTTTTGTGGGGTAAGAAGCAACGACCAAGAACGAGAAACCCAATTCAAGAAAATCACAAGAAAGCAGGAAATCAGCAACTGGGGGCGATCGCCATCGATTCGGTGGACGCCATTTTCGATCCTCCCCGGCACGAAGCCTGCCCGCGCAGACCCACATGGGTATGCGGAGCCAAAAAGCGAACTTTACCTCGGAAAAGCGATCCTCGACGTCGGCGGGAGATGGGATTGAAAAACCCTAAAAAAATTTCTTGGAGAGCTCTGAGAAAGTGAAGGGAAACGTAGCAGAGGAATGATTGAGAGAGAGAGAGAGAGAGAGAGAGGGATTTGTAAATGAAAGGTCACTTCCGACGGTTTACTTGGAGGAAGAGCTGTTAGGGGCCCGTTTGGGCAGCGGGATACGCTATCCCAGTACGCGGATAACGGTCTCCGTGAAGCGTACACTGATCGTGAGTAGGGGTAAAAGGTGCAGATTCCACCTAGAAGCCGTCGTGTCGAGACCAGTTCCTAATTTCTGAACTAGGGTATACATTGAAATCGATTTTGGAAACGCGAGTTCGGTTTCCAAGGTTTATTCGGGAACCTTTTTTTTTTTTTTTAATTTCATTCTGTTATGCCTTGTTTTTGCTTTTGCTTCATTTCTAGTAAAGCAAAAACACAAATTCCTACTTATGAATAGAGTTTCATGAACAAAACTATCCATCTCAAATAGAACCATTTATAAGTAATCTATCAAACCTAACAAGAGAAATTATATAATGTTTTCATTGGGTTAATACATTAAAAAATCATAAACTGGTACATTTATAACAAATTTAATCTCAAACTAATTTTTTGACCACAAAAAACCTAAACTGGTATACTTTTGACAAATTTACGTCAAACTGGTATACTTGTGGCAAATTTACCCGCTGTTAGTTTTCATTAAATTTTACTGTTAAATTATTAAGTTAAATGACACATGACAATTGATTAGTATATCAATTTGGGATTTTGCTCTCCATTTGTCACATTTTACAATTTTTGTGATTTTTTTGTGGTATTAATTCAATTTAACATGGGGTATATTTGTTATAAATGTATTAGTTTGGGATTTTTTGCAATCAAATAAATTAGTTTGAGGTTACTAGTTTAAGGTTTTGTATGGTCAGTCGGGGTAAATTTGTCACATATATACTAGTTTAGAGTTTTTCATGGTCAAAAAAATAGTTTGTGATAAATTTATCACACGTGTATCGGTTTTGAGTTTTTCAAAGTATTAACCCTATTTTCATGTAGAGTAAATGAAAGAAGTTGATTTTTTCAAGTAATCTAGGAACACGTGTAGAATAGTAGTGATTAGTTAATTTGAAGTTTCCAAAGTACATAGTATATTGGGTTTCCATTACAATCAATATATAGGTATGTTGCAGGTCGATTCTAATGGGTGTATATCTTCCACCTATATGAGAGCAAGTTTAAAAATAATCATAATGATGGAAGAATCATATCGAATGCCATTAGTAAAGATGATGTTCCCAATTTCGAAAGTTTGATATCAGTAGTATAAAATCGATAAAAAGATCCATAGATACTACTCATTTTGGGGGTTATCTTAGTTTGATCTGGTTCTTTGTTATTAGTTCAATTCCCTAGTTCCTAGTCTGGTTGTGCAACTCTTAGATAAGGATCTCTATAAAGCATTGCAGCTCATTTTGGTTTGATAGTTGAACCAAATTGAATATCAGTTTTGAGTAGTGTGAACGGTTTTAGGGTAGGTGCAAATTTCACCTGGAACCTATCGTGTTGAGACCGGTTCCTAATTTCTAAACATGAAACTGATCTTGGAACCAAACCTGTAGTTCCAAGGTCTACCCAATAACATGCTAATTTCTTCTTCTTCTTCTTCTTCTTCTTCTTCTTCTTATTCTTCAACAAAAGTTCCCTTCAAATAAATAGAGTTTCCATTAATAAGGGCATGCATTGTAACGTTTCTGTTTCTTCCAATTTTATTCTTTTGTTTCATGGAAAAAAAACAAAAAAATAGAATCCGTTTGGTAACGTGAACTTATTTTTCTATTTCTTGGAATAGAAAAGTAGCTGGGGAATAGATTTGGAACATAAATAATAAAAAAAAAAAAAAAGTAGCTTCTTGTTTCTGTGAACAATTTCTAGAAATAATTTTTTTCTTTTTCCTTTTTCTTTTGTTCTTCTTCCTCGTTGCGGCCATTGTTGGCCGCCTGCTAATCGTCGGCCACTTTGGCCCCCTAACTGTCAGTCGACTGCCGTCGTCGTCGCTTGATCGCCGGCGATGGTCGTCGCTGTCGTTGCTCGACTGTCATCACCGTAGCCCCTGACTGCGGGCGACCGTCGTTGCTATCGCCTGATCACCAACTGTCGCCGTCGCATGGTTGCCGCCTATAGCCCACTGGCCACCCCCACTGGCCGATGACCTCCACCGCCACCGTCGTCACCCTTTGACCGTCGATAGCCTACCACTGTTGCTGACCATTGTTTGTTGCTGTTGATTGTTGCCCATAGCCCACCAGCCACCATCGCCTCCCGCGGTCGCTCAACTGCCTTTGGCGGTCGGCCTGTGGTGGTTGGCGGCGATGGTCAGCGGTCGTGTGGTAGTGGGCAATGGGCGGCGATCGGTGATTCATGAGCAAGAAGAAAAAACGAATAAATACAAAAATTTATAAATCGTACCAAACACATTTGTATTCCTATTTTATTCCAAGAATATAAATTTTGTATAGTTATCAAACGTTTTATTTTACTATAAATTGTTCATCGGAGTAGAAATAAAAAAGAATTATTTTTGAAAAGAAATTGTTCATCGGAGTAGAAGCGTTACCATAGGGGCCTTAAGACTACCCATCCCAAACAGAATCATTTTTAAGTAATCTATCAAATCTAATAAGAGAAATCATATTATGATGTCATGTCGATTAAATCAAAGAAGTTGATTTAAGAGTAAACTTGAAACAAGTGTGAAAGAGTAGTCTATCAATTTGAGGTTTCATAGTACATAATACATCGGGTTGCTATTGCAATCAAAATACAAATATGTTGCAGGTGGACTCTAATGGGAACATATCTTCCAAGGTTAAAACTAAAATTATGGTTATGGAAGAACGTATTTAATAGCATTAGTAACAAATTGATGTTCCCAATTTCTGAAAGTTCAATATTAATAGTATAAATATATGTGAACAGATCAATAGATACTGCTAATTTTAGGGTTATCTTGGGTCGGTCTGTTTTTTTTTTTTTTGGTTCTCGGCTCTATTCTCAAGTTTCTGATCCGGTTTCTATGGTTCTCGAACAACGATCTTCGTAAAAGTGCTGGAGCTTGTTTTGGTTTGAAAGCCGAACCAAACTAACCAATGATTTTGAGTATGGGTGGAAGGTGTACATTCCATGTGGAAATTTATCGTGCCGAAACCAGTTCCCAAAATCTAAACTTAGAACCTCCCTGTAAACGTTGAAACAAATCTTGGAATATAAATTATTTTTTTAGGTTCTACCCTTGAACCTACTAATTCCTCCTCCTTCTTCTTTTTTTAAATTTCATTTTGTTATTCTTTGTTTTTGCTTCATTTTCAGTTAATCAAAAACAAGCAAAAACAAAAATCCCTTTCAAATAAATAGAGTTTCATCAACAAGACTACCCATCCCAAGCAAAACCATTTATAAATAACATGTCAGATCTAACTAGAGAAATTGTATTATATTATCATGTAGACTAAACGAAAGATGCTGATAAATGTGTGTAAAAGATTAGTGATTAGTTAATTTGAGGTTTTCAAAGTATATAGGTTGCATTTGGTCATCCGGATTTGGATTAGAATATGATAGAATAAAGGCAGATTTGAAATCCTCCACATATCCTTAGATTGTTACAATATCCTATCATATGTTTGATATAATCTAAGATAAAATTTGGAATCTATGAAAAATATCTTTGATAATTTTTGAAAATCCATAACTTAAAATAAGATTGAAAATCTTTAAAAATCCTTTTCATTAATTTTTTTTTTTTGTTAAAATCTCATCTTTTGACTTTGCTTCTCCTGTACATCAGACTCAAACCCTCTTGACCACGTCTCTAGGAAGTCGAGCTCGGGAGCATGAGATCTCTTAGCCGACACAAGATCATGTAATTTTGGGATTGCATTGTGAATGGCAGGAGGCACTTCATGTTGATCGTACGGTTGGACTGCATTGTCGAAGAAAATGGCTAAGAGAGGCGATAGTAGAGAAGGTGTGCGTCGTGGGATGAGCCCGCAATAGGAGGTCCTGCACCACGGTGCCGTTGCAACGTTTTTTTTTTTTATGTTGAAACTCCATGCTCGAGAGCATGGTCACTAAGAAGTTGATAGTGTGTCAGCCATTGTTCGTCGACCAGCAGGTGAAGAGCCTGATCGCGATCATGCGTGAAAGTTTGGGTCAATGTGGAGGGCGTATATGATTGGGGTGAAAAAAAGATGATTTATGAAAACCCGGCACGACGATCATCTTTAGGCCCCTTTTTTCCCTCACTTGTTGGAACACGATTGCCGGTCGGTGGGGATAATCGGCGTGGTCAGAGGAGACAACGATCATGTGATGGTTGAAAGTAAAGATGATCGATCATGTGGTAGTTGAAAGTGACGATGATCAGTAATTAGATCCGTGAAATGGGTGAGTCAGGTTGGGTTTGGGTCGGGTCGAAAATGGGTCGACCTATATTTGATCTATTTAACCCGTTTTAACCCATATTTATGTAGTGTAAATCAAGTGATCATACCGGACCCGACCCGTATTGCTAAAACTTATTAATATTCTAGGAAAACTTACTCCTACTATATGCTAATTGGATTAAAACTTCAAATTAAATTAAAAATAGTAAAAAAAATTAAAAAAACCTATAAATTGAAATATTTATAAAAAAATTAGACTATGCACATGCTTCTCTTATTTGAAGTGAACATGTCATTGAATAACTAAAAATTGTAACATGAAATTTATTTTAACTAAACCTAAAAAAGCTCATTTTTATGATTTTTTTATAAAAAAAAAAGTGTTGTTAAAACATTTTTATGCAATACAAAATTTTTAACAATTTTTATGTAATACAAATTTAATGGAAATTTTTTATAATCTTTTTAAAAATTTTTTTAAAAAAATCAAAATTTTGATTTTTTAAAATATAATTTTTAATCATTTTTATTTTTTAAAATATAATTTTAATTTTTAAATAATTAATATGTTTTCTCTTTTTCTTTTTTTTTTTTTTCTTTTCGGCCGGTCGCCGGCCATTGACGATGACGGCGACTAGCCACATACGAGATTGAGTCTCACCAGTCGTTGGCGAGGCTAAGTCTCCGCTAACATTAGGTGAGGCTCAATCTCGCCGGTCTAGCAAGGCTAAGGCCTTGCCTGACATTAGTGAGCTTGAGTCTCGCTAGTCATTGGCGAGGCCGAGCCTCGCCGAATCTATTGAGACTCGAGCTCGCCGGCGTCGGGCAGGGCTTGATCTTGCCGGCCTCGCTCGACATTGGCGTGGCTCCGGCCTCACCCGACGATAGCGTGGCTCGAGCCTTGCTAGTTGTTGGTGAGCTCGAACCTCGCTTGGCCTATCGCCGGCCGGCAGCTAGCGGCTAAAGAAGGAAGAAATAGAAAGAAAAAAAAAAAAAAAGAAAGAAAAGAAAAAAAGAAAATTGAAATATGAAAAATAATTATAATTTCGATATTTTATAATAAAAAACATTTTTATAAAGTTAAAGAGTGAAGGCCATGGGTTCAAACTTCAAAGTGAATTTCTTAATAACCCATTTAGACCATTTTTTTTTTTTTTTGTGCTTTACTTTCTCAGACCCATTTCCGACCTATATTTAACTTTCACTTGACCCATTTCTTACCCATATTTAATTTTCACTTGACCTATATATGACCCATTTAACTAAAAATGGGTCATAATATGGGTTTATGACTCATTTTGCTAGCTCTATTGGTAATATGGTGGTGGTCCTTGGTGGCCGGTGTTGGCGTAGTAATATTCGATGTGCACTTTATTATTCCGTTAAAAGATAAAATATAATTTTTTAGTTATTTTTTTAAAAATTTTATAACCAATTCGGATATATCCCACAATCTAAAAGCTGTATTTCTTATCCAACATTTTATCTGGATTTATTTGGATTATCCGATTCAAAGAACATCATCAAACATCGGGTATGATAATTTGTTATTCTATCTAGACTCAAATTTAGGTTTCTAAACACAACCATAGTGTATTGAATGAATATATAGATATAGATATGTTGTCGGTGGATCCCATTGGGTGCATATCTTACGAGCAAGTTTAAAACTAAACATAGTAATGGAAGTACATATGGAATAACATTAGTAATGAAATGATATTCGCAATTTTGAAAGTTTGATATTAATAGTAAAATTGGTGAAAAGATCCATAGATACTACTAGTTTTAGGGTTATCTCTATTTGGTCTCGTTCTCTACTTCTTAGTTTGATTCTCCAGTTCCCAATCTAGTTCTATGGTTTTTGATCCAATTCGATTCGGTTCCTATCCATAAACCTAACATCATGATACTTGTTCCAAAAAATTTGGGACAGGGAACAGAACCAACGAGTCTGATGTCAAGAACTGGACCCATCCTAAGATCGGTTCGATTGGTCCAATTCTCAATTCTAACTAGGATCCATGCTCATCCCTAATTTCGAGAAATATAATGCTCATCCCTAATTTCGAGAAATATAGAGACCGGCTTGAACCAATTATAGTGACTCCGTAGGATTCCGAACCCGGTGTTTTTGCTTTCTATTATAGTAGAACCAACGTGCACTGCACGTGTTTCATAAATGAATCTCCTTTTCTAGGCAGTGAGTTTTTTTTTTAAATAGTGGGTAGTTTTTTGCCGATTGATGTTCTGGGCACCACATTTAATTATTCAAGGATAGTTCGCGGCACATTTTAAAAAGAATTTAATTTAAGTGACTTTTGACTGCCTCATATCTTTGGACTGTGCACTTAGACTGTGATTTGGCGTGAAGAAAAGCTTCAAAAAAATATAGAGATGTCGATGTGCATATTTGTATATTATTTTTTTCTATAGTTGCTTTAGATTTAAAATATATTTTTAGATGATAATGGGATTTCTTTTAAATAAAAAAAGATGTTTCAAAATAAAATGGGTATTAGATAACAAGTGGCCCCACTCGTTACCGGATGGAAGGATCACCATGTGGCGAGGATCCGACGAACTGTGGCGAAAGTCCTACAATTCTTGCCTGAATAGCCTAGGGTTGCGACCCTGTTCCAAAAATAGACAACTCCACATGGTTCATGTTAGACCATCATGGTCCACGCATTTGATCGTTCAATGTCTCAATGATTATCATTATAGTTACAATATTATTTCTTTATCCTTTTCTATTATTGGCATGTTCATTTACTGTAATTTAATAGGTAACTTAGATTGTCGTTGTCATGTTGGATTACTTGTCATCTTTTATATAAGGTCAACAAGAATATCATGTTTTTGATATAGGAATTTAATAAAAACGTACATGATTTCTTCGCAACTTGAGATAACCCTCGATTTCAAAATGTTTAAAAAATCACAAGTATAGGTTTCATAACAACAAAGGATAACTTTACTTACTTACTGCTTATTTTTCACAATATTTGAATTGTACATACTTAAATAGTTGTATCTCCAATTTTTGATAGATTGAGCTGAGATTTTCTATCATAAAAGGAAGATAAATAAAGGGACACAATTTACTTCAAAACTTGTAATGACCCTCAAGATGTTAGCAAATTAAAAAAAAAAAAAATGACAAAATGGGTTCCTCAACAGCTAAGGATAACCTTACATACTTACCACACTTTTTTCACAATATTTAGATTTTACATACTCAAATAGTCACTATTTCCATTTTTCTGATAGATTGATGAGATTTCTTATCATAAAAGAAAGGGGAATAAATGGACATGATTTATTTCGAAACTAGCGATGAGACTCAAGTTTTAAGCAAAATATAGAAAAATGACAAAATAGGTTTCTTAACAACTAAGGATAACTTTACATACTTACCACAGTTTTTTTCACAATATTTGGATTTTACATACTCAATTTGTCGTATTTCCAAGTTTTGATAAATTCAAATGAGATTTCTTATCATGGTAAGAAGAGGAATAAGTGAACACGATTTACTTCAAAACCTGCAATGACTCTCGAGTTTTAGGCAAATTTAAAAAGATGAAAAAATATGTGCCTTAACAACTAAGGATAACTTTATGTACTTACCGCAATTTTTTTTTTTCAAAATATTTGGATTTTACATACTCAAATAGGTTTCTTAACAACTAAAGATAACTTTATGTAGTTACCACCTATTTTTCATGATAGTTGGATTTTACATACTCAAATTGTCATATTTCCAAGTTTCGATAGATTCATATGAGATTTCTTATTAGAAGAGGAATGAATGGACACAATTTACTTCAAAACCCACAATGACCCTCGAGTTTTAGGCAAATTAAAAAAGATGACAAAATAGGTTCCTTAACAAATAAAGATAAGTTTACATATTTACCACAATTTCTTTACAATATTTGGATTTTACATACTCAAATAGTCAGAATTTCCAACTTTTTATAGATTGAGATGAGATTTCTTTTCATAAACAGATTAGGAATTACCCTCTCAAGTTTTAAGCAAATTCGGAAAAATGACAAAATAGGTTCCTTAACAACTAAAGGTAACTTTATGTACTTACTGCATATTTTTTACGATATTTAGATTTTACATACTCAAATAGTTGTATTTCCAATTTTTGATAGACCGAGATGAGATTTCAAATCACAAATAGAATAGGAATAACCCTAAGCAAATTCAGAATAATGACAAAATAGGTTCCTTAACAACGGAAGATAACATTATGTACTTACTGTGTATTTTTCACGATATTTGGATTCTTCATACTCAAATAGTTGTATTTCCAATTTTTGATAGATTGAGATAAGATTTCTAATCACAAATAGAATAGGAATAACCCTCTTAAGTTTTAAGCAAATTCAGAAAAAAATGACAAAATAGGTTCCTCAACTAATGATAATTTTATGTACTTACCAGATATTTTTCATGATATCTGGATCTTACATACTCAAATAATTGTATTTCCAATTTTTGATAGATTAAGATGAGATTTCTTCTCACAAATAGAATATGAATAACCCTCTTAAGTCTTAAGCAAATTCAGAAAATTGACAAAATATGTTCCTCAACAACTAAAGATAACTTTATGTACTTACCGCATATTTTTCATAACATTTGGATTTTGCATACTTAGATAGTTGTATTTCCAATTTTTTTGGATTGAGATGAGATTTCTTATCATAAAAGGAAGAGGGCTAAATGGTGAAGGAGTAGGTAGGGGATGATAAATTGGCTCTAATTGGGATGGTTTAACCTATTTTGTCCAAAACCATTTAATTCCTTACCAAAGCGATTGGGTCACTATGCCTCATTTGGACTGGCCTTACCAGCTTTACTGTTACCAAATTGGACTGCTTGTGGTAAAAAGCTGTAAGTGCAAAGCACTAATTCAAATTTGAATTTTCTTCTAGCTTAAAGGCAATTTCGTTACTTACATGCCCAAATAATTTTTCCATTTTTTGAGAATAGAATAAAATTACCACGAATGCGTAGATGCCTAATCAAGTTAAACCCAAAAAGGAGGTAGCTATGGTTGTCCAAAGTGTAAAACCCTAAGTCCAAAACATACAAATTTAAACTTTATGTACTAACCATGTAATTTTCACGATACTTGGATTTTACTTACTCAAATAGTTGTATTTCCATTTTTTCATAGATTAAGATGAGATTTCTAAATAGAATAGTAATAACCCTCTTATGTTTTAAGCAAATTCATAAAAACGACAAAATAGGTTCCTTAACAACTAAAGATAACTTTATGTACTTACCGCATTTTTTATATGATATTTGGATTTTACATACTCAAATAGTCGTATTTCCAATTTTTGATAGATTGAGATTAGATTTCTAATCACAAATAGAATAGCAATAACCCTCTGAAAGTTTTAAGCAAATTCAAAAATATGACAAAGTAGGTTCCTTAACAACTAAAGACAAATTTATGCACTTACCGCGTATTTTTCACGATATTTGGATTTTACATACTCAAATAGTTGTATTTCCAATTTTTTTTTTTATAGATTTCTTATCATAAAAGGAAGAGGGCCAAATGGTGAAGGAGTAGGTAGAGGGTGATAAATTGGCTCTAATTGGGATGGTTTAACCTATTTTGTCCAAAATCGTTTAATTCCTTTACCGATGCGATTGGGTCACTATGCCTCATTTGGACTGGTCTTACCATCTTTACTGTTACCAAATTGGATTGCTCGTGGTAAAAAGCTGTAAGTGCAAAGGACTAATTCAAATTTGATTTTTCTTCTAGCTTAAAGGCAATTTCGTTACTTACATGCCCTAATAATTTTTCCATTTTTTGAGAATAGGATAAAATTTCCACGAATGCATAAATGCCTAATCAAGTTAAACCCAAAAAGGAGGCAGATATGATTGCCGAAAGTGTAAAACCCTAGGTCCAAAACATACTAATTTTATTTATTTTTATTTTTTTCACTAAGACGAAAGGAATTTCATTATGCATATCGAAACAAAATAATTTATTCATAGTAAGAACCTAACGGTATGACCATTTCGATACGTGCATTCCGAAGGAGATTACATTTCCTTAAACGCGTAGTTACCGCATTGCGATAGGCCGAAAATGTAATATAAATAGACAAGTCGCGCGACAAGGATCGGCGGATTCGAGGGGCGGGCGGTGCCTCGCCACCTCCCCTCCCGTATCCCCGTCTGGTCGTCAAGTGATCGCTCGAAATCTCTCTCTGTGAAAAAAGCTTTCCATGTCATATCTTCGTCGGGGAGATTTCAGGCACACATTATGTGCGTCCCGAACCTTCACGCCTAAATTACGCATACGCCATTGGCGACCGACGAGGCCAGATTAGAGCTAGGACTGGACTATTATGGTAAGATGTATCAGCTGATCATATCCTATCATTTCCCCTCCTTCTCACCCCCTATAAATTGGCCCCCAATCATCCCCAAAGGTCCATCACTCACATCTGCTCCGACCAAGAACAAACAAGCTCTTGAATTTTTCCCAATCAATTCCTCAAATCTTCCTCGTTTTCTCCAAAAAAAAAAAAAACTCCAAATTCCAAAATTTAAAAAAAAAAATACAAAGGAGCCCAAGGAGAGAAAAGGAGGAGGGAGCCCCCACCGGAAAAACCTCGTCCTCAGGCTCGCCATCAAGGGGCTCACAGCGCGCCACGTAGGTACATCCGAGCCCTCCACATAGCAGAAAATTTTCTTTATTTTTCCCCCATTTCACCTTTTCTTTTTCAATTTTTTTTTTTTTCTCGTTCGTTTGGGGGTTATTTTCCGATTTCTGATCTAAACCCTCGGCTCTGTCGTTTAACCGAAAGAAACCCTAAATTGGTCCGTCTCTCTCGCGGTGAAATTTTTTTGTTGCAGAGAAATTGCGGGGGGAATTCCTCTCCGAATCCGCCAGATTCCTTGGGGTTTCGCCTCGGAGGCGCCGGATTCACGCCCTGCTCGCGCTCCTCGCTCGTGATCTCCCGCCGCGCGCCGCCGGGGGGGAACGCCGCCGCCGCGTCGAGCTCCGTCGCCTGAGGTGAGCGCCATTTCCCGTCCTTCGATCCGCGGCCGCCGGTTTTCGCGTCGCGGGTTTCGATTGTTTCGGAATTGCGGGCTGATGTCGGGGGGGTTAATCCGCCCCTGTTTCGGGATTCATTTGTGTGCGGTTTGTGTGATTTCTGGGCATTTCTCGGTTTTTGCAGATCTGGAATATGAGGGCGGGGTCGTGTGATGGAATGTGATACGCGCGTGGGGTTGGTGGGATTGAATTTTGGTTGATGGAGCAGAAGGTGGAGGGCTCAAATGGGGCTCAGGCTCCTAAGAAAGCCAGGTGTCTGGCTGTTAAGAGCTTGTATAGAGCCGGGTCGTCGGGGGAGGATCCCGAGAGGTCGAAAAGTAAGAACTTGAAGAGGAAGATCGGCTCCAATGATGGTGGGGATGAGAATAGGCGGAAAAGGAGTAAGAAGGAGGTGTCTCTTAGTAGCTTGAAGAAGAGAAAGGAGAAGAGACTAAGTGACGTAACTAATGCTGGGGCTCATTTTGGGTCAAATGATTCGTCGGAGTTAAAGCCCGAGGTGGATGAGAGACCGAGCTCCAATGGCAATTTGAATGGCATTGGACTTAGTCTGGATGACAACGTCGTCAAAATTCCAAAGAGGAAACGTGGAACTTTGGGACGGAAAAGAGTAGAGCATACTCAAGAGTCAAATCCAGCTGAGCCCTCTGTCAGCAGATTGGATTTTGCCGGTCCATCTGGGAAGCATAGAGATGGTGATCCTGAAGGAGGAAGCAGTGGCGGAAATGTTAAAGAGGAGGACGCTTTGGATGATATGAAGGAGAATGGGCATAGCGTTGGCGGACCTTCGCAGGAGCAGGATTACATTGTGGGGAGTTCAGCAACGGACAATGGCAAACCGAAAAAGTCGGTCAAGAAGCGCCGAAAGCAGAGAGAGGTGAAGCCGGGAGGTGTTCAAAGTGCTGTGGTGGAGGCAGGTTCTGCAGTCGATGTCTCTGCCAAGAGATGTGATGATCAGCAGGTTGATTTTTCTTAGATACTTTCTTGCTTCTTGGTTGTAAATGGGGGGCACCCCCTTGGTGCTTTTTAATATGCTTACTTATCAAAAACTGTGATGATCAGCAGGAAGATGATGAGGAGAATCTGGAGGAAAATGCTGCGAGGATGCTCTCCTCACGGTTTGATCCAAGCTGTACTGGGTTTTCTTCAAAGAGTAGAGCATCGCCATCACCAACAACATCGTCAAACAGCTTGTATTTTCTGTTATCTCCTAACGGAAAATATTCAGATCAAGCATGTACATCTCGTGCTTCACCAAAGTCCCCATCTGGTAAAGCAGCTAATAGAGCCTTGCGGCCAAGAAATCAGCATGGAGAAAAGCTGCGTTCCCGGAAAAGGAGGCATTTCTATGAAATTCCTTCTGAGCAGGTGGATGCAGATTGGGTTTTGAACAAAAGAATAAAGGTCTTCTGGCCTCTAGACCAGTGCTGGTACCATGGCCTCGTAAATGACTATGATGGAGAAACAAAACTCCATCACATCAAGTATGATGACCGTGATGAAGAATGGATCGACCTTCAAAAGGAACGTATCAAACTCTTGCTACTTCCTGGTGAAGCTCGGACTAAGTTTGCAGTAGGCAGCAGGAAGAGAAGAGTGGAGCCTACCAATGAGGAGGAAGAGAGACCTTTGACTTCAGCCAATGATGGCTGTGTCAGCAGTTACATGGACACAGAACCAATCATTTCGTGGCTGGCACGATCAAGTCGTGGGGTCAAATCTTCTTCTTCCCATGCTGTAAAGAAACGAATTGTCGGTCCATCTCTGAAATCAAAGCCTTCATCATCTGCTGCTGATGCTGTGGATACATGTGGGGCCACCACTTCTGGTTCTTTCCCAAAAGGAGGCCAAACGGCGTTTCATGGAGATCGTGCCTCAATGGGTGGACTTTTTCATGCTGGAAAGGTTGAGAAAGTTGCAAAGAGCTCCGGATCTCTGAAAGGTGGCAATTCTCCTATTGTTTACTACAGGAAGCGGTTTCGCCGGGCAGCTGGAGCCTTGTACCAGAGAGTAGAGGATGATGCCTTATCATTGGGAAAATCAGATTCTCATGGCTCTTTGTTGACCATTGAAGAGCCGGGTTTCTCGAAAATAATATATTTAGTGAGAAGAGAAGCAATTGATATCATGGTCAGTTCTCTTCTCCGCCTTTTAGAGAAGAGGATTCCCAGTTGATCTATGATCTTGTACTGCTTTACCATGGAAAACTGGTGACCGTGTGGCCTGTGGTGAAGTTGGAGATGCTTTTTGTCGACAGCATTGTTGGTTTGAGGCTTCTCTTGTTTGAAGGATGCTTGGGGAAAGCTGTAGCATTTGCAATTTCAGTTTTGAATCTGCTGAGTGAGTCTAACGGGGAGGTGAAATTTGTAAGCTTGCAATCTCCGATAACTTCTGTTAGATTCAAATTCTCCAGTGTTCAAGGTTGTGAAAACCAACTTGTGTTTGGATTTTACAACTTTTTGAGATTAAAACGTTCTAAGAGGTTGTGTTTGGAATCGGAACTGAGGGAGAATTGTTTGCTAGTTGAGAAACTTTCTCCTTCTGAATGCACTGACAATGCTCTTCAAAATGGAGACATCCCATCACTGGCGCCAGCTGCTTTGGACTCTTCACTAGAGGTATTATTCTCTTTACCATTTTCTTCTAATAATATTCAATTTCTTTGTTCAGGAGTTAGGGTTGTGGAGCAATATGTGCATGATTTTCTGTTGTTTTTGGTATCATTTACAATTCTTCCATGAACCAATTTCTTAAACTCCCCCCCACCCTTCCCTCTTCCCTGACGGCATGCGCGTGCACATACGCACACACTCTTACTTTGTGCTTAGTATTGTGGTTGTTACTTATGTAAAACCAGTATTAATTGTCCTAAGGTTAACTGATCAGGGTCTACAGAAGCTGACTGGTGAAGCAATGCGGCCCTCGGATGTTTCTAGAGATAATGAAGACATTAATGGGGGAAATTCTTCAGGTTCTGATGCAGAGTACACGAAGCTTCTTCCGTTTGCTCTTTCCTTTTCCGCTGCTCCTACTTTCTTTCTGAGATTGCACCTGAAGCTTCTTATGCATCATAGCGTCTCCAAAATTAGTTTTGTTGAGCTTAATCAGGAGAAGAGCACTGAAACTGCAAGCATTTTGGCTCCATCTAACATTGCCATAGATGCCTGCTCAAAGGATGATGTGGGATTCCATACTAGCCAAGAAGCTCCATCAAGAGAGAGTCCTTGTGATAAGTACTCGCATTGTGCTAAAGATGATCAAGCTGTTCAGCTAGTTGTTTGCAAGGGTGCAGATTCGAGGACCCCTGAGGATAACCAAAGTGGTGATCTTCTTGCTGGCAGGATTCACAGTGGTACTGCTGTAGTTGGTGATGAGGCTGGGCAGGTGCAGGAAGGGCAAGGAAATGACGCAGCATCAGAAAAAACGTCAAGTCCTCCGCTTGACGGGGAGAGGATCACAAATGGCGCATGTACTTCTTCGAATGTTATTAAGATAGATATTCCCCATTATAATGCAGGTGAAAAGCCTGTTGATGATGGATCGCTGCGTGGTTTGCTGCCTACTGGTATGGCTTGTGATGTGAATGGCAGCCTTGTCCCTAGTCCAAATCCCACTGCACCAAGAAGCGTATGGCATCACAGTAGAAGTAGTTCATTTTATGGACACTTCTCACGTGGTTGGTCAGATGCAAAATCTGATGGTTCCCTAAATAGTTTTGGCAATGGACCAAAGAAGCCGCGGACGCATGTTACTTACTCATATCCTTCTGGAGTTTCAGGTTCGAGCTCAAAGCCACAGCAGAGACCAATTCCTAACAAAAGAATCAGGAGACCCAATGAAAAGAGGGCCTCAGATGTGACCCGAGCTCCTCAAAGAAACTGGGAGTTGTTATCATGTCATGTGAACTTGTTGATCACAGTGGGAGACAGGGGATGGAGAGAGAGTGGGGCAGAGGTGGTACTTGAACTTGTTGAGAATGAGTGGAACCTTGCAGTAAAAGTTTCTGGAACCACAAAATACTCTCATAAAGCACATCAGTTTCTGCAGCCTGGGTCCACTAACAGGTACACGCATGCTATGATGTGGCGAGGAGGGAAAGAGTGGACACTCGAATTTCCAGATAGGAGCCAATGGGCTCTTTTCAAGGAGATGCATGAAGAGTGTTACAATCGAAACTTCCGTGCTGCATCAGTCAAAAACATTCCGATTCCTGGTGTACGTGTTGTAGAAGATTATGATGATAATGGAATGGAGCTGTCATTTCGCAGTTCTGTTATCTACTTCCAGCAGGTTGAAACAGATGTGGAAATGGCCTTGAATCCATCTCGTGTCCTATATGACATGGATAGTGACGATGAGCAGTGGATTTCATCTTGTCAGAGTTCTTCAGATCTTAATGATAATGGCTCCGGGCACATATCTGTGGAGATATTTGAGAGGACAATGGACATGTTCGAGAAGAAAGCTTATGCTCTTCAGCGTGAACATTTCACATCTGAAGAAATGGACGATTTGAAGTTAGGTGCAGGACCTGTGGTAAGAGGTCTTTATGAACATTGGCGGCAGAAGAGGCAAAAGAAGGGAATGCCATTGATTCGACATCTTCAGGTGCCTTTTAAAATCTTTTTCTTGTCGTTTATTGATTTTGTCCAGATACACATTTATTTGAGGTGCTGCATTTAATTTGGCTTTCTGCAATTACTGTTAATCCGCCATTGGGAACAATTTCTGTCACTCGGTTTTCCAGATGAACGTTTCCATGTTGAGATGCTCGTTTTGTTTTAATTTGGGGTGTACTTTATTTGAGTGAATTGCAAAGGATTGTCAGGGGACCTGTTGGTATGTGATTGCTTTGTTCCTTTCTTCCATGCCTGTTTCGTTTTTATCTTTTCCTGGGGTTGTGCTTTGGAATTTCGTCTGATATGGGGCTGCTTTCTGCTCTGGAGCATGTGGAAATATCTGGTTTTTGTGATCTTCCTTTTTCATTCTTGCATAATTGTTATATGGTAATATCAACTTCTTAAGCTTTCATGCATGATGGTGATGCTTGGTTTTTCAATTAATAGGGCATTGAGCATGAATAAAGAAACAAATAGCCTTTGAAATTAGCTCTTAATTAGTTCAGTTATTAATTAGTTGGTTAGACATTATTATTAAAATTCAGATGCTAATTTGTATGTCTCTTTTTTGTTAATTAGATCTTCCTGTCATGATTAATCCTGTCTGTTACCTTTGTGTGCACATAGTGTGCACTTTTTTGAACTTGTGATTTAAATGTCATGGTATCTTTTATTCAATTCATGCTCGTGCTTTGCAGCCACCATTATGGGAAATGTACCAGCAGCAGTTGAGAGAGTGGGAGCTAGCTTTGAATAAAGGGAACTCTGCTGCTTCTGATGGATGTCAGAAGGCCGCAGCTGCTGAAAGACCTCCCATGTTTGCTTTCTGTATGAAACCTAGGGGCTTAGAAGTCCCTAATAAAGGCTCAAAGCAAAGATCGCAAAAGCGATTCTCAGGCACGGGTCAAAGCAATGGTTTTCATGGAGATCAGGACAGTTTCCATACTTTTGGTAAGTTATGTGAATTTTACTAAGCGGAACACTTTTGGGTTATTTTTTCTTGGATCCAGAATTTTGACGTCGTTATCTTTTTGTTCCTGTCAGGGAGGAGATTGAACGGACCTAGTTTTGGAGATGATAGGGCCGTCTATTTGGGACATAACTATGGACATGCAGACAATTCTCAAATGGCACAGACGTCTCCATTGGGATATTCTCCACGAGATGTCCCTGGCCAGGGATATTTTCCAATTGGCAATGATGGATTCAATCGAAATTATCCTCCGAGACTACAGAGATATAAGTCAAAGAAATCTGGTGCTGTTGCATCTCCTCGACATTCACAGGTGGTCACTGCCTACAGCAGGGGAGCCACGGGCAGTAATAAGAATACCCATCAATGGAATTCTCATCAACAGTTTTCGTCTGAAGGCTCTCAGAGACCATCTAGTGAGCAGTGGGACCGGCTGGATATGGATGAATATAAATTGTTGGATGCATCTGGTGCAGCACGGTATGCATCTAATTTAGCTAAGCTTAAGAGAGAGAAGGCACAGAGACTTCTTTGCAAAGCAGATGTAGCAGTTCACAGAGCTGTGGTTGCTCTCATGACTGCTGAAGCGATGAAAGCGTCTTCGGAGGATAGGAAGGATGATGGGTAGGTTATCTGAAGATTATCAGTGAACAGATTGGTATAGTTCTCAATTTGACCCCGAAGAATGTGCAGATGGCATGAAAATATTTCTCGAGGCGGGAGCTGGTCCAAGATTTTATCAGATGCTGGTGCGCCTTTCACCATGCACAGTTTTTGAAGGAAAAGTTTGTGGAGAGGGTATTCATAGAGATATATTTGGTTATCACATTTAATTGTCGATATTTTGGCAGTTTTCTAGTCCATCCTTGCAATACCTTAGTGAGATTCCAGTAGTCTCTTACACCAGCAGCAAGTGTATGCCTCATTAGTGCTGCTTGTCGTGTTTATTTTGCAAGAGCATTGTATAGAATCTTTTGCTACCATTCTCTGTACAGTCAGCCCACCCCCTCTATCAAATAAGAAAGAAAAAAAAGGAAATGAAGAGAGATTGACCAAACGTAATTGGTTTTGGCCAGAACCTGATTGATGCTCTGAGTCTGTTTTGCGTAGATATCCTTGTCATCATCTGTGGCTTCGAATAGCAGAATGACAAGTCACTATGCCATACCTTTTTATCTTCTCTTGTACATAGGGCGATGAGTCTCTGAAGCTTATGGCCTCGTTTTCGCTTCTCGAGCAATTTCTGCATTTGATCTGTGGCATTTAGATTATGTATTAAGCCTATGCTGTTCATCATCTTCTAGCACAAGCAGAGAATTGAGTTCCCTTTATAGATTGCTTGTAAGTTGTAACTTACGCGAGGGGATGAGACGTGGAACCTGACGAAGCACTGGAATCCGCAGCGGGGCGGCTCAGACTGTAAGATGATGAGCCCTTCAT
Organism: Eucalyptus sideroxylon x Eucalyptus melliodora; assembly: GCA_016097485.1. Lineage (NCBI taxonomy): Eukaryota > Viridiplantae > Streptophyta > Magnoliopsida > Myrtales > Myrtaceae > Eucalyptus > Eucalyptus sideroxylon x Eucalyptus melliodora. The sequence goes on along the minus strand of CM027826.1, from coordinate 22,933,037 downwards.
TGCGTCCTCTCTCTTCGTTAACTACGTGCCCTCTTCTTCTTTGTCTCGCAAGAAGCAAACGACAACCGCTGCCACCGTGATCCTTCGCAAGCCGCGAAGAAGAGGCATTTCTTTTATAGAAGAAAAGTTCAAAGGGTCGGTTTGGAGTGTTGGCGAGGCCCGTTTGGCTTCTATCTCAGTTCGATGCCAATTGTCGGTTTGCTCGCTTCGCGTAAGGCCACGCTACTCTCTCACAGGTTCTCTCTGTCTCTCTGTCTCTGTCTTCTCTCGCTCTCTCTCGTCAGTTCTTGCTTCACGCCACGCCACGCCACGCCACGCCATGCCACGTCGCGCTATTCCCTTGCAGGTTCTCTCTCTGTCTCTCTGTCTCTGTCTCTCTTTCCATCGTGCGCCCGCATAGACTCGCGTGAAGTTTCGCCACAAAATGAGAATTTCCCATTAGCAATGGCATTTGTGTAAAAGTAATAGAGATGACACGGACAATATTGGTCAAATAACTTGAGCACTCCCCTCCAAGAGCAAAATGAAAAGGGATTTCTGTAGGCCTCTGTTTCATATCCTGCGATGCCACCATTGCTTGGATCGAGGCTTGTTCGAGGTAGAGATCAATCTCGATCCGAGGCTGCGAGGACCTGGGGACAACCTCCATTGCCAGTCCCGGTACCTTTGCACATGTGTAAAAGGCAAAGTAATAACGAAAAGAAATAAAGATAAAAAAAGAACAGAAGAGGAAAGGAAGACGGGTCATCCTAATGCGAAGAAATTGTTTATCATTCCTATTTTGCCCCTTCCAAACAGCAAATCGGACCGGTAATCAAACGCTATAACGAACGCAAGAACTCTGTTCAAATGAAATCATCACCTAGCCAGCATATCAATTCCAATCATTCAACTACATCAGAAGAAAAAAATAAAAGAAAAAGACGACAAATGCCTCAATGCATCCGAATTGTCCTCGTTCCCTTCCTCAACACGATACAGGTAGCCACAAATCGATTCCGATTCACACAAAGATCTTTCCTCTTTCAGAGACACTAGAATTCAAAGCATCCACCACAAAGCAGTAGAGAACTCAAACGAGGCTGGTTCAACTAACGACGAACTTTCAATCCGAACTCGCGATCCTCAACCAAGTGAAGATGGAGCAGTTTGCTGCAGGTGGACTTTTAAGGGTCTTTAGCTTTTATGTATCCTAGGATTGCTCATTATATATTCATTCCATTATTCTTTTTAATTTGAAGCATGCATTAAATTTGACCAGAATTGGTATAAATTTGACCCCAAAGAATGTTTATTTGAGTCGGGGGCTTGTCCTTGATTCGTCGATGCTGGTGCACCTTTCACCAAGCACAGTTTTTGAAGGAAAAGTTTATGGAGAGGCCATGAAATAGAGAAATATTTGGTTCTGTTACATTCAATTGTTGATATTTTGGCAGTTTTCTAGTCAATCCTTGCAATACCTTAGTGATTCCAGTAGTCTTTTACACCAGCAGCAAGTGTATCCCTCATTAGTGCTGCCTGTCGTGTTTTTTTTTTGCAAGAGCATTTTGTAGAATCTTTTGCTAACATTCTCTGTACAGTCAGCCCACCCCCTCTATCAAATCAGAAAAAAAACAAGAAATGAAGAGAGATTGACCATGCTTAATTGGTTTTGGTAAGAATTTGCTCGATGCTTTAAGAGCCTGTTCTCCTCAGATATCCTTGTCATCATCTGCAGACTGTAACTTTGAACAGCAGAATGACTAATCATCATGTGACATGCCTTTTATCTTCTTACTTGTACATAGGGCGATGCGTCTCTGAAGCTTATGCCCTCTTTTTACTTCTTGAGCATTCTCTGTATTTGACCTGTAGCTTTTAGATTATGTATTAAGCTTATACTGTTCATCATTTTCTAGCACAAGTAGAGAACTGAGTTCCCTTTTGGATTGCTTATAACTTATGTGAAGGGATGGAAAGTGGAACTTGACGAAGCACTGGTATCAGCGTCGGGCCAGTTCAGACCGTAAGACGATGGTCCTCAACTCGATACATGGCGGCACACTCGACTGCAATTTCAAATTCTTTTTCACAAAACAGACTTGTCTTACAAGCATGCCATAGTGGAATGGAAGTCCTACCCATCTGACTATAATGAAGAGCCAGACAAGAAAGTGAGTTAAGTTGGCCTCCCAATGTCATGACGTTTACTACGGGTCTGGTGCTTCAGGGATAGCCTGTCTCTGTCTTTTTGCGTATAAGATGATAACTTGGCTTTCATCGATGTATTTGTGGACAATTTTAGACTGAAATCGAATCCAGTGTGCGATTTTTTCCGATATTTGATTGCAAAACAAATAGAAACTTAGCAAGCAGACCATTTTTGAAATTTGGAGCACAATTTTAGTCAGTGATCCAAACTACTTGCCGTAATAAATGGCCCCTCTATTTCGAAGGTTTTAGTTTTTGACATGTACTTGTGTTTATATTCCCAGTGATCCAAGGCGCATGAATCTTATATATACTAAGAGGGAAGGGGCGTGGCTAGTAAATCGGTGAAGTGTCTTCTCGATGAACTTGCAATGATTTTTTTTTTTTATTTCTTAACTCAGCATTCTATTGCTTTTTACCTAACCCAAAATAACTATTACCATGTGGAAAAAATTATTTTAAGATATATTAAATAGAGTCGCGCTTTTTCCACCCCTATCATGGCTAAAACACTCCCCAGTGTTCTGACAATATTGGGTCCTACCTTTTTAAGCATCCTTTGATTGCTATTCCACAAAAAGTATTTCCTCTTTTTATTTGTTTCCCGTTTGTTTTCTACTCTCTTTTTGTGGGTCCCACTTTCTTCTCCTCCTCCTCTTCTGTAATTCTCTCTTCGTTGTCTCTTAATTTCGGTCATGGTTTTAGCCATGGTGGTATCTGACTGATATGAGACCTCTTTCTCAGCGATCAAAGTGGCGACAGTCTCTCATTCAACATAAAAAGAACACAAAAACTTTTCGATCGAAAATTCTCGTCAGAATCGAGTTCAAAAATCACTGTCCACATCATCGGTTCCAAGTGCATTTATCGGGAGCGCAAGCTTCAGTGCTTCAACCGATCTACCGATCGACCTCCCGATCTCGAGCAGCTCCCGACCTCGCCTCTCTCCTCAAGCTCCCTCATCTTCGTTGCCAAGAACGCCTCCCCCTTCAGCTTCTTCCTCATTTGGTTGTCACAGAGAGTTCCTCGGCTGGAGAGGCTTTCGGCCAGAGCTTGTCTTCCCGGCCAGCGAAAAGTTGCGGCGCTTTACATCTTCACCTCTCAAACTATGGCCATGAGCAACATGTCTGCTAACATCAGTCATCGCCATCGTCATTATTATTATTATTATTATTATTATTTTTTATTTTTTATATATATATTTTTTGGTATTGGAGGAATCGAATGTCAGTCATCGCCATCATCACACTTGTACACTTAGCGCCTCCCTGGGTTTTGAATCATTCACCTCTTCGTTGAGGATCGCGAGTCGCTTTAACCTCCCTGGTCTTGTCATTATTGATGTTCATTAACCTCCCTGGTCTTGTCGAAACTGTCTTCCTTCTTAGCCTTTGCTTGGAAGCTCTGACCATCGCCATTGCTGTTGCCTTGAGAATCGCCAAAAGAAGGGCCTCTGCTACACAGGCACGGCGACGGCGAGGGCTTCGCCTTTGTTTTCTTCATTTCTTTGGGTGTTGCTCCAGTTGCCGGAGAGCCTTCGGTTGGAACAAGCCAGGATCAAGAGAGCAAAGCCTGTGAGCTCTAGTATCGCCACCGGGCCTTAAAACAAGTACGGCATAAGAGAGTGCCAAAGGCGTGCAAAGGACCTTTTTTTATCTTCTACAACCTTTTTCGGGCTTTAAATTGGTGCAAAAATCATTTTCCGTACAACCTAGTATATTTATTAATATCTCAATTCAAAGTTTTTATACATCGCTACTTTATGTCCTACATTACATAGAACACGTATATATTAATTATTTATATTAATTATTAATCTATATTTTACTCTAAATTCCATGAACAGGTATTGGTCATTTCATTGCTAAGGATGTTGAAGCGATGAATGGAAAGGAGCATAAGGACATACATAAAGAAAAGTAGGACTCACGAGAAAAGAGAGAAGAAAACAAACGGAACACCACATAATGAAATGCTTTAAAGGTGGGATACACAAATCTTAGTATTGTCAAAACATTGTGACAGGGAGCGTTTTAGCCACGGTGAGAGTGGAAAAAATGCGGTTCTAAAATTTTTCTTTTTGCTTTTCTCTTCAAATTAAAAAGTATGTAATCAGTGTTCTTCTTACTTACCGTGATTTTCTAGCTAAATAATAAAGCCTGACTAATTAACAAGGTAAAAAATAATTGATGTAATAGGAAGCCAGCCACATAAGAACATTAGCTTTAATTATAACTACATCTTTCTCCTTTTTAAACGTGCATAACTCTTTTTGCTTTCCGCATAATAACAAAGTTATATTGTGCATATCTTTTGTTATTTTGATACATCGCCTTTACCCAAGTTCAGCAAGTTACGATGTTTTATCATGAACTTTACCTTAGATATACGAGGATTTTGGTGAGCGATAATTTTAATGCAGCTTAAACAATAAAAGCTTGCTGTTATACATACATACATACACATGCACGCGCGCACACATATATATCTTGAATTAAAAAGCACCTTTGCATCTATAGTTATTCTACTGATCAAAAGAAAATAAATAGTTATTTGAAATTTTGTAAATCATTTTGGTTTTTATATAAGTTTTTAATTGAAACCTACCCAGATGCAATTGCATGCTCCAATTTGGCTCATACGTTACTTTTGTTTATCCCTTTTAACACGAAAGATCCATTGAAGAATTAATGCACATTACACAGCTAACCACTGGAGGTGAGAATATGGATGATAAACTCATTCTGTAATTCAGATTCAATTACCTGGTAATTGAGACTATGGTTTACCTAACTTTGGTTTAAAAGATTTAGATTGGTCTAAAACAATTAAAGCCCAATAAGACAGTACCATTATTGGTGTTCTATTGATATCGATAAAGTTGAGGACGTTGGTAGAAGATGTAATATGTATCTCATTCAATCTATCATATAACATAATGTTTTATTGTTACACCTATTCCACGTGGCTTTGTAACATAAGTATCGGGCGTCTTTCTCTCTCTTTTTGGTGTGTGTGTGTTTTTTTTATAACGCCACTCCGTTTGATAAAAAGACAAATAAGAGATTATTTAATGACATGAAATCTCGTGTGCTCAGTTGGATATACAAAGTGCTGAGTCTGCACGTCCATTATTTTATCCATCTACGTTTATTCTCATACTTGGCAAAGAGGAAAAACAAAACATTTGGGCTTCAAATAAACCCCTTCCTCGACATCAACGTTTCATCTTCTTCATCAACTCACACTTCGAACTTCTCACACGAACTGCTTTGAGCCTCAAGGACGAAGATGGTATGATGGGTTGAGGTCTAGCCGGCGACGATGCAAATCTTGAGGTAGTGGAGGGCGCGCCAACTATATATGCCCGCGTAGGTGAAGACATTAAATTCAACCAAATTGGAGGCGAGATTGCTCAAGTCGGAGAATTCTGCATTGCTTAGGCACTTTGAATTTGAGGAATATGGAAGGGAGAAATGGATCGATGGTGACAAGCTCGCTTGTGCCACGGAGCTCATCTTTGTTGTAAAGGAGCTGGTGTCGTTGGCGTGGAGATCACATTGAGGTCTTGGAAAGCAAATACGATTGGGAAAGATATTGAAAAAATGGTGTGGATTTTCATTTTGGTCTTTACTTGGATGATATCAATGTTCCACGGCTGGAACTGCGGAATAATTGGAAGATTAGGATCTCCAGTTTTACTAGTGATGATGTCTATAAAGTCGCTGGTATTTTGCAATAAAAAATCGAATTGTTAGATTCTTTCATTTGGCGAAGAAAATTGATATTTTTCAGAATGAAAATCTGTCGAAATTGCTAGGAAAGAAAATTCATGTCCCACCTCTAAACAAGCTTGGCTTGTTATTGGGGACAGAGCCTTGTCTATAACACCAACATATTAGGCGAACATGAGGCTAATTGCACTTCTTTCCAAATATCAAACATACTCCCAAGCACAAATAGCCTTTGCCTAGAATGCTTGTGGTCTTAAACAGTATCATTCCCACATCTTAAACACTAGCAGAAAATGTGAAAAACAGACTCCATCCCTTGATCTTAAACTGAAGAGTATCATACCAACAAAAGGTGCTAAAACATTACCAGACTCCCAACTCTTTAAACAGCTACTTACGGTCAATTTTTCTCTTTCTCGGAGGTCTTGTTGATCCAACACTTCCAATGTCCTTCAAATGCTTTGCCCCTCGTTTCCATTTCTTTTGTTTCCTTTTCATACTGTCCTCTTGATGCTGGACGAAATAAATGCACACTATCAAATCAAATTTCAAATCTTTACGTACGGACTTGTATACTACCATAAAGCTGTACCTCTAATCCCACTGTCGTGATCAATATGCGAGATGCACTCTCTACCTTATCAGCATTGTACACAACGTTGTTGGTATCTCTTAACAGAGAAATGACTCGACTGCCTCCCCCATTCATGCTATTAAGAACCAAACAATACTCATGTTAAAATGGCACTTATAATCATTCAAGTACAGAGTCGCTTAGTTAAATAAGTTTTAAAGTACCTTTTGAGTGGTGGCATCATTATGATGCATCTCTATGACAAATTGATTGTCTTCTCTCTGTATGACCATCGCTTCATCCTATTCATTTAAAGAAATAAAGTAAAACAACATTGACACAAACAGTAGACACCGTAAGATATACATCGATGGACATGTGCTTACTAACCTTTACTTGATTCATCAATCTTTATGTTTAAAATAACTCAAGTATGGCACATACTATGTGCCAAGGGTCTTCCTTTGATTTTATTGCTAGGTTCAATTGCATTGCTAAAGATTTCAAGTATGGCACATACTTGATCTGATTGTGCGAATTAAACATTATCGGACATGTGGTTTCATATTGCAACATCATCAGGGATGCCCATCTGTGAACTTACTGAAGAATATTTTCGTTCTGCTCTATCTCGGTTTTGCCGACTATGCCAGCAGCAAGATGAGGTACCAGCCTGCTTTATTTGTGGAACAATGCAAATTCTTTGGGTTTGTCTGATATGTGGTTTTGTAGGATGTGGAAGGTGTATGATGTGCTGGAATGTTCGCTCTCTCTATATTTTAGTGATTTGATAAGCTGTCTTCTTACAGCTTTTCTTTTTTGGATTTGCAGATGCAAAGATAAGCACGCAATCAGCCATTGGAAAAATACACATCATTGCTATTCTCTAGATTTAAGAACACAGCATTTGGGACTGTTGGGGACACCTACGTTCATCGACTCAATGAATCAAATGTGACGGAAAGCTTTGGGAGATGAATTCATACTATGAATCACTTGAAAGAAATTGTGGTAGTTGCGGTTGTAGTGACGATTCCGAAATTAGTAGGGTGCTCTTCAGCAGCAAAATTGAAGCAATAGTTGCGGTTGAAAGAAATTGTGGCAGTTGTGGTTGTAGCGAGGATTCCGAAATTAGAGGGCTCATTCTTGTTTGTATGCTGTGAACATTTTTGTTATCCAATTCTACTTTCTACGCAAAGATTTGGAGTTTGGACTCAGTTAAGTGAGACGTTTGAAGTTTGCAGGTGCGTGATGCTTTTACTGGTGCTGACGGTGACAATGTAAGATTTTGTTTCTGGTTTTGCGCTTCATATGTTCATTTTGCTGGCCAAACGTCACATGTTCATTATTGGCCCGGAAAATTTATATTATTTCCATTGTAATTATCAGACTTCCCTCGTTTACTCTGACACTGTAGATATACTTCTTTGTAGATGTACGCCGACTCTATACATCTAGCTTCAACTCAGCTGGAAGCACAAAGAAAAGTAAGCACGGCTATATCTATCATAATTCTCCCTGCTTAACATATAGTCTTGTACATTGTACAATGCACTATTTGACTCATCAGCCACTGTTATAAGCAGCACTCCTGAAAGCTCTCTCTCACTTGTGTTTTCCTTTAGGTATTCGGTGGTTCCAAGCACCACATATTTTAGGAGAAAACCATAATAGAACATTAGTTTAGTTACTTCTGATTCAAAATGTTTCTCCATTTTCTGTTTTCTTATTTTTAAGTGACCTCATGGTACTCTTGGAACTTCTATGGGAGTGGCAGAAAATTGTTGCGAAGAGAAGGAAAGTAATTACGTTCATACCTCTCCATTGCTTCAATGAGTGGGTCCAGGATCACAAGGGTTTTACTCTTACGAATCCAAGGTACGTTCGACGCATATTCACTTCTACAACATCATGAATGTTTTTTCCTAAAACAAGTACATAAAGTCAACATGAAGGAGTACTATCATCACCAAAGCGCTAGTTTCAAGACAATCTCTCGCAATTGTCATGTGTCTTTATCAGAATTTTGTCGATTGAAGTGATAAATCAAACAGTCCAGCAGACAAATGAACAATAACAGCTAAACTCCAGCATATGCAACAACAGGACACCATCATTCATAACTTGGAAATTTTGGTACTCATTCTCCATGAGCATTCCATCAATTCTTAGGCAAGTTCAAAAACAACAATTTACTCTTTCCACTATCAGAGACAAAGCGACCACATTGACACTTCCAAGAAAGAAGCAAATCCTCAATTTATTAATTCTGAGCAACCTATTAACTGGTTTTATTCATTGATCGTGCGGAAACTATCAACTAAAGACGGGATAAGCATTACTTGCTCATTTCATATTGATCGTCAACCATCGATTTCCCCCAACAGGACGCATGAAGTATAATATGTCATGCACAGAGAATGAAGCAGGAAGCAGATGGCCCAGATAAAATGTGATTTTAGTGGCTCTTAGATTGATTACCTGCTTCTGGACAATGAAATTGACGAAGGTGGAGTAATCAATAACGGAAGGACAAGACAGGAATCGTGAAGCAGGTAATGCACAGTGATTTTGTAACAAAATATCGACCCCATGATGACTGGAATTCAAACCACTTAGCTTTCCCATGAATTGGTTTAAGAAGACGCATGGAAACCTGAGCATGAAAACAAAGCAGTGAAGGAAATCTGAACATACAATCAACTCTAAACTCAGTCGGAACAGAAATAACCTGGTGGTATGAGGCGATCCGATTTTAACGACGTGCGGTGGATATAGGGCTATTGGCACATCAATCCATAGCGGTAATCTATGGCAGTATCTTCTGATAACAATGCTGTCACAAGTGGAGATCACTTGCGGTGGTAATCTATGGCAGTATCAAGCCATTATGGTAAGGTTTACGTTTACCACAGCGATAACAAGGGCAACAATGGACTGCAAGGCATGGACAGAAGCAAAGCTAGGTGGTCGAGGACATTGCGCGGTGACTCAGCGACAAGGACGGGGATAGCGACCGGCCATAACATTGCTCTTAGTGACCGTAACAGGTGTTGGCCGAAGTTCGTGATCTGAATCGGCATGATCACGATTAACGCTCAGTGACGTCATCTCGATTCTATCCAAGGGCGTACTATGATCATCACCAAAGATCAATGCAAGTGCCAGCGACTCCAAGCCTTCCTCCTACTGGCGACCAGCACCGATCACTAAAGGATCACAAGAAGGACAGAGAAAACAAATGGAGAGTCGGTCTCATTCTTGGAAACTATGGCATACACTCATAATCATGTCTAAAGATGAACAAATCAAACAATATCATGTGAACATCACTAATGTGCTTTCAAATCGGACGAGTACTGGAACCAATTCACAACAAGGTCTTAGACATATGTCATATAACACATTATGGTCAATCGGTTGAGGAACACATCATAGCCATTTCGAACTCAAATGTACAACTAGACTCAAGCTAAATCAGTACATCATAATTTTAAAAAAAAAGAAGAAAAAAGATTGAAATATGATCAATCTCATCATAATTAGAGAATCGGATTCTCCGCCTCTTATGTGTGACAACAGAAGAGGCCACGGTTGGGTGCACGAATCACTGAAAGAAGCTCTAGAACGTGTCGACGATCAAAACCTGAACAGGCGGAGAAGCTTCGAGCAGAACGGGAACATTCACGAAGCTATCGGCCACAGAACAGAGTGAAACAGGGGGGATGAGTCGCGGCATTGAAGAGGCTGTTGATGCCAGCAACGGCCACTGGAATCAATTCACAACGCTTAAAATCGCCAACTGAATCGAACGGAATCGCTTTTTGAGATGAATTTTCGTTGCTCAATTTTATTTTTTTGGTTCTAGAGTGGTGCTCTCGATGAATTGAACCAAATGTGTTCCTCCCGAGACTGATCCAGCGAAGGAGTTGGAACTTGTAATGATCGGGCAATGGTAGCTAGTGGCTATATCGGAACTTGTGATAACGAAAGGTTATCTAATGGTGACCGGAGATGACCGAAGATGGAGCCATTTTCCCCTGCTTCCTCCCTTCTGCTTGCGTGAGTTCTCCCTTAGTGAATGGCAATGCTTCTTCTTATTCATGATTAAACACTTCCGTGGACGTTTTTGTCGAGTTCCGACTTAGAAATACTACTTTTACCAAATTGCCTCCAATGCCATTGACAACCTCCTTTTTGTTATTCTTTTCTTGAAGGCTTCGAATTAACAATTTGACTCTCATAGAAATTATTATATAATTGATTCATATTATGACTATCTAAAAGTATATGAATGATTTTGGAAAGAGTAAAACTAATTAATGCTAGGTGTACAAAGAGCTTTGTTTTTTTACAAGATACTATTTGATAAGCTTTCCTGACAGTAACTTTGGCTATAAAAGATGGGTGATTTAGCTTTTTGAGGTGTTTGGCAAATATTTTGCAATTGTAGCCCCTTCAAAATTACTGCAGCTTTTAGGAAATTGCTTCACCCAATTTTGAGATATTGGAGGTGGTGTCAGCAACTGATTTTTAGTGAATAATTTAAGCAAAATCGGCAATTTAGGTAGTTTTTATAAAAAATGCGAATAAATAAAAACCAAAATAAATAATGCAAAAAATAATAACATAAGAGGGACTTCTATTTATCAACTAATTGGGAAGGACATTCATTCGATGAGCTGGGCCAGATCGAATTCGTCCAAGCCAAGCCCATGGCCCATTCACTTATGTTAAGTCCATGTATTAGGCCCAACTTGAATTACTCGGACCCGTAAAAACTCAGAAACCGGACCATGTCGTTGGTGTGTGAAGCTTCATTGCCGGGCCGCACTCCCACAGGGCGACATTTTTCAGATCTTCTTCATACAAGCTTGACCAATAACCGCCATCGAGAACTCCTCCTTGACAAGGTGATTTCATTCCCCTCTTTCCTGCCCTGTTTTGGAAAGATGCATGACTAAACTACGTTCATGTAACTCATGTGAATCACTTGATGTTCTAAATTGTAATTAGATGATTTGTAACAATTTATGATTCTGATACTGATTTTAGACGAAAACCAAGCTTCGATTTCATGACTAGATTCAATCCCTTCAATAACCGTAGACTTTTTAATTAAATATCTCTAAGATAAATAAGTGAAATAATTATTGATCCAGTTCAATCTGAAGAAATTTTAGCATAAATTACTTGCTATTAGTTAGTCCACTAGCATTTAGATTCAATTCTTATTATAATCCGTTATTATCAAGAGCAAATCCGAACATCAATTTTTCAAATGTTTTTATTCTATAATTTCACATACATTTTTGTGATGTCTCTATAGTGTTCATCGGTGAAGAAATAGCTGGTGATGGATATATACAAATGGAGGATGAAATATAATGCTCATGTTCTGTGGATTTAACGTATTGAACTGCAAATGAGCTGGTAGATTTTCAGTTTAGTCCGAAGAGCACGACGATCAGAAAAAAGAAAGAAGAAAATAATAGTAAAAGAATGACGAAAGATGCAAGAAAAGATGAAATTGGATAAAACTATAATAATGAGATGGGGTTAGCGTGGGCTTAGGGTTCAATCCATCTTTAGAAGAAATTGGGCTTAAAGATGGACTTGGTGCAGTTAGAAGAGAAAGTGGGCTCGAGTAGTTAACGTGGGTAAATGGGTTTAAAATAGGTATAATGTGTATTGGGCTCAGTAGAGTCAGAATTGACGGGCCGCTGGATATAAAAGCCCGAATTGTGCTCATAAGCCCAGATTCGTGACAAGCGTGCGGCTCATAATCTGACCCGGCCCAAGGGCCCAGCCCAAGTCCTTATTTTCAGATAATAATAAAAATTATATTTTGAAAAAAATTTGAAAATATGAAAAATTGGAAAATGGTTAGTAACAGACTCCTTGATTAGGTCGTTAAGTTGTGCTAGATTTAGCCTAGTTTCTAAAAATATTAATCCAACATTTGTTAATATCATTCATTATTTTAATTTTTTAGTCACTATACATATAGTTTAAGCATTTTAATGAGCACTTTTGATTTAGTTGAGGCAAGGTAAAGTAGTCTTTAAGAAGAGGGATTGAACTCAATTTGAATTTAGTTTATGGGGTTGTTGTCCTAAGGCTTAAAAAGAAAGCCATATGTATTTTTCGCATGGCACTTCATCGCATTTACTTTCTTATAATCTACTTTTATCGACTTAATCGATTGTTTATTTTCCTTTGTTGCGCACTCATGCATGGACACCAATTAGTGGCATAGGTTAATAAAATGGTCAATATTGTGTGGACACTTAAGCTAACAAATTAATCAAAGTCTAGGTATCGAAAGAGCACTAATTGAATAATTAGTGTTATCAAGTCTTTGGTTTTTAGCCCACTCCAATGGACTATTGGGACTTCTTCACATAAAGTCAGTGTACTCTTGAAAAAGCTTACCTTCACAAGACTTCCACTAGTGACTCTAGAAGAATCAAAATAGCCGATTTTCCACTGTCCTTAGCAGCATAATCCCATCAGGATTTGCTAAAATTTTGATACCATTGTCAATTGTTGAGACGGCTAATAGAGTTCCTTCCTTGTTAAATCTAATACAAGGTGAAGCCTGCAAAGTTAAAGAGTGAGATATTTAATAGAAAGATTCAGTTAATTCAGTCAACAGAGATTAACAACAACCAATTACCGGCAATCCTCCTTCAGCATCGGTAGTTGTCAAAATATTGATATTGTCCATATCCCAAAATTTGACCATGCCCTCATCACCAGCAGCCAAAAATCCGTTTTTGGAGATATCAAACTGTCCAATCCCGCCAAGTCTCCTTCTAAGTCCACAATACCAGCGCCTGATGGTCCACATCCTTTCATCCCATTCAACTAAGTGTGACTCTCCTTCTATATTGGTCCCCTGCGAGAATAACCTATAGCAAAATAAAATCTTTAAAATAAGTTATTTCAGTAAAAAAAATAAAAATGAGACAATATGAAATAAAGCTTGAACGCTGTCGATCTGAACCTTGTTCCATCAGCACTGAATGCCATCACGACAGAAGAGCGACCTGGTGCATCATAGTCAGATCTTGGCCCCATGTCGTCATAAAGCCAAGTCTTAATTTTTCCATCCGTTGATGCTGAGTAGATAAACTACACGAGAAAAAGGAATGTAGAATCAATTTTAATGACATGCCTAGATCGATGGCTTCTTCAAACGGGAGCACCATGGATCAGAATAAAGATTCCTAGGAGCACATCCACTTTAAACTGTAGTTATGATATCTTGGCATTCTAGGATGATGGCTTATCAGAAAATCTCTTTGTGATAGAGTACACACAACCATGAAAGTTCAAAAGATTTTAAACAAAGAAAATAATATGGCCAACTGCTGCTCCACTCAGACATAGTAAACAACCTTCTATTATAAATTTAACCAATCATAACTGAAGGAGAAAATTAAGAGAGAACAAATGGTGGAAGCGGAAAAGAGAATTTTCCTTATCAACAAATAATTAAGCAAAAAGGTCATTATTGTGAAGACCTTTACCCAGTTGCCAGTGCTCAAAAGCATTGCCCAAAAGAATCAAAGTTTGTAATTTTATCTTTGGACCATGTCACCATTTTTTAACAAGTACATTCTAATCAAGACATGTTAAAAGTTGGAAGACTTGCAAAACCCTTGAAAAGAGCAAGGTCCACAAAAACTACAGATTCACACTTCTCATACAAATGAAAGCAAATTTTCACCGAACCCAGGTTTAGCAAACAGAAGCCCAGTGAATAGTCAAGTACACATGCCAATTGGCCATGCTTTTAGTGTGATCTTATTAGTACGCAAAATAAGTAGGTACCTGAACATTTTCATTGTGGCGTGGACAAATGGAATATACAGGTGCTTCATGACCCTTGAAACTGTGTTGCTTAGCCCCAGTCACTGCATCCCACACCTGCATAACTACTAGCTTGGGTAAAAGGAGTCAAACAGCACAACCTATGACACTAAGGAAAACAATCAAAATATACCTTAATCAACCAGTCATCTCCACAAGTAACAACACATAACTGTTTGTTTGGACATGAAAAACCGAGATCATTAACACTTCCAACATGAGCCTCGATCTGTATCACGCATTAGTTTAGAATCAAAATCAAGTTGAACTCACAATTAGGTGGCAATTGTCTACAGAACAAAAAAGCTTAAGTTTTTCTCCATGCTTAGCAACAAACCTCAAGGTGGTTCCTTATGTCATCACTACCACGATATGAGTATATGTGCACCATGTGTTTGGAATAAGCAACACCTAAAGAGAACACCATAAATCATTATTAATATCAGCATGTGAACACTTCTTCCTAAAAATATTGCAAAGAAGTATGGCTCTCGGCAATTTAGGTTTTTCATCAATTAGCAAGTATTTACATACCAAAAAGGGTTCCATTGGGACTCCACATTACACGGTTGACTGATGCTATATAAGCATTGGCCAGAGATGCCTACAAAGAATCAAAACCCACAATCACATGGCCAAAAACAGAATAGCTTGATTTTATATAGAATTGAACTTCTATACCTGCAGTGTCACTGAACATGATCCTAGATCCCAAACCTTGAAATTTCTTACAGCGATCCTTGCACGGCTGCCCAACTCCCATACCGCAACATCGCCCATATTTGTTCCCACTAAAATTGTTTATGCAGAAAAGATGAAGAATCACACCCCATG
The DNA here is from genome assembly GCA_016097485.1 of Eucalyptus sideroxylon x Eucalyptus melliodora. NCBI lineage: Eukaryota > Viridiplantae > Streptophyta > Magnoliopsida > Myrtales > Myrtaceae > Eucalyptus > Eucalyptus sideroxylon x Eucalyptus melliodora. The sequence continues at coordinate 22,917,827 of CM027826.1, read as the reverse complement.
GTTTCAATTAGCTGAAACTTCTATCAAAATGACAACGAAAAGCAATCTTCCAATCATCATAAAACAATGTTATGCCTTAAAAGGGGAAACAAGTATGTCAACTGAAGAAAAGCACGGACATGTTTTTCATGGAGTAAGAAAGATGTGCTAACCGAGCAGCAGAATCTATTGTTCTGGATGGAAATCCATGCTCTTAACAGGTGAACCTTCAGTTAGGGTCAGGACTACGTTTTTGGGCAAGTCATCTGAAAAATATGAACTCTGACCATGGCTCTGGTTTTTGTATGTGACAGGCATAATGTTTACCGGCAAATTATTCACCTAATAGAAAGTCATAAAGATTACAAAACCAGTGAGTCTGATAGGAAATTTATGAAAGCCATGACCCTCCAAAGGTGCAAAAGTCATATGAGAGGCCCTGTTTTACTAGCATGCATGACCACAATCCATGCAAGCTGGAAGAAGATGTAACTCGCACCTACCTAGTTCCCGCTCCTTATTAATGTTGCCAATATATCGACATAGACCATTTACATGCCAACACCAAACACGAAATACAGAGACATGGCCCAATATGACATCACAATACGATCAACCAGTGTATTGACGAGATGCTTACGTACCTTAGTCTAATTCATTGGCTTGACATGTTTGATAAATGTTATGACATTACCATGAATTGACACAATCACAAAAACAATTAAGACATGCGGACACAACTTGCCAATCTTAGCCCTTTTGCACCTTTTTCTCTCCCAGAAATTCTTGTAATCCTTCCAATCCTCAGTTGACTCCAAATGGGTTTTTATAATTTATATATTCATTTCCCAGTGAATGACAATCATTAGGTTATCATCATAAAAGTTCAGGGTATTTAGGAACCTCAAAACTATAAGTTTCTCCTGAAGATTCTCAATGTATGATCTTATGCTGTAATAGTACCAAAGTGAAAGAGCTTTCAGAAGGTTTTCATTCAATGGCATGCATTAAAATATCATTAAGAAATAGAAATGCAAAAGAAGGGGCGACAAACTCCAGCTCCACTTTATAAGTCTGATGAATGTTGAGAAAAGCATTCCGGACATATCAGATTGTTAATCACCCAACAAAAAACTTTTTGGGCACATGGCCGGCGGGGAGAGAGAGGGGCGAATGGGTTCTTCAAACGATTTTGGTAAAAGGTTGGCTCTGGGGAGAGCGTCTTTAGACACTTAAAAAAGGTAGATACTGGAGAGAGCATGAACTACGACCCGAGGAAATACCCCGAGGCAGTGAAATCTACCATATGCAGCATCCCTCAAAACTTGAATCAAGTGCGGCGGAGGAAAGCCGGCTTAGCATTTAATGCTCAAAGTTCCACGGGGGAGAGACATGGCCTGTACTACCTTTCGGGTTGATCTGAACCGGTTGCGCCTAGTGGTCGTGCTAGGCCCAGCACCATTTTTAACAGGTGGAGGAGTACCCCACTTTCCTTTAGATCCCAATGGCTCAAGCACATAGACACTACCATCAGTAAGCCCTAGTGCAAACTCGTTAGGTTCCAATGGATGTGCTGCAATGACTAGTGGGTAGACTCTCAAGCTGCGAAATACATTAGTGAGGAATGAATGAGACTATTGGAACTTTGCAAATGAGACTTGCCATTTTCATAAAAGAATGAGGTCACACAGCGATAACCAATTTACCTAGGGTTTGGAGGGATATAAGCGGCAGGATTTATGCGACATCTCAATCTGAATGTAGAAGTAGTAAGAACACCAATTCTTCCGTCTTCAAAGCTCACATATATTGATTGGCCATTGCATGAAAATGTAGCATCTGTGATTGAACTGCTAGCTTCTCTAGTAACCCACTAGTTTCGATGAACAATGAATTAAAAAAAAAAAAAACATTTAGCATGAAGCAACTCAAGCTAATATCTTTACATATAATGCCTAATATTTCGCTTATTTTTATGCAATCAAGATGAAATAAGAGATTGGTTTGTGCATAACAAAAAAAATCTTCAATACCTGGTGGAGGCATTCTAGGTCAGGAGCTTCATATGTGGCGATCTGTGTTTTATGAACCACCAGCAGATGTATCTGATCCACGTGAAATTGAACACGAGTATCAGCAGGAGGAGCTGCGCCTCGCCCAGGCAGCATCTGCAGAAACTTACTAGTCCGCTTCTCCAGTCCATCAGTGCTCCAAACACACAACTGCAGTGATCATAGATATCCATCAAAGGTGAAATCAACATTGATGCACAAATGAAAGAATAGAATTCTACATTGTGTTTTTATATTAGAATCACACTGATCTATCTGTTGTAAGCAACAACAGGACATCATAGCTTCTTTTTTCCATACTTAATGGGATGGGATTAATTTTTCAACACAAAAGATGAAGTTTTTTGGAAGGATTTATTCTGCCGGTAAAGGATGCCTTCATGACCTGACGTATGCTGAGGACATAGGCATCAATATATCCAGAGTGAACATCAACTCTTTTTATGGAGCACTTTAAACTACATTGCTCTCTCTTCCCAAAACTTATGCATGTTTACTTGGAAGTAAGATGTAGCAGAGGTCTAGTACCTGAGAGTTAGCATCAGAAGACACCAAAACATTTAGGACACCAGAGAAAGCAAGGCCCGTAATTCTTTTCTGATGTCCTCTTAGTATAGCCTTGAACCAAGAAAGTGAAAATAGTCAATATCCCTTAACTTTGTTGTAGATAACAAGGATAACTTTCAATGACAATGAAAATAGGTCTCGGGATTATTGTAAATTCGAATAGAGGAGTCCTCCATTCCTATTGAAATAATGGTTTTGTCTTGAGGATGGAACTCCAGAAATGTTGTTGGTGATGGTGTGCGTAGAAATGCTGTCGCTGTCTGGAATATCAGCAGGAAAGATAGTATTAACAAATATACAAGTAAAAGTGGGCCATATGTGCCAAGAGGCACTAGCCTCAATGGCATCTCCCTTCTTCGGAAAGGGAGAGAGCAATTCAACCATCACATCTCTGGATGGGTGAAAAAAACTCTAACCTTCTTTTCTTTAATCAGTAAGAGCAAAAAGATTCCACTGGAACAGAGAAAAGCCCTTGTCTCACTTAGAAAGTGAAGGATATATGCTGCACTTGTGACTCTACCACGTAATCCACATAAAAATCAGAGTAATTGCTTTCGTGGACCTCCTAAAAATAAAGTTTAATACTTTCCATACATGATAGAAGTAATCAATTTTAGCTCCCATAAAAATGTGAAAAGGAAACAGTGCAGGCATATTCAGTACAAAGGAGTAGTTCATCATCTCGTGCCTTGTGGACAGTGCTAATAGAAAATGACAAGAAGATATAAACATGCCTCTGGGAAATGATTCGCCGCAGAAGAGATCACATCGGCCAAAAGATCGTCCCCCCTGATGCTGACAATAGATCGTTCATTGACAGTGCAGAGCACGGAACTGCATCTTCAGGATTTGTATCACTTGTGTCATTGGTCATCCAATTCCAAGCAGGAAGTTGCCGCAACTCTAATTCTACCCTAATCGTGGCCTGCAAAAAGAAGAATCAATGTAGTTAACAGCGCGCTAAACAATAAAACAGTTTGCCAATTTTAAGGAAAAAAGAAGATTCCTTACCCTGCCTTCTAAGTTTGCATTCTCTTTTTGCCATTCCCAGAGCTTGTGTACACCATTCGATGATAATGCCCGAATGGCATGACCTGAGTTTGAATAGGTTAATCTCGAGACCTGCTTCATTTTATCAGCTTCAGTGGTGACAGTTAAATATAATACCCAAAGTTAAAAGAAAATGCAAAAGAAAGAGCTCAAAGAACCGGGCATTAAATGATAGATGCATAAATTCATGTAAAGAGACACTTGGTGACGCCATATATATATATATATATATATACACACACAGAGAGAGAGAGAGAGAGAGAGAGAGAGAGAGAGAGAGAGAGAGGGAGAACAGAGCATATGATACACTTGACACCAAAACCCAGTTGAAACAGTTACCAAAAGAAAACTAGAACCGACTTAAATCGTCTAGCTGTATATCTATAGAACCAAGAGAACTCTGTGCGGTTTTCGTGCAAAAATACAGTGCCTTCACCCATGTTACTCTTTTCTGGGAATGCCTATCCTTTTACCTCTAGTATTCGTGTGCTTAGATTCAACAGGCAATTTTCCCCTCAAATTTTCCAGAAATTGACAAGCACAAAATAGCTCAATTCATAAGTTTCGCATTCCGTACAAGCATCCAAGTGGTGCACAATGATATACTTTGCTTGCCATGTATAAAGCCAAATTCATCTCGTGAAGAATCTGTGCCTTCTACCGCATGTAACTGCATGAGATTCTACATTCTAAATCAAACATCATCTGTCTCGCTATTCATCGTTATCATGAAATTCATGACCTCCATGGCCAATGAAACTCAAGCACAATTGCCACACCATAATCACAGATTTATTAATGTTGATCTTATCCTTTTTCCTATTTGTATAGTTGAAACAATCAATTAACATTAAAAGGCCAAATGAGGAGATGACAAAGCCTTCCAGGCGTTGAGGTTTAAGAGATAATTAATTGGACCACAAGTGAATGAAACTAATAAAGCAAGTGCATAAAATGCGACCCCTATTCAAATTTGTGCTTATCTAGTAGAAACATGACAATTTAATGCGGAAAAGAAATGCTACATAAGAAAATCCTAATTTGGCAATCATTTGTACCCTTGTAGCCGTTAAGATATCAGGCAGCCTTATAGACCAGCATTGTAATGGTTCATTGATTTCTGTCGGTTTCCAAATTCGTGATTTGCCTCGTGACTTATCAGCAATTCTGGGCTTCACATCGGCCATGTTCTCACTGTCTGTAAAGCTCAAAAGAGAGTATGTCATTGAAAGATGTCCAATAAACATGAACATACAAATGCAATTATTACGTCATTTAAGTAACAGAGAAAGCAACAAATAAAGCTCCTTAAAAACATTTAACTACCTAATGCAGTAACGATATCACTTACCAGACCTACCATTGCTGCCACTGGAGCACCTCTATTACCCATGCTTGCTCCAGCATTAGCATTACCAGAACCAAATATTGTGATTGCTGATGGCTACATAAGATTCAAGACATTTAGTAAGCTCATCTCTATGAAAGTTAATCAAAACCAGAGATTACATTCATGATGGGAGAAGATGTAATCAAAATGCATCTTTCGAGTGCCATGGCTTTGATTAATTTTCTACAGGACTCACTGGTTTTGATTTATTTTCTATAGGAGTCCCCTAATAGAAAGTCATAAAGATCACAAAATCTGTAAGTCCTATAGAAAATCAATCAAAGACACGGCACTCAAAGGATGTAGAAACCATATGAGAGCCTCTCTTTTACTAGCATACATGAGCACAATGCATGCATGATGGGAGAAGATGACACTCACACCTATTCAGTTCCTGCTCCTCATGTTGCCAATATTACATGATAATACCAAACACAAAAAATACAGACACAAACCAATATGACACATCACAATACGTCTAACCAGTTTACTGACAAGATATTTTCATGTTTTTGTCTTAATTAATGGTTGGCATGTTTAATAGAAGTTATCATGAATTGACACAATCACAAACACATTTAAGACAAGCAGACATGAATTGACAACCTTAGCCCTTTTGCTACTTTTCTCTCCATCAGACTTTCTGGTAATCCTTCCAATCCTCAATTAGTTCACTTTCCAGCATATAATGATCATTAGGTTATCATCATAAAATTAAGGATATTAGAAACCTCAAAACTGAAAGTTTCTCCTAAAGATTCTCAATGCATGATCATATGCCGCAATAGCACCGAAGTGAGAGCGTTTTCAAAAGGTTTTTCTTTTAATGGCATCGATTGAAAGATAATTAAGAAATAGAAATGCAAAAGAATGGGCAACATATTCCAGTCCACTTTATAATTTAAGAAATCTGAAAATCCCGACTTTCATGAACAAAGGACTTAAAGTAGTGAGAAGTACATGCGAATGTTGAGAAAAACATTCCATACATAATAGATAATTAATCACAATACTATTCTTTGTAGATGGAACCATCCATTAAAAACTGAAGAATGATAAAGAAAAAACAAGATGAAATAAGTACTTCATCTGAGGTTCCGAAAGGTCTTGATCTCTTCAAAACAAGTTCAGAATCTGTTGTTTGGTGGTCCATGGCTGAGTTGTTGGCAGTAGTTGTCCTGCGACGCTTTAAGGGACGCTTTAGGAGATCTGTGTCGCAAGACAAAAAGTAAATAGAATGCCAAACTAATAGCTTGAACTTGTGGAAATTAAAAAATCAAGTTTCACAGCTTTTCCACTATGAGTTAAAGAAAGGTTTGGGAGACATTCAAGCCAATCAGAAAGAGTGAGTTTCTTAAGAAAGGTTAGTTGGCAAAGATTCGGCAATTGTGGGATCTGGCAGGTGACATCTAAATGAAGATTGTCTCACAAAACCAGTTCACCTGTATTGCTTGGTAATCCTTCTGGATTTTTCCCCCTGAAGCTCTCAAGTCTTGGAGTTCCGCCAATATTCCCCTATCATCATGCGATTCTGTTATGTTAATTCTCCTATTGTTCAACATCCGCAAGTTTTGCATATTTCCAATGCCTTCACGTAATTCCATAATCATTGTAGAACTAAAATGCAGCTTCGTTGATGACAACTTCCCAATCGAGTTTGGGATTTCTCTCAACAAGTGGCATCTCAATAATAATAAGTGCTTCAAAGACACGAGAGAGCCCATGGAAGCTTGGAAGTTGAGCAAGTTTGTCGCATTCTGTTAGGTCAAGAAGAGATAGAGATGCTAGATCGCCTATGGAGCTGGGTATGTGGGCTAATGATGCACAATAGGAGACATCAAGTGTCTTGAGCTTCTTCAGAGAACCAATTGATTTGGGTAATTCTTCAATCGCTGTAGATTTTAAGTGTAGTTCAATCAATGATTCTAATTGTCCAATTGAGTCTGGGATTGCTTCCAATGAACTGCATCTTGATAATAGCAAGTGTTGCAATGACACGAGAGAGCCTATGGAGCCGGGTATGTGGGCTAATGATGCACAACATGAGACATCAAGTGTCCTGAGCTTCTTTAGAGAACCAATTGATTTGGGTAATTCTTCAATCGCTGTAAATTTTAAGTGCAGTTCAGTCAATGATTCTAATTGTCCAATTGAGTCTGGGATTGCTCCCAATGAGCTGCATCTTGATAATAGCAAGCGCTGCAATGACATGAAAGAGCCTATGGAGCCTGGAAGTTGAGCAAGCTTGTCACATCCTGTTAGGTCAAGAAGTGACAGAGATGCTAGATCGCCTATGGAGCTGGGTATGTGGGCTAATGATGCACAATAGGAGACATCAAGTGTCTTGAGCTTCTTTAGAGAACCAATTGATTTGGGTAATTCTTCAATTGTTGTAAATTTAAGTGCAGTTCAATAAGTGATTCTAATTGTCCAATTGAGTCTGGGATTGCTCCCAATGAGCTGCAACTTGATAATAGCAAGAATTGCAACAACACTAGAGAGCCTATGGAGCCTGGAAGTTGAGCAAGTTTGTAGCATTTTGTTAGGTTAAGAAGTGACAGAGATGCTAGATCACCTATGGAGTTGGGTATGTGGGCTAATAATTCACAATGGGAGGCATCAAGTATCCTGAGCTTCTTCAGAGAACCAATTGATTCGGGTAATTCTTCAATTCTTGTGTAATGTAGGTCTAGCTTAGTTAATGACACAAGGGAGGCTAAGGATTTTGGAAGTTGAGTAAGTAGTTGACAATTTGAGGCATCTAGAGTCTCCAGCTTCGTCAAACAACCTCTTGAAATAGGAATCTCTTGTATCTTAGTGTTCTTTATTCGAAGCTCCCTCAATTTTTCCATTCTGCCTACTCCTTGAGGTAACTCCTCCAATTTCTCACAACTTTCGACATTCAAGGAGACGAGAGTCTTGACGCCCTCGACAGAAGGATGAATCTCTTCTAGATGCTTACAACATTCAAGATTCAAAATCTCCAAGCTCTTGAATGCGGACAAGTCCAGGATTGTTCTCAAAGTACAATACTTGAGATTGAGAACTTTGAGTTCGGTTGCCATCTGAAAGAAAGAGAAGATACCACCGTGAGATTGGACAAAAATACCAATGCTCCATTGCTCCTTCACAGTTGTTTTATTTAATTTTAATGGTCATTTTTAGTAGTATTTTGGCTAACCAATGTATAAATGTTTTAAAGCATATCATTGCAAAGAGAATGTTAGAGATGTATAAGTGCTAACCAGAATTATTTGCAAATAACATTTGATAGAAAATATCATATTTAGTTTTTCGAAGTTATGGTGATGCTGTTATTTATTGATTAGAGATATCCAAAGTTTATTATAAAAAATAAATGGCTACTTTATTTATGGAAAAATAGTTTAAATGCTATATGTACAAGATATAAAAAAATGTTATAAATATTTAAATGCAATGGGAAGGATAATTTAATTTCTCATATAAAATTACTACATTATAATTGTGTTGTATGGTGACTTCAACAATTAAATATTATAATAAATAAATATTGTGTGCAACAAGTCAGAGTAGTTCATAAATTATTCCCATTACTCTAAAAGTAACAATGAATTTAAAATTTTAGTATGTATGTAAAAAATATCACTGCAAGGAATTTTTTTTTCCTCCATGAAAGAAGATCCATAAATACATATAACAAGAATTGCTAAAAAGACATTTTTGCATGGGGAGAAATTAACTAGAAGCCATAACAATTTAGATTAAAGTTAAGGTTGGCACAATATTGATAGCTATTAATTAATATAGTTAAAAATAATTAGTATGTCTAATGGTAAGCATGACTGGTTGTTAAGATATTAAGGGGCAAAAGCTTCTAGCATATTTAAGTGCCTAAAATTCCACTTATGCTTAGAGGAAAATCCATAATACGAGGATAGATTTTCAGAAGAAATAAAGGTGAACTTGGTGCAATTAGACTCATCGACAACATGTCATTATTTGTAGGAGATATGCCTTATCTGCGTCTTACCTTTAGTGGATCCCATCCTCCCCAATCCTCCTAATCTTACCATCCGATAGATCAAGAACGATTAATTTCTTCGGGCGAAAGATGGCCGCTTCAAGATCCAAGCAACAACTTGTCCATTCAAGCCATCTTAATTTAGGAAGCAAGTTCTGAAAATCTCCGGTGAGATTTGCACCATTTGCTCGAAGGAACCTCAAGTTAGTCAAGTTTTTAAATCTTTCAGCTGTGTAGGTTTCTCCCATAGGAAGACAAAGGGCCTCAATCTCACTAGTGCCCTGCAATTAGGAAACGTTATAAATTGTAATGTTGAATGATGGGATGAGACCAACTGTATATAAGAAAAGATGTATTGACTTCAAATTTGTTGTCATACTATTATGATGTAGTTCTCACCTTTGACTTCATGACATGATAGGTTATGGTTGCATATTATTTATCTAATCTATGTAAAAGTTTGAAGCTCAAGAGGTGTTCTCCTGAATTTTCCTCTTCCAATTATGCCATTCACAATTTGCACCTTTTAAATACCCAAAAGGCGCATCCTTTGAAAATTACAATAGAAGCCATCTCTTCATGCATACACTAGTTCAAATATATCTATCAAATCTCATGCCCTTTTATCTAGGAAACAACAAAATCCTAACTCATATCCTTTATATGAGAAACAACACAGTTGTTGTAGTTTGAACACATCTATCAAACTTGCCATCATAACATCTATCAATACTAAAGAATTCCAATTGTAGAATCCCCCTCTTTTTCTTATGTATCTTGTTTGCAATTCTCTATAGCACAATGAAAAAGAGAATTCCATCCCAAGAAGTATGAATGTGTTTTACATTCCTTTCTTATGATGTGTTTTGTTTCTTCAATGAGTGTTTTTCATTGTATGCATAAGAAAACATATACCAAATGTTATATAAATGGTTTGTTACTTCTCTTTTTATTACTACAAATGTTTGATGCTATCTTTTCATTTTGTGTTGATTTTGTTACAGAGAAAAGCAGTCATCTAATCTTTTGATCAAGTTTCCCATGGATTAGTAATATCTTGCTGATAGACATATAGGACATGAAGATTAATTACATTATGTCAATATTAATTCTGTGTGAGCACGTCGTTGTGAAGTTGTTTAGTTTTCTTACTTATTATCATTCGTTGTAAGTGTAAAGCTATTTTATCACTTAGATATAAACTTTGAGGTTCTTTATGTAAAAAATAGGTCATGTATGTATAATTAAAATATTTAACTTCCAAGTTTAATAAGTATCATGTTAAAACTTAGGGTTAATATAACGAAAAACCTCAAACTAATATATCTGTGACAAATTTACTCCAAACTAATTTTTGGGTAATCAAAAACCCCAAATTAATACATCTGTAATAAATTTATCCCTAATTTAATATTTATGTTACCAAAATTCTCAAACGATACATTCGTAACATATTTACCATCCATTAACTTCTGTCAAATTTTATCATGAAATTACTGAGTTGAATGGCACATGGCAATAACTCAATTGACATTGAAAATTCATATTAGTTTAGGGTAAATTTATATCAGTTTGGGGTTTGTGATGACACAAGTATTAGTTTTCGTTAAATTTTGTTATCAAATTATTGAGTTAAATGACATGTAACAGTTGACTGGTATACCAATTTGGGATTTTACGCTCCGTTTGCCACAATTTACAATTTTTGTGATTTTTTTTTTGTGGTATGAATCCAATTTAGTGGATGGTATATTTGTTACGAATTTACCAGTTTTGGGTTTTTTGCAGTTGAATAAATTAGTTTATGGTAAATTTGTCATAAATGTACCAGTTTAGGGTTTTTTTATGGTCAGTCGGGGTAAATTTGTCACAGATGTACCAATTTGAGGTTTTTTATGGTCAAAAATATAATTTTAGGTAAATTTGTCACATGTGTACCAGGTTTGAGATTTTTTAGGGTATTAACCCATTTTTTAATGATTTGTTAGGCTCCTTTGATTTTTCATACTTTTTATTATTATTATTATTATTATTATTATTATTATTATTATTATTATTATTATTATTATTATTATTATTATTATTATTATTATTCTACAAACATTTCTCTTATTCTCGAATTCAAAACAGAAGTACCCCTCGATTAGTGTCATTGACTTTATTGTTGCATGAAAAGACATTTCTCTTCGAAAAATGACATTAAACAAATAGTAAATCATTTATATTTGGGAGAAGTATCAAAAAAGTTTCAAACCTATTGCATTGGTATCAATTTAATTCTAAACTTTTTAGTTAGAATAATTTAGTCTAAACCCTTTTATATTTGTACTAATTCAGTCCATTCGGTAATTTAGACTGGAAATTAGTGACGTGGACGCTAGTGATCCTATGTGGTGTTGCCGACACTAAAGTGAACATTTTAAAATGAATTTTTACTAATTTTTCGATTTTTATTTTATTTATTTCCTTTTTTCTTATTTTTCCCCTATCCCCCCATTTTTCCCTTTCTTTGGACTATGGCCATTGTCAGCGACCGGCCATAAGTGGGGCCTGGCAAGGGCATCGTGGCCCTCGCAGGATCCGGCAAGGGCGAGACCCTTGTGGCCCGAGTGAGGGCAACCCTTGCCGACTCGGCAGAGCGGTTGAGGGGTGACCTCACCAAAGGCCGTGAGGGTGACCCTTGCCAAATCCAATGAGGGTGGACCTTGGCTAGACTTGGCAAGGGCCACCTCGTCCGTCCACGAGGGTCTCACCCTTGCTAGATTCGGTGAGGGCGACCCTAGTCGGCTTTTGCACGTGGCCGGTTGCCGATCGTGGCTAGTCACCGGTTATGGCTGGAGCCAGCCACAATCCAAAGAAAGGGGAAAAAAAGGAATTTTTTTAAAAAATAATAAAAAAATCAACAAATTAGTAAAAAAATTATTTTAAAATATCCACATCAGCACCAACGATGCCACGTGGGGTCACTAGTATCCATGTTACTGACTTATGGCTTAAATTGGCTAGATGGATTGTATTGATACCAACATAAAAATGTTTAGGGTTAAATTGGTCAAATTGAAAGGTTTATGACTAAATTGGTACAAATGCAATGGGTTTAAGATTTTTTAGGTACTTTACCCGAAAAATTTTGTAATGTACACTTGTGTAAGAAAAATCTCAGATAAGTTGCAATACTCATTAAGAGAGAGCGACATCCTAATTTCCAATAATGTCAATGAAACGACACTGAGGACGATAATAATAGAAGAAGGTTCTTTGTTCACTAGAGCAAGCACTAAGTAGAGGACCAATGTCACTTTGATAGTAGAACATGGACAAAGGGAGCAAAAGAAGAGACAAGGTTACCTTATCTTCCTCTAGCATTTCCAAGGTTTTTTCGGAGTCCCATAACCTACTGCGATTTTGAGGCTTCTTCATGTCTTCCTTGCGGACAATTTGCCGACCAAGATCTCGCAATTGATCATGCATTATGAGCTCACGATTCTCTCCAACTTTTATTAATGACCTTGATCTCAATACTCCAATTCATTTCGTTGGGTAAAATTCACAAGCATTCCACATGTAGGATGCAATTCTCCAGTCAATGCCAATAAAGAAACAAGCGATATCCAAAAATATTTGTTGTTCTTCATATGTTAATGCATCGTAACTTATTTTTAGCGTGTCTTGCACTTGCTCTTTAGGGACATTTTTTAACTCTTTAATCGTATCTTTCCATACTCCTTGATGTTGACCGTGCAAAAATGAACCTATAATTACAAGAGATAAGGGAAGTCCTCCGGTGGTAGACACAACTTTGTTAGTGAGTTTCTCAAATTCACTTGGAGGAGCGTCCTTTCGAAACGCATATCTACTAAACAGAATCAAAGAATTATCCATATCCAGTTCCTTGTGCTCATGTTTGTAGCTCACATTTGCATTCTTAAGAATACTCTCATCTCTGGTGGTAATAATGATCAAACTTCCTGGAGAAAACCAATTATGACTTCTGGCTAAATAATACAGATGTTTATCAGAATCCACGTCATCAAAAAGAATCAGCACTTTCTTATTTTTCAATTTGGATGAGAGCAACTTAATCCCTGTATCCTTATCACGAACTTGATCTTTTTTCTTCAGGATATCATTGATTAAGCTATTCTGCAAGTGCTCAACACCGTCCTTATATTTTTCTCTAATGTCAGCAATGTAGCTACGATATTTGAATTTATTTGAGAGCTTGTTATAGATGGTTTTAGCAATAGTTGTCTTACCAATGCCTCCCATTCCATGGATGCCAACAAATAGGGGGGCATGAGAATTATTAGCTATAAATTTCATAACCTTCTCCACATGACTATCAATTCCAGTCAAATTCTCAGGAGTATCCAACTCAAACTTTTCAAACAGCTCATTTAACACTTCTTGAACAACCGAGTTCACCAATTCTCCTTCAGGCCTGTCAAATGTGACAAGAGTTCAAATACGTTGCAACAATAATTTCATATTGCTTATCTAATGAGAATAGAGTAATAAATAAATCTATGGATAAATCGAAAAACTTCAAGAATTGTTTTTGTCACTACTCCATACATTATCTTATATACTAAGACTAAACTGAGAAATGCTAGCGGTTGCTTCATATAGCGCGCCTCATACCATTATTAGGCAAACGTAATATATTGAATAAAGAAGAAATTTGAGGGTATCGCTATTGAATCTTGAATATTGTATATATTATGGGTTGAAATTATTTTTTAAACCTGCTGCTACTAAAGATATTAGTATGAAGTGGATGTGACTTTGAAAACTTTCTGGAGTGGTTGAATAAGCAAAAATCCAATAAGTCTGCCTCGTTTGAGAGTTCAACCATCAGTCAATAAACAAGTCGCAACTTTTTATACAAGAGGAATCCAAGTCCTATAATACCAATCTAGAAAGTTGCTTAGAGTACTATATTATGGACTTCTTGAATACAATTGAGGGGATTTCTCCTTATTTGCGCAATTGTACATGCTTACAAGATTCTACGCGTGTTTCTATATATCATGTGTACGTTATTTTCCATTTGAGTATCTATGTTTAATGATTTTAGTCAATCTGATATTGATATTATTGGAAAGTAGAAGAATAATTTTCCCCAAAATGAGAACAACGCTTCAATTTATGCAGGTGTATGAGATAGAAGTTATGTGTTGAAGATAGGAAAATGCATTGAAAAGTTACAAGTATATAATAAAGATAATCTTTTTTTTAACTTTTTATATTACCTTTCTTGTATATAATCAATCAAATATTTCTTCTGTAAAAATGAGTTTAATGGCAACCAATTATCGACTTGGGATAAGTACATTGAAAGTCCTAAAACTTGTCACAAAAGTGCAATTTAATCCTAAAAATTTTAATGGTGTAATCAAGTCCTAAAACTTATCACGAAAGTGTAACTTTGTCCTAAAATTTTAAAAAGTACAATCAAGTTCTAATACTTATCAAATTGATTCAATCAAGTCCTTATGTTGATTGCATATTTTGAAGATTTTAGGACTCGATTGCATTTTTATGATAAGCTTTATGACTTAATTGTACTTTTTAAAAATTTTAGGACTTGATTACACTTTCGTGAAAACTTTTAGAACTTGATTGCACTCTTTAAAAGTTTTAGAACACAATTACATTTTCATAACAAGTTTTAGAACTTTTATTTCACTTATCCCTATCGACTTTAATGATTTAACAAATATAATTTGGGAAAATAAAGAATTATGGCTTTGACAATCACATGCACGGCATATGAGGTTACGAGCTTCAAATTGAAACCACCAATAAGCTGTACCATTAATCTCAAACGAATTTGAAATTAGAAAAGTTAGTGTTGAAGATTAACGTAGTTTATACTTCAAACATGAAAAAAGAAGGGCACTATGTTATAAAATCTTTGGATATAAGAGTAAAAAATCATTTGAAAAATCTTATATTATTCAAGCGAATGGGATCCTTACAATGAAATCTAAAATTAGATTGGTCAATATCATTAAAGTAACTTTTAAAAAAGAATAACTCATGGAACTCATGCATCGCAGATATTACTGCTGGCAAGATCTTACAGCTTTTTCATTATTAGAAAGAAAACCCAAAAGAAAGAAAATGACGCAGACAGGAATACAACTAGTAAACATCCACCCAAACTAAAAGAAAGTACAGAAAGTTTTGGAGAAAATTTTTACCCCGTGACTAGCCATCCTTTCAAGCCGCTGACGTCATTGAGTGCTTTCTTCCATTTCTGCGATATCATTGGGTCGAAACCCCCATCAAGCAAACACCTCTCATACTCAAGGAACGCATCTCCAAAATCTCCGGTTTGATGTCGCACGTGTGATGGTTCCACATTATAGAATATAGGCAACACTATATGCTCTGTCTTATATTGGCACTCCATCATTCGAACCAATTCATTTAGACACCAATTACTTGTACCATAATTCACGGAGAGAATGGGGATCGAGATCTTACTATTCTCAATGGCTGCAAAAAGATCTGGGCCGATCTTCTTGCCTTGGTGGAGTTCGTTATTGTCTCTGAAAGTAGAGATTCCAGCGTCAATGAGCTTATGGTAGAGGTGATCAGTGAAGCTATTTCGAGTATCTTTACCGCTAAAGCTCAAGAACACGTCGTAATAGTTTCCAGACGATTCGGTCGATGAACTAGATACACCATTGGTAGTTTCTATTGGAGTCGAACTAGATACACTAGAATTAGTTTCCGTCGGTGTAGTCAACGAATCACATGTGCCAGTATCAGAATTTTCTGCATTTCCATGCACATTAGCTTTCTTCTTATTGAGGAAATAGAACGACGCGAGCCCAAGGAGAAGGATTAGTGCCACGAGCTCGGCGAAAGAATGCCCAAAAATAAGACGATGCATTTCGTCTTTGCTCCGACTTCGCACTTGATCTTTGCTTTCAAGTCCAACAGAGAAGAAAATCAGAATGCCTCTCAAGAAACACGAGATGCCTTCTTATTCCCTATGGTCTCTTCCTTGGATTGATTTATATAGTCAAAAACAGCTTGTAACCGTAATCGCACCAAGAAGTCAAACTTGTCAAGCTGCATATACAAATAAATTAGTAATTCATTCACCGGAAAACAGAAACCACATACTTAAGAGTTATTGTCTTGACGTGGCGAAAATCTCAATGCACAGAGAATCCAAGATGGTACATATCCTGGTAGCAGACAATATGTGAGGAAATTTCGATGCGGGAGTAGAGAAAAGAAATTAAACCAAATCTTGACGTGGCGAAAATCTCCATGCACAGAGAATCCAAGATGGTACATATCCTGGTAGCAGACAATATGTGAGGAAATTTCGATGCGGGAGTAAAGAAAAGAAATTAAACCAAATATAAATAGACAACTGCTGTTAAAATTTCAATACACTTGAAATGGAGAGAGAGACTCAGGATGAGACTGTGACATGGATTTACCGGAGAAGATGAAAAGTGGAGAGAGAGAGAGAGAGAGAGAGAGAGAGACGGGGCTTTGTCCGGTCTAAGTCCAAATTAAAATAAGATATGAATTGGCCAGATCTGCACACATGACTAGCAATGACTAGAGTCGGTGCATTTTTTCCAGACAAGTGGTCAAAATAGATAAATACATACAATGGGGTGAGGGCACGCTCCGCCTAGTGGATGCACCGTTGAAATATTTTTCTTTTTGTTATCTATTTTCCATCAGAAAAAGGCATTTTGTTTAATATATATTAACGCTCTTGATCCCTCTTAGGAATTTTGCCCTCTCACTTTGAGCCTGTTGCATATTGTAGTATCAAATAAATAAACTTCTAATGGATGTAAACTCCAAATTGATCTATTAAACTTATTCCTCAAATCTACGAAATGGACATGTTTATGCAATATTTTAATTAACTTCAAAAAGTCAACAGATCAGCACAATTTCCAAGAAAATTGAAATTCCTACACATTTTAATACGAAAATGAAAGTTTATATTCTCCATGGTTAAGTTGAAAGTTTAGGACATTTGTAATAGCATGTGGAAAATTGAAGATTCTCTTGAATATTAGGCAAAAGTGATACGCAAAAAATTCACTTTTTCCAAAAATGATTTTTTAAAAGAAAATGAAACTGTATAGATTCCCACGCTTCTATAACATCTATTCTTATAAAATGTATTTATTCACTTGCTAAATGTTAAATTATGATTTGGTCATATCTTGTTACACCCCGAACCCCGGGCGCGCACACATCCCTTGGCGGTCGATTAAAAATGCAACGTCTCAGGATGTGTTGCCAACCCATTCTTTTTTTTTTCTTCCAATTAAGCACATGCGGAAGCGAATTAAATACACACCCGGCCAATCAACAAACATAGGGATAATACCTAGGAACAACAAATTCATTTATCAACTGTTAACACTAGGAAGTTTAATACTTATGGGCCTCTCTACAGCCACTTCCTATCGACCTTCTCAAAACAATCCGAGACTAGGGTCAACCTACTTTACTAACAACAGGGCCTGCCAAAAGGTGTTGCCTCTTGCGCTCACTACATCCTCTCTCAGCAAACCTCCACGCTACAACCCTGAAAATGGTTAACCCACGACGGGTAAGATAAAAATCTCAACGAGTCAAAACCTTAAACCCTGATTAGGACGCAAATTTGCCTCGAATGCAGTCCTAAACACGCACCATACAGAACTTACCTCGCCTTGGTACATCCTTGCACATTAGTATATCAAATATGCCAATATAATATCACAAGCACAATTAATAACCGGAACACTTCATTTTCATATCTTAAACAATCACATAGGTCTCGATTATAAGGTAAAATCATTATAACACGTCCCATACCATATCACACAATTTTGCCCCATAATCAGGCGCAACTATCACAGCCACTCGGGCGTGTTCCAGTTATTATAGCCTAATGGCCACGGCCAACTCTACAGTCGGCGATCATTCGGACCCCCGTTGGGCATCCGATAAAAATCAGGCATTGTCCCGCCCCCATCGAGCACAGTATTGTCAAGAACCCCTGCCTAGACGGCATTCCACACAGGAGTATTGGTCCGGCCTCCACCACAACCGGCTTTCGAACCTCCGCCGGGCATCCAATAGAATTGGGCATCGTCCCCAAACTCCTGTTGGGGGACGGATTCAATTACATGACCACACACGCGCGCACTTGGCCAAGAACACCGTACTTTGCACTCAAATACCTCATGTTCAAATAATGGACTTGACCACTTTTCTCCGTATTAAAAATCATTCCAGTAATAATCGTGCGTGGTCACACTTTTAAATCGAACCATCAAATTGGTACGCTCCCAATTTAAAACTCCACGATTTTATATAATACATAAAATTTGGCATAAAAACCCGACACCTGGCATTTTTCCATCCAAAAGCCCATAAAACCAAGTTTTGTAATAATAATCAATCACTAGCACCAAGCACTCAATTGCACATATAAGCCATCAAATTCACATATAAATCCATCATATAGCCAAGAACACCCAAATCCCTTTTTAAAAATAAACTTAGTAACTCTTTTTTTTTTTTTGTTCGAACATTCTAAAATAAATTTGTACAGGGTCACGTATTTGAAATTAAGCTGCCAAACTTTGCACGCATCTAGTATAAAACCTCATTGTTTTATTGAGCACATAAAAATTGGCGTCCAAACCCAACACCATATTTCTTTTCTAATTTCTTTTCCAACCACCCTCTTTTGAAAACAAACCTTAGTACCCCCTCTTGTTTTTTTTAGGTTCAAAACGTTTAGAAATAAATTCATAGGTGCTCACATATTCAAAATTAATCCATCAAAATTTGCACGCACCTAGTTTAAAACCTCATTTTTTTGTTGGGCAAATAAGTTTTGGTATCCGGACCCGACACCTCATTTATTTTCTATTTAATAGTCCATAAGGTCACCTTTTACAATAACAATAAACAACCAACAAAGAGAAATCAACCTCATGATGTCACACATAAGTTCTCAGCATGCCACAAGTCAACCCAATCACAAAATATACTCTTTCCAGCAGGCAAAACACCAAGAACAACCACTAGACCACAATCGGTCCTAATTGGCAGAAATCGGTCTACTCATGCATCTACAGAATTAATTCTAGAAACCTAACCAAACGAGTTCAGAAAATTCTCAAATTCGATTATGTTATAAAGGACACTTAAAAAAAACATTTTTAATGGGGACACCTTGATCCAAGTCCTTCTAGAATGAGAGAAGTAAATTGCCCAAACTGTTACAAAAACCATGTCTATGTCCAGAAATTCTATTTTCAAAAATTAGTTTGATTCGAGATCCAAAACTTGTTCGTTTGATCTGAAATTTAACTATTTTAAACTAAAAGATGTGATGAAAAACTTTTGTGAAGGAACTCTTTGGAAAATCGAACCCTAAGAGTTGATAAAAATCCTTTGAACACCAAAAGATCACTGTTTCCAGCACAATCCGAGATTTTGTTTTGCAAATAACAAAGCTGAAATCTCATTCTTTTAAATCCCTAAAATCTTGAGTAAAATATATATCATAGCTGAAAATGTCTAAAACATTTCTCAAGAAGGAATTAACCTCAAAATCATAGCACATTTCGATCCACAAAAATGGCAAACAACGAGCATCCAGTAAACTGAGCTGGGAGAAATCCATTAAATTAGGCTAAACCATCTTCACTAGTGCTAATCTAATCAATTAGATTAAAATTAATATATATTAAGGCTAATCTCACTTAATAATAATAATTTAACTAAGCTAATTATCACTAATCTAACCCTCTAAGCACAATTAACAAACCTAATCAAGGATTAGGGAGTTAACTCACCAGATTAGGACGGCGGCAGGCTCACGGCGACGGCAACGTGATGGCAGTGAGGACCCGAGACTGCCGTGACTCACACGGAGGCTCAACCAAGGCTGAAAACAGCCCTACAAGCCTTCAGCCAAGGCTGGTGCTTGCTGGACAGAGGTGAAGGAGCTGCTGGACACGGCTGTAGTGATGCGGCCAAGGAGCTCCGGTGGCGCTGGAATGAAGGTGGCGAGCTGATGTAGTGGTGCTGGTTGTGTGGCAGCAGAAGGAAAGATGGAGGGGAATGAACGTGCAAAGAAATGAAGAGAAGAGGGGAAGAGGAAGAAGAGGGAGAAGAAGGGCTGTTCTTTGCTGGGGAGGCTGAACGTGCGTGACCCGGGGGGCGGGGGGGGGGGGGGGGGCGTGAGATAGAGTGAGGAAAGAGGGGGAGAGAGAAGAGAGAGCTAAGAAGTCAAGGCAAGCACCAATCAACACCTTTGAGCAAATATCTAGCCATCATCACATGCCGCAAAAGTATTCAGCCCATCCAATGGAGAATTTGCTCTCATTTCACCGAAATTAAGCCATTTTGGTGTAGATAAATATGCCATCCTTCAGCCACTTAGTCAAAGCATCATCCAATGAGAGATTTTCCTTCATTTCCACACCAAAACAAGCCTTTTTGGTAGCCAATGAACCCCCTTCAGCAGCCCATACGAATTTCCTTTCAATTTTTCACCAACCAAACCAAATTGGTGGCAAAAAATCCAACTAAAGTTGCCCATCCGAATTTCCATAATTCCTTTTTGTCGAATTTGATTTTTCCGCAAATTTCCGGGCTTGAAGGGAATTTCTCAAAAGATGAGACGAGATTCTAAAAATAAATTGTGACACGCCTGAACATCCGATTTCTAAAACCAAATTCAATTTCGTGGTTAAAATCGACCAAACGCGATTTTAGTACGACCTAACCTATTAGGTAGCTTTTAGGGATGACCTGTAATCGATAATTTATGATCCACGTTTGTGCATCTGCGAATCATAGACAACTCTTAATTGTCGTAAAAATCGTAAAGTTTCAATTATGTGTATTGAGTGCACTATCGATAGAAAATCGGGTTATAGCTGTTCGACGTGAATATCACAATCGTGCGGAACCACCCGCAATTCGACTACGTGATTCCATCAAATCGACCTATATCCGTTTACTAATCAATTTATAATGGAGTCATATTGATCTTGGCCGATTATTATAGTCGAGTAGTCGATTTCCAATCACATTCTCTAGTTTGTCATGTTTATGTCCCTTAACGGCTTCACCTAATAGATTAGTCAACTCATGAGGGGCTAGCTCAGAGTAAATTGACTATAGGCGCGTTGACGAAATGTCCATTTCATATTATCAGGACTAGGTCAAAATTCAAGATGTCACATATCTCTTTATCAATTTTAGTATACTTATTATCATTACCCGTAAATAACCTGGACTTATTTCTCCAACTTTAATGTTGAGAGCGTCTGCTTATGAGTCTTGGTCTCAATCGGAAAACAATAGTTTTATAAGTCTTAGTTTAAGGGTAGAAAATCTGCATATAAAGCCTTTGGACAAAAAATCGAAATTGATCTATTCTACTTTTAATTAAATCTACGATATGGATATCCTTTTGCAATATTTACATTAACTTGATAAATTTGAAAGTCAGGACATTTTTCAAGAAAATTACGATTCCATGACATTTTAATAAATAACTAAAAGTTTATAGTCCCCATTATAATGCTGACAGTTCAGGACATTTTTAATAGCAAGTGAAATGTTCAAGATTCTCTAGAATATAGCTTAAAGAGATCTGAAAAATTCACTTTTTCTAAAAATGTCTTTTTTATTTGAAATAAGAAATGAGGACCGTCCAAATTTCCATGCTTGTATACTACATATTTTCATAAATCTATTTATTTACTTGTTAAATGTTAAATTATATTTTGTGTAGAATAAAAAATGTTAGTTCTGACGTTAGGAGTCAATTTGTTGGTGGAAAATCAGCAGCATTGTATAATCATGGCCAGCAAGCATGATGACCTCCACAATGGGTGGTTTTCCTTCTCTTTTTCCCTTCTTTAAACTCTTCTTATTAGGTTCTCTGGGTTTGATTGCCATCACAAGGCAGTCTTGGACACCGGTAAACAAATGCAAGGCATCAACAAGTACCCGACAGTGCTTAGACTAGGGAATGTCGATGGGCGCAGATTGAGTGTGGTCCAAGGACCACTTGCGTAAATAAAAATGGCTCGACCCCTTCCACTACATCGGATGGTAAGTACGCGTGGATAAAGTTGGTAGCTAAGCTCTTGAATAGATCAAATAGATAAATAATAACTTGAAGATCATGACGCGGAATGGTATCGCGTGATTATATCTATACTCATGAAATGCTGCGGATGCCTTAATGCTATGGAATGCTTTGATGTCTCCCTTTGTACGTCCAGCCCGTTCGAACCCATTTGGTGGGTCTCAAATGATCACGATGGTTTCATCATTCCATTTTGCTCTTTTGCTTTAAAGAAAAGTTCCACGTTCAGAAACATTTTGAATTAGTAGATTTTCATGTCGTTGGGACCAGTTGAGGGTGCCCTAGCTGCATTTGCATTGCGAGGCAGTCATAAGACAGTTACCGAATGAATTAGAAAAAAGTACTGGTGGGTTCGTAAGCTTGAGGGTCGGCTTTGTTTTACAGCCACAACAAAATTGAAGTTTAGTGGGGTAACAAGTAATAATTGAAAGTTTAGGACCCACATATTGCTAGCAATTTTGATTAAAAAACGCCATCAATTAGAACATTTTAAATGAAACGGTGAAAGCACTGTCATCTTACAAATTTTCCATTGAGGATCCATGGAAGATATTGGAATTGTGGTCTCCAATCATTTATCAAACGTTGCTAGGCCGATAAAGAAAATCATCTATCAAATTGTGGGTAGAAGAATCATTTATGAAGGAGACTATCAAAATAATTAGGAAAAATTTCAAATAAGAGCTTGAAGTATTTTTATTTTCTCAAATAAAGATATGAAGTGAATATTATTTTAAATAAGAGTTTGAAGTGCTATCATTTTCTTAAATAAGTGCATAAAGTGGATATTATTTCAAATAATGACCTGAAGTAATTATTTTTGTTTCAAATAAAGACTTAACTTTCCGGTTGATAAAGACATTTTCGTCATTTATATATTTTTAATTTTTTTCCTTTTTTTCCTTTTCTTTCTTTTTCTTTCTTTTTCTTTTTTTGGTTTTTCTTCCTTCTTCATTGGTGGCTGGATGCTCGAAGAGGGTTAGGCAATGTTACCCTCGCCAGCCACAATCAAGAGACGATGTCGCACACTAAGGGAAGCCAACCTCGCCAGATCTAGGCGAGGGTCGCCTTGCCAATGGTCGACGAGGGACATCCTTGCCTAGGCAAGGTGACCCTTACCCTGGGGAGGCCACCTCGCCAGATCTAGCAAGGGTTGCTATGCTTGCAACCGTTGGTCCTTACCAGTGGCTGATGAGGGTCGGGTGAGGGTTGTTGAGCCCTCGCCAGCACTTGCAGTAGTTGTTGGCCTTCATTGGAAAGAAAAGAGAAAAAATAAAAAATAAAAAAAATTTAAAATTAAAGTTGTATTTGGATAAAAATGCCCTTTGACTAGTAGGAGTATTTAGCCGGCTGGCAACCAGGGAGGTTAGGCCTTTATTTAAAATAACCTTGTTAACTTAAGACTCTTATTTGAAACAAACATAGTAATTCAGACCCTTATTTGATATAAGATTCGCTTCGAACTTTTATTTAAGAAAATGATGGTACTTCGAATCTTATTTGGAAATTTTTTAAATAATTAATGACATCGAGTATCTATGATTGCATTGAAAAGACAAAAAAAAGAATAGAAAAAGAGAGGAGAGGATTTTCTTGCTTTTGCATCGAAGCTGGGTGGAAGACGAAGCTTCGAGGAAGCTTCGCACCAAAATGCCGTGCGTCCCGCATTGGAAATTTGTCTTTTCGTTTAAATTATTTTTGTGAATATATTTTAGGATTTAAATAGTACACGGTTCGTCGTCAAGGGTGGATCAATGATTGACCTACTGTCAATCCATACGCGAAGAATTTACGTCTCAAGCCTCCTAATGGGAAACTGCAAAGAAGTATCCCGGAACGGGCAGTGTCGAGGAGGGGGACAGTCGCTTTCGCCCCCCTAAAACTGACCATGTTTCTAGAGGCCGACCCGAGATCTTTCCACACGAGACACGATCGACGTGACATAATATAATTAATTGGAGTGTACAAAAAAAAAAAAAACTTTAGACAAGCGCCACTTGATTCCGGGGCCGTCACTGGCGAATTGGCGAGTGATCTGGTTTTTAAAGCGGAGGCGAGGCCCTTTTCAGGCTTGTGACAGATTTTAGGAGTTCAGAACATGTGATTAAACCGGCCTGTTATAGAAAGAACCGGTACCTAGGGACCCATCTTTTCTCTTTTCTTGAAACTTCTAACTTTAAATTTTTATCAAACCTAAATAATGAAATATCATATTTCTATTAATATTGATGAATTTTACAAAGTCAAATCAATTTTTGCTAAAAAAAGTTTTTGTCTTAAATCCTCTTATTCCAAAATAGTCGATTCTATCACAGAACCGATTAACCACTAGGATTTCGCCCTATTGGTCACTCTTTCAATATAGAATGAGGAGGTGAATGGTTCGAATCCTCACATTCTCAGGGAGGGTTGGGGTGGGGGCGATTTCGTTTCAGGAGTGGGTTTCGACTCCCACGTCCTGCAAAGAGACAAGACAAAAGTCTGAAAGTGAAAGTTAGTATAGGCATAGAGTAGGATCAACCAAAAAAAAAAATCATAGAACCGGTTTGATGACAGCATAAAAGCATTTCTTAGGGGACCTCGACCCATCGTTCACGACGAAACTGGTCCGAGAGAATCCGTGGAAAATTTTGTGAAGAAGCAAAAGTGATAATGAAAAGGAAATAAAGCTAAAAAACAAAGAAAAACAAGGAGGATGGGGGCATCCTAACGTGGAAAAGTAGTCCCGCCATTGCTTTTTAGCGTGATTTTTATGTTGTCGGCAAGATGTTAGTCAAAAGATTCCCTCAAGGAAAAGATCACGACGATGCCTTGTGGTGAGTACAAATTTTTCATCATTGCTCCTTTGCCCCGTCTTTTCCCGTACCACGAAGAGCTTCTTTTCAAAGTTAAATTTTATGAAAAATTCGTCACTTATATCCTATCAAGCAAATCATTTATAAAATGGTGGCCGGAAGAATCATTTATAAAGCAAACTATCACGATAATTTAAGATCTGTATGGTAATATTTTTGTTTCTTTTAATTTTTGTTTTTATGTTTCCCGGAACAAAAAAAAAAAAAAATAGAAATCCGTTTGGTAAAACTTTTATTTCCGGGAATAATTTCTCTATTTTTTTTTTTTGTTAATGGGAAAATTTTTGGAATAGAAACAAGAAATAAAAAAAAAGTAGCTTCTTATTCTAAGGAACAATTTTTAGAAATAAGCTAATTTTCTTTTTTATTTTTCTTTTGTTCCTCTCTCTTGTCGCGGTCACCTCTAATCGCTCGGAGCCACCGCCGATTGTTGCGGTCGCCACCGGCCGTCATCGACCACTGTTGTCGCCTGCCAGTCGCCGTCGTCCATTGCCACCGTTGCCTACCAGTTGCCATCGTTCGCTATCGTCGCCATTCGCTATCACCTACTGGTGGTGAAGGTGGGCGCGTCATCCGCCGCTGGTAGTCAGCGGTCAACGATCCGTGAGCAAAAATAAATAATAAATAAATACAAAAAAGAAATTATTTTGTACTAAACGTATTTCTATTTATTTATTTATTTCAAGAGTAGAAATTTTGTGTAGTTACTAAGGCTGCGTTTGGTTGTGTTCTTTTTTTTTGTTTTTAAACACTTTTTTTGTTTTTTTGTTCCTGGAAACAAAAAAGGAACAGAAACGCGTTTGGGTGCGTTTCTGTTCCTTTTTTGTTCTTTTGTTCAGGGAACAAAAAAGAAACAGAAACAAGAAACACAAAATTTGTGTTTCTTGTTTCTGGAACACAAATGAGAAATACTTTTTTTTTTCTTTTTTCTCTTATTTTCTTATTCTTCTTTCTTTTGGCCGGTCGCCGGCCTCGGCCATGGCCGGCGACCGCCGACGAGGGCGGCGGCCTCGCCCGGCCACGGCGAGGCCGAGGCTCGCCGTAGCGGGCGAGGGTCGGCCTAGCCATGGCCGGGCGAGCTCGAGCTCGCCCGGCCATGGCGAGGCCGACCTCGCGCCGGCGGGCGAGCTCGATCTCGCCCGGATCCGGCCTTGAGCTCGCCCGGGCCGGCGAGGCCGAGCTCGCCCGGCGGCCGGCGAGCCTCGGCCTCACGGCGGTGGCCGGTGAGCCTCGGCCTCGCTGGCGGTGGCCGCGAGGCCGCGCCCCGCCGCCCTGGGCGAGCTCGGCCCTCGCCGGCCGGTCGCCGGCCAAGGCCTTGGCCGGCGACCGGCCAAAAGAAGAAAAAAAAAATGAAAAAGAAAAAAGAAAAAAAGGAAAAAATAGAAAAAAATAGAAAAAATAAAAGAAATAAAAAAATTATCCAAATTTACCAAACATGTTTCTGTTTATTTTTTATTCCTGGAACAAGTTTACCAAACGCGTATTTTTGTTCAAAAATTGTTCCCGGAAAAAAACACTTTTTTCTATTTCGTTCCCGGAACAATTTTTAAACAGAAACGTTACCAAACGCGCCCTAAACATCTTCTTTTATTCATAAATTGTTCATCAAGTAGAAATAGAAAAGAACTATTTATAAAAAGAAACTATTTCCCAGCTAAGAAGTGTTACCATGCGCACCCTTACCCACCGATTTGATGACTAGTAGCAAAAAACCATTTCTTGTGGACCTCGACCCGTCATTCATGGCAAAGTGGCCCGAGGGAATCTGAGGAAGACGCAAAGTGATAATGAAAAGGAAATAAAAGCAAAAAAAGCAAAGAAGAAAAAGGCCGGTGCTCTTATCGTGGAAAAAAGACCCGCCAATGCTTTTCATCGTGCTTTTGTGTTGTCGCCAAGATTTTAGTCAAAAGATTCCCTCAAGCAAAAACTCATGACAAGAAATTATTCATTTTTGCTCTCGTGCCCCTTCTTTTTCTGTGCCTCGTTAATCCTACTGCTCTTGTTCCGATTACAATTCAATCACTCCTTAGAAATAAAAAGAGTTAATACCACAAAAATCTCTAAATTAAGGTATATATAATAAATATTACTATAAATTAACTTTTTTGATTATGAAAAATTCAAAACTACTAAATTTATGATGAATTTATTCTAATGGTCATAATTGAAAGTTTTTTTATGGTATAAACCCAAGTCAAAATAGATTCTGCACTTCAAGTTCCTACACTTCGATATGTATATATTCTTGTTGACAAAATGCTTAAAATATTTAAGAACTCATCAAACTTTTATATGTCAAGTATTAACCATTCTTATAGCGGACCTAAATCGTTGCAGAGTGCACCTCCATAGTTGTGCCGACCATTGATTTGAATGTGTCTAGTTGTTCTCCTCTTACTCAAGTTTCGTGGTGATGGTCCATTTGCACTTTAAGTCGTGGCTAGTATAAATGATGATCAAATAGTACATATAATCATATTCCTGAAGATATAGAATCTTCTCCATTAACCAATATTCTAAAACAACGTTTGGCTTGCCTGAAGATATTATTCTTATTATTTTATTAATGATCACTTATGCCACAAAATTATGTCACTAATGCGTGTCAAAGATCATATATATATGTTCTTCTTTTGTTTTATGCAAAGAAGTTCTTTGCTTTAGTTCTTCCCTTAGTTTCTCCTTCAAATCCCAGAAGGAAATAGTGTCTTCTCTCTTCCTACTTTATTCTTAAAAACCTCAAACAGCAATGAAACTATTATGCAGTGCCATTTTGTAGATATGGTAAGATTTTCTTTTGTTATGGTAAAAGAAATGGTAAGCTATGCCCATAAATGCCGCCAAAATGTATCTTCTTGCAAATCTTCGTCTAAATCAGAAATAGTAGTTTTATAAGTCTTAGTTTGAGGGGTTTGCATCTAAAGTCTTTGGATATGAATTGATCTACGGTGCTCACTCATCAAATCTAGATATGGACATCATCCAGTGATATCTAAATTAACTTGATAAAGTTGAAAGTTGAGGACACTTTGTGAAAAAATTAAGATTTCATGATATTATAATACCAAAATGAAAGATTATATTCCACATGATAAAGTTGAAAGTTCATGACATTTTTAATATTGATAATAAGTGGAAAGTTGAAGATTCTCTAGAAATTAGGCTAAAGAGAATTGGAAGATTTATTTTTCCAAAAAATTATTTTTTTAAAAGAAAATGAGAATTGTCTAGATTTCCACGCTTGTATAATATATATGTTCACAAATCTAATTATGCACTGGCTAAATGTTAAATTTTGATTTGGTCATATAACTTAATATCGATTTCAGTATACTTATTAACGTTACTTGTAAATAAACCAGAACTTTTTTTCTCAAACTGCAGATGATAAAGAGTGCATTCTTACTGCGTAGAATTTTACATCTTTATTTTTAACGGAATTGAAAAAGAAAAATCCAAGTATTGCTAGCAATTTTAATATAAAAAACGCCATTAATTAGAATCCATTACATGAATCGGTGAAAGCACGTCATCTTATAAATTCCCATTGAGGATCCATGGAAAATATTGAAATTGTGGTCTTGAATCATTTATCAAACGCTGCTCGCCAATAAAGAAAAGGATTAATATCACGAAAACACTTTAAATTTTTACAAATTTTAAACTAATTTTTTGACTTTAAAAAATCTCAAATTGATACACTTATGTTAAACTTACCCTTCATTAGTTTCCGCTAAATCTCACTGTTAAGTTATTGAGTTGGTTGGCATGTCAGTTAACGAATGTACCAATTTGATCTATGGTCTTTGTGGTATTAATTCAATTTATCAGAAATTAACGGAGAGTAAATTTGTCGCAAATATACCAATTTAATATTTTTTTTCAAAAATTAATTTGGGGTGAATTTATCATATGTGCAATGATTTGGGGCTTTTTATAATTAAAAATTAATTTGGGGTAAATTTACATATGGATACCAATTTGAAGTTTTTTGTGGTATTAATCCTAAAGAAAATCATTTATCAAATTGTGGCCAGAAGAATCATTTATCAAGCAAATTATCAAAATAATCAACGACTTGGAGCGTCCCCAACCGCGTGGAAAAAACGAAAAAAAAAAAAAGGGAGGAGAATTTTCCTGCTTTTACATCGAAGCTGGGTGGGAGACGAAGCTTCGATGAAGTTTTGCGCCAAAATGTCGTGCGTCCCGTATTGGAAATTTGTCTCTTCATTTACATTGTATTTTAGTGAATATATTTTTAGGATGTAAATAATACACGGTTCGTTGTCGTGGGTGGGTCAACGATTGACCTCATGTAAATTCATGCGCGAAGTATTTACGTCTCAGATTCTTAGTGGGAAACCGTCAGAAGTATCCCGGAACGGGCGGTGTCGAGGAGGAGGATGGTCCCTTTCGTCCCCCTAAAACTGGCCGTGTTTCTAGAGGCCGACCT
The DNA here is from genome assembly GCA_016097485.1 of Eucalyptus sideroxylon x Eucalyptus melliodora. Taxonomy (NCBI): domain Eukaryota; kingdom Viridiplantae; phylum Streptophyta; class Magnoliopsida; order Myrtales; family Myrtaceae; genus Eucalyptus; species Eucalyptus sideroxylon x Eucalyptus melliodora. The sequence goes on along the minus strand of CM027826.1, from coordinate 22,888,293 downwards.
GAGATTTTTTCACCCGAGACACGGTCGACGCGACATAATATAATTGATAGGAGTGTACAGTGAAAACCTTAGACAAATGCCACTTGATTCCAAGGGCGTGCCTGGCAAATTGGCGAGAGATCCGGTTTCTGAAGTGGAGATGAGACCCCTTTTGTGCCCGTGACGGATTCTAGGAGCTCAAAACTAGTGATTAGACCAGCTTGTTATAGAACAGATTGGTACCTAAGGACCGATATTTTCCTTTTTTCTCGAAACCTCTAACTTGAAATTTTTATGAAACCTAATCTTCTAAATAGTGACGATGTATTAGATAAATGAAATATCAGATTTCCATTAATATTGATGAATTTTACAAAGTCAAATCAATTTTTGCTCCACAAAGTTTGTATCTTTAGTCCTATTGATCCAAAATAGCCGATTCTATCACAGAACCGATTTGATGACAGCATAAAACCATTTTTTGGGGGACCTCGACCGTCGTTCACTGTGAAACTAGTCTGACAGAATCCGAGGAAAATTTGGTGAAAAAGCAAAAGTTGTGAGGAGAATTCGGCACTCAGCATAAATATGGCAATTGCTTCGAAGGCCAAGGCAAGAGTTATAAGAACCGCAATGGCGAGGGCAGAAGAGATAGACAGAGATGCGCAAGGACGAAGAGAAACTGAAAAGCTCTTCTAGACGTTGATGCGTTATAAAAAAGCGATAATAAAATTTAGGGTTAAATATTCAGAATACATTTATAATAAATCACCAAAAACTTCAAATTAATATATTTGTGATAAATTTATCATCAATTAATTTTTGCTAAATTGGATTACTATCACAAAAAGCCACAAAATGATACATATGTGATAAACGGAGGCTGAAATCCCAAATTGGTACAAATGTTTATTGCCACATGTCATTTAACTTAGCAATTTAACATAGATACTAATGGAGAATAAATTTGTTACATGTGGTACAGTTTGGAGTTTTTGTGGTAAAAAAATTAGTTTGGATAAATTTGTCACAAGTGAACAAACTTGGGATTTTTCATGGTATTACATCAATTAATAATCTCACTTGTGGTTTTCAACTCATTTAAATTATCCAATTGAACTCTCAAATTTTTAACATCTAAGTGTATGACCTAAGATTTTTGTTAAATGACCATCATCCCATTGCCAAAAAAAACACAAAAAAACAAAAAGGCCACCACCTAAAATCAACCTTGGCGAAATTTAATAATCTTATTTGACTTTACTTTTACTTTTCCTTATTAATCCACAATATGAATTATCATTTAAAAATTAATTGGCGTTGACATAATTTATTACCTTTTATAAGATACACCTCTACTTTATATTTTTCTACATTTATAAAGAAAATTATTAGAGATGGACTATCTAGGGAAAAATTAGAAACATAAAATTCATATGAAGAAAATCGGGAGATCGTAAAGAGGGGAGGGGGAATGGAGATGGAGATGGATTACATACATTTGACTAGTATATGAGTTCGGCTGGGTCCAATGAAAAAGATTCCAACCAAGATGAAGAATAGAACCATCTGAATTTTTCTTATTCAAAGAGCAAAATTAATCCTAAGACAAAGTTTAGTCCACGTGTCTGGGAGCTAAACTTCCTTCAACCAAGCCCCTACTTGGATCCATATGTAGCTCGAATCTTGTGCAGTTCCTTGAGGGCTTCAGCCATGTCCATCCGATCCCGTGGTAACTCCATCGAGCACGCAACTCCAATCCTTAGGACGGAGGCAACGCATCCTCTCATCTTCTCAATGTCATTCTCACTTTCTCCGTTAAAAATGGCCGAGTCCACGATCTCCATCACTCGGTCTGGTAGAGCCACCTTGACAAAGTTGTGGAGATTTGAATGTTCCTTGAATGTCTCTTCCGTGGGTCTCCTCCCAGTTAACATTTCCAATAAAAGAATACCGTAGCTGTACATATCGCCTTGTGTGGATACCATATCCCTCAAGCCATACTCTAAAATAGTGCACATCAAGCAGTATACAATGAAAATAAATATTTTATCTAAAAGCAAAACACAAATAAGACTTAGACAATTAATGAGAAAATTTTCTTACCAGGAGGGATATAACCTACGGAACCCCTCACTACTAATGAGCTACCGTTGTCATCAATGTCCATGGTGTCTGTTTTCGTAGGGGAGCTAATTGTCGCCAGCCCAAAATCCCCAACTCGTCCCATCATCTCATTGTCTAGAAGGACATTACTTGGCTTTAGATCTCCATGTACAATCTTTGGGCTACAAACCTCGTGAAGATATTCGATTGCGGAAGCTATGTCAATGGCAATGTCTAACCTTTGCATTAGTCCCAAATGCCCTGGCTTTCCATGTTCACGTTCATGCTCAACATCCTCTTCATTTCCTTGGTGTATCCAATTCTCTAAACTCCCATTAGCCATGTATTCGTACAATAGAGCTTTGAAATCGTTGCCATGATAGTCCACGCTTGAACAAATGTTCACTATTTTCACAAGATTTCGATGTCGTATAGCCCCTAAGGTTTGACATTCCGAGATGAAGCTCTTTGAAGCACCTATGTGGCCCAAGTTGAGCACTTTAACCGCCACCAAGCCGCCTTCCGGTGTGGTTGCTTTATAGATAGTACCATATCTCCCTTTACCGATCACATTGATCTCAGAGAATCCGTTTGAGGCTCTAAAGAGCTCCTCATAAGAGACCATCGAAAATTTGTGTTTTAAAGGAAATTCAATCGAAGAGGTATTCTTTTTCAACTTCTTTCTCCGATACCAAAAGATAAATAGGCAAAGACACAGAATGAAGTATGACAAGATAGCCGCTAGTGTGGCAATTACTCTAACTTTGTTGGTCCATAATGGTTTAGAGGTATTCAATTTGCAAGAAGGAAGGTTTAGTTCTGCAATACCTCCACAGAGATTCCTATTCTCAAAGACGGACACTGCACTAGCATTGAGAAATACTCCTTGCTTCGGAACTTCTCCTTCAAGCTTGTTTGAAGATAGATTCAAGTACTTTAGATCTGTAAGTTGAGCGAGAAAGCTTGGGATTTCACCAGATAAGTTGTTATGGGAAACATCCAACTCTTGTAAGCCTCGTAATGTGCTTAAAGCCAAAGGAATTTCACCATGAAAGGCATTGAATGCTAAGCTAAGCCGCCCCAATACTAAGCACTTGCCGATGGAGCTAGGAATTGGTCCCATCAGCTTATTGTAAGATAGATCCAGTTCGCCAAGATTGATCAAGGACCCAACTTGAGATGGGAGAGATCCGTTCAATTGGTTATGTGCCAAGCTGAAGATAATTGAAATGGTAAAAAGGCCAAGAACCTCCCCTGGGATCGAACCACTTAGATTATTATTGGAAAGCTCAAGCTCAATTAGCTGCTTGCAGTTACCAAGACTTTGCGGTATTTCCCCGTAGAAGTTGTTGAACGGCAGGTAAAAGCGATTCAATAACGTCAAATTGCCGATTGATGATGGAATCTCTCCCGTTAGCATGTTTTCATTTAGGTACAATTCGTGCAAGTTATGGAGTGCTCCAATACAAGAAGGAACACGACCAACAAGCGAATTGTTTGATAAGTCAAGATAAGACAAGTTGAAAAGATTGTCAATACCTGGCGGAATGGTTCCGTACATTGTGTTGGACGACATAGAAATTATCGTAACGCCATTGGAAAGATTGCCAATGGAATCTGGCAATAGACCTTCAAGAAAATTGAGGTCCAACAAAATAACTTCCAGCCTTGAACAATTAGTCAATGGGGTAATGAAACTGAAGTCATCTTGGACCTCATTAGAAATAAGGGATATTTCTCTAAGAGCTTTCAGCCTTCCAAGATTTGCGGGCATCGGTCCGTGAAAACTGTTAAAGTCATAGTAGATGTACTGAAGGCTAGAGGCATTCGATAAGGACGGAGGTATAACCCCAGTAAACAAATTACTATGAAAATCAAGAGAAATTAGAAAAGGAAGAGTATCGCCGATATAAGGAGGAATGCTCCCTCTCAATTGATTGTTACCGACGCTGAAATAGAAAATGCTGGACATGTTGAAGATTGCTGGAGGGATCTCGCCGGTGAGTTGGTTATATGCCAATTGAACAAAACTCAAACCATGAAGCTTGGACAATGTCTTGGGAATCTCCCCTTGCAACACATTTTTCGCGAGTGAAAGCTCATCAAGTTGGGAGAGATTTCCAATAGAATGAGGAATAGAACCTACAAGACTGTTTATAGCCAAATCTAAAGCTTGAAGCTTTGATAAAGAACCGAGCTCATCAGGAATTTTGCCCACAAGTTGGTTATCAATGAGATTTAAATTCGCAAGGTTTGAGCACTGAGAAAGATTGGTGGGCATTTGTCCACTGAAAGAGTTGTTACTAAGGATGAGATGACGAAGGCGAAACAAGTGGCCAATGCTTTGTGGAATTTCACCGCGAAAGCTGTTATTTTGTAGAACGAGGCTTCTCAAGAAAGAGAGGTTTCCGACATGAGGTGATAGAAAACCCCCCCAAACCTTTCGACATCAGGTTGAGGGACACGACTCTTTCGGGATGCCGTCCACCACATATCACACCTTGCCACTCACAATGATGAAAAGAGTCATTCCACGAGCTCAAAGCTCCAAGCGGATCCTCATCCACACTATGTTTGAAGTAGATTAAAGCGAGCCGATCTGTCTGGTTGGTTTGCATCGTTGGACTCATCCATAATGGGAGTTGGGCATAGAAAAATAGGAACATAATCGCCATATGCTTTTCCATTATGAGTGGGTTCTATTCCTAACAAGCTGCAAGCAAAATCTCTTCCAAATTGAATTAAAGAAGAAATGAAGACCTTCAAAAGCATATGCATTTCCATTGATCAAAAGACACCTTTTTACACCGCGAAACCCAACCCAAAATGCAAGTTTAACCCAAATAAATAGTTGGACTTTAAAAGTACTGCAGATTGGCCTAACCAAAGAAAGGGCACACACACACTTTTACGTCAAAATGGAGGATTTTATGGCTGCCCAATGACTTCATGGAAAGGTGTGCCATGAAGACAGGAAATCAAGAATGGACGTGGTCCCTGATTTTCGGCCATTTCAAAGAGAGCTCCTATTTGTTCGTAGGCAAAGCGTGTAATTTGTATTGTGAGTTTTTTACATCCAAATTGTTAAAACCTTGGGTTCAGGTTTAGTTTAGACATGGGAAACACTCGAGCACATTGAGCGATTGTAATTCCGATTATCCAATCATAGCAAATTTTTATTACTTGCTCTCCCCGTACATATAGGTGTCAACATTCGGACTGAATCACTTAAATCTTTGAATCCTTTATTATTCCTCATTTATTTTTTTGGTGATTTTTCATTGACTTAAATACTAAATCCTTATTAGCTTCCCCGTTTGTTAATTTTACCATGAGGTTTACTTCTCACCCGTAATGAAAAGGAAATAAAGCAAAAACACAAACAAGGAGATGATGGGTGGGTCATCCTAATGTGGAAAATAAGTCATGCCAATGCTTTTTAGCATGTTTTTTTATGTTGGCGGCAAGATTTTTAGTCAAAAGATTCCTTGACTTCTTCCATACCACAAAGAGTTTCTTTTCAAAGTTAAATTTCTTGAAAGTTTATCACATAGATCCTATCACTCTTGTTCCGATTACAATTCATTAGGTCAGAACTCCTGTGCCAAGCTCGAACCCAAGACTAAGAGGGTCGGTTTGTGTGGGCCAGCACAACTCAATTACCATGCTTAGATAGTGGTTTTATAAATATACATGTTAGAAAAGGCAAGATGCTGAAAGTCAAGTTTGTTTGGCCGTTTGAAACCAAAGAGTTTGCAAAATAATGCACGAGTATATGAGTCAAATTCAGATTTTGTGGGAGAAGGAGAATTTCGACGTGTAATTGCCGGTGTGGTACATAAACTAAAGTTATGGTCCTGGTAATGAACAAAGAATGTGTCGCGACCTACCCCTCGGCGGAGGGAACAGGTTTAGGGGTATTGTCTAAAGGGTATTGTCTAAAGGATAAACCTAAGGCCCATCATTAGGCGTTGACTCTCCCAAGCCCATACCTTGTGTAATATTAGAGTATTTTTAAGAATTTTGCAAAAAGGAGTCGCCACTAACCTATTGGGGTCGGTTAGAAACCAAGTGAGGTATGGGAGTCTACATCACTTCCTATGCAACCAAAGAATCTAGGGTTGGAGACTTGATTACACTAATTGACCAATTAGTGTCCTTTTGGTACCTAATCTTATTCATTTTAAAAGAAAAGATTTTTGTTGGGCAATTTGGATTAATTTTAAGCATATCTACTAACACGTGAGGTGATCATGCGAATGCGCAATAATTAAAATAACAGTTAGCAACCAATGAAAGCGTTTAAATAAATTGCATGGAAGAGCAAATATTTAACATTAAGGAAAAGATAAATACTAATCTTAACTAGACTAAATGGATCAAAACAGCAAAAGCATGCAAACAAGAGCAATTATCTTTGAGAACAAAAGAAACCCTAAGGTAGAGCCTAAAGGTTTACTCAATTTCTTAGCACAATTTTAGAGTTAAGAAACTTCCATTTTTTGAGAAAATAGCTCACAAAGTCTTTTTGTAAAAATTTTCAAAAGAAATTTTGAATTTCCTGACATTTTTCAATGTTTTTTAATTTTCTAATTTTTCTAATTTTTTATTTTTTTTAAACTCGAATTTTCAATATTTTTTTTAATGTTTTCAGAAAGTTGTTGAATTTTCGGAATTTTTTTTGAATTTATATTATTTTTTCTAATTTATTTATTTATTTTTTGAATTTTTTTTATTATTTTAAAAAAATTGATTTTTTTTTTTTTTCTGTTTTGTCTTAATCACTGCACTCCCCTTCCCCCTTTTCAGCGACTCCTCTTCCCGAAGCCACTTTCTCTCTTTTTCTCTCTCTTTTTATTATTTCTTTTCTTTTCTTTTCCTTTTATTTTTCTTTTGCCTTTTGGTCTTCTTCTTCTTCGTGCGTTCTCTGCACGCCCGACGCTCCTTACCGAAGACCCCCTTCACCGCACCAACACCTTCGACCGAGATTTGCCGCCGCCGGCCCCTTCGTCTCTCCCGAGCGCCTCCTTCACACCGCCGTCCGCCCTCACTCCCTGCGAGAGTCGCGATCCGCCACCGTCCATCGCCGGAACGGAGGACACAAAACACACCACGTACGCGCAAGCGACCGTGACGAACAGAATATGAACGAAGGGATCTACGATTTCAGGGAGACGAACGTGACTTGCATGGGTATCACAAAGACACTTCATCGAACAACACCGACCGGGCCGGAGGCAAACGATAACTAGATGGGACCTCAAAACGCGACTGAGATAAACATAGACAAACAAGCAGGGTCCAGAGGCAACGACGCGCAGCACCGCCGAGGTCGGGACTCGAGCGGACGGAAGAACTGCGAGCCCCCGATCCGGCGAGCTCAAGAGCAGGGTAACATGGAGCGCGCCGGTGCGCTTGGCTGGCGGGCCCTTCTCGGCTCGAGGCGGCGGCCAGCAGGGCGGACCCGAGACGGATCGAGCCGTGGCCGGCCGCCCTGGCGTCGTCGAGACGAGATCCTCGGGTCAAAGGGGTGCTAAACTCAGGAAACAAAAAAAGAAAAAGGAAAAAGACTTACCGGAAATATGGACGTCGGGAAGCCGGGTCTCGAGCGCGGCCAAGCTTCCCTCTTGCTTTCCACTCTCGATTTCTCTCTGCCTTCCCCCTCTGTCCTCTCTTCTGCCCTCTTCCCCTTTCTGCTACTGCGTTCTTTTTTCTTGCAGGTCTGGGCGTGGAGACAGGCTGGAGGGGGACGACCAGCCGTGGTGGGCCGGGCTGGTGGGCCGCGCGAGGTAGAAAAAGGTCGGGCCCGGGCCCAGGCCCACGCAGGGGGAAAAAGAAAGGAAGAGGGGCGGGCCGGGCCAAAGCCAGATCCGGCCCTACCCGACCCGCGTAAGCTCTTTTTTAATTTTTTAATTAATTAATTATTTTGTTGTTGTTATTTTTTTTTTTTTTTTTGGTTTTTTCTTTGTTTAAAAATAGGTGTCAACAATACGTGATGCAAAGTATTTTGTTAGAAACTAAACAAAGAGAAAGATATTCTAGAATTTGGTGGAGAATTAAGAATGTTATCTTGAAGTCAACTTTCCTGTGGAAAATTAACAGTGTTGTACAATCGTGGCCGGCGAGCATGATGACCTCCACCATGAGAAGTTTTCCATTTCTTTTTCCCTTCTTTAAACTTTTCTTTTAGGTTCTCTCGATTTGATTACCAAAGCCATCGCAAGACAGTCTCAAATATTGGTAAACTAAGGCAAGGCATCAATAGTGCTCGACACTGTTGAAGGCTAAGGGATTTCGATGAACACCGATTGAGTTTAGTTGAAAGCCCACTTGTGTAAATAAAGATGGTTCAACCCCTTCCACTATATGGGGGTAAATTACGCACAACTTCTCTGAATTTTGGGGTAAATACAAATTTGCCTCCGATTTTTCACTTGTTATACAATAACGTCTGAACTTTTATTTTGTTTAAACAATTAACTCTTCATTATATTGTTATTAGCATGCACATGCTTGTGAATTTTGAGGGGTAAAAGTATAAATTTTATCTCATTCTTTTTGTAAGGAAGCCTCTTTTTCTAAAAGACTGAAAAATATAGAAAATGGAAGAGAAATAAATTAACTAATATTCTAATAATCAAAATAATAAATATCAATAATCATATTTAATGATGAGAATTTTTCAAAATTAAATAAATATAGCCACCTTAATATAACTAAATAAGATATTTTAAAAAATAAATTCAAATTCATTAGAATGGGAAAAAGGCATCTATAACTAAAAGATCAAATAACAAGAATTGCTTAATCACTATGTATGTTTAAAGGGTAAATTACTGTAAAAATTATTGATTAACAAAAATATTTACAAGGAGGACGATCAATCCCTTGCAAATCTATCTCTTTAAGAGGCAATCTTTCAAGAAGAGCTTTTAGCATCTTGAGTTCAAAAATGCCCTTTGCATCGATAGTTATCCGAAATTTTCTAAATCGTTTTGGCTTTTAGATAAGTTTTAAAATTGGAACCTCCTCGGATGCAACGGCACATATAACTTGCTTCAGTTTTGGCTCATACGCTAGTTTTTAGGTCCGCACCATATTGTGTAACGAGGCATAGCTTTCTTTGAGAAAGCTACTCTTGCCAAATTATCTTAAATAGTAACTTGTGTCATTTTGCTGATCCCACGTGTTTGCTTTTGTGAGTTCGGGCTTGTATTATATCTTTCCTTCTTAAACAGTTCTTTGCCTTATATTTCTTATTCAATTGTTGGACGCATCAAAGAGCAACCAAAAGCATCCGATCCATTAATTAAACGTATGAACTCATATTCTAGTGGAGTTATTCATCAAATTTACGATATCAATGCTTTGATGCATCCGTACCTATTGGGATCATGCCTCAATTTTCAGTTTACGCTTCACACTCTTATGGTAGGATTTCGGACAACCACCTTACACTACTCGATTTGATTAATATCAAAGCACTCTAAGTGAGTCAGCTTCATTACTAAACTAAGTAGATCTAGATCACCGAACCACCTCAATCAAAGATTAAACATGCTATTATAATGAACCACGCGGATGTCATGGAATATTGAGCGTAGAAATATGAGAAGCCAAACTTGTATTCTAACTAAACATCTCAACTTTTCCATCAAAGTCACCAAGGAACCCCCACATAATGTAAGATCCATTATTAGTGTGAGCCCATTACAATTTGTGGCCCGACAAAAATCAATGGACACCCGACTTCACAGCCTTGAGTAAGGACAGTCATGAAAATCACAATTTAGTCCTAGCCGCATGGAAAACTGGTGATGTTTTCCCGCAGTGGATCCAAACCTGTAGAACAGCAAACATCTTTCAGCAAACAACTCTCACCGGCGAATGTTCTCTCACGAATTTTTGTTGGCAAGGCACGACTGTCACGTCATTTCTCGAATCAAATACAAACTGCATATCGCCATTTCCGCCGCCTTCAATTTATACACTCTGCAATGCACGCATAATAACCGTTCAATCTCAGAGCTTTACCTCAAAGCAAAAAGGAGAGTCATGACGCGTCGCTCCTTCCATGCAATGGCTGTTTTTCAGCAAGATTGAATAGCAGCAACCCGTACAGCATGACAATAAGTGAAGGAGATTAACTTCAGTTCTTTCCATTGCTATTTATGCTGGCCTAAGCACGGGATAACTGAAGCTTACCGCATTCTCTCGCCCCACAATTCTGAGAAAGAAAATACAGTTAGACATGTATCAAACGTGCAACATCATCAACGACAAAGAAATGATGAGAGCGACATCCCGAAGCGGGGAACTCTGTATAAATTAAAATTAAAATACCTAAAAGGAAACCAATAATCTTCTCCGAGGGTGATGATTGACAGAAAATGAGATGCATCTAGGAATTTTATCTAACATCCTCGAACTATTAGTTCAGGTCATAAACTCATACCATATCTAATCATCTAGCTATTATATGTGAAAAAATTTGGAGTGCTCTTTAAGCATGACGTTTTCATAATCGCTTCGACACTATTGCGTATCACTGCTAATGGTGGCCATACCTGCAAATGCCACATCCATTGCAGCGATTCTGCTTCCTGGATGTCTGAAGAAAAAATAAAGTAAGATGTCAGGTCCTCCTGATCATATCGTCTTCAAGTGCAGGATACAACACCCAACACTTTTGAGAATCTGTTAAATGCAATTAACGAACTTTT